>CM065640.1:8207754-9591504 GCA_033220585.1 Dipteronia sinensis
AGCTGGTAATTCATAGAGCTAAACATCAGACAGCAAGTAGTATGGTTGGAGGGATGACATTCGATAATGAAACCTACTGTCATTTAACCGTTCACAGTATGATCATGCCCGAACGATACAAGAAATAATCACACCAACCCACACTATCCATAAAACAAGAAATACACACAAACACTATCCATACAACAAATGTGTAAAGAGAAATACAGCAAATCTTACAATAGATAAGGAAAGGAATCAGAAAAAATAATACCGAAAAGGAACATCATCCTACATTTCTCTTAAGGTTTATTACTCCCTTCCACTGTATTGGTGATTAGTACTTATCTCATTGTTACTGATAGTACATAAGCTGCTGGGTTGTCGCGACGTTCTGGTACCCACCGTCATAGATAGCTTGACTAGCTCCAGCACCGCCCATTCCCATGCCTACCTGTTTAAGTGCATGCTGACCCTGTGGATGCATTAGGGCCATTTTGCTCAATGCCATCTGTCGTTCATATGCAGCAAGGTCAGTGCTGAAAAACCTGGCATATGTGCCGCAGCTGGTGGGGGAAGTGGAGTAGAGCTCGTTCCTGGTGGAGTAGGTTTACTTCCCCAAGAGCACTGAAATAATTTTAAAATTGATGGTTATGCCACGGCTTTACATCAATACACCTATATATATAGAGAGAGAATCTTTTCATTTTCTTAAGATAACAAAGTCAACATGCTGTCAACATGCTGTTATGGTCATAGATATTATTCATATGCAGCAGTAACATCATATCATTCAACCAATTATGAGTTACATTTAACGGTAATTGGCCAGGAGTATCAACTTAGGCTCTACAAGCAACAACTTCTATATCCGGAATTAAAATTGATCAACCAGAAAGTACCTTAATTGGTTTGCCCGAGAGAATCCGAGCATTTCCTATCTGTATAGCTAGAGCAGCTTCAGCATGTGTACTGTACCTCACAAACCCGAAACCCTTATCCCGTTGCACCCTAACATCTTCAATTGCTCCAGTACCAAGGGCATGAAAAAGCCGGTGGAGATCAACTGAGGTAACCTGCAATTAATTCATTAAATTTACAAACAATTGGATGAAAAGTTTCAGTCCATTTTTTCATTGAAAAATGAAGTGAGAATTAAACAGGCCAAATGGAAGTTTCTGATGTGAGTGGTAAATACGATACTGTTACAAACTATGCCACTAAATTGAATTGTCATGCTACACAGACTGCAGCTACATGTACTATCTAAGGATGATTATCTCTAGACTCATATTTTAACCACCACAAGAAATAACTCGAATTGTGGTGGTTACAGTTTATCATATAACCTACTGGTTCAGGTATCTTTGACCTCATCTCTAAGCCCAAAGCCAAGTCATCTGTCAAAAAATTTTGTCCTAGTTTCAGGTCAGAAAGGTTGACATAGAAACCAACTTAAGAAAATATTACCTCCACCGCCAAGCTCTAAAAAGTTAATAGGAGATGCATTGTATACACCTAATATTAAATTGAGGAAGGAAAAGATACGGTAATGATCACGAGTTAGTTAATTAAAAGCATAGATTCTTGCCTCAGGAGCAAGATTGCCAACATAAACAGTGGTGTACTGAGGATTGTTCTCCGGAGCATCATCATTGCTCTTCTCTTGACCATCGTCTGCTAAGGCAAAAAGAAAACACAAAAACAGACTTGTTATATCTAACATGGTAATAAAAGGTAAAGATCACATTGCAAGCAACCATATATGGAAAAAAATAGAAATTTCAAGTCAGTGTGCACTGATGTAAGTCCACCGATATAACTTATCAGTACGTTACATTTGGACCATTAGATTTATATGCTTTGACTTAATGCACACCGACTATAACGGGACCGTGGAAAAAAAACACTTTATTCAAGCAAGAGATCCAAAGTCACATCAGAAACCATAATCAGCTCAAAGACTGACCAGATTACAAGGTTTCAAAAGTAAAGATTACAGATCAAGCATTTGTATCAAATCATTTAAAAGAAACAGCAATGATTCTAAATCGTTGGAGATAATAGATCAAAAGTCCATACAAGACTACAAAATGCAAATTACTATGATTTAAAACAAATAAACATGCTAGAAAACGCTGTGGAAACATACCAAATTAAGTAATTCATGAAATAAAGTTCAACCATCAGGCCAGTTTAGCCGGACATCCTCCACTTGTCACAACCAAATTATCTTGACTTTAGAAAACAAAGAAGGTCTAGGAACAAAATGTGTTTGCCAGAAAGAGGTGGGAATGTGGGATAGTGTAGAAAAGCTACACCATTCTGCAGATCTATATCTAACATTATGGAGAAATTTCTTACCTCCCCTACTCCTCAAATTAATACTTATATATATTAAAATTTTAAAAATTTAAAAAATGAGGAAGGAAAAAGAATCAATGCACATGGAAGCCAATTTCAATCTCCGAAGAGATTTTCAGATTTGACATGCTTCTAACAACCAAAAACACAGAAATAAGCTCACCAGATGCTCATTAGTTAGCTCTACCACACTTTTGGAATCTGACATTTGTTTGTCCTCATTACCGGTAGCACCTTTAGTAGCCCAGTTGCACCGAATCTGCCTACTACCAAGCCACTTTCCTGAAATCTTGAAATGGGGCAAAGTTGAATGACTTTGAACTCTATTAAACTATACTACAAGCCCAATAAACTAATGTCCTATAATGGCAGCAATATACATCTTGAGAGGGGGGTGTGAAGTAGGGGTTCCATGGGTAACGTATGATCAAAATAGGAAAAAGGGGGATCCAAATGTAAATATTACCTCATGCATGATACAAACATTTTGAAAAATTATATTTTTAGAAAGACCGTCACTTTTACCCCTGCCAACATACTCATATAATAACCCAAAAGGATGAAAATACACCTAAATGATTTTGAAAATTTTCAAATGTGCCTGTGCAAATATTTGTTTTATTCAAGTTTGTCGTGAATTTGAACAGTATCAACATTACAAATTTCTCATGTCACTCACATTTTCCACTTTCTAATGCCATTTCTCACACCAGAGCATATAAATAATGAATGATATATTGATAATAGAGTAGCAAGAACAAGAACTTTAAGAAAGAATATCTAAATCCAACAAAAACAGAACTGTATCAAAATCTTGAAAATTGTCATACCATTTAAGTCATTTATTGCACTTTGGGCATCCTACAGAGAAAAAAATATCATCAGTTCACATGGCAGACCAATATAAATGGAAAGTAACAATATTCACAAACAGCATAAATTTTAAGCACCAAAAAGAAAGGAAAGGGCAAACCAGAAAAATCTCAATTAAGCATTTTAAGTACCTGCTGATTTCGAAAAGAAACAAACCCAAAACCCCTTGAACGCCCAGTCTTCTGGTCCCACATAACCCTTGCATCCCGTTAATGAATATGACCATATAAATCTTCCAACAAAATAGCACGCATTCTAAAATCAATCATTGAATATCTAACACAAATTCTGCTGCATAGAAAAAAAGAACCAGGGTATCAAAACTCACGAGCAAGCAGGATACACGGAAAAGCATGCATACAAAGTAGCATCTGTAACTTCAGGGCTAAGATCACCAACAAAAACATTGTAATGACCTAAATCACAGAGAGAAATTAGCATACGCATTTGCAAACAATAAGCCAAAAAGACCATTAATTAAGCCTAGGTTTAATATGCATGTATAAACCTGATGTATCCTCTCTCTGACCACTGGCGTATGCCCAATTGACTTTAATAGCCTGCCCAAACCTTAAAGAAAGAAAGAAAGAGGCCATATTAGGATATAAAACAGTAAAAACCCAAGTACCCAACCATAGTTCTGCAGGATATTCTCGTACAGATGCCTTCCGTTGAGAGACAAAATGGAGAGGGCAGCTGATCTGCGATCACAAATAATCCACAAAACCATAGGATGACTGCGGAAAAAAAAATGTGGTCCTTCAGTCTTCAGATCAAGAGTAAGATGAACAAATAGCAAAGGAGCCCAAAAAGCAACTACAATTCAAATTGAAAGAGGAAAGCAAGAGATAAAAGTGGAGAAACATAAACGTAAGGTTAAATTGCCCAAACAAGAAACATCTTACTCAAGTTTATCTTAGCACTCAAAAAACAGTGCAGTCTTTCCAACAACAACAAAAGTTCCAAAAATTGTTATACTGAAAGAATACCTTATCTTTTCTTAATGAGGTTTGCATCCTCAATGGGACCAGTATTAGAGAAAACCTCTTGAAGTAGGGCATCTGTAACCTGTGGGTGAATGTTTCCGACATACCTGCATTTCTCACAAATGAAGAATAATTTTATAATCAATTAACGTATAAATAAAAGGACAACTAAACAGAAGGATAATGCCCGCATAGGAAAATCAAGCAAGCATATATCACATCGTGTAACAGCAGGGACAGAATGATAAGTTTAGAGTTGGATTGTAGACCTAAATTAGTAGGACCCAAAACATGCCATGCACATTATTTCTACCATTTTTATAAATACTATAAACATTATTTTATATGGTTTTTGAGGGCCAGGAGAGGCAATGGCCCCCTGACCCCCACCATTAAGTTCCACAGTGTAACACCATAAGTACAAATGTAGAATAACTAAATAGCAGCAATTTATTTTTTACTATTATTTTTTGTGTAAGACTGGCACAAAGTATATACTTAAAATGAAAAGTAACCTACAAAATAAGTCATGCAGGCAAAAGAGTTGAAAGTTCACTCAAATTGACAAGTATTGATTATAGCATAATTTGCAAATCAGATATACAGAAACAAGAAATTCATTGAATAAAACTAAGACAAAGAGAAAGACAATGTTCATGCAAAACTCACACACCTGCGACATGTACTAGTATCGAACCCAGGAGGCAGATTCCACTCAAGATAGGTTCTATCTGCAAAATTAAAGAAAAAAATTGTGAACACCAAGAAGCATAAAATAAAAGAGCAAAAATCCCTAAAGTTTCAAACTCACACTCCTCACGAACATTTCCAGTAACAAATACAAAAGCACTAGAAATGCACGTAAGATTGTAAAAAAAAATATTTAAAAAAAAAAAAAAAAAACCTAGAAGCATAGGACAAGCCTGAATAGTATTACCTAATCCATCATTTCAAATTCAGGTGTTAAAATATTTTCTTTACCAGCCCTCACATCCTTATTTTAATGTTCATGGGGAACCATAAAACAAGGAAATAGCACATAAAAAGAGAATCTTTTTGAATGACAATACCACAATATTAGTACATTCTTATAATTTGCTCTACACACAAACAAGCATATAAAGTTAACCATTGTACAGCTAAAATCCCTTGACATATACTATAAGAGCCAGATATTCGTAGTTTTTGAGTTTAAAACCCCCACATAATCACCAAAGTTAATGGGAAAAATCGTATTAATAATGATTAATCAAGAACAAAAAGCAAGACATTTCTCACTCTGAAAACAAGCAAAAAAAATGTAAAATCATATAACTATTAAACAAGATATGATTTCCCATTTGCTTCAGCTAAAAATATATATCCAGAAAAATTATTCTATTTTGAGGGCTGCCAGTCTCTTAAACAAGCCTGTTCACAACATTTACTTAAAATATAAATAAGAATATAAGCAAAAGAACCCACGAAATAAAAACAATTTCTTCCGATACATATAAACTCTTACAAAAAATTAAAAATAAATTAAATTAAATCAAGAACATCGACAAAGCTAAAAAAAACCCAAATCTAAAAGAGAAACAAGTGACGGAAAAAGAGAGAACCTGAGGAGGAGCTAAGAGACCAGGGTGGTATTGGTACATAGACTGCTGCTGCATCATCGCCTGTTGCTGCTTTAGTCTCTGCTGCATCATTTATTTTATTTTTTTAGATTTCAGGAGATATGGAGATGATGATGATGAAGGAGAACAAAAATAAATTTTAGAAATAATCAAACCAAAAATAACGAAGAAAAATAAAAAAAGAAAAAAGAAAAAAAAAGGAAAAAAAAGAAAAGAAAAAAGGGAAACCCTCGATAGGGAGGGAGAGGGAGAGAGAGACGATGAAATGAAGAAGAAATGAGGGAGATTGAGTCACGAGATTGGGCCACCGTCTCTGTCAGCTACTTTTTATTATAATTATGATTCATAATGCTTGATCTATTGCGGGATTTCACATGTTTTTTATTTTTTTATGTTTTTATAAGATAGTTGTCCGTCTGATTGTAACGTTACAATATTGGGATATAATACAGAAAAAAAAATGAAGAATCCCGCACATGAAAATTGTTAGATTAATATATTATAAAGTTATTTATATAACAGTCATGTTTGTGACAAATATTCAACTCTCATAGAATTATTAGATTTCAATATATTTCGGTCATTGATTACATCATTTTCTATATATTTTTAACTAATTAGTGTGAATTTTAATTCTATATATAAAAAAAAGGCTCTCAAGATCAATTGAGGAACATAAGGGCATTTTCAAAGACTTCCGATCAATCAATGCACATATCTAATCAATCACACGAGAAACTCTATATATACCTACATTGTATACATTAGAAATCTACATGGTTGCATAGACATAGCTTTATTTAGGGATTCGAATTTATTTCAACTTTACTGAAATGTGTGGTTATCAACAAACTATGTAGTCGACCGTGTAGGTTTACTTTTACTTTTCTACAAGTATAGTTTCTTCTCATGATACCAAACATTATCATGAGTTTATGATTAATCACAGTTCCCTCCATCAGCCCAACCCAATCCATAGAAGGCCCACCAAAACTGCACATAGCCTTCGCTCACTTGTACACAAAAACTTGGTTTCACATTTTGCGCACTAGCTGCCATAACAAAGCATATTCCCAGTTTCAACTTTCAAGTCACAGCACCCAGATCCATCTCTTTTTTATTCTTAGCAATACAAACATTAGAATTTATTCTAGGATCGTGAACAACTACACACATAGTAACACCTTCAACAGCAAGGTTTCCTGTATACCAAATTCTTCAAATTATATTCCAAAATCTGGAGGCCTTCAACAGAAAGTTGTCATTGACCCAAAAAAGGCCCATATGATGTAGTAGAATGGCCCACTTAAATACAGGATCGCTACTGCCTAGGTTATACAAACTAATGGGCCTGAAGAATAATAAGCCCAGATGTGCACTCAGAGAAGCGAATAAGAAAAACCACAACAAACTTTGTTATGTTATGTACAGATACGTATATGCATTTCCGATGAATGGATTAGAGTGATACCATGTTATAGAAGGGATATTATTAAAAACTACCCTCTATTTTGATATATTGGTCAAAAACCACCCTATAGTTTTAATTTATAGGTAAAATACACCCTTCTGTTAGAAATTTTGATTTTTCCATTAAAAATCTTGAAGTTTCTGTTAGGTTAGTAGGGGTAAATTAGTAAATGAGTATTAACGAAATAAAAAAACTAATAAATAAAAAACTAATATTAAAAAATTTTAAAATAACATTTTTTTTTTACAACAAAGCTTTGTCTCAACTCTCAAGCGAATCGACCGCTGGAGGAGGGACGATGTCCAAAAAAAAAAAAAAGCTTTTCTTAACAAAAGTTAGATCTCGACTCTCTCTCCCCAATTCTTCTCCTCGTCTCTTTTCAAAAAAAAAAAAATTTAAACACAGTAGTTGTACTCAAAATCCTTGCAACAAAAACTCCTGCAATTGGCCACAAAAAAACTTCTGTGAATTTTTGTTTTATTTGTATATTGATTTTGGTTGGATCTTAGCCTTATATATATATATATATATATATATATATATATATATAAGTATATATATATACACACAGAGAAATTTTCAAGTGAATACGCACTAATATAACTTCATCAGTGTGTTAGATGTAAACCATTATATTTACATACTTTGACTCAAAGTGTATACACTTGTCAAAACTTCCCCATAATATGTGGTCCACATGCAACGCACTGATATATACGTTATATCAATGTTCACTAAGGAGAAAATGACTATATATATTAAAATGACTATATATATTAAAATAAAATAGGAAATAGTTGGTTCCATACTTCCATTTCCTTTTTGTATTTTTTTAAATTTTTATTTTTTAATTTTTATATTAAGGGGTAAAACAGTATTTTTATCAAAAAAATTTACGGAAGTTAACAGTAGGGTGGTTTTTGGCCAATACATTAAACTAGAGGGTTATTTTTAATAATATCCCCATCATAGCATTAATATATACTCTCTGGTCTCCACAATAATATTCCAAGAAAAGCCTTATATTATTAACATTCAATCATCTTTAAAAATATTTTTTCAAGAATAAAAAAACCATCTTTAAAGATTTTAGATTATTATTAAAATATCGACACTCATCAAACTTATTAGTACACTCACTTTTATAAGTACATCAATGACTAAAATTTAAAAAATAAATATTATTATAAGCATCCATCATAATGTCAATAGTATCATCATTGAAATAAATATATTCATTTTAATACATATTATTTATAACCACTCATAAATTATTATCACACCCCAATTTATAAAAAATAATTAATTATTTTTAGAATCAAATCCTTTTTTAATGATAATCAATCCTTTTTTTAACAAAGAGTGATGCTATTGACAATCCACTAGATATCTTTATACACTCCTTTTTAATTTTTTTTATTATACGACAATTTTATCTTAATTAAAATTACTAAAGAGGACAAAAAAATTATAAATACACTGCACAATAATTTTTATAGACTCGAACCCTAAATTTGATGGTTTACTTTGGTTATGATGAAGTTTATTTATGGGTCCTTGTTTTTTCAAACTTTTGAAAGGACTTTTTGTTGCAGCTCATGATTTTCAAACTGTGGCCAAGTATCCTTCTGTATACTTCTTGGGGAGCTTACATGCTTTCTTCTCTGTCTTTCGCTTCCATCCTTACTCTTGGATCACCTTTTCTTCCTCTGCTCTCCGGTACACTAATCCATCTTTTGTAAATCAATCATTCATTATTTGACATCAATAATATATATATATATATATTACCAATGAATAATTATTAATTTTCTAATATGCATTTTTACGACACAGGTTTACATAATTTATATTGAACATGACAAAGAGGACAAAGAGGACTTTCCCAACTTTTCTAAAGCCAGAATGTTTGGAACATTGTACCAGGAAAATGAGCAAATATTATAACCCATTTTCAAGAAATCTTATATAAGTACCTAGAAAATATAAGTGTAACAAATAGATCTTTTTTATTGTTGAAATAATGTAACAGATAAATTTATAATGAATATAAAATAAGAAATTGGGATATTTTAATTTATTAATTAGCACAAACAAACAATGATAAAATGAGATTTGTCAAGTCACATCTACTCAACAATGTCGTGAGTTCGAATCTCTTCCTCTTTCCCATAAAATCATGAATTATTGTAGTATTAAAAAAAAATAAGAAAAACCTTTGTGCATGATTTTTTTTCTTCAAAGAATTAGGGTTTTAGGGTGGAGTCTTTTCAAAGAAGGAGTGTCAAAAGAATAAAAAGCTAATTTTGAAACATATTGATTATTTTTAGATTTTATTTTAAATTTAAGTTTTTAGGACGAAGTGTTTTAGAAAAAATGTGTCAAAAGATAAAATTAGATTGTAAGAAAAAAATATCTTTAATAAAATATAAATATACCAATAAATTTTATGGACATGAATATCGATACGTATTAAAATTATGACATAATAAGGTAAAGTTTATCATTTTCTATAAAACATATTTTTATCTTTGACGATATATTATTAACAAAACAAAAAATAATATACAAGCATCCACTTACCCGTTTCCCAAGTACCTTTTTTCTTTCTATAATCTAACCTTAATTGCATGCACCGGAAATTATACAAACAATTTCCATAAGGTTGTGTCTTTCTGTGTTCGTATTGGAGGTTGGAATCTTATCATATACATTTTATATGCATGTGTATAAAGTTTGTTTTATCGTTGGATTCGAACATACCTCTAATTCGTTATAATTAATATAATATAGAAGGATAGATATTTCCTCCAAGATATGTATCCAAAAAAGTCTGTGATATTATAATTTATAAATGAGAGGTATGGGCAAGCAAACGCGTGACAATATTAAAATAATAAAAACCTTACAAACGACATTAATATGAAAACGAAGAAGCAGTCAAAAAAGGAAGTCGACCCTACCACGTTCAACATGTCATGTGCTTACAATTTAATTTATACTTAAACTTATCATCCTCCACAACACATGACCTACATCTTCTTTTTCACGGATTAAAAACCATCTTCAAATGTGTGACATCCCCACTTAATAAAATAGTCGTCTTATCTTATAAGAGTTACAATTTTAGACCATACTTATAAATTATAATATAAGGTTTCGTGAACTTAACTAGTCAGGTATATGACCCGATTGGCGTCAAATTATAAATAAAAGCTAGACGTGAGCAACGTGATTAATTAAAGTCTGCTTTTTATTATATATATACTTTAAATTTTGAATAATAATTTATTAGGCGTAGAAGATGCCAACAACACAAATACCAAAGTGTTCCTACTTCTTGACTCGTGTTTGTAGAATTGTAGGTGGAGACTTTGATCAACAAATGTCTGCCATTCAATTATTTATTCATTTATTTATTATCAATACCATGACCGCCGAATTCAAGCTTCCAAAAACGTGTGTTTTACGTTTTACATTATTTTACTATATATATATATATAATTTTATAACATTCAAGATTCGTTTGTTCAATGGTTGGTGGTGGAATCGACACTATACAGTGATTAAAAACTCCTTTAATTGAATCAACAAACACAACTGGTCTTTAAATTAATGTTAATGGAGGCAGAGCATGCAAATCTAAAGATATTGAAGATCAATTAATCATAAACTCAAGAAAGAATCATATATATATATATATATATATATATATAGAGAATAATAACTCGTTGATTCAAAACTAACATGAATTAAGATCATCAATAATAAAGTTAATTACATATAAACTAATAGTGAGACTGATTGATAGTTAGATACTTTAGATCTAAGGTGGGATCTAACAGTGATAGTTAGAAACCAAAAAGGCTAAATCAAAAATATATAGAAAGCAGGATTTAACCTACCAAAACAAAATATGATCGACCGGCCAAAATTGACATTGCCGGAAAAAAAAAAAAGAGATATGCGATAACCACTAGCAGAGCACAAAATGAAACAGAAACTATTGTGCTGATTGAGCAGCCAGGCCGAGCCAAGACTTGCTTTCAGCAGGCTTGTTCGGAGCTGCGGACGAAGAGGACGGGCTACTGGGTAGATATGGTGCTCTTGCAACGATCCTGTAAAGTTGTCATGACAAATATATTGATTTTGTGTAAATATAACAACAGATTCTAAGTTTCTAACACACACAAAATACACTCCTACCATCAATACAATGATATGATATATGGATACATGAATCATGATATATCAATTTTCCCATATACAAAAGACTCAAGATCCTCAACTTTCCCCACCAAAATTAAGTGAACAAATTTAAATCAAAGAATTTGGACTAAACATATTTTCCTAATTTCTATGTTTGTTTGTGAATGATATGCCTACCTATCTTTCCTCTTCTCCAGGAACCTGTGGAGCGAATTTCGCCTTGCGATTGGCAGATCTGCAGTCAAAATCTTCATTAGAAACATAATAATATATGGACTCCATTTCATAGCATATACTTAAAAAGCTGAACAAAAAGATTTACCACAGGTAACAGATCTCTGGGGAGGTTGAACTTGCTCTGGAACTGGGTTGTTGCCAAAATTTGGAATGGTGTTCGAGCTACTAGGCACCGAACTGTTCGGTTCAATTGGACCAGTCGGTGGTGGTACGATTGGACTTTTGGCTGCTAAATTAGAAGCAAAAGGCATTGTGAGTCTTGGCTGGAACAGATGGGATGGTAGTGTGATTGTTGAAGTTTCCCATGCTTGCTAAAAGCATGAGTTCCTTGGCTTTCTCAGCCGGAAAATCATTGAACACAATCACTTGTCCGTTATAAAAGATGGTCATTTGCGCAGCTTGTGTATCCACCGGAGCAGAGACTGGCTTGTTCAAGCTGTGATGCATGACAAAACATATTATTAACAAATTTTCGACATCTAAAAGCACTGAAAATATACAACATATAAGAAAGTACTAAACAAAAACACACCTTGAATCAACAACCATAGTTGGAGTATCTTTCTTAAAAGCAAAACCAGCTTGTTGAGGAAACAAATTCATTGATTCCAGGTTTCTTGATGATGGCGCAACCCCGGTGTTTCGGGCAAAAGCAGCATCACTTGATTCCTCAATCATTGGAAACAAATTCATGGTGGGGGATGACAACCGCGGCATCGGCATAGGCATAGGCATAGGCATAGGCATATCAGACACCCCTGCAAAATTCCGGTAAATAAAACGATACATATTATCAGATCAAGCTCTGCTTTACAAAATTGAAACCAAAACTGGATATACACAACCACTAGAACTAGCTACTGTCTATTTATAAAACAAATATCACGTGGGTAAATGTTTTCAATCCTAACAAAATGGATGACTTGAGTTTTTTTATCCTAGAAACACTGATTTATCTGGAAAAAAAAATATTAACAAAATTATCAACAAATTAATAACTAAAAACGAATCTATGTTTTCTCTTTAGAAGAAAACTAAGTTCAATTCAAAATTAGACCGAGAGAATTCAGGGCACGTTCTGTTGAACTATTAAACAAAGAATTTTTCCAAGTTTTTGAATTTTGAAGGAGATAATAGTGGATCTAGAACAAGTGAGGATTTACAAATACAGATCTAAGTTTCACATCTAACATAAATTCAAGAGTTATCAAAATCAAAAAATTAAAAAAAAAAAAAAATTTAACATTCAACTAAAAACACAATTAAATCTACTGAGTTTCCATCTTTCATGAACCATTACAAAGGTGACTGAATCTAACAAAATTTTATCTTAAATTCAATATATAACAAAAAAAGAAAAAGAAAAATAGAAATTGCTTACCGTTTGGTTGAACGTTGCATGTAATTCCGAGACTAAGATCTCCAAAGCTACCTCCCTCTTTCAAGTACTGACTCAAAAGACTACATGTCTGAGAGAAGCTTGATTTCTCCGGCAACTTCATTGATTTCTCCGACGAGCTCGCCATAATTGAGGTTCCAAATAACTCAACTAGAAACACAATCAAGAGATTTGATTTTGTGCTGTGTGGTTAATTGTTCTGGGTTTAAATATCAAATCAAATCTGCATTTGCATAAACATGTTCCTCGTTTGGGGATTTTTATAATTAATTATTATGTGTGTTGCTTGGATTGAAAGAGAGTTGAGAGTTGAAAGTTGAAAGAAACAGAAGGTTGAGGCACGAGGAATATGTGGGGAGTGCTGTTTTTAAGCTTGTTCTTTGCAGCTTCCATGGGTTGTGTTTTTTATTTTTATTATTATTTATTGTCTTGTTTCTTTGAGATTTCAAACACGTGTTCTTTGCTTTCTCCAACGGCGCTGCTTGCTTGCTAGTTGCTTCCCTTCCTCTCTTTTTTCTCTCACGTGTTTTTTGTTTCCTCTTCGTTTTACGTTTTTGCCCTTGCATTCATGGGCCGGTGGTGTTTGTTTATGTTTGATTTTGTTTGGGTAATTTCACTAAAGTCCTTACGTTTTTTTAATTATCATATTGTTAAAACATTTTATCATATTAGCAACTCTAGTCCGTTCTTTTTTTCAAAAATATATCACTTTAGTCTATTTGACCAATTTACTAACAGTCAATGATGACTAAATATACAAAAGTTCAGTTTTACCCCTAAAAGTTTTTTTGTTATTACATTTTTATTTTCCAAAATTTCTTTCAAATACTTTTTATATTTTAATATTAAATAAAAATCAAATTAAGAACAACAAAAAATATATCAATATATAACACATATATTTCATTATTATTTACAAATATGGAGAGTTTCTACATAGATATTGTAGAGCTTCCAGAGCAAAACGACTGCATTGTTTGGTTTTTATTACTATGGAATTTTGGAGTTTTGAGACCATTTAAATTTTTTTTTAATGTTGATTACTGTTGAAACGATGGAGATCTGGTCTCAATCATTTAGAGATCCATTGGATCTAAAAAAAATTATTTCTCTGTTTTTAATTATTTTTTAATATTTAAATTAATATTCTACTCATAATAACAAGCAATAAAAGGGTAAACTTATATTTTCACACATTCTGTTATAGTTGGCCGTTAGTTTTTTGATCAAATGAATTAAAGTGATATATTTTGAAAAAATAAAAGACTAAAGTGACTAATATCGTAAAGACGTTTAAAACAGAGACAATTTATAAAACAATTGGGACTTTAGTGATATTGCCCCGATTTTTTTTCTATCCACTGGCTACCTGGCTGCCACGAATACCAATTTAACTTCCTTAAAATTTTTTCATTTATCAATAACATAATTACAGATAGAACCTTGAGATTTCGCATAATGATAGTTGGAATCGAGATTTACAAATATTAGCGCAAACCTTCCCTTCAATTAGTCAAATTGGGAAGTCGACTAGCTTTGACTTGTTAAATGATCATAATACCCCTAAGTCAAGTTAAAATTAATATTTAAAAAATAGAGTAATATTATACGATCCAAATAATTAACCAAAAATACAACTCAAATGATGTGGCAAATAAGTTGTCATTACCACACAAATCACGAAATGATGTGGTCAATGAACAAAACACTTGTTAGATCATTTGTGCTGGTTTTTAAACTAATTTTTCAGGTTGTCTAACATTAGTGTTAAAAAAAACTTAGAGGGAGATACTCGGATACATGCTTTTCAACATCGACGAAAAATTAGAGCTTGAAGAATGTCATCAACCATCAACATTCAAAGAAGTTTGGTTCCTGTTGAAGCTTGATATCAAGCAAAACGAATAGTCGTCGGCTTAATTATATTCCAAGCCAAATCAAACCAATATAGTAACTTATACCAAACTGAACCAAATCAACTAAAGTTGAATTAGTTATTTTCATATTTTTCATTTTACAAAAACAACTTTGTTTTATAACTCAATAGTGCACACAAATAATATATTTATTAATTCATATATACAAATTTAATTCAATTAACCCAATTAATTGAAATCTGACAAAAAAAAACCGTGTGCATCTTGTTGCTTCGATTGACTAAACTTATAATTCAAATTTTTTATTGCAAACGTTAATTTATATTACCCCTCCTAAGGTGGAGAAAAACATTTGCATTCAAAAATCAAAATAATTTATAAACTTAATTCTTATTTTTAAATTGTTATTTTGTTATGTATATAGCTTTGATTTTATTTTCAATAATATTAATTTATAATTAAACAGTAAAAACAAAAAATATATATAGTAATATACATAAATAAAACAAATATATAAAGATCGAAACTTTCGGATCTTCATCTTTGGATTGACATCCAAATAGCTTAGCAAATTCATTTAAACAGACTAAAAATACACATAAATACGGTGGAATAATAATCACAATGAATCCATATTAATTAAAATATTAAAAAAATCAATTATAAAGTATTAAAAATTAATGATGTAAACGTATTTCATTTTCTTTATAATCACCTTGGAACCGGATTATTCATTTATGTAAATCGCTAAACCCACTAAGTTGCATATGTTGTTTCATAATTTTCCTTTATTTACATCATTTACGTTATTTATTTTAATTTGTATGAAATAATAATGATTATTTTTAAATGAGATGAGGTTGATCAGGTGGTAAAACATCTCACACATACATCATGAGGTTCCGGGTTCGAACCCTTTATATTTACAAAAAAACACAAATTTAAGTAATAGTATAATATTTTTAAAAAATAAAAAGATTATTCCTTTGAGATAATAAGTTACTTAGGTGATTGCCTGATAGTAGGGGTGGATTATAATAAGTTTTACAAATTTTGATTCCATCTATTATTAGGCCAAACCTTAAGAGATATTAATATAATCACCCCAAAACTACCATAATTGTACTTCTCCTCCACTAGGAATGGGCATCAAGAATATCTTGAGATTTAAGACAAGGACAGTTATGACCCTGTTTGCCAAACACGTGAGGAATCATGGTATGGTAAAAACGAATTTGATTGGGCAGAGAGCCTTTAATTAAAAAATAAAATAAAACATAATTACCTCCAGGCCCTACACCATTAAATAGAACGGCCGTCAAAACTAACGGCGCTAGGTGCGGTTTTGGTTTTTGGTTTGATTTTCCTATTACGTGCCGTCCTGCAGGTTAGCAATACGACCGGAAATGGGGTCCACATCCACCACAACTCCACCCTCTCGTGTTTGTGTTTTTTAAGAATTGAATAATGCCAAAAAAGCAAGCGGCAACTGCACGTTCCCTCCACCAACCGATTTTTGACACGTGGTAAAACCTTGCCCATGGCAATTCCGTGTGTGAGGGGCTGGATATCCTGCTCCTCTATCTATTACAATTTACGTGTGCACGTTTCTTTTGCCCTATTAATCACTTGATGTCGGTAGTCCACCAAAAAGATGCCATTCTATTTGTTCTTTTATTTATTTAATTTTTTTTTATTATACTAATCATTCTATTTTATTTTATAGTAACCTTTTTCATAGATTTTTTTTTTTTACTAATATACTTGTGCATTCCATTAAAGAAAGTTTCATGTGACATTGTCTATGAAAAATAAATTTTTACATCAGATATTATCGCAATATTTTTTCTCAAATTATAAATTTTATAATTTTTGTTTTCATATATAATCTGAATGTTACATAAACACGATCTATAGATCGTATATCAAAGTTTAAATGCACAAAACCAAAATTTAAGTATCCAAACTTAAAGAAGGTTTGATTATTCTATTAATTTGGATGTTAATTCAGTTTTATAAAAAAAACAAAATTTGTTTTGATAAAATGGAATTCAATACCAAAATATAGTTTAAAATAAGATATAAAAAAACTTTATTATTATTGTTGTTACTATTAAGTTTTAAGAAATTATATCAACTTTTTATAAACAATTTGAATCACAATTCAATATAGTTTTACTGTATATTCATAAGTACCACAACCCACAAAAATCATGACATAATTTAAGGTTTCCATGTAATTATTAGTTTCATCATTAAATACATTATCTTATAATCATTATTTAAATTGTATCGGCGTGTTAAGAAGGAAAATACTATAGCACATGGTCCTAACTCCTAAAACATCTTTTCACCCCATAATTTTTTTTTTTGTTGTTGTTAAAAAGATAAGTAAATTAAAAGTTCTACCATTTTATTATGTCAACTTTATTCAATTGTATATTATAATGTTATGATATGTATATTCAAATAAATATATTTTGCCATTTATATATAACACGATTATAATGTTGATGTTCAAATTCAATGTACTCAGTGGATCAATGAATTTTTCTTGGGTCCATATGCCCGGCGTAGGGGTGAGTATTATTCCCTCCTAAAAAGATGATATTTGTTTAGACAAATTTATCCTTTTAAATATACGATAATGCTTATCTCATTTGAAGGGGTCAATGGGGTGAGTAAAAGTGTTCTCATTTTTCTTGTGAAGAAGATGACCCTTTTTAAATAATAGCGTCGTTGCATTGAGAGTCGTGATAGATAAAAATATTAGCTAATGGAATTGTCATGAGTTGTTACAAACAAATAATATATATATATATATATATATATATATATATATGGAATTGTCGTGAGTTGTTACAAACAAATAATATATATATATATATATAAAAGGAAATAAAAGTGGCTTCTATTTTATCTATTTATATTTGAACAAACGGTCCATATCTAAAATATTGGTCAATAGAAAGGTATCGCAGTTGATAGATGAATGAGTTTAGGGTTTTGATAAATAATTCTCAAGTCAGTAACTTGAATTCTACCAATGTTAAAAGTTTTTTTAAAAAATATATCAAATCCTAAATTAATAGATATTGTCAAAAAAAGAATTTAAATAATAATCATACTAATGAGAGTACATCATATGACTCAATTTATTTACTTTTTTTTATTTTATCTCACAAACTAGATTACGTGCAACACTCTTATCGGATGGAATCAGTATTTTATACACTAACGCAACTTGTTTTTTATATTTTATCGACAAGGGCGAATAATCGATGATTTTTATTTATTATTATTTTTAAAAAAAGTAAAAAACTCACATATGGGAAACGCGGAGAGAGAAAGAGCTTGGTGGGGTCACATGTATAGCAAAACCCTAATCTGGTAGGGTACGTGGCACGAAATAATAGGTTAATGGAAAGAGAACATTATTCTCGTGACGGTGATGTGGCGGGACCCGCGTGACTACGATCTAGAATCAGGTAGATTATTCGTGAATTATTTTCATTAAAAAATAAAAATAAAGAGAAGAAGATAAAGTCACGGTGAGTGCATACGTGTTGTAAATGGCTTCTTGTATGGACCACGTGATTGTTGTGTTTCTATCTCACGAAACACCCTTCTATTTCCCGATTATTTACAACAATGTCCTTATATGGAATTGTTTTCTGTTTTTTTTCTATTTTTTTTTTGTGATATTTCGAGGCGCGGAGCACGGGGCTCGGGGCTCGTGGCTTCATTATATTGTCTGAATTTTACTTATTAATTAATTTGCACGAATTGTATACGAAGTTGAGATATACCTTATAAATATTGTTTTAAAACGTTAAATCTCTCGAATAGTTGAAATTTAATAAAAAACGGTGCAACTTATTCTTTGAGTATAAGGGGTTTTATACATATTCCATCACTTTCTATCGAATTCTAACAGTTTGAGAGATTTAAGATCTAAAAAAATATTTATAGTGCATATTGCAATTTTATGTACAAGGGTCTACCTCCGATTAGTCTAAAAATAATGAATTAAAGTGTTTTTTTCAAGTAGTTTTATTGGTTTTATTTTTTATTTTGTTTTTTATAAGCAGGTTTAGAGGTTTGTTTGTTTATAGCATGTGAATTTGAAATTTGTAGTTTTGTGATAGTCAATTTTAACCATTTAAAATGGCTAAAAGACAAAAGCAACAAATTCTAAAGGTTCCAAATTACTGAATATACTGATATTTACGCAACGTTGTTATTAATGATCTGTCCTGTAGCTGTTTTCGGATCTATTTTTGTTTTTATTTTTTAAAAATAATTTCGAATTATCGTTCGTTAACCGTTTTTATTTTATTTTAAAAAAATAAAAAATAAAATGAAAAACAAAACCAATATTAATAGTTAAATGTTTGAAAAACATAAAATACATATTTTTGTTTTTATTTTTTACACTTTTTTTTATTAAAAAAAATCATTTATTTTTTCTTTTCTTCTTCTTCTTGACGATGTCCTCGTCACTGTTCTTCTTCATCGACTCTGTTCTGCGTCATTGGTCTTCTTCGTCACTGTTCCTCTTCTTCTTCTTGTCCGATATGCTCCTCCGGCCATCGATCTGCTTCGCTTAATCGTTGATCTCTCTTGTTTCAGGCCGATAGTGGCTGATTCACCAGGACCAAAGTCAAGACTCTTTAAAGCCCTTGCTTAGACCAGTTAGAGACTCAATTATAATCTAGTGGGATACTGAGGCCGGAGCTGGTGGCGTTGGAGGGGGAAGTTGGGAAGCAGCCACAGATGAATAGAGGATCGATTCAAGAATTCCACTCTCAAAACATCAAACAAGGCCACAAACTCTGGTGGGTGGCATTCGTATTCGGAGATGGTCTGGCCAGTGGCCACCGATGGAACCTTGCTCTTCGCCTTCTTTATCTGACTAAATATGCCATTCACAATCCTCCTACCCGAAATAGGAGAGAAATTAAAAACCGTAAACCGTGAATTTATGCGTGATGGAATTGGATTTGTATTGATATTAAGATCATAATAGAAATATCTATTTTGCTAATTGGTTACTATTTACTGATAGCGCCTGCATATTTGCATTGGTTCAACAAGAATCATTAGTTAGTTTTCATTCAAGAAATCTGCTTCAAATTTTTCAACAAAAAAAAAAGTCAGAGACTCAAGTTTTACCAGATACTTGAGTGTACAGAAATGTCTCTTTGAAAAGCTCTCTATACCAGTGTTATTGACTGATTGACAACTGTGATATTATATTATTATTTCGATCAGTGGATGATCTTTTGTTAACTTATCTGATTTTTTTTAGGAAAATATTTAATCAAGTTTATCTAATAATGATAATTTTTGATATTTTGGATCAATTTATTCGTTTTATTGCCAAATTTTGATGTTTTTCGATTCGTCTACCAGACGCGTTTTTTATGTTTTTATTGTGGGAATATAGCTTACGACATATGTTACTAGACGCGTTTTTAGATTTCAAAATTGAAACAAAAAACACGTTTTTTTTTAAACAACAATTGAAAAACGCTTACGGAACGGATCCTAAGATCGGAAATTTGGAATGTGAATATGAATTACTAGTTAGAAAGCAAACTCTAGTATCTAAGACCACTCATTATTTTCTACACCAAAATCTGTTGTTCTTTTTAGAAAATCTACTAATTAATCGTTTTCACACCAAAATGAGAGCGACGACTTTAATACGGACACAAATCAGAATTGGGCCCGGCTCAGTCGCTGAGAAGTCATAGCCATGGCCCAGCAAAATCAAGCACCTTCATTTTATTTACGGATTTGGATTTTGGATCTTACTTGTGAGTTGTGATTGTATCTCAAAATATCTTTTAGTGCCTGTATTTTATTTACGGATTTGGATTTCTCTTCGACTAATTCAATTGTCTGGATTAAATTTATTTTGTTGTAGCGTAAATGTATAAAAATTAATAAAAATAATTCACATTATTTATTTAATATATTAGATATGTGATAATAAATTATGAAAGTGAGGACATAAAATATGAGGAGAGAACCCAAATCATTTATTTACATTATTCAAAAACTGGCCATTTGATTAGTTCACTATTAATTTTTTTTCTTATATTATATAATTTGTAAATAAGTTTCCCTCGATATCTAAAATACATATACACTAGTTAATATACTATCGTTGTCCAATATAATTTGGTGGTGAAAGACATTCCTTCGATGTGATAATCTGACAATAACCTAAGTTGACGTGACATTGTCATTGATATTTATAAATTAGGTTCACATTGTCATTACGACTATTTGATAATTTTTTAGTAATTTAACGTGTGAAGTGTGAATTGTAAATATCGCCCGCCCCTTAGTATTTGTATGGAACCGTGATCCACAAGTGCAAAGAGGATGATATTGGCACACCCCTACCAATCTATTTATGTACCACTTTTTTTTTATTATGTAGTATTCTTTTTTTTGTTTTTTACCGAAATTATTTAAAGAGACATACAATTTAAAGAAAACAAATATTCTACAAACTAAATCTATTTAAATCCCCATATTCTTTTTCCAAAAAAAAAAATAATAATAGTAATCTGTTTCTTGAATTTGTTTTCTTAACAAAATACTATGGAAGAGTCGAGAAATATATGGAAGAATTGTTTGAGAGTGATATCAAACATCTATAAAAATTGTCTAAAAATGATATAATGTATGAATTGTCTGACAATGATATCAAGTATCTACAAGAATTGTATGAGAATAATATAAAGTATCTAGAAATAATTCATTTTCTAGAAGTAAGTTTGAAGTTTATTTATTTTTAGAATAATATCAAGCTATCGTTGTGTTGAAACAACTTGTTATTTTTTTTTCTCTATTCTTTTCCACCATGAAATAATAAGAAGAAAAAAATAACTAAAAAAAATCATTCAGAGAGACAGATCGGAGAAGAGGGTGTATTAATTTTGAAAAAAAGAAGTAAAAAGATAGTTTTGGAAATAAATAAATAAAATTAATAATTTTATTTAATTAAATCAAAAATTAAAAAATAAGGTATAAATAGATCGGCAGAGGTATGTGCACTCAAAATATAATTACTGTACACTACAATGGAGAGGTATAAGTACAGATATTTTTTTCAATCTTAGAACAGTGACATGTACTTATAATTCATTGTGTTTTTCATGTCAATCAGTTGTTGTTATGTCTATATCATTAACCTCAAATGTTACCATTTATCATATGCAAATCTTAATGGATCAAACGGCCATCATTTTAATATGGATTGTGGGGTCTGTCAGTCTCAACTTGATGAGGGTCTTCAGTGTGAATGTACTATGTATCTTCCGTTATAATCGTATTATGTGTAATCACGTTATACGGTGATATTCATTGAAATATTATAAACAAATATTCTAATCTGTAAGTTTAAGGAAATATTATAATTTTTTTATTATTTAAAAAAAAAAAACATTGTAAATATTATTTGATACAAAGGTTTGGTTGTTAGGGTGCATTTTAATTCAAGTAATATAGTAATGTTTTCAAAATAATAATAATAATAATAATATAGTAATAAATGTGGGGTATATCTATATTAGGGACTCATTTTCGTATGGCGTTTTGCCGTTTTGGACTATCATTAATCATTTGAATATCTTGTTTTTTTCCTAACAAATATTATATTAATTTCGTCAACTGATCGAATCATGTGATATCATTTTATTTTTGAAATTATGGATGCGTAATCATTCAGATTGAACGTGTTTAATTATTCAGCACCAACAACCATTAATAGATTTGAATTTCGGAAACTATATATTAAATCGTCACACAAGAATATTAATATAAACAAAGTTGAAGATAATTACTTATTCATAGCCATGAACCGTCTTTGGAGTTTTATTTTTTCCAATATGACGTTAAACCGGGTAGGTGTTTGTGAAAGATCTGCCTAGATCCAACTATTATATATATATATATATATATATAATTTTTCTATGGTTAGTTCGTCATGATATAAATATATCATGACGAAAAATGTGGACTATTAGATTTACATATTTGACTCAAAGTATTTGTATTTGTCAAAATTTCTCTATAATATGTGGTCCACATTTTTCGTCCTGTTTATATCAGGACGAACTGACAGTAGAAAGTCGGTATATATATACATAAATTTTCCAGTCAGTTCGCACTGATATAACTTCATTAGTGTGTTGGATGTAGGCCATTAGATTTACATACTTTAACTCAAAGTGTATGCATTTGTCAAAACTTCTCTATAATTAGTGGTCTACATACAACGCTTATATCAGTGTGCACTAAGGAGAAAATGAATGATGATAATATATATATTAATGCAGAATCCATGACTCTATTTTTTTACACTTACTTTTGACACGCTTTTGTATCCGGTAGATCCTATTTATTTCAATGATCAAGATTTAATGTTACTGATCTTTTCTCATTCTCTTCTATTAAATTTTTTTATCTCATTTCCTATTTCCTATTTCCTCTCTCCTCTCTCCTTAAATTTATAATTCTCTTTCATCAATAATTTTAGTGTGTCGGTATTGAAACCTATAAAACTTATTAGTACATCCATATTTTATTAAAAAATTTAATTACAAAAAACATCCCATTATAAATTTACCAATAAGGACAACTTACTTTAATTAAAAATAAATCAAATACTATATATACACTCATTAATTACATCCATATCTCCAATTATCTTTCTTTATTAAAAAAAATTTACCTTTAAAAAAAAACCTTACGATAAACCCTAATTTTTATAATAAACTATAATTAAACTTTAATTTTATTTCAAGTATCAAATTTTCTCATCATTATATGATTATCATGTATTTCTTTTATGTATAGTTATGAATTCTATCGATAAACAAAATATATATTTTGAACGATATCCGTAGATACCAGCAATTTTTTTTAAAAAAAAATAGTCGTAGATATCAGTAATTTTTTTTAAGATAACTATATAAATAAGAGAATTCCATATTGAAAATCTCTTGACCTCATATACGGTTTCACATATTTCCTTTTATATGGCTTTTACATTCGAGGCATTTCCAAAATTAAATTGGACCATCATTAAAAGAGGATTTGATTCCAAAAATAATATGATTTTATATATATATATATATATATAAATTTGATGCAATGATAATTTAAAAGCATTTATAAATAATATGTTCAACAATCCGCCCGATTATCCTCAGTAATTTTCTGTTCAAGATTTCCTCCAAAATGTTGGCGGATCGGCTATCGTTGGTGGCTGCTCAGATTATTTCTCCTCAGCAGTTTGGTTTCATTCGAGATCGTCACATTGAGGACTGCATTGCCTTAGCTTCCGATTGTGTGGATGTTTTGCATACGAAGTGTTATCGGGGTAATCTATACAGGAAGATTGATATTCATAAGCTTTTGATACTTTGGATATGATTTTCATCCGTTGAGTTCTTCAGGTGTTTGGGTTTTGTAAGGTTTTATGGATTGGATAGACATCATTTTAAGTTCTGCTAAGCTCTTGATTTTGATTAATAGTGCTATGGAGGGTTATTTTTGGTGTTTTAGAGGAGTTCGGCAGGGTGATCATCTCTCTCCCCTTTTGTTTGGTATTGTAGATGATTTTCTTAGTAGATATATTTATGAGATGGTAGAGTCTTCTCGGTTGTTGTCTATCTCTTCTCCAAAGGGGTTTCCGGACCCGACTCACCTGTTGTATGCCGATGATGTTCTTATGTTTTGCATAGGTACAATGAGAACTATGAACGCTATTAGGCATGCTTTTGATATTTATGGCAGCCTTTCAGGTCAGATTGTGAATTGAAATAAATCTTATAATTACTTTGGCTCTTCTGTTTCCCCTTATCATTTTGGGACTTTGCAATCTTTGGTTGGTATGCAAATTGGTCATATGCCTTTCACTTATTTGGGGGTTTCACTTTTCCGGGGGAGACCTACTTTGGCTATGCTGAGGTCGATTGTTGGTAGAATCATTTCTAAGTTTGCTCATTGGAAAGGAAAGTCTCTTTCTTTGGCTGATCGAGCCACTTTGATTAATTCGGTTATCGCTGGGTCATTTATTCATTCTTTCATGATCTATGAATGGCCTGTTTCGTTGCTGAATTTAGTTAACCATAAAATCAGGAATTTTATGTGGTCAGACTCTTGTGAGAATTCCAAGCTGGTCTTAGTTTCTTGGGATACTTGTTGTCGTCATTATTCTCAATGTGATTTGGGTTTGAAGGGTCTTCTTATTGAACTCTTCTTTGTTGAAGAAGTTTACTTGGAAATTTATGACTTCCGATGATTTTGCTTATTCTTTTCTTAGGAAACGTTATTTGAAGCAGCTGCAGAAGCCTTTGGGAGTTATGTTACTTCTTCCATTGGGTCTTCTCTCCGAGCTCATTATTCGGATCTTCACAAAGAGATTTTGGTGTGACAATTGATTAGGGGTGCCGATTTTAGAGATATTGGGTATTCATGATTATTTGGTTGTTTCCTTTCGAGCTAAATTTTATGATTTTATTTGGGGGGAGGATTTTAAGGTTCATTTTCCTGATATTTGTCTTCGGATTGAACAGATTGCAATTTTTCGAGTCGACGACTCTCTCGTTTGGTCTCTTTATAGAGATGGATTGGTTTCTTGTAAGGCAGCTTACTAGGAGATGATCCAGGAGATTTCTAAGGTCTTTTGGTGGAGGGACATTGGTCGTGTTTTATTCATCATTCTCGGTCAGCTCTGTCTTGGCGTCTGTTGCTTAATAGACTTCTCACAGAGGATCATTTAGGTAAGGCAGGTTTTCACATTGCTTCCCGTTGCAGCATTTGTCGTAGCAATAGCAAGATGGCTGAACATCTTTTTCTCCTTTGCCCCCTGGCTGGTTTTTTTTGGGAAGTGATTTTTTCTGTTTTACAACATCTGGTTTCTGCTGACTCTTGGAAAGGGTTCTTGAAAGATATGATAGTTTACTTTAGTGACAAGATTCAGATCTTATGGAAAACCGTTATTCATGTTGTGGTGTAGAGTGTGTGGTTTACTCCCAATCGGAAGATTTTTGATGATAAACCTGTCGATTTTCGGTTAGCTTTGTCTTTTGTCTGGCGTACGGTTAAGGATGCATATCGTTTAAACCTTGGGTGTATGCGTAATAGTGTGGATGAGCTTTTAATCCTTAGGCATTTTGGTTTATGGAGTCGCCTTCCTCGTGCGTATGTTATCAAAAATGTTGTTTGATCGCCTTCTTTTCCTGGTTGGGTTAAGGTTAATACAAATGAGGTTGCTTTAGGTTCTCCTGGTGTTGGGGGTTGCGGAGGTGTGTTTCGCAATTGTCACTCCTCCGTCAAAGGTTGTTTTGCCCCCTCAATTGGTTTAGTGTTTGCTTTTGGGGCTGAATTATTGGCAGTGTCAATGGCTATCAACTATGCTTGGATTAATGATTGGCGTCGCATTTGGCTTGATAATGATTCTTCTTATATGGTTCAGCTGCTTTCTTCAGGTTCCTTGGTGTGTTCGGCAAGCTTGGCATAGGTTCCTTTCTCAGACTACTCATATGGATTTCTAAGTTTCTCATATTTTTAGAGATGGTAATCAGGTGGCGGACGCCCTATCTAAACATGTTTTGGGTTTGGAAGTCTCTTTGTGGTGATCTTCTACTCCGGCGTTATACTCTTCTTTGGTTGGTAATGATTGTATGAGTAGATCGAGAGTCTTTTCGCTTTCGTTAAATGTTTCTTTTTCTCTTTTTGTTATGACATATGTGCCTTTCTCTATTTGTTGTTGGGTTTGCACACCTTTGACGTTTTTTGCTTGACTATTTGTTTTTTCTTGTTTTTTATTTTTATTTTTATTTATTTTCTTTATTTGTATATTTATACGGATAACAATAAGGATACTATTGACATTATGATGTGTGCTTATAACAATATTTATTTTTTAAATTTTAATCATGAATGTACTTATAAAAATTAATGTAATAATAAATTTTATGAGTATCGATATATATGTAACCTTAAGTTTAATCTTTTCTCAATATTTTTATTTTTCTCTTTTACCTAGAGATTCATTCTACCATCAACGGGACATACATTCTTTCACCTTACTTTTTTTTTCTTTGTTTTTTCTATCTTCTGTATCCTCCTACTCCTTACACGTGATCTTCCTTCTTCTATTTTTCTCATTCGTTCTACTCCATCAAAACAAATATTTCTTCATAATCATGAATCATTATGCCCCTCAATAACAAATATTTATTTATTTTGCATACAACTAATAAAACAAGTTTCAAAACATGTTACCAGAAATTTGAGGACTTTTCACAAGATTTTTTTTTTAATGTTTTCTAATAATTAGTAAGAGGACTTTGAAATTGTTGGATAAGAAAAACGATGTAATTTTCATGATTCATTAGTCATTACACCAAGGCATATTCACGAAACATAGTCATAAACCAACTATTTGAATATCAAAAATCTTTGCTAGATTATTTTTGTCAAGTTTTCTAAACTTCGTGTTCTTCATGTGTATTTGGTGGAGAAGAAGAAATCAAGAAAACAAAAGAGAATGGAAAGCAACGAAAGAAAAAATGATATGAAATATATCAGGAATAAATGAAGAGAGAGAGAGAGGGGAGAGAAGGAAATAAAAGATATTAATAGAGGAAAGAAATCATTAATTAGAAAAGAGACACGTGTTAAAATCAAGACCATTCAAGTATATAAGATCTCAATGTTTAAAAATTGTGTCAAAAGTTATGTAAAAAAATGGAGTCATGGATCATGTCTCATACATATATATACAATTTTTCTATTGTCAGTTCGAACTGACAATAGATTTATCAGTTCCTTGCATATGAACCATTCATTTTACATACTTTGACTTGGTATGTATGCACTTGTCAAAACTCTTTTATAAATGAGAGGCTCACATTCAATATAAGATCTCACGGTTTAAAAATTGTGTCAAAAGTTATGTACTCAATATATATATATATATATATATATATATATATATATATATCAAGTATATAAGATCTCACGGTTTAAAAATTGTGTCAAAAGTTATGTAAAAAAATGGGGTTATGGATCATGTCTCATATATATATATATAGTTATTTTCTCTTCAGTGCGCACTGATAGAACTCATATCAATGCGTTGCATGTGGACTACAGATTATGAAGAAGTTTTGACAAGTGCATACACTTTGAGTCAAAGTATGTAAATCTAATGGTCCACATCCAATGCACTGATGAAGTTATATCAGTGTGTACTGACTTGAAAAAGACTGTATATATACAGTCTTTTTATCCTCAGTGCGCACTGATATAACTTATATCAGTGCGTTGCATATGTACCACTGATTATGGAGAAGTTTTGACAAGTGCATATACTTTGAGTCAAAATATGTAAATCTAATGGTCTACATCCAACACATTGATGAAGTTATATCAGTGCATACTGACTTGAAAATTTCTGTATATATATATATATATACATTCTCTTTCCTATCAGTGCGCACTGATAAAATTATAAAAATATATTGAATGTGAGCCACTCATTTATAAAAGAGTTTTGACAAGTACATACATACTAAGTCAAAGTATGTAAAACAAGTGACTCACATTCAATATCAATTCCATCAGTAAGTACTTATGTGAAAATTTTCACATATATATATATATATATATATATTTATTTATATATGGAACTGAGCATAAAACCATGTTTGATTATTAATTGGCCCCAACTTAATTAGTTAAAATAAGTGGATTATCCTAATATTTGTTGTTATTTTAAAGTTATTTTAAAGTGATCATTATTAATACTTGGAAGGATAAAATATTAATTTTATTGTGTCAAGGGCAATTACCAATTAGGTCCTGGTTTTTTTTTAATTTCAAGTTGTTTGTGATATTTACAAAAATAACTAAATTGATACTCACATTTTTTGTAAGTGTCAAATTAGTACATCTCTTTTTTGAAATGACCAAATTGATCCCTATAATAATTTAGCGGTGTTAAATATAACAGCTGATTTTAATACTTTTAGTTCAAGTACGTAAATATCCTTTAATTTTTATATTATAGCAAAGTAAATTTACCATTATAATTACAACAAAATCTAAAAATATTATTAATGAAATATCATTCATACCTTTTTTTAATTAAAATTCTCTGAAAAGATCTAAAAATATTTTAATAAAACAATGTCAATTATATTTTTATTTTTTTAAACAAAGTTATCGTTCATTTTCAGTTTAGTCTTTATCATATTTATATAATATTGTCTTTTTTTTGTTAATATTATACGAGCACCGTTTTCAAAATTATTTAAAAATCAAAATGCACAAATAAAATAAACAAAAATATACATTTGTTAAAAAAATTGTACATGTATCAATATTATATTGTTTATGTATAAAGTACAATTTTACTCCTACACAGTTAAAGTTGATTGAAGGTACATAGTTAGATGGACTAATTTGACACTTGGAAAAAAATGTAAGGACCAACTTGGTTACTTTTATAAAAGTCGCAAACAACTTGGAATTTTAAAAAAAGTACGGGACCAAATTGGTAATTGCCATTGTTACAATAGAGGATCTATGCATGCATTACAAAAAGAGTGATACTACTGGCACCCCTCTATTGATCTAATAAAACCCTATTTTTTTTTAAATCTGTTTTAATTATATAAAATTAAACTGTTTTATTGAAATTTATTGATTTATTTCTAAAACTACCCTTCTTACTTATTTTCAAAATTAACAAACCCCAATCTCTATCTTCTGTTATATTTTTCTCACCTCTGTTGCACCCCTTCATCACTTTTATTTTAATCTTTTTTTATTTTATGATTTCATCATGGAAAAGAAAAATAAACAAAGTCTATCTCCATTATAAGATTACTACTCATTCTCAAGTCAAGATAGGAAAAATAAACATCCTAAATGTGAAAATAGAGACACTAGTATTTAGTTCACGCTTGTTTTTCTTTACAAAGCTCCAATAGCAAGCAAAAACAATTCATCAGTCTGTTTGTAGAATTTTTAATGTTTTCATAAAGTAATATTTATTTATTTTTTTATCATCATCTTACTTTCTGTTCCTACAAGAGTAATGGGTTGAAATGATAATCAATATCTCATTTATCAAATGACCCCCTAAGTGTGTTTGATTTTTTGTTTCAATAGGATCCACTATTGGGTGCACTCTGAATTGGGTGGTGCAGTGTTCAAACTAAACGGCAAGTAAGTTTGACTTTTTTTTAGTATTGCGTGTTCAATACAAGTAATTGTGTGTGAAACAAATAGTGTTATGTGTGTGCAAATTGAAATAGAAATAATTATGAATAAAGTAAGCAATAATGGAATCCAAAACAAAATAGTTTGTACTTGTGTGTGAGAGAGAGTGAGACAAATATATGCTAGGGTTTGAAAGTTAAAGATTTTTTTTTCTAGCAAACAAATTATATATGAATGTGGTGTTTTGTTAGAATTCACTTTGAAAAGATGTTTTTTTTATTGTATGTGTTGTTAAGTAAATTTGGTAGAGGTTATAAATGTAATACAAATAAATTTAAAAAGTGAGATATGAATAAGTTAACAGAGGGGTGACAATAACACTACTCTTATAAAAATTTTCTACATTGTGAAAATACTTTCTAAACGATTTTTAAAGTTTATTTATTTATCCTATGGATATTCAATAAAAATACATAGTAAAATGTTTCAACATTAATTATAGAAGCATTTGAAATATTTTTAAGACATATTTTTTACCGTAAAAATTGAGATAGTTTGGCAGTAAGTCTCTGGTCTCCACTAATATCAATAAGACCGTAAGTTCGAATCATATGACTCATATCCCCTTCTTCGACTCGTAAAGTTTGCTTATATATATACACATATTTTATTCTCAATGCGCACTGATATAAATAAATATTTATCTCAGTACGAACTGATAAATATTTATCAGTGCGTTGCATGTGAACCATTGGATTCAATTGTTTTGACCCAGTCTGTATGCACTTGTCGGCCATTAGATTCAATTGCTTTGACCCAATCTACATGCACTTGTCGGTGTTTACTGATCTAGTTTATATTAGTACACACTGAGTTTCATTAAATAGTTAAATTTGGTTATTTAAAAATATATATTAATAAAAAAAAGTATACATTAAAGAAAAAGATTGTCTTAAAAAATTATTTTTTTATATTATCAACAAATTTAAATCTTCTCTTTTACTATACTTATATTTTCTTCACTTTTCAACAACAAAACTAGTTCTCTCTCCACATCAATTTGCTTTTGCAACAAACAAATAATAATAATAATAATAATAATAATAATAAAACTTTGATGAACCAATGAATAAATTAATCAAGCAAATGAAGATCACCAATAATCTATATGTTTTCCACAACAAACTAAAAGAATAAAAATTGACACAACATGATCGACTGATGATAAAAATGAAACACACACATATATATATATATATATACATATAACATTTTTATCTCTTCGAAACAGAACAGAACTTTTAAGATTATGATGAGGCTTGTGAATCATTGATTAAGTTTAAGAAGACTTTGATTAAGCTGAAGTATATGAATCTAATGGTTAATAGTTGCGGAACTGATATAAATAAAATCAGTTCGTTCTAAGAGGAGAAAAATTGTATTATATATATATATATATATATATATATATATATATATATATATATATATATACACGTAATAAAAGCAGACATTAAAAAGAAAAAGGTGTATACCTGTGCTTTTAGTCTTTCACAAGTCACAACAACCCCATTCCCCATTTATGTAGAAGCACTTTACACAATAACACTAACACATTACCAAAAACATAATTAAAATGGATTGGATTTAGATTAGACTAAAATCCAACAAGAACACTCAATAATTGTTGTTTGGTTTGGTAAAACTGAGTCTCAAAATTAATTAAACATTTCTAGGCAACGACTTCCCACCCAATCATTTGATCGAAGAGAGACCGATCACAAGAATACATCATACAAAATACAAAACCGATAAAATTGAAAATTGAAAACTGAAATTGAATGTCTGTCGTGCGTCTTACTCATTTTTGGTCTACCTTTTTAGAGTCTTCTAATTAACTTCTCTAACTTCTTCAACATAAGCTGCTGCCTGCTGTCTTCAATATCAATGAATATATATCCAAAGTTTTGAAAAGCTACCTCCATTTTGGTGATAAGATAATGACATTTTCTTTTAATTTCTTCTTAGCGATAATAACCCATACTTATCTACAACGGATTTAAAAATAACACTATGTTGAGGTGATAAAGTTCAAATTCCCAATACTCAAATAAAAATAATACAAAATATAATTTTATTTGCAAATATTTCTAATATATTGTTAATTTAATAATATATAAATTAAAATATTATTTCATCTAAAAAATTATTTCAATTATTTGATATTCAATTTAAAAATATTATTATATTTACTATAATCTTATATTTCACCAAACGTAACATAGTACTAATTCAGTATAGTCTCATGTTTCACTGAATATAATATAATAAATTTGAGTAATGTTAGGTTTTTTTAATTTTTTTTCAAATAATATCGATACATGAGGCGTTAATATATCGTAAATCATAAAATTATATAGTAAATAATGTGATTTGACACCCCACGTACTAACATCATTTGAAAAGCTTAACATTACTTTTTACTTTTTTAGTTACCATTACTTAGCATTGCTTTTTAGTATAGTAGATTCCAACATTATCTCATCTTATCTATAATTATTGTTAGAGAATAGACTAGAAGAGTTGGAGTCTAAATATTGGTCTATAGTGTATTTTTTGTCCTCTTCACTGATTTCAATGATGCATAAATAGATGAATATATAACTTTGTTGTAGGCAACATAGACGCTCTTTAACCGGTTGATTAATGTTAAAAAAATTTAAAAATTTAAAAAAATAAATAAATATAATAATAATAATAACAATAATAACAATAATAACAGTAGCAGCAGCCGGCAGTAATAATAAATATAAAATAAAATAAAAATAAATAATAATAATAATAATAACAATAATAACAGTAGTAGTAGAAGTAATAAAATAAAATATAATAATAATAATAATAACAATAAATAAAATAATAATATTAATAATAAAATTTGAAAAGCCTAACATTACTCTTTAGTCAAGTAAATTCCAACACAATCTCATCTTATCTATAATTAAAAATCTTAATATTCTAACACTAAATAAAAAACCTCCATGATTGTTAGAGAATAGACTAGGAGAGTTGAAGTCTAAATATTGGTCTATACTCTATAGTGTATTTTTTGTCCTCTTCACTAATTTCAATGATACACAAATAGATGAATATGTAACTTTACTGTTGTCAAGAGTAAAGACCAAGAATTAAAGCTTTTGTGTTTTTTTGCAAAACACCAATTTTTGCAATTTGAAAGTTTAATGTTTTTGAATTATGCATTTTGGAAAGATACAGAGGTTCTAAATGCAAACTGATGTCTATCACTAACTAGATAAGAAATGCATGCTGAATCCAGGAAATCCGAGGAATCATTAGTGGAAGACTATCAATATTCAATAAACTCATTACTGTATAAACAACTGAATTTTCTGTACATACAAACTCTTAATAAAATGAAAACAATAACAAGATCAGCTGCTCTAACAGCGCCTGCCAAAGATATATCTCATACAGACATACATTGAAGTCTTTGACCTGCCCAAAAAACAGGCAGGCTCCCGGAAATCGCGAGCCTGCCAACTCAAAAATCATAATCTATATCTGTTACATTCTGCGAGGCAGAGCGCTTAACTAGCTGTCCTTGCTCATCATACAGATCAAGATTCTCACAGGGTGCAGGGAAGATGGTTCCTATAACGCGACCATGAACAAAGGCACACTGGAATATATGCTTCTTCTTGTATGTTAATCCGACAGACATATCCCGGAAAGTAATGTTTCTCACTGGGATTTCTTCACTTCCATGGATACGAACAGGCACACGAACACCTTGACCATGTACCCCTATGAAGCTTATATCCCTGAGCACTGGGAGCGCCTTTGGATCGTAACCTTCGTCAGGGTGTTCATTGTAGTCCGTCTTGATGACAATTCCAACTCGGACATTGTCAAATGTCAGATTTCGGTACTTTATATCTCGTACATATCCGCCTCTTCCAGGGGCAGTCTTGATCCTAACCGCACGCCTTGAACCCCAAACAAGGAGGTTCTCCACTGTGACATTTGATACCCCACCAGACATCTCACTGCCTATTGATACACCTGCACTGTTGATAGTTCAGCCAAGTTGGATCTCAGTTTCCATAGGACGAGTAAAGTATGCAATTACCGGTTACCACATACCAGACCACTAGAAAATAATAAGAGTGTGATAACATTCTAATCCAATATTTGATAGACCACTTGTATGTGTCCTTTCGTGTTGGGCTATAGTATATATTTCATTGAGAGTTATACAACATGTCTTTGACTATACATGTTGCTCAACCAAACTTGGGCATTGGTTAACAACAAAAAAGATGCAACTTAAAATCACCAGATGTCCTCTTACAGACAATCAATTATTTACCAGGCCAGCCACATAAATGACAATCAGAATCTAAAATGCCCACGAGGCAACTTAAGTGCAATTGTGTATGGACTTAGACATCAAGAAGATCGTATGATCAACTGCTCAAAAGCAAGTATATAAATAAAATTTATCCATGAAATGATTATATATTTGTTGCGGAGAAATCTGCAAGAAATTTCACCTGACCATAGAGCGAACAACTAGATTACGGATCAGAATGTTCATCGATGGTTTTCCATAAGCAATTCCATACTGATCCCACCCACTCTTTATCGCAATTGCGTCATCCCCCACACTTATGTAACAGTCCTCAATTACCATATCTTCACATGAGTCTGTTCAAGACACAAAAATTGGCATTACTCATGTCTTGAACATAATGAGATGAATGGGAAAAAAAAATCCATAAATTGAATCACTTGAACAAAACAACTAGCTAAGAGGTCTAGATTGTGAGCCAGACAATGTAATAAAGTAACATTTATGTTATTTATGACTTATGAGGTTGTGGTTCCTACTATATTCTAAGATGTATCAGCAAGAAAAGAACAAAAAATGAAATAAAATAAAAACCAAAAATAAAACAGAAAATTACAATCCATTGTTCACCATTCTCAGCTCCCATGCAAAATCCCACACCCCATGAACCTTTTATTTGATACAAAGCAAAATTTAACAGTATCGAGCCTATTTCTGAGTCGGAAACTACAAAATCTCTATGGTTGAACATTTGCCCACAACTCATCTCACCATCACTTTAAATTTTTTTGTTCATTTTTCTTCAGTCACCTTCTCTCCATTAAATGTAAAATAATTAACATTTAATAATTATTTAATTAGTGCCCCAACTCATAGTTCAGACAATGAATGAAGAAGCTGACATGGACTACGGATTGTAGTTGTGTTATGCCACATAGAATTCAAAAACACTGTTACATTTATACAAATACTTACCAGGATCTATTCCATCAGTGTTCGGGGCTTCAAATACAGGAGCCAAGATTGTAACATTCCTCACTGTTACATTCTTGCAATCATAAGGATGAAGTGTCCAAAACGGAGAATCACGCAATGTTATATTGGAGATCACAATATCACTTGACCACATTATCTGTACAAGTGGGCCTCTAGTATGGTTGAGAAGTTTTTGGCGATACTTTTTCCACCATGCTTTCCCTTGTCCATTGATGGTACCATTATGCCCTATTGGTCAGCAAAAACATAAACGAAGTCAGAAGTTAAACTATTTACGAAGAAGACAGGTGCAAGGCTCAATGTTCACTAGGATTACGATCATTAGAAAAATGGAGTCATTTGCCCTCACAGTCAACTTATAGAGAGTTAACTTCTACCTAAAACAAACGAGTATTACTCATGTTGGTGTAGCTAATAGCAGATTAAATTCCTCACAATAGCCAAAATCTTTTCCCTTTCTTTCTTTTCCCTTATTTCCATATTATTTTAAGGTAGGTCATAGTTTTTAAGTTAGTTGGTAAAAGTCTATGCAGACATTGGAGAGGCATACAACTGCTCTCCAGTGAGTCAGTGACATCCAAGGTTATGACTCATGAGCCAAGGTAATGCAGAAACTGGCCATCCCACAATCCATCTCCAAAAACTAACACATCTAAAAAAATAACTTGATTACATCCAATTAAAACAAAATTAGTGCTCAATGACCAATCGTACCATAGGATATTGTTTTTCTGTTTGATAACATCCTCTAATCCATTTTATAACCACCCCCCTTAACCGTATATAATTCTTGAAGAGGACCTTTGTAAACACATTAGTTTTGATTATGAACTTTGGAGTAAATCCAAGCCAGGATGATTAAGTTATTGTGAGTTTAATTTTTATTATTATTATTTTTAAAGAAAAATAGGTAGACACATGAAAATCAACTTTATACCATAAGTAATTATAAAGCTTCTCCAAAGACCTCCAAGTGTTACCATAGAACACCAAAAAGAGTTGAATTCTCATAGTTTTTCAGGACAATTCTCGAGGTAATTTTGCCCCAAAAGCAATGTGGATAAGAGCTAGACTTGGTTAACTAACAATACAATTGTTGAGCTCACAAAAGTCATCAAGAAAGATGCGCATATAATATCAGTCAAACTTCCAAATAAAGGTCTTCCCTTTTTTATAAGTGTGATAAATTACTCCGCATAAAGAAAAAGTAAAAAGAAAAAGATCAATGCCTTGAAAAACAAATAAAAAAATAGTAATAAAACCAAACTCAGGAAAGTGGCAGGAGGTTCTACTGACCTGTTATAACAACATCTTTGAGGTTTTGACCATGGATAAAACTTCCATACCGAGGGCCAATATGTTCTCTTCCATACCCATATGAAGGCAATGGAGGCATTAGTGGCCAGTACTTCTCATTCTGTTAAAGGTTACACAAGATGAGAGATCCAGTATAACTGATATCTTCCGTTGACTACAGATAGAGAAAGGATAATAAAACGAAGAAGAACCAATTCAGTTGCTACGAAAAAAAAAAATGCAACAAAACAGATTGGATCAACAACTATGGAGTCAAGAGATGCAATGATCATCGAATTTGGAAAACTCCCTAGCAGCAGTATTGCAAGCTAAGATATATATGCAATCAGATTGAACCAAAAATCTAGATCTTAAAGCCATAGATTTTATAACATAGGACCAACGTCGACGGAAGGTAACAGATGTTTAATAATCCAGATTAATGCATGCAGTGCTAATAGATGCACTCACCAAACATGTGGTTACCCAGTTATAAGCTTATTTTCACCATGGCATACAAAGACCATGCTATCTAGTATCTACCATGATAGAACTTTATTGTTCAAGCACATGCAGAAATATATAGTCAATAAGCAATGGGATGGACCTAAGAAATATCAACAAGCAAGCAGATAAATAGAAAACCTTATTAATATACCACAACAAATGGCACCACTGTTTAAAACTATGCCAGGGAAAGATTCAACAAAAGTACCTATCTATCCTTCTAGCAGAGAAATTCCCAGTTTAAGCCGTTAGATGAGAGATGTACTCATTATAGTAAAATGTTACTTTTATGCTTTAACTAGCTGTAAAGGTTTAGCGGTTAGTCTTAGACCAAACACCAAACACCAAGAAACTACAAAATATTTCAAAGTCAAGATCAGTGAACTTCTGCCATATACACGATGAGACAATTGGGTATCATATAAGTATTCTAGTGTGTGTTTGATTTGTTTTGTTTATTGAGAGACTTAAAAGAGTTTATCAACCATTGCAAAAGCAAATCCTATCAACCTACATAGGCATTGATTTTGATTCATAAAGGAAGAACAATGTCGATATGCAACTGTTCACGATGTCAGGAAACCAACAACAAAAACTTTATGTCTAACAGACACTGCACCCAATGGACAAAGGTCTAAACATCTGGCAGTGCCCAAAGGCAAATCACACAGATAGTATCAACAGAGTTATATAATACTAGTTACTACAATAACAAACTCTTTTCTGATTCCAAATCAAAGAGAAAATTGCAGCAAAAATCAACATCAACAAGAATCAGCTTGATGCCTTGATTTATCAATCACTAGAAGAAATATGCCACTGTTGTTTCGGAAACAACTTTAAAGCCAAATGAGGTCAGTTTTTTACTATGTCAAGCCTATTTAACCAAAGTTTTCATGAGTTGAGCCGAAAAAAGAAGGCGGTTCCAATTTTGAGCTGCCATTTTCAGCACAAAATATATCCACCATCCCAATCATAGTTGTATGGTTATTAGCTAACAAAATCAGTAAATCAACTCTCATTAAATAAAAAACTTTACCAATTTCAAAATATGTTGAATTATACAACTATGTACAAGAAAAACATTGCCATAGAATATTTTTTTGACAAAAATAATCTCTCTTCCTGCAAAGCTTGATCTTTATATATGGTATTACAGGTCCTAAAGTAATGCAAATCATTTCAAATCCAACACAAAAACAAAAATCTAAACAAAGCAAAGAAAGGAGAGGACGGACCTCAAGTGCTAGAATCTCAGAATCCTCAGCAAGGAACAGAGTCATATGACTAGTTAAATTAAACGGCGCCGTAAGCCAGCGTCCAGGCGGCACGTTAAGCTGTCCACCGCCTCTCTTCCCGAGCTTCGAAATAGCAGCAACCGCTCTCTCAAAGGCCTCCGTATTGACAGTGAGACCGTCGCCGACTCCGCCGAAATCAGTCAAGTTGAAAGCCACCGGTCTCAATCTAGGGATCGGCCTAGTAGACACGCCCCATTTTAAAAACGAAAACCCTCCGACGACGGTGTTACGCTGCCAGAGGAAGACGGAGGCGAATGCCGCCATCCATAGCACGGTGAATAGAGTTTTGTGGGAGGAGAGAAACGCCGGGACCCACCGCTTCAAGTCGACCCGATTCTGTTGTAACTGAAACCGCCCTATCCCCAGTGTCTCCACCATTTTTCACTTTAATTTTGACTTCTCATGAAAAAAAAAATTCGAGCCTTTTTATCGTTCGTTTGAGTTTTGAGAGATCTAAGAGAGAGAGAGAGAGAGAGAGATTGGTTGAGATGTTAGACTCTAAATCAGAGTCAGTGAGTCGGGTCGGGTCGGGTCGGGTCGAATCGGAGTGAATTCGAAGGAAAGACTGTTGTTTGTGTGAGAGAGAGAGGTGAGTCTGGTACAGTGATTGAGTGAGAACAGGTCTCATAGGCATTTTTATGAAACTGCTGTTAGATTACAACACGTGTGCAGATTGAGATATCTACTTGTTCATCAATCGTCATCATAAATCATAATCGAATATGGCTTTCATGGGATTTTTTTTTTAAAAATTGAATCTTATTCGATGCGTTTTCTGTGTTGTGTGAGGTTGGTGGTCTGACTCAAACTATCCAACAAGTACTTCTAAATAATAATTGGAAACTTTCTTTTAAATAATAATAATAATAATTGGAAACTCGAGTGATAATTAATAGGATTGATATTCAAAAATTATTAATAAAAAGTTAAAAACATAGGAAATGCAATAGAGAGAGAGGGGTCTCTGTCAAGGCGCTACAAAGCAATTGTCTAGTAGGTGAACGGGTAGAGAGTTACAGTCACTTCAAGTCTTCAATTGTCAATAACAACACCATAGACAAACCATTCTAGTATATCAGGATACGTAATTGTAACGTTGCACATTTGAAATCTTGTCGTGACTAGAGAATTATTATACAGAGTTTGAGTTTTTGTTCAGACCGGACTCAGGCTTTCGACTCATTATACAGAGTTTGAGTTTTTGTTAAGACTAGACTCAGGCTTTTGACTCAGGGCTTTAACTGAGCCCAAAGCCCAACACGAGACAAGTACAAAACTCAAAAGTTGATGAGACACACACCTCCCACTCCCTATCATGACTCATGAGCAGAACTAGTAGATAAGGCCTTCTTCAACTTGGCAAGCTTTTTCCATTGTCATCGATGGCCCTATCTATTGCTTCTACTGCACTTTCAACTCTCCCTGTCAGGTATTTCAACTCCATTATTAATTTCTCTGTAAAATGATAAAGATTAATTTCCCATTCTATATCTATACAATTAATTGTTCAACTTTTGTTGTCATTAATTTTATAAAACATTTTCCTGCTTGTTGATAATTCCTAGTAATTTTTTTGTCAATATATAAACAGAGACATACCTCAAAAGTGTTTCTCAGGAAAAATCATCACGACTTGTTTTTCAATAAGAACTCGGTTGAATGCAACAAAAGGGGTGTCAAGTGTATGTGAACCACTCCCTCCGGATAGACCAGTGTGGTTCCCTGGTAGTACTCCACCTGCTTGGCTTGATGGCAGGTACTTGTTTTTCTGCTTCCCTTTTCTCAACTTCATATAGAATTTGTCCCAGTTTCAGAAATGGATACCAAATCCATTCTAGTATATACAAATGGGTTTGACCCACGTTTAAGAAAGAAATGCTACTTCAAAAAACTGACATATCTGTGAATAGTTTCAATTTTGTGTAGCAATGAAATGCTAGCTGTTGTGGAAACCATTTCTGGAATCGATTTCGCTAGAAAACATAATATTTTTTCACTGATTTCAATGATTGTCTATGATTAGTATGAAAATTTAATAGGGGGTCTAAAAATTTTGCATCATGGAAATATGACTTTCCTCTTTATTGACAACAGCCTTCCCGGAGACTACGGCTTCGATCCTCTTGGATTAGGTACGAAGTGAATAAATGTGTTTGAATGCTGTTGTTTCCTGGAAGAATCTCTACCACGCTGTATGATTATGATCAAAATTTATAAAATCTTGTTTGATCATGCCAATTTCCATAGATTCAGCTGTACTTTTAAAGTTTTTAATCATCTGATAATTGGCTATAAACTGCTATAGGAGTTAATGTTATTGTTATTGAAGTAATCAGCACACATTAACATGCTATGCATTTGCTTGCCCCTAAAAATAAGTGGTATTTTCCAGGGTCCGATCCAGAGTCGCTTAGATGGTTTGCGCAAGCTGAGCTAATTCACGGTAGGTGGGCAATGTTGGCAGTGGCAGGAATTCTCGTACCAGAATGGCTTGAAGGCCTAGGTTTCATCGAGGACTACTCGTGGTACAATGCTGGTTCTCGTGAGTACTTTGCAGACTCTACGACCTTATTCGTGGTGCAGATGGCCTTGATGGGATGGGTAGAGGGCAGAAGATGGGCTGATATACTCAAGCCAGGTTGCGTAGACATTGAACCGAATTTGCCAAATAAGTCCAAACCAAAGCCGGATGTTGGTTACCCTGGTGGCTTATGGTTTGATCCCTGGATGTGGGGAAGAGGGTCACCGGAGCCTGTGATGGTTTTGAGGACGAAGGAGATCAAAAACGGGCGTCTCGCTATGTTAGCATTTGTTGGATTCTGCTTCCAAGCCACATATACAGGGAAAGAGCCACTTGAAAACTTGGCTGCACATATTGCAGATCCTGGTCATTGCAACATATTTTCGGTAATGCACTACAACAATGCTACGCTTATTTCATATTCTCCGGAAAAAAATTATCATCAACTGTGATAACATATGTTTGTCTTTGCAGGCTTTCGCTTCACAGTACTGAATCCAAATTTGTATTGTCATTGCCATGACACATGAGCAGAGCAGCTGTGTACATAACAAAGAAACCAAGAAAAGGAAGCTCTAGATTTTCATTCTGTTAATATTCAAATTGATTAGTTAACTGACAAGTTCATGATAATTTAATTCTAAAAAACAATGTGATTGTTCTTGCTTCATCAATTTTATACCTTAGTTACATGTTTGACCATAAATAAGTATATAAAATCGGATAGGACATTTAATTTGGTTTGAACTATATGGATGGCAATATATGATATGTTTGGTTTTCGGACTATAAGATGTAACGTTAGTTTTTTTTTTGTTTGGGTCTTTTATCATAATTATTAAGGTCAATAACAATTTGGGTATGTTAGAATCTATCGAAATCAAACGCTTTAGATATCTACTCCCATAATCGATAGATATCTATTCCCACAATAGTAATGAGTAAACTTTCACAAATACTTATAAAATGTGTATAGTGGAATTTGAACCCTCAAATCCCTTAGGCACGCATCACTTGTGCTAATAAGGGATGTGTGCAGAATAATTTTTTTTGATGTATGGATTTATTTATTTTTTTAAAATTGTGTGATTAGCATAATCCTTATTTTATAGATATAATTTTTTCTTAGAATCTGAATTCACCTGAGACCCTGAGTTGTAAAATTAACCGAAATTAACTAAAATATGCTAAATTTGAATTAGTAGTACTATTAACCAATGTTAATATGCTTATTTGACGATGTTAATGGCAAAAATATGTAAATATCGGTGGCAGTTGATGGACGGTCAACACTCAAGAACGGAATTAGTTAAACCACCTCCCTCTCTCTCTTGTCACTAAAAAAAATTTCTATTCTTAGAATCTTTGGCAAACCAGGCTCTGCTTGCTTGGTCAGGAAATCCAAAAAAAAAAAAACACAACAATGACACACCTTCCAACAACTAAAGCAAAACCAACCCAAACAACGATTCTGCTTAGAGAATATAGCCACACAATCTCTCCGAACAGCGCGGCTCCATCGTATCCGGAGCTGTCCCTTTTCCGGCTCAGCAATGGCCGCTGTTCGCCGCCGTCTCCTCCTCCTCCTCCTCTTCCTCTTCCTCTTCCTCTGTTTCATCAACCTCGCCTCTTCTGTTTCCGATGTCGAGTCTCTCCTCAAACTCAAAAAGTCTTTTGATAAATCCCCAGCTGCGTTGGATTCTTGGGATGCGAAGTCGAATGATGCTTGCGCTGATCAATGGTTCGGCATTGTTTGTTTCAATAACGTCGTTACAGGTCTCCGTCTTCAAGATATGTCTCTCTCTGGAACCATTGATGTTGAAGCCTTACGTGGAATTCCAGGTCTTAGAACAATATCTTTGGTTAACAACAATTTCTCCGGTTCGTTACCGGAATTTAATAAACTTGGTGCTTTGAAGGCTCTGTTTTTGTCGAAAAATCAGTTTTCTGGTGAAATACCAAATGACTTTTTTTCGCCGATGGGATCTTTGAAGAAACTTTGGCTTGATCGTAATAAATTCACCGGAAAGATACCGGAATCGATAATGAAACTGCGTAATCTCATAGAACTCCATCTTGAAAGCAATCAATTCTCCGGGTCAATTCCACCATTGAAACAACCCACTCTGGTGACTTCTCTGGATCTGTCCAACAACAAACTCGAAGGAGAAATCCCAGAGAGCTTTTCGAAATTCAAAGCCAATTCGTTCGCTAAAAATGATGGACTTTGCGGTAAACAGGTGGAAAAAGATTGCAAAGCAGCAGAAGCCGGAGATCAAGCAAATGCTGCCGGTGACAATAACCACGGCAGCAGTAAAACGGGTATAGGTATCGGAGTGATTGCTTTTCTGATCTTTTGCATATTTCTTTTTGTAATTTTAGCAAAAAAGCGTAGAGATCATGATGACTTTAGCGTGTTAGGCAAGGAACCACTTAATCATGATCAGGTTGTGCAAGTTCATGTACCCCGTGAATCATCCACCACAACCAAGAGGGCGTCTAGCCGGAAAGGCGGCGGCGGTGACTCGCAGCGGCTGAGAAGTGGGTCGCGCCGTGGAAAGAACGGAATGGGTGACTTGGAAATGGTGAATGACGAGAAGGGTTCGTTTGGTTTGCCGGATTTGATGAAGGCAGCGGCTGAGGTGCTTGGAAATGGTGGGTTGGGATCTGCTTACAAGGCTGTGATGGGCAATGGATTGAGTGTGGTAGTGAAGAGGATGAGAGAAATGAATAGACTCACTAGAGATCAATTCCATGTTGAAATGAAAAGGCTCGGTGGTTTAAGGCACCCAAACATTTTGACACCATTGGCCTACCATTACCGGAGAGAAGAGAAGCTCGTTGTCTCCGAATACATGCCTAAAGGCAGCTTGTTATACGTTCTCCATGGTATGTTTCGAGTTATTTCTTATCGGTTTGCTTTTGTGTTCTGTGGTTATTAACATATGTTTGTTTGATTCAGGTGATCGTGGAATATGTCATTCGCAGCTCAGTTGGCCTACCCGTATGAATATAATCAAAGGAATTGCGAATGGATTGGGTTTTCTTCATTCAGAGTTCGCATCCTTTGACCTACCTCATGGAAATCTCAAGTCTAGCAATGTTCTTCTCGACGAAAACTACGAGCCACAGCTCAGTGACTACGCCTTCCATCCACTAATCAATCCCAACAGTGCAGCGCAAGCAATGTTCGCTTATAAAACCCCGGAATACACTCAATTCCAGCAAGTCTCTCACAAGTCGGATGTCTATTGTCTCGGGATCATAATTCTCGAGACCCTCACTGGGAAATTCCCTTCTCAGTATTTAAGCAACGGCAAGGGTGGAACCGATGTGGTCCAATGGGTTCATTCATCAATATCCGAGGACAGAGAGACCGAATTGATCGATCCAGAGATATCAAACGATGCAAATTCACTAGGCATGATGGTAAAACTCCTCCAAATCGGAGCAGACTGCACTGAGAGTGATGTTCAGCAGCGACTGGACATGTCGGAAGCTATAAGGAAGATAGAAGAAATACAAGTTTGATCGAGGCAGTGACTGCGTATCAGTGTGCCGTAGATACATAGTAGACAAGAGAGACAGAAGAAACGGTAGGAGAGATTGTCATCACCAGCAGCAATGTTTTTCAACAATCTTCATCATTAATTCATGATGCTGAGTACAAACTTCAAACAAGATTATATAGATTCGGAGGAATAGAGAGATTTATTATTGATGGTGATAGTTTTGTTACCAAATGAATGCTTGTACCTGGCATTTAATTTCCATTTCAAAAGGAAAAAAACTTTACAATTTCATTAATTGCTTCAAATTAGGAAAAAGCAAGGACAAACAAGAAATTGCTGATCAGGTCCAACTTTATAGGAAAAAAAAAAGTCATCTCAAATACTGTGTAATATGTGATATATTTTTGATGAAAAAATTTGTTCTGAATTCACAAACCAACTGTTTAGTCAGATGGTAGTTGAAGGAATGTTAATGTAGCTCATTCTTTTATTATTATTATTATTAATGTAATTTGCCTTTTGAATTATTGTAATCTAGAGTTTAGGGGAGGGATAACAAACTTGTTGATGTAAGTTTGAGGTGTATATTACTTAGCTAACCTCGTATAGTCTAATTTATATAAATTTGGTATCAATAAGATGAAATCAAAGTAAAGAAAACATTTGTAAAAAAAGTATATTTTTTTTAATTAAAACTTGTTATGTAAAGAGTTGATTGTTATGTATAGTTCAAGTATACAAATCAATAGAATTTTAAAACCAAACCAAATACTAAAAGATGGGTTTATGATTTAAGATAAATTTATTTTATCTAATTAAAATTCAGTTGGAAGTTGGAAGTTGGAAGCCAATCCCATGTTTGATTTTTATAAGGGGTCAAAATACAATCAAGTTTTGATTAGAAAATGACAATTTTAAATGTTTATGGATCTGGCCCAAACTGAAAACAAAAGGCCCGGCCCAAGTAGGAAACCCGATGGTTATGGTTTTTCCTTCCTTTTTTTCAGTTTTAACATCTCCATTCGAGTTGCCGTCGACTCACTTACCGGCGGAGAAATAGGTGTAGACGTGGTAAGTTTTACAAATTTTGGTGGTCGCTGTGTTGACACGTGCTTGCACGTGGAACCCGGAAACTGTTTAGATTTCCTTTGTCAAAAAAAAAAAAAAAAAAAAACAATTCTCTCTCACACTCACAGACTCACAGTCGTTCTCCAGCAAAATCAGTGAACACAAAAAAAAAATGTATAGAACGGCGGTGAAGCGGCTGCTCTACGGTGGCACCTTGGCTCATAATGGAACCGCCGGTACTAGATTAGTCCATAATCTCCGGAGAATCATTAGCTCTCATCGTTTTTTTTCCACTTCCTCTGAAAACCCTGTGTCAGTACCCAATCAACAGCTTCAACAACCTTTAATTGTCAACCCTGAAACCCCTCAGTTTCCGGATTCTACGTCGTCGTCATCATCATCATCTACGGCTGAGGAAGCTCGACGCTTTAAGAGACAGAGACCGAGAGTTGAGTATCAAGACGAGCAAGCGCGAGTACTTGAGGCCTCCCTGCGCCACGTGGTTCGTATGAATTCAATGTTGATGATCTTTATACTTGTTTTGCGCTGGTTAATCTCTGTTTGAATAGCCTTGATAAATATATAAAATGAATTTATTTTTTAAAACAAAAAGAAGAAAACGGAATCATTGAGATTGAATTGCATCTGTGAATGTGTCAAATTTGTGTTTGGATGGGGTTGTGCAGGTAAATTTGGGATGGACTGAAGCGGCGATGATTGCAGGTGCAAGGGAAGTTGGCTTGTCTCCTTCCATTGTTGGATCTTTCCCCAGAAAAGAAGCTGCTCTGGTTGAGGTATATTTTCTATTCGTATCAATGCTTATTGTTTATATGCTACAATTGATGAAAAACTTAAATGATTACGAATCTTCTTTAAACTAAACTAATAGCTGCCGATGGTGTTTTTAACTTGACATTGGAATATGTTAAAGACTGCTCATAATTTCTGATTTCAGTGTAAATAACCATCATATAGTTTTTACTGCTGAAATAATATCTTGAATGGTGATTATGGTAGAAGTTGTTGGGGTTTATGTGCAAATAATCTTCTAATCATTTGCAAATATGTTTTCGTTAGTAAGAGCAATGACTTTTAGGTTTTGTGGGTTATTTTGCATACTAGGACTTGTGGCGGGTGCTTGATGTGGTTCTTGTGGTTACTTATTTGCGACTTATTTACAGCATTCATTATGTATTGTTAGCATGCTCGATGTTAGAGTTTTATCACTTTATTTGAAGGCAAAGGATGAGTGATAATCTTGACTTCACAGTTTGTATTTAGCAAGATCCCCAATGAAAGAAGAAGGGGGAATGCAGTCTAGTATCTTATGCACTCCTTTTCTTCATCTTCTTAACTATGTCTTAGACTCATTATAGACCTTCGTTGTATTCAGGTCCAATGATCTTGAAGAGGGTGCCTCCTTGTTGTTTTATAGTCTTATTCCCACTTGATATATTTTGAAATTGTGTGTGTGCTCATTAATTGTTGTTGTTGATTGCAACAATTGTTCTTCATTATGAGCAATTGAGCATTAAGTGTGATTTTTCCTCTCCTTTTAATTTTTTTTTTTATAAAAAAAATTATAATTTCTATACATACTTCTTGTGTACTGAGTATGTGCATTTTGGTGTTTTTATTTGTTTTGTCTATCAAGAGGAAAAAAAATCTTCATTATGGTGTACAGATGTTATTATTTATCTATATATCCATTCTCAGTTGCAGTTGTATAGTTTCAGCTGATGAAGCCATTTTCTTCTATTGGCATGTATCGACTTTGATAATGATTTGTTTATAATCTTTCCCCTGTTCAGTTTTTCATGGATGATTGCCTTCAAAAGCTTATCGATAGAATTGACTCAGGGGAGGATTTACAGAACTTGATACCAAGTCAACGCATCTCCAAGCTTGTTAGGATTCGTCTAGAAATGCAAGCACCATACATATCAAAGTGGCCACAAGCGCTTAGCATCCAGGTAACAGTCGTTGTGCCCCCTTTCTTAGAGTGCTAAACTGCTAATTTATAGTTGACTTTAAATTTTCATGAATATGATCTGTAAATTCCATTTTCAGGCACAACCACTGAATGTCTCAACAAGTTTTAAGCAGCGAGCAATGCTGGTTGATGAGATTTGGCATGCTGCTGGTGATGAGGGCTCTGAAATAGATTGGTATGTGAAGCGCACTATCCTTGGAGGAATATACTCGACAACTGAAATTTACATGCTGACTGATAGTTCACCAGGTTTGTTTTTATTACTTAATGTGTTCGAATCTTTTGGTTATAGTTAGACTCGTGTTTACTTGTTTTTGAATCTTTGGATGGACATGAAATTTCTGGATATTTTGCTGGTAGCACTTCCCCCGTTAAATATATTATGCAATGAGTATAATTTTCCTTGTTAAAAGCATTATGAGAATCTGTCATTTTCGAACAGATTTTCATGACACGTGGACATTTTTGGATGCTCGAGTGAAAGATTCTTTTGATATGAAGAATACCATTCAAGAGGTAGTGTTTCTCAGTCTTCCTTGCTTTTTAATTCTATTTATTTCCACCATGATGGTGTTTGTGAAGCTTTAGTTTTGGCATATACCTTCAACGGAGTTACATTTTTGCAGGCAAAGTATTTGGTGGAAGCTGTTGGTGCTGGAATGGGGAGTTCTCTGCAAGGATTTGTTAGTAAAATTTTACAAAGATGAGGTTTCGATAATGATTTATGGCTAGCATCCGTGCTCAGCTTACTCATGGAGATACTTGGAACTGCTGAGCCATCTCAACATAATTGTTTATGTTGGTGATCTTTGGATTGTTATCCAAGTCATCTAAATGTTTGTGATGTGCATATTCTGTCTTTTGTCCCTGAAAGTTCAGAATTGCAGTGAACATAATGCTTTCAGGCAAATCAACGGGCCTGCAAATAATGTCTATATCTTTCTCAAATGATAATAAGGGAGCTTATAGACTCTGGGAACATACATTTGATAAGGAGCGCAGGGTGTTCTCTAAGCAGAGCCACTGTCAAATCCTAAAACTAAGTGCAATTTCAAGCAAATTTTCAAATGAATTTTGTAATATTTTGTAAGGTCAGGATGATTTCATGTAAAGTTCTGGAAAATGCGGTGCTTTGAATTTTTCATGTTCGATTTTTCCCAAATGATTAAATATAGGGAAACAAGATGAAGCTACACCCATGAAATATACTGTATGTTGTTGCTAAGTAGATGAATGAATTTAAGTAAGAGAATAACACAATTGCACCACTATTTATGGGATTTGAAGTCTTTTTATTTTCCAGCAAAAAATGGCTCCTCTCAAAATTGGGCTGGAAACTTGAAATGCAAATTCAGCTAGTTTCTGTTGATGTTTTATGTCTACAACTCCTTATGTTAGATTCTGCAAGTTTTGGGTTACTTTTGACTGATAAATGAGTGAGAGAAGAGAGAGAAAAGAAAGGAAGAAGAGGGAGGAGAAAGAAAAAGATGGAAATGGCGTGAGGGGTATTTCAGTCATTTTGTGGCTATGGATTGAAATCAAAGTTATGTACATGGTTAAAAACTAATTTCTTATAATTTTTGTGGCAAATGATGACAAATTCCACTCAACTTAAATAAAGCATCCCAAATCCATAGTCCAAATTTGCGGGCTCTCACTGACTAAAATTTCTAACATCAACTGTTAGTGTGGGTTGTTGTTGTTACTTGTTAATTGTTAAAGTCTTTCTCGCAGAACCAGAGGAAACTACAAAATGGTAAAAGCGACAGAGATTGCAGCAAAATTGAATCTAAAGCCACATCCAGAAGGTGGGTTTTATTCAGAAACCTTCAGGGACACTTCTGTTCTTCTCTCCAAATCACAACTTCCCCCTCAATGTAAGTCTCTGCTTGCCTCTCCTTTTTTTTTTGGTTAAATACATTTGATATTGGATGTTGTCATGATGATGTTGATGTCTGTTTCCGGATCTTGTTTGCTAATCTGGGTATAGATTCTTCTCTCTTTTAGATCATTTCCCTTTGTGGTTGGATTCTATTTGTGTACCTTCTTTTTTCTGAATTCAATTCAAAACATTAAAAAAAACAAAATCTATATATGGGTGCATTTTAGATGGGGGATGTGGCTGTGGAATCATATATGACAATCTCTTTAACCAGACACTTATGTTGACGTGGTTGAACTTCAGAATAAGTGGAAACAAAAAAAATTGAAAACTTGGCTCATGATTGTGGCACACATCTGAATATCTGATTAAGGTTTTGAGGAGAATTTTTGTGCTAGAATAAATTTATGTTTAAATTACGGTGTGTGGTGTTTTTCATAAAGTTCATAATCTAGTATTCTATCTTCAAGTTTTCGTATATTTCTTCAATAAATCAATAAGAGTACTACTATTTGATAGGATCATTATCGTGATTTGCCATTTTCATCCTAAGACAACACCTGTGAGGTAGTTTTTAAATGCCATTACCAATGTGTTTAGTTCAATTTTGAAGCTCGGATGGAGGGAAGAGAAAGTTGATCCAATAGTGGAACACATACCATTACATAAATTTATTTGAGCCTGTTAAGGTATGATTGATCAAATTGTGATTCGATCAAATTGTTTTTCTTTCCAGATTCTGGGGTACTACCCTTTTACTTGCTAACTAATGATATGTTTTCATCATTATTCATTTCACTAATATGAATGATTTTTCTGTGCAGACAAAGTTGATCGCCCTGTCAGTACATGTATATACTTCCTGCTACCATCTGGTAGTGTGTCACACCTCCATCGGATACCATGTGCTGAAACCTGGCATTTTTATGTGGGAGAACCTATCACGGTAAGACTGATCTGCCTGAACTCTGCCTTTTATTTTGCCCTTTCATAACCTGGTTATAAACTTATAATAGCCATTTGATGGATAAGCATCTTCCCTTTACCGTTGCTGCTTCAAGTCATCTTATCTGTGAAACGCTAAGATTCTTTTCGACATACTTTAGTCATTGACTCATTGAAAAGGAAAATTATTTGTTGGTAGATATATTTTAATTCCTCATTTTGCAAATAGCTTAGCCATAAGAGCCCATTACAATAGTGGAGGTGCATAACCAAATAAAATGTATGAGAAATTAGTAAATCACTTATTGAAACAAATAACAAGAATCCTTTTCCACCATCTTGTTTTGTTTTAATCAAAGATAAAAAGGTTAAGTTCTCAGTGTTATATCAGATCCATTATGTTTCCTTTCAGCCACTATTGATGCCCATTTTGACCTTCCTCTCATCTCCTGTATCTAACCTAATTTGAACTTTACTTGACTGGTGCATTGCTTGATTTTCTCTGCTCATGATTGAAGTATAATGACAAAGCTACCTCTAGTTTTCATTTCATGTTGATACTTGTGAGCCAAGATCTCTCGTGGATATCGCAATCTTGTCTGTATGCTTTCAGTTGGTCATACAGAAGGACAACCATGTCAAACAATGAGTGAAAGCATTATTGCGATAACCACAAGAGATCTTGGATATCGCAATAATGCTTTGTTGCGATGTTAAGTGTGATAATTCTTTCATGTGTTTGGTTCTGAAATAGTATAACTCACAACAGAACTTAGAAGAGCCTTGCTCTCAGAAAAAAAGTTTACGAGTGTATGTGTAGTATAATTTTTGTCCTAACCAAGAACCGATGTTTAGTTATCCTTCAAATCTGATTTTTACACTTAAAAGCATCACATCATAATCATTGATCACGATAGTTGCTTACATCAACCTATGTGAACAGATTATGAATACACAATAACCTTTTAACAGAACATACTCTTTGATCTAAGTAAGTACTCTGCATCTCCTGTCAGTATGGCTGCACTTTAGTGTTCATCTCCCTAACACACCAAGTTTTCTTTCAGGTAATTGAACTGAAAGACGAAGATGGGCAGATTAAATTAACATGCCTTGGGAGTGATCTTGTTGGAAGCAATCAGCAACCGCAGTACACAGTGCCCCCAAATGTGTGGTTCGGCTCGTTTCCAACAAAGGACTTTCATATTTCTCCAGACGGGGCAGTGAGCAAAGTTGAACCGAGGGATGCTGAGAGCCACTACTCCCTTGTGGGATGTACTTGTGCACCTGCCTTTCAGTTTGAGGACTTCGAGCTGGCAAAACGTTCAGATCTTGTTTCATGCTTTCCCAATCACGAGTCCCTAATCTCTTTACTCACCTTTCCCGAATAGAGTGAAGTCTGTTCTATAGTGGAATGAGGGTTTCGGACTTGTGACACCCTGTAGTCTACATCTTATGGATCTCGAGTGCTTTTACACTTCTTAGATAACACATCATCGAAGTGAACTTGGATTGCAAGACAATCATACAATAAAATGCATGCTGGAGAAAGTCTATTGAGTTGTATTTTGAATGATAAGTGATTAAAAGACCGTGAACTTCTCAGATTTTTCATTCCCATGTGGTATCAAATAAAACCTGCTGCAACTGTTGGAGCCTTTCAATTTAGTATCATACATTTTTCTACAGAAAAGAGTGCTGCATATGAAATACATTAGCAATTTGTTTGTGCTTTCTTTAAAATGGTTTTGGACCTTTGGTTCGATCTCAGTTACTGTTCCAAGTGCATTATTCGGCAATCCAGCCGAAAACATGTAGTAACTGGTATGAACCCAGACTGGTTGAAGGTCAGTCCTGGAAGTTGTTATCTTCAACCTCTGAAGCCCAAGCTGCCCAACCAGCTTAAAAATGTGACACTGGACAGCATCCCAAAATCTTTTGTTGTCAGGAAACAAAAATGAAGAGGCTTATCAGAGTGATGGAACTCTATCTATTAACAAAATCATAAAAACCCTGGAACATCAAATGCTCGTGGAACACCATACACCTTGAGATAGTATAACTGTATAAGAAAATAACTAAGCTGTGTATAAGGCTGGACGTGTGTGCATCTAGAGTTGGGCACATGTTGGTAAATTGGTATTAAACAAGTGACAATATACAGCACATAGCAGACACTGTGGACAGTTATAAGAACTTTTCAATGTAATCATGCAATTAACATAACCACATTAGAAATGAATTGAATGCCGTGCCATTACAAAATGCGGCACCAAAGCAGCAATTTGTTCCAACTGAGAAGCACAAAGGCAAAAAAGAGACTGAAAAGAGAAACTGGGAGGGGAAATTTGACATGATTTGGTAAAGCTAAAAAAATTTCAACACCTAACTAAAACTAAAAAACCAAGTTACGTGTACTGCACATTTCAGTTTAACCCAGAAGCTACAGATGTATAAGAAAAACGTCACCATCGGTCTAGGAGACCCAAAACTCAACATCCCTTCCCCCAACTTTAGCAAATCAGGTCTCCAGAACTTCTACCGCTTTTTTTTTTCTTCTAACTTCCTCCTTCAACAAGACAGGGAGCAAGAATTTCCAACATCAGTCTGATAAGAGGGGATGCATAGAGCATGAACCAGCAAAGAGGTTATCTCTTGCAATCTTGCCAAGTTAATATTCATGAGGGTCTACCTACATATCATTGTTCAATATATCTTAAAATGAGCACGCAAAGTGTTAATAAATCCTTTATCAAAAGACGAAAGAAAATTAATGTTTTGAAAAAAAAAGGGCAGTTTTCATCCCAATCAGTACAAGTGCCAAAACAAGGTTTAAAAAATCATTTGAACTTAACTTGAAATATGTAACTTGGAAATCATTTGACATGTAATTTCAAAATTAACTGGCATGTAACTTGAAAAGTCAAGTAGCATGTAACTTGGACTACAACTGGCATGTAACTTAGAAATCAACTGGCATGTAACTTAAAAAGTCAAGTAACATGTAACTTGGACTACAACTGGCATGTAACTTAGAAATCAATTGGCATGTAACTTGAAAAGTCAAGCAGCATGTAACTTGGACTACAACTGGCATGTAACTTGGAAATCAATTGGCATGTAATTTGAAAAGTCTAATAGCATATAATTTGGACTACAACTAACATGTAACTTGAAATCATTTGGCATATAACTAGACATACGACTGATATGTAACTTAGAAATCATTTGACATGTAATTTCAAAATTAACTGACATGTAACTTTAAAAATCATCGTCATTAAACTTGGAATACAAATGAACTTATAAATCAAATGTAATTAAAAGTTCCAAAAAAAAAAACATTATCATAACATAACAATATCCATACATATAATGAATCAAAAATCTTTGGTGCTAACTTAGCTTCCTAACTCTTATCTTCCCATGCACGAAACACCTCATCAGTTCTTACTCATCAATAATAGCCCCAGTACCAGTTAAATCAATACGTTTTATTCCTTAAAAAAATGAACATTATTTAACCAAAAAGAAATTACAATAATTCAAATTATAATTGGTTAACAGGAGAGCCACTCCATTAAATCTATATGCCAAACATCGGAAAAACCACTAAACACAGCAAATCTGGCAATTGAGTGAGCCAGTTTATTACAATTTCTAGAGGTATGTACAATAAACACATCTGTACTGTTAGTTTTCAAAACAAACACATCACTAACGATATTATCGATATCATTACACAAAATAACCACACCATTACATAACCGAACAATGCCCAACGCATCTGATTCCACACACAACGGGAAAATGCCTAACTCCCCTGCCAGTCCTTCACCACAGGCATATACTCTTTTAAAAAAAATGGACACTATACCCGAGTCCTTGAATTCCTTAATCAATTCCTCTGCACGCTCCCAACAATTCACTTGATCTGTACAAACACCATCAAAAAGCAATTTATTCCTACCAAACCATATCAACCAAGCAAAAATTAAAAATCTAACTAGAAAAAAAAAGCCTTTCTCCCACAAAAGCTGCATATATTCAAAGATTGTTGAATGCCTCGCAATTGAAATCATCCAAAATAATAGCCTCAATCCCACAAATTCATAATATTTCAGTTTCAGAACCCTTCCAAAAGCACAAACATTGTCCAAAAAAAATTATACGCCCACAAGCCTAGTACCAAATGCAAATATAAACAACAATTAGAGGCTCAAACATCCAATTCAGATAGCAACTCCTATAGCATTACTAAGCTCACAACCAATAATACATCATCATTATCAAGAGCAATCCTAAGGAATTAAAGAATAAATGGCCAAATATTGATTTGTTTAATTATCTACTAGCAATACCTTAACATCATCTTCAATCTCTGATACTTGAATATGAATTTCATCCACAATTTCCCTCAACGTTGACATTGCTGGGTACTTCGGGTCATCCCAAACAAAACTTCCATCACAACAAAAACACAATTCATAATAAACACAAATCACTCATACAATTGAAACCAAATATATTTTGTAAATTTATAAAATTTGTTTTCACTGTCAAATCCCAAATCCAAATAGTCACTTTACATTCTAAAACTTTAAATGAATTGTAAAATTCACAACAAAAAACATGTACAACAATTTACCTTTCAAGTGATTATAACACAATCTATAGATTTCCACACATTCCATAAATTAGAGGAATGTTGAATTCAATATAACTAAAACAATAAACAGAATTCTAATAGAAAAGCAAGCGATCAAAATTGACAAAATTGAGTTTCAAACATGAAAATAGATTACCTTGAGGAGATCATGGATGAGTGCAGGGAGTGAATCTATTCCAACACGGAGAGACGAAATGGTTTAGGTTGAAATCTGCCGTTGCTCCTGCCGTCGCTGCTCCCGTCGAATCTCCTACCAGCCTCCCTACTCGTCACAGAATCCACCTAAATTAATCTATCACACAAATCAATGTTTTTGAACCTGTGCAGATCTACAAAGAGCCCACACTTACCCCAGCAACCTGAGATTCTCTCACAGCCCCTAGTGAATGATCAAATAATATTACTATTTCAACAAAAAAACACATAAACCCCATCTCAAGAACTAACTACGAGATTTCTATAATCTAACCACACAAAAAAAAAACCCCACTTCAAATTAAAAATAAACTGAACAAACATTGATTCCCAAACTAAAAACACACTTCAAATTGAAGATAAATTGAACAAGCATTGATTCCCAAACTAAAAACACACTTCAAATATAGAAACCCTAGATGACCCAAATCAACAAATAGACTTATAACGCAAAACAAATACCAGAAACCAACGAAAATGGAAAAAAAAAGATTAAATCAAAGAAGAGTAAAGTGAAATCACCTGTAAGCGCATGTTTCAAAATCTCAGGAGAGAGAGACGTATTCCGAGTTTTCAATCTTCTGGGTTCTGGTTGAAGAGAGAGATCAAGAGAGAGAAGAAGAACACGCCCCTGGGTTTTCTTACAGGTGACGTGAACTGAAGAGATTTTGAGACGTCGCCCCTGGGTTTCGTTGAAGATGGAGACGAAGAAGACACAGAGGAAAGAGATGTTGTCTGAGGAGAGTGAGAGAATGAGCGGAGAAAAATTGGGTTGGGGCATATCAAATGTTAAGGGGGTATTTTGGTCAGTTCATTACTAAATTTGATAAGTATAATAAAATATAAATTAATGGCTACAAATAATAAACCTATACATTTTTTGATCAGTTCTTGCAATTTCCTCTTTAAAAAATGCTCCTTATATATATTATTAAAAAAATTATAATTTCTATACATACTTGTGCACTGAGTATGTACATTTTGGTGTTTTTATTTGTTTTGTCTATCAAGAGGGAAAAAAAATCTTCATTATGGTGTACAGATGTTATTCTTTATCTATATGTCCATTCTCAGTTGCAGTTGTATAGTTTCAGCTGATGAAGCCATTTTCTTCTATTTGCATGTATCGACTTTGATAATGATTTGTTTGTAATCTTTTCCATGTTCAGTTTTTCATAGATGATTGCTGAGCCGGTCCTGACTTTTTGAGGGCTCAGGGTAAAATTCTAAAATGTCCCATTTTTCATATTAATTCTAAGATTTGAGAGAGATCGAAAGAAATAATTCAACGGTGGCCGGAGAAAAAAATAAAAAACCCTAAATCCTTAAGTGATTTTGATGACATACTGAAATATGGGTATGTTACGACACAACACGGCACGGTACAACACAACATGGTACGGTACGACAAAATTAGGACTTCTATGAGCTAAAATAAAACAAAATTGGACCTCTAAACTAATACTGAAATCATGTATCTGGAGGCCCCAAAAATGACGGGCCCGGGACTGGCGCCTCTGGTGCCCTGCCCCAGGGCCGCCACTGGATGATTGCCTTTAAAAGCTTATCGATAGAATTGACTCAGGGGAGGGTTTACAAAACTTGATACCAAGTCAGCGCATCTCCAAGCTTGTTAGGTTTCGTCTGGAAATGCAAGCACCATACATATCAAATTGGCCACAAGTGCTTATCATCCAGGTAACAGTCGTTGTGCCCCATTTCTTAGAGTGCTAAACTGCTAATTATAGGTTGAGTTTAAATTTTCATGAATATGCTCTGTAGCTTCCATTTCCAGGCACAACCACTGAATGTCTCAACAAGTTTTAAGCAGCGAGCAATGCTGGTTGATGAGATTTGGCATGCTGCTGGTGATGAGGGCTCTGAAATAGATTGGTATGTGAAGCGCACTATCCTTGGAGGAATATACTCGACAACTGAAATTTACATGCTGACTGATAGTTCACCAGGTTTGTTTTTATTAGTTAATGTGTTCGAATCTTTTGGTTAGAGTTAGACTCGTGTTTACTTGTTTTTGAATCTTTGGATGGACATGAAATTTCTGGATATTTTGCTGGTAGCACTTCCCCCGTTAGATATATTATGCAATGAGTATAATTTTCCTTGTTAAAAGCATTATGATAATCTGTCATTTTATAGCAATCAAGAGATTTTGGGAAATTGTTTCATTCTCCTTTCATTCACCACAAACATGGTATATACACAATCCTAGCAACATAACTACATGAGGCTCAATAAGGAAAGTTGAAAAACATATCAAACTATTTCCTATTCTTTATTAATTACATAATTTTCTCAACACTCCCCTTCAAGTTGGTGCATAGATGTCACACATGCCCAACTTGCCAACAAATTTTGAAAACAACTGATTTGATACTGCTTTGGTAAGAACATCAGCCAGTTGATCCTTTGATCGAATCTTAGGTAGTTCTATAATCTTTGTTTCCAATTTCTCCTTGATAAAAAATCTATCAACTTCCACGTGTTTTGTTCTGTCATGTTGAACTGGGTTGGTGAGCTATATCACACGCTGCTTTGTTGTCACAATATAATTGAATTGGTTGTCTTGATGGGTAACCTAAATCTTGCAAGAGTTGTCTTAGCCATAACACCTCACAAATCCCAAGTGCCATACCTCGATACTCAGCCTCCGCACTTGAGCTTGCAACAACATTCTACTTTTTACTTCACCATGTAACAAGATTACCTCCTATAAAGGTAAAATATCCAGAAGTGGATCTCCTGTCATCAATTGATCCAGCCCAATCAGCATCTGTATATACTTCAATACTTTGATGATCAACATTATTGGAAAATAAAATTCCTTTTCTAAAAGCAGACTTCAAATACCTCAAAATTCGTATCACTGCATTTATATGTTGTTCTCCAGGATTATGCATAAATTGGCTAACAATGCTCAGAACATATGCAAGGTCTGGCCTTGTATGAGCCAAGTACATCAATCTCTCTACAAGTCTCTGGTATCTCCCTTTATCAGCAGGTACTTGATTGGAATCAATACATAACTTCAATCCCTCCTTAACTGGGGTATCTACTAGTTGACATGCTAACATGTCAGTTTCTTGTAACAAATCTAATGCATAGTTCCTCTGAGATAGAAAAATTCCTTTATCGGATCGAGATACCTCAATCCCAAGAAAATATTTCAAGGTACCAAGATCTTTCATTTCAAACTCCTTAAACAAGTAATCCTGTAGTACTTGTCTTTCTTCAGGATCATTCCCTGTAACTATCATATCGTCCACATATACAATGAGTGGAGTTATCTTACCCTGTAATTTTTTTAGAAACAGAGTGTGATCTGAGTTGCTTTGTATATAGCCAAATGTTCTCATGGACTTTGTAAATCTTCTAAACCAAGCTCTGAGAGATTGTTTTAATCCATATAATGACTTCTTCAACCTGCACACCTTTCCTTGATGATTTCCTGGTATAAAACATCCAGGTGGGAGATCCATATAGACTTCTTCTGTCAAGACACCATGTAGAAAGACATTCTTCACATCCAACTATTGTAATGGCCAGTCTAGATTCACAACCAAAGATAACAGAACGCGAACAGTGTTGATTTTGGCTACAGGTGCAAAGGTCTCCATATAATCGAACTCATACGTTTGAGTGTAACCCTTCGCCACCAATCGAGCTTTATATCGTTCAATAGTACCATCCGCTTTATACTTCACTGTATAGATCCAACGACACCCAACTGGCTTCTTTCCTGATGGGAGATCAACTAGTTCCTAAGTTTTGTTCTTTTGCAAGGACTTCATCTCTTCATTCATCGCTGCTTTCCATTTTATGTTGGCTAAGGCTTCCTGCACACTGTTAAGAATAGATACAATAGATAATTGATTTATAAATGACCTATTTGATTCAGACAAATGATGATTGGACACATAATTACTCATGGGATATTCAGCCTTGCTAGTAAGATCAGGTTCATATGTGAGTTTAGGAATACCTTTATTACTACGATGGGGATTTTGTCTTCTTGGAGGATCAAGTACCGACTCAGGAACATCCTCAACAAGCGATTGATTGGGTGTGTTTGTTCTAGGCGAGAGATTCAAAAACTGGGATGGAGTCTGTTGGCTCAAGTGTCGGTTCAGTTATATTTCCATCACCACTCTCATCCAAGACATTCACATTACGTTCCACAATTTTAGGTATTTCAACACAATCCAAAGTTTCAACATAGTCCAAAGTTTGAACTTCCTCCTGTTGGTACTCCCCCTGAAGTTCAATCTCAGAAGAAAAATACATTTTATCTTCATGAAAAACAACATCCAGTGTAATATACATAGTTTTTATGGGAGGATAATAACATCGATAGCCTTTTTGTTGCGATGCATACCCTAAAAAAACACAACACAATGCTCGAGGAGCTAACTTACTCTGTTGATGCTTATGAAGGTGAACAAAAGCCACACACCCAAAAACATGAGGTGTGTGATTAAGAACGATTGGAGAATTGACAGAGGTATGCAGAGCTTGAAATGGTGTCTGAAACTGAACAGTGCGGAATGGAACACGGTTAATCAGATAGGTAGCAGAGGTAAGAGCTTCACCACAATATGACATAGGCATATGGGCTTCAATTATGGAAGCACAGATAACTTCCAACAAGTATCGGTTCTTTCTTTCTGCTACCCCATTCTGCGGGGGTGTATGAGGACACGTGGTTTGATGAACAATACCATGTGTAGTCAAATATTATTGAAAGTCGGCACTTTTATATTCTCCACCGTTATCACTACGAAGTATCTGAATTTATGCTTTGTACTGGGTATTAATCATTGTATGAAATTTTTGAAATAATAAACTTACCTCTCCTTTGGATTTCATCAAGCATTCCTGGGTTACCCTAGTACAATCATCAATAAAACTGACAAACCAACGTGATTCACCCAAAGTAGTAACTGGAGATGGAATCATAAAAGGAACCGAACTTTTATTCAAATTTGATGGATAAGAGACACGATGACTCTTTGCAAGTTTACAATATCACAATGGAAAAATGAAATATCCATTTTTGAAAATAAACTAGGAAATAATCTCTTTAAATATCCAGAAGAAGCATGCCCCAAACGTCGATGCCATAACCAGATTTCAGAATTTGTTACCTCCTCCTCAGAGCTATCCACTTTCAAGGCTTGACGTAACCTATCTGAACTCTTTGACACCAAATCCAAGTAATACAACTTCCTTTGCCTAACACCATAACCAATCGTTTGTCTCGTTTGGATGTCCTTAAACACACAGAAATCAGGCCAAAAAATTACTATGCAATGTAAGGCTAAGGTTATTTGAGAAACCGATAATAAATTATAATCCAAGGATAGGACAATTAAAACAAAGTCTAAATTTAAATTATCTGTGAGTGACACAAAACCCTCCCCAACAACTGGAGCTGGGGCACCATTCGCAGTGGATACATATTTTTGGGAAGATGGTTTTAATTCTGAAACTTGTTTAGAATCAAATGTCATATGGTCGGTAGCTCCTGAATCAATTATCCATGTATTATTCAAAACAGATGCCAAAATATTTAAAGCCTTACCATTACTGTTACCTAATGTTGCTACCAATGCAGAGGATTTTTCAATGACTTCTTCATGTCCAGCTGTCTTGGTTTCAGCAACTGTAGCAGCAAAATTTCTCACGGTACCCCTCTTTCTTGAATCACGGCTAGGGTCCCACCAGTCTGGTTATCCCACTAGTTCATAACAACGACTCTTGGTGTGATTAGTTTGATCACAATGAGTGCATTTGTAGGAGGACCTGTTGACGGTGATTTTTGGATCGAACTATGTGGATCACACATCACACAAAATATATCGAACTAACAATTGAATAAGAAATTATAGATAACCAACGGATCAAACAACAAAGATTTTATATGGTAAAACCTCAAGGTGAGGAAACATCCACGGTTGCCAGCGACAGCGAGAGAAGAATTCACTATGTATAATTCGATTACACACTCAGCCTTACTTGCTCTATTGAATATCTAATGATTCGTTAACCCTCTTTTGGTGTTTTCAAGGGCTATTTATACATGTATAATCCTTAATTCTCGGAATACCAATAAGGAAATAGGTAATACAGGTTTAATAAATCTCTGACTTATCGGAGTTGTTTACATCCTGTGTAAATTGAATGACTTAGATTCGCTGCTTGATTGAGACTCTGCTACTTATAAGGTGGTTTGTTTCCTTATCAAAATATGCTTCAAGACGTCTTATTTGAGTTGAACTCTTTATCTGTATATTTGAGTCATGATTATGTTGAATTCTAAGTTTTGAGTATATCAGGTCATCTGAGGACATACACGTGTTGCTAAACCAATCATCTACCAGACCCGACCAGATCTTGCTCACCCCCGATAAGGGATTCATTTCCGATCGAACTGCTATAGACAATCAATCTATTCACTTCGGTCGGGATTTCCCAACCTGACCATCTATGTGATTTTGATCAATCGTGCGGGGTTGTTTACTGATCATTTTAGGTTGGCTGATTTTAACTCTTCTTTGTTGACACATCACTTGTTTTTTCTGCAATTCACGTTGCTTATGATGACGTGTTATCTTTCCAAATTATACCAATAACAGGACCTGTCAATACCGCCGTTACATGATTGATCCAGTTGATTTTGTTGGGACCGTGATCGATCATGTTGACTCGGATTAGGACAATTTCGAGACAGTAAAGCAGAAGTATCCAAGTTTTCTGGTTCCCCATTCAAGGTGGTACGACGTACTGCCTCAAGTCGAACCAAAGCATAGCATTCTTCCAAATTTGGGGCTGGTTCTTTTCGTAGAATCTCTCCACAAACCTGTTCAAATTCATCATTCAATCCAGCAAGGAATATGTGTACCCTTAGCCTTTCAATAGACTTTTTATATGCTTCAATATCATCTGCATCCTTCATGACCACTTTATCACAATGGTCCAATTCACGGAAAATTTCAGTCAACTCCCCATAATATACAGAGAGTGATTTTCCACTTTATTTGGCCTTGAAGGCCGTTTGATTTAGGGAAAATACTTGTAATTCATCACTTCCATCATAGAAAGCCTTTGACAGGGCACTCCAAATTTTATGGGCAGTAGGTACGCGTAAATAACGCTTCATAATTTCAGGAGTCATGGACATCAACAGCCACCTCTTTACTTTTTGATTATCAGCATACCACTTTTCATACCCCTCTTCAGATTCTGCAGATGGCTTGGTCTTGCCACGAATATAGGAGAGTTTCTCCCTCTCAGCAATATGCATCTCCACCAGTTGTGACCAAACGTCATAGTTTGATTCAGTAAGAGTGATTCCAGCGTTAAAAACTCCTTCAGATTTAACAACAATAGGTACCGATTTTGCAGCTGATTCAAGGGTTTGATCTGATTTCGACCCGGATGATTCAATGGTTTTATCGCCCATAATGAGTATAAAGAGCAAGGGAGATGTGTTTTGATGGTCTGTGTGGCGGATCGTCAGCGGAAGTCTTTGGTACGGCGGTCTGTGCAACGGGTCTTCGGTGGTAAGATTGTGGCTTAGTGTTTTTCAATAAAAAAAAATAGGTCAAAAAATTAGACCAGGTTTGTGAGGGAATTTTGGCTTTGATACCGTATAGCAATCAAGAGATTTTGGGAAATTGTTTCATTCTACTTTCATTGACCACAAACAGGGTATGTATATACAATCCTAGCAACATAATTAGAGGAGGCTCAATAAGGAGAGTTGAAAAACATATCAAACTATTTCCTATTCTCTATTAATTACATAATTTTCTCAACACATTTTCGAACAGATTTTCACATTTTCGAACAGATTTTCATGACACGTGGACATTTTTGGTTGCTCGAGTGAAAGATTCTTTTGATATGAAGAATACTATTCAAGAGGTAGTGTTTCTCAGTCTTCCATGCTTTTTAGTTCTATTTATTTCCACCATGACGGTGTTTGTGAAGGTTTATTTTTGGCATATACCTTCAACGGAGTTACATTTTTGCAGGCAAAGTATTTGGTGGAAGCTGTTGGTGCTGGAATGGGGAATTCTCTGCAAGGATTTGTTAGTAAAATTTTACAAAGATGAGGTTTCGATAATGATTTATGGCTAGCATCCGTGCTCAGCTTACTCATGGAGATACTTGGAACTGCTGCGCCATCTCAACATAATTGTTTATGTTGGTGATCTTTGGATTGTTATCCAAGTTATCTAACTGTTTGTGTTGTCCATATTCTGTCTTTTGTCCCTGAAAGTTCAGAATTGCAGTGAACATAATGCTTTCAGGCAAATCCAAGGGCCTGCAAATAATGTATATATCTTTCTCAAATGATAATAATGGAGCTTACAGACTCTGGGAACATACATTTGATAAGGAGCGCAGGGTGTTCTCTAAACAGAGCCACTGTCAAATCCTAAAATTAAGTGCAATTTCAAGCAAATTTTCAAATGAATTTTGTAATATTTTGTAAGGTCAGGATGATTTCATGTAAAGTTCTGGAAAATGCGGTGCTTTGAAGTTTTCATGTTCGATTTTTCCCAAATGATTAAATATAGGGAAACAAGATGAAGCTAAACCCATGAAATATACTGTATGTTGTTGCTAAGTAGATGAATGAATTTAAGTAATAGAATAACACAATTGCACCACTATTTATGGGATTTGAAGTCTTTTTATTTTCCTGCAAAAAATGGCTCCTCTCAAAATTGAGCTGGAAACTTGAAATACAAATTCAGCTAGTTTCTGTTGATGTTTTATGTCTACAACTCCTTATGTTAGATTCTGCAAGTTTTGGGTTACTTTTGACTGATAAATGAGTGAGAGAAGAGAGAGAACAGAAAGGAAGTAGAGGGATGAGGAAGAAAAAGATGGAATGGCGTGAGGGGTATTTCAGTAATTTATTGGCTATGGAGCTAAATCAAAGTTATATACATGGTTAAAAGCTAATTTCTTATAATTTTTGTGGCAAACGATGACAAATTCCACTTAACTTAAATAAAGCATCCCAAATCCAAAGTCCAAATTTGCGAAAAACCATGATTCATCAACTATTAGTGTGGGTTGTTGTTGTTACTTGTTAATTGTTAAAGCCTTTCTCCAGAAACCAGAGGAAACTGCAAAATGGTAAAAGCGACAGAGATTGCAGCAAAATTGAATCTAAAGCCAAATCCAGAAGGTGGGTTTTATTCAGAAACCTTCAGGGACACTTCTGTTCTTCTCTCCAAATCACAACTTCCTTCTCAATGTAAGTCTCTACTTGCCTCTCCTTTTTTTTTTTTTGTTAAATACATTTGATATTGGATGTTGTCATGTTGATGTTGATGTCTGTTTCCGGATCTTGTTTGCTAATCCGGGTATAGATTCTTCTCTCTTTTAGATCATTTCCCTTTGTGGTTGGATTCTATTTGTGTACCTTCTTTTTTCTGAATTCAATTCAAAACATTAAAAAAAAAAATCTATATATGGGTTCGTTTTGGAATCATATATGACAATCTCTTTAACCAGACACTTATGTTGACGTGGTTGAACTTCAGAATAAGTGGAAACAAAAAAAAAATGAAAACTTGGCTCATGATTGTGGCACACATCTGAATATCTGATTAAGGTTTTGAGGAGAATTTTTGTGCTAGAATAAATTTATGTTTAAATTACGGTGTGTGGTGTTTTCATAAAGTTCATAATCTAGTATTCTATCTTCAAGTTTTCGTATATTTCTTCAATAAATCAATAAGAGTACTACTATTTGATAGGATCATTATCGTGATTTGCCATTTTCATCCTAAGACAACACCTGTGAGGTAGTTTTTAAATGCCATTACCAATGTGTTTAGTTCAATTTTGAAGCTCGGATGGAGGGAAGAGAAAGTTGATCCAATAGTGGAACACATACCATTACATAAATTTATTTGAGCCTGTTAAGGTATGATTGATCAAATTGTGATTCGATCAAATTGTTTTTCTTTCCAGATTCTGGGGTACTACCCTTTTACTTGCTAACTAATGATATGTTTTCATCATTATTCATTTCACTAATATGAATGATTTTTCTGTGCAGACAAAGTTGATCGCCCTATCAGTACATGTATATACTTCCTGCTACCATCTGGTAGTGTGTCATGCCTCCATCGGATACCATGTGCTGAAACCTGGCATTTTTATGTGGGAGAACCTATCACGGTACGACTGATCTGCCTAAACTCTGCTTTTTATTTTTCCCTTTCAAAACCTGGTTATAAACTTATAATAGCCATTTGATGGATGAGCATCTTCCCTTTACCGTTGCTGCTTCAAGTCATCTTATCTGTTAAACGTTAAGATTCTTTTCGACATACTTTAGTCATTGAAAAGGAAAATTATTTGTTGGTAGATATATTTTAATTCCTCATTTTGCAAATAGCTTAGCCATAAGAGCCCATTACAATAGTGGAGGTACATAACCAAATAACATGTATGAGGAATTAGTAAATCACTTATTGAAACAAATAACAAGAATCCTTTTCCACCATCTTGTTTTGTTTTAATCAAAGATATAAAGGTAAGTTCTCAGTGTTATATCAGATCCATTATGTTTCCTTTCTGCCACTATTGATGCCCATTTTGACCTTCCTCTCATCTCCTGTATCTAACCTAATTTGAATTTTACTTGACTGGTGCATTGCTTGGTTTTCTCTGCTCATGATTGAAGTATAATGACAAAGCTACCTCTAGTTTTCATTTCATGTTGATACTTGTGAGCCAAGATCTCTCGTGGATATTGCAATCTTGTCTGTATGCTTTCAGTTGGTCATACAGAAGGAAAACCATGTCAAACAATGAGTGAAAGCGTTATTGCGATAACCACGAGAGATCTTGGATATTGCAATAATGCTTTGTTGCGATGTTAAGTGTGATAATTCTTTCATGTGTTTAGTTTTGAAATAGTATAACACACAACAGAACTCAGAAGAGCCTTGCTCTCAGAAAAAAAAGTTTACGAGTAGATGTGTAGTATAATTTTTGTCCTAACCACGAACCAATGTGTAGTTATCCTTCAAATCTGATTTTAACACTTAAAAGCATCACAGCATAATCATTAATCACGATAGTTGCTTACATCAACCTATGCGAACAGATTATGAGTACACAATAACCTTTTCACAGAACATACTCTTTGATCTAAGCAAGTACTCTGCATCTCTTGTCAGTATGGCTGCACTTTAGTGTTCATCTCCCTAACACACCAAGTTTTCTTTCAGGTAATTGAACTGAATGACGAAGATGGGCAGATTAAATTAACATGCCTTGGGAGTGATCTTGTTGGAAGCAATCAGCAACCGCAGTACACAGTGCCCCCAAATGTGTGGTTCGGCTCGTTTCCAACAAAGGACTTTCATATTTCTCCAGACGGGGCAGTGAACAAAGTTGAACCGAGGGATGCTGAGAGCCACTACTCCCTTGTGGGATGTACTTGTGCACCTGCCTTTCAGTTTGAGGACTTCGAGCTGGCAAAACGCTCAGATCTTGTTTCATGCTTTCCCAATCACGAGTCCCTAATCTCTTTACTCACCTTTCCCGAATAGAGTGAAGTCTGTTCTATAGTGGAATGAGGGTTTCGGACTTGTGACACCCTGATGTCTACATCTTATGGATCTCGAGTGCTTTTACACTTCTTAGATAACACAAAGACAATCATACAATAAAATGCATGCTGGAGAAAGTCTATTGAGTTGTATTTTGAATGATAAGTGATTAAAAGACCGTGAACTTCTCAGATTTTTCATTCCCATGTGGTATCAAATATAACCTGCTGCAACTGTTGGAGCCTTTCAATTTAGTATCATACATTTTTCTACAGAAAAGAGTGCTGCATATGAAATACATTAGCAATTTGTTGTGCTTTCTTTAAAATGGTTTTGGACCTTTGGTTCGATCTCAGTTACCGTTCCAAGTGCATTATTCGGCAATCCAGCCGAAAACATGTTAACCGGTATGAACCCAGACTGGTTGAAGGTCAGTCCTGGAAGTTGTTTCCTTCAACCTCTTAAGCCCAAGCTGCCCAACCAGCTTAAAAATGGGCACTGGACAGCATCCCAAAATCTTTTGTTGTCAGAAAACAAAAATGAAGAGGCTTATTAGAGTGATTGAACTCAAATCTATTAACAAAATCATAAAAACCCTGGAACATCAAATGTTCGTGGAACACCATACACCTCGAGATAGTATAACAGTATAAGAAAATAACTAAGCTGTGTATAAGGCTGGACGTGTGTGCATCTAGAGTTGGGCACATGTTGGTAACTTGGTATTAAACAAGTGACAATATACAGAACATAGCATAGACTGTGGACAGTTATAAGAACTTTTCAATGTAATCATGCAATTAACATAACCACATTACAAATGAATTGAATGCCGTGCCATTACAAAATGCGGCACCAAAGCAGCAATTTGTTCCAACTGAGAAGCAGAAAGGCAAAAGAGGGGCTGAAAAGAGAACCCGGGAGGGGAAATTTGGCATGATTTGGTAAAGCTAAAAAAATTTCAACACCTAACTAAAACTAAAAAACCAAGTTATGTGTACTGCACATTTCAGTTTAACCCACAAGCTACAGATGTATAAGAAAAACGTCATCGTCGGTCTAGGAGACCAAAACTCAACATCCTTTCCCCCAACTTTAGTAAATCAGGTCTCAGCTTTTCCCACCCTCTTCCATATTTCGCATCACCACTGCACTAATATTTGTTAACATGATACGAACTTGGAGAAGTCGCAGGATCTGCTAATCGAAATCAAGGAACTCCATTCTTTTTCTCATGGAGCCCTTTAAAAGTGTAGCATCCTTCTCTGCTTTCTGAGCCTGAAGAGAGGAGAAAATGGACATAAGCAATTCACATTGTGCAAAACAAGAAAAGATATGAAAGAATTATATATTTGCTTAACCTAATCAATGTAGTAAAATATTTAAAACCAATAAACTGAAATAAAAACTAAATCCGCAGATTCCGCACAGCACTGGAAATGAAAAGTTCAAGATGGGGGAATATCAAGGAAGACTTGTACAAAGACATTTATTTTCATAAGGGATTTCCAACATCAGTCTGATAAGAGGGGATGCATAGAGCATGAACCAGTAAAGAGGTTATCTCTTGTAATCTTACCAAGTTAATATTCATGAGGGTCTACCTACATATCATTGTTCAATATATCTTAAAATGTGCACGCAAAGTGTTAATAAATCCTTATCAAAAGACGGAAGAAAATTAATGTTTTGAAAAAGAAAATGGGCAGTTTTCATCCCAATCAGTACAAGTGACCAAAACAAGGTTTAAAAAATGCTCAACATTACTTTAATCCAGGCAGTCTTGACTCTTGAGAATGTATAAGATAGCAGATATTCCAACCCAAACCAAAGAAGCTCTCCTCACCACCCAACACCTTGAAGCAGAGTACAAATGTACAATATCCTAGATTAACAGCCTACCTCAATGCAAACCACAAAGCCAATTGTACAATTAAAATGATTTCACTTGCTTCAACTATGATCCCACACAGGCACACAATGAACATGCCAACATACAAGAAATACGGCTTGAAATATGCAGTATAACCCACACCGCAATCATGACGCTTACCCTTTTTATCTCTGCTGTTGAAACACGAGTCATATGAGGGGGAAGCTCCTCCTTTTCTGAATCCTATGTAATATGTAGAAAAAATAAAGAAAGTGAAATCATTGAGGATGAAATAAAAAACATCAAGTACCAAAAGAGCAACAGAAAAACACTATACCAGCTCTCCAATTAAAACAACATTTTCCCCACGAATTACATATAGGCCTAAAGGGATGTCACAGTAAAGATCTCCAACAATTATTCGCTCACAAGCACCTTCCAGAACAACATTAGCTGCGCATGAGAAGAAGAATTTTCATCAATGACTAAGGTTAAAACTTAAAAAACTAAGTGCATGTGAAATTAGCAATCGGTATAAAATGGATAGTTTACCAAATTGATCAAAGGAACGGAGTAATCCTAAGAGCTTTCGACCATCTCGCAGCAAGACAAGAATTTTTTCTGCGAAATAGATAAAAATGTGAGGATACCAATGACCAATATCATTCTTAATCAAACACAAGCTAATGTGTATAGTTTTAGGTAAGACATAATTGGTAGAAAATTGTATCAATGTAAGAAACTCCAAGGGAACTCAAAATTAAAGGTAAAGGAATACACAGGATTTGCATAAACTGGTAAACAGCAAAGCTCGGACAATAAGAACCGATCTTTACCAACACTAAGCCGAAAGTTTCAAACAAAAGAGAATAGAAAGGTTTTGCATAGGAAAAATATAGTGAACCAATTATTATAATGAGGGTAGATTTGGGAGATATTTAAGTATCCTTTCAGCTCTTTTACATTCAGTAAAAAGTCAAGTGTTATCACTTCTTATTTTCAGCTATTTTAATGTATTTTTAAGCTGTTTCATAACTTAAAAAAAATATCATTAATTAGTGCATTCAATCCCATTCATTGTTAAGTGGGGAAAAGAAAATCGTAGTTTTGTCCAAATTAATCAATATATATATATATATATATATATATATATATATAAAAAAGTGATTCTCAAGCAAATTTGGAACACTTTATGTGCCAAAGTAAAGCTACTGTCCCAGCTATGTCAGTGAAAGATTATAATTGCAATATTCTTTACATCGATATTCTTCAATAAAAACCAATTGGTGCTCTATACCGGTTGGAAAAAAAGTGTTTAATCTTGTATGTGCCAGAAAAAATGAATCTTTAATGTGGAGAAACCATTTTGGCAATTCAATGCTGAACAAGACCTATTTGTTTCGGTCTGTGAGAGTCCTCTATTCCGAGAAACTATTTCCTCCATTCCACCTATCTTTGACGCTGCTTTAGCAAACCACCAAAACCAGTACTCTCATTCGCGCTTGAGAGTACAAACTAGAGCAATTCACCACAACAATCTGATGCTGACACTCCCAGAAACCAAATCAAATCGGAAGCAAGAGGGGAAAAAAAGATAATTGAATTCTATTAATTCAGTTCAATTACATTCTAAATTGACCTTATTACGTAAAAGAATGCACTTCCATCAAGAAGAGAACAAACCACACCAAGATTATCTTCTTCTAGCTTCTCAGTGCACCAGGCAGAAAAGGAACTTATATTTAGCATATAAACATCCACCAAATCAAACAGTAACATGAACACAATCATAAATCTTGAAAATTCAAAAACCAATTAAGCAACTAAAAATCCCAACACAAGCAAAATTAAGCATCCCCAGAAAATAACAAAGCAAACCCAATTGCATTGACTTCCATGATCCATCCCACCACAGAGAGCATCAAACTGAACCCATATATAGACTTTGAAAAAAAGATATACATACATATAAATATATACTTATACCGAGAAAGATTGAAAAATATTACTGTCAAGATATGTGGCGAGAGAAGTGGAGAGAAAAACATCATCTGGACCAGCCCACGACATTGAATTCACTGTTTTTGGCTGCTGCTGCTACTTCAACTCTCTCCCAGACTAATACAAATGGCATTGGCTTTTCAACAAAGCCTCCAAGAAAAATAAAAATCAAATCTTTCTTTAAAAAACAAGTCCCCAACAAATATAGAAACCAAAACAAAACCCTAATTTCAATACAGAGCCCTCAACTTTGTTCAAGAGATAATATAAGAAAAGGGAAATTCTGAGAGCTAATTATGGCACGATATTATAGAGTTAGGTTTAGACCTTTTTGACAAAAAAGCCTTTGGCCATTGATATCTCTGTTTTTTTTTTAATACAAAAAAAAATATAAAAAAATGAAGTTATTAGTGACAGTGTAAAAACAAAGTTAAAAGTTAAAACTACTTTTTGAAGCTTTGACCTTTGTGTAATTATACCAGTATATATTAATTAGTTGGAGGTGAGATCTGGACCGTTGGATCGGGTTTCAATCATTGAGGTTCGTGCCCCAGATCAGATCTCCATCAGCGTAGTTTAGTTTAACACCTGTGACACTCAATCAAAGCTTGACGCGTGGCATATTTGAGACTTTAATGCTTTGTTGGTGGCCCTTTGTTAGTCCCCTTGATGGGATATTGCGATGCAAATCGTGTGTAATGTAGACATGTAGTATTATATTATTTTAAGGGATAAATTTTACGATTTTTATTATTTTTATTATTTTAACTATTTTTTAAAAAATTATATCAAACAAAACTATTTTCTTCAAAGTAAAACAAGATTCTAGCACCGAACGGTCTGTTCACGGACTCACGGGTAGGGATGAGCGTAGGGGCCCAATGGAACGGGAGAGCATCCCTCCACAGTCCACCCTCACCCTCATTCCTCAACCCTTCCCCCATCACCCCTAACAAAATCCATATGGGGGGTGGGGCTGGGGACTGGGGTTGAGGCGTTTTGGTCACCTCCAAACCCCATTTATTTTCATTTTTTAATTTCAAATTCCCAATTCTAAAATCGAAATTCGAAATTCAGAATTTGGAATTCGACCATCTCAATATTTAGTTTGATCCTATTAAAATATTCAATCCAAAAAGTAATTAAAATATTCGTTTTAAAATATATAATTGGTTTTTAAAAAAATCCAAAATAAATATAAATATTTCTAATAGAGTAGTATTACACAATAAAAGTCAAGACAAATCAAATTTAAAGTTTACATCTTTGATCAATACTCATGTATTAAATATTAACTAGTAAATATTAACTCATGTTAATATTAAAGTATATTGGTTTTTTTTTAAATCGTTTTAGATATAAATAAAAATAAAAATAAAATATATATATATACAATTTTTCTATTGTCAGTTTGTCCTGAGATAAAATATATCAAGACGAAAAATGTTGACCATTAGATTTACATACTTTGACTCAAAGTGTATGTACTTGTCAAAACTTCTTCATAATTTGTAGTCCACATTTTTTGTCTTGATATATTTTATATCAGAACAAACTAACAATAGAAAAACTATATATATATATATATATATATATATATATTTATATGGTGAAAGGAAGGAATGAGTTTGAGCCTTTGGGGGCCTATCACCCCTCCCCCATAGGGAAACATCCATCTCTACTCACGGGTTTATCAGGAACTACCTACATAATTGTAAAATGTCTATGACAAGACTCAAATTCTAAACACTACTATGACCACAAACATAGATAAATGTTAATTAAACAACTAGGAGATATACTGATATTCAATTTTTTTAATAGTACAATATTTGGGGACTTGTGGAGATGACACGACTCAAACTTACAATCATGTTGTAAGTATGAGGGACATACCATTGAACGGATATTCAACTTAAAACTTATTGCTAACATATAAATATATATATTATATATATATATATATATATATATTTGAACTATTATAATAAATTATAACATTGAACGGATCAAGTTATGTGTTCGAATTCCCGTTAAAATCAAAGTTGTCCGTATTTTTACAAGATTGCCATTACTTTTATTTTAATCTTGAATGACCATTTGCTCATTTGTTATTTACTATATTGTCAGTTCATATTAGTTAAGTAGAACCCCTTTAAATTAATATTCTTGGGACTCGTCCTTGAGTATTAATTTAGGGGTTTATTAATTTTAAGGGTTTTATCTTGTAAAATGATATTTTATCTTAGAAAACGCGTGGAAGTCGGTTTTCTTGTTTAGGGAAGGTTCATTTTTGGGATTCCTTATTTAGTTGGTTTTTTTCTTCAAGGAAAGTTCCTTTTTTTTTCCTGGATTCCTAATCACAATAACACTGTCCATGGGGAATCAAAATGTTTTGCTTCTCCTTGACAATTGCATTGCTCGTGTACCACTTACAGAGCAACTTAATCACATCCAACTCGGGAACACCGTAGTACACTATCTGCCACCAAATTTAAATAAGGTATTACACTCCAACCGAAGAGGATATCATCAATGGCATCACAAGGCAGAATAATGATGGTGTGGTTAAGATAGATGATGACGATGACGTTAATCATGAGGTACCTAAAATCTTTACAAGTAATGTTGTTGAAATGCTTAAATCAATTGAAACATTTTGGCTACAACAAGAGGGTGCTCACAATAGCTTCTTGAAGACAACTCAAAATATGAAGGATGAAATCAAAAATATCAAATATGGTGGTATAGTATAAACTAGCATCTTGAAGTACTTTTATAGTTCTTGAATAATATGTAATATATTTTATAGTTTTATAAAATTATTAATTTATGCGACGGTTGTGACCGAAAATTTACACTAGGTTTCAAAAAGTAATTATTAATTATTACGATAGAATGATTTATTAATTTTTTACATTAGTTCGAGTTGGGACTAAATTTTTTATTAATTGAGAGAAGATATTAATTTATATGAGATTAATTTACAAGGGCTCTACTGTAATTTTTTTTCGAACCTGCTTAACGAATTCATATAGAAGCACGGGTCGATGGTCTTGGCCATTTAGGTACCCGTGAGGAAACAACAAACCGCATATATGACAATTATGCTAATGACTACATATGTTTTTTAAGTGATAGAACTAGTTAATTGGTTGTCTCTAACAATGAGTTATTAACCATCGCCGAATGTGGCTTTGCAGTCTATCATTCAACATCACAATATCTCATGTTCGAATCACCGACATCATATGTGGTACATTAAAAAAGAAAAAAGAAAAAAGAAAAAGAGTTTTTCATTGATGGAACAGAAATGAGAAAATAAATTTCTTTGCGGTAGGTAGGGCGCTATTCAATTATCCATTAGCCCACTGCTTTTAATTACATTTACACCCACTTTTCACTCTACTAGGTTGAAGAAGCCCATACCCATAACACCAAATATGATTGGGCCCAATAACAACAAACAGACGCTCTTAAAAATTATTTGGCCGGAGGTGGAGTTGATCTCAACAACCACAAATAATTCATCATAATAATTATATATATATATATATATATAATTATAATAGTAATAATTGGTCTTTTAATTATGTAGGAAAAATTACAAAATCTTGAGATTCAATTTCATATACTCTCTAATATTATTGTTTTTAATCTCAAACTTTGGTTCTCTACTACAAGTTTTGTAGCTGAGTTTTAAAATTGAATAATACTTTTTTTTACACTAGAATCATGATCAAATTTGAATCTTTGCAATCTCCATCTCATCTTGTTCTCATTTTTATTTTCTTAACATGCAATTGGTTTTTTTTAAATAGTACAATAAATTCTGACACCGAACTAACCAATGATTTATCGGTATCTTTATATACTCTCACACCACCATCTTCTAAGTCTCAACTATCAATTTATTAGAAGTTTATAATTTTTACGTGTCAATAGATCATATATAAATGGGCGAGATAGCTAGAGATGGGTTGAAAGGAGGGAGAAAGCGCACTATATGCACCATTTAGCACTATTGCTCGGTGTACCCATTCATTAAAGATTTAGCACAGTTATAGAAAAATATTTTTAAAATACTGATAGGGATAGTCGGATAGATAGAAGAAATCAGGGATATAATCATTTTATAATCATTTTACCCCCTTAATTTGCTTTATTAGACATCTTGCCTTATCTAGTTTCAGTAATGACCATTCCCCCCTTGAAAATTAAAATATTAGACAATTTACCCCTTCTAGTTTCAATAATGGTCATTCTTCCCCTTGAAAACTCAAATATTAGACATGTTACCCCCTAACCATTAGGAATTCCGTTAGTCAACTTATTTGACCGTCAAAAAATCAATTAAAGGACTTTATTATCCTTGAATATATGAGTTATGCCCCCTAGTGATACCACTAATTGTTTTTAAAGAAAAAAAAATTAGAATTAATAAAATAAAAACTAATAAAAGTATTTTGAGAAAACAGAATTGAAGATAAAAAATTAAAAAAATTGTTTAAACAAAAATTAATATAACGAATTAAATGTAAAAATAAAAAAATTTATTTAAAAAAACATTAATATAAAGAATGAAATGTAAAAATAAAAAATTTATTTAAAAATATTACTATAAAGAATAATGAAATAATAAATAATATAATTGTCAAAAAATAAATCAATATTAAAATTTATTTTGAAATATTGAATTGTTTTTTTTTTGAAATATTGAATTTTGTTGCTAATTTTTTAATTTTTTATTTTCAATTCTGTTTTTTTTAATAACTTATTAGTTTTTATTTTTTTAATTCTGACTTTTTTTCTTTAAAAATAATTAGTGGTATCATTAGGGGGCATAACTCATATATTAAAGAGTAATAAGGTCATTTAATTGATTTTTTGTCTGTCAAAGAAGTCGACTAATGAAATTCCTAACGGTTAGGGGGTGAAATGTCTAATATTTTGGTTTTCAGGGGGGATGGCCATTATTGAAACTAGAGGGGGTAAAATGTCTAATATTTTGGTTTCAAGGAGGAGAATGACCATCATTGAAACTAGATGGGGTAAAATGTCTAATATTTTGGTTTTCAGGGAGGAGAATGGTCATTACTGAAACTAAAGGGGGCAACGTATCTAATAAGGCAAATTATAGGAGGGGAAATGATTATATCCCAAGAAATCAAGGGAGAAAGTTTTTATGGGTATGATTTTGAAGAACTGACACTAATCACTATCATGTGTCAAATCTTCGGTTGCACCAACCAATTAGCATGTGCATCAGGTGCACTAAAGATTTTTGTAACACATTGGCATTGAATGTGTCATCATAATTTTTTTAATTGAAATATTACAATAATTCGAATGTTTTTAGAAGGAGGGAGAGACTCTCGAATTCACAATGTAGGTGAGAGGATATACCACCGGACCAACCTCGTATTGTCTATGTGTTATCATAATTTATTTATTTATATTGTTCATTGATAATTAATCATGAGTCTTAAATAAGGACTCACAAGTCACAAGGATGGAGCAATTCATTCCAAGCTATTACCTTAAATATTGCTTGATCAGTTGGGTAAACCAATTTCTCTCTTTATTCCTCTCTCTCTCTCTCTCTCTCTCTCTCTCTCTCTCTCTCTCTCTCTCTTACTTCTAACAAAGCTCATAGCCTCATAGCCTCATACTAAGTGGTTGGAATTTATTGCATGACAGGATTCTACTGAGCGATCATTCACTGAATTAATAATTCGGTATTGTTCATCAAACATGAACAATATATATATATATATATATATATATATATATATATATATTAAATTCAAAAGCATATATAGATATGCACATCGTATTCAAAAGCATATAAAAGTAATCATAGTCCATCTTTGTAAATTGCAATCACCGGCCACCTCCATTGCCATTGATTATTAACAAATTTGAAACATTTTCAATTGCTTTCTCTAATAATATGAACTTGCTCATGCAAAGCATTAATTATCGTTAACAATTAAGCATATCGAATCCGATCTGATCCGTCCCAATTAATCTCGGCAACACGTCACATAACTGATAGTCAAAACAACAAAGACAAAGTACAAGACTTTTTAAAATATTATACTGGTCAAGTTAATTTGAAAATATTTGAAGTAAATTGTGGTCTTACCAATTGTGTAATAATATTCTTCATGGCTTGATTAAATGGAGGCAAGTATTATATCTCTAAAACAATATCTGAAATCAAGAAATAGATACAATTCGTTAACACCATATATATAAGCAATGATGCATGTAACATATATTTATGCCAATCCTCTTGCTGCACCTGAAAAATACATGTAAAAATTGTAATACATAACAATTTTCAACTCAGTAGTCAGTACTATCTTTGAATATAATATTCTTCATATTAAAAACTGCCCAGACAACATAAATCTGGTTTAATGGCATGCTCCTCACATCTAAACTATTATGGTTATGAGATAGAGTCGTGTCCTCACCCTCAAAAACCTTGAATTAATTGTAATAGTAAAACCAAAATACTAGAATAAATGAACTTACATTCAGAATCTGTCTTAACCCATTTACTTCCATTTTCCCCTTTATGATTTTCATCATCCTCATTGGCAGACTTAGGCTCATGTCTGTTCTCCAAGCACTTCTTTTTAGCAGACAAAGTTGTGCTACTAGTAGAACTTTGGGGATATATTTTATTGTGAAGTATTGCCCTCAACATCTGTACCAACTCACAAATATTAAAAGCATTGATATGGATATATAATTCCTAAAGATAATTAAATAGATAGACCAAGTTCTTATCAGTAAGCATTATTAGAAGGGCAATCATATAAAGTTATAGAGCCCACTTGTTGTAACGTTTACATAGTGACATTGTCACTTTTGGATTACAGAGTTGATCCCGTATAAAAAAAAAAACGAGAATCATGCACTTGATAATTATCGGGACTGGACCTGACTTTTTGGAGGCCCATGGCAAAATTTTAAGATGAAAATTAATTTTAAGACTAGAGAGAGATCGAAAGAAATCAATCAATGGTGGCCGGAAAGAAAAATAAGAAACTCTAAATTCTTTAGAGATTTAGATGACATACTGAAATCTGAATACTGATGTCTCATGTCCAAGAAAAAAAATCAAAATCTAATTCGGGATTGAACACTCCAAGCTGACCCTATTTTATATTTTTTGTTTTATTTTAAATTATTGGCTATAATGCTTTATCATACCTGCATTTTTTAGACTAATACTCAAAATAGAAATTTGGATCTTTTATGAACTAAAATAAAACAAAATTGGGCCCCTAAACTAATACCGAAACTATAGAAATATGGGTATTTTTTTTAGACTCATACTCAAAATAGAAATTTAGTTATTTTATGAACTAAAATAAAACAAAATTAAACCTCTAAACTAATACTGAAATCATATAAATATGGCCGTTTAAAGAAAAGGCCGAGGGCGGCCTCCCCTTCTATTAAAGCCTAGGGCCGGCCCAGATAATTATTATTTATACGTAAACGTACCTTCTCCAATCGCGATTCGGAGAGCGGATCTTTTAAACTAGGGGGAGGCGCAAACTGATCACTCGTGCAAGCAAATACTTTCTTAAGAAGAAAAGACAAAGTCTTTTTGCTAATTGCAGTGCCTCTGTTATCAAAACAAATATCTTTCCCTCTATTAATATTATACACTGAACTTGTGCTCCTCTGAACATGATGGTCATCCTTGTTACTGGAATCCACAGAATGTACTGCATCATCATCATCATCATCATCATCATCATTATCGTTTGATTGCCTGACAAATTTATCCAATGAAAAATCTGGAGCTTCTGGTTGACCAAAAGCTTCATTGAATAATAAATCTAAGTGATTTTGAAGCTTGCCCTCTTCTTCAGGATTTTCATCAAGATTGGTTTTCTCTGTTATTTTTTTTAAGTTGGTATTTCCAATTGTACCAATTGCTAGCAATCCATGACCATTATGAGGCCAATCAATGAATTCTTCTCTGCAACCTGCTGCTGGTAATTCTTTCTGTAAGTAATCTGTGTGTACAAAATTAAAGGAGTTTAATGCATGATGATCATACTTGATGTTTTTTCTGCTATATATATGATCAAGTTTTGAAGTCTACAAACATGGTAATTAAGAAAATTAAACTTACAATTAGGTGAAGAAATCAAGCCATGTTTCTTGCTTACATGCTTGCAGCCATTGCGCTTGCTGTGAATCCAACTGAACATCTGCAACAAACACCATCCTTAATCAAAACCTCAAATATATATTTTCAAAGAATATATATCATAAAAACTATACCATTAATTTTCTTACCCTCATTTGGTGAAATGAAATAGAGAAAAGGTGAGAGTGTTGTGTTGCTATAGAAAGCGATCTAGTTAGTGCTTAATTGTAGACAGTACACATGCAGATCTATAGAGTTGTAGTTAAATAGAAAGCAAAAAGGACTGGGACTGTGAGAAATTCCATAGACAAGTTGTTAGTTGCTGGATGGTTTAAGTTCCCAACAGTGACTTTTGCCGCCTCTCACCTCTCTCTCTTTCTTCTATTTGTCAACTTTTTCCAGCTTATTTGTCGTTTTCTCATTAGTTTAATATGTTTCTTCCATCATAATCAGAACTATGTAAAAAAATACATTATCATATATACAGTATTTTTCATTCTTGTTCAATTGTCATTGTCTGTGTTGCCCTTGAAGCGGGAACTTTTATATGATGTTTACACATATTTAGTATATGCATCTTCGTGAACAATTAATTTCAATAAAAATCAATGTAAATTTGGAAGCACGCATGCAACAAAATTCTACATCATTTTTTTTTTAATATTTGCTTTGTAGGTAAACCTATATAACAATTTAGTAGGGTAAAATTTATAAGTAACCAAAAAATTATGAGGTTTATTATTTTTAGTCAAGATTAGTGTTTTTATTATTTTTACCAAAAAATCCATTTTTTGGACAAAATTGCCCTTTTATTGATTTTTATTTTTTAAAGACTACTTTTCTTTATAAAAAAAAAACTTTGTTTCTCTATTTTTTTTTCTTTTTCTTCTTCTTCTTCCCAGACCACCATCTTCTTCTTCCGGACCTCCATCTTCTTCTTCTACAATTTTTTTTTGCCCTTGTGTGTTTAATTGTATTAGACTTTGTGTGTTTAATTTAGTCTTGCCCTGATGTGTTTAATTGATTTACACCTGGTCTTGCCATGGTGTGTTTAATTGAGTTGCCCTGATGTGTTTAATTGCATTTAATTGGTTTGCCTTGATGTGTTTAATTGGTGGCCTAATGTGTTTAATTGGTGTACTGGTGTGTTTAATTGGTATTCCCTGATGTGTTTAATTAGTTTACACCTTGTGTGTTTAATTGGTCTGCCATGTGTGTTTAATTGAGTTGCCGTAGTGTGTTTAATTGGTTTGTCCTGATGTGTTTAATTGAGTTGCCGTGATGTGTTTAATTGGTTTACCCTAGTGTGTTTAATTGAGTTGCCGACTGTGGTGTGTTTACTTGGTGGCCTGGTGTGTTTAAAGAAATCTGGAAAATTTCCAGATTTGAATAGATTTGAAAATTTTCCAGATTTCTTCGTTAAATTTTTTTTAAAAAATCTTTGAAGAGATCTGGATGGATTTTCAGATCTCTTCAAGTAAAAACGTAAATAAAAAAACTAAAAACTAAAAAATCTTTGAAGAGAAAAAAATAACTTTATTTTTAATCATCATCATCATCAAAAATTCCCAAGTTCATCATCAATCTCAAACAACAATAGTACAACACATGTCTTCATCAATCTTTCATAAAAAAAACAATTTTAAATGGTAAGAAGAAGAAGAACATATCTAGAGAAACAAAAAAAAATAAGAAGAAGAAGAACAGATTTGAAGAAACACCGCCGAATCCGTGACAAATGAAGCCGGCGCCGTTTTGATCTTGTCGGAGCTCGTCGGAGAAAATAAAAGAAATGAAAGAGATGGAGAGAGAGAGAGAGAGAGAGTGTGTGTGTGTGTGTGTGTGTGTATGTGTGTGAAGAGTTGTAGAGAAAATAAAATAAATGGAAAAGATGGAGTGAAAAGTCGTCGGAAAAAATGGAAGAAAGAAGATTAAAGACGAGTCTGGAAACTGGAGACTTGGTGAGGGAGATGGAGAGAGATAAAGTTGAAACGATAGAGTATTAAATGAGAAGACAAAAAGTGTGTGGTAAAATGAGAAGTTGGTTTAGAAAATCAAGATAGCGGGTTAGTTAATCGAGGGGCATATTAGTCTTCACAGTTAAAATATAGGTAAAAATAGAGTGGTGCTATTGGCACACCCCCTACTGATCTATTCATGCCCCGTTTTTTAAAATTTTGATTTAATTAAATAAAATTAAATGTTTTTATTAAATTTTATGGTTTATTTCCAAAACTACCCATTTTAATTATTTTTCAAACTTAATATATACCATATATGATCTCTCTATCTCTGATCTCTGTATCTGTATACATCTCTCTCACCTCCATTGATTGATTGATTTATTTTTCTTATTATTTCTTTTTTTTTTGTTTTTTTTCTTCTTATTTCATGAAGGAAAATAAAAAATAAAAAATAACAGGGTACTTCAATACAACGACAACTTGATATCATTCTAAAGAAAAAATAAACTTCAAACTTATTTCCAGATAATGAATTGTTTCCAGATGCTTACTATCATTGTCAGACAATTCTTGTTTTATGTCATTCTTATACAGTTCTTCAAGATGTTTGATATCGTTCTTAGACAATTCTTCAATATTCTTGATATCGTTCTCAAACTCTTTCATAATTTTATATGTATGTAAGAAGCAGATTTTAGGGTTTAAGAGTTAAATTTTTTTTTGAAGAAACAGATTACTGAGTTTTTTTTTTGAAAAGGAATGTGAGATTTTAATAGATTTACTTTGTAGAAGATTTCTTTCCTAAATTGTATGTCTCTTTAAGTCATTTTGATAAAGGAAAAAAAAGAATATTATATAATTAAAAAAATGGGGCATGAATAGATCAGTATGGGGTGTGCCAATAGCACCACTCGTAAAAATAATAAAAATACTAATTCTGGGTATAAACAATAAACCATCTTATTTTTTGACTAAAAAAGTCTATTTGCTCTAATTTAGTAAGTAGTAATAGTACTTATTCAGCTCGATAATATTTTAGGATATATATATGGTTTAAAAAAAAACATATATCTAAAAAGAATTAGATAACAAATTAACATATAAGGTTTTTCTAACTTCCATTGTAAATGACTAATCCACATGGTTCTTCCTATTGAAATCAAAATGGAAACTAGACGGTATACAGTTGTGTAACAGCACCTAAATTTCTCCCACAAAATTAGATATATACAAGCTCATATGATGGAACTTTCCACATTCGTCCGAGATATTGTTCATATAACGTGTCATAATATTAACCAGTCAGATGTATGTATACATCCATATGGTGCAACGAATTAAGCGATTTGATCTCTCAATCAAGAGAGATCACCTTAATGGAAAATCAAAGAAAAAGGTATGGGGCCAATGGGAAGACAAGAGTAAGAGAGTAGGCAGAAAGAATGGGTATCGTGGGATTGTCCCTCACTAACCCAACCACCATCCACTCTGCTGCTGTGTGTGCGTGGATAAAAGTTTCAATGCTAAATGTATACGTATAAATAGTTTAAATCATGCTGTGTGTCAGTCATGCATTTTTTACGGGATTATCTATACATAATTTAAGTGATTTGAACATATATTCCTATAAAATAAAAGCTTAGTCAACATCACAAACTCTCTCTCTCTCCTCCCCCACGCACGGAATCCTCTCAAAGCGTCTTGCGTTTTATACTTTCCACTCACGATCTCCATTTTTCCCCTAATTGGTATAGAAAATCAGTGGCTGACAACGGTCGGAGCCTACCATCTGACACCTTTTTTGCCATTTCTGATCTATATCTATTTCTATATATTTAATATCATGATCAGATTATTATATTGAATTTCAATAAGAAAAAAACATGATCAGATTATTATATTTAATTTCAAAAAGAAAAAAACATGATCAAATTATATTATATTATATATATATATAATGACTGTTGCCAGAAAACAGTTCGATTCATTTGTGTATATTAAATTATTGATTAACAGTACACAGATATAATAATACACGTTAATACGCTATCTCCTCACTTTATACAGCGCATAGATATACATAAATACTGTATCAGGAAAGCTGGCGACTGCTCGATCTAAAAGTTTAACTATTGAGAAAGAATCGATCAATTATAGTATTTACGAATCAAATGAAATAAGATATTTAACAATAAGCTTAGATCTGTTTCTGAGTTCGAGATGACTGGGGATATAGTATAGATCATAAGTAGAAGTAGTCATACATGCAAATATAAGTTTAAAAATAGTAGTGCATGTCATCACAACTTGCATTAAAAGAGAAAGTAACAAAAGGAAAAGTCAAAAACTAGAGGTTAATTGGAAAATCTAAGGATCTTATAACAGCTAGTGAACATCGATATGTATCCCAAAACAAATCCCTAGTTAGCTCATGAATCATGTAATATTTGATCATAATAAGAATAATAGATAGACAGATTCACAGATCGATAGATCCCTTTTCGAGGTGATGATCTCAGGAGACAGTTTCAGGACCAATGCAAGATATGACTCCCTCGTCAACCTACACTACTGCTTAATTCATCTCTGGTGCTTGCCAACTATAACTAGTACTTCTTTTGTATTTTTTTTTTTTTAGGATCAGACTATATCAATTTAAAATCTTAAATTAAATTTGTGACTTCAACATCCATCCATTCATTTTCACTCAATCCAAATGTTATTATTAATTTTTAATTCATTTACTTTTTCCACCATTGAATTTAGGGGAAATGAATGAATAGTTGTTGAAGTCATAAATTTAAATCAAATTTTTGAGTTAATATAGTTTGACCATTCAACATCCATCCATTCATTTTCACTCAATCCAAATGTTATTATTAATCTTTAATTCATTTACTTTTTCCACCATTGAATTTAGGGGAAATGAATGAATAGTTGTTGAAGTCATAAATTTAAATCAAATTTTTGAGTTAATATAGTTTGACCATTTGTTTTAACCTGACACCAATTAGGTCCGGATTTTCCGAGTTCATAATTTATAGTGTTGAAAAGAGAGTTCCTAAAAACGCGAGTTTTAACCGCAATGAATGTTTCATACACAAATAAGACTTGCGTTTTTTTTTTTCAAACATTTGCTCAAGATTTCTTTTTTCTTTGTTTGAGACTCATTAAGTTTTGTATCCAAATCTTATTTCTGAAATTTGATTCAAATCTGTTTTTTTTTTCTTCCAGATTTACATTCTCTAGCTATTTTTTTGGTTTCATTTTCCCGTTGATTCTTCTACTTCTTCTCATTCTCGCACTTCAAATTGCTTTAATTACTAAAAATAAAGATAAAATCTCGATTACTGTACATTTTTCTTGAGAGAATCTCCATTTTCCAGAGAAAAAGAGGGAATAAGGTAAAGTGAACTCAATTAGTATTTTTGTCATATACTTATACACTCTACTTTGCTGCTGTTAAAATTCAAGTTGTTAACTTAGGGGTCGTTTGTTTTTTTTGTCTGAAGACTGAACAGTCCTGAATTTTTCTGAATACTGAATAAGGACTGAAATCTGAACTTGAATGACATTTTTTTCCTTACATCTGAATGTATTATCAACATGTTTGTTTTTAAAAGTAAAATTGTCTGAAACAAAGTAATTTTACATTTATACCCACATTAAATAATTATACATATAATATGGAATAATAACAATCCAAAAATAATAATTATATATGAACACATATGATCATGATCTTCTTCTTCGATTATAAATAAATTTCATTTTTAATAAGAAAAGAAATGTTTTTTTTTTCAAAAAAGTAAAAGTGGTAGCAAGAAAACTCACACAAAACACTATAAAAAAAATTATATATAAATACATCACCCTAATATGATAATAAAGTATTGATATTAAACACCAATATGAGAAGTTATTAGGGTCCTTTTTTTTATTTTTAAAGCCATTTAAAATAAACAATATATTAAAATAAAGATTTTTGTACCATATATAATTATGATGAAATTGGAAATATTTTATATATATGAGATAGTATCGGAAGAAAAGATTTTGAATTGCATTAAATGCAATTTAGTGATTTGCAATTAAGTGAAAAGTCGGGATTTTTTACTTTTTATTTAAAGTTGTTTTTTGGCATTTTTAAGTTGTTTGACCACTTATAAAAACAAACGAAACAATTTAATAATTATGATTCAGACCTATTAAATTTTAAGTGGAAAAAACCAACGACCCCTTAGTGTTAACCCCACACAATCAAGTGAAAAAAGTGATATGTCCAACTATTTTTACAAAACCATCACCTCATGTTCAACATGAAAATGTTTTAAATTCGAGTCATCGCAACTGCAACCGTAGCTGATATATATGTATAGTCTTTTTCTACTCAGTAATACGTCAGGTCATAGATTATATATAAATACTGACAAATGCATACATGGGTTAAAAGCAATCGAATCTAATATTTTACATATAGGACACTGATAAATATTTATTTGTACGTACCGTAGTAAATATATATATATATATATATATTATAAACCATCCTCTCGTGACTTGATTTTCCCAATATTTTTTTGACCACTCAAATTCAAATATGCATATTTATTTGAACTTTGTCAAAATCTCGATGCCTCAAATTTTTGAAACGGCCTACAGCTCCTGAAGTGTCTCTTTTACATGCATGGCGCACCACCCATGCACGTGATACTGTCCAGTCACGTGGGTCCAATGCCACGTCAAAACATTATTGATAAAAAATACACCCGTCGAGCAACAATTTGATGTAACTTATCCGACCAACACGTGTCTCAAAGGGACCGGTCCGAGTTAACAACGTCAATCGAAGCTCTCAATCTCGAATATCGGAGTCAAGTCACTTTGAAATCAAGCTACGTACTTTTTATTGGTTTTATGCAGCTGTCTCTCACGTGTTACTTATTAATATTACGAATAAAATGATTATATTTCTACTAATCGCAATCTTGATTGTCTTAATTAACCCATTAACAATAATACAATATTTAATATAATATAATCTCTCCTTGGAAAACCAGTTCTGGAGATTCAACCCCAACCATTGGATTAGAAAATCATGACACCATCACATGATTGCATAATCTTCATCAGCTAACTGGTTCGGTCTGTGTATACGTATTTGTGGTCCTGATTCCTGAATGCATGGGAAAAAGTTATAATTAAGAGACTTGATAGTTGATAGTGATCAAAAATGAAAAAAAAAATATATAACTATGAATTTATGTTGTATACAACATAAACTGTACATCTTTAATTTGCCCGAAAAAGAAAGAAATATGCAACCGCAATTTAAATCTTCTTCACATACTAGATTAAGAATTTATGATAGATTGCCCTAGATTTAGAAAGCAAAAAGTAGCAAGGGCCATCAAGCGAGAAGATCTTGGTGCAGCATGTTAATACGATAACAGGGGTCATGGCCCCCTTCCCTAAACAAAACTTTAAAAATCATTAATAAAAATTATATAAATCTTTCTAAATTTTAGATATTTACACTTCGGCCTCCTAAATTTTTTGTTCTTATATAATGACCCTTCCAATCTTAAATTTCTAGCTTTGTCTTTATATATATCCTCAGACAATTTTACTATGTGGCAAGATTTGTCGCATGGCAATATTACAACGGGAATACACTGTAGATCCGGCTACATTCTAGTGTTCACAATAAAGTGTGAGAGTTTCAAAGCATAGTGCAACTCTTGACTCTCATGCATGCCGATTGGGTCCGCAATTTTTCCTCGAGATGCAAGTTTCTCCCAAAGACTAACCAAAGGAATTCTGTCTACGAGGAGGGTTTTATTTACCAATAAACATGCATCAATTTTCAACACAAACTACGATGTGGACGATGTGATTTTCGAAACCAATGTGAGTTTGACAACTCTCTATGAATGTATGTCTTGCCTTTAACTTTTAATTACATCGTCCAAACTATACTTGGAAAGTTTTCTAACGCTTTCCCCATTTGGAAACTATCTCATATTGCTAAAGGTACAGTCAAAATTTAGCACGTGTGAGGAATTCCCCAATAAGGATGCTTTTTTAGGGTTTTAAATTTCATCTCAACTTGTAACAATTTAATTCATATAAAATATGATATAAGACCATCACCGATGCATGTGTCGTTGACAATGTAAAATTTGACATTAAAAAGTGTAAAATGTTATATTTAGCACAATAATTTAGTATTGTGCTCCAATGCACAATTATATTTAAAATACTATTTTTATTATTTTATTAATTAAAATTATAAAAACCAATACTTACCACTAATGTATTTATTATCTCTTTTTTAGAATTGAATAAAAAAAGAAAAAGTAAAGACAAAAATGGAAGAACATTGAATTTCTGGAGAATAGTTGTTGACGAAATAAATTTTGGTTGAAATATCATTAATGTATATTAAATTTAAATTATTTTAAATATTTTAAATATATATATATATATATAATGATATTTTTATAATTAAAAATGAGCAATTATTGTTCTGCTAAATTTGACATATATCAAGTTTGACACAACATCTGACAGTGCATTGGAGGAAGGCTTTTGTAATATATGCTAAATTTTAGCATTGACACAATTATTTGGTACAGCATTGAAGATGCTCTTAATATGTATTCATATTCAAATCCATATATTGAATTTTGCAAATTCCAATATCCAATATTTTATTATTTTTTATACAAGTTGATTAATTGCAATTTTAAAGCACTCTTTATTAGATTAGAGAAATTGCAATTCAAATCCAATTGATGAAATTCAATTACATAGATTCAATCCAATCCATTCCAACAGTAAAAAAAAACTTTAATTTGATTAAAAAAAACTTTAAAAATCTAATCCAATTCAACTAAACTATTCTTAATGTATAAGAATTACCAATAAAATAATGATAGTACTACAAACTCATTCCATTAGTTTATCAAAATAAAAATATAAATGTTAAGACTCAAATAGGTTAGAATCACACCCAATGTGGTTAGATGATAAATGACGTTCATTTCGCCTGTTAATTTTTCACTCAAATTCACCATTTATTTCGAAGTTGTTTAGTAGTTTAATTTAGAGTAGTTGTAGCTTTTAAAAATATCATTCTCTTTAATCATTGTTCAAAGAGTGACTAAATAAATCAATTTCGGTAATCAACTCATCTATCTTCGTGGGAACGAACTTTACTTATTATTGTATTACACTCCGGTCTCGTACACTTGCGAGCGCACACTTGGAGCGAGTCAGGTAGGCTTATCGATTTAGATTTGAACTCAAAAATCATTTTTTTATTATATTTAAAAAAATATTTAAATAAAAAATCATAATAGAAAATAGTAATTATATATATATATATATATATATATATATTAGTGAGTTTCCTATAAGGAATCCCTTATTTTAATTTCGGTAAGAACCTTGATGAAATCATATCTATTTTTATGAATTTTAATATGATTTTTTTTGTGGATGATAAGTTCAATGAAATTTACCTATGAATACAATTTAAAAACTTTTCAAGCACTAGAACTATTTTTCCCGATTTTGTTAAATACGAAGACTTCGGAAAAATGAGCGAAATATAAGAAAATTTAAGAAAAATAGTTCTAGTGCTTGAAAATTTCTCACATTTTATTCAGAGTTAGATTTCAATGAACTTATCATTTACATAAAAATTTAGATCAAAATTCATAAAAATCGATGTGATTTCATCAAGGTCCTTGCTGAAATTAAAATAAGAGATCCCTTATGAGAGACTCATATGTATATATATATATATATATATATATATAGGCATGTTTGATAGTATATATGCTTTTGAATCCCTAACACATCAATCATCAAAAGAATTGCATCAAAACAAATAAATAAACTACAAAAAGTATAAAGTAATCAATAAAAATTATAAAGCCTGGACTAAATAGAAAATGTAGATGAATTTTATATTTTTTGTTTTACTTTTTAAAACATGTGGTTTGGTTTGGGGTTGTGTGAAATGTAATTTACAAACCCAAACCGAACCACCTGTAATCAAGGACAAACCAAACCATCATTTTTTTTATATTTAGGCTCAGTTTGATATTGTTTTGAGAAGATAAAACCTGCTAATTTAATAATTTTGACTTGAAAAAGATGTTTGGTAAAATTTCCAAAAGTGATTATTTGAGAATGTTGATTTGGTATCAATTTTAAAAAGAGGTGGGGATTACTTTTGTAAAGTGATTATGATAGAATTTGCTATCTAATTTAATGAATCCTTTTAAAGACTAAATTATCACGATTTAACAAAAATACAAATATATCTCATGTTTAATTTCATATAACTTAAAATATTTTAAAAAACAATTTGTTCATCTTTTTAACACAGTCCATAACTTAGAACTTAGAACAAACCCCTAAAACTCATATTTTTTGCCATCTACTTCTTCTCTACCCTTATTATTTATCATCACAAACTCACTCAAAAGTACAATTAATAAAAATTATTAAAAAAAAGTGATAAAGATTGAACTGTTGTAGATATAGGTATGTCAAACAAAAGAAATCAAAGAATATTGCAGTGAAAAGAAAAGATATGAGTAAAAGAAGAAGCACTCAATTTTTATTTATTTTTATTTTTTTAGATTTGGTGTTGTCAAAACCTAGATTTTTCTGCTATGGGAGTTTGGGATTGAAAGGTATGAAAAGAAATTTTTTGCTTCGCTTGATAATTCAATTTCATGTATATTTTAATCATTATATAAAATCACAGCAATTAAAGGTAAAGTTTATCAAACGCATGAATACTGTTTTTAAATCTAAACAATTTCAACAGTAGCATTAACCAAACAGTTGTTTGATTAACTTAACAACATATTATTTTTTCAACACAACTAATATTTAAAAGCTACAACAATACTAAATCAGCCCTTATAATCGAACCAACCCAAATTTATGGGTTAGGTTAGTTGTTCCGGTTCGGTTCGGTTAGGTTTTTTTTTGTTTGCACACCCCGTATCGGGTATGGCAAAATCTTGGGTCCAATTCCAATTTTCATAAATTTGGCGTCCTCTTGAGTTTTGATAACCGAAAGATCCTCAAAAGCAACGTGTCAGCGTTTGAAACTAATAAGTTAACAATCACTAAACGTGTCGATTCCAAGTTCAACTTATATACTTCTTCAATGTGGTGGCATTCTTCACCTCATCCCACTCTTGTTTTTGTTCCATTTTCTCCGTTTAATTCAGGTTGCTTCGCTGTTGTTCTGGGAAAATCTTGAATCTAATCACTTAATTATGTTTTGTTTGTGTTTTCACTTTTCACGATGATAACATAATAATAACAATTAAAACTTGTTTATATGTTTTTAATTTTTTCAGAGTACTAGGAGTGGAAGAAGATGCAAGAGAGATGGCATCAAGTAATATACCAGTGAATGAACAAAAAACATATAGAGATCTTCACCAACCGGCTTTTATTATAGGAGGGTGCTTTGCATTTTCAGCTGTGATTCTCTCCATTTATCTGATTATTCAACATCTCAGATCATACACCAACCCTGCTGTTAGTTCTCAACCCTTCATATTTCAATACATACATACATATATATATATATATATATATATATATATATATATAAGATACAAACAAATGAAACCATTCGAATTTTTCAAGTAATTGGTTGTTTAATTAAGTATATAACTTGTTTGTCGATTGGTCAATCAATGTTGAATTGGGTTTTTGGATTTTCCAGGAACAAAAATGGATTGTTGCAGTTTTGTTCATAGTTCCTGTCTATGCTACTGAGTCGGTAAGATTATATTCTAATGATTGTATCTTCCTTCAAAGCATATTTGTGACTTGTTTTGTTTTTGATTTGCCTCCAACTTTGATATGATAGAGAATTAATGTTTGATGGGTTGTTGATAATTTTGAAAAATGATATATATATATATATCATGCTTGCATTAGTAATGGTTACACATTGTTTACTGGCTGCCCCAGATTTTATCATTGTGGAACCCAAAGTTTTCTCTGGCTTGTGACATTTTAAGAAATTGCTACGAGGCATTTGCATTGTATTCTTTTGGGAGCTATTTGGTTGCTTGTCTTGGTAAGATATTCATTATTTTCTTCGTAAGAAAAAAATTGCTTATTATTTCTGCTTTGATTCAATTCCACTTGCTGTGTTATTTAACTTTTATTTCTAAGTTTCTTACTTTCTTTGTACTAACTAACATATTAACGAGCATTTCAGCTGAAATTGATGGACGAGAACTAAGACAAGAACATTTCAACTTTAATAGGTTTCGCGAGCTTATATTTTATGTCAAATATTGATCTAGGTGGAGAAAGAAGGGTCAAAGAAATCCTTGAAAATAAATCGAGAAACCAGCTTGGTGAGCCATTGTTAGAAGGAGCTGATCAGGAGAATCAACGAGAACAAGCAAGGCCGTTTACCAAGTTCTTCTTCCAACCGCGTGTTCTTGGAAAAGATCTACTCTCAATAGAAAAGTTTGGTCTAGTACAATATGTAAGGTCACTAACCATACTCCTCCAAATAATTTGGCTATGGTTTTGATGAACTGATATCTTCTTTGTCAGTCCAGATGATTCTCAAGACACTTTGTGCGTTCTTGGCATTCTTGTTGGAGCTTTTCGGGGTTTATGGTGATGGAGAATTCAAGTGGTACTATGGGTATGTGCAATCTATCTAAATTTCAACTACCAATTGTATTCATATCTGTGATAATACTTGTCTGTAAGACAACCAAAAGACGGTACCATTTTATTTACTGCATAATTTAAGAGGAGGAATTTCTCTTCATTGAAAATGTGTCTTGCAAAGGAAAAACAATTTTCATCAATAATTGTTAAACTTGCAGGTATCCATACTTAACAGTAGTACTCAACTTCAGCCAGATGTGGGCTTTATATTGTCTCGTAAAGTTCTATAACATAACTCATGAAAGACTTGAACCAATCAAGCCTCTGGCAAAGTTTATCAGCTTCAAGGCCATTGTTTTTGCTACGTGGTGGCAGGGTGTCGGTATTGCCCTATTGTATGCATTAGGAGTGCTTCCAAAGGAACAAAAACTAAAGACCGGATTGCAAGATTTTTTGATCTGCATTGAAGTAAGCTACAACTTTAATTTTCTCTATATAACTGCTTCAAAGCAATCTACTACTATAATTTTCATAGATTTGTTTGTTTGAATATCACGATTATTTAGAGAGGCGATTCTTCGTTTACCTTGGTCTAATTGTTCTGATTGTTCTGATTCAATACGTTATATAGTGTGACACTTATATTTCTATAAGAGACTGAGCATTCTATTTGTATTCATTGTCTACTAATGAAGATCTATCTTGCGTGCTAAATTCATAGTTAAAATCATTACAGCTTGAAACAGATTATAAAAAGCTTGATTGTTTTTATAGCGCGCCATGAGTTTACAAGTTTCTCTATCTGTGGCATTGTAGATGGCCATCGCAGCAGTTGCCCATGTGTTTGTCTTTTCGGTTGAACCCTATCGTTATCTTCCAGTTTCTGAGCATGGGAAGGTCACCACAGAGAAAACCGAAGAAGCAGTAACAATAGAGGAGGGTGACAAGGAGAAACCAGCTCTACTTGAAAAAACAGAAACTCAAATTGAAGCACCTGGAACAAGCATCACTGAAAGTGTTCAAGACATTGTTGTTGAAGGCGGCCAGCATGTAAGTTAAATGTTTCTCATTAATTAATCTGTATTTATCTTTTTATTTTTATTTTTTAGATTTTATACTTATATGGACTTGATAAGCAGGTTGTGAAGGATGTTGTATTGACCATAAATCAAGCAATGGGACCTGTGGAGAAGGGTGTGACGAAAATCCAAGAGAAATTCCACCAACAATCAATCGGTTCAGATGACAAAGAAGAAGTGACAGAGTTGGAAGTTGAGGAACACGTTGAAAATCTTACTGGAAGCGATGAGAGTAACGTATAGGCATGCTTTTATTAGTGTTTTAACTCTTGATATCTTTGTGTGTTTGCCCAACTATTTGAAAATTATTTCATTGTTCATAGGGAAACAACTATCGAAGCCAGTCTCTAGCATGAGATGATTTGAATTTGCAGACTCTGTTACAGAAATCTTAGTCTGCAAAAAATGATCTGCTACTTACAATAAAAGTGATATTCCGTAATACCGTCAATAATAATATCATTTCTATACCGTAAAACTACCTAAATATCATATCATCATCTGTGGGACATTGTGAGATACATTTTCAATTTCCATCATGCCCAGGACAACATATACTTGAACAACACTCGAAGCAACCGAAGCAAGCTAAGGCAGTGCACAGTTGTGTCAACACAATGACACATCGGTCATTTAGCTTGGAACAACAACTTATTGCACACATGCAACAGCACTTATCGCACAAACTGCCACAGCAGTTGGAAGCTGCCTTCACAAAGATCTCAGCGACCTCCGGCAATTTTGGTCTTTCATAACCTGGAGGAATGTTTTCCGCTGTTGCAGTCAAGTCACCAAAGCCGATGCGAAGGCTCTGTAGATGTATTGTTTTCAAAACTTTAGAGTCTACTATCTTCTGGGTGGATGCCTGTTGACATGAGTTTTCAATCACTTGTCATTATAATGATAAATACACTTTTAAGTTATCTTAACCGAGCTTGTGGCTTGCAGGGTGTGATTGAATTCACCAATGAAGACAATGTTTAAGAAACATTTGATGTTGTCAATGTTTACCTTCTTTGCAGATGATTCGGTAACATTGTTTTCTACAACGGTCTCTAGTATGACCATATGTGTATACTCGGAGAGAAAACCAGTTTGTACACTGATCTTAGCAACCTGCCAATGGAATTGGAATAAAATTAATTCTTCTAGCAACTAGAAAATGATTACCAGCCAGAATCGTCGGACCAGGAATTTATAATTAAAAAAAAATGATTCAATCAGTGCAGGTGTTTAATTTCCACAAGTTCCCAAGTAAAGAAATAACAGTAGGCCAAGCACATACCCTCTCCTTGAGTTGTTTATCTTCTGAAAACCATGCCTGAGCTGTGAGTAGATCAATTTGTTGCTTTGCAAATATCTATTACAACAAAGAAAATTGTTAACAATTGAGACATTTACACAAGGATGGCTAAAAGAGAAGAGCTAAACCTGGTTTTTTGCTTATACAAAATTGTAAATTATTTATCTAAAATGCAAAGATATGAAACACAATAATTTCAGATTGAAAAAACAAATACAACTAAACATGGATGAGCTGAAACCCCCTAAAGGGAAGCAATTGCGCCTTACCCTGTCAAGAGGTATGTCCTTTGCATTTTGTGTCTTCAGTTCTATAACGACATTACTCAAGTCTCCCGACACACCTTTAGCTTTAAGAGTATCGGGAAATCTTCCCTGATATCTACCAGAAACCGTCAATGGGCTTTCGGATGAAAGGTCTGGAATACGAGAAGGGTGCATCTATCACCAAATTTGCAGAAAAAAATAATGTCAAGGAATGGGATAAAGTAAAGGAACTGAATTAATGCTAGTTGGACGCCAACAAAGTAGCAGCAATTTATATTTAAAGTTGGTTCAATGTGATAAACTAAATGGAACACACACACATCAAACTAAGGTGTATGAGTTTGTATCACCATGTTATCACAAAGGTATGCAACCCCAATTCCAAATGATGTGGAACAACATACAATTGCTGGCATGATCAATGAACAGAAGGAAGTGATTAAAGTGAAAGCAACTGGGATCACATAACTAGATGGTGGAATCTCCAAAAGAGAAACATGTTTAACTGGCATCAAAAGAAAAGGGAAGAGGAACAGAAATACTTTAATCAAGATAAACAAAACCTAAAAGAAAGTCAGAACAAGCATACCTCAAAATCATCAAGATCTTTCAATGTATCAATGGTTATATCTGCGAGGACGACTGATAAGCCTCTTGTAAATAATTTTTGTATTCTGAACTCAATAGAATCTGACCAATAGAAAGTTATGAAACATCAGAAGTTCAGCAATATGAAAAGGAAGCACAAATATTCATATGACTTTTTCTTATCAAAGAACAATTCCTTGTTAAGTATGAAAGATCTCATGGTAATAGCAGCCTAGGGACAAGGGATCTAGTACTAAAAGTCTAAAACCACTGGACTTTGTATCAAACGTATACTAAAAGTATGGCCCTAGTATGGCATCCATTCTTAAAGATCAAGAGCTATGACCATGGAAGGTCCATGCATAATCAAATGGAGAAATAAGACCTAACAAGGAGATATGACTCGCACCTAAGATTCTTAGGCGAATTCCAAGCAGTTTAACACGAAAATTATATCATCCATATGCCCAACAACCAAAATTCATATATGTTACAATTGTGCTGGTTGTTAGCAGTAGAAGCAGGGAGAAGAAAGAAATCATTTTTTCCTCATAGAAATTTGAAGTGCATAACTGACCTAAGTCGTAAGCTGCATCATATTGCCCTCTGCTAATTGTTGAAAGCATTCTCAGGAAATAATGATTACAGTATGAACCTGCAAATTTCCACATCATATACAGTAAACGGATCAGACAACCCAAAGAAAAATTCAGAAACAAAAATGGAGCACACATCTTTAAGTTAACCAAAAATTTCATTCAAAGCTAGCCAAAACTAAAATACATGTCAGAGGATCTGAATTTAACAAAAAGAGTTACAAAACCATGAGCAACACTGTGCTCAACCGCCAACACTCACCCATTTTTGGAGAGGAAAGAAAGAAAGAGGGCTTTTGAAGTAAATAATAATGCTCTACTAGCAATGCACAAAACAATAGACACCTACCTATACCCAAAGTGTATATTCGTGGACGAATTGGTCCTCCATTTGTTAAACGACTTTTCATTAAATCACAAATGTGTCTGTCATCTTCCACAGCCCCATCAGTGATAAGGAAGATTATTGGAATTGAACCACGAGTATCAGTTAGCATCTCCACAGCCTGAAAGAAAATTGGAACCGAACATTCTGTAACTCACATTTAATATTAATAATGATTTTAGTTAATTCAAAAAAAAAAAAAAGCTAGATGGTGGAGGAATATCAAGATGTTCTTAAAACATATAAAAATGCAGTAGGCAGTGTGGAAATTCTTTTACACGGATGTGGCATTATTTTGTTTTTGTTTTTGTTTTTTTTAAATGCACTACTTTTAAATGCACTAGTAATTGTATAAGATGAAACATAGATTATGCTTGTGTATGAAAGATCAGAAATTAAATATGGAAACTCTAGATGAGGAGTTCACCTAAAACTAATTATACATTAAAAGTAAAAAGAGACCTTAGTTAGGGGAACAGATATATTTGTACTCCCCCCCGCAATAAAGTTTATGCTAATCCACTGAGACGCCCTTTCAACTGTTTCCTTTGTTGCCAACTCCATTGATGTCGAAAATAAATATGTCTCTCCATTAAAGCCTATAATGTTAAATGAATCTTCTTGGTCAAGCTTAGAGAGGGCGGTAGATAATGCAGCCTTCGTGTCCTCAAGTGGTTTTCCTTGCATGCTTCCACTTATATCAACAACAAATACTACCTCCTTTCTGAACACCTATCAAATAATTTGATAGTATGGTGAGGATAAGTATAATGAAAAGTAAACAAATAATAAAATGAGCATCTATCAGTTAGAGCAAATTCTAGACCAACCTTCTTGCTCTGCTGACTTCCTGGGAAAAGATAGACACAGAACATCTCTCTTTGATCAACATCATTTGAGGATGGAGATTGCAAGAGCACACCCCCAAATATATGACTTGCGGAGACCTAAAAAATACAGTAGATGAGAGTATGAGACATAATAATTAATGACCAAGATATCTTTACATTTAGAAATAAAAGCTAAATGGTGACTGATGCCAATTCATCTCTAGTACAAAGTATGTTCACATCCATATAAACAAACTATCATTAAACTTTAGTCATTACAAGTTTTACAGCAAGAATAATGTATCAGAATCTTACAGAATATGAGAAAGTAAAGTCAGTGCTCGACCATTTGAGAACTTCTGCTTCATATGAATAACCAAGCTTCCCAACATCGCGCCTTAATTGCTGGAAATTCAAATAATAAAAATACCACACTCATCAAGATATTCAAATAATAATAATAACAAAAAACAAAATCCAAGGAGTAGCTTTGATCTAATATGCACCTTCAAAGGGTGACTAGTTGTCTTGCACAAAACTTCAGTTCCAGTACCAGCATTTACATTCAAATGTATCCTCTCTTTTTTCGGTATTTTCTTAATAGTAGGAGTGACATAATCTGGAAATTTAAACGGTACTTTTAAGGAAAATTGCCCGTCACAATAAGATAATTTCTGAGACCAACAAAGTTTTATCGAAAGATTGGAACCCCCATCAATCTGAAAATGATTCAAACAATACAATTTATTTAGAACCACAGACCCCAAAAGTCTGGATATAAGTTTATCTATGATAACGTGTAATGATCACCTGTGGTATGGTTAAAGTAAGTATATGAGGTTTCAAAAAGCCTCCATTTTCATTCCTGACTCCTTTTTCAACATCCTCATTGTCTTCCATTGCAATCAATTGAGTAGAATATGATTTTCTCAAAACCTCAACTTCAACACCTAAGATTGAACCCTGTTAGCCAAATAATATATATTACTTGAGAACAGAAAAATAATCAAATTCAAATACGCATCATCAATTTGAAATTGAATCAAAATCATTGTAAAGACTTCCAAAAAAGTACCTGCTCGCCCATAGGTATAGCGATGCGACAATCGCAGCTTTTGCTACCCATAACGCAATGGACCCTCCAGATTCCTGAAACCCGAATAAACGCAGTATCCAGATAACAATCAACCTCCAAATCAACCCGGTTCATTTGCAGCGGAATCAACGCCGGAGGGTCGCTTCTTCCGTGCACGTGCGGCTGGTAGCTAGGTATATCGGGATTGTCCACGATCTTAGGGTCGTGAATCACTGCATAGACCATAGGCGCCGTCGGCATGTAGGGTTCCGCCGAGGCGGATTTTTCCATCGACGGTAGCGGCATCGGCGGCGACACCCTTCTGTCCCTGCCGAAGTAGAGGCGCTTAGAGAGCTTGAGCCCATCCTCCACCGCTCTGGCGAAATCATCAGCCATAGAAATCGAGATAATTGTCGGACGAGAAACGGAGAAAGTGAAGATTTTTATGTGTTTCTGAGAAAACAAGGAAAGATTTTAACTTAATGATTTGGGATTCTTGTTGAAAGCACTTGCAGATCGTTTGTTTCCGTTTTAACTTTTTCATTTTATTTAATTATTTTAATTTTAGATATCGTTGATTTTTGGGCAAAGTGACCGTTACCCGTTGTTTTACGTAAACTCCAGCTGGTTGATCTGCTGAGTGACAGAAGTTGAGTGAATGATTATCAACCGCCAGCTTTGACAGTTATATCAGTTGGTTGATGGGCCATTGGGTCCTTTGATTTACGATGGTCCACGAACCACCTGATTTTGTACTCGTTAACGGAATGTTTATTTGGCGTTTACGAGGCTGCCACGTGTTGGCATCATTCATGAACAGACGTGTTGGGTCAATTGAACAGAGGGTTTGATACGCGTTCCTCATTAAATATTACAAAAATGTCTCTGATACTATCCGTTGCACTTCTTTTGCGATTGAAAATCTCAAGTGCACGGGTACGGAAAAACTTACATGGGATGGTTTGATTTTCAATTGAGGATACCGTCCGATATAAATGTGATATATGTTGATATTAAATTATAATTTTAATATTTATATTGAACGGTCCTCATCAAATAACAATAATATTTCACACAAGTTTTTCTCGTTGGATAATATATACATCAACCAAAATGTTGACATATCATCGTGTGTCGGCCTTTTATTATATCAATATTTCAATAATCGGGTTAACTATGTTATAAAACATTATTATCTCATACGAATAATTATTCATATAATATGTTACGATTTGATATATCCTTTTTAATATTATATGTAATAGTACTATTTTATTTGTTTTAATATTGGACATCCTTTTCGCCAAAAGTAAATTGAAAATCCTTTTATGATTTCTAAAGTTTATCCCACTTATTTCCTAAAATATTTTTATAAAAAATAATAATAATTCTAATAATCCAAAAATATAGTGTCGGCAAACTCTAATGGAAAATACTCTCTAAGCTTGACCCTAAAGATTGTAATAAAGTTGTCAATCAAGCGCAAAGTGAGATAAGATTGAAGAATAGTGTGCCTCTAGTATTATTCGAATTATCACCATCTTTTTGCTTTCAATTCAATTACTATCAAATTTTCAACTGATTAGCCAAAATGGAGAATAATCATCACGTGTCCCATGCTGATGCTCATAAAAAAATAGCTTTTGATACATAACAAAAGTAGTTGAAAAGCACCATAGACATGAGACATGGTAAATCACCAGGAATCCAGGATCACGTATAAGAGAGTAACTTGTTGCTTAAGTCTGAGATGCAATGCAACCGACAAGCCATTGTTCATGACAAGTTTGCATTAGACAATACACAAATTGTTTATCGAGAGGCTAGTCCAACATGTTACTTCCAACGCATGTAAGTGCCAAATAATGAGAAATACTGCTATATTGTATTATTGCAAGGTATTCAAACAACAGATGAATGTAGTATGTATGCTACATAACATTTGGGATTTGGTTGTACAAGTAATAGTCATCCAACAAGAACAACATAGATATAAATAATTACAGGTCCGCAATTATGTCACATTTCGGACCAGAATTTCAATTCCAAATTCCCAATTCATCTCAGTTTTCCTCCTTTCACAGTGCTCTCATTTCTTCTAGTTGCAATTTGCAGAAAAGGCAAGTTTATACGACTATGGTCAGCCAAGCTATAAATTCAAGTAACTAAATCTACTGGTATGGCCATATGGGGCAACAGAGAAAGACTATGCCCCGCTGAAGATTCTTGTTGAATGATATCTCCAATCCTATGTTCAAATCTAGTCCAGAATATGGCTTTTTGATATTTCACTTGTCTAGAGGCCATAAGAAGATTGTGTTTTACCTTTTCATCGTGTGAGAATTCTTCTTTTAGTACCAAAAATACAGAACTAGATTTGTGCAGAAAGGATTTCATTCCATGTATCAGGAACACCAGGCAGACACCAATGCAAGCAATCCTGTACTCCTGGTGACGCTGTAATACTGTACCGGGAAATGTGACCCTCGTCTCTTACTTGGGATAGAGCTGTTATGTCCAGGAGCTTAACCCCTGTTCCCTTCACTGCACTGCCAGCACTATGATCACTGGACTCATCTTGCAATACTTCCTTCCCAATAGACATAGGGGTCGTGTTGTCACAGCTCCCTCCTGTGTTCCAGTCCCCATTAACAAAATGCCTGGGTGAGATACTCCGATAGAAGGCCTTTAACTGTGGATGACTAAGGAGCTGTGAGTTCACCCAACTAACAATACTGTGGATTGTGAAGTTCTTAGCCCCTCCAATCTCTGCTATCCTCCTGTTTTTATTGGGTATGCCTCCTACATGCATGACCCACCGATTAGCATTAAGTTTCCCTCTATTCCAATGGTGCCCGGTGTTGAGAACCAGTACATCAATTTTGTGAAGATATTGGCGCAAGAATGCTGGTGGCCGATCAAGATGCATGGCATATTCCGTGGCTCGGTTTTTGATATCAAGAGGCTCCAAATCACAGAGGCATGCTGACCAATAATAGAGGATGGTAGTGTTAGTGCTAGGAAACCGATAAGCCCATCCATTAGGTCGAATGGCACCACGAGGCTTGACAAGCCCAAACTCCTCACCCACGTCTCTGACATCAGGCCTCTCCTCGCCTCCAGTGATCATGCACATCAGAGACTGGAACTGCTGTCGGCCTAATGAATCTCCAACAAACGCTAGAGTTTTGTCTTGCATCCTGGAATGCATAAACACAATTCTCACACATTCCATTAAACTAATATGGAAAATAAAAGCTAATATAGTCCTCTATGCATACTATGAATACCAGAGCAAACAATTAACGGCAGGAGAAGATAATTCATAATCACAAGTGCCAGTTCTTTCAACAAAAAAAAAAAAAAAAAAAATCACAGGTGACAGTACCAAAATGCCCATCTTATAAACATTTTTTTTTCTTTTTTGATAATCCAGAAATCCCCCGAACCCACTTAATGAACCCACCCGAGTTCGAAACAGGATCCCCCGCCGAACCCTACAATCTTTGGGAAACAGGAAACTATGGCATTTGGCAAGGTAGGTACCCATGAGGGGATTTGAACCCCCGGCCTTTTTGGGAACCAAAATTCTGACCATTCTGCGAACCCCTCATTGGTGCTGGGGTTCTTCTCACTGCATATTATTACCCAATTGTATGACAAATGCCATAAAAAATCTGAACGTCAAGCATACTTAAAACACATCTAACAGCTATCCTACTCAGACTGACTTGTGTGACCTCCCAAAAAGCATCACATCAACCAATTAGCCTGACACAAACTAAGAATTACCTTGACTTGCTTAACCAAGTTCAAGAACAATTTGACAATCACACGGCCCTACAAACCCAGGCAAAGCGTTGGCAAGTTAATTCATCATTCAAGTTGACAGCGAGAGACATGGATTGTAAAGAGGCAAAACCATTAAAGAACACATCCACATCTTAGAAATACTACAACGATCACCTAGCCAGTGTACAGCATAATCCATATTAATCTGCTTTATGCCTCAATCAAATCCTATCTTCCCAAATAGAGATTTTCTAATACCAACCTGCCCAACTTCAGGTATAGATTTTTATTTTTATTTTTAAACTACTTCAGGTATAGGTTTAAGAAGAAAACATATGAATTTCTTACAGTAACTTTAAAGCATTTCCACATTTCATCCACACAAAAAAAGGCCTTGATAGTCAGGGTTTATTTTATTTTTTTTCCTTGATGTAGGTGAGGTAGGATTTATAGGAACCACAGGGAGTAGAGAAACAATGTTCAGGCAGAAATAAAAGATCTGACATATAATATGGAAAAATCTCTAAAAGAAAAAATTACACGGCTACCTTCTAAAGAACTTGGATGCTTCAAATTCTTCCAGTTCACAATCCTTTGGCTGCCACCGTAATTTTTCGAAGGCGAAGTCCTTTCGCTGCATCAACTGGCAAGCCCACATTGATGACAGCCATTGCTTACAAGTTGACCCAGAATACCATGGTCGGGTATCCTCTACAACCCATTTTCCCTTTGCATAATTACAAGCTGGAGCAAGGGTCAAAGAAATAGCAATATTAATTAATAGAATCATCACAGTACACAACTCATAGATGCATTATCAAAATATTGACAAACAAATTGAATGAACACCACCACAATTAAATCAATAAAGAAAATACGAATTTAATCCACATAACAAGAGCATTGATAAATTGACTGTAAATTTGGAAACAGTGCAGCTATTTAATATGTACTTTAAGAGCCAATATACAAGTTTTCCATTAACTGTTATGCATTATTGTCTTCTATGCTCAGCTCAACCTGCTCCTATCACAACATGAGAGTGAATGATGGGCTATCCTTGGACAAGTAAGCAACCAATCACCGAACCAAGCAGATCATTAAAATGCTAAATGAACATATCCATTCAAGATCTCAAGTATCTGTATTCAAAAACCAGTCAATAGTCAATTGCTCATGCAAGGATAAGCTATGTCTTACAGGTAGCTCGTCAATTAAGTAGTCTATGATCAAGAGAACTCCTCTTTTTTTTTTTTGACAAAATAGTCTCTCTGTAATATCATTTCCATGACTTCCCCAAAAGCATAAAGGATATAGGAAATGGAATTCATAAAACATAAATAATTCAAATAGCACACAAGAACCTTGATAAGTAAAATTCTCATCACCTTTCCCCCTCGCCGAAGAACTTATATTTGCAAAATCTGCTGGTGCAACTATACCAGCACTTTGTTCTTGTTCTAATTTTTTTTCTCCTGAAGTTAGATTGTTGTATCCTTCACTTCCTGTCAGAATAGTGGGATTTTCTGCAGTGCTTCTTTTCTCTGCTTCGAAGGTTTGTTCATTTTTAGCTGCTTTTTCAGCTACATATGGGGGAATTTCTGCACTACCATGATAAAGCTTAAGTCTCAGATATACCATGATTTCTGACATGCGCACGCGGAGACATAATTTAATGTTCCAGTAGTATGAGTGTCTTAAATATAGAATTAAAGATATTGGATGGAACAGAATCAATACAGGGAGGCAACATTTATAAGAATAATTCAAAGGAATGGAATGTCCTGCTTTTGCAATCCTCTTGCATGTAATTTGATAACCTTAACATTATGAGAACTCATCATTGTGCATTTCATCCCAGTAATGGAGAAAAAAGCCCAATTTTTACCTCTCTTTTGAGCAGGAGCTGGTACTGACTCATGATCTGTTGGAGCTGCTATATTAAAGGGTCGTCCCTCTTGATGATTTACAGTTTCATTTTCTGCAAATGTCTCTATTTCTTTGTTCACATGTATTTCTGAATCGATAAGCGTTGATCTTGTTGGAGGGCCACCCGATAGAATATCTGCACAACATATGAAAAGACAGAAAAACACAATTCTAAGACTAAAAGGTATACTTATGATCCAATGTATTCTTTCAAAGTTCCTAGGTTTGAAGGATCTGCCTAATATTTATCTTAATATGCAACTCTACCCCAGAGACATCATTCTCATTCTCATATTCTATATAGAAACATCATCTTTTGGCAAAAAAAAATATATCTCAAAGAATGCAGTGTTCCTAAAACTGAAAGGAGAGAAAGCTTGTACGGTCATATGAGTGAACTCTTTACAATCTTCTCCATCTCCTTCAAATTTTAAACTAAATGCAAAATGCGCATAATCTTATATCATGATAAACAAGAAACAGAAAATGAAATACAACAGTAATGCTAAAAGAGACATCACAGGAGACACACCTTGGGGCAGCTGTAACAACCGATTTTTAGGTGGGAGGAAAGTCGCCAGAAGCGGGGTTCTGTCCCATGCCCATATAAGAATGGTCGTGCAAGTAAGAACAATGAGAATTAAAGAGATTTCTTTACCTCTCAATCCATAAAACAATCCTTTCATCCTCTAAAGACATAAAAGTACGACCTTAACCCTGTCAAAATGTCATAAAAGAGGTTTCTTCTTATTATAGGCCATACAAATCCAAAAACAGAAAGAGCGAAATAAAAAATCGAAAACAAACCATAACCAAACTCTGAATGTGACAACATAACATCAATATTAGCTACAGCTCTTAGGTTCACAAAGAATTCTATAAAACTAAAACACTCTTAATCCCACTTGATATTCTCAATCAGAAATTACTCTCGACCATCCAACACATGGAAATTTTTTTATTCAAGATAATGAATAGATTTTAATATAAATTATAAACAAATAATGTAAAACAATCAATATCAGCACTTTCTGGGTCGATTTTGTTACTGCAATAAAATAAAGATCTCCTAGCTAAAAAAAGCAAGCTGTAACATCACAGAATTATGATAATGGTATTATGTTGACACATTCCTTTCAAAGTCACAGTGATATCATATATAAATTTATATACAAATCGAAATATCTGATTAAGCTTCTGTGATCATGATGGATCCGACGGTGTTGATCCGACGGTGTTGATCTAATGCAAGCAAGAATAAGAAAACAAATTAATAATTGAGCTTCTATATTCGAAGATGCATCTGGGGAGATAAGTACCTGATGAGAATAAACAAACAGTAGCTGTTGATACACAGGAAAATCTGGACCAATATATTTTAGAGAAGGTTTTTGGTCAAATCAGGAATATGAAATCGAATTAAAAAAAGAAAAGAAAATGGGTCCGAATAAACAATTGAAATCGGATTCGGATTCGGATGCGGTGTGTGGTGTGGTGGTGTGGTGTGGTGTGGTCTAGCACCGTGTCGGTTTTTGTCAAATGTGAGGGCTGAGATTCCGAGAAAGAACGTACGGAAAATAAATGCGAGAAAATGAAGTTATCGCGGAAAAAAGGAAAAGTAATAAAGAGAAGAAAACTATGGCAAACAAATTTTGCTTGGTTGTTTTTTTTTTTTTAAATAGATAGATTATTATCTATTAATTGTTATTGGGAGATTTTTTCTTAGGGGTTTACAACCGACTTCATCTTATTAGAGAAATATATAATTTATTTATTTATTTTAATATATATAGCGGAATTATAAAGTGAGACATCTATAATTTTAATTTCGGTAAAAATCTTGATGAAATCATATCGAGTTTTATGAATTTGATCTGATTTTTTTTATAGATGATAATTTTAACAAAATCTATCTACAGATAAAATTTGAGAATTTTTCAACTACCAGAACTACTTATCCCGATTTTGTTAAATATGAAAACATCGAAAAATAGAAGAAATATAGAAAAATTCAAGAAAAAAAAGTTATAATAGTTGAAAATTTCTCAAATTTTATTTACATATAGATTTCATTAAACTTATCGTCCACACAAAAATTTAGATCAAAATTCATAAAAATCGATGTGATTTCATCAAAGTTCTTACTAAAATTAAAATTAGAGATACCTGACTTGATAATTCATTGTTTAGATAAATTGTGAATATGTGTGTGAGAGAGAGAGAGGGGTATACTACTATGATAGTGAATATTCCATTGAAACTAATGTTATAAAACATCCCATTGAAACTTGTATCTCATAATAAAAAATTGAATACAATGATAGTGAATATAAAAATTTGAATACCAACACAATCATAAACTTTGATGCTAATGCACTTTATTTATGTTAACAATCAATTTATGGTTTTTAATGGTTGACGACGAGAATAACATAATGTCCACATGGAACAAACATGCATCCATTTCGTTGTATTAAATTAAACTTTGTCTTTAAATAAATTTTAGATTTAATTATTCATTTGAGTTAATTTCAAATTTAGCAGAACATATTGAAACTCAGTTAAAAACAAGATGATGCATTGTGGTGCCAAGGAATAATTTACATAAGTATTTTGATGTTATACAAAGTAATATGTTCAATACTTGTACTTCTTATTTGTTATATGAAATAATTTGATGTTCGAACCTACAATTTCAATGATAAGATGAAGTCACTTATGGTTTGGAGGGGCTATAGATTTGCATCCAAATTATGAGATATTTTGGTATGACATGACTATAAACATATACAAACTTTATAAAGTTTGGCATAAATGTAGTTAGAGATACTGATATCCACTGCTTTTAAATGTGATTTTGATGGAGCAAAAAAAATAAAAACAAAAACATAAAATTATTAATTAAAATATTTTCCTACACCCATTTTTCTTCGTACATCTATATTAAAAAATTAAAATTATTAATTTTACTCCCTACACCCTTTAAAATACCAAAACTATCCTTTAAGTATTTTTTTTTATTTTAAACATATATTTTTTTCTCATTACACCGAATTTTCTCATTTTACCCATTTTTCTCATTACTGAAAAATAATCAATTTAATACTGAAATATAAATTAGTATTACTTCATGAGTTGTATATTTATTATTGTAATCTACTACATATTCTGGGCTACCACTGATGCATTCGATGGAGGCATTATCTATCAAATTTCAGATAAAAGTAAGTCAAAATCACATTCTTTTCTTTATTTAGTTTTTTTCTTCTGGTAATTGAAAATACTACACGTTCAAATTCAACTACATTTTCTTTGTTTCCATTCACAAATATTACAGAATTTAATTAGATAAAATAACATGTTCAAATAAAACTCTACGATTAAGATTTTACTTGGACAAAAATAAAATACAAATTCAACTTTAAAACTAATTATGTTTTTTCGTTGTTAATTACTTGAGGAATCAATATATTGAATTATCTAAAGAAATCATGAAATCATAATGGTTTACACACTTAATCATAGAAAACACCTACCATAATATGCAGCTTCGTTTTGTATTTGAAAAAAAATTGTATTTTTTCAATCACCAAACAAACCAATTTTTCTTATTTAAAAATTTGGTATTTTTTGGGGTTGTGGGGTTCGAGTCTCTCCCCCAACCCTAAAATCCCAAATTATTTTAATATTTCAAAAAAAAATGGTATTTTAAAACCCATCCATCAAGTTTGTCGGTTTATAAGCCAATTATATTAATAAGAATTTGTTGTTGAATTAAAGTAAAGTGAGCGAATGAGTTGTATTTGAAATCTGTGTAGGCGGTTTCGACTTGATCGAGATCTATAATTGTTTTTTATTTTATTTTATAAGACTACAACTGCAACAATTTTTTATTCAATCACAAAACAATAAAAAATTTAAGTAAACATACCTGAATATATTAGAAATCCATGAAATCAATTATTTGTTCATCTATTCCTTGAGACTTCGACTATATGTGAACAAAATTATATTTCCCGATTGATGTTGGGTTTGATTAAGAATATATTATTAGAGTTTATGATATATTAGAGCATCTCCAATGCTATTATGCATCTGGAGAAAATAGAGTGCCACATAGGATAGATACTAAAGAAGTTAGAAAAACTCTCTCCAATGCAATTATCTAAGTTGAATATGAAGATGATGTGGCAAAAAAAAAGGTTAGAGAATATAGAGTTGAGTTTCCAATTCTAGAAACTCTCCTAGAAATGCTGGCTAGGATTTCTAACTATTTCAACCAATAATATCAAATCTCATTTAATTATAAAATAAAAGAGGAGAGATAATATAATAATTGTTGTACACCGATCGGTCAAAAAATAGATACATATTTGATTTTAGATAATTGCATTGGAGATGTGAATATGCATTTCTCTAAAAAAGAATTCAAAAGTGGACCCATATTGAATAGAAAGACTGATATGACATTATTTAGAAACTCAAAAACGCATAATAGCATTGAAGATGCTTTTAGGTGTTCAACTTATCTGTGTAGGAAGTGAATTTAATTTCCAATTATAATGCCATGTATTTTAAGTAATTAAATGTAAAAGGTATTTTGGAAATAAATAAAAAATCATTAAAACATGAGTATAAGAAGATACGCTCTTTGAACAAATTATCCATAGTTATTAAGATTTAAAAATGAAGATAATTTTTTTATATAAAAAAATAAAGGCCAGTATAAATAATTGAAAGATTTAGAAATAAAATTTTTTATTAAAAATATTAAATTTAAAAACAATAAAAAATTTAATTTAAAAAAGGAAGATAATTCAAAAAAAATTTATTTTGAAATAGTAAAAAAGAATATAAATTATTTAAATTTTAAAAGTAAATTTTTTATTGTATTTGTTTTTTAAAATTATATTCTATTAAAATCGTTGAAAATGTCTCTTCAGTCTTCACCAACTTATTCATAATTAAGAGCAAGGAAAGTCTAAAATTTTAAATTATTTTTACAGGCGTTTACTGTTTTTTTAATTAAAAAGTTTGACCTGTTTAGTCAATTTTAAGAGAATAGAATAGGAAGTTTGGGAATATAATAAAGAACAAATTACTCCAAACTCTTCTGAGGTTTATTCTTTTACATTTGGAAAAAACTTTACCGTTAATTGACACTCACCTCCCCTACCATTAGGAGGTTGACCGTTAAGTGTGAAGGTTGACCGTTAAAAAATGATAAAAGACAAAAATATACCTGATTCACCAAAATTCTAAAAGAACTAATTGCATCAAACTCCCCTGAGGTTTATTTATTTTTCAAATAGAAACAACTTTATTGAAAAATGACACTCACTTCCCTTACCGTCAGTTAAAGTTGGTCAAATGAAACCGTAGACCGGTTTTGACTATCAAAACTAACTGATAGTTTAGTCAGTTGAAGCATTGAATTTTTTTAAAAGTATTTTAAAATGAAGATTAAGTGAAAAAAAAACTTTTTTTAAAATTAAGATTTTTTTGGAAAGATAAATAAGATTAATTGAAAATGAAGAATAAAAAAAATGAAACTTTTCATTAGAAAAAACGGACAGTCCAATCTAATTTAATAAATTCAAATTAAAAAAAGAATTAAAAAAAAATCTTAATGCTTTTACAAGTTCGCGAGTTCCACCAACAATACAAATCACAATCCCTTCCTAATTTGTTCGATCTCCTCTAGAAGAGAATGAGTCAGATTTCTTCTTTAAAGTTCGCCAGTTAGCCAGTTCCACCAACAACACAAATCACAATCGCTTCCTAATTAATATGGTGCAATTTGTTCAAAAAATTGAAAAAGGAAAAAAGCTAAAAATCTATTTATAAATAAGAAAAAAAATACTTTTTTCCAAAGAAATAGAATTAAATTTTTTTTTGAATTTTTTAATAAATAGAAAAAAAATTAAAAAAAATTAAAAAATAAATAAAAATGAAAACAAATTAGGAAAGAATTGTGATTTGTGTTGTTGGTGGAACTGGCGAACTGGCTCAATCTCTTATGGAAGAGATCGAACAAATTATGAAGAGATTGTGATTTGTGTTGTTGGTGGAAATGACGAACTGTTAAAAGTATTAAGATTTTTTAAAAATTTAATTTGAATTTCTTTTAAATTAGATTGGACTATCTGTTTTTTTAATGAAAATTTATGATTTTTATTCTTAATTTTCGATTAATCTTATTTTTCTTTCCAAAAAAAAATCTTAATTTAAAAAACAGTTTTTTTTCTCTCACTTAATCTTCATTTTAAAATACCTTTTAAAAAAATCTTCATTTTAGAATATTCATTCAATTTTATATATATATATATATATATATTTAAAATGTTTCAATTAACTAAATTATTCTTAGTTTTGATAGTTAAAATTGGTCTACGGTGTTATTTGACCAACTTTAACTAACGGCATGGGAGGTGAGTGTCAATTATCAATAAAGTTGTTTCTGTATGTAAAATAGAAAACCTCAGGGGAGTTTAGTGTAATTAGTTATTTTAGACTTTTGGTGAATCAGGGGTATTTATGTCTTTTATTATTTTTTAACGGTCAACTTTCACATTTAACGATCAAACCCTAACTGTAGGGGATGTGAGTGTCAATTAAATGTAAAATTGTTTCCATATGTAAAAGAGCAAACCTCATAGGAGTTTGATGTAGTTTGTTATAATATATATATATATATATATATATATATATATAAATTTTTAAGTCAGTACGCACTGATATAACTTCATCAGTGCGTTGGATGTGGACCATTAGATTTACATATTTTAACTCAAAGTGTATGCACTTGTTAAAACTTCTCCATAATCAGTGGTCCACATGCAGCGCACTGATATATCAGTGGCCCAGTGCACACCGAGGTCAAAAGGACTGTATCTGTTTTGAAAATATATTAAATATATGCTTGCTCTTTAGTTACATACTTACATTATACCAAACTCGAGGGTCTAAGTGTATTTAGCCAAAAAAATCAACAACAGTCAGTGATCTTGGCAAATGTTAAAAAGCCCCTGCAAAAATAATTATTGTAGAAATTTACCAAAAGCAAAAAGGTTGTGGTTCGTCTCACGCCTCCTCACATCTTGGCGTCACTCACTCTCGCATAGCGACCAGTGTACAGACAGAGGAACCGACGGCTAAAGAAAGAAGTCGAAGAAGCCGCCTTTTGCCACACCTTCAGTGAACAAGTAGAAACGTCGCCGTAAAAGAGATTTTTAGAAATGGCAACTGATGGAAGTGAAGCTAACAACTCTCTCCAGGCAATCTGCTACAAGCGTGGCTCGCTCCAGCTTCTCGATCAGGTCTCTCTCTAATCAAATTTTGTTCGATAGTTTTTTTTTTTTGGGTTAGAAACTTGAGAATTCTAACTCCTATCTTATCTAGATAAACAAATATTCATAGGAAAAATAGTTTGCTATTTTTTTTTAAATCCTTCTCTTTGCATAACCATTAATGGTTGCTGAACAGAGAAAGCTACCTCTGGAAACTACATACTTGGATATTCCCAATGCAGAAGATGGATGGTAACCTTTGTTTGTAATCCCTTGAAATTCATTGTGAATTGAATTGTTAATTCAATATAAAAGTTGATTTTGTCTTCACAAGTGGTTCTTATTGTTCAATTTTTCAGGCTATTAGTTTCATGCACTTATTCATTCTCTGTGTCTCAGGTTGGCGATACGGGATATGGTGGTCCGAGGGGCGCCGGCTATTGCTATTGCAGCGGCCCTTTCCCTGGCAGTAGAGGTGTTTAATTTAGATGCTTTCAATGGGACATCATTTGATGCAGCTTCTTTCCTTGGCGACAAACTCGAATATCTTGTCTCGAGGTATCGCTTAAGATGTTGCCGACTTATTAATTCCTCTTTATCGGTTGTGATCTTAGCTGCTAGAATTATGGTTGTTGAACTTGATAACCCTTTTAAGACTAATGGTGTTTTTTGTTTTTGCATTTATTGGGCAATAGCTGATTATATGATAATCTTCCATGTTTCTTCAGTCGACCAACAGCTGTGAATCTTTCAGATGCTGCAACGAAACTCAAAGAGATAATAACAAAGGCTGTTGCTACTGCTTCAGAACCCAGTACTGTTTTTCAGGTAATTTTGATCTGTTACTTCAATGTTTGTTGTCTAATTATTTTGTATGCACTTCATTTAAATTTAATCTCAGGGTTTATTGTTAACAATAGTATGAGTACTTGCTTTACTATCAATATTTAGGCTTACATTGAAGCTGCTGAGATTATGCTTGAGGATGATGTTGCTTCGAACAGAGCGATTGGGTCTTATGGAGCAAAGTTTCTTCAGCACCAGTTGAAACATACTCAGAGACTTTCCGTTCTGACCCATTGCAACACTGGCAGGTATTTCTTATTCTTTTCCTTTGTTTCACCTGTGTGTTTGTGTGTGCACTTCTCATTGGCGAAGATGAGAGCACTAGAGTGCGACTGAGACTTGACTTGCTATCGTTCAAATTTCAAATGATGATTTATTTTGATTTGCCAGTCTTGCAACTGCTGGATACGGTACTGCCCTGGGTGTAATCCGTGCACTTCATACTGAGGGAGTGTTAGAAAGGGCCTTTTGCACTGAAACACGCCCATTCAACCAAGTGAGTACTCACTCATAATTGCTTCTAATTTTGTAACACCACTGGATCAAAAAGTGGTGTTGAGAACAGGTGTAGACTGTAGACATGGTACTAAGTATAAATTGGTTTGAGATATCTGGTAGTATTGTGGCAGTTTATGTTCCTTTATAGTTCTTTAACACTCTAAGTTGTATATTTGGCATGACCAACAAATATATAAGCTCAACAGATAGGTAATTTATGGTTAAGGGTTCTTTTTATTTGCCATTCTGCTGATAATGCAGTCACATATGATTATGTGGTAGGGACTGACTATCCAGTGATACCAACTGTTGGTATTTCAGGATGATTGCTGACAATTAAGCATATATTATTGTGCAGACTATAATGACTGAGTGCTTTAGATTCATGCCTTAAGCTAATGGTCTTACTAATGGTGCTGTACATTTTGAAATTATATGTCGCCATGTTGTTTCGTCTCTTTTTTTGTTGTCTAGAGAACAAACAATATAAAATGCTGAAGCCTTGGAGTAATTTTGTTTGCAAGAATAGAGGGAAGCCATGTCCATGATACCAATGGCTGACAATGATATGTAGTTGCTAATCTCTGCCCAACACTGATTTTGGTTCTCACTATCATGAAAATGATCGCAAATGCTCCACTGAACATTATAACATCAATGAAGCCAAAGTTGAATATTTTGACTGATGTGTCTGTATGGTTGAAAAGTGAGGTTGCACTTTGTTTTCTAACATTTAACATATTAGCTACTTAGCTACTTTTTGTTCCTATATATTATTATTTATATGCTTTTTTTTTTCTGACTACAGGGATCAAGACTCACAGCCTTTGAGTTGGTACATGATAGAATACCAGCCACTCTTATAGCAGACTCTGCTGCAGCTGCATTAATGAAAGATGGTCGTGTGGGTGCTGTTATTGTAGGAGCAGATCGAGTAGCAGCCAATGGTATTCCATAAACTTCAATGATTTATTTTCTTTTGTAATAATCTAAGGGGACATTGAACTTATGTTTTGATTGAATTGCAGGTGATACCGCTAACAAGATTGGAACCTACAGCCTGGCATTATGTGCAAGGCATCATGATATTCCATTTTATGTTGCAGCACCGCTGACGTCCATTGATTTATCTCTTTCTTCTGGACAAGAGATTGTTATAGAGGAAAGGTCACCAAAGGAATTGTTGCACACTCGAGGAGGACTGGGAGAACAAGTTGCTGCATCTGGAATCTGTGTCTGGAACCCAGCTTTTGATGTCACCCCGGCTAATCTGATCGCTGGAATAATAACAGAAAAGGTCTCGTGTGGTCTCTCTTCTTGTTATGCATTTTACATTTCATGGTGTTTTGGTCTAAAAATTTTGTTTCCACTGAGCAGGGTGTCATTACAAAGACAGACAACGACATTTTCGACATCAAGGATTTCGTAAGTATGGCAGCCAGACAAAATGCAGTGTAGTTGAGGTATCTCCAAGACTCCCAACTGTGACATGGTGTCACGGTGGAAAATGTTATTGATATGTAATTGTAACTAGTTTGTTTATTTGAAGGCCATGGTGCCGCCACCAGCCCGGAGCATTGTTCTCTGCGGCTCCCAACTGTACTGAAATAATTGTAACATGTTAATGTTGCTTCGGTTTCTCAAGGCTATTTTAAAAGACTAATAAAAGGTTTTTATGGGTATATATGAACTGATGAACACAAGTTTATAACTAGTCTGAAATACAAGGTGTTTGAAAAATAGATTTAATGCGTTTTCAGTTGTGCTTGACAACACTAATCACACCTCTCAACAAATGTTGAGGTTTTAAGTCTAATTCCTCCTCTCCCAAGTGAAAGAAAAAGAAAGAAAAGAAAATTCGATTTAATGAATGACGCAGTCTAAACTTCGAATAAATAAATTGATTTTTTTTTTTAAAGATGACATTATTGTGGATCAGGGTTCCTATTCAAATGAGAGCTTATATTTACAATAATATAGTCAAATTCGGGTGCAGTTTTATTTTGAAATCTCTTACTACAAGGACTCTTAGTAATAAGTCAGATTTAAATAAAATTAATTATATTAATCATGTATAAACTATTTACTTTTAAATATTAAATTCATATATAAATTTAAATTTATATGTTCCTACTCATTATTTGTAGTTAGGATCACCGAAAAACAATTAAAAATTCTAAATTTTCTAAACCGATCTAATTGCTCAATAATTATTTTATTTTATTTTTTTAAAAATCTTTTTCAGCTATTAGTAGGACATCTTTATAAGAAAGAAAGTTAAAAAAAAAAAGAATTATGAAAAAAAGAAGAAGAAGAAGTCTACTGTAAGATAAAATAATAAAATAATAAAATAAATAAAAATTTGGTTGTCTTGGAGGCAAAGCCTTCTTCAATATAAGCACAAACCAGCGCAACCAAGAAAAGCACTTACACAATACACACTGTCAAAAAAAGAAAAAGAAAAAGAAAAAAGAAAAGCGTTTAAACGAAAGAAAAATCAAAATGAGTAGAGGAAGTGGAGGCGGTTACGATCGCCACATAACAATCTTCTCTCCCGAGGGTCGTCTCTTCCAAGTCGGTAAGTCTCCATCTCCTAATTAATCTAATTTTATTTTTCTTCGATTTTCTCACTAATCATTATAATAATAATAATTTTTTTGGGGTTTTTTTTTTAATCAATTGAACAGAGTATGCGTTCAAGGCTGTGAAGGCGGCTTCCGTCACTTCCATTGGTGTTCGCGGCAAGGACTCAGTCTGTGTCGTCACACAGAGGAAGGTCCCGGTTAGTAATTTTTCTCACTTTTGTTTTTCCAGCCAATTAATTGTATTGGGTTTTAATATTTACTGTTGTTTTTCAATGAATTTGCAGGACAAGCTTTTGGATCAGACAAGTGTCACTCATCTTTTCCCTATCACCAAGTACCTTGGATTGTTAGCCACTGGCTTGACAGGTTTGATTTCCTTTTCAAAGTGTTCTACAAATTGTGTGCAAGAATATTGATTTATATAATTGATTTGAAGCAATTAATACATTTTAATTGACTTATTTTTTTTTCTATCAGTATGCATTTGAAATTTTTTTTTAGACTGCAGGAAACAAATAGAACAACTTTTGGATCTTGATGTAGCTTGGTTTCTAACATGTATAGTATTCTAATGTGGGTAGGTCAAATTGACATTGCATATTGTTTCAATTTGTAAGTTAGAGATTAAATATGAAGATGGCATGGCTGACATTAGCGCTTCGATTCTTACTCCCTTCACATTGCATGGTTTTGTAAATTGTGATGTGATAAACTACTAGCATTTTTACATTTTTCCCTGTTATGACATAGGAAATTGATTTTTATTTTTTCCTTTGCGATCTGCTCCTTTGAACAACTTGGATTATCTTTGGATTTAATTGACGTCTTTGGATTACAAGCTTGAACATATGGTTTCTTGGAATCGAGGAAGTATTCTGAGAGGGATTATCTAATAAGGTTGTCTATGTTATTTTCAGCTGATGCAAGGTCCTTGGTTCAACAAGCAAGGAATGAAGCAGCTGAATTTCGATTCAGATATGGATACGAAATGCCTGTGGATGTATTGTCCAAATGGTATGGTTTCTTATACAACAGAACTTAATGATGTTATATAATTGTGTACTCCATGTAGTTATTATTCAATGTGTGTAAAATTTATTTGAATATATAGTTTTAAAAAGTTTCAGTGAATTTTAAAGGCCAGTTCTTTTAGAGGAGATTTTAGATACTACTAAGTTAGTAAATTGCATAAAAGGGAATAATTGTAAGTTTAGTTTATGCTTATAGTTAGGGTTACTAAGAAACCAAATTGTTCATGAATAGCGCAAGCCTAATCTTGATCCTCATTTGCAAAACCAGAGGAAGCTTGAACGGTTGAAGACCATCATGCATAGAAGATTGTGTGATGCTTCTCTGGTAGTTTTGGAGATTAGTTCATAATAACTTGAAAGTCCGATGAAGCAACGGACTATAATTCCTTTAAGCATGTTTGATTTGCTCTACCAGACTACCACTATCAAATTGTAAATTAATTTAGTGATAATTTATATACTGTTGCTACTCTGTTATATTATAACATCATCATTTGTGTGCACAGGATTGCAGACAAGTCACAGGTTTATACTCAGCATGCATATATGAGACCCCTTGGAGTTGGTAAGCTTGTAGTTTCTTTCACATACCGTAAATGTTCCTGTTTTTACTGTCCTTTAAAGACTAATTTTAGGAAGTGCAGTAGTTATTTAGATCTTTATATTCACACTCGTAGCTACTCATGTCTGTTTTCCTACTTGTTGTTGCTAAAGTTTTTTATTCTCTGTTGTCACATTTCTTGTCTTCTGTTGCAAAGTTGCTATGGTCTTGGGTATTGATGAAGAAAATGGACCTCAACTTTACAAGTGTGATCCAGCTGGACATTTTTATGGTCACAAGGTAGTTGGCAAATTGATTTTTATCACTCATTGGTTTGAATTTCTGATATTTGTTTTAAATATTTTTTTTCCTGAAATGTATTTTGCAAATTAGAAGTGCCCATGCTCATATCATATGCACTGAAATTGTTAATATGGATTTTGGGTAGATAATTCTCTTGTAAGGAGAGGTTTTATTCCGAGTAGCAAAAGTAACCTGATAATTTATTGATTATTTGATAAGTACTTTCCCACCATGCATTATCTTCTTCTCTCTGAAAATCTAATCAATATCTGTCTTGATATCTTTATTTGATAAATCCATGGTATTCCTGCTGAAACCGATTTATTATAAGGTAGAAACTAGAAACTATGAAGCACTAATCCGTTGGTTTAAAGATAAAAGAACTGTCTGCATCTTCAATATCAAATCATTACAAGTTATAGAATTGTATTCATAATATTGTAATTTGCAATTTGGAATGCTTTTTCTCAAATAAAAGCAAAGTTCTTAATCTGTTATAATGTTATATGTTGAAGGCAACAAGTGCTGGGCTGAAAGAGCAAGAGGCAATCAATTTCTTGGAGAAGAAAATGAAAAATGATCCTGCTTTTTCATACGATGAAACAGTGCAGGTATGTCTCATCTTTTCGTAATTGTTTGCAGAAGGTAGCTGGTAAAGGGGATACTATCATGATTCTTTATCTGATTTTTTACAATGTGCTGCACAGAATTAATTAAATTGATTAAATAAATAAAAATAGTATCTATAGAAAAATATTGATAAAAGGAGATTACACGACAACTAAGTAGGTTTGCTTCCTTTGGTTGTTGGCCAAGAGTTACAAAGTTTATAGCAGGAAATGCAACAAATCTTAACTATTAAACTGATAGAATGTTATTGTTGTGTAGACCACTATTTCTGCTCTACAGTCTGTTCTTCAGGAAGATTTCAAGGCCACTGAGATTGAGGTATTGATAACTAATATTCCATGTTAACCGTTAAATTGTATGGTTTGATTATATATATATATATATATATATATATATATATATATATGTATTCAATTAATAAGCCTTGCCCAAGTGAAATGCTTTCTATAATTGCTAATGCAAATCTTTTGATGTTTGGCAGGTGGGAGTTGTTAGATCAGATGATCGAGTTTTCAGAGTATTGTCAATTGAAGAAATTGACGAACATCTGACTGCCATTAGTGAGCGTGACTGATTAATTTAAGTAACTGATGTTTCTGCTAGATTTGAATTCGACAACAGATTCTTTAGAGATGATCTTGTTGTGAGACCAGATAATTGCATTCAAAACATGTTCACTACTGATTTGATATCTTTGCTTACGGTTTCTGTTTTGAACTGATGCTGTTTTTATCATTTTTCTTCTTCTTTTCATTTCTTTCTTTCTCTTTAGCCTAATGAGTAAAATCACACATTCAAATAGTATGGAATTCATGGCCTCATCCATTCATCTCTACCCCATTTTATTAGAAGTGCGATTATACCAGCGTCTTTAAAAAAGGTTGGCATAGGGCTCCAAACCCTCTATCTAGTTCTAATTGATATCATTAAATATAGATAAACCACAAGACTTTGTATGACAGGATTGATATGTGTGCGTGATACACATCGGGACTTAGAACAATTATTCAGCCTTCAATGGCAATTTTCCAATGAAGTTGGAGTTCAGGCTACCCAAGTAGAGATGATCTTCAAACTCAAAAGCTGAAGTCACAAAGGACATAACCTTCCCGTTAGGATCTTGAAATGTCCTGATTATGTTGCCATCGGCTGTTAGGATCTTGAAATTTCCTGATTATGTTGCTATCGGCTGCCACGTTTATGACCGTCGCTTTCCTGCGCACAGGGCTGATTAGGTCGAACAATTTTAGAAATGCTGCTAGCAGATGTTTGGATGCTTTAGAAGTGTACAGAAAATCCATCACATTGGAACTAAACTGCACCGTGCAAGCTATTCAAATTAGTTTCAAGAAGTACGGTTCCCAAGTATCTATAGTATTATGCTTCATTGGCTTCAAATTTAATTCAAATACCTCTGGTATAGCGATCCAGAACGAGCCATCTGGGATTGATGTTATCGGGTCCGCCGGGAAGGTTCTGAACAAAAATTTCCGTCTCTCCTTTAGTCTCGCCCTTCAGCCAATACTTCAGGCACCTGAATCTACCCTCGGAAAGAGCATCAACAATTTAACATGTTGAGAAATATAGAAAGCACAACATAACCTCATTACAAAGCATATATGTAAAACGTCAAGTCTGTTTTCCATACTTGGCCAGAAGGATTGCAATTTATTCACTTACTTCCATGTTTCACAGACAACCAAATAGTCTTCCTCTCTCGAGAGCGTAACCCCGTTTGCAAAACCTAAATGATCAAGTAGAATTGATGTCTCATTCGATGATGGATCATACTTGAGTATTGCCCATGAGGTTTAGCCTCAAACACGTCTAGATACCAGTTGTCGAGCCCAAATTTGGTGCTTGCAACACTGAAATATAAACTCCCATCCGAAGCTTCGATCACATCTTCTGTAAACCTGATTAAATCACACAAAGTCACAAACCAATATTAAAAATTCGTAAAAATTGTCAATGCATTCATCTGGGTGCCCATGCACACAGAGACTAGTTGCAGTTCAGCTTTTACTGTGGCGACAAACAACAGTTTGCATCCATTTTGGACACACAAAATTGGTGGGGACTAATTTTGTAACAAAAATCTCAAGCATAAAAATGCTTATACAAATGCGAGAAAGAACAAAGAGTCGGATTTCATGAAATACTAGCAAAGCACTAATGTATCATCAGTAGTTATCAGCTGCCAACAAAAAAAAAGATTCTCTTGATTTTAAGCTAATGGATTGGAGAGTCCTGAATTAGTATAGAAAATGACACAAGTCCATGCTAAGATGGTCTGATATTCAGAAGAAAAAGGCATGACGTGCACATGCCTCATTTCAAAAAGATGATACCTTGTTCATGTGTCATTTTCTGATGATCAGTTCACTAATGCCAACTTGTTCAGAGATTTGTTTTATTCTCAGTCATGAATAAGAGTAATTTAAGCTATTTTTACTCCCTCAGCAAGACAGCAACATATAAAAATAGTTGTAAACTTCAAAAGATCTATCTTACCCTTTAAGTAAAATATATAATGGACGTACTTGTTTTGAAACTTGTTAAAATAAAAAAATCACTTCAATCAAATATCAATTCCTCCAAAAAATATCCCAAAATTCCTAGAATTTGTTAAAAACTTATTCTTTTTTCCATACGGATCAGAAATCTGTCAGAACTTATAACAGAGAGTCATATCACTTTCAATGAAGTCTCAAAAATGTAATACTCTATTTCTAAAAACATTGTTTTTGTCACCTTTTTATAATTAATTTATATAATATATAATTTGTTTTGTTTTAAATGGAAGAGTTCTAACGGATTTCGTGGTATATAATATAATCATCATCATTACAAACATTATAGTTGCTAAGATATGTAAAAACTTTATTAGAAACAGAAAATCTGTAGACGAGATAAGGTTGGTCCGGTAGTAAACCTTTCAGACCTGTACCACGAGGTTGTGGGTTCGAGTGTTCACCCTCTCAAAAAACCCTGAATTTATGAAATAGTATAGTAATTCAAAAAAAAAAAATGTCTTTCTTTCGAAATAGATTGGTATTATAGTTAGTGAAGCAGACCGACATTTTGTTATGTGCAAATGTGCATTGTAAAAACTAAACTACATGATGAGACTGTAATTACCATATCTTGGAGCCATTAACGTGTGATGCAAGAGCTGTTACAACACCATCTTCACTGGCCTTTAACAACCCCTGAAATTAAATTAAATTAAAATGATCAGAATCATCACAGCAATTAATTAATCTTTTCGAATATTTTCTGAAAGATCAGTACTGCTGTACTGCAAATGGGGTTATGATTATGAGTAAATTTGGAATCTTGTACAATGCTAAATACAAGCTTTGATCAGAGCTTTGTCTCACCTATTCAGCGTCACACACAATTAGGTCATTTTCCATTGTTGTTGTGATTCCAAGTAAAGCATGAGTAGTGTCTATGAATTTCCAGTCCTGCCAAGTTTCATTTTTGTGCAATCTTTTCACCCAACCATCTCTAGTAGCTGTGTATACGACATCGTTTCTGTCCACACAAACATCTTCTGGGTCTTTTAAATTCCCTTCTCCAATTTTAATCACCCTCTACAAGAAAAAAAATTTACAAATTAAATAATTCAACTAAAAACATCATTAATATATGTGAAGCTATATATTTTTAGTCTACCTGTAAATGGGTATTTGTGGGGAGAAGATGAGAAGCTGATGAAAATGGTGGTGGCAATTCTAGCAAGTCCGGAGATATTGGTGAGAAGAAGAAGATTTGTAGTGTTAAAGCAAGTAAACAAGCTACAAGGAAGCCTGGACATGCTGAGACGCACCGTTTTGGAGTCATGGACAAAGCTTAGCAATATCGATCTTGAACAGAATGATATTAAAAATATGGGTTATTGGCACCAATCCCCCTTAAACTTTACGCGAGTTTGTATTTTACCTCATAAACTTTTTTTTAGGCGTTAGACCCACTGAACTCTCATTAATTGGCAAACAGTTTGGTTTATTGCCCCCTAAACACCTGAACACCTGAACCCCCTTCTAAATTTTCATTGGGTACTGAAAACTTTGCAAAAAAAGCATGGCGGGTTATTACGCTCGGAGATGTTGTTAGGGTCAATTTTGATGAGGGAATATTTTCCTTAGAATATTACTGCTTTTTTGGAATGGAAGAAGTCACTACCATGATCAACATGAAAGAACTTCAACAGACTAGTATATGTTTATACATGAGGTAAGAAAACATAAATATAAATACAATTTATTTTTATTATATTGTATGAACTCTAGTTTTTTTAATGAAACACTAATGTTGTATCATGTTTTTAATTGTTATTATATTTAGGCATATATACAATAACAAAATTAAAGGCAGATCAATGGCAGATACATTTGGCTTCTTCAATCCTACAGAGGTCTCTCTGGCAGGGGGGTCGGATAATGACACCAGACGCGAAAGTAGAGCACGTTGTATTGCTAATCGCTTGCAAAGGGCTGGGGAAAACCAAATTCTCTTCATGCCATATAATCCTAAGTTATTCACATCAATTAATATTTATTAAACATATTTGATAGTCTTTCTTAATGCTAACACGTCATGTTTAAATATGTAGATATCATTGGGTGCTGGCTGTCATTGATGACTGTTTATTATTTAGATCCACTGGGAAAAGACATGGTGGAAGACCTCAAGAAAATTATAATCATGTAAGTGAATTTTTTATTTCATTATAAACCTATATTCTATTCCTTTCAAGCTTTTTTAATATATTTGGATTGTAGTAAGTTGGATTGTGGCTTTTACTGCAGTTATGAATGATTTGGGTCATGTATTTATAAAACTCTGCTACTAATAGTATCGTGAAATTGTATTTAATTTAGTATTTTTGTTTGAGATACAACTATTATAACTTTATTAATATATATTTAAATAAAGTATGTATATATCTTCTTCTCATTAACTACTTTATATTAATGTATTGCATGGATTTACACAGTGGTTTTCGAATGTTTCAAGCTCAGGCCAAAACTCAACCTTCAAGAAAGAATCTCAAATGGAGTTATGTTAATGTGAGGTTTACTAGTTGTATGTTATCATACGATGAATACAATTAATTAAAAAATTAATTTATGATTTTTATTTTATCACTGCAGGCACCCATCCAACCTGGAAATGTAGAATGTGGATATTATGTCATGAGGTACATGAAAGAAATAATTGAGAATCATGACGTTCTTTGTGAAAAGGTGAGATAATTATCTTTTTTTGTTGGTTTATATCAATTTGATAATTAGATTGAATTTAATTTTCTTTTTGATTTTGTTGTTCTTTGTAAAAAATTTGTTAGTTTAATGGTAAGAACACATATAGCCAAGATGAGATAGATGAAGTACGCTTCGAGTGGACATAGCATATCAGTTTATTAATTTAATATAAGGTATTTTTTTATTACCAGTCTTTTTATATTAATATGAGATTTTTTTTGTGTGTTCTAATTATGTTTCAATTGACATATAAATTATATATTTATATATATACATAGTTGTTTAGTTTTTTAAAATTTAATTAAGAAAATGATTTGTTGCAACTTATTTTGTTATTAGCATGTTGGTTGTTGGAGATGCAGGTAAATTGAAATGCTGAATTCCCATTGCAACAGTGTGGAGTCTCCGTTTGTGGTTCCAACCGACAACAAGACTTAATATATAGGGTCATTCCAATATGTTATTAACTTCTAAGTTATTATCAAACATTTTAAACATGATGAATTTTATGGATGTATGGATTTTTTATTTTAATTTTAAACTTTATGTTTCAGTTTTATGTTTTTTCCCTGTATTGTAAACATACTCTTCTTAAGTAAGATTAGATGATTTTATGAAAGTCTATTTTTTTATGTTTAATTTTTGTGTATATATGAATAATAAATCATTTATCAATAAATTGTATAAATATATTATTGGCAAAATGAAATTATTTATGAATAGAAATTTGGATATGAATTAATTTTTGTTTAAATGATACTTATGACATCATAAAATTGTAATAAATTAATGATATTTACGCAATTGTGTTAAATACATGACATAAAAATACTATAATGTATTATTCACATGTAACAACTATTATATATACATATCAATTATGTAATATCATCTTGTCTTTATGGCATTTGGAAGTCATTTGCCAATGTTGGATTTATGCCATCATGAATTACTAACGTTTGTAAATCCGTGGAGAATATATCATGGACAAAAAATATTATAGATTTATGACGGCTTTTAATAACCGTGATAAAATTAAAAACCGTGATAAACTTTTTATCACACTGCCTATAACAACGCTTATAAAACCGTCATTAAAACCATTTCATGACGGTTAAAAACCATTATCAAAAGCAATTTTCCTTGTAGTGTATGTATATACAATCAGATTTTATCAATTACTAAGAGTTCATGGTGTTTAAAGCCTGAAAAGAAAGTTCAGGGGATAAAATGAAAACTCGAGTAAAGTTCAGGAAGGACTGGTGCCAATAACCCTAAAAATAAAAATAATTAGGCTATCTCCGATCGGTCTCCAAAACTGAGACTGAAAATGGAATATTCCAAAAATATTCTATCTCTATAAATTATGGTTTAAAATAGAATATTCTAGAAATATTCTATCTTCAACCATTCTCCATTTCACCATCTTTAAATAATAAATATTATTATGTTACTTTATAAATGCCGGTGTTTCCAAATTGTTACGGTTGAGTGGAGATGACTCATAATAATATTAGTGTTAACTTTTAAATTTCAATATTATTTTTGTTGGTTTTATTTTAATTTTCAATGTATTTGTTTTTGTTATTTTTTAGTAATATTTTAATTTGAAAATGTTAATGTTATTATTTCGTTTTACTGAATTATTTAGAGTTAATTATTATTTGAAAATTTAATTACTTATAAAAATTTATGATATGAAAATATTTGTTTAGAATTAAAATACTTGTTAGTGCATTGACTAATAAAATGTGTAATAAATAAATAAAAAATTAAAAAAAAATTAAAATATACTCATTATTATACTCGATTGAAAAATAGTAATTAGATTTATAAATAAAAAGTTATAATAAATTAATTGAGTTTCATTATAAATTTAAAAAGAAAATGTGACGAATTCAATTTATATGAAGAATAAATATAAGAGTAAAATGACAATATATAAATGTAAATACTGAATAGTAATGGAGATGAGTGATTTTGATTTATAAATTTAGATTTTGTAGATCAAAATCTGATCTCCAAAACAAAATCTCCATTTTAGAGACTGATTAGAGGCCAACCGATCTCCATTTTCACCGGATGGAGATAGCCTTATACAATTATTCTGTTGTGAATATGTACAAAGATTGTACTCATAATGCTTCGTCATTTTTTTTTTTTGGGTTCATGGATGATGTGGTCTCAATATGCTCATAGTTGCAAAGTTAAGGCATTCAATCAAAACAAAATTGCATATGTCAGCATTCCAAATTGAGACATTAAAATTTGGGTTATTATTAAAAAATCCCATCTAGTTTGAACTATTGGTCATTTTGGTCCCTCTAGTTTGAGAAATGATCATTTGCATCCCTCTATCATCTTTGTTAACTTTTTAACAAAAAAAAATAAAATAAAAATATTTTACAATTCTATTAAATATTTAAATTTCAAAAATAAAAATGGATTTGGTGGAGATCCAATATGGATTTCCTTTAGATCTCCAAGATCGCCACCCGAACCCACGAACCCCTCCCACCACCAAAATCGAATCCAGCAGCCCTTCTCACCAGAAATTCTGCTAGTAAAATATCATCCAAATTTGGAGAATATGAAATATATATCATTAATAGTGTTATTGATACTTTGAGTTTTTCCTCAGATATAAAAGAATCTGAAGTTTATTTTATCATCATCGATAAGATTCTCGACGATATTGTAATGATCTATTGTTAATATCTTCATAAATTAATAATTTATCGATGAATTAACATCTATATTAATTGATAGATTTTATATGGTCTCCAACATCAACGCAAAGATTGAGACAACACCGAGAATCTGAATATATTTATAAAACTCATTTCCCACCGATCACAACAAAGAATCCAAACTTAAACTATTACTATAGATTTCAGGTAGATAATTCTCCAGAAGAAGAGGTTTTATTCAAAGTAGCAAAAGTAAACCGATAATTTATTGATTATTTGATAACACTTTCCCACCATGCATTTTCTTTTCACTGACAATCTAATCATATCTGTCTTGAAATCTTTATTTGATAAATCCATTTTTATTCCTGAAACAGATTATTATAAAGTAGAAACTATGAAACGCTAATATGTTGGTTTAAAGAGCTCTCTGGGTCTACAATGTCAAAACATTACATTTATAGAATTTTATTCATAATATTGTATTTTGCAATTTGGAATGTTGGTGAAAGGCATTGTAAAAAATGACTATCATGATTCTTTATCTCATGTTTTACAATGTGCTGCACATAATTAGTTAAATTGATTAAAATAGAATATACATAAGAATATGGATGAGAGCAGATTACATGACAAGTTGACAACAATAAGTAGGTTTGCTTCCTTTGGTTGTTGGCCTTTGCAAGAGTTACAAAGTTTATGGCAAAAAATGGAACAAATCTTAACTATTAAATTGATAGAATGTTATTGTTGTGTAGACCACTATTTCTGCTCTACAGTATGTTCTTCAAGAAAAGTTCAAGGCTACTGAGAATAAGGTATCAGTAAATAATATTCCATGTTAACTGTAGTAACAAAAAATGGCCCATAGGCCTAAATATTGTTGGATTCGGGTAAGATCCATTCAATACGGGTCGACATTATTTGAATCCTATTTGACTAAGTCTAGGTTAACTGATAACACTTATCATTTCAGTTAAACTCTATTAGAGTTTTTGAACGAGTCAAAGATCCCATGATCCCATGAAATATGGTCGAGATTTTAGGGATATCTTCCAGCCAACTTCCACGATCAGCTCCCAGGAGAGGCTTATAAATAGAACCCTCCTCTCACCAAGAAGGGATTCTGACTTCTCTCCATCTCTCTAAAGCTTTAGCGTGCTGAAATTCTGCTAAAATATAAACTCCGATCATCTGAAATTGTCCATCCTGAATTACAGCCACCGTTTTACTTTAACGCTCAACCTAAGCGCAACTAAGGCTAAAAACAGTCACCACATCCCTTTCTTTTTTATTTCTTTTCTTGTTTTTCTGTTTGTTTTCATCTCTTTTGCAGGTTTCAAGAGCAGTCGACACGTCCGATTCGACAGGTTAGACAAAGTTGCTTGGGCCTAAGTCAAATCCGACCCGACCCACTATTAATTGTAGATCGACCATCTACAGTTTGACGCCTACCGTGGGGCTCATTGCAACTAGACAATGAACCAGTAAAATAAAGTTGACGATCCTCTCAAGATGTCAAGAGATGGAAACACCCAGACCGTCGATAAGCAAATCGCCGCGCTGTCTGCCCAGATAACTGCAAATGTTGAAAAGCTATGAGACCTAGAAGCAAAAAATGATGCGGTCCGGACTCGTAAAACCGAATTACGAGCCATAATCGAGAGTGCACCTAACAACGTAGCACCAGTGCCCCCGATCCCAATGGTCGATGTCATGCAGGACATCGATAAAACTGCCCTAGCCGAACCAGTCACAGGATCTTCAAAGACTATAAATGAACCCTGGCAAAAGAGTCAACCCACAGGGCACGACCCAGACACTTCATATCGAAGTAGATACACCAAATATGTCGATCCCGCAAGAAACCCCATGAGAAACGAACCTGAACGGCGGTCCACAGCCACAAAATGCCTTCAAGACCCCGATTTCACTCCAGTCGACTCTGGAGTTGGTAAAATCTAATTTGGGTTTGCATGTTTTTGCCGATCCAGAGCTTTCTCGTAGGTTTACAGAAATAGGGGCCCTCATACAATGGATTGCAGGAGTCCCAACCCCCATCAAGAAAAACACTGTGATAGCTTCGCAGACTCTCCTTTCGTCGATGCAAACGCTCTGGTAGATATACCCAGAAAGTTTAGCTTCCCAAACATGAAGCAGTTCGAGGGCACGATAGATCCAAAATACCACATACCACAATACAAGCAGCGTATGTTCACTGCAGCGATCCCACGCGACCTCAGAGAAGCGTGCCTGTGTAAAGCATTCGGGTCCAACCTTGGTAGCCCCGCTTTACAATGGTACACTAATTTGCCTAACAATTATATTACCTTTTTTGCGCAACTTACATATACATTTGCGGAGCAATTTGCAAGCAGTCGAAAGCTCGAGAAACAGTTAGACGACCTCTACACTATATCCCAGAGGCGTGGCGAAAATGTGAGGACTTATGTCAAACGCTTCAACAGGGAAAAAGTACAGATCCCGCATTACAATCAAGTGACCGCAATATCTGCTTCAGGAAAGGACTCATATACGACTTCGACCTCTACAAGGAGCTCACCAAATACCAGTGCAAGACGATGGAGGACGTATTGGCAAAAGCATCGGCCCGTATCAAATGGGAGGAAGATGAGGCGAAATATGTGGAAAAAGCAAATAACTACTCCAACAACCGAAAAAATGAACCTATCGATCAAAGGTCGACTGATATGAGAGTCGAACCCAATCCAACAGGGGATCGACGTAGCAATCAGCCCCGCTACAATGGGTCAAATGATAGGCAGTCGTACGGGATAGAATCAACCAAGAACATGTCGATCACGCGACCCAATCCCAGAATACAACCTCAGCATCTAACTTGTCGTTCTAGTGGCAGTTATGAAGGATATGGGAAACACTGTCAAATGACCAAGGAAGATGAACGCTCCCATAGAGCATCGGGATGCTAGATTTTGCTACGATTTCGACGGAGACCACAATCATTGAATAGAAGATTGCATCACACTTAGGGATGGGCGTGGGGCCCCATTGGGGCGGGGGAGGGTACCCCCACCCCCATCCCCATTTATGAAACCTCCCCCCATCCCCGCCCCTAAACCCCATTTGGGGGAAGTGGGGATGGGGGTGTTTGGGGGGAGGTTCCCCTGCCCCCACCCCCGTCCCCCATTTCCCCAATTTCTCCCATTTTTAATCCTAATATTTTGCAATCCAAAATTTGAAATTTGAAATTTATAATTCTGAATTCGAAATTCGATGATTCAAATCCTACAAATCACCATGTTTCGATATCCAATCCATATAATTGTTCAAAATTAATAGAAATAACTATAGTAATTTAGTATTACACATAAAAGTCAAAACAAATTCACAAAAAAACTAAGTACATTCAACTGTCAGATAGTCAATTAGTGGTGGAACCAAAAATAATAAAGTTAAAGTTACTTTTTTTTAAAATATTAAAAATATTTAAATATATATATATATATATTATACATATGGGGAAATGGGGGAATGGAGCCCCACCCCTATTTAAAGAAATGGGAAAATGGGGAAATGAGGGTGGGGGTAGGTCCCCCCACCCCCATCCCTATTTAGGTTTTGGGGGTAAAACTTGCCCCCACCCCCGCCCCCAAACCCCATATGGGGGCAAAATTTACCCCTAAATGGGGGTGGGGGCAAATGGGGATGGGGCCCCGTGGGGGAAATGCCCATCCCTAATCACACTCAAACTAGAAGTATCCGAGCTCCTAAAACTGGGACACTTGCTATAGTACCTGACCGATAAAGGGAAAGAAACCATCGCTCGACGCGACGAGAAATGGCAAACTGGTCGAGACAAAAGCCCACCTAAGCCGCCTCGACAGGAATTAATCATTAACTATGTTGTAGGTGGATTGGAAGTCAGTGGAGTGAGTTATTCAACCGTAAAAAGACACACTCGAAATGTGTTGAACTCAGAGATTCACCCTGACTGAGAACGCAAGTCAATGATCGACGAAATATTCACATTCAAATCATATTTGTTTTCTCCTAACCATGATGCATTAGTTATTTACTTACATATTGCTAACTGTTTAAGTAGAAGGATTATAATTGATAACGGTAGCTCTTGCAATTTTCTGTTTTACAACGATCTCAAGGAAATGCAGGTGCGACCTACCAACGATTGACCAACAAGATGTTTGCTGAAGTGTTCGGGTCAATAATGGAGGTCTACATTAACAATATGCTAGTCAAATCCCTAGTTTCACGATAACACATAGATCACCTGAAGCAGTCCTTTAGTGTATCATCTGGAAAATTTTAGGTTATCTGGTGACCCAAAGAGAAATCAAAGCCAATCCTGGCCAGATCAGGTTGATCGGAGGAATCGAATCACCAAAATGCATCAAAGATGTCCAATAGCTCACAGGTCGAGTGGCAACCCTGAACATGTTCATTTCCAAGATGTCCGAACGATGTCAACCATTTTTCAACACCTTGAGAAAAAATAAGGTGTTAGAATGTAATGAACAATGCGAGAAGGTTCTACAGGATCCGAAAGAGTACTTAATTTCACCTTCACTATTGTCGAAACCTAAAGACAAAGCAACAATGTACCTATATATGGCAGTGTCTGACACAGTATTGAGTGCCGTGCTGGTCAAGGAAGATGAAGGCTCACAACATCCAATGTACTACGTGAGTAAAGCTCTACTCAACACCGAAACCAGATATAGCCAACTTGAAAAATTGGCCCTAGCACTTGTCGTTTCCGCACGAAAGTTGAAATCGTACTTCCAATGCCACACAATCAAGGAACTGACTTCTTTCCCATTTAAAAATATACTGCATAAGCCTCAACTTTCAGGTCGATTGACGAAGTAGGCAGTCGAACTGAGCGAGCATGACATCACTTTCCAGCCGCGAACGGCAACAAAATCCTAGGCATTCGCTGAATTTATTGCAGACTTTACTCCCAATGAAAACCTGCATGTTGAACAAGAATTAATGACTCTCACGGAGAATCCTACAAGTGAAAAATGGGTTCTATCTGTCGACGGCTCTAGCAATATAAAGGGAAGCGGGCTCAGACTAGTACTTAAATCTCCGTAGGGAGAAATGATAGAACAATCAATCCATTGCAGTTTCTGTGCGACAAATAATGAAGTCGAATATGAGACGCTAATTGCTGGGCTCAACCTAGCAAGAAGCTGTTGAGGTTTTTGCCCTAAAGCTTGTAATATGTAAATGTAATTTGAACATAAATAAAAGAAGTAGTATATTCATTCATTTTGTGTCATACTTTATATAACATGTGCACTTAACATCCAAATTGCCGGATGTAATTTCGAACTGAGTATATGAGTGTCATATATAGATGAATTCAGTTTGAAACGAGCAATTTAAAGAGTCCGTAGATAGCAAATAAAGCTGGGTACTTTATTTGTGGTTAATCTACAACTGCGGTCCATTTCGTAGTGTACGGTGATCCTATCCTGGATCATTCATATGTAGATATGAGAATGGAGGCACCTTGTATGATGTGATCATATAGGACTGGGCCATGATCTATATGAATCTCTCACTAAGATCCGTTTAACGATGAGATTCATATATATCAACTAATGATGGCTATATGTGGGTGATCTTAATCCTGAGTGTCTTATCGACTCCTTCAGGTTAGATTGTGGTCTTTGATATACCATGGGTGAGGTCGGAGTTGCATTCCCGATCAATATACTCCGTATGTTGGGATCGCGGTTTGGCTTGTGGCTGGGAAGGTTTGTACACAATAGTGGAATCCACTCCTTCTTGTGAGAAGTAGATGGTAGTTCCCTTAAGGGTTGATTCGGGGCTTGAACAATATGAACGCTCTCCTAATTCCGTAAGGAATGTAGGATTTATTGTTCATTAGAGAATCAATGGTACTTAATGGAAAGATATGATTAGAGGGGTATAACGGACATTATGACCCAGCTCTAATTATGAACTACTTGTGGAGGATTATACCATATGTAATAGCTATATCGATGGACACCGAGAGTTATTGGTTGAGAGAGTGCAGCTTCGGGTTTTTAGTGGAATAACACCGAAGTTAATAATCATGAAATATTAATTAAAGAGTTTAATTAATAATTTCTAAGGATTATTGGAGCTCAAAATACTGTGGGTCCATTAGGTCCCCTTGCTAGCCCGATCGATTTAGGTAACAAGGGTCACAGTTAATTAATTGGATTGTCCAATTAATTGTGTTACGAAAGTGACACATATTAATTCGGGAATTAATTGAATAATGAGATTATTTAATTAATGAATAATGGTGATTAAATAAATTAAATAATAAGATTATTTAATTATGTTGTTAATCACTAAATGGAGGGTGTTAGTTGATATTTGATTTTGAATAAAATAAGATAATATGATTATTTTATTTTATTAAATTAAATATTTGAAATTGAATTTAAAATGTTTGAATTCAAAAATAAATATTTAATTATTTTTAAAAAAGATATGAGATATCTTTATAAAAATTTAAAAATCAAATATAAGATTTTTGGTTTGTTTTTAATATATATGAGATATATTTTTTTTAAATTTAAACCAAATGTCGGTTTTGTTTTGATTTGAATATATATGAGATATATATTTTTAATTAAAATGAAGAGATGAACCGAATGTGAGAGAAAAAGTAATTTAGATTACTTAAAGAATAGAACACAGAAAAGTGTTCGTGACACACAAAGAAAAAAGAGAAGATATTAAAAGTTAATATCGTGAAGAGGACAGAAGCAAACAAAAGAAGAAAAATATTATGGTGTGGTGAGACCACAAAAATACGGCACTTCTAGAGTTTGTTTTTGTGTGTATTCTTCTCTTCTTCCTCCTATACAGGTCCTGAATATCGTGACGCGCCCACACGCTGTTACCAGTTCCGGGAGATAGAGAGGAAGATCATGTGGTTCAAATCAGGAGCTGTTCGTATTAAAGTGAAGGAGCCTCCTACATAGGTATGAATCTTCACTTTATTATTTAATTTGATTATTACTGTATAAATGAGTTAGTTTAATGATTGCATAAATTTTTTTAAAACCTTCCGTTGCCCAATTTGTTACCCTAGGTTCCAACAATTGGTATCAGAGCCAATTTTTGTACAGTATAATCGAATTCGATTACTTCTAATATGTATGAATGTGTAGGCACATATTTTTTTGATGAGTGTATGATGTTTTTTAATTAAATTGTTTAATTTAAAAAACTATGGTTGATCGTAATTTTTTATGGTGTTGTGGATTTAGAGTGTTTCTAGGTTGTATAATGTTTTTTTATTTTTATTTTACTGTTGTATTATTAAAAAAAAAAAATTGTAATGTAATTGCAAGACCTGGTGCGCGCATAGTAGACCAGTATTGCCTACCAAAGTGATGCAGCCCACCAGCGCATGTCTACCACCAGTGCACAACCCACCAGCACACATGCAGTCCAGCGCGCAAACCCCACGCTGCCTACCAGCGCGCAAACTCCACGCAGCCTACCAGCGACGTCCAGCGATGCTATCAGCTCTCATGCTACCAGCGCACATGACCTGAAGAGATTGGAAGTCTTGGAAATTACAAGAAGTCCAAGGGATGCCTTGGGAATATTTTTTGTAATTAAATTCCAATTTTTAGGTTAAATAATCCACAACAGGTGTGTCAACTCATGTATGTTTTAATTATTTGATGATTAAGCATTGTCATGCATATACATATCATTTAAATGAGTTGTGCCTACATATATATATATATATATATATGTTGATATATCATACATGCATTATAGCCATCTATATTATGTGTTTAATTTTTTTTAATTTGATTAAAATGGATTATTCACATAATTGGCTATTTTTAATGGGATTAGTTTTTAGGAGTAAAAACTTGGTAAATCTCATTAATTACTAATCTTTTTATTAAAGAGTTTAAATACTTAGATTAGTAGGGTCCTTAATATATATATATTAGGCTTAATTTGATTAAGCTCCTAATAATAATTGGACCTAATAACGTGTTTAGTTTTAATAGTTAAAACTTGGTAAATACACATTTAATAATAATTCTAGTCTTAGTAAACAGTTTACATAGATTTGAATTGTCACTGATGAACTAAATTTTTTAAATGTTAAAAATCAATTTAGTTTATTAGTTATTGGAATAGGATTATAATAATTTGTGATTAATGCACTTGACGCTTAGATTAAAATTAGCCGTTTAATCTAGTTTAATCTAGGTGCATTAATATAAATAGAAAACCCTTAATATAAAATAGTGAGTGGGAGAGGGATATATGACATTATATCCCGTGGTCTCCATCATTAGTTCAACACCGTGAGATTCAAGTGGGGCCTCGTGACGGCTTTGTTTTCGTCCTCCCTAAGGAGGGTTTCCATAAGAATCAATACCAAGGTTGACTTCCTAACAGATAGGATTTCGGAGGGGATTTCGGGATTGACCGACCCTAAGGCGGCAATTCTCGAGTTAAGCTCTTGAGATCTGAAATGATGGGTTACACTCACAAGGTTTTAATTAAATTGGTTAATTAAAAACCTGACCTAATAAACGATGGTTGAATGATATTGGCATAAGAGTTATTCTGGTATATCCTTTGACTGAGAAGGTCTCGATCCAACATGCAAGAATTTGACCGACCCTAAGGCGGCACTTGCTTGTGGTATGTTGGATTATCGTGGCATAGAAACATTGTTTTTAGGGTTGTTCTTGTTCATTAAACATTTTCATGCATCATGTTTAATTTTATGCCGAACATTAGCACATGTTTAGAATGTATGAATGAATGAATCTTTAATTTATGTTTTTTCAGCCATGTCATCTGCACTATTACAAATACTTGCAAACGATAAATTAACTGGTGATAACTACACAAAATGGAAACTTAACATTAATGCAATACTGGTCACCAAAGACCTCAAGTTTGTGCTTATGGAGGAATGTCCTCCGGTGCCTACTGCCAATGCCACACGATCTGTTCGTGAGGCATACCAGCGATGGGTCTCATCTGATGAGAAGGCCCGAACATATCTGTTAGCTTCTATGACAGACGTGCTTGTCACAAAGCACGAAGCAATGACTACAGCATTAGAAATTATGTAGTCATTGCAAGCTATGTTCGGGCAGCCCTCCGAGCAAAAGCGACACGAAGCTGTTCGTTCCGCTATGCTCGCTCATATGAAGGAAGGTACATCAGTTCAGGAACATGTCCTGAGCATGATGTCCTACTTCAACATGGCAGAAGTCAATGGCGGGGCCATTGACGAACCCAGTCAAGTGAGCATTATACTGACGACTCTTCCGAAGAGTTTTGATCAGTTTAAGAACAACTATGGGATGAACAAGTTAAGGTTTAGTCTCACACAGTTGCTCAATGAGCTCGCTACTTTTGAGTCCATGACCAAGGACAGCAAAAGTAAGACCGGTGAGGCAAATGTTGCCGAACCATCTTCCTCCAATAATAACAAGAGGAAGAGGTATGCTGGGAAGGGGAAGGGTAAGCCCAAACCCAAGAAAGCCCAAAGCAAAAAGAAAGACACCTCCACCGACCAAGACAAAGGAAAATGTTTCCATTGTAACAAGGTCGGGCACTGGAAGAGGAACTGTCCTCAGTACCTGGAGGAGGTAGCCAAGAAGAAGAAGAAAGGTAAATATGATTTACTTGTTCTTGAATCTTGTTTAGTGGAAGATGATTCTTCACCTTGGATTGTCGATTCGGGGGCCACTAACCATGTTTGTTCTTCTTTGCAGTGGACTGATTCTTAGACACAGCTAGAGGAGGGAGCCTTCTCCATGCGTGTGGGGTCGGGGGATGTCGTGTCGGCCAAAGCAGTGGGAGCAATAAGATTGCAATTTTGTAATAATAATAGTTTTTTATTATTGAACAATGTTTTTTATATTCCTGGATTTACACGGAATTTGATTTCCGTTTCTAAGTTGTTAGAACAATTGTATTCTGTTTCTTTTAATAATAAGTTTGTTATTATTGGAAAGAATGGTCTGAATATTTGTTCAGGAATTAATGAAAACAATTTGTATGTGTTAAGATCGTTAATACATACTACACTGCTTAACACCGAAATGTTTAAGGTTGAAAAACCTAAAACTAAACGACATAAGATTTCTCCAGATAATGACACGTATCTTTGGCATCTAAGGCTTGGTCATATCAACCTTGACCGGATAGACAGACTAGTAAAAAGTGGACCTTTAAGTGAGTTAAAGGTTGGCACCTTACCTGTCTGCGAATCCTGTTTAGAAGGTAAGATGACTAAGAGACCTTTTACTGGAAAAGGGCTTAGAGCTATAGAGCCACTAGAACTCATACATACAGACGTCTGCGGACCGATGAATGTTAGAGCTAGGGGCGGCTATGAGTATTATGTACCTTTATAGATGACTACTCAAGATACAGATATGTCTACCTAATGCAACGAAAGTCGGAAACATTTGAAAAGTTCAAAGAATTCCGAGCTGAAGTTGAGAATCAATTAGGTAGGACTATCAAGTCACTACGATCAGATCGTGGAGGTGAGTACCTTGACCAAGAGTTTGAAGACTTCATGGTCGAGCATGGGATAGTTTCCCAACTCACAGCTCCTGGTACACCTCAGCAAATGGTGTAGCGGAGAGGAGAAATAGAACCCTGATGGAAATGGTGAGATCTATGATTAGTTTCTCATAATTACCAAATTCCTTATGGGGATATGCGTTACAAACAGCGGCATACATTTTGAATGTAGTGTCATCCAAATCTGTTCCTAAAACTCCCATAAAGTTGTGGAATTGTCGTAAAGCTAGTTTACGACATTTTCGCATATGGGGGTGTCCATCACACGTGCTGAAGAACAGAACTGGAAAGCTAGATCACAAGTCTGTGGTCTGCTTGTTTGTAGGATACTCCAAGGAGACCAGAGGTGGATACTTCTATAGTCCTGAAGATAACAAAGTATTTGTATCGACAAATGCAACGTTTCTTGAGGATAACTATATAAGTGATCATAAACCTCGTTCTAAAATTGTATTAAATGAGTTGGAGCCTGGTGAGACCAGTACTCAGTCAACTAGAGTTGTTAATCCATTAACATCTGAAAGTCAGATAATTCCTAGTCAGGATACACTACCACCTAGACGAAGTGAGAGGGTTGTGAGACAGCCTGCACGCTATTTGGGTGTAAGTGAGGGACAAGATCTTGTCTCTGCTGATAGTGTGGATGATCCATTGACATTTAAGAATGCAATGGAAGATCCTGATAAAGAGGAATGACTTAAAGCCATGAATCTCCAGATGAAGTCTATGTACTCTAACTCAGTCTGGGAACTTGTAGACTTACCGAATGGGGTAAAACCCATAGGATGTAAGTGGATCTACAAGAGGAAGAGAGGAGTAGACGGGAAGGTAGAGACCTTCAAGGCAAGGCTAGTGGCCAAAGGTTATACCTAGAAAGAGGGGGTCGATTATGAAGAGACCTTCTCGCCAGTAGCCATGTTTAAGTCTATTCGGATTCTCTTATCCATTGCTGCCTATTTAGATTATGAAATTTGGCAAATGGACGTCAAGACTGCATTCTTGAATGGCAATCTTGATGAAAGCATATACATGATGCAACCAGAGGGATTTGTGTCTCCAGATCAAGAGCAAAAGGTTTGCAAGTTGCAAAGGTCCATTTATGGACTTAAGCAAGCATCTAGATCTTGGAACATAAGGTTTGATGATGTAATCAAAACCTATGGCTTCGAGCAAAACGTTGATGAGCCTTGTGTCTACAAGCGCATCATTGACAAGAAAGTAGTTTTCTTGGTCCTATACGTAGATGACATCCTACTCATTGGGAATGATGTAGGAGTGTTGTCTGATGTAAAGGGCTGGCTGGCTAGCCAATTCAAAATGAAAGATTTGGTAGAGGCGAGTTATGTTCTAGCGATCCAACTTATAAGGGATCGTAAGAACAAACTCATAGCATTGTCTCAGGCATCATATATCGACAAGATTCTTATGCGATTTTCGATGCAGAACTCCAAGAAAGGTAATTTACCTTCTAGACATGGGGTTCACTTGTCTAAGGAACAGTGTCCTAAGACACCTCAAGAAGTTGAGGATATGAGACGTGTGCCATATGCATCAGCAGTAGGTAGTCTCATGTATGCTATGTTATGCACGAGACCGGACATCTGCTATGCAGTGGGAGTAGTCAGCAGGTACCAGTCCAACCCAGGATTAGATCATTGGGTTGCTGTCAAGATTATTCTCAAGTATCTTCGGAGAACGAGAAACTATATGCTAGTGTATTCCGGACAGGATTTGATCCCGTTAGGATACACAGATTCTGATTTTCAGTCAGACAGGGATTCTAGAAAATCCACGTCTGGATCAGTATTCACCCTAGGTGGTGGAGCCATTGTGTGGAGAAGTATAAAGCAATCTTGCATTGCTGACTCCACCATGGAAGCCGAATATGTAGCCGCTTGTGAAGCTGCTAAAGAGGCTGTTTGGCTTCGTAAGTTCTTGAGTGATCTGGAAGTTGTTCCAGATCTGGATAAGCCCATCACACTTTATTGTGATAACAGTGGTGCTGCGGCTAATTCCAAAGAACCAAAAAGCCACAAGAGAGGGAAGCATATAGAGAGAAAGTATCATCTCATTAGAGAGATAGTGCAGAGAGAAGATGTGATCGTCACCAAGATAGCCTCACAAGACAATCATCCTGATCCATTTACGAAGACCTTACCGGCTAAAGTGTTTGAAGGTCACCTAGAAGGTCTAGGGTTACGAGACATGACTCACATGCTTTAGTGCAAGTGGGAGATTGTTGGGGTTTTTGCCCTAAAGCTTGTAATATGTAAATGTAATTTGAACATAAATAAAAGAAGTAGTATATTCATTCATTTTGTGTCATACTTTATATAACATGTGCACTTAACATCCAAAATTGCCGGATGTAATTTCGAACTGAGTATATGAGTGTCATATATAGATGGATTCAATTTGAAACGAGCAATTTAAAGAGTCCATAGATAGCAAATAAAGCTGGGTACTTTATTTGTGGTTAATCTACAACTGCGGTCCATTTCGTAGTGTACGGTGATCCTATCCTGGATCATTCATATGTAGATATGAGATTGGAGGCACCTTGTATGATGTGATCATATAGGACTGGGCCATGATCTATATGAATCTCTCACTAAGATCCGTTTAACGATGAGATTCATATATATCAACTAATGATGGCTATATGTGGGTGATCTTAATCCTGAGTGTCTTATCGATTCCTTCAGGTTAGATCGTGGTCTTTGATATACCATGGGTGAGGTCGGAGTTGCATTCCCGATCAATATACTCCGTATGTTGGGATCGCGGTTTGGCTTGTGGCTGGGAAGGTTTGTACACAATAGTGGAATCCACTCCTTCTTGTGAGAAGTAGATAGTAGTTCCCTTAAGGGTTGATTCGGGGCTTGAACAATATGAGCGCTCTCCTAATTCCGTAAGGAATGTAGGATTTATTGTTCATTAGAGAATCAATGGTACTTAATAAAAAGATATGATTAGAGGGGTATAACGGACATTATGACCCAGCTCTAATTATGAACTACTTGTGGAGGATTATACCATATGTAATAGCTATATCGATGGACACCGAGAGTTATTGGTTTGTGTAAAAACGTCTACAGTTGAGAGAGTGCAGCTTCGGGTTTTTAGTGGAATAACACCAAAGTTAATAATCATGAAATATTAATTAAAGAGTTTAATTAATAATTTCTAAGGATTATTGGAGCTCAAAATACTGTGGGTCCATTAGGTCCCCTTGCTAGCCCGATCGATTTAGGTAACAAGGGTCACGGTTAATTAATTGGATTGTCCAATTAATTGTGTTACGAAAGTGACACATATTAATTCGGGAATTAATTGAATAATGAGATTATTTAATTAATGAATAATGGTGATTAAATAAATTAAATAATAAGATTATTTAATTATGTTGTTAATCACTAAATGGAGGGTGTTAGTTGATATTTGATTTTGAATAAAATAAGATAATATGATTATTTTAGTTTATTAAATTAAATATTTGAAATTGAATTTAAAATGTTTGAATTCAAAAATAAATATTTAATTATTTTACAAAAGATATGAGATATCTTTATAAAATTTTAAAAATCAAATATAAGATTTTTGGTTTGTTTTTAATATATATGAGATATTTTTTTTTTTAAAATTTAAACCAAATGTCGGTTTTGTTTTGATTTGAATATATATGAGATATATATATTTTTAATTAAAATGAAGAGATGAACCGAATGTGAGAGAAAAAGTAATTTAGATTACTTAAAGAATAGAACACAGAAAAGTGTTCGTGACACACAAAGAAAAAAGAGAAGATATTAAAAGTTAATATCGTGACACAGAGAACAGAAGCAAACAAAAGAAGAAAAATATTATGGTGTGGTGAGACCACAAAAATACTGCACTTCTAGAGTTTGTTTTTGTGTGTATTCTTCTCTTCTTCCTCCATACATGTCCTGAATATCGTGACGCGCCCACACGCTGTTACCAGTTCCGGGAGATAGCGAGGAAGATCATGTGGTTCAAATCAGGAGCAGTTCGTATTAAAGTGAATGAGCCTCCTACATAGGTATGAATCTTCACTTTATTATTTAATTTGATTATTACTGTACAAATGGGTTAGTTTAATGATTGCATAAAATTTTTAAAACCTTCCGCTGCGCAATCTGTAACCCTAGGTTCCAGCAGAAACCTAGGGATAAAAAGTATACACGTACAAAACGACTCTCAACTAGTCGTTCGACGAATGAACGGGAAGTACGAAACCAAAGATAAAAGGATGACAACTTATTTGGCCAAAGCCAAACAACTACAGTCAACCTTCGACGAGTTTTCTATTTTACAGGTACTAAGATTAGAATACCCTCCAGCAGATGCACTGGCAAACCTAGGATCGACAACTCTGACTAAGGTCTCCAAGTCGATCCCTATTATGCACCTCCTATCGCCCGCGATACACAAAGAAGAAAAAGTTACACATGTTGACTATAGCTTGACTTGGATAGACCCCATAAATTATTTGCAGGCTGACATCCTTCGAGGTGATAGAGTCGAAATGAGGAAAATTAAAGTTGTTGCCGTAAAATTTTGCAATCTTTATGGTAAGTTATATAAAAAGTCGTTTACAGGACCATACTTAAGATGTGTAACCCCACGCGAGGCGTACAACGTTCTCAAAAACCTACACTATAAAGAATGTGATAATCATTCCTATACAAGAAGTTTGTCGAACTGGGCAATTACAACTGGATACTACTGGCTAACAATGTGACAAGTGTCAAAGATTTGTACAAGTGTCTCACATTTCCTCAGGTATGTTGAACTCTATTTCGGCCCATTTGCCTTTTATGAAATGGAGAATGGACATTGTAGGTAAACTCCCAGCAGCTGCTGTCGGAGTAGTCTACATGCTTGTCTTAACGGATTACTTCATAAAATGGGTCGAAGTGGGAGCATTCCAACAAGTATGTGCCATAGAGGTACGAAATTTTGTATGGAAAAATATAAATTGCAGGTTTTGAGTACCTAAAGAGATAGTGACCGACAACGACACTCAATTCATCTTGTTCGACTTTCAAAATTTCTACGACAAATACCGTATAAAGCTGAATTTTTCAACTCTTTGCTACCCTCAAGCCAATGGACAGGCCGAATCAATATACAAAACCATTATCAATACGTTGAAAAAGCGCATTGAAAGCGAGAAAAGTGAATGGGCCAACAAACTGCCAGAAATCCGTTGGTCTTACAGAAGCACCTTTCTCACTTGTTTACGGTTCAGAAGCAGTCATTCCTATTGAGACAAAGCTTGCGACTGCTCGAAGTGAAAACCCCTGCGAAGAACAGAATAACCAAGAGCTTGCATTAGAATTAGATCACCTCGACGAACGTCGAGAGCGAGCTGCCTTAAGAGTACAAGCATACCAACAGCAAATAGCTCGCTACGCGTCACCGCCACTTCAACAACCGTCGCCATCGCTCGACCACTTACCGCCGCAGTTCCCTTTCTCTTTCTTCCCATCTCATCTCTCTCTCTTTTCAGTGGCCGATCTTGGTTTTGATTTTGTTTCTTGGCTTGATGTTGGGTTTGAGAAACACCACACCAACATCAAACCTATTCGAATCTGGGTTTGGTGATGATGTTGATGGTGGTGATTTGGTGTTGGAATTGAGTTTTTTGATTTTGTTTTTTGGTTTTTCGATTTTTTTATATTATTATTTTGGTTAGGTGTTGATGATTTTGAGTCTTAGAGTTTGAATGTTGAAGAAAAAGAAAATGTGGGTTGGTGATGGTGGTTCTGGGTTGATGATGGTGGTTAGAGGGTGGCTAGGGTTTTTAGTTGTTTGGAGAGATAGAGAGATGGATCTCGATTAGTTGTTGTGTGAGTGGGATTTTGATTTTATGATCTGGGTTTATTTGAATTTTTTTTAAAAAAATCTTCTTCTTTTTTGTAAAATTTTGAAGATAGTTGTTTGATGATTTGGAGATGTTGATGTTGTAGATGTAATTTGGAAAAAATCAAACAAGTGTATGGAATTTGGGAAATTTTATTGTGGATGGATTGATTTTTGCGGATGAACTAGTAAAGAAGTTTTGAAGATTTTTTTTTTACAGATGAACTAGTGATGGTGGAGATCCAGATCTCTAATCCTATTTTTTTTTTCCTTTTGTTTTATGTAAGTTTTATTTTATTTTTAAAAGAAAATAAATGTCAAGGGGTAAATAGTCCTTTCAGCAATTAATACGGACAGAGGCAAAAGAGACATTATATATTTTCTATGATGTTTGACCGTTAAAAAAAATCAAAATGACCTATTTGATATACTTTTTAAAAGTAAGAAAATTTTACTAAAAAGTAAAATCAATTAAAAAATTGATCTTTCAAAATTATCAGATAAAGATTTCAAGACATATGATTAGATTGCCGGTGAGAAGAAAATGCATGGTGGGCAAGTGTTATCAAATAATCAATAAATTATCGGTTTACTTTTGCTACTTCGAATAAAATCTCTTCTTCATGAGAATTATCTATCTGAAATCCATAGTAACAATTTAAGTTTGGATTCTTTGTTGTGATCGAGGGGAAATGAGTATTATTCAGATTCTTGGTGTTGTCTCGATCTTTGTGTTGATATCAGAGATCATATAAAATCTATCATAATAACAATAGATCATTACAATATCACCGAGAATCTTACTGATAATGATAAAACAAACTTCAAAGTCTTTTACATCTAAGGAAAAACTCAAAGCATTGATAACACTATTGATGACATATATATATATATATATTCACCAAAATTGGATGATATTTTACTAGGAGAATTTCTGGTGAGAGGGATTGTTGGATTCAATTTTGGTGGTGGGAGGGGCTCGTGGGTTTGGGTGACTGGGGTTGTTGGGTTCGGCAGCAAGGGTGGTGGTCTTGGAGATCTAGAAGAGATCCATTTTGGATCTCCACCAAATCCATTTTTTATTTTTTTAATTTAAATATTTAATAGAATGGTAAAATAATATTTTTATTAAAACATAATTCTATTTATAAATAGATTAAGATTTTCTGTTGTTAGGCTCCGAAGAAATGAGTTTTTTTTTTATTTTTTTATACAGAGTTGTGCTATTGAAACACCTCTAACGGTCTATTTATACCCTATTTTTTAAACTTTTTATTTAATTAAAAAAATTAATATATTTATTAATTTATTTGATCTATTTCCAAAATTAATATTTTTACTTATTTTTCAAAATTAATACACCTCATCTGCGATCTATATCTCTAATCTCTGTATACGTCTCACTCTCACATCCATCGAACGACTTATTTTTTCTTATTTCTTTTTTTGTTTTTTGAGTTTTTTTTTTCTTTTTATTTTATGGTGGAAAAGAAAAAAGAAAAAAATAACAAGTTGCTTCAACACAACAATAACTTGATATATATATATATATGTATATATATATATATATATATATATATATATTTTAAAAGTAAACTTTAAACTTACTTCTAGACAATGAATTGTTTTCAAATGCTTGATATCATTCTCAGACAATTCTTTCAGATGCATTACTCAGATAATTCTTCCAGATATTTGATATCGTTCTCAAACAATTCTTCCATATATTTCTCGCTCTCTTCCATAATATTTTATATGTGTAAAAAAAAAAACAAATTTTAGGGTTTAAGAGCTAAAAGACTTTTTTTTTCAAGAAAATGATTACTGGTTTTTTTTTTGGAAAAGGAATGTGGAGGTTTTAATAGATTTACTTTGTAGAAGATTTTTTTTTCTTAAATTGTACGTCTCTTTATGTAATTTCGATAAAGGAAAAAAAAAGAATACTGCATAATTAAAAAAGTGGAATATAAATAGACCAGTAGGAATGTGCCAATAACACCACTCTTTTATAAATAGATTGAGATTTTATGTTGGCACAATCCCAAAAAATGAGATTTATAAACAGAATGAGATTTTCTACCGTCACGATCCAGGGGGAAATGAGTTTAATAAATCCATTTAGATTCTCTATTGTCACGATCCGAAGAAATGGGTTTTATAAAAAAAACATTGAGATTTTTTTTTTTCGTGATCCGAGAAATGAGTTTGATATATAAATAGAATGAGATTTTCTGTTGTCAGGATCTGGAGAAATCTATTTTATATATACATTAATATTTATTGTTGTCATGGTCCGGGAAAATGAGTTTGATATAAATTGAATGATATTTTATGCTGTTGTGACCCGGGGAAATGAGTTTTATAAATACATTAAGATTTTTGTTGTCGTGATCCAAGGAAATGGGTTTGATATAAATAGAATGAGTTTTTTTCTCTACTGTCGCAATCTAATCCAAGGAAATGAGTTTTATAAATACATTAAGATTTTTGTTGTCGTGATCCAAGGAAATGGGTTTGATATAAATAGAATGAGTTTTTTTCTCTACTGTCGCAATCTAATCCAAGGAAATGAGTTTTATAAATAGATTGAGGTTCTTTGTTGTCGTGTCGAGGGAAATGAGTTTTATAAATATACTGAGATTCTCGGTGGTTGTAACGATCTTTGTGTAGATGTTAGAGACCATATAAAATCTATTAATTAATATTGATGTTAATTCATTGATAAATTATTAATTTATGAAGATGTTAACAATAAATCATTCTAATATCAACAAGAATCTTCTTGATGACGATAAAACAAATTTCAGAGTCTTTTACATTTATGAAAACACTCAAAGCATTGATAACACTATTAATGACATAAGTTTCTTATTACCATAGTTTGACGATATTCTACTTGGAGAATTCCCGATGAGAGGGGATGTTGAATTCTATTTTGGTGGTTGGAGGGTTCGTGGAATCGTGGGTTCGAGTGGAATCGTGGGTTCGAGTGGCTTCGGGGGGAGGGGGGGTGGGGGCGGTTCTTGGATCTTCATCAAATCTAATTATTTTTATTTTTTAAAATTTAAATATTTAGTAGAAGGGGAAATAGGTATTTCCATTAAAAAGTTGATCAAGGGATGAAAATTACCATTTTTCAAACTAGAGGGACCAATATGACCAATAGTTAAAATTAGGGACATTTTTAATAATTACCCTAATATTAATGTCTTAATTTGTTCATAATGCTGACATATGCAATTTTGCTTTGATTGATCGATGTCTGACAGTGAAATCCTTATCTTCGCAACTCTGAAAATATTTATTTATTGCATAAGTATTTTTATTTATAATATTAATCTGTTGAAGATTTTCCCAACCATACAAATATATCAAACTGAAGATATTCCTAAGTTATGGCTATGGCTCCAAAACGGTGCGTCTCAGCATGTTCAGGCTTCCTTGTAGCTTGTTTACTTGCTTTTACACTTCAAATCATCTTCTTCTCACCAATATCTCCGGACTTGCTAGAATTGCCACCATCATTTTCATCAGCTTCTCATCTTCTCCCCGCAAACACCCATTTACAGGTAGACTTAAAAATATATAGCTTCACATATATTAATGATGTTTTGAGTTGAATTATATAATTTGTTAATTTTTCTTCTTGTAGAGGGTGATTAAACTTGGAGAAGGGTATTTAAAAGACCCAGAAGATGTTTGTGTGGACAGAAACGGTGTCGTATACACAGCTACTAGAGATGGTTGGGTGAAAAGATTGCACAAAAATGGAACTTGGCAGGACTGGAAATTCATAGACACTACTCATGCTTTACTTGGAATCACAACAACAATGGAAAATGACCTAATTGTGTGTGACGCTGAAAAGGTGAGACAAAGCTCTAGTCAAACTTGTAATTAGCATTGTACTGGATTCCAAATTTACTCATAATCATATTCATAACCCTGTGTGCAGTACTGATCATTCAGAAATTTGTAAAGATTAATTAATTATTGCTGTGATGATTAATTCGATCTGGTAATTTTAATTGAATTTCAGGGGTTGTTAAAGGTCAGTGAAGATGGCGTTGTAACAGTTCTTGCATCACATGTTAATGGCTCCAAGATAAGGTAACAGTCTCATCATGTACTTTAGTTTATAAAATGCAAATCTGCACATGCATGCTTATGCCAACCTATTTCGAAAGAAAAAGACAGAATTTGCCTTATCAAAAAAAAAAAGACAGAATTTCTGTTTGTATGAAGGTTTTTATCTTAGGAACTATAATTTTTTAACGATGATGATTATATTGTATGCCACAAAATAGTTTAGAACTCTTCCATTTAAAACAAAACAAATTATCTAAATTCATTATAAAAATGTGACAAATACAATGTCTTTTGAAATAGAGTAAATAAAATTTTGAGACCTCATTGAAGTGATCGGCTCTTGGTTATAAGTCCTGATGTATTTTTGATCCGTTCAAAAAAGAAGAGTTTTTTTTTTCTTATTTTTTTATTTTATTTTTATTTTTACAAATTCTAGGAAATTGGAAATATTTTTTTTAATGAATTAATATTTGATTGTAGTAATTTTTTTGTTGGCAGCTGATATCTACTGATGATACATCGGTGCTTAATTTGTTAGTATTTGATGAAATCCGACTCTTTGTTCTTTCTCGCGTTAATAAGCATCTGTTGAGGCCACAGAAAAAGCTGAACTGCAATTACTGTAGCACCCAGTTTAAATGCATCAACGATTTTACACATTTTTAGTAATGGTTTGCACGATTTATTCAGGTTTACAGATGATGTGATTGAAGCATCAGATGGGAGTTTATATTTCAGTGTTGCAAGCACCAAATTTGGGTTCGACAACTGGTATCTAGACATGCTTGAGGGTATACCTCACGGGCAACTGCTCAAGTATGATCCATCATCGAATGAGACATCGATTCTGCTTGATCATTTAGGTTTTGCAAACGGGGTTGCTCTCTCAAGAGACGAAGACTATTTGGTTGTCTGTGAAACATTGAAGTATGAAAAAATACATTTACGCTTTATAATGAGAGTAATTATGTTATTATGATTTCATTATTTCTCAACATGTTAATTGTTGATGCTCTTTCTGGGGGCAGATTCAGGTGCCTTAAGTATTGGCTGAAGGGCGAGACTAAAGGAGAGACGGAAATTTTTGTTCAGAACCTTCCCGGTGGACCTGACAACATCAATCTTGCCCCAGATGGCTCGTTCTGGATCGCTATACTAGAGGTATTTGATTTAAAATTCAAGTCAATGAAGCATAATACTATAGATACTTGGGAACCGTACTTCCGGAGACTAATTTGATTAGCTTGCACGGTGCAGATTCGTTCCAATGTGATGGATTTTGTGCACACTTCTAAAGCATCCAAACATGTGCTAGCCGCATTTCCAAAATTGTTCAACCTAATCAATCCTGTGAGCAGCAAAGCGACGGTCATAAACGTGGCAGCCGATGGAAACATAATCAGGAAATTTCAAGATCCTAATGGGAAGGTTATGTCCTTTGTGACTTCAGCTTTTGAGTTTGAAGATCATCTCTACTTGGGTAGCCTGAACTCCAACTTCATTGGAAAATTGCCATTGAAGGCTGAATAATTGTCCCAAGTCCCGCGTGATACACGTGCATCGGCGCATGTGTGCACATGTGCCATATATATCAATCCTATCATTCAATTGAAGTCTAGCGGTTTATCTGTATTTAATGATATTAATTAGAACTAGAGAGAGGGTTTCGATCCCTATGCTTAAAGACTCTGGTATATACATGATGTGTGAAAACTCATATGAGCCATGTAAGCCAAGCTTCCATGCATACATGCAACTCGGTGGTGGACTCAATCAATAGTTATCTTAATGATTTGAATAAATTAGTTAGTTAAGATTGATTTGTTAGTTTTATTGAGATTGTGCATATGCCAATCTATTCCTGATTTAGGGGTCAGTAGTTATAATAAGTAGACCTATAAATGGTCCAAATACTCTTGAATAAAGGCATCGAATATATTAAACCGAATTATCCTCCAACTACTCTCTATATTTATTCTATTTCTCTTCCTATGTTATTTATTTCTTTATTTCTTTACTAATCTTCTGTTTCTTTATCCCTTTTCTAAATTCAATCATATCATGTGATATCAGAGCTGTTCGGTTCAATGGATACACATAACAAATCTAACATTGAGTTTCGTAACGAGTTGAACAAGGCTCTAGCGAGACAAGAGTCAAACTTCGACCGAATTCACGCTTCCTTACAAGCTGTATTGGCAGAATTACAGGCCATACGAGCCTCCCATAACCCGACCACTACCAATGGTGACACCAATCCTTTTGCGCCAGGCGAATCATCACACCATATGGGACAACCGGGAGCCTCCAGCTCTCGAACCAATCACTCCAGCAGCACCACAACCGATCGGAACAACCACCATCTCAAGTTGTCATTTCCTAAATTCGGAGGCAAAGGACCCAACGGGATGGATAAAAAGTGTGGCAGCGGATCAACAAGTGCAATTGGCCTCTTTTCACTTGGATGGGATTGCCCTTCAATGGCGCCGCTGGTTGGCGAAATTGAAAGGACTGCTGACTTGGGTAGAATTTACTCAGGCTGTCTTGCTTCGATTGGGCCCTACAGATTATGAGAATCCCTCTGAAGCGCTTTCATGGCTCAAACAAGTGTCGTGTGTTGCAGCTTATTAAGAGGAATTCGAGAAGCTCTCTCACCGGGTCGACAGTTTGCCTGAAACTTTTTTAATCGGTTGCTTTGTTGCAGGACTCCGAGATGAGATATGTCTCGACGTAAAAGTGAAGCAACCGAAGTCCTTACAGGATGCCATTGGTGTAGCCCGTTTGATCGAAGAGCGTAATTCTTTACAAATAAAGACCATTATCTCCTCTTGATCCCAACCTGCCACACCATCCAAAGGCACCAATCCAAACTGAACAAATGGCATTCTCGGACATCCACCGGCTCAACAATCACCCTTCTCATCAATTCCCATTCATCATCTATCAGGACAAGAAGCCAAAGAAAGGAATGAAAAGCGATTATGCTATTATTGCGACGAGAAATTCATTCCCGGTCACCGTCGCCAACGTCCTCAATTCTTCGTGATTGAAGATTTTCCCACCCAGGCCAACCACCCAAGGGATTCATCCTTGAGGACAAGGATGATTTATGAGGGAAGGAATGATATGTATTAATTATGTGATATATGCCATTTAGGTACATATGCATGTGCATCATGTGAGCCATGCATGGGGAGGTTTGGTCTTTGGTCTTGAATCGGTTGGACTTGGTCAACTGATCTTTAGTTTGAAATTTAAATTTATAAATTAGATAGGAACTTGCTTTGGCTGATCATCAGGTTGTTACATATGATCAACTCCTATTTTCTAGTCATGCAGATTGTATCATTTAACAACCTATTTATAGGTTTGAATTGATTAATAAAAGGTTATCAAATGTTTAAACCAAATATTATCTCCCTGATTTCTATTTCTCTGCTCATTTCCCTATCTTTCTTCTTCTTATCTTCATCTTTTTAAATTCAATCATATCAAGAATGATATGTATTAATTATGTGATATGTGCCATTTAGGTACACATGCATGTGCATCATGTGAGCCATGCATGGAGAGGTTTGGTCTTTAGTCTAGAATCGGTTGGACTTGGTCAACTGATCTTTAGTTTGAAATTGAAATTTATTAATTAGATAGGAACTTGCTTTGGCTGATCATCGTGTTGTTACATATGATCAACTCCTATTTTCTAGTCATACAGATTGTATCATTCAACAACCTATTTATAGGTTTGAATTGATTAATAAAAGGTTATTAAATGTTTAAACCAAATATTATCTCCCTGATTTCTATTTCTCTGCTCATTTCCCTATCTTTCTTCTTCTTATCTTCATCTTTTTAAATTCAATCATATCAAGAATGATATGTATTAATTATGTGATATGTGCCATTTAGGTACACATGCATGTGCATCATGTGAGCCATGCATGGAGAGGTTAGGTCTTTGGTCTAGAATCGGTTGGACTTAGTCAACTGATCTTTATTTTGAAATTTAAATTAATAAATTAGATAGGATTAGATAGGATTAGATAGGAACTTGCTTTGGCTGATCATTGGGTTGTTACATATGATCAGCTCATATTTTCTAGTCATGCAGATTTTATCATTCAACAGCCTATTTATAGGTTTGAATTGATTAATAAAAGGTTATCAGATGTTTAAACCAAATATTATCTCCCTGATTTCTATTTCTCTGCTCATTTCTCTGTCTTTCTTCTTCTTATCTTCTTCTTTTTAAATTCAATCATATCAAGTGGTATCAGAGCCGTTCGGTTCATGGATGTCGAGTTCCGTAACAGAGTTTTCGAAACTCTGACTCGTCAGGGGTCTAGTTTCACCAATCCGAAAAAGCATTATTATTGGTGGACTACGGTCCCGTGGTTTTCACTCCTCAATCCGAAGAGGTTTCCAGGTAAAAATTGGCTTGTGTCTTTGCGCATGTATTGATTGATTATTGTTGGTGTTTTTGATCATTCACAACATATATATTGTTGTGGTATTGTGTTTTACTTGTTTGGTTTCCTATTAGATTCACACATAAGGAGAAAAGGAAGTCATTTGTTTGTTGAGTGTTACCCTTTTTTTTCTATCACATCTTCTGGGTCTTTTAAATACCCTTCTCCCAGTTTAATCACCCTCTACAAGAAAATTGAACAAATTATATAATAATTCAACTCAAAAAAGCATTATTATTATGTGAAGCTATTTTTAGTTTACCTGTAAATGAGTACTTGTAGGGAGAAGATGAGAAGCTGACGAAGATAGTGCTGGCAACTCAAGCAAGTCCGGAGATGGGTTTAAAAATACTTATTTGTTTGTTTTTCATGATACTAAGATTGTATTATTGCCAAGCAAACCTTCCGAAAAAACGAAATTGCCTAGAGATAATACTAACATGCTGTCTTATGCAAAATTTGAGTTGGAGGTGAAGGAATCAGAAACGGTGTTCATATTTATGGGAAAAGAAACAAGTGCTGAATTGAAGGTTCCTAAAGCTGCAGTTCCTTTTATTTTGGAATTTCCTGATGTGTTTCCAGAAGAATTACCTGAAGGACTTCCACCTCTACATGATATTCAACATCATATCGATCTGGAGCCAGAGGCTGTGTTACCAAACAAGCCACATTATCTTATGAGTCCTACTGAGCATGAAGAATTATGGAGACAGGTTGAGGACCTACATTTAAATGGTTATATTCGTGAGAGTCTTAGCCCATGTGTTGTACCCGCCATTCTAATTCCAAAAAAAGATGGAACTTGGAGGATGTGTGTAGACAGTCGCCCGATTAACAAGATCACTGTGAGGTATCATTTTCCAATTTCGAGACTGGATGATTTGTTAGATCAGCTAAGTGGGGCTAAAGTGTTTACCAAACTGGACCTGAAGAGTTGTTACCATCAGATTCGTATTCAACCTGGGGACGAATGGAAGACGGCGTTTAAAACACGAGAGGGTTTATATGAGTGGCTAGTCATGCCTTTTGGGTTGTAAAACGTGCCCGGCACCTTCATGAGAGTAATGAACCAAGCCCTTCGACCATTTATTGGTAAGTTTGTAGTTGTATATTTCGATGATATCTTGATTTACAGTGCAAACCCCGAGCTGCATATTCAGCACATTCGGGAAGTGTTGTGTGTTCTACGCAAGGAAAGATTTATTGTGGCAGCAAAAAAATATGTTTTTATGACGCCAAAAGTGTTGTTTTTGGGTTATATTATTTCTGAGAGGGGCTGCAGGTGGATGAGTCCAAAATTGAGGCAGTGAGGCAGTGGCCCCATCCGAAAACAATTACTGAGGTTCTCAGTTTTCATGGGTTGGCGTTATTCTATCGCCGGTTCATTCCGCACTTCAGTAGTATTATGGCTCCTATCACTGAATGTATGAAGAGAGTCAAGTTTCAGTGGACATCCGAGGTAGAAGAAGGTTTTCAGAGAATAAAAGAGCAATTGACAACAGCCCCAATTCTAGTCTTACCAGATTTTTCTCAACCTTTTGAGTTGCATAGTGATGCCTCCAAAGTGGGCATCGGAGCTATTTTGAGTCAAGCTGAGAAACCAGTGGCATATTTTAGTGAGAAACTGACAGGGTCTCGAGTTCGTTATAGTACGTATGATATAGAATTCTATGATGTGGTCCAAGCTGTGAAACACTAGCGACATTATTTATTCCACCGTAAATTCATTCTGTACACTGATCATGATTCATTGAGGCATCTCCATAGCTAAGATAAGATTTCTGCCCGCATGCTTCCTGGTCCGCTTACCTACAACAGTTCACGTTTGTTCTAAAGCATAAGGCATGTGTTATAAACCGAGTGGCGGATGCTCTAAGTCGAAGAGCCAATTTGTTGTCGACAATGACTGTCCAGGTTTCAGGTTTTTATTCCTTTCGTGAATTATTTGATTCTGACCCGTATTTTTCTGAGGTGTTGGCTGCTGTTCGAGCTGGGGAAAAATCTGATTTTTTGTTGGTGGATGGTTTTCTATTTCAGGGAAATCAACTTTGTATTCCCGATTGTAGTTTGTGTCTGCAAATTATTAAGGAATTACATGGTGAGGGTCATGTGGGCAGAGATCGTACTTTTCAGTTAGTCAAGGCGTCCTATTTTTAGCCAACAATCCGTAAGGAAGTAGAAAAATATGTCGAAAGATGTCGGATCTGTCAATTATCCAAGGGGAAAGCAACTGACGCAGGTCTGTACATGCCATTACCCATTCCTACTCAACCATGGACAGATTTGAGTATGGATTTTGTCGGACTGCCAAGAACTCAGCGGGGTTTTGATTCCATCTATGTAGTAGTTGTTCGATTTTCTAAGATGGTTCACTTTATCCCGTGCAAAAAAAAAACTACTGATGCTGTAAAAGTTGCCCAATTATTCTTTCGGGAGTTATATCGTCTTCATGGATTACCTACGTCAATCGTTTCTGATCGGGACACTCGATTCCTCAGTCATTTCTGGCAGAGTCTTTGGAAGATGGTCAATACAATGTTGGATTTTAGTAGTGCGTATCATCCACAAACGGATGGGCAGACTGAGGTAGTGAACCGAGCTCTGGGAGATTTGTTGAGATGTCTGGTAGGGGATAACGTTCGGTCATGGGATCAGAAACTTAGCCAAGCTGAATTTGCTCACAACCACGCTGTCAACAGGAGTTCTGGATTCAGTCATTTTCAGGTTGTTTACTCATTGGTTCCTCGCAGCCCACTAGATTTGTTGCCTTGCCTAGCAGGACTAGGGTTCATGGAAAGACTGAAGATTTTGTTCAAGGATTACAGGAGGTTCATCAGCAGGTGCAAGAAAATTTGTTACAGTCAGCAGAGAAATACAAGCTGACTGCTGACAAAAAGCGGCATCATTTGGAGTTTGACGTAGGCGATTTTGTTTGGGCAGTCCTTACAAAGGACAGGTTTGCTATGTGGGAATATAATAAACTTGCTGCTAAGAAGATATGACCACTCAAAATTTTAGAGAAGATTAATCAGAATGTTTATCGCCTCAAGCTTCCCAGCCACATTCGTACTCATGATGTGTTTAATATCAATCATTTGATTCCTTTTCATGGCAACTCTTATGATGATGATGCTATAGGAAATTCGATGACGAATTTTCTCCAACCTGGGGAGAATGATGCAGCAGCATTGGATTACATGGCATTGGAATATATAGAGGGGTTGGATCGGAAAAAGACCAAGAAAAAAGGCCATTTCATTCCTACTTATCCAGGTGACGGAGTCGAAATGACGTGAATTTTTCACAGTTGTTGCGTTTCGACGAGATCTTTAGAAATCACGACCTTTGGTCGTGAAGCATACCCTTTTTAAGTTGAATTCCATCGTTTAGTTCTTGAAAAGGCCATTTTTGCCGTTTTAGGAAAGTTTCGTTTTTACCATAAATTTAGTTTTCCAAGTCCGAATCGACTTCCGTCAATTCCTGCTTGCTTAGGATTATTAATAGTATTAATTTCAGCATTAATCTCATTTTTGCTTTTTTGGGTATTTTTTCGTATTTAGGCTCGTTTTCTTGATCTGCAAGGAATACGATTATGTTTATGATTTGTTTGCTTTAAATAAACATGTAAGCCAAAAGACTATTCAGTTTTTGATTTATAAAATTTAGAGTTTCTCTAATTATCCCCCAATTTCGGTATTCCTTGAGAATCAACGAACTTGAAGCCTAATAATCCGGTATTCGTGCGCGAATCAACGGAGTGTTAGTAGTTTGTTTTCAATTCGTTTATTGCAGGTTTTTCTCGACAGAGCTTCCGCTACATCAATTGGTGAGAAGAAGAAGATTTGTAGTGTAAAAGCAAGTAAACAAGCTACAAGGAAGCTTGAACATGCTGAGACGCATTGTTTCGGATCCATGGCCAAAGCTTAACAATACCTTCAGTTATATATATTTTGTACGGTTGGGAAAATCTTGAACAGAATAATATTATAAATAAAAAGAGTAATACTACTTTGTCCAAATTTGTTGTCCAAATCTGATGCCTAAATAATTTGACAACACTCTAATCCATTCATTTAAATCATGCAAATCCAATACAATCTAAATGAAAGAATTATATTGTTGCCATATCATTTGGACACTAAATTATGACAAAGTAACATTATTGAAATAAAAATACTTATACTTGTGCAATTATTTTTGTTGTGAATATGTACAGGTGGGGAAATTTACAAAGATAAGGATTTCACTATCGCACATCACTCAATCAATACTTAGACCATCTCTAATTTGTCTCCAAACTTTTTTTCTATTTTCACTATCATACATCAATCAATCAATACTTTGGGCCATCAATACTAGTGTTTCTAAATTGTTATGGTTCGAGTGAGTAACACTTTTGTTAACTTTTAACTTTCAATGTTATTTTTGTTATTTTTCCGTTTTATTATTTTAATTTTAACATGTTAATGTTATTATTTTATTTAACTGAATTATTCACATTTAATTATTATTAGAAATGTTAATTAAATATAAAAATTGATGATTTAAAAACATTTGTTTTGAATTAAAATACTTATTAGTTCATTGATTAATAAAAGGTGTAATAAATAAAATAATTAAAAATAATTAACATATAGTCAATATTATACTTTGTTGAAAAATCTTTAAAAAGTATTTCTAATTGTATAATTTTTATAATAAATAGATTTATGAATAAAAAATTATAATAAATTAATTGAATTCAGTTATAAATTTAAAAAGAATATGAGAGGGATTCAATTTGTGTGAAGAATAAATATAAGAGTGTCGATATTGACACTCATAAAATGTATAAATACACTAATATTTTATTAAAAAATTTAATTACAAAAATATCCCAATTGAAATTTACTAATAAGGACAAATTACTTTAATTAAAAATAAACCAAATACTATATACACTCATTAATTATACCCATATATTCAATTATATTTCTTTATTAAAAAAACTTACCTTTCAAAAAAAAAACCTAACATATGATAAACCATAATTTTTATGATAAACCCTAATTAAACTATAATTTTATTTCAAATATCAAACTTTCTGATCATCACATGATTATCATATTGTGTTTTTCTTTCTTTTATGTATAGTTATGAACTCAATCAATAAACAAAAAAAAATTAACGGTAGCAACAAGTTTTTTTTTCTAAGATAACCGTGGATATTAATAAGTTTTTTTAAGATAGCTGTATAAATAAAAGAATTTCATATCGAAAATCTCTTTACCCCATATATGGTTCCACATATTCCCTTTTATAAGGTTCCTACATTCGAGATATTTCCAAAAGTAAATTGAACCATCATTAAAAAAGAATTTGATTCTAAAAATAATATGATTTTTTTTAAATTGGGTGTGATAATAATTTAAGAGTGTTTATAAATAATATGTATTAAAATGAATATATTTATTTCAATGAGGGTACTATTAGCATTATGATGAGTACATATAATAATATTTATTTTTAAAATTTTAGATATAGATGTACTTATAAAAATGGATGTGCTAATAAATTTTATAGATATCAATATTCGTACCCTAAATATAAAGGTAAAATGGGAATATATAAATATAAATAGTAACAGAGATGAGTGATTTCGATTTCTAAATTTGGAGATCAAAATCTGATCTCAAAAATAAAGTTTCCATTTTGGAGACCGATTATTTTCATCGATTGGAAATGGTATTACACAATTATATTTGTTTTAAATATATACATGTGGCAAAATTTATCGCGTAACAAGTTTACGAAGATTGTACGCATAATGCGTCCGGTTGCATTCGGTTTTTTTTATCCGTTCATGGATGATGTGGTCTCAATATGCTCATAGTTGCAAAGATAAGGATTTCACTTTCAGACTCAGACGCCAATCAATCAAAACAAAATTGCATATGTCGACATTATGAACAAATTAAGACATTAAAATTTGGGTTATTATTAAAATTACCCATATAGTTTCAACTATTGATCATTTTGGTCCATCTAGTTTGAGAAATGGTCATTTTCATCCCTCGATCAACTTCTGTTAACTTTTGAACAAAAATATGATTCTACCATTCTATTAAATATATAAAAATTTTGAATTTTAAAAATAAAAAATGGATTTGGTGGAGATCTCTTCTTAGATCTCCAATACCGCCACCCTCGTTGCAGAACCCAGCAACCCCAAGCCACCCGAACCCACGAGCCCCTCCCACCACCAAAATCGAATATAAGAGCCCCTCTCACCAGAAATTCTCCCAGTGGAATATCATCTAATTCTGGTGAATATGAAATTTATGTCATTAATAGTGTTATCGATGCTTTGAGTTTTTTCTTAAGTATAAAAGACTCTGAAGTTTGTTTTATCGTCATTAACTTCGTCATCAATAAGATTCTCATTGATATTGTAATGATATATTATTAATATCTTTAAAAATTAATAATTTATATGTGAATTAACATCTAAATTAATTAATATATTTTATATGGTCTCTAACATCAACACAAAGAGAATCTCATTATATTTATAAAACTCATTTCCCCCAATCACGACAACAAAGAGTCCATACTTAAATTGTTACTATGGATTTCAGGTAGATAATTCTTCTAAAGAAGAGGTTTTATTCAAAGTAGCAAAAGTGATTGGATAATTTATTTTATGTATCATTCTTTCACACCCATGCATTATCTTCTCAATGACAATCTAATCACATTTATCTTGAAATCTTTATTTGATAAATCCATGGTATTCCTGCTGAAACAGATTTATTATAAAGTAGAAACCATGAAGTGCTAATCTGTTGGTTTAAAGGATTGTCTGGGTCTTCAAGGTCAAAACATTACATTTATAGAATTTTATTCATAATATTGTATTTTGCAATTTGGAATATTTTTTTTTTCATAAATAAAAGCAAAGCTCTTAATCTGCTATGTGTCGAAGGCAACAAGTGCTGGATTGAAAGAACAAGAGGCAATCAATTTCTTGGAGAAGAAAATAAAAATGATCCTGCTTTTTCATACTGAGGAATCAGTGCAGGTATGTCCTATCTTTTCGTAATTGTTTGCATAAGGTAGTTTGATAAGATAGTTTTAGAAAGAAGAAAATAAAGAGTAGAGAAGAAACGGAGAGAGAGAGAGAGAGAGAGAGAGAGAGAGAGAGAGAGAGTAAGGATCGTGATTTTTGGTAAATATATCATATATACCTTTTTATTGAATTCAAATGAGCCATTTATAGGCTTACAAATAGCAACCACTCCTAAAAACAGGGCACACAAACGACCCGCTAACAATCAACTAACATCCCACTAAACAAATAACATTCCACTAACAATTAGGTCCCAAACTAAAGGAAACCCATGCACACCAATATGAAAGCAACAACTAACTTATTGATATTGACCTGACTTGGTCTTCCTAGTACCGACTGACGATCTGCATGCATGGCTTGTATGGACTGCTTGAGAAATAAGACCCTATCATTCCTCTCCTCTTAAAATCTCCATGTCCTCAAGAAGAAAGTCAGGATACAGTTTAGCAAAACGCCTATGATTTTCCCATGTTGCTTCTTCTCGCGGTGCACCCACCCATTTGACAAGAATTTCACTCTTGGGACTGTAACGATCCTTCTGAACAACTCGGGAGTCCAAAATTACTTTAGGTTGAGGTAGTATTGCTGAATTTTCATCCGTAGTGGAAGAGAAAGAGATACTGGCACATCCGAACCTAAGCATTTCTTCACGAGGCTGATGTGAAAAACGTCATGAACCAATGACCCAACTGGTAACTCCAGTTTATATCTACCAACCTAATACGAATAACAACTTTATATGGATTGAAATAACATGGAGCCAGTTTAAGAGACCCCCGAAAAACAACAGACTGTTGCCCATATGGTCGTAACTTGAGGTATACATAGTCACCTACAGCGAACACTACTTCTCTGCAACTTTGATCTTGCTTGCGTCTTCATCCGATCATGGGCAGCAATTAAATTGTGGAGTAACTCACGTAAAATCTCTTCCCAAGTACATAAGAACTCATCTACAACCTGTATTTTAGTGGTGCCTGGCACATAAGAAAGCAAGCTTAGAGGAGGTGTGCCATACACTGCTTCAAATGGAGACATTCCAGTGGTAGTATATGTGGCTGTATTGTAGCTATATTAGGCCCAAGGAATCCAATCATAGCATTTTTATGGTTGATCGCTAGTGAAACAACGCAAGTACTGTTCAACCGTTCGATTGACGACCTCGGTTTGCCCATCCGATTGTAGATGGTAACTCGAGCTCATGCATAACTTACTACCTTGCAATTGAAACAGATTTTTTTTCTTCCAAAAAGCACTAACAAAAATTAGATCACGGTCACTTACAATTGAAATCGATACCCTATGTAGGCGAACAATCTCCCTTACAAATGCTTTTGAAACCGAAATGGTTGTGTATGGATGCTTTAATGGTACAAAATGTGCATATTTCGACAACCGATCCACAACCACCATTATGATGTATAACCCTGTGACAGAGGCAGCCCATCAACAAAATCCATAGACACCTTGTCTATACCTTCTCTGGAACCGGTAATGGTTGTAACAACCCAGCTGGTCAAAGGGTCTCGGTTTTACAATGTTAACATATATCACATCCATGAATGAACTTTTTCATAGCAGACCGCATTCCAGGCCATGAGAAACTTGTCTTGAGCCGACTGAGAGTCTTGAGATAACCAAAGTGTCCTCCCATTGGTAATGAATGTCTTTCTGATAAAATTGTAAGCAATAGAGACGAATTAGGACTCAACAATAGTTTTCCATCTTTAGCCCAAACTTCATCACGTTTGAAGTACCATAATGCGTCGAAATTGGGCAGATGATCACAGAAGGGGTCACGACTCACCTTTTTCCTTAGTTTCTCCCACCATTCGGCCACTGTTAACGAAATTGAGAGAAGCTAAAATTCAGCCACCCGCAACAAAGCATCTGCACCTTGATTTTCTTTTCCCATCTTGTACTAAATTGTATAATCGTATCCAAGTATCTTCGAAAACCACCTTGTCTATGCCGGAGTGGTGATTTGCTACTCCAATAAATACTCCAGGATCTGTTTATCAGTTTGGATAACGAAAGGTCTTCCAAAAAGATAAAGACACCGTTTACAGAATGCCTTGACGATAGCCATCATTTCCTTTTCATAGGTGGAAAGTGTTAGGGCTGTCCCTTTCAATGCCTCACTATAAAAAGCATTAGGTCGGCTGTTTTGTGACAAAATAGCTTCGATTTGGATTCCCGATGCCTCACATTCTACAACAAAGGACTGAGTGAAGTCTGACAATTGTAAAATAAGTGGAACGGTGAGGGCTTCCTTCAATTTTTTGAATGAAGTTTCAGCTTCAGGAGTCCATTGAAATTCATGATTTGTCAGCAGTTGTGTAAGTAGAGCTACGAGAGCACCGAACCCTTTGATGAACTTTCTGTAATACTCGATTAAACTAAGAAACCCACGAACTCTACAAGCAAATGTTGGAACCAGCCAATCAAGCACAACCCAGATTTTGTAGGGTTGACTACCACACTCGTAAGAGAAATAAGATGTCTCAAGTACTCCACTTGCAAGGCCTCAAACCTGCATTTTGAATGTTTCGCAAACAAATTGTTAGCTGATAAAATTTGTAAGACCATACGAAGATGTTACAAGTGTTCTTTCCAGGTTTTACTATACACCAGGATGTCGTAAAAAAAAAACTAATACAAACTACTTGAGATATGATTGGAAGATGTCATTCATTGGACTCTGGAAAGTGAAGTGAGCGTTGGTTAATCCGAAGGGAATGACCAGAAACTAGTAATGCCCTCTTCGTGTGTGCAAAAAGAGGTATTGTGCACATCTTCGGGTTTCACGCGGATTTGATGATACCCTACTCGCAAATCCAATTTAGTGTAGTATTTTGCTCAGTGTAACTCACCGAGAAACTCATATATCACTGGGATTGGATACTTATGTTTGACAGTAACACGGTTCAGTACCAGATAGTAGACATAAAAACGCCACGAAACTTCTGGTTTCTTAACTAGCAAGACTGGGGATGAGAAGAGATTATGGTTGTGTCGTATCAATCTGGAGTCAAGAAATTCACGAACCATATTCTCTATTTAGGTCTTTTGATAGTGTGGGTATCAATTAGGGCATACACTGATTGGTTCATGGTCGGATTGTAGCGGAATTTGGTGGTCATATGAGCCGGCCGGTGGTAATTGTACGAGAATCTTGAAGGCTTGTGGAAATTCAAATAGTAGTTGGCTAAGGTCGGTTGGAATGGTATCTTTCTCTTATGTGTTGGTGCTTGAAACCATGTGCAAAAGTTCTTTAGTTGGTGAGTGGTGTTAATGTCGGTTCCTTTAAGCCATGTAAAGTGTGAGGTTGTCCTTCATGCTTAAAGGTCATGGTGAGCTTGCAATATGTAAGGACCTCTATTTATGATTGACTCATTTCATGACAAACCTCATTGGGATTACTTTGTAATGGATAGCTTAGGTCTTCAATTATGACCCATCTTCAACAAGCTTCCAAGATCCCAAAGTGCTTCAAGAGAGGTAGTTCACTTGACTTAACTCTTTGAAGAGATTTAGTTGCACATACTCACTAGCTTGCATATGATAATTATTCTTGAATTGAATGTCATTTGATAACATGTCTTGCATGATAATTATGCTTCCTTTTGTGTGCATTTCACTCACTTCACACTTGCACAACTTTCATATAAATTAGATGTTTTTTGTTGTGTTGGAAAAAGACTTTTTCCCTTGACCGCTTGGTATGCACCTGCACGAACCGCGGTCCCAACAACAGTTGGTACCAGTGTGTTTCACGCGTAAGGTACCGCAGTGGTGTCCCTGCCTGTCCAGCGGTCTCCACCGTAAAGTTGTCCAGTATGTGTGACGCGGTGTATACCGCGGTAAGGACACTTGCCTAAACTACGATGTAGACAGCAGTTTTGACTAGGATTTCAATTCCCAAGTTCAAAACGATGTAGTCTTGACTATGGCTTCATATACATATTGGTCATATCTTCCTATTGGCCGTTTTTAGAGCTTGAAGAACACATTTTAAGAGAGAGAGAGAGAGATAAAATCCTAGAGAGAGAGCTCCAAGACTTGTTTTTTACTCAGCCAAACACAAATCCTATGTGTATCTAACATCTTTCAAGCATCATCTTTTCATGGGTCTTCATGCTTTCACATCCTTGTAAGTTGAGCATGTCCTATAACCTATTGTTTGTCATATTTGTCCATCTTTGTTTAGGATTAGCAATTACTTTGTTGATTAATTGCATGGCCCTTTTGATTAAGCATGTTATGAGTATATTTGTGTTTTTGTTTATTGGTTGAGATTGCCCATTCATTGATAGCTAGAATTCAGGATCATTTTACCCTCTAGCTAAGTCTTTATGCCTTGCATTTAGACATTGATGTGTATGACTCATTTATTGCATTTCTTGATTGCATTTATTGTCCTTGTCATGCTTTATGACAACTTGTGTTGATTGGGCTTTGTTTGATGACTAGATTTTAGATTCTCATATCTTTATCTAGTTAAGTCTTTATGAACATTCATATAGACATTGATATCTAGGATTGTTGTTTGTTGCAATCATTAAATTTCTAGATAAGCATTTAGTGTTGCCTAACATTATTTGCATATTAGCATATTGACATATATTCACATAGGTTGTTTATCTTTTTATTGAGAGTTAAGTTTTGTGATTACGGGTGTGTAGTACACAAGTAATTGGTCTAGAATCGCTATAAAAGGCATACAGGTAGTAATGGTGGGTTAGTGACCAATAATGGTGTGACTAGAGGTCAATCTAGGTTGTAAACATCATTACATTAGTGGATTTGAGGACCGTGTATGGTTAGAAGGATAGCTCGTGAGTTTTGCCCAGTTGGAGGGTTTCTCACGTAAATCAATCAACGTGTTATTTATTGTTTTCCGTACTTTAATTAAGTTAGTTGTATTTTGATTGTGTTGGGTTATTTATGTTAATATTGACTAATATGAAAAACTGGTAATTAATTAGATTAACAACCCATTCACCCCACACCTAGGTTGTTTAGACACACGATTGAGTGTATTTTCATGATAATTGGTTTTAATAGGTCCCAAAGTCTCCAACCATTGCACTCCTAATACCGTCTGACACGTAGCAACGAGTAACACATAAAAGTCTTCTCAGATTGGATGATTTTCGATGATCAAAGTGAGAGCCGAACAACAACCGGAATAATCAATCTTCTCACCGGTCCCTACCATGACCTGGAGAATTCTGTCTCTAACAACATGCAATCCAAATTTAGATACCACCGTTTGATTAAGAAAATTATGTGTACTCCCTACCATCAATAAGAATTGTAATGTCTTTATTCTTTAACTTGCCAATCACGCGCATGGTTTGTGGATGAATAGTGCCAGCCAAGGCGTGGAAAGAGATTTCAAGAATGGTCTCCGTAGTTTCTGAGTCGTAAAATGGTTCGTCTGTCTCCATGTGATATGTCGGTGTCATGTATGTCATGTCTTCAAGCATGAAGAGCTGCGGACGCTCACAATGGTGGCCTGGAAATGAACTTCTCATCGCAGTAGTAGCAGAGACCTTTCTCCCTTTATACACACGCTTCTTGCCCAGTAATTTGGCGAATGGGGACTGATGGTGCAACCTGTGTTGAAGCTGTTTTTTGGTTTGGAGGGGGTCCAAGAAGGCTGGCAGGTGGACTGGTTGTGAATCGGGACTGAGTTTTTGACAACTGTGGTCAAAAAAGGAGGTCCGATCTTTGGCTGAAGTTGAATTACATTCCTCGATCAGTCGCACCACATTGATTGCATCTGAAAGGGTCTGTGGCTGTTTGACTCGTACATCAAGTCTCACCTCATCCTTGAGCCCTGCAATGAAACAACCAACAAAGAAGTTTTCTGGCAATTCGTTGACGCAATGAGACAATCTTTCAAAAGCTTCCTGATAAGCAGCGACAGTTGTAGTTTGTTTAAGGCGAAAAAAGGCTTTGAATGGGTCATCGTAATCCGTCGGTCCAAAAGTGGTGAAATATTGCCTGGATAAATTCATCCTAGGTTGTAGGGCCTCCAAACTTGGTATACCATCGAAACCATTGGAGAGCGATACCCTTAAGATGGAACGATACCAATTGAACCTGTTGAGGAGGGGTGATTTGTTTGAACTCAAGGTATTGTTCAGCTTTGAATATCCAACATGTCTGATAGTCGCCACCGAAAGTGGGGAAGGATAGTTTAAATTGGGTGTAGGTACGGTTTGGTGTTGTGCGGGGAGTTGGGTTGGTTGGTGGTGTAGTGTGGGAGGCCTCAGCTGGTGCAAAAGGGGTTAACTTCTCTTTCGGGGGTGTGAGTATTATGGTTGAGCAGTAAGGCCTGGAGTTCGGTAAAGACAGCTAGCATGGTGGTGGTAACTTGGTTGAAGTTGTTATTGAGGTGGTTAAAACAAGATTCATGTCAGGTCAGGATTTTACTGACTTTATTCCGAAACTCATCGTTGTTTTTGCTGCGGGTATCCATAGAGCTTTTGGCTCTGATACCAAATTGATAAGATAATTTTAGAAAGAAGAAAAGAAGAGCATAGAAGAAACATAGAGAGATGAAGGATCGTGACTTTTGGTAAATATATCATACGTTTTTATTGAATTCAAATGAGCCATTTATAGGCTTACAAATAGAAGCCACTTCTAAAAACAGGGAACACAAACGACCCTCTAACAATCAAATAACATCCCATTAATCAAATAACAGTTCAACTAACAATCAGGTCCCAAACTAAAGGAACCCACACACACCAATATGAAAGCAACAACTAACCTATTGATATCGACCTGACTTGGTCTTCCTAGTACAGACTGACGATCTCCATGCATGGCTTGTATGGCCTACTTGAGAAATCAAACCATATCATAGTTTGTGAAGGGCATTGCAAAAATATATATATATATATAAAACTTTTCTCATCAGTGCGCACTGATAAATATATATATCAATGCCTTATATGTGGACCATTAGATTCAATTGTTTTGACTCAGTCTGCATGCACTTGTCGGTGCTTAACCATAATCTGTGGTCCACATGCAATGCACTGATGTATTTTATATCAGTGCACACCGATGAGAAAATGACTATATATATCGTGTTTCTTTATCTCATTTTTACAATGAGCTGCACATATATAATTAGTTAAATTGATTAAAATAGAATATACATAAGAATATTGATAATAGCAAATTACATGACAAGTTGACAACAATAAGTAGGTTTGCTTCCTTTGTTTGTTGGCCTTTGCAGGAGTTACAAAGTTTATAGCAAGAAATGCAACAAATCTTCTTTTTCTTTTTCTTTTTCCTTTTAAGTATTATACTATTACATAAATTAAGTATTTTTTAGGAGGGGATGATTCGAACTCGCAATCTCTTGATGCAGGTGTGAGTGGTTTACCACTGGACCAATTCATCTCGTCAAATACAACAAATCTTAACTATTAAATTGATAGAATGTTATTGTTGTGTAGACCACTATTTCTACTCTACAGTATGTTCTTCAAGAAAATTTCAAGGCTACTGAGATTGAGGTATTGATAACTTATATTCCTTGTTAACCATATAATTGTATGATTTGGTTGTGTATTTTTTTTTCAATTAATTCTTGCCCAAGTGTGTTAGGTTTTGGCTCGTATTCTCAAGTGAACCCAGTGTGAACCAAACGAGACTCTACTGATGTGGAATTTTCTTGAGACGTGGGAAAACGTTTGGAAGCTGAAGATGATGTTTGAGGGAGTCGTGAAGACCTTGAAGAACTCTGTCCCTAACGTTGTGCATTAGACAACGGTCTCATGAACTATATGCCTTAGAGATAGCAGCGTTGTGCCTTGTGATATGCAATATTGCATAGTGGCAAGGACAACTGTCCTTTTCCAGGGATTTTGCGATGTACCTTGTGCTGTGCAATTGCACAGCGACTAGGACAGTGGTTCAACTTCGGAGATAATCATTGTGGTTTGGTAGTGGTGGTAACAACGGTTTCGGGTTCGTTTCAGCTTATGGATCATGGTTTTCTGAGTGATATAATTTCAGGTGACTTGTAACGGTTTAGGAATCAAGTACGCAACCATGACTCGAATCGTAGTCAATCATAAGCATGCGTGGAACATGAAATCTTCAGTGGAAAAAGAAGTAGTTTGTTTCTGGAAGTTCTTGTGCTTGAAGGAAAATGATTTCTCTTTGCAAGAAGACTTGTGAATAAAAGGAAATAGTATTTATGTGAATAAAAGGAAATAGTATTTATGTGAAACAGGAAAGTCTTGTACGTGTAGGAGATGGATTTCCTTGTTGATCTAAGCTCCATGTAACTAGTATAAATATAACCTTGTAGCTAGATTATTTTGCGTAGAGTCAAAGAAACACATGTAACACCAGAGAGTGGTGAGATCCAGGGGAGACCCTAGGGAATATCCAGGGAGGAATCCGAGGAATATCAGTGGATCAAGTTAGAGATCCATGGGTGATATTCATAGAAGACCTAGGGGGCATTGAGGGGTTCTCGGTAAGGATCTTGTAAGCAGTGTGAGCGTTATGAACTGAGAGTCATGATGTAAAGCTAAGTTTGTGAGCTTGGGGGCTTGGTAAGGCTTTGCGGTTTGGGGTTGAAGTGTGAGAGATAATACTGGAGTATATAGTTGTAACAATTTATTACATAGTAGAACTTTCTCTGTCGTTCTGACGACCCATGGTTTTTTCCCTGATTTAGGGTTTTCTACTTATATATTGTGTTGTGTGATTGTTTATTTTCTCTCATCTTATTTTTCTACTAGTAAACATTAATTGCTATGAATTATTGGCGAATATTAGATATGCTGTTTCCACATTCATTGGTTCAAATTCCCAACAAAGTGAAATGCTTTCCATAGGTTGTCTTACTGATGTGAATCTTTTGATGTTTGGCAGGTGGGAGTTATTAGATTAGATGATCGAGTTTTCAGAGTATTATTAACTGAAGAAATTGTAGAACATCTGACCGCCATTAGTGAGCGTATGTGACTGATTAATTTGAGTAACTGCTACTTGAAAAAGTTTCTGTTAGATTTGAATTCATCAACAGGTGCTTTAGAGATGATCTTGTTGTGAGATCAGATAATTGCATTCAAAACATGTTCATTAGAAGGGTTGGCAAAGGGCTCCAAACCCTCTATCTAGTTCTAATTGATATCATTAAATACAGATAAACCACTAGCCTTTGTATGGAGAAAATCTCCAATAAGACGGTCTCATTGCCACTTGGTTAGACTGTCCAAAGAGATTGCACCAAATTTTAGTTTAATAATATATATTTATGTTCTCGAAATAAATGGTGTAATCTCATTGAGACGGTCTCACCAAGTGGCAATGAGACCGTCCCATTGAAGACTTTCTCCTTTGTATGATAGGATTGATATGGCACATGTACACACATGCTCCGATGCGTGTGATATGCAGGACTTAAGACAATTATTCAGCCTGCAATGGCAATTTTCCAATGAAGTTGGAGTTCAAGCTACCCAAGTAGAGATGATCTTGAAACTCAAAAGCTGAAGTCACAAAGGACATAACCTTCCCAGTAGGATCTTGAAACTTCTTGATTATGCTGCCATCGGCTGCCACGTTTATGACCATTGCTTTCCTGCACATAGGGTTGATTAGGTTGAACAATTTTGGAAATGCTGCTAGCAGATGTTTGGAAGCTTTAGAAGTGTGCACAAAATCCATCACATTGGAACTATACTGCACCACCGTGCAAGCTATTCAAATCAGTCCCGGGAAATACGGTTCCCAAGCATCTATAGTATTATGCTTCATTGACTTGAATTTTAATTCAAATACCTCTAGTATAGCGATCCAGAACGAGTCATCTGGGGCAAGATTGATGTTATCGGGTCCACCAGGAAGGTTCTGAACAAAAACTTCCGTCTCTCCTTAATTCTCGCCCTTCAGCCAATACTTAAGGCACATGAATCTGCCTCCAGAAAGAGCATCAACAATTTAACATGTTGAGAAATAATGAAAGCTTTACATAATTACTCTCATTATAAAGCATATATGTATAATGTCAAGTCTATTTTTTCATAGTTCCATGTTTCACAGACAACCAAATAGTCTTCGTCTCTTGAGAGCGCAACCTCGTTTGCACAACCTAAATGATCAAGCAGAGTTGATGTATCGTATGATGATGGATCATACTTGAGCTGTTGCCCTTCAGGTTTAGCCTCGAGCACGTCTAGATACAGGTTGTCGAACTCAAATTTGGTGCTTGCAACACTGAAATATAAACTCCCATCGGATGCTTCGATCACATCATCTGTAAACCTGAATAACGCGTAAAATCGTTGATGCATGTAAACTGAGTGCTACACTAATTGCAGTTCAGCTTTTTCTGTGGCGTCAAACAACAGTTTACATCCATTTTTGGACACATGAAATTGGTGGGGACTAATTTCGAAACAAATTAAAATCTCAAGATTAAAAATGTCGATGCAAATTAATGTGAGAAAGAACAAAGAGTCGGATTTCAAATACTAACAAAGCACTGATGTATCATCGGTAGATATCAGCTGCCAACAAAAGAAAAGATTCTCTTGATTTTAAGCCAATCGATTGGAGAGTCTTGAATTAGTATAGAAACTGACAAAAGTCCATGCTAAGATGGTCCGATATGTAGAAGAAAAAGGGCATGACTTGCACATGCCTCATATTAAAAAGATGATACGCTTGTTCATGTGTCGTTTTCTTAGGATCAATTATACCAACTTTTTCAGAGATTTGTTTTTTTCTCAGTCATGATTAAGAGTAATTTAACCTTCTTTTCTTTTTTTCTTTTTTTTTTTTAAAGAATTTAACCTGTTTTTACTCCCTAAGTAACCTATAAAAATTGCTGTAAATTTCCAAAGATCTACCTTACCCTTTAACTAAAATATAACAGTCGTCCAGAGGGTTGCACATTGGGGAAATGGGGTTAGATATAGGTCCCCCCATCCCTACTTCTCAAACCCTTCCCCATCCCCATCCATTTGTGGGGAAGTGGGGATGAGGAATTTTAGGGGGAGCTAGGTATCTCCATTCCCAATCCCAATTCTCAATTTTTCCAGTTTTTTTACGTTTTCTTATTTCCTCATTTCTCCGTTTGACTAAAAACTACAAATTAAAAAAAAAATACATTTCATTACAAATACAAGCATTACAAATACGAAAGAAAATTCATTACAAAATAAATGAGTTTATATAGTTACTAGTTAGGGTTTCAAAGAATAAAAAATTAAAATAATATATTTATATATGTTTGGGGGAAAATGGGGATGAGGGAGTCTCCCTATCCCCATCCCCATTTCAATATATTTATTGGGAAAATGGGGAAATTTGGATGGGGGGAGTCTCCCCATCCTTATCTCCATTTCAATTTGGGGATGAAAATCATCCTCATTCCCACTCATTTCCCCATTTTTTTTAAAAAAAAAACAATTCCCCAAATACTGATGGGGACGTGGGGATTTGGGGATCCAGAGGAAAATGTGAAACTCTATACTCACTCGTCCTTGTTTTAAAACTTGTTCAACAAAATAATTTACTACTATCAAATATTCAATTCATCAACAAAAAAATATTCCCAATTTCCTAGAATTTGTTATAAAAATAAAATAAAATAAAAACTCTTCTTTTTATCAACGGATCAAAAATCCGCCAGGACTTATAAACGAGAGCCCTATCACTTTCAATGAGGTCTCACAAATTTAATACTCTATCTCAAAAGACATGGTTTTTGTCACAATTTTATAATGAATTTAGATAATTTGTTTGGTTTTAAATGGAAGAGTTCTAAATGATTTTGAGGCATACAATATATTCATCATCATTACAAATATTATAGTTGCTAAGATAAAAACCTTCATACAAACAGAAAATCTGTCTTTTTCTTTTGAAATAGGTTGGTAGAAGCATGCATGTGCTGATGTGCAGATGTGCATTTTATAAACTAAAGTACATGATGAACTGTAACCTTATCTTGGAGCCATTAACATGTGATGCAAGAACTGTTACAACGCCATCTTCATTGACCTTTAACAACTCTGAAATTCAATTAAAATTACCAGATCTAATTAATCATCACAGCAATAATTAATTAATCTTTTCAAATTTCTGATTGATCAGTAGTACTGCTGTACTGCACATGGGGTTATGAATATGATTATGAGTAAATTTGGAATCCTGTACATGCTAATTACAAGTTTGACTAGAGCTTTGTCTCACCTTTTCAGCGTCACACACAATTAGTTCATTTTCCATTGTTGTTGTGATTCCAAGTAAAGCATGAGTAGTGTCTATGAATTTCCAGTCCTGCCAAGTTCCATTTTTGTGCAATCTTTTCACCCAACCATCTCTAGTAGCTGTGTATAGGACACCGTTGCTGTTCACACAAACATCTTCTGGGTCTTTTAAATACCCTTCTCCAAGTTTAATCACCCTCTACAAGAAAAATTAACAAATTATATAATTCAACTCAAAACATCATTAATATGAGAAGCTATATATTTTTAGTCTACCTGTAAATGGGTGTTTGTGGGTAGAAGATGAGAAGCTGATGAAGATGGTGGTGGCAATTCAAGCAAGTCCGGAGATATTGGTGAGAAGAAGATGATTTGAAGTGTAAAAGCAAGTAAACAAGCTACAAGGAAGCCTGAACATGCTGAGACGCACCGTCTTGGAGCCATAGCCAAAGCTTAGCAAGATCTTCAGTTTGATATATTTATATGGTTGGGAAAATCTTCAACAGATTAATATTATAAATAAAAATACTTACGCAATTGTTTTTTAACCAATGCAATTATTTTTGTTGTAAATATGTATTATAAATTTGGATCCTCTGCTGATCTGATATTTTTTCTGACCTCATATAATATCATAACACATAAGCATTATAATGATTGAGTGGTTAAAATGTGATTGATTTTTACAACCACTCTATCAACAACCAATCACATACTTTAAAAACATCAGGAAAAAGATAAGATCAGTAGAGAATCCAAATCCATTATGAATATACGGCGAAATTTATCACTTAACAAGTATAAAGAGATTGTACACACAATGCGTCCGGTTGCATTCGTGGTTTTTTTGGGTTCATGGATGATGTGGTCTCAACTCTCAATATGCTCGTAGTCGCAACGATAAGGATTTCACTGTCAGGCATCAATCAATCAAAACAAAATTGCATACGTCAGCATTATGAACAAATTAATTAAGACATTGAAATTAGGGTTATTATTAAAAATTTCCCTCTAGTTTTAACTATTGGTCAGATTGGCTACTCTAGTTTGAGAAATGGTCATTTTCATCCCTCTGTCAACTTTTTAACAAAATTAAATAACCCAAAAAAAAATTCCTCAAAAGTTAACCTAAGTGATGTAATACTTGATTTGTTACTATTATGTCATTAATCACGACACCCTCATTATTTACATGGTAACTGGTGAATATATACAATGTACGATATATTAATTTTTTATGTAAAATTACCATATATTACTTCTTCGTTTTTTTGTATAAGTACCATATATTAATTATGTTAATTTTTCGGATTTGATTGGTATTATTCCGTGAAAAAACGAATAAAATTTTATGACAAAAGTCCTAAAATGGCAAACATTTTTGCATATTAATAAATGCCAAGTCATATACCCAAAATAAACATAAGCATTTAATAATAAAATATGTCTCATGCTCATCTTAATTATTGTTATCTCTATAGTTTATTAACACATATATAACATATTAAATCAATAGTTTAGATTATTTTTATGTTTTTTACTCGACTGTTAATCAAGAACATTCGTTTAGACGAGATAAGGAGATCTAAATCCAATATAATTATATCTCTCCTCTCTCATAGTCTCACAATATATAAACAGCGCTAGAGATAGAGAGAGATAGAGATAAAGAGATATAGAGAGAGACAGAGAGGTATAGAGAGAGAGAGAGATATAGAATTCCAATTTTGTTTTTCTTTTTTAATTGTAACAATTTTATTATGGCACTCACAGGGTTGGACTCAGACTCGTTGAACACAGAAGCAATAGAAACAACAACAACCACCAAAGTGAGTCCTCAAGTTGTTGAAGTGGAGTCGGTGAAATGCGACTCCTGCGGTTTCACAGAGGACTGTACTCCACCGTACATTCGTCGTGTGCGTGACCGCTACAAAGGAAAATGGTTATGTGGGCTGTGCACCGAGGCTGTCAAAGACGAAGTCGTGAGATCGAATAGGCTCATATCCATGGAAGAGGCTTTCAATCGTCACACCAATTTCTACAACAATTTCCGATCAAACGCTCAGACAGGAACAGAGCACCCAATTTCTGCTCTGGGAAAAATCATGAGAAAAAGCTTGGATTCTACTCGTCCGCTTCGTTCCAACTCCACCGGTCTGCTTCCTAATATCAAACCCGTCAAGGCTGTGACGGGTTCGTCGCTTTCTCGCTCCGGGAGTTGCTTTTCGGCTATCTCTCGTTGAATTATTTCTCTATCAGTCTCTGCTTCTTTTGTTTTGTCGTCGTCGTAAGATTTCAATTTCAAAAGGGTAAATAATTTAATGTTAAAAACAGAGGAATTCCGTTTTGTTGTTGTTGTTGTTGCTGCTGCTGTTTTAGTTTATGATGTATAGGTTCATAGGTTGTAGGGTTTTAAAAGCCGATACTAGATTTGATAATCTGGTTTATGGAGCTTTAATGAAATTAATATAATCTCCAGATTGAAATTTGTTCTTGTTTGTTTGTTTATGTTATTTGCAAATTGCAGTGTACCAGTTGATCTGCAGTGGCTGATTTCTGTGAAGCTGTGTGTTTGGATATATATATATATTATGGAAAATGAGTGTCTGCTTAATGACAATGAAAATGAAAATGGTATAGATTTAATTTTTAGAATCACATGAATTTTTTTTTCTATATATTATTATATCTGGCCAACTAGAAATTCTCAATTTTTCATAAATGATTTTTCAACACAACTTGCCTTGAGTTTTTAATAATTTTGGCAGCATTTAATTTACAGAGAGATAAAAAGGAATCTCACAACAAATGATTTAGCTGGCTCAGAGTCAATTTTAAGTTTTGCCAACTGTGAAAAAAATGGCTCATTTAGAATGTTGTCTGATAGAAAAGACGGCGACATAGAAGAAAATGGACAAGAAAAAAAAAAACCCGAAAAAAAGACTAGTTTTTTCAAAACATGCCTCAATTTCATGGATAGTTTTTTTGTTTTCTTTTTAATTTATTTTATGCAGGATCTGGCGAGAGAAGCTGATCTGATATGAGGCCATGTTGTGAAGAGTAGTTTTGGAGTTTATAGATAAGTCATGTTGTGAAGAGTAGTTTTGGAGTTTATAGATAAGTGTGTGGACATGTCTATAGCCTGAACTCGTAAGTAGACATATCAAATTAATCTGAGGAAATTGTTCTGTTCTGGAAACACGTGATATTTTTGTTTGTGTTAGGTACTTTTCGTCTAAGGTTTTGCGACAACAAAGTTGGCCAGCTGGCACTGTACTGTATTACTTCTGCTGGCTGCTGCTATTTCCTTATCAACTTTTTTTTTTTTTCTGTTTTTTTCTATCACACCCGTAAGTAATAAGAACACCCTCAATAGACCGGAAAAGAGTATGTTTTTTGACTATTAATAATGAGATTCAACCGGAATTTACTCCAATAGCCTTTCTATCTCACTCCTTAAATATTTTTTCGGCCAAAGGCTCCCTAAATGTAAGGAGTGAAGCATTCTTCTATATATTTTTTTCACTCACCAAATAATATGAGTGACCAAGATGAGTCCACATCCTTCATTTTCAATGGTCCATGTTCAAGTATTCAATAACTCTTCCTTTTTTATTTAACCCAAATTCTTTTTTATTTTAACCCAAATTATGTTTTGTTTAATCCATATTATGTTCTATTTATTAAACCTAAAAAAAAAATTTAAAAACAACCCAAACTTTTTTTTTAAAAAAAAAAACCCAATTTTTTTAATAAAAAAACCCAATATTATATATTTCTATAATATATTTATATTCATATTTGCCAATTTATATTTATATTTATATATATAATAATATTTCTTTTTTAATTAAAAATTTTAAAAAAATAATAATAAATCATTATTAAGGAGTCTTATCGGAGTGTTAACTACTTCCTATCTATAAAATATACAGTTGACTCCTTAAATCTATGGAAAATTTATATAGCCTCAGAGATGTTCTAACAGCCGGGATTTTCTTCCCATACATTTATTTACAAATTATAAGTATAAATGAAATTTCAATCTTTCACGTGTCACTTCACTTTTGTGCATTAAATTTATAGGGTGAGTAGTAGCATGAGAATGATACTAAACTTTATTGATTATCCCAATAATTAAAAACATAAGACCGGAAGTCAGACTCTGTCAGACCAGAAAGAGAAATATCATCGATGGAAATTGGAAAATTGAAATTATTGGACAAGAAAAGAAAAAAATTAAACAAAAAAGCTTGGTCATGACTCATGAGTGAGGGTCAAGGTGTGTGCATATGTATTGACTTTGAAAAATATAGAGCTGGGTCAGTACATAGATCAAGGAATTATTGTATATGTTTTTTTTTTAAACAAGAATTATTGTATATCAGTATATGTATATCTATGCATTTAATTTTAGTTTCACATATTTATATGATATCTCAAGCTAGCTTTATCCATGTATTCACCTATCTTCACTAGTAAAGTTGTTTTATATTAACAAATTAACGATTTTTTAAAAAGTGAAACGAATAATGATATAATATTTAAACTTTTAAGATATTGACCCATTAATAATCTAATTTGATAAAATAAATTAATAAATTAATGGATTTTTAAAAGGGAAACAGATACTAATTTATTATATTACGTGTTTTAATGTATTGTATCGATTCATTAACAACGTACTTACCTCATTCAATAAAACAAATTAACAACTTAACAAAATTTTAAAAGTAAAACATGACTAATTATATTATGTGTTTTAATGTAGTAATTATATATTAACATATTAACAATCCAGTCTAATAAAACAAATTAACGAACTAACGAATTTTTAAATATGAAAATCCATTTTATTACGTGTTTCGATATATTGACCTATTAATAACCCAATTCAATAAAATTAGACCCATGAACCTAAATTTTTCTAATGGATTTGAAGAGTGTTAATGGGTCATGTAGTCAAATTTTGTCTATAGACTATAATTTAAAGTATCTTCAGCCATTTTTCATACATGGTTAGCTGGACCAATGTAGCAGTCTAGCCATTGACAACTACATCTAGTATCAAATCTATGTCCATCTTCAAAGGAGCAAAATATAGACTGAAGATAAATACTGACTTTAATTTATATCAAAACCAGCTACTGCAACTGCATAAATAATCAGTTCACTTAATTTATTCCTTGCAAGATTGAAAGACAATTTGGAACATTAATTTGCAAGATTGGGACGAAAAACGGTGGTTTTTGGAACTTTGGAGGGCTGAAAATTTTTATTTTTATTTTTCGATTCGGTTTCTCAAGAAAAAAAAAGGGATGTGACTGGGCACATCATTGTCTTTTGCCGATGTGACCGGTCGCTGACATGGTTAATGTTACCATGACGTGGCTTGACACGTCTTAACCTGTCCAATGACGTGCGCGGGCCGTTTGATTTTAGTTGCAGATTGGGCCTAGGCCGTTTGGTTGGCCCAAATTGAAGAATAGTCCGTCCCACATTTATTCCTTTTATTTACTTGTTTTAGCCATCCAGTTAGATTGGGCTTCTTAGATAGCCCATCAACTGAAATAGTTGTATACCCTTATCTCTGTATATTTTGAACTATTACAATATTTCAGGATTAGGATAAAGGATATGACTCGAACCCACAACCTTCTTCTAAATGTAGAATGAGGGGTTTACTATTAAGTTAACATCATCATTAGATAATATGAGGTGGAAAAGATTTGGATGCCGAATTATCCTCATGTTCCTCTTCCTCTTACAACATAGAAATGCTTCAATAATTTTTTTTATAGATATTATAGTGTTTTGAGAAGGGGAGTCTCGAACTCACAATATCTTAGTGTATGTATGAGAGATATGCCAAATCAATAAATTTTTGTTACATCTTTATAATTGAAAAACTCAATAATTACGGTCACAACTACATTCAAGAAGTTGATTTTAGTCATATCCATTCGCAATCCGGAAATATTGCAACACTAATACCAGTCAACTCAAAAATTAGTCCAAATAATGTGGCAAGTGATTTGTTATTATCATATCATTCACCACATCACCTCATGATTTGTACGGTGATAACAACTCATTTACCACATCAATTAGATTAAATTTTTAGGGTCATATACTGTTACTCATATGGTAATAATTTAAAAAAAATGAAAAATATATATACACGGTCAATATTAGAATATGGGTATTGTTAACTTGTATCTTTAAGGCATATGTTAACAATTAGAAAAATTGAAAAACATTTATTGCATTTATTGTCTCAATCAATACAATAAATGTATTTTTGTAATAAATGTTATTCCCCTTTTAGAATTTTTATAGTGTTAACACTCCCTTAGAATATTTGTCAAACAATTTATTAATATTTTTTACTAAAAAAAAAAAACATTTAGTTAATTTTTTGAAACAGAGGACCATTTAGTTAGAGTTAGGCACAATATTAATAGCATTTCGATTAAAGATAAACAAAAAAAAACAAAAAAAAAAGAAGTGGACAATCACCGACCACGTCCACGAAAGTTGGAAACTAGATTCTGTAATGTCTAATGATCCTCTTCTTCCCTCGCGTCACGCGCATTTTCTGAAGACAAGGCACCATCAAACTACCCAGAACCTGTTTTTCTTCTTCTCTTAACACCAACCAGGTATATTTTAGTTTTAGTTTTAGTTTTTTTTTTTGGAAACTGTAATCACCTCATTTAGGATGAAAAATTTAAATGTTCTTTTATTATGTTGAATTAGGGTTCAAATTTCAGACACCAGAGGGTTTGAAGATTCGTGATAATCGATTCCTTACATTTTCACGGGCCTACGGGTTGGTTGGAGAATATGATAGAACCCAAAAGTTTTTATTGCATAAGACGACCCATTTACCGTGCCGTTTTCAATGGAATTTGTGCTTTAGTTTTGTTTTTCTTGTTGTACAATCACGAAAATTTATTCAGAAGTCGTGTTGGTTACAGAGTAATTCATAGTAAAATCGCGGAAGTTAATGTTAGTGCTGTGATTGTGAATGTGAATGTTGATAGTTCTGTTTCGAATTATTTGAGAGAGACTAATCTTGAATTATGTGATGGATTGTCTGAACACCATGGTTATAACACTCGTTGTGAGTACTTGCAGGCCCATCCTGAGTGCAATGCCGATGGGTTCTTCGATTACATTAGTTTCTTTTACTGTGATTGTGCGGAATTTAGTGTTGTGGGTTATTTGGTGTTGATAATTTGGCTTGGTGCTTTGTTTTATTTACTGGGAAACACCTCGACAGATTATTTTTGTTGTTCTTTAGAGAACCTTTCGAGTCTGTTGAAGTTGCCACCAACGGTTGCAGGAGTTTCTTTACTTCCATTAGGGAATGGAGCTCCTGATGTGTTTGCGAGTATTGCTGCTTTTGTGGGTAAGGATGCGGGAGAAGTGGGTCTCAATAGTGTGTTGGGTGGAGCTGTTTTTGTTACTTGTATTGTTGTAGGGACTATTTCTTTATCTGTGGCGAATAAGAGGGTTCACATTGATAGAAAATGTTTTATTAGAGATATATGTTTCTTTATGTTTACTCTCATCTTGCTTGGTGTTATTTTGATTGTTGGCAAGGTGACCGTTTGGGGTGCCATAGCCTTTGTTTCCATCTATGTGGTTTATGCATTTTTGGTTACTGCTTATGAGTTCTTGAGGAAATCAGTTCAAGCTGTTACATCATTGCTGCCCATTAGAAGAAGTTTACTTCCTCATGAAAGTGATGAAGATGAATCTGACTATGCTTTGCTACTGGAATCTGATACTGAAAGTAACGTTCCGCATCTTCCAAATAAGCTTCCCCATTGGGTGTGGGCTCAAAATGTGAAAATTTATTCAAATGAGGCTCTTACATCTTTCCCAGAAAGTTCCAAATCTCTGTGGGGTTGGAATGAAGAGGAAGCTGAGATAGACCAGCAGCCTCACTCCTATTCCAAGCTCTGGTCATTGCTGGAGATGCCTTTGACACTACTAAGACGGTTGTCAATTCCTATAGTTGAGGAGGATCGGTGGTCAAAGGGATATGCCATGGCGAGTGCTTCATTGGCACCAATTCTATTGGCATTTTTGTGGGGCTATGAAGATGGTGTGGGTTCTGAGGATAGGCGCATTGCGTACATTATAGGTATATCCTGCGGTTGTGTATTTGGTCTTCTTGCATATCTATTCACCACATCTGATCAACCACCTCGCAGATTTTTATTTCCATGGGTTTTTGGTGGATTTTTCATGAGTATTATCTGGTTCTGTATTGTTGCAAATGAGCTTGTTGCTTTGCTAGTGGCTTTAGGTGTAATCTTTGGAATTAATCCATCACTCCTTGGATTGACTGTATTGGCATGGGGCAACTCAATGGGTGATTTGATGTCAAATGTTGCACTGGCAATGAATGGTGGCGATGGTGTACAGATTGCCATGTCGGGATGCTATGCAGGACCAATGTTCAACACACTTGTTGGTTTGGGCATATCAATGTTGCTTAGAGCTTGGTCTATGCAACCCACATCATACACAATTCCACAAGATGATAGCTTGTTTTATACCATGGGATTTCTTATGGCAGGTCTCATTTGGTCACTTATTGTCTTACCACGGGATGATATGTGCCCCAGCAAGACATTAGGAATTGGCCTTATTACGATCTACTTGGTTTTTCTCATCTTTAGGGTGAGCACATCTATGGGCATTGTGTCAGCAGTAGGTCTCCATTGAATTACTGTTGGGTTGGACATCGGCAAAGTTAGCTCTTGACAATGTCTGGACTTGACAAATTTTGAGTTCATTGGCGGTTAGTTCATTACTTCATCCCCATTTCTATAGCAGGGGTTCAAAGGTATACTCTCATAGATTATGTATAACATCTACTTAAAATGCTTATGCTTATGTAAATGCCATCAGTTTTTTAACATGTAACCATAAAAACAAAGCAGAATGTCTCACTAAAAATAATCAAATTGTAATTTAGAAGAAATTTTTTCAATATCAATTTTCCAAACCATATTTTGTGCTATTCCTTTGATTGGTGGTACTTTCTTTTTGTTGAGTTGACTTCCTTATTGAGCTTTGATAATTGTATTCTCCTAATTCTTTTATTTGTGAGGATTGGATGTTATACTGGTTTTGCATTTCCCTTGTGTTTTACCAATCTTAATTTTTTTTTTTTTTTTTATGGTAACTAGGTGTTCCACTTTTACAAACCATATCCAAATGTTTCATGTAGAATTCCTAGTTTTAGCAAAAATCATATTTACTAGTGTAGAAATTGCAATTTCATCATCTAGCATTCGAATTTTCCATAGACCGGATAGAAGTGCTCCCCATTAATACCAAGGAAATGTGATGAACTGAGTGATATTAATAGCATACACCTTTAAAAATAAAACGATACGATCTTTGATATTAACATACTCTTTACACAGATCGGTTGTGTTTCTAAATCCTTTTTGATATATACATTTACACCCTTCATGCTTAGAAAAGGTAATTAATCTATTCTTGGTCGATGTGTGTGTATGTTTAAGTGTTTTTTAGTATCTAAACATATAGGTCATTTTAGTCACTAATGAAGATTGCTCTGGTTTTGTTCCTTTTGTGCATCTATTCCTTGCCTTCCTGTTGTCAAAATTCAATGTGCAAATTTAGATATCATAGACTTATATTATTATCATTATAACTCAGCCTAAAATTAGTAGGCTGTTAATCTCACATACATTTGTACGTGTGTTTGTTAGTAGGAATGTATCTTTAGGACACATAACGTTACCGTTACGAAGTTTCAATGCGTATTTCTAATCAGAGTAGGAATTACAATTTATAAGGTTGGAGTAATTTATTTCATTCAATTGAATTTGATTGATCGATAGATATTAAATAATGGCATTCCTCAAATGTTGAACACATGCTTTTCCATCTGTGGAGAGATCAGATGTCGTATTCATATCTTGCTTTGCTTAAAACGTTACAAGTCTCGTCTGCGAATGGCTGAGAATTTGCCATTTCGAATTTCGAATCTTGAAAATCCCACTACCCACTTGCAGTTGCTTTTACTATTTTGTGACTTTCGTTATAATAGCGATTAATTGCTGTTGGTTAATGAACAGAAAGTGCTCTAAAATATCTATTTTGCCATCATCGTTCAATTGCCTGTGGCTGTGGCCCCCCCACGCGGACCCAAGCATATGTCGTCGTGTGCTTTCTTTCAAATGCCAAATGCCAAATTGCATCTTTACATCATCTCCTATCCTATCTCTATCTTCTAAATTCGAGTCTAAAAGAGAGTATTTTTTTTCATATTCAATCTCTAAATTTTTTAATTTATTATTATTTTTCTCTCTTTATTTTTTTAAGGTATTTTATATTTTTCTAATAAACTAATTTATTTTTTAAAAATAATTATTAGATTTTTAAATTATATTCTTCTACAGTTTATTTTAAAAAACTTTATCCATTACAAAAATTAGGATTATTTTCATACAATATTTGAATTTGAATTTAATATACAATTATATATAAATTTTGTATTTTTATTTTCATTTTATTAACGTTTTTTTAATATATCAAAAGTTAATAGATATTCAAAATTTATTTAAAATATTTTTAATTTATCAAATATATAAAGGCAATTTTCTTGCAACCAAAAAAAAAAAGAACCGATCTAGGAAATGAATTCTTTATCCTACAAGGATTTCATTTCTAAATCCAGAGGGAATCATTTCCTATGTAGTTTCCTAACCAAACACGGCCTTAATGTATGATTGTATATAAAAAAAGATTGTGCGAATGGCAGAGTTGTTATTACCAAGAATAGCAAGCCCAAATTCACAAAAGCGACGTCGTATCTGTTTGTTAGTTTGTGAAAAATACTCGATTTGTCTAAAAAAAAAACAAAGTCTTAAAAGTGAAAACGAAGGTTCTATACTTCTATCTTGCATTCCTTCTTATCTCTCTCCAATATCTGTTTTCTCATTCTCTGGTCTGAAACTCAGAAATCAGAATCGAAGAAGATGATGCACATGACTTTATATTGGGGGATCAAAGTCACAATTCTCTTCGATTCATGGAAAACCACCAATTGGCTCGGTTACATCCTCACCTTACTCGCTCTCTTCCTCATCTCCACCTTCTACCAATACATGGAAGATCGACGCCATAGATTCAAATCCCTCTCCTCCACTAAATCCTCACCGCCGCCGGCGGCGGTGGCGGCGACGACGGTGACTCCTCTTCTGGTGAAATCCAGCCGAGCCAGCTCCGCTAGATTCGCGACGGCAGTGTTGTTCGGAGTGAACTCGGCGATCGGGTATCTGCTGATGTTGGCGATCATGTCGTTTAACGGAGGTGTGTTCTTGGTCGTCGTTTTGGGTTTGTCTGTTGGATACTATTTGTTTAGGTCTGCAGAAGAGGAGGTTGTTGTTGTCGCCGACAACTCTTGTGCCTGTGCTTGATTTTCTGTTCTTTTTATTTAAGCTTAATTTCCTGTACCACTATATTTCATACAAATTACCATCTGATACAAACTTGTTTGTTATCGTCAAATTTTCGATGTTAGTTTTCTTCCCAGATCTTTATTTGTTTTTTGTATACTAAATTTAATATAATGTTGCGTTTGATTGAAGCAAGCATTTAATCATCAAGAAATGTGTATCATACGAGTAGTGGGATGTATCTCTCTCAAACCCGATTGATTAAGTGGTTTGCCGTTCACACCTAGATCACAACGAAGCTGTGAGTTTGAGTCGATATTGAATAATCAATTGTATTAAGCGTATAAGATTAAAGCTTTTCTCATGACTAATTCATACAAACAATTATGTTCTTTCATTTGTTAATTCTGTTAGAATGTTGCAACGGTTTCACAAATTAGACTCTTGCTTTTTAATTTTTCTTTTCAAGTGAATTTTTACAATATTTTGATTTTCAATCACCATTCTTGCATAATTTTTACTTTCAAGTAGAATAACACTTCATATTATTGTATGGTATCATGATTGAGTTAATATAAAGATAAATCCACTTAAATATCCAGTCAAACTTACAATTTTAATCCATTTAATTAGCATATGGAAGCCTACAATCTTAATGTACTAAAGATTTGATTGGTATTTGTATTATGTAAACATCGTTTCTACTTTCATTATTATATTAAAAAATATATATATATATCGGACGATTTGGTGGCATGAACATTTCATCCGTCCGACAACATCCAACATTTTATTTTCTAAAATTTCAGTCCAATTGCAAAGCTGTCCAATGCACAACTTAAGTTAAGCTACAAGCCTACAAATTACCCGTGTGGGAAACCAACTGGGCCTTCGATTTCTGGTTATTTTTCTAAGGCCAATATAGTCCAATTTTAGGCATGATCCTGGGCTTTTTATTAGTTCAATCCAAAGCAGAAATATTGTACCATTATCAAAAACTGGGAGATGGCTATGGTACAAATGGAGGCCGTGCTTTGTACCGTACCACAACCAAAAAAGCAACATAAAAAATAATAAATAAAAAACTGAGTGCTTTTCAGGCCACAAAAAGCAACCGGTTTCAATCAATTGTTTTAGGTTTAATTTTTTTTCATATTATATATATATATATATATATATTAATAATGTAATTATATTATATTACATATTTACATAGTAATTAATAAAAAATAATTTTATGTTAAAAAATTATTGAAAAAATTCATTTAAAATATATGAAAATTCTAAATTATATTATATTAAATAAATAAATAAAGTAAAAAACTTTAAATATTTGAATTTTAAGAACGAGTTCAAGGTAGGCCGAACGAGTTTAACGTTGAGATGAACGTTAAACTCGTTCAGCGAACAAGTCAACTTAGATTTTGACGAACAAGTTCAACTTAAGTTGAACAAGTTTAACGTTAATCTTAACGGTAAACTTGTCTATTGAACAAGTCAACGTAAATCGCACGAACAAGTTCAACGTACATTGAACAAGTCTACCGTTCATGTGAACGTTAAACTTGTCCAATGAACAAGTCAACGTAAATCTCCATGAACAAGTTCAACGTAAGATGAACAAGTTTAACGTTTATCTGATAATGTTAATCTTGTTTAATAAACAAGTCAACGTTAATCTACATGAACAAGTTCAACGTAGGTTGAACAAGTTTAACGTTCGTCTTAACGTTAAACTTGTTCAATGAACAAGTCAACGTTAATTTTCATGAACAAGTTCAACGTTTATCGAACAATTTTAACGTTCGTCTTAACGTTAAACTTGTTCAATGAACAAGTCAACGTTAATTTTCATGAACAAGTTCAACGTATATTGAACAATTTTAACGTTCGTCTTAACGTTTAACTTGTTCAATGAACAAGTCAACGTAAATCTTCATGAACAAGTTAATTGTAGGTTGAACAAGTCTAACGTTCATCTGAATGTTAAACTCGTCCAATGAACAAGTTAACGTAAACCTTCATGAACAAGTTGAACGTAAGTTGAACAAATTTATCTTTCGTCTTAACGTTAAACTTGTTCAACGAATAAGTCAATGTAAATCATCATGAACAAGTTCAACGTAGGCTGAACGAGTTTAACGTTTATCTGATAATGTTAAACTTGTTCAATGAGCAAGTTAACGTAAACCTTCGTGAACAAGTTGAACGTAAATTGAACAAGTTTAACATATGTCTTAATGTTAAACTTGTTCAATGAACAAGTCAACGTAAATCTTCATAAACAAGTTCAATCGTAGGTTGAACAAGTCTAACGTATGTCTTAACGTTAGACTTGTTCAATGAACAAGTCAACGTAAATCTTCATAAACAAGTTCAACGTAGGTTGAACAAGTATAACGTTAATCTAAACGTTAAACCTGTTCAATGAACAAGTCAACAGTAATCCATCATGAAGAAGTTCAACGTAGGGTGAACGAGTTTAACGTTTATCTGATAATGTTAAACTTATTCAATGAACAAGTTAACGTAAACCTTCATGAACAAGTTCAACGTAGGTGGAACAAGTTTAACGTTTGTCATAACGTTAAACTTATTCAATGAACAAGTCAACATAAATCTTCATGAACAAGTTCAGTGTATATTGAACAAGTTTAATAGTTCGTGTTAACGTTAAACTTGTTCAATGAACAAGTCAATGTAAATCTTCATGTTCACATAATCAATGCATGTTGAACAAGTTTAACATTCATGTTAACGTTAAGTGAACAAGTCAAAGTATAACTTCATGAACAAGTTCAAAACACCTTAAACGTGTTTAGTGAATTAGTCAACGTACACCATCATGAACAACTTTAACTTTTCTCAGAACAACCTATTCATTATATCTGTAATTGTTGGCATAAATTATTAAATGAAAGTAGCATTATTCATTCATTTTGTTATAAACTATTTTTTTAATAATATTATTCCGAGCATGATTTTTTTTCTATTATTTTGTTTTGAACTATTAAAATATTACGGGCTTATGAAACAAGGACATGACTTCACGATATAAGTGTAACGTTTCTGTAATTAGTAAGATTGTTCAGTAAAGAAATCAGAATAAATCTATATGAACAGTGCTTATTGTAGATTAAATTACTAGAGAAGATCTTTTGTGTATCTAGTGCATGATGCATCCCTAGTGTGATTACTGTATAAATATATGATAATAAAAAAATATATTTCCAATTAAAGAAATTATCATTGTTCAACTAAAATTTAAAATGAAAATCAAAATTATTTATATACGTCTATGCCCAAAAATCATATTATACAGTAAATTATTTATAAAATTCATATAATTGGCTACTTTGTTTTGACACTTATATTTCCAGATGACATGATTATGTGTCACACCAAGTAGAACCCATAATGCAACTACCCTCCCACTGTACATACCCTCTCGGTGTTGGAGATGTATCTCCCTACCTATTTAATGATTATATTTCTGTAGTTCATTTTAAGGTCTTCAACCACTAAGGTCAAGACAATAGACCCTTGATAACATAAATCAGTTATAGAAATCCTTATTCATTTATTTTGATTTAAAATAAATTAACTAATAATACTACTACAATGCAAATGTTATGTGAAACACATGGCTTATGTTATATATAAAATTCAACTCTCTTGATAGAAAAGTATAATAGAAATAATATTTGACCAAAATTTGTTTTTAAGTTTAATTTTCTATACGATTGACCTATTTTCTGTAATGGTCCAGAATTAAATAATAATTAAAAAACAGAACTTGTTTAGTATAATTTTTATATGTTTAATAGTTTATCCTTAATACTTGGTAAAAAATTACTTATAAAGAAATTAAGTGTTGCAGTAATTGTAATGCTTTGTAATAAATACATTCGGACACAGATTATGTTGTTTGTAATCCGTCAAATCTATCCATTGACCCAAAATTTTTAAAATTTAGTTCGGTTAAGGATGTTCAATGAAATTCATAAAAATTAAATTAGAGTTGAGAACAACAAATGAATCAATGAACATAGGTAAATGATTTTTTGAATGATACATGGTATCAAGTATTTATTGTGTTATATTATAGTACTTAATTTTATGTTGTAATTTCTGTAAAGAGATACTAAAATGGGTTTAGTTGATAGGCTGCTGGATTCCTTTAAAAATAACCCAAAAGGAACAAAAACAAATGTTGATGGCCTAATCAATGTAACATTTAAATGGACTCACTCAACCAAATGTTGAATTAAATGTTAACCCATTTACAATTGTTAGTCCACAATCACACAATACACAAAAGCAACAATTCATAGCAATTGAACCCACAAAAGTAACAGCCTAACCTAATATAGTAATCCAATTGTTTTCAATTTTGTGTGTGATTTTGGTTTTGTTTGGCAATCTGATTCCATACCCATTCCATGATGCCATTAATAAGTCTCTGCATTATTAATGTGGTCGACCAACCCCATCCACCAACACAAATTCCCCACCTGATTTTGTGTTTGAAAACCAAGTCTTTCATTAAACTCTCATATTTCTCCAAGTCAAGCTCCAAACTCAATTCACTGTTTTTCCTCCAGATTTCTATACACAAATATGCCATTCTTCCAAAAATGGATTCTTCACCGGTTGATTCCCAAGCAGCAAATGTTTGATCCACCTCTGAAATTTGTCCAAGTAAGTGAAATACATAAGTAATTGTTCATGGAATTGCATGAATTACAAACCGTTCATCAATTTTTGGGACGGATTTTATTGTTGTTTATCTCAATCTATTTCCACTCAAAATCTTCAATGTTCATGGCTTGTAGGTAGTAATATGGATATGAATAATGAAATTCATAGCAATGGAGCTGGACATCTGGATTTGAACAATGAAGGACAGTAAATGTGGCATGAGGCTGACACAACACATACATACAATGAGGAGTACTGTCCAGATGACTGTTACAACAACAATGAATGGCCATATCATGTGCCTTTTGCACGGTGGTGTTTCCACAGCCCCAGGTTTGTCCGATGAAAATTTGGTGCAACCGGCTGATGATGATGTTTCCACAGCCCCAGGTTTGTCTGATGACAATTTGGTGCAACTAGCTAATGATCTCGTACATAGTGAAGTTATAACTTTACATGTCAGTGATATTATGGGGAAACAGCTTATATCTGTTACTGATGCTGAGGATTTTTAAAAGAAATATTCCTATGGTATGGGGTTCAGCATGCATAAGGACATGTTGTATCAGACACCTATGGATTAATTACAATTCGTAGGTGGGTTTGTTCAAAAGAAGGGTATAGATCAAAAAAGCATGTTGAAAGAACCGATAAGATACGTGAACTTATAGGGCAGACTCGGGAAGGTTGTCGCGCAACATTGGAAATTAATTTTGACAAGGAGAAAATGTTATTGGTGGTTACAGAGTTTGTCAATGAGCATAGTCATAAGTTATCACCTAGGAATCACAACCAATTCCTTCGTTCTCATCAAAATGTTAAAGATTGTGATATAGCACAAGTGTAATCACTGAGATCAGTTGGAATGAAAATTTCCCAAGTGATGGACCACCTGTTGGATAAGTCTAGTAGTTATGCGGCTGTTGGACACACAAGGAAAGACCTATAGAATCGGCTAGACACCGTCCGCAGGTCTGTATCCGATAATTCCGATGCTGATTCAATTTTCTCTTACATGACTGGGAAATCGAAAATGGATCTAGGATTTTAATTTCGGTACACTATTCTTGAAGATGGTAGCCTTGGTACCTTATTTTGGTCCGACGTTGCGACTACGGATACTTTGGTGACGTAATTTCATTCGACTCAACGTACAGAACTAATTCTTATAATAGGCCGCTTGTGATTTTTGTTGGTGTGAACAATCATACAAAAACCACAATTTTTGGCTTCGGCTTGTTGGTGGATAAGACGGTCGATACATATACTTGGATATTGCAGACATTCTTAGAAGCTATGCATGGTAAATGTCCAATTTCGGTAGTTACCGATGGTGATAAAGCTATGAGTAAGGCCATAAGGTTAGTAATGCCTACTGCTATAAGCCGCCTTTGTTCTTGGCACCTTGAGCGGAATGTGCTGATGAACGTAGGTGATAACGCGTTTACTTAAGCATTTACCCATTGCATGTTGACCTATATGACAGAGTCAGAGTTTGAGAGTGAATGGTTGAAGATCATAGACACGTTTGGTTTGCAACAAAATGAATGGGTGAAAAATGATGTATTCTAAATGGAAGCTGTGGGCAGAAACCTTCTTACGAAGTACATTCTTTGGTGCTTTGCGGAGCACACAACTGTCCGAGAGTATTAATTCTTTCCTTAATCGATTTTTGCATAGTATGGTGAAATTGTATGAATTCATGAGCCATATCAATAGAGCAATGTCACGCATACGAAACAAAAAATTGAAGGATGATTTTGATTGCATTAATGAGTATCCAGTACTAGACATGACGCCGGTTCGGTTCAAACCGGAGAACCGAACCGGAATCGGCGTCAGAAAATCAGAACCGGAACCGAAAAAACCAGTTCCGGTTCCAGAACCGGACAAGGAACCGGTCCGGCCCGGTTCCGGTTCCGGTTCGTTTCAGCAAAGAACCGGGCGCTTCGAACCGCCCAGTTCTTCATTTAAATTTTTTTTAAACGAACCGTTGGAGGCCAACGGTCTGCTGACGTCAGCAGGCCGTTGGCCTCCAACGGTTCACTTGTTTTTTTTTTTTTAATTTTTCTTTTCATTTTCTTTTCTATAAATACCCCTACCCCTCCATTCATTTTTCCTCACCCCAATTTCCTCAATTCTCTCTAATTCTCAATTCTCAATTCTCTCTAAACTTTCAATTCTCCAAGTCTCAATTCATAAACTCCAAGTCTCCAAGTTTCCAATTTATATTATTTGCAATTACTAAGTTAGTAAGTTTCCAATTTATTTTATTTACAATTACTTAGTTTCTAATTTTATTTTATTTGCAATATTTCTTATTTCCAATTTATTTTGTAAGTTCCTTATATTTTGATTGGCTTATTTCGTTGACAAACCACATTGGGGATTATTCTTTGTAAGGGTAAATTAGGCCTCTTGAGTGTGATCAAGCTTCAAGGATATCATCTCTCTCAAGAGCACTTCAAAGGTATCTCACTTGTTTAACTTTCTTTGAAGAGATCTAGTTGCACACACTCACTTGCATGCATTATGTTCTTATCTTCATGTTATTGAATGATGTTTTGTATGCCACTTCTCACACTCCACACTTGCACTTTTTTGCACATCACTTAGTGTGTTGAGTTTGCCCCGAAAAAGAGAATTCCTTCTCTTACCGCGGCCTAGACCGCTTGGCAAGACATGCTTGCACCGCGGCATACAGAGCGGTATACCTCAGTAGGGTCATGCTTCCTGTACCGCTTCCTGTACACTTGCACGCATAACGACCCAAGTCGCGGTGTTGTCCAGTAGGCCTCTGTTGCCCATACCGCGGCCTGTGCACCTGCATGCACAGCGCCCTACACCGCGGTGTTGTCCAGACGGTGCACTGCTGTGTGTACCGCGGTCTAGACACTTGCCTGCGACGCGGTCCATCTAGCGGTATTGACGGGATTTTATGCCTTAAGTTCAAAACGACGCTGTTTTGACTAGGGCTCCCTTATATATACTCTCTCTTCTTCCTTGCTCGTTTTTGTGAGTTTAAGAAGCCATTTTTGAGAGGCCAAGCTTCCCTTAGAGAGAGAAACTCCCAAGAACTCATTTTTACTCAACCAAACACAAATCTATGTGCATCTAACATCTTACAAGCATCATCTCATCATGGATTCTTCTTGCTTTCATTGACTAGGTAACTTGAACATGCCCCAAATCTCATTGCATTCATTTATGTTCTTGTTTGCCTAGGGTTAGCTCTTTTATATGATTTTATTGCATATCTTTATGTTTATTGGCATTTATAACATGTTTGAGTTGTTGTTTGTTGGTTGAGAGCTTTGTTCATTGATAGCTAGCATTTAGGACGATTTTACCCTTCTAGCTAGATCTTCATACATTTGCATTTAGATATTGATATCTAGGATTTGCATTCATTGATATCTTTAAATCCTTAGATAAGCATTTAGTGTTGCCTAGCATTAATTGCATGTTTGAATATCTTTTACATATTCACATAGGTTGTTTAACCTCTTCATTGATTGTTAAGCTTTGTGACTAAGTGGGTTAGTGCACAAGCTTGTGGTCTAGAATCACTATTAAAGGCCCGTTGGGTAGAGTGAAAGGGTTAGTGACCAAGTAGGTGTGACTTGAGGTCAACCTAGGTTGTAAACTTTCGTTCAATAGTGGATTTAAGGACCGTATGTGGCTAGAAGGATAGCCCGTGAGTTTTGCCCAGTTGGAGGGTTTCTCACGTAAATCAATTCTTGTGTTTTTTTATTGATTTCCGCATATTTATATTGTATTGATTGATTGCTAATATGGGGTAGGACTATTAAATTTGATTAAGATAAAAAGTTGGTAATAAATCAACTAAAACCTATTCACCCCCCTCTAGGTTATATTAGACGCACTTTGTGTATTTTCAATTGGTATCAGAGCGGGTTCCTAGATACACTTAGGTGATCCTTGCTCTTTGTGTGTCTTGCATTTTGTTTGTGGTTGTTGCATCATTATCATTCATCTCATTCATACCCAAACACTATGAGTGGGAACAGAAGTGGTAATGAGGGAGCCTCTAGCACAAGACCCCCTTTGCTCACCGGAGTAAACTATGCCTCTTGGAAAGGCAAGATGGAGTCTTACATTTGCCAAATAAATGACCGAGCATGGATGGCAATTGAAGATGGCTACACTCCTCCGGAAAAGATTCTTACAGACGAAAGTGTAGTTCCCAAACCAAAGTCGGAATGGTCAACTCAAGAGTTTGAAGCATCCAAGTGGAACAACAAGGCTATGCATGCTATTCTTTGTGCAATGGATGACAATCAGTACAAATTGATCCAAACAACAAGAATTGCAAAAGAGGCATGGGAGATTCTAGAGACGGCCCATGAGGGAACCGAGGTGGTCAAGGACTCCAAGCTTCAAGTCCTCTAAACACAATTCGACAAATTAGGATGGAGGAGGATGAGTGCTTCAACGACTTTCAAGTGAAGTTGATGGACATAGTCAATCAAAGCCATCAACTTGGTGACCCCTATTCGGATAGGAGAATCAAGCAAAAAATTATAAGGTCGCTTCCAGCAAGATTTGAGTCAAAAGTGACGGCTCTTGAGGAGAACAGTGATTACAAAAACATGAAGCCAAGTGAAGTTACAGGAAGACTTCTAGCATATGAGTCTAGGTGGACTCCTACACCTACACCTCCAAAGAAGCAAAAGAGTATTGCTCTGAAAACTTCCAAAGTAGAGAAAGAGGAAGATGACTCAAATGAGGAGATGACCCTCATGGTGAAAAGATTCAAGAAGTTCATCAATTTTGAGAAGAGGGGATTTGGATCCAAAGGAAAGGAAATGAAGAAGAAGACTCCTTTCTAGAAGTTTGAGTCAAGTGAAGACAAGCCCACAAGAAAAGGGATTCAATGCTTCGAATGTGGAGGTTTCGGACACATCTCCACGGATTGTGGAATTTGAAAAACAAGAAGAAAGGAAAGGCCATGGCTGCCATGTGGAGCGATGGTGATGACTTGGAAGAAGAAGGAGAATCCTCGGATGATGAGGATCATGTGGCAAACTTTATTGCCTTCCCATCTTCTCTCAAGAGTAAGGAAGCAATAGATGATGAAGAGGTAGAGAAACAAAGTGAAGATGACTCTAGCGATGGTGACTCTTCATCCCATTCAACAAATATGGATGTAGGAGGAATGGATCTTGAAAGTTTCATTGAGCATTTTCAAAGCTCAAGATTGAAGATGAAGAAAGAGATTCAAAGGCTTAAAGGAGAGAATCTTAAGCTATCTACCGAAGCTACTCACTTAAATAAAGAAGTGAAGATAGCCAAAAGGAATGAGGAATTGATAGAAAAAGGAGCTTGAAGAAGCTAGAGAGATCATTGCTAAGATGACTTCAAGCACGAAGAAACTTGACCACATGTTGGGAGTTGGCAAGAGGCCAAGTGATAAGAAAGGTATTGGCTATGAAGATGACAAGGAGACCTCATCCTCAAGCAAGATTGTGTTTGTCAAGAGTTTGGATAACAAAGAGCCTCCACCCCCACAACATCCTAGGAAGAAGATCGAACTAGGAGAGTGCTCTAAAGATTCTCAAGTCAAGGTAGCACAAGGGAAACAAGCTCAAGCTCAATCAACAAGGGTGCATCAAGCAAGTTTCCCTCAACCCAAATACCATCAAGCCAAGAAGAAATTCATGCAAGGTCAACCAAGGAAGCAATTCATTCCAACTCAACAACAAAGAAGGAGAGAACCAATCCAACACCAAAGACAAGCTCAAATGCGTGGGAAAGCCCCTTTGTACTCACAAGGGCATGGTATGTCTTCTTATTTTATTCCCACTTGTCACTTTTGTGGTGTTGATGGTCACATTAGATCTAATTGCTTCAAATACATTGAAATGTGTAGAATCAAGAGCATGATTGAAAGAAATAGAGCCAGAGCCAAAATGCATGTTCCTAGGAAATCTAGAGCCAATTTGCATGATCCTAGGAAATCTAGAACCAATGTGACTAATACCACTAGGAAAGAGAATATTTCACCTAGGTGGATTAGAAGGGATGACTATTTTTGCTATGTGGCTCAAATTGCCTTGAAGGCAAATGTCTCTAACACTTGGTATTTGGATAGTGGGTGTTCTAGGCATATGACGGGGAACATGAGTTTCTTTAAATCTCTTGTCTTGGAGGATGGAGGGTTTGTCACCTTTGGTGATGGATCTAGAAAGAAAGTCATAGGGAAATGAACCATTTCCATTCCCGATTTACCCTCTTTGTCCAATGCTTTACTTGTTGATGGCTTGCAAGCCAATCTTATAAGCATTTCTCATCTTAATGATGATGGACTCTCCGTCTTGTTTAACAAAAATGATTGCTCTATTTTAATGCCAAATTGACAAACCTTGCTTAAAGGAAAGAGATCTAGTGACAATTGCTATTGTCTTGAAGCTAGTGCTATCTCTTGCAATATGTCCAAATGTGAGGAAGTTGAGTTATGGCATCAAAGACTTGGCCACATGAACTATCGAGATTTAAGGATCTTAGATAAGTTCAAGGTTGTGCATGGCCTCCCTAAGCTTGGGAAGAAAGTCGATGGCGTTTGTGGACCTTGTCAACAAGGGAAACAAACCAAAAGTATGCACAAGAAATGCAAGTATCTCGCCACCAAGGAGCCATTAGAGCTTCTACATATGGACCTTATGGGTCCCATGCAAACCGAGAGTCTCGGTGGCAAGAGATACATTTTTGTTTGTGTTGATAATTTTTCTAGATTTACATGGACATATTTTCTTAGAGAAAAATCTGAAACATTTGGAATATTTAAAATGCTTTGCACTAAAATTCAAAATGAAAAGAACTCACACATTAAAAGCATTAAAAGGATTAGGAGTGACCATGGGAGGGAATTTGAAAATGCTTGTTTTGAAAGCTATTGCAATAGCTTAGGCATTTCCCATGTGTTTTCGGCTCCTAGAACTCCTTAACAAAATGGGGTTGTTGAGAGGAAGAATATGGTCCTTCAAGAGATGGCTCGTGTGATGTTGCTTAGCAACAATGTCCCTAGGAACCTTTGGGCCGAGGCCGTCAATACGGCTTGCTACATAAGGTCCGGTACTAGGCAAACCTCCTATGAATTATGGAAGGGTAGGAAGCCAAATGTTAGCTACTTCCACTCATTTGGGAGCAAATGCTACATTCTAAATGACCGAGATCAACTTGGCAAGTTTGATGCCAAGAGTGACGAGGGGATTTTTATTGGCTATGCCCTTAATAGTAAGGCCTATAGAGTTTTCAATTTAAAAACTCGGAGTGTCATGGAATCATCTAATGTTGTCATAGATGATTGTAGGCATAAGACTAGAGACCATGATGAGGAGGTCATTGTGCTTGATGATTCTTCCTTGGAGAAGAATGGTGAGACTTCAATTGATGTGAAGTCAAGTCTTGATGAATAGGTCATTCAACCTCTTGATAGAGATCCATCATTGGACTCTAAAGAACCCGCTCCATGGGTTAGACATTTCCACAACAAGAATGACATTCTTAGAGATATGAATGAGGGTGTTAGGACTAGGCGTCAAATAGCTAATCAAATTCGCTATACTTGTTACACCTCTCAAATTGAACCCAAAAAGGTTGATGAAGCCTTGAACGATGAGTTTTGGGTTCTTGCCATGCAAGAAGAGCTAAACCAATTTGAAAGAAATGAGGTTTGGACTCTTGTTCCTAGACCCAAGGATACTAATGTCATAGGCACCAAATGGGTATATAGGAGTAAGTCGGATGAGAATGGGAACATTGTGCGCAACAAGGCTAGACTTGTAGCACAAGGATACTCTCAAATTGAGGGTATTGACTTTGAGGAGACTTTTGCTCCGGTTGCCCGTCTTGAGTCCATAAGGCTTCTTTTATCCATATCATGTGTGCACAAGTTCAAATTGCATCAAATGGATGTTAAGAGTGCCTTCCTCAATGGTTTCTTGCATGAGGAAGTGTTTGTTGAGCAACCCAAGGGGTTTGTGGATCCACACCACCCCAATCATGTCTATCGCCTCAAGAAGGCTTTATATGGGTTAAAACAAGCACCTAGGGCTTGGTATGAGCGCCTCACTCAATTTCTTGTTGACAATGACTACACTAGGGGTAGTGTTGACAAAACTTTATTCATCAAGAGGAACAAAGATGAGCTTTTCATAGCTCAAATTTATGTTGATGATATTGTTTTTGGCTCCACCAACAAATCCAAAGTCCAACAATTTGTTGATGTCATGTCTCATGAGTTTGAGATGAGTCTTGTTGGGGAGCTCAATTACTTCCTAGGTTTGCAAATCAAGCAACTGCATGATGGGATTTTCATATCCCAAGCTAAGTATGCTAAGAACCTAGTGAAGAAGTTTGGCCTTGAGAATGCTAAACATTGTGACACACCCATGAGTACCACTTTGAAACTAAGCAAGGATGCTAGTGGCAAGAGTGTGGAACAAAGTCTTTATCGTGGCATGATTGGTAGCTTGCTTTACTTGACCGCAATTAGGCCTGAGATAGCCTTTAGTATGGGTGTGTGTTCTAGGTACCAAGCGGATCCCAAGGAATCCCATCTCTCCTCCGCGAAGAGAATCATTCAATATGTGAATGGGACATCCAACTATGGGATATGGTACTCTTTTTACACTAATGTTAGCTTAATTGGCTTTAGTGATGCAGATTGGGCAGGAAATTGTGATGATAGGAAGAGTACATCGGGTGGTTGCTTCTTCCTAGGCAACAACTTGGTCTCATGGTTTTGCAAGAAGCAAAATTCCATTTCTCTATCCACAGCTGAAGCGGAATACATAGCCGCCGGGAGTGCTTGCACACAACTCCTTTGGATGAAGCAAATGCTTGTGGATTATGGCTTTGATCAAGGTATTCTAACCCTTTATTGTGATAACATGAGTGCAATTGACATTTCAAAGAATCCGGTTCAGCACTCTAGGACAAAGCATATAGACATTAGGCATCATTTCATTAGAGAACTAGTTGAAAACAAATGCATTGCACTTGAGCATGTGGGCACTAATGATCAACTAGCGGATTTATTTACAAAGCCCTTAGACTCAACTAGGTTCAAGTCACTTAGTAGGTCTATTGGAATTTGTCATATGCCTTGATGTGTTTTGGTAATTGACCCCTTATGGGGAGCTCAAGCAAAGAGAGCAACCTTGCATGTTGAAATAAGCAAAAACTTGATCAACTTTATGCTTCTTTATTAATTGCTTGAGTATTTTTGGTTGTGCTTATATATTTTCCTATATGGCTTTTTATTCAATAAGTGTGCCTTGCTTGGTTTGTAATCCATGTCACCTTTATGTTCAAACATGAATTTTTGGATTAGGAGAATTGATTGGGAAGTACATTTGAATGACCTAAAGTTTATCTCCATGACATGTGACTTGATTTCTGACATGCTAAAGTATTATGCATGAATTGTGTGTGCAAATGTATGTGGAAGCACCTTGACAAAGCTAAACTCAATAAGGACCTTGTGTCCATGTAATAAATAAGGATGTCTCATCCAATTTAGCTTTGGGTCTTTTTTTAATGGTTGAACAAGATAACAACCAATAAGGATTCTATATCCATTCAATCAATAAGGATTTTATATCCATGTCTTGATTGACCATTAAGGATTGACTTGGTTGCTTGTGTGTGTTAAAATTTTTAAAGCTATATCTTGTTCAATTATGGAAAAATGGTGCAAATTGGTTTGAATTCCTTTGGAACCCTTTTGACATTCTCCTTGCCAAATACCATTTGCTTGAACTATAATGTTACATGTCTTACATTCAGAGCAACTAAGTCACACATTCTCTTCTTAAAAATAAACTCTCAATGATTCTCTCTCAATTAATTAAGTTGCATAAAGTTGTTGTATATGATTATGCACTTATCTTGCAAATAGCTCTCTTTGCTAAAGTGACCCGGTTGGGGAATACTCCTTTGCCTATCTCATGACAAAAGGGGGGAGTAATGTGGTTTATTTAAGGGGGTTGCATTTTTGGGGGGATTGTCCCATTGAGGGGGAGTTAACCTATTTAGGGGGAGCATTTGCATGTTGCATGTTGCATCTTTCTTTTATTATGCAAATTTCTTTTATTTATTGTCTCTCTTGATCACCTCATATACACTTGTCTTGGAAAGTGTAGTCTCATTGTTTTGTAGGGAAGGTGGCTATTCTACAAGAGCTTGAAGTTTTGAAGACCTAGTATCTAGGTATCTTTTTGTAATGTAGAATATCTTTTTGTTGACCTCTAGTTTTTATTTTTTTTTGTGAGGATGATTTGTGAGTGGTGGTTTGTGAGTGGTGGTTTTGTCACGAAATAGCCAAAGCGGGAGATTGTAAGTTCCTCATATTTTGATTGGCTTATTTCGTTGACAAACCACATTGGGGATTATTCTTTGTAAGGGTAAATTAGGCCTCTTGAGTGTGATCAAGCTTCAAGGATATCATCTCTCTCAAGAGCACTTCAAAGGTATCTCACTTATTTAACTTTCTTTGAAGAGATCTAGTTGCACACACTCACTTGCATGCATTATGTTCTTATCTTCATGTTATTGAATGATGTTTTGTATGCCACTTCTCACACTCCACACTTGCACTTTTTTGCACATCACTTAGTGTGTTGAGTTTGCCCCGAAAAAGAGAATTCCTTCTCTTACCGCGGCCTAGACCGCTTGGCAAGACATGCTTGCACCGCGGCATACAGAGCGGTATACCTCAGTAGGGTCATGCTTCCTGTACCGCTTCCTATACACTTGCACGCATAACGACCCAAGTCGCGGTGTTGTCCAGTAGGCCTATGTTGCCCATACCGCGGCCTGTACACCTGCATGCACAGCGCCCTACACCGCGGTGTTGTCCAGACGGTGCACTGCTGTGTGTACCGCGGTCTAGACACTTGCCTGCGACGCGGTCCATCTAGCGGTATTGACGGGATTTTGTGCCCTAAGTTCAAAACGACGCTGTTTTGACTATGGCTCCCTTATATATACTCTATCTTCTTCCTTGCTCGTTTTTGTGAGTTTAAGAAGCCATTTTTGAGAGGCCAAGCTTCCCTTAGAGAGTGAAACTCCCAAGAACTCATTTTTACTCAACCAAACACAAATCCATGTGCATCTAACATCTTACAAGCATCATCTCATCATGGATTCTTCTTGCTTTCATTGACTAGGTAACTTGAACATGCCCCAAATCTCATTGCATTCATTTATGTTCTTGTTTGCCTAGGGTTAGCTCTTTTATATGATTTTATTGCATATCTTTATGTTTGTTGGCATTTATAACATATTTGAGTTGTTGTTTGTTGGTTGAGAGCTTTGTTCATTGATAGCTAGCATTTAGGACAATTTTACCCTTCTAGTTAAATCTTCATGCATTTGCATTTAGATATTGATATCTAGGATTTGCATTCATTGACATCTTTAAATCCTTAGATAAGCATTTAGTGTTGCCTAGCATTAATTGCATGTTTGAATATCTTTTACATATTCACATAGGTTGTTTAACCTCTTCATTGATTGTTAAGCTTTGTGACTAAGTGGGTTAGTGCACAAGCTTGTGGTCGAGAATCACTATTAAAGGCCCGTTGGGTAGAGTGAAAGGGTTAGTGACCAAGTAGGTGTGACTTGAGGTCAACCTAGGTTGTAAACTTTCGTTCAATAGTGGATTTGAGGACCGTATGTGGCTAAAAGGATAGCCCGTGAGTTTTGCCCAGTTGGAGGGTTTCTCACGTAAATCAATTCTTGTGTTTTTTATTGATTTCCGCATATTTATATTGTATTGATTGATTGCTAATATGGGGTAGGACTATTAAATTTGATTAAGTCAAAAAGTTGGTAATAAATCAACTAAAACCTATTCACCCCCTCTAGGTTATATTAGACGCACTTTGTGTATTTTCATTTTTAATTTGCAATTAGTCAATTACTAAGTTTCCAATTTCATTTATTTACAATTTATTTTATTTGCTATATATTCCAATTTATTTTATTTACAATTTATTTTATATCAAATTTATTTTATTTACAATATATTTTATTTGCAAATTGCAATTACTAACTACTAAGTTTCTAATTTTCTTCCAAATTTATTTCCAACCATTTAATCATTTTTTAAATCAATTTTAACATTTTTTGTTCAAGGAATTTTACAATTCAATTTTTAAAATGGCAAGTGGAAGTGGTGACGCTCCTAGACGCTCCATTTCGATGAAAGGTAAGGGTTGTATGACGGATAATCTCGGTCATGATGACCATGCCTATCACGAGTATCTACAACAACAAGTCTATGCTGAAGACTTAGGCCTAAACTTTCTTCAATCTCATTATCATCCCTCTCTTAGAATTTCTGAACCCGATCTCAATGTCACCCCCATTTTGACAAGCCAATCAGAAAATATGCCTGATCTTGGCCATGATGGTGATGAGCCTGATGAGCCTGATCCCAACCCACATCAAGATTTTGATTTTTATCCACAGATGGAAGAAAAGTTACCGAAGCAGGTCAAATCTGATCTATTCGTACTTCATATGAAGAAAGTTACGCATGAAGATGGAAGCACAGTAGTGATTTGTAATTACTGCAAAAAAGTATTTAAAAGGCACAAATCTGGAGGATATGGGTCATATCGGAAGCATATAACGAACTCACATCCAGATGCACAGGCCAAATCGAGTTCACAATCTCAAATTCCCAGGTACGCTACCCCTAACCAACAATTATTTAAATATAGTGATGCAAAAAATAGAGAATAATTAGCTAGAATGGTTGCAGTAGAACACTTACCATTTAGTTTTGGTGAAAATGTTGGTTTTAATAATTATTGTCAACGAGCATTAAATCCTGCTGCATGTCGTGTTCCTAGAACCACGCTCACAGAAGCACTTGAAAACATTTATGAAAAAGAAAAGAAAATGTTGGAAATTTTTTTAGAAAGATATAATGGTCGTGTTTCCGTATGTGCCGACATATGGAGTGATCATTGGCGAATGCATTCATACATAGGTGTCACTTGCCATTATATGGAAAATGTATGGACTATCCAAAAAAGAATTCTTGCATTTAGAGTTTTTGATGAAAAACACACTGCTGCTAATATTTTTAGACATCTTAGAATTATTTTCACAGAGTATAAAATTGAGAACAAAATTTTTGCAATTGGTTTTGATAATGCTTCTAACAATACCGCTGTTATTCCTGCTTTAATTGAATTATGCAAACCTTATCTTGGTGGTAAATTTTTCATCAAAGATGTGCATGCCATGTTTTCAATTTATATGTTCAAAAATGATTAAAAACTCTTGAACAGTTTATTCAACCTATTAAAGATGCCCTCTATTTTTTGTGGAAACATTCTTCTGTAATGAAATTATGGGCAGCATATTGTAAACAAAATGGTAAGCGTGCCATTAGATTTCCTCGTGATGTTCCAACACGTTGGAATTCTACTTATAAATTGCTTGCTAGAAGTTATGAATATAGAGATTTATTAGTTACTTTTATTCAATATCATGTTAGTCACATTAATCTTTATCAAAGTCATTGGGATGCTTGTAGCAATGTTTGTGGTTTGTTAAAAGTTTTTTATACTGCTACTAACAATTTATCTGGTGTTTATTATCCTACAACTAATTTATTTATTATTGAGAGTTTTAATATTGCTGGTGCATTTGCTCATTGTGAATCCGACTCAGAATTACATGAGTCTATTACTGTTATGAAGGATAAATGGTTAGAATATTATAAGGAGTTTCCAAATATTTATTTGATTGCCTTGTGTTTTGATCAACGTTGTAGATTAGAAATTTTGCCTGATTATCTTTCTGCTTATTATAAACAAGGTTTAAAAATAGATTATGATGTTGATATGTGTTGTGCTAGGGTTAAGACATTATTGTATGAATTATATGATGAATATCTTAAAGTTTACGGTCCATCACTGAACATAGATATTCCACAAACTCAAAATGTATCTCGTTCATCATCATCATCCTCTGGATTTGTTAATTTAGGGTATAATCTTTTATAAAAAAAAACCAAAAAATTACGAGGTTCTTCTTCATCAAGCTCCACTACATATTCCGAGATTGAATCTTATCTAAGTACCTCTTTTGGGTTCATAGAAGACACCGAAGAAAAAAAATTTGATATCCTACACTGGTGGAAAGATCATGAAAAGTACTTTCCAATCTTGGCTATGATAGCCAAACAAATCCTTTCAACACCAGTTTCTACGGTGGCGGTAGAACAACAGTTCATTACCGGTGGGAATATTTTAGACCCAAAACGTTCCCTTTGAGTCCGAAATCACTTCAGATACAAGCTTGTGTTGAAGATTGGACGCAGGCTCAATATAGACAACAAGAAATCGATCAAGAGGAACCATACAATTTCTTTAAAGATGATCAACCGGCTGAAAGTCGAACGGATGATCATGGCAATGATTAGTCCACGACTCCACGCCAAATCCCCATCTCCAAACTCCAAAGTCAAAATCTACAATAAAAGGTAAGAGAACTACGTGGCCTTTGATTCTTCTAAACCTTTAAGAGGATACGTAGGCAACTTAATTGTGGTAAAAATTAAGTGCAAGGCCAATTTTTTTTTTTTTTTGTTTTATTTTTTTTATTTTTTTAATTTGTCATTTATTTATTTAACTTTATTTTGCAGGTGACCAAATAAAATACATTTACCAATTACATTTTTACATGACTAATTTTTTTTTATGAAATATGATTTAAAAAAAAAGGGCCGGTTCCGGTTCGGAACCGGTGGAACTGGACCGGAACCGAAGGAACCGGAACCAGAACCAGAACCGAAACAGGAACCGCCGGTTCCGAACCGGAACCGGAACCGGCGTCATGTCTATCCAGTACTAGTAACCCATTTGTTACAATTGGAAAAACATGCTGCCGAAGTTTATACTCGGAACACGTTTGGTAGGGTTCGAGATGAAATTAATTCAAAGGCAAAACTAAGCATAGTGAATTGCGTTGATGATGTGGAGAGTGTGATGTATACATTCAGAAAGTTTGCTGGTGGTGATAAAACCTGGTATGTGAGGTACACGCCATCTAAAAACATTTTCAAATGCTCATGCAAAATGTTTGAGACAATAGGTATTCCGTGTTGCCATTCATTTAGTGTCATGAAAGCCATGAACATGCATCACATACCTGAGACACTCATAATGCAGCATTGAACAATCAATGCGAAGGATGTCTCCAAAGTGGAATCGTCTTCTATCGCAGCTCCTACAAATATAATTCAAATTGCCAGGTATGCATCCTGTCACTGTTATTAGAGCATAAATTCTATATTTGCTTTGTTCATGCATGGTTACTATTATTTATTCATGCTTGTAGATATGGGGCCTTGAGTTCAAAATATAGCAAAATGTGCTATTATGCATCAATGTCAACTCAAGGTTACAAAGAAGCAAACGTGGCGATTGATAAGTTAATAATTCAAATGAATGGATTATTGCCATCATCAAGTAGAACCAGGGAAGAAAATGTACAGCGTACAAGTAAGTAATCAACTGTTCATGTTAAAGATCCAGTCATAGCAGTAACGAAGGGGTCGATGTGGCAAAACAAAAAATGTAGTTGGAAGATGCGTAAATGTGGGAAGTGTGGCGAGCCTGGGCATACAGCTAAAACATGCCGTGCCCATGTAAAAAATAACATGAGTGAAATGGAGCTACGAGAACATGGTCCACATTATAACCAACTGCGTATGCAGACTTAGTGCGGACTTGCGACTCTCAATTTAATTTGGACAGTGACGGTCGTTGTCAACCATTTGCTTTTCAAAATAATGAAGTTTCAATGGCACAATTTACCACTCAGTTAAATGACGATGTATTTTCCATGACCAACTTAACACCTGCTATGTACATGCAACAAATACAATGGTGGAGGCCGCATAACTTCATGTGATAGATTCGTGTGACAATTTCACTTTTGTTATCAAACAATCATGAGCTACGTTGTGTGAATGGTGTTAATTAAATATTTTGTGCTTCAATAAACAGCCAATTTTGCAATTTGGTCGGAGGCATGAAAGTTATTAATAAAAGCTTTACAGGCATTAGATTTTTGTAGGAAAGAAAATGGAAAACTGTCATGACTTGTACAATTTGGAATATATGAATGAAGTAATGTTCGAAGCTTAATGGTGTTGAATGGAGTTGAAGTGGACCAGAAATAGACTAACGAGCAAGAACAGATTCATAACCGATCTCAGAGAGACCTCATTCAAGTCGCCCCTAGATCGCTATCTCATCGCTGCTTATGGAGCACTGAACCAGATGCAATAGTGATCTCAGGGCAAACTCAACCAGATCGCCCTGAGATCACTATTGCATCTGGTTAAATGCTTCGTAAGCAGTGCGCATAGCGATCTTGGGGCAATCTAGTTGAGGTCGCCATGAGATCGCTATTGCATCCGGCTGAGTGCTTCATAAGCAGATAGTATAATGATCTTGGGGCGACATCAACCAGGTCGCCCCAAGTTTGCAATTGCCTTGGGTCAGAATTCCTTTTTTTTTTTCAGACTGAGAGCAATGCGACTCCAAACCTATCCGGATCTCTCTCATTTTACCACACAGTACAACGCCGGCACACTTAAATCTAGAAAAGAGTAGAGATAGAGAAATGTAAAATAGAGCATTATAATCCAACATTCTTCAAGTATCAATGACATCTACAAATATCCATCAAAGCAATTAATGAGTTCTAGCAGTAATCAGGAAAAAGAAATATCAAAATCCAGCAACCAAAATAATTCTGAAGTAAAGTTCTAAAACATCAAGGAAGATGAGTGAATTAAAGTGGGTGGTCGATCGCTAAAGGTGTTGGCGGGGCATGGTGGGGTCCTGAGGTCCCGACTGAGATGAGCTCCCTGGTTCGCCGGTAGAAGGCCCAGTGGCCCTATGCTGCACATAAGGAATGTTAATGCCCGCATCAGTCAAACCCCGCTGAAAACTGTCCATCCGCGCATTCATGTACGCGAACTCCTCCATATAGGTTTGGTGGTTGGTGTCCATCTGAAGGCGCATCTCCTGAACATCGCTTAAAACCTGAGACATCCCTGACCTCTGATTGGACGGCTCTACATCCGGATCCTCTTCAAGATTCTGCATATTGTAGTCATGATCATCTGGATTGTCTTCGGGAAAGTCACCATCAAATAAACAATGTCCTCCTCTAGCATTGGTCCCCTGATTGGCCATAGCCCTCTACCCAGGGCAAGATCATTGTAGACCTTCTTTCATATGTTCGATGTTGGAGCAAACATGGTCCATCCTCCCCTGCGCACATTAATCTCTGCCTCTTCACAAAAGTGGGTGATCAAGCAGGGAAAAGGCAAGCATACCTTTGGTTGAGTGGCCATTTCTGACAATGCCTTTCATTATAATCTGGCCTATGTCCATGTGTAGACCATTCTTTGTACAATACAGACTAGAGTGCGAGGTCATAGCCTAAATCGATGCGGTGGGTGGAGGGTACCAATGAATAGATCTCGAACATCAACCAAAAGGCATCATCTAACTTCAGTTCACTGAGCAGTAATGGGGCGCGATAGTCATTCCAAGCATGGTCGCCATCCATCCTCAATTGGATTCCAACTCCCTACCATACGGTTGAAAGTGCTCATGTTCAGGCAATCCATCAACTAAGTCACCGAGGTCCTTGGGAGCACAGAACCACCTGTTGATTCTTGAGGCTATAATCCAGACTTCTCTCCCCCGAACCATGACTGGTAGCCCCCTGATAGAACTGATACGGGACTATAGAGTAATAAAACTCTCTAACAAGCTCCAACACCGCCATGTTCGGGGTCTTGCAAACCCGGTCCACCCCATTCTGTCAACTGTCTCCGGGACAAATGTATTGCTAAAAACTGTCAAATTAATTCCCTTCTTCGGCCAAATCCTTCTGTTTCCAAACAAGGCCTATCTTTCAGGGTCATGTGAATCTGGGGGCTCTAAAATTGTGTCACATTTTCCCTTCCCTGAGGGTGCCTGCATTACCGGGGGTTGCCTTCTCTTCTTAGACGGTATGCTGCCTTCCCTAGCAACTTGTTTTTCCTTTTTACCACCAGCTATTCTCTAATTTTTCAATACCCACAACAACAACCACATAAAAACTTACCCCAATCAGCCACACCACACTTAATTATAGCACTAATGTATCAAATAAAGCACAACCACCCCTAGAACTATCATATAATCAATGCCCAATTCACAATGAAACCAACACAAATCTTTTGCACACACAAAATCCCCCAACAACTATCAAAGAACTTGCTCAAGAGAAGAAAACAAAAGGTGTGAACTTATGCTCTAGATGTTTCACTCTAACACAAATTGAGAGGATTATGGCTAGGCTTACCTTGAATGAGAGGAGATGAACCATAGATGAGTTGAGTGTTTTTTGTGGTTGAAATTTTTGGTTTGGAAACTGCTCTTCACGATCGGGGTTTTATATTAGAATTTTTGCCCATGTGCGACCTTGGGGAGATCTCCGGATCGCTTCCTCAGGTCGCTTGTATTCAGAACGGCATCGTTCCATTTCTGACTCAGAGGTAACAGCGATGTCGAGCTCGTTATGAGGTAGCCCTAAAGTCGCTATTACATTAGATATATTCTTCATCATCGAGGTAATAGCGACCTCAGGGCGACCTCATTCAAGATCGTCTCAAGGTCGTTATTACCTTGGGTATATACTTCATCACCCGAGGTAATGGTGACCTTGGTTGAGATCGCTATAACCTCGGTTGATGGTTACTCAACCCGGGTTAATAGTGACTTCGGTGCGATCTCACCCATGGTCACCCTAAGGTCGCTATTACCTCGGGTGATGAAGCATATACCCGATGTAATAGTGACCTTGGGACGATCTTGAATGAGGCCACCTTGAGGTCACTATTACCTCGGGTGATGAAGCATATACCCGATGTAATAGCGACCTTGGGACAATCTTGAATGATGTCGCCCTGAGGTCGCTATTACCTCGGGTGATGATTATAATCGAAGTTAATAGAGCAGTCAATGAGGTGCGTACTTACCTTTACTGCCTGAAGCACGACCAGCCGTTGGAAAAATGCTGCAATAGTGAAGATTAAAATGTTAAACATAGGAAAGGATGAATCAGGGAAGGAGGCTCAAGGGTTTCAGAGTTTGATCACGTATTTTTGTGAGGCGGCATGTCAGCAGGTGTGGATATGGCAGGTGAGGAGATGCACAACTCTTTCAACTGATTCAGTATATTTTATAGTTCTATCTGAATTAAGTCTCATTATCTTCATCAATTTTTGTTTACTCTAGTACTCAAATTTTGTGACCACAAGTGATGTGTGTGTATTGTAGAATAATTATGAAACCGGGTTTCCTTGAGAATATCCTTTTCCACTTTAACATCACTTGTAAGCTTAGTAATTGAGAATTCAGAGTAACTTCAGTTTGAACTTTGATGCACTTAAAGAATTAAAACACAATAATGGAGATAACGTTATAGGAAAACAAATGGTGTAAACAATAATTTGAATTTAATTGGGGCAGAAATTGAAATCACTATTAACAGAAACAAGAACACCTGAAATTAATGTATGTGGTTACATTAAACTTGAAATAAAAAAATAACACCTACCCAACATTTTTGCAGGGTCTCCAACCTAGTGGAACAAGTACAAAAATCAATTTTCCTAAAACAAATGTCCAAGGATGCAACCCAAGACATTAACATTCCATTTACAAAAACCTGCTATTTTCATGGAATGCAACCCATATGTACATTCACTCCATGAGAGCCGATGCTTTACCTCTCAGCTTTTGCATGGGTGGCGGTCTCATCTTTCCATTGGCCACTAATTTAGTACATTGCTGTTGGGCATTTTTCTTGAGAGACAAAAGGTCGTTGTTACCAGGGAAGAGCGCTAGGAAACGAGCTAACACCAAACGTTGACAGTCAGACTGAAACTGTACAAAAGTGAGATATGTGAAATATATGTCAACCCAAATAGATTGCAGTTGAAAAAAAAAAGCTAAATCAATATTTAGTTTAACATACTGATTTCATCTGAAGCGGTGTAGGGTAGTTGTCATCCATGAACATGCAAAGTAAAAGGCCACAATCAAAGCCATTTGCTTGCTCAGGTGCTTTCGCATATGACATTTTGAATGTGGTGAATGAGAAAGTTGTTGGGAAGGCAACAACAATTTCATCAGCAAGAACAATGTCAAGCGACTACATCTACACAAATTAGAAGAAAAACAATATGTACATTAATGACATATCGTGATGACAGTGGAAAAAATGAGGATCAGTAAGGGTGTAAAACAACATATGTTACAAATATACCAATTTTGACACTTGGTTCAATCGTGTCAGATCGTCCTTCCTACGAGGTGGTTTGGAGTCCCAAATTTCGCACAACCATTTTTTAAGGTGAACTACCACCAGATACCAATAGTTGCGTAGATCATTGATAGGAATGTAAATCTAATATGTGCACGAATATATCAGTAAAAGTATACATAACAAAATAGACATTGTTCACATCAGATAATTAGGTGTAGGGGAAAAGATAACAATGGTAATCATGTCTCACCTTTTCACATCCACGAATATCGTACATGTATGACTCCCGTAATTTTGACATAGATTTATTCAAAGATTTTTGGTTACCATCTGTACAAGTCGAAACAGTGTACTACGTAGGCAAACGTGAGAAAATAATGGTTACATGTTCCATATCATAAATAATGGACAACTATATACATATAAGGAAGTGAACTGAACAGAAGTATACCGCATAGTTCGTAGGTAATGAATCAGGTAAGTTGTGAACTTTTTAACTTCAATATTATTGTTTTGTACTCAGGAATAAGATTAATAATCTGAAAAACAGCTCATATAAGTAATGTTAAGTTACCAACAATAAAAATAATGAACTGCATATAATGTATAAAAGTAAAAGGCTATGAGTTGAGAATGAGATTATCAATTATCCTCACTATCAACAAGGCTGGAAGGTGCTAACGTTCTAAAACTTTTCCGGGTTACACGTAAATGCCCAAGATCGACAATAACCTCACTACAATTTATTAAAAACAATGATACGAAAGTGTTAAACATCCAAAAGCGGACTACTGGATGTAACATACCTATAACTGCACAATATTGTAAATTGAGGATTATCATATACATAAAGCATGCTTATGATGATGGTAGGTTTTTGGCAAAAATGTAGGTTAATCAATTGCTCATCAAATGTATTCAGTGGAATTACTATTCAGGAAAGGGCCATATCGGTACTTTGTCGACGCAGGAACATGTTCGGCAATGTAGGGTGAAATTTGATAGCGGCTCGGCTTTCTTTTTGAGGTTGATCTTGCATTGATTAATCTTCGCTTGTTAGAAGATTGTGACTCTTATTTGAGAGTGTCATCATAGAAGGTATCCTACAAAATAAATAAAGGTGAAATAGAATTGTCATTTATGTGTAAATAAAAAAGGTATTTACATTTAAAAAAATTAAAACAAGAAGAGACAATATCAAACCTCATCTAATAACGAAGGAATGGTACGGACCGGAGGTACGTGATAGGGATCATCAGTAGGCTGGTCTTCCATAGGGTAAATCATGCTCGTTCCCTTCTTCTAATGCTGGCTCAATAGGTGCATGTCTTCATCCAACTTGAGGTGGATTTGGAAATGGACTGTTGATGTTGGGGTAATGATCGGGTGTCATTTGATGAAACCTCAACAGTGGGATGTTGTATCCCAGGAGTACAATGAGGTCGCGAGGCTGGTGGGGGTGGATATGGATGAGGGTTTGGAAGCATGTGATTAATGGAATTGTGATGGCTGTTTATATTAGGCAAGTCCTTATCCAAGTTCTTGTCCTCTGCCGAACTTAATTTAGCATATAGAAATTTACCTTCGTTCGTATATCATTAAGTTCAGTCTTTAATGTAGCCTGAATATCTTTCACCACCTAGTAGGACATCATTAATACCTTTCGTATGCGCTTTATTGGCTGTAACTGGTTCTTCATTGGCACGACTGGTTGCTCCATGTGCACCAACATCACATTGACCTTCTGATTGTGCTGGTTGCTTGAAAAAGTCACCAACCGAAATCTGCATCATATTATGGAAATAGAAATGTAATTATGCATGCACTTAAAGGGAAATAATTTACAAATAAAATGGGCAGATAAATTGAAGAATGTAAACCTTGGTTACTTCCAACACCACCTTTGGTGTGAAGTAGGAATACACACTTCTTTATCTTCACTGTTCGTCCAACAAACGACGAGTATTAATACTTTATCCACAATCGGAGGCTCCCATTGTATCGAGTGGAAGTAAAACAACTACAACAGAGAAACAAGGTTAAGACTAAGTTCAATATGACATGATAAAATGAAATTTCGTAAAAATAGTTTTAATAGCCAAATTTGGCTAGGGACCAAAGGAAAATTCTCCCCCTCCTAGCCTGAACCCAGGCCCAAAAATTGTCCACCGTGGAACGCCTCCCGGGGTCAGGCTACGAGGAAGGGTCATCGAGCTATGAAAACACCCGAGATGAAGCCCGACACAATTGGATCGAGCTTCCGACACCGAAGGTCAAGATTACCTCGCAACCTCTCTAGGAAGCCCGACATTCTCTCCAAATTCAAAGAGAAACTGTTAGGCTTTAAGCTTGTATTACAATGTTTCACCATCCTACCTGAATGAAGATTTGGACCTATTAGGATGGGTAGGAGGAAGCTCGTCAAAGCCCTTTGCCATTGAAGAGCGTCCACAGTGAGCCGTTTAAAGCTCCAAGGGACCTGGAAAGATCGGACCAAGCTCCTAACACCAAGACCAGGGCACCTTGCTCTACCAAACAATAAGTGCCAAACTCGCCATCCTCCATGAAGAATCATACCATAAAGATACACGAGATCATATCTACAAAAAACATGGAAACACTACGTGTAGAACAAGTGATTGAATCCAAAAAGGAAACAAACTTATCTCCGCCTACGATACTCTCGAATCCGTCATTAAACCAAAGTCAATGACTTTGGTTTAGAAAGATCCCTCCCCATAAGGAGGGAAAGGATTGAGAAAATCACGGCGGGAAAGTCGCAAATCAAACCTACCTAGGCTATGTATAAAACAATTAAACATGAACAAGAAAGAGAGAGCTACTTTTCGACAGGCACGGGAGTGCCACTTAACTGTATCCCAGAGAGTTCGAGAGTATTTTGAGAGATTTTTGTACGATACATACTATAGTTAATAAAGCCAATTTGTTCTTCTTGGTCTTGTATGAGTAGTCATGGTTCAAGCAAATCATTTTAACAATTAACCCCCGGCCATCACCTTCGTGGTAGTGGTTTTGAGAGTGTTAACTGATATTTCTCATCCTGAGTAAATTTTCCGTTAACAAATAGAAAGAAACAAATATCAATATTTGTTACCTGAAGAAATCCAAAAAATGCAACTATTTCTTCAAACCTTGCTGGTTAATCTTAAACTTCTCAATCCCTTCATAAAGTGATGACAAACACCAACTAGACCAATTTTTCATAGATTTATTTCCAACATCGCTTAAAGGAATCAAGTACCCCGTATGAACATAATCGGTAGCTGAAGAAGAGAGGATGTTGCTCAACAAAAATAAGCACAAACTAACCTTGAATTCATCATCTGCCGTGGTCATCTCCTTCAGGCGATGTTCTATGTCTTTCAAGAAGATGCCACGAGATGTCATGGGAAACTTTGATCCCCAAAATTCTTTGTTAGGGACATCTTCGGATATAGCAATCCGATCTCCATGGTCAGAAATCCCTAAAACTCCAGCAAATACAGAAGAGTTTATCACAAACCTCCTACCATGGATATGAATTGCACAAGCTTTTGAGTCAAAATTTTCAACTAGCCATCGACATATCTTCAGCCGAAGACGTCCACAATTAAGGGAAAATAGGTTTCCAAAACCCAAGGCACGAACCTCCTCTTTCTGCTCTTCGGATAGTTTATTCACAATCCGACACCACCGAGAGGGCGTACACCTTATGCTGATGGTTTCATCTTCTTGGTCCAGACGATGTTTTCTGGCTGGGATTTCTGCATCTGTTGGAGGCAAGTCGAAGTTGTTGGGGATGTCATTATCACAATGGTTAGGTTGCTCCCCTGGGAGATTTGTGGCAGCATCTTCAACCACTTCAGGTTCTCCAAATTTTGTCCTTCTCTTCTATTGGTAACAAACGCCATGTATTTTCAATTTCACTTCGTGACTGCAAAAACATAAGATGACAGAATGTTAGATTGATGGTGAGAATATCAACAAAGAAAATGAATGGTATGAATTGTTGTAAATCTATATAACCTTTAAGTTGCCATTAGCATCTTTATTTTTGCATTCCAATTTGCTGGATAGATAACAGCGACATGTTTAGTTTACATGGACAAGATAGCAAGTTAAAAAACTCAAATCAAGCATATGATAATCTTAACATACAAATAATTAATCCATCCCATGTTTCCAATCTTGGGTTTTGACAAGTCTTTCGTGGGTGTTGTTTTATCAGAACGACCATTCTTCTTTTCACGAATTACTGGTTTCACCATTTTCAGTCTGTACATCAATGGTAATAAGTGTTTAGTCAATAGCATGGATAAGGAAATTAATTGATACATAAAATCATTACAAAATCCAATTCCTTATCTTAATATATTATGCATATCTTCAATGAGATTACAAAGTAGACATCTAACAATAAAGAACCACGATAAATAATATCATGTACAAACCAAGCATGAAAGTAGTTATAGTTTCCATTTTGCAAGTAACTAGTGCAAATAACATCTGTCATCATAAGGGTAGATATGTCTGATGCGTATAAATAAGAAACTAAATGCAATATTCTAAGAGCATCATAATAAAAAAGTTCATGATTATCCACAAAGACTTCAATAATATCTATGAAAGATGCTTTTGTTTGACTGATGAGTTTAACGTTATGTTTGTTTTCATGCAACAGAGAATATGACTCATACTTTTAATCTCATGTCTTGTGTGATGTAATATACACTACCTGGGATCCAAGGTTCTTCTTCTTCTCTCCCACCTTCTTCACTTTCATCCACGGACTACGTAACTTGTTCTGCTTAAACTCAAATACCCACAGTCCGATATGCATTATATCCAAAATGCATCTACCAAGACATAGCTCAGTACAGAAATATAGCATGCACATGACAATATACATATAATAAAGAATGCACGTGACAATATACAGAAAAGTAAATAGTATAAATGGAACAAATAGGTCACTCAGTACGTGGCGTTGTCTCACAAGTGTACTCTACTGGCGCAATTCTGGGTATGAGTAAGTCTGAGTATTCCAGCCGATATACTTTGTGACCAATAGAGAATATAGAATAATAAAATAACTTAAGATTAAAATAACTTACAAAATGCAGCTACCAACACGTAGCTCTAATAGATAATATAGAATGCACATGAAAATATACAGAATAATAAATAGCATAAATGGAACAAATAGACACTCAGTACGTGGCGTTGTCTCACAAGTGTACTCTACCGGCACAATTCCGGGTATGACTAAGTCTGAGTATTCCAATCGATATACTTCATGACAATACAGAATATTAGAATAATGAGATAATAAGATAACTTCAAATTAAAATAACTTACAAAAAGCAGTTACGAAAATGGAGCTCTGCACAGGACAATATAAAGAAAATGTAATAGCATAAACGGAACAAATAGACACTCAGTACGTGTCGTTGTCTCAGAAGTGTACTCTACTGGCACAATTCCGAGTATGAGTAAGTCTGAGTATTCCAGCCGATATACTTTGTGACCAATAGAGAATATAGAATAATAAGATAACTTGGGATTCAAATAACTTACAACAAATGCAGCTACCAACGTAGCTCTGAAAGATAAAATAGAATGAACAAGACAATAAAAAGAAAACTGAATAGTAGAAATGGAACAAATAGACACTCAGTACGTGGCGTTGTCTCACAAGTGTACTCTACCGGTACAATTCCGGGTATGAGTAAGTCTGAGTAGTCCAGCCGATATACTTTGTGACCAATACATAATATAGAATAATATGATAATTTCATAACAGAAGTTAATTGCTGTGCAAATTCTACAAGGCTCATAACTTCATAAGAGAAGAAGTAAATTGTAGCATTTCTTTTTATTCACAACCAATTTGAGCATAAGAGAATAAGCATCTACTACTTTAGTGGGCACAAAACTGCAATTACATTCCACATTTACATATATGTTTTATATTAATGCCACATGTGACAAAATGAAAGCTATGATGATTAACTGAACTAGACAAAACTACTGCACCAACCATTTAGGTTGGCAACATAACTCCTGCTTTGCCATTTCCACTGTATATAATAAGTTTTATTTATGCATGCATTTCATGCTTTCTATCCTATCAACTCTTTAATCTGTATGTTGATTATAGAAATTGTGTTAAGTATGACCCATACAGCATATCCAACAAGCCATTACAAAATTGTGGATATTGAAACTTTAAGTTTTTCTTTACTTATTTAAGATACTAACATAAATTATTTTGCAAATTGTTGAATAGTGAAGATATCCAACACTAGGAATAACATTCGAATCAAAATAAGCAAAATTTTTGTTCAAACTAAAGTTTTACTTACAATGATTATGACAAAATTGTCCATAGTTACACCATAAACCAATGAAACTAAAGAATGGTTCAACCACTACAGAATATGCCATATGCTACTCCAGCTTTCAGAACAAAACAATTTAGAAAAGAAAAAGAAAACTAAAATTCAATTTACTTGTATCACTAGTATGGTCAGTTTATACTACAATATCCAACAACTCAAAGGTCGACATAAATGTCTTCTAATCTTTTGTTAATTACTCTTAAACTATCTAGAAATAGGTCAAATTAATTGTAATTTTAAACAGGTGAACAATGAGGGAATTGGTGGAGTCATAGTAGACGCTGATGCTTTAGGATGTTCTAGTGGTGGGGTGAGTCTTTTTATTATCTCAGGATTTGTGTTTGAATCTTCTCTTATAAACCCTTCTACTGGAAAACCTTTTCCTTACACAAACCTCTGAGTATTCCAACCGATATACTTTGTGACCAATACAGAACATAGAATAATAAGATAACTTCAGATTAAAATAACTTACAAAATGCACCTACTAAGACGGAGCTTTGCACACGACAATATAAAAGAAACTGAATAGTATAAATGGAACAAATAGACACTCAGCACGTGGCGTTGTCTCACAAGTGTACTCTGCCGGCACAATTCCGGGTACGAGTAAGTCTAAGTATTCCAGCCGATATACTTTGTTACCAATAGAGAATATAGAATAATAAAATAACTTCATAAGAGAAGTTAATTGCTGTATAATTCTACAAGGCTCTTAACTTCATAAGAGAAGAAGTAAATTGTAGTTTGATTCACAAGCAATTTGCGCATAACAGAAAAAGAAGCTACTGCTTTAGTGAGCACAAAACTGCAATTACATTCCACATTGACATCTATGCTAATTATTTTAATGTGACAGGTGACAAAATGAAAGCTTTGATGATTAACTAGACTACATAAAACTATTGTACCAACCATTTGGGTTGGCAACATAACTCATGCTTTGCCATTTCCACTGTATGTAACAAGTTTGATTTACTAATGCATTAAATGATTTCTATCATGTCAACTCTTTAATCTGTGTGTTGCTTAAAGAAATTGTGTTAATTATGGCCCATACAACATATCTAACAAGTCATTAAAAAATTGGAGTGAGAGGTGAGCTACACAACCCGGTGGAATTTAAAATCTCAAAACATAACAAAACATGATTCATGAAGTTTTAAACACTTTCACATACTTCACATATGAGCAAAGAACATCAAATACATGAATGGATTTGTGAATCTCTACCCACTAACAATTTCGAATTGCTTATCTATAAGTCTCCTCCCTTCACCATCTCTAATATGAAAGTATTCACGAAAAATAACGTACAACCGCCAAACATTCAACCCGTATACTGCCGGGTGCAATGTTCCCCAACTGCCAAACATTTAATCCGTAACCCGTGGGATGTAATGTTCGCATACCGCCAAACACTTAATCCGTAAACTGCCGGCTATACATGTTTGCGAGAAGCCACTACGCTCAAACCCCAAATTACCGCCAAGCACAAGGCACGCGTATCCGTCAAACCCATGAAAATTCCATTCATTCCATACTTTTACAACTAGTCCTCATTTCGACTAAAATCACCGAGTACTGTACAAAACTTGAATTCAAGGTGGACAAATTTTATAACAATGATGATTAAGTTTACATTTAAGAAAAATGAGGAATTCGTGAAATACAGCCATGTGATGCAGATTTTAAAAAAAAGGACAGTCTTATAACATAAACATTGAAAATCCTAACAGCTTGCAATCAATTTCGACAATTTATTAAAAATCACTCACAAAACCATTCGAGGTAAAACAACTTGGGAACGAAAGCTTAATGTGTCTAGTTTGTAATACAAAAATATATTTTTCGAAATCAGCTACCAATTCGCACATGCATTCGAAGATGTCAAAGACTGTTATTGATACAAAAGATATTCCAGCAGATTTTACCCAACTTCAAAAATTCATTACAAATCGTATGTAACACTACTTGAGGTGAAACCAAGTGGAAATGAAACCTATATGGGTTTATATTGCAATACAAGAATAAGAAGTTCGAAATAGACCACTAGTTTATACAGATTTTCGAAAATGTCCAAAGCTTTCACAAATACGATAAGATTTCCAGCAACTTCTGTTCAACTTCAAAAATTTGCCAAAAATAGAATATAAAACCAATTTAGTTGAAACAAGTCATGAATGAAAGCTTTGTAACTCTAGAATCTAACACAAAAAGAATCAATTTGAAATTCTCACCCAAACAATGCAGTTTTTCAAAAATATTTAAGGCTGTCACGAATCTGATAAGATTTCCAGAACTTTTGTTCAACTTTGAAAATTCGCCAAACATAGAATATAAAACCAACTTGAAAATACACTCTTAACGTGTGTCTACAACCTAGAGGGGGGTGAATGGGTTGTTAATCGATTGTTACCAACTTTTCGATTAGTCAATATTAAACACAATTAACCCAATAGAACCATACATACAAAATCAAGTAAAGTGCGGAAATATAAAGAACACTTGATTTTGACGTGGAAATCCTTCGACAAGGGAAAAACCACGGGCTATCCTTCTGGCCACAGACGATCACGGAAATCCACTATATGAGTAAAAGATTACACCCTCAAGTGATACTCAGACTCTCACTCTCGATAACCTCAGGCCATGGACACTACCACTCGCCACTCTTGGTTCAATCCCTAGTGATATCCCCTGATACACTACTCTTGGTGTGAGCACCTTCTACTCTACCCCACGGGCCTTTTACAGTGGCTCTTGACCGATGCTTGCCAACCACACATTGGTTGCAAGACTTCAATGCTTGTGCAACTTCACCCCGAAGCCACAAGACTTTAACTCAAGAAGAGTATAAAAGTCTAAGTGTGTATATGACAATATACTCAATGCAATAATGTGCAAGACTAAACACAAAATGTTTAACTAGATGTTATAATGCAATTGAACACTCTAGTTATCAAACAATGCCTACATGTACATACATGAGGTCTCAATTAGTTGTAGAGAAATTCTAACAACCTAATTGTCAATTAAATTCACATAAACATTCATAAACTTGACTAGATGCTCAAAGTCAACCTAATCATCAATTGAGCATACATGAACATTTATGGATTAGCTATTTAGGCATATATGACCTAATAATGCAAGCTATCACAAACAAACCCAATCAAATATTCATGAACGTTAACTAGTTGATTAAAACATAATTTCTCAACCTAATTATCAATAAATCACACATGAATATTTATAACCTAGCTTTTAGGCAAAATTGACCTAATCAATTTAGCTATCAAAATACAAACCCAATCATGTTATCAAGACTCATAAATATGCAATAAAACAGAGTCTAGGTATTTAATCATGCAATAAATACCTAATCTAGTGTAAGAAGAACAATAAATGATATTCAAGGAAGTTCTTGCTTACCTAGTCATGAAACAATGAAGACCCATGCTCATATGATGTTGAATGATGCAAGATGGAGATGGGTTTTGGGTTTGGAGAGTCAAAGATGCTTTCTTGAAGCTTTCTCTCTCTATGGAAGCTCTTTCTCTCACTAGGAATGTAAATTTCAGAGCTCTAGGTCTGATTGCGGAAGAAGATGATGTATTTATGTGATTCAAGTGAAGCCACGTCGTTTTGGATAAGGAAAAACTGATTTCTGGCGTCAAAAGGTGACTTGTCAGGCGACATGCACAAGTGGCCTTGCATGTCGCCTAACACACTGGACAGCACAACAGCTCTGGTTTCGAGCGACCCAAAACATGACCAAACGACTTCCATACCTTTCTGTAAATTGGAGTAGAAATTAGACTTCCATACCTTTCGTATGATATACCGGTGGAAAGGTATGGAAGTCTAATTTCTACTCCAATTTACAGAAAGAGGTTTTGATGTCTGTAGAAAGAGTTATGGTCATTTAAGTGACCAAAGGTCAAAACCGGATAACAACAGAGATGCTATGTTTCAGTGGTCTCTTTGGAGACTTCAAAACCAAACCAAACGGTCATAAAATATTACGAATAATATACCGTTAGAAAGGTATGGAAGTCTACTTTCTACTCCAATTAACAAAACAAGATTTGGATAAACGTAGAAAGATTTATGGTCAAAAGAGTGACCAAAGATCAGAATTGGTCAATAACAAAAATTCCCACAGCCATGGTATAAAACCATGTAACCAAATAACAATCCAAGAGAAGACAAATGGAACCTCTCTATGGTCACAAATCGCGCTAAGACTCAAGCACACCAATGTGCAAGTGCGGACACAACACAAGCACACCATCATGCGAGTGAGGACGTTTCCGAACACACACGGAAAACGTAAAACGAAACAACTACACGTAAAGACAAAACAAAGACGTGCTCGTGTGAGTTGTATAATGGATGCACACATATAAACAATAAAGAACACAAATGCAAGATGAACAAAGCATGCATGAAGTGTGTATGCGTGCACCTAAACTCTTCAAGAGACAAAGTCAAGTAAGTATACCTTTTGCTCTTGAAGTCATGGAGATGCTTGGAAGCTTGCCGACAAGGACCTAAGCTACCCATTACACAATCATCCCCAATGTAGTGTGGTTTGTCATGAAATAAGCCAATCATAAAATCGAGGTCCTTACACAACTTAGTTGAAACAAGTAATGAGTGAAATCTTAATAAGTCTATAATCTAACACAAAAAGAATTATTTCTATATTCTTGCCCAAACAGTACAGGTTTGCAAAACAAGGCACATTCATCACACTTTCTCTAACATTTTGGCAATACTCATTCTCACTTCGCAACCCATCATCACAACAACAACAATAACAACAACAACAACAACAACAACAACAACAACAACAACAACAACAACAACAACAACAACAATAGCAGTAGCAATAAAGAGGGACACAAAATCACAGTTATCATCATTTTCACAACAACAGCAACAACAACAACAACAACAATAGCAATAGCAGTAAACAGGGACACAAAATCACACTTGTTATCAATTTCATTATAGATCCTTTACAATACTACCATACACAATCATTGAACAAAAAGAACAAAACAAGAAGATTAGAAAACCCATACCTCTAAAGAAGTCAACGCCCTCTATTTCTCCTTTTTTCTCTTTCTTTCTCTCTCTCCACTTTCTCTTCTTTCTCCTATTTTTTCTCCTTTCTTGACACCACATGCCGCTTCCCTATTTTGTTTCTCTATCATGAAGCCATGAATAAAGAGAGTTAATGCATGAAGATTCTGATTATGGATTTCATTCAAAGAAAGAACAAAACAAATAAAGAGAGAGAGAGAGAGAGAGAGAGAGTAGTAGAGAAGCCATGTATGAGTTTCAAAGAAGGTGGGGTCAAAAGCAAAGTAAGCAACAGGTTTACAGAGAAATAGCTAGAGACCGGTATCAAGAATCTTTTTGAAGAAACACTAATCTTCAGAGAAATAACAACAGATTTGTAAACACAAATCTAAAGAAACAAGTTATACGAAACACTAATTCAAAGAACAATAAATTACCTTCTAATTGAAGCACCAATTCGATGATTTCAGCCAATTCGTTCCACGCTGGAGACTTGGTCAACACGATCTGCAGACTGAGAGAGGTGGAAGAGTGAGAGACGCTGGAGAATGAGAGAGGCTGGTGAGAAATGTGGATGGAGAATGGAATGAGAGGAGAGAGGAGAGAGAAGAGTGTTTTATATCTAGGTAAGTGATCGGGCCAAATATGTAGTATATTTAGGCCCTCAAATCCTTACCTTGTGTTATGTTTTCGTGTGTTTTTGTATCTCTGATGGGTTGTTTTGTGCGTAATTATAGGAAATGGTGCAAAGATGGGTTTGGAAGCATGTTGCGGTGATTCCGGCAGAAAATGGGTAAAAGGAAAGACAAAGGAGCATAAGCAACTCTACAATGCGGGTCAAGTGCAGGTCAAGTACGGGTCGTAACCGCACTCCAACCGCACTCCAGCCGCACTCATGCTCATAGCCGGGACATGATACAAGTGAAGAGATAAAGTGCAGGTATAGTGCGGGTCATCCAACCGCACTCCACCCGCACTGTTGCCAAACCAGAGAATCTGAAGTTGCACCTGACATTAAAGTGCGGGTACTGTACGGGTCATCCAACCGCACTCTACCTGCACTAATGTCAAACCAGAGAAGTTGTAAGATGCACCTGACATTAGAGTGCGGGTATTGTGCGGGTCATCCAACCGTACTCTACCCGCACTGTTACCAAGACCAGAAGAGCAGAATTGCACCTGACATTAGAGTGCGGGTACTGTGCGGGTCATCCAACCGCACTCTACCCGCACTATTGCTCAAGACAGAAGGTAGATTTTGCACCTGGCAGGGAAGTGCGACTCAAGTGCGATCAAAGTGCGGTTCCAAGTGCGGGTCAAGTGCATGTAATTCAACTGTACTCCACCCGCACTATTGCCCAGATCCGAGAACTGAAGATAAAGACAACCCATACAGTGCGAGTAATTCACCCGCACCCCACCCGCACTCCACGCGCGCCAGATTAATTTTTGAAGTTTAAGTGACCTATTTTTGTTGGTTGTATAAATAGAAAACGATGGAAATGTTTTGAGCAGCCTTTGACTCCATTTTCAGAAGTTTTACACACTTAGATCTAGAATCTCTCTCTCTCTCTCTCATCCTTACATTCTCTACTCAACTTCAAGGAAGTTAGGAGATTGAAGCCACTTCAAGGAAGGAGATGTTCTCCAAGGGTTCTTTCTCTTTCCTTTCTCTTAGTTTCCTAGTTGTAATGAGTAGCTAAATCCCCTCTAAGGGGTTGATGGAGTAGTTAGTTGAATATTGGGCTTGTACATAAACTTGATATTATATTGATATTCATGTCTATCTTTCATTGATCTATTCTTGTTATGAAGGTTTGCCATTGATTTCTTGTGTAGATACATCCTCTTTGCAAGATTTCTTTGTATTATGTATGAGTATTGCATCTAGATATACATTCTATTTAGTTTTTTAATGCTCTAATGAATGGACGGAACGTCATGAATTTTGACTATTAAACCGCGGTCTTAATCTAACCTCAATCGAGTTTCCTGCACTATACATCATAGGTCGGAGCCCGTGAGAGAGTTAGAAGTCATCACTATACATCCTAGGGTGACTATGTTTAATCGGTTGAGTCATTATTAGGTAGACGAGCTTCATTTCCAGAATCCGATAAACAACCAACACTATACATCCTAGGTTGGTGGTTTACGACGGATTAATCCCTAATAGGTGGTCCGCACTATACATCCTACGCTAGCCACCTTCTGGGGATAAATAACTGACTCTATACATCCTAGGTCGGTTGCCTTGAATAGCCGTGCTATTGACAAGTTTGTTGCATTGCCCAGTATTTACTTTCGTATCCATTAGCTCCTTAGTTTCCATCATCTATATATATATCCTTCATCATATTTCCCCCTTCATTTAGTTTGCATAATTAATTTAGTGTTATTAATAGGATAATTCACCAACTACATCTTCATCATTTATGTTTCGTTTATTATATATATACATTAACATTGCTTTAGCAATAACTAATTTTAGCTAACTCCGCTCCCTGTGGACGATCCCCCACTTGCCACATATTTGTGTTTTCAAACTAATTTAGGTTTCGTGAGGTTTTAACAAATATTATTGACGGATTGATATTTTAAAACGATACTAGAAATACGTCATGTCAGTAAGAAACCAGTATAATAGATAGCTGGTGAAAGAATATTTTAGGAATTTTTATTTTAACCGGTTGAAATTATTTAAAACTAGTGTTGTACGGTACGAAGCAATTCCTTATTCGTACCGTAGCAAGACCCCTAAAACTGATGTTGGTTTTCAAAAGGCATTAGGGTGCTTTTGAAAATTTGGGCAACTCCAACTTAATGACCAAGGAAGACCTGTTAATGAATATACTGCTTTTACGGAAGGTAAAAAAAACAACAAAAAATCTAACCCTTAAAAAACGAAACCATTTATATTCAATTAATTTATTCTTTTTCTAAAAAAAATTAATTTATTCTTTTAATATCACAGTTAATTTTTTGAAAAAAATAATTAAATCAGTTTTTATTTATTTATTTACTATTTTGATGTATTATGAGGTAGTGATTTTTTATATTATTTGAGATTAAATACAAGATTTGTCAATATCATATCAGTCACCACATAATCTCATAATTTATAAGAAGTTGACAGCCACGTGCTACATTATTTGGTAAAAAAATTGAGACGTCTAACATTACTCTTTATAAAATCAGTTTATGTGAACATATAATAAAATAATTTAGATATTATATTTTTTGTTGTTGGAAATTTAGATATTGTGTTTTGCTTTTCAAACCTACCTTATAAGATTATGAATTTTAGAGTTAATGCAGTGAATCAATTTATGATCATGTTAGTATATGTGAACAAAATTAATTAGTTGTTGATTATGGTTCATTGACATACATTTAAAAACTTAATCTAAATTTGAACTATAGATATTGTTAGTTGTTGATTTGGTTCATTGACATACATTTAAAAACTTAATCTAAAATTGCACTATAGATATTGTTAATATATGAGACTTACATAATGGTTAAATTCTATATCATCGCAATTTTAAACTTTTAATTTGTTAGTTATTGTATCAAGATCATTTTATATTCCTTTTTAATAATTATGTTGAAGTTAGAATGTGCGATATGATGAAGAAGATGAAGTTGGGAAAGTCATTTAGCTTTAATTGTTTTAACTTTTAAATCTCTTTCCGGTCTTTGCATTTGAGGCCATCTATCTGCAAGTAAGAAATCCAAACTTAATTGTATCTCTAGTAAACTTTATAATTAATTTACAAATATTGATCCAAAATTCTTTTGCCTCGCAGAGATGAAATATTGGAATACATGAAGAGTTCTAAACTTCTAATCAATCATCTGCTACAAGTTCTGATGAAGAGACTAAATGTTAATGAAATTGATGAAACCAAACAATCTTTGTTAATGGGTTTCGTCAGTTATTGCCAATTTATGAAAATTCAGAGGGTTTAATGGCGAAAAAAAAATATAGGGGATAGGTTGCAAATTCTAGCATAGTTCAGGGGGCATCGGTGCCAATTGCCTTAAATTAATTAAAGGTAAAATTATAATTTTAAATTAAGTATGTGTACAATTGTATTTTGACTCCTTAGTCTATATTGGAATTTTGCACCTCTGTCATCTCCTCTAGCTCTCATCTAGTTCTCAAGCCTCCTGTCTTCGGACGTTGATCTGTCTTCGATTAGCATCTCCGTGACCGCTTTGTCACCGTCTCCCATCTCTGTCATCGTACTGTCGTCTGATCAGGTATGCAATGCTTTATACGAGACCAGATATATGCTTCGCTGTTGGAGTTGTTAGCAGATACCAGTCTAAACCAGGGACCAGATCACTGGGTGGCAGTCAAGCATATATTCAAGTACTTGAGAAGGACTAGGAATTATATGCTTGTTACTACTGACGCTGACAACTTGTTTGATCACGCCGTAAACCAAGTTAATAAAATCTATATGCGCTCAGGCCGACCATCTAGGATCTCGCCAAGTGTTGGTGTGAATGTAGTCATGGGTAACGTCTCAATGGGCCAAGTTGATGCCACCAATCTGGGGCAAACTAGCTTCACTCCCCTAAGAACTGGCCATGAGGCTGCCAGCCCAAGAGACAGGGCAACATTACTCAGGTTGCTAATGCCAACAAGGAGTTCACCCCTCAAGTCGAAGTTCATACTGAAGAAGTTGAGGGGACTCAAAATGCATATGTTAGAGGAACTCGGGGTGCATCTATGGCAATTGGGGCAAAAGCTACACTCATTCTGAACGGATTCGCACTGTTTTCGATAATGGCGTATATGTGAGTGCCCAAAATTTTCCTTATCTTAACACCTTTACCGATTCTGACTTAATTATTATGATTTATTTCATCCCTTCCTTTTAGGCTGTAGAGGAGCTGACCTAGTTATTCATTGCTATGGAGAGGTAAAGCGGGAAAATCTCTCTGTTAGAGAAGCAGCTCACTACAAAAGACAAAGCACTTAAATCTGCCTTAACGAAGAAATCGCAGATGAAACAGGCCTTTGAGAAGAGGTTGGAGCCGCGTGAGATTACTGAAGTTGCTTTGAGAAGATCGATGGCATCGGCTGAAACCAAAGCTTCGGTGGCAGTTGAAAATGTTAAAGAGCTCACTTCGAAGAATAGTCAGCTGGAGGTGGACCTGGCCAAGGCTGAACTATGGTGTACTCATCTCGAGCAGAGAGTCATCGTAGTTGAACATAAGGTCACACTTGAAAAAAAAACTCTAATTGCTAAAGAGACTTTGGCCATTGCTCTGCACTCAATGGTTGAATCCCAGAAAAAATCTGAGGAGGACAAACTTCACTACGAAAAGTTGGTTGAAGATTTAGGCCATTAGCAGGTTACCATGGAGATGCTCTCAAATGAGGCCGAGATAGCTCATGAGGTTCAGGTCGTCGATCGGTTCAAGAGATCTCTTGCTTTTGATGCCACAATGTTAAGGGAATTAGAGTAAGGGCTTTGCACTGTTTGTATGTTCTTTGGCAGCAAGAAGCAATCTTCTGCATATGTCCTCCGAAGATGGGATGGCAAGATCAAGAAACATAAGGCTAAGTCTTTGGATGCCATCAATAATCAGAGGATGAGGTGGATGGCCTATTGCAAATTGATTTGGAATGAGCCTTATATTATGCATCTGGAGTTGCCCTCTAAGTCTTCTTTTGCCTGACAGGGATTACTCCTTCATGACAAATGGTCTTGACGACATCAGCTGGTCAGATTTCAAGGATCTGACCACATGTTATAGGGATGATCTCTCTAATGGCCTATATGTTGGCCCTACTTCTGGCTTAGTGTCTGGAGGTCCTTTAGGCTCATCGAAGGCTTGACCATGGTTTCTTGATTCTCACTTCTCTCGATTTTTTGTAATCAGTTCTTGTAATCCTGTAAATATTATAAAATATGATAACAAATTCTTTTTTCGTATCTTTGTCGGTTGTCATTACTAATTTGTTTCCTAAGCTGAGCGATTTATTCTAACTAGCTGAGTATCTAATAAACTGGTGTTGAATTTTAAATAACTCATTGGCTTAATTGAATTGCACAATAAACCTGACAATAAACTTTTGAATGGCTTAGCACAAGGTATCTAATTACCCTAACTCAATCAAGTACGTTTATTGGGTTGGTTGATTTGGCCCGATCAAACAGATCATCGAACCGATTTTACGTGTACCACACTGGCTATTCTGGACCTTATTGATCATTTTATAAGACTAATTACCTTGGATTCGATCAGCTATCTCATTAGCTGATTATCTTTAACCTGATCAGTTATCTCATTAGTTGATCATCTTTAACCGATCGATTATCTTATTCACTTATCATTTTTAACCTGATCAGTTATCTTATTAACTAATCATATTTAACCTGGTCAGTTATCTTATTAGCTGATTATTTTTAACCTAATAAGTTATCTTATTAACTGATCATCTTTAACTCAATTAGTTAATTGGTTATTTTTTAACGGCTAACTGACCTCTAAGACCGACCTTGATATTCTCCAAGTAGTGTTCTTTTATGCCATTTACATGGTATCTTATTTATAGACTCTCGTCTTTTATCTAGCAGCTAAGTAGCTGAGAAGTCTCTCAGTAGTCTGTTACTCAACACTCGTTGAGTCGGAATGCTAGGACATAATCCGACCCAACTTCACACATCCCATCAGGTTTCTAATACCCGAAGGCATGCTAACAGTGCTTTGTATACAACCAGTTAGTTCCGATGAGTATGCACTGTCTTTAGACTTTTCTTTTGGCCCTCTCACTTGGCTTCCCGAGCACCCGATGGCCTTCGAAAACTTGAGTGTCATGGGCTTGTCTTTGTAAACGAAGACAAATTTGCTTTTTTGAACACTTTTCTTGGTATTTGGAGAATTCTTCTCTCAATGGGGGATTTTATTGATAACTTCGATCTAAAACTGTTAACAAATAACAACTGATTAGAGAATTTAAAATCAAAAAAATCGTCCTAATCTAATGCTTAACATTAAATAAATAAATAACAAATGAAGAATCCCTCAAGGGTAATAGATCTTCAAGTATTGGGTGTTACATGGCCGGGGTAGCTGCCTAGTCGGGTTAGGCGATACTGCTCCATGCCTAGCTAAACTGACCACCTGATAAGGTCCTTCTCACTTGTCTGCCAAAGAGTCGGCTGCTTTTTACACATATACTTAGTGACACTCTTTTTAGGACCAGTTCCCCGAGCTGGAATCTTCTTATCCGAACGTGTGAGATGTAGTATTTGGCTGCCCTTTACTGATAAGGCCGCGTTTCTCACTCACGCCATATCTTTTCTCTCCTCAAGTTCGTCCAGATTTTCCTCCAGCACTCTCACATTTCCTTTAGATTGATATAGATAAACTTTCGGGGGAGGCATGAACTATCTTGATCGAAATGACTACTTCTATTCCGAACACCAACGAGTAGGGAGTCTCGCCCGTTGTGGTTCTCTCTGTGGTCCAGTAAGCCTAAAGTACCTCGTGTAGCTTGTCTGCCTAATTTCCCTTTTTTGATATCAAGTTTAGCCTTCAAGATGTGCTTGATAATCTTGTTCATAGCTTCAATTTGTCCGTTGGTCTGCTGGTGGGCAGGTGTAACGTAATAGTTCTTGATGTGGTACATCCCGTAAATCTCTATAAAATTATCACTATCGAATTAGGTTTCGTTATCAATGATAATTGTGTCCGAAATCCCAAACCAATAGATGATATTCTTCTTCACGAAGCTAGTGGTGTTAGCTTCAGTTATGTGTACTAGTGTCTCTACTTCATCCCATTTCGTGAAGTAGTCTACTGCCATAATGACATACTTTGCTCCCCCTTTGGTTGCGGTCGACATTGACTCGATCGGATCTAACCCCCATATCGTAAACGACCATGGGGAGATTAGGTTCTGCAACTGCTCAAGTGGCTGTTTAATATCATTTGCGATCCTTTTATAGGTTTCACAATTTTTGCCACTCATTGGGCATTTTGGAACAGAGTTGGCTAATAAAACCCTTGCCTAAGAGTTTTATGAGCTAAAATTTTACCCCTAGTATGATTCCCTGCATACTCCACTTTATATGCTTTTCAGGATCTTCCCAGCCTCACTTGGTCCAACACACCTTTGAAGGGTCTTTGAGAACCCTCTCATGTACAATTCCCCACTAATTATCGGGTATCGAGTGGCTCTATATCTGATCCGCTCCACTGGATCTTCAAGGAGAACATTCTTCTCTAAATAATCTCTTATCGGGGTAATCCATATGACCTGTCATTCTTCAACTACTCATACCACCAATTCTTCTCCACATTTGATACTAGGCCATACAAGATGGGTCACCGGGATTGTTTTGGACAAGATACTGGTGGTTGATGATGCCGATTTTGGCAAAGCCTGTGCTCTTACATTCTCCTCTCTTGGGATATGAGTGATTGTATAGTTCTTGAATCTCCCTAGCAAAGCTTTTGCTATTTCCAGGTAGGCGACCATGTTGTCATCTTTTGCTTGGTACTCATCTAGGATCTGGTTGACCACAACCTGGGAATCGTTGAAGATCTCTATTTCATCAGCACCCAAGGCCGTACAAACCTAGAGCCCTACTAGAAACGCTTCATACTCGGTCATATTATTGGTAGCATTAAAGTTAAATCGCAAGGCACATTCCACCTAATCACCTTCCGGAGTGGGTACCACTATTTCTGCCACACTACCGTGCATATTGTTGGAACCTAGGGTTACAGATTGCGCAGCGGAAAGGTTTAAAATTTTTTTTATTCAATCATTAAACTAACCCATTTGTACAGTAATAATCAAATGCAATAATAAAGTGAAGAAACATTTTCATACCTAAGTAGGAGGCTCCTTCACTTTGATACGAACTGCTCCTGATTTGAACCACGTGATCTTCCTCGCTATCTCCTGGAACTGGTAACAGCGTGTGGGCGCGTCACGATATTCAGGACCTGTATGGAGGAAGAAGAGAAGAACACACACAAATAGAAGTGCAGCACTTGTGTTCTCACCACACCCTATTTTTTTTCTTTTTGTTTGCTGTGTGTTTTGCTTTTTCACGAACACTATTTCTCTTCTCTTTTCAAATAATCATATTACTTTTCATTTGTTATGTTAGTTATCTCTTTCGGTTCAACTTACTATTTAATTGAAAATATATATCTCATATATATTCAAACAAAACCGAAAATCAAATTTGATTTTTAAAATTTTACAAAGATATCTCATATCTTTTTAAAAATAATTAAATATTTATTTTTGAATTCAAACATTTTAAATTCAATTTCAAATATTTAATTTAAAATAAAATAATCATATTATCTTATTTTATTCAAAATCAAATATCAACTAACACCCTCCATTTAGTGATTAACAACATAATTAAATAATCTTATTATTTAATTTATTTAATCACCATTATTCATTAATTAAATAATCCCATTATTCAATTAATTCCCGAATAAATACGTGTCACTTTCGTAACACAATTAATTGGACAATCCAATTAATTAACCGTGACCCTTGTTACCTAAATCGATCAGGCTAGCAAGGGGACCTAATGGACCCACAGTATTTTGAGCTCCAATAATCCTTAGAAATTATTAATTAAACTTTTTAATTAATATTTCATGATTATTAACTTCGGTGTTATTCCACTAAAAACCCGAAGCTGCACTCTCTCAACTGTAGACGTTTTTACACAAACCAATAACTCTCGTGTCCATCGATATAGCTATTACATATGGTATAATCCTCCACAAGTAGTTCATAATTAGAGCTGGGTCATAATGTCCGTTATACCCCTCTAATCATATCTTTCCATTAAGTACCATTGATTCTCTAATGAACAATAAATCCTACATTCCTTACGGAATTAGGAGAGCCCTCATATTGTTCAAGCCCCGAATCAACCCTTAAGGGAACTACCATCTACTTCTCACAAGAAGGAGTGGATTCCACTATTGTGTACAAACCTTCCCAGCCACAAGCCAAACCGCGATCCCAACATACGGAGTATATTGATCGGGAATGCAACTCCGACCTCACCCATGGTATATCAAAGACCACGATCTAACCTGAAGGAGTCGATAAGACACTCAGGATTAAGATCACCTACATATAAATCTCATCGTTAAACGGATCTTAGTGAGAGATTCATATAGATCATGGCCCATTCCTATATGATCACATCATACAAGGTGCCTCCATTCTCATACCTTCATATGAATGATCCAGGATAGGATCACCGTACACTACGAAATGGACCGCAGTTGTAGATTAACCACAAATAAAGTACCCACCTTTATTTGCTATCTACGGACTCTTGAGATTGCTCGTTTCAAACTGAATCCATCTATATATGACACTCATATACTCAGTTCGAAATTACATTGGCAATTTTGGATGTTAAGTGCACATGTTATATAAAGTATGACACAAAATGAATGAATATACTACTTCTTTTATTTATGTTCAAATTATATTTACATATTACAAGCTTTATGGCAAAAACCCCAACACATATTTGACTACCCATTAATGTGCAGCTGCCATTGAAAAACCTTCATTTCCTTCTATTTAACCATCTTAGCTACCTCAACGTTTGGTTCAGTAAATGACCACGGAATGATCAATTCTCGAATACTTACAATCCGGGTAGGAGGAACAATCCTAACTTCTCTTGGACCAACAATAGAAGTGCCACGAACCAATGGAACAATAACAACAATTACGGTCAGAGACAGTATAATGCCGGTACCCAGCAGAATCATGAATACCAACCCAAGAAGCTATCATTATAAGATACACTAAATAGCTTTAAGCAATCCACTCAACAAGCTTTCAAGGAAACCAATGGCCAAACCTAAAATATCAATGCTTCAATGAGGAAGATGGAACTACAAATTAGACAATTGGCTGAAGTTGCTTAGCAAAGAGAACCAGGAAAATTCCCAAGCCATACCGAGCAAGCAAAGGCGATGACAGTTCTTCTGAATGGTCAAGTATTAATTAATGATAGATCTGCTGAACTTTCTAATGATTCTACTGATGTTTCAGGTCCTTCAGAGGAGAACATGGCACCAGAAAAGAGAAAGAGATATCGGTGAAAAAATCCAAGAGGACACCACTCCTATATAAATCATCGAATCAATATGTTCCTGTTGTTCCATTCCTAGGATGATTGCAAAAGAGCAAGTTGGAAAAGTCATACAAAGACATATATGACATATATGACATCTTATCAAAGGTCAATGTCAACTTGCCTCTACTGGAGATGATCCAGAAGATGCCAACATAAGCAAAATTCTTCAAAAGCCTTCATACCTACAAGCAGAGGTTTTTGGAGAATCATTAGGAGTTTATAACCGGAAGTGCTAATGTTGTCCTCCAAAAATCTTTGCCACCAAAACTCCAAGATCTTGGAAGTTTCTGCATCAATATTACTATTGGAGGTACCACATTAGAGAGGGAAATGTTAGATATGGGAGCCAACATCAACTTGATGCCATACAATATATATGAGAAATTACGGTTGAATGATCTAAAGAAGACAACCATGTCACTATTATTGGTGGATGGTTCAGTTAGATACTCAAGATGATATGTTGAAGATGTATTGGCCCAGGTAGACAATCTCATTATTCCCGCTGATTTTGTGGTACTGGATATGGATGAAGGAGCCAAATAACAAAGTAGTAAACCGATTCTATTGGGAAGACCTTTCATGGCGACTACAAAGAGCTTTATCGATGTACAGAATGGGAAACTAACGATGACTGTGTTAGATGAGACTATGGAGTTCAATGTCTTTGAATCGTTAAAATTACCTGAGGCCGCCGATGATTGCTATTCGGTCGATTGTTGATCGATTGAGGTGGTTAATTCGACAGTCCAAGAAGAATGATCAAATGAATGTCTCAACGAGTTACTTGATTGGGTAAAGGATGTCTTTAAGGATGACGAAAAAGTTCAACAAGTTGAGGATATATAAGAAACATCGGAACTTGAAGATATTAGTGCTGAAATTGAATAAGGAATCAAAAAGTCTTTAATCCCTTCTACGAGCTCTTCCCCTGCATTAGCGCTTAAAAAAACTACCGTCTAACCTTAAGTTTGCTTTCTTAGGGGAGAATGATACACTTCCAGTGATTATAGCTTTTGACCTGGATGAAGAAAAAGAAGAGAAGCTACTAAAGGTGCTCAAGGAACATAAAGCCGCAATTGGATGGACCATAGCGGATATTAAAGGAATAAGCTATTCCAATTGTATGCACAAATCTTGTTAGAAGAGGATGCAAAGCCTTCCAGAGAAACTCAACGAAGGCTCAATCCAAACTTAAAGGAAGTTATACGGGAAAAGGTTCTGAAATTACTCAATGTGGGTATTATATACCCGATATCTGACAGTAATTGGATGAGTCCGGTCCACATTATTCCAAAGAAGTCAAGGATCATTGTAGTAGCTAATGAGAATAATGAGTTGATTCCTATAAGAAAGACAACGGGATGGAGAGTGTGCATTGATTACCGCAACTCAACACGGAAACCAAAAATGATCACTTTCATTTGCCGTTCATTGATCAAATGCTCGAGCGTTTGGTGGGACATGCTTATTATTGCTTTCTAGATGGATTTTTAGGATATAATCAAATTGTCATTGCTCTAGAAGACCAAGAGAAGACGACATTCACATGCTTCATTGGCACCTTTGCATAGCGAAGAATGCCTTTCGGGCTGTGCAAAGCCCCTGCCACTTTTTGTAAAAAGATGCACAGAGACTAATTTAACACTTAGTTGGGAGAAAAAACTATTTTATGTGAAAATACACTCTTAACGTGTGTCTACAACCTAGAGGGGGGTGGGGGGGGTGAATGGGTTGTTAATCAATTATTACCAATTTTTCGATTAGTCAATATTAAACAAATAACCCAATTAAATCAAACATACAAAATCAAGTGTAAAGTGCGGAATAATAAATAACACTTGATTTTTTACGTGGAAACCCTTAAACAAAGGGAAAAACCATGGGCTATCTTCCTAGCCACACACGATCCTCAAATCCACTATATGAGTAAAACGTTACACCCTCAAGTGATACTCGGACTCTCACTCTAGATAACCTCAGGCTATGGACACTACCACTCGCCACTCTTGGTTCAATCCCTAGTGATATCCACTGATACACTACTATCGGCGTGAGCACCTCCTACTCTACCCGCAGGCCTTTTACAATGGATTCTTGACCAATGCTTGCCAACCACAACTTGGTTGCAAGACTACAATGCTTGTGCAACTTCACCCCGAAACCATAAGACTTTGACTCAATGAAGAGAATTAAGTGTCTATGTGATCATGTAAATGATGCTCAATGCAAATTATGCTAGACAACACAAATTGCTCAACTAGGAGTTTGTAGAAACAAATCCAAGTTGTCAAATGTCTAAATGCAAGGCATAAAGACTTAGCTAGATGTTATCAATAACAATCAATCCTAGCTATCACAAACAATCACAATGAATCAACAAATATGCTCACAATGTATTCAACATAAACTTAGCATATATTCATGTGATTAAGACAAGACATTTAATCATTCACTAAATGCAAGTCTTAGACAAAAGTCTATCAACAAACAAACTCAATTAGATTTGTAGAGAATTTCCAACAAACTAATTGTTACACAAAATATGCATAAACATTCAATAAGCTTAACTAGTTGATTAAGAATCAATATTTCAACCTAGTTATCAATGAATCACAAATAAATGTTTATGACCTAGCTTTTAGGCAAAAATAACATAATCAATTAAGCTATCAAAATGCAAACCCAATCATGTTGTCAAGACTCATAAATATGCAATAAAGTAGAGTCTAGGTATTTAATCATGCAATAAATACCTAATCTAGAGTAAGAAGAACAATAAATGATATTCAAAGAAGTTCTTGCTTACCTAGTCATGAAACAATGAAGACCCATGCTCATATAATGTTGAATGATGCAAGATAGAGATGGGTTTTGGGTTTGGAGAGTCAAAGATGCTTTCTTGAAGCTTTCTCTCTCTAGGAGCTCTAACCTCTCTCTAAAAATGAATTTTTGAGCTCTTGGTCGGCCAAGAAGAGAAGAGGAAGAATATATATGAAGCCCTAGTTAAAACTACGTCGTTTTGAACTTGGGAAACAGAATCCCGTCAAAACCGCTTGCTAGACCGCGGCACATGTAAGTGTCCAGACCGCGGTACATACAGCAGTGCACCGTCTGGACTACACCGCGGTTGGGACCGCTGTTCGTGCAAGTGCACAGGTCGTGGTCCACGTCGCGCATGACACACTGGAGAATACCGCTCCGTGCGCCGCGGTGCAAGCAAAGCCTGCCAAGCGGTCTAGGCCGCGCCAAAGGGAAAAATCCCTTTTTAACACTCAAGACAAAAGTCAATCTTACATGAATGTTGTGCAAGTGTGAAGAGAGTGGGATGCACACAATGAAGCACAATTAACATGTTAAACATGTTATCAACTAAGATACAATGCAAGATATGATATCTAATGTAAGCTAGTGAGTGTTTTAGAAACGGATGCACACTTATACAAACAATAAAGAACACAAATGCAAGATAAACAAAACATGCATGAAGTGTGTGTGTGCACCTAAACTCTTCAAGAGACAAAGTCAAGTGAATATACCTTTTGCTCTTGAAGTCATGGAGATGCTTGGAAGCTTGCCAATACGGACCTAAGCTACCCATTACACAATCATCCCCAATGTGGTGGTTTGTCATGAAATAAGCCAATCATAAAATCGAGGTCCTTACAATCTTCCCCTTTGGCTATTTCATGACAAAACAACCACTCACAAATATTCCTCACAAAATAAAACAAAGCTATTGTCCATAATCACTTCTACAATACAAAAGAGATTCCTAGAATCTAAATATTCAATATCTTCTATATCTCCTTGTAGAATCATCAATGTACCTACACACAATAGCAAGAAGCACTTTCCAAGAACAAGTGCAAGTGAGGTGAACAAATAAAAACAAGCATTGCACTCAATAACAAATAAAGCAATACAAAGAATGCATGTGCAATGCTCCACCTAAAAGGTTACTATCCCTCATGATTTCTCCCCCAAAGCATAGCATAAACAATGCTCCCCTTATATCTCTCACTCCCCATATTTCTCTCAAGACTTCTCCCCCTTTTTGTCATGAGATAGGCAAAGGAGCTCCCCATATCAGGTTGCTTTAGCAAAGAGAACTATTCGCACAATTACATTGCATAATCATATACACAAACTTTATGCAACTTAAATAATTGAGAGAGATTCAAGGAGATTATATTAAAAAAAATGTGTGCTTGTGAAAGGTTGCTTAGCATGTAATACAAAATACTATTATTCTCATGCATAAAAATCAATCAAAGCAACACTCAACAGGATTTCCAAATGAAGTCAAACCAATTAAGACCCTGTTGTTATGATAAGAAGATATATATCCAAGCATTTGTGTGCAAGTGTACTAATCACAACAAAAGTATATCTTCTTTTCTTCATTGCAAGATACATCATCAATCAACAATTTTGATGTCAAAAATAAGCAATGCAACACCACACATAACAGTCATATAACAACATTTTCTGTTTTTCTCCTTTTTCTGTTTTTCTCCATATTCCTAGCAAGCATGTATTTCTGTTTATCATGCTAATGTAACTCTCTTGATGGCTTTCACTCGGTTTCAAATGAGTAGCCTTTTCCAACATTGGGCGGCTCCACGTCATATTGCCAGTAGCCCTTTTCAAGAGAGAGCTTAAGAATGCATATTTAGGAATCATGAACATGGAGAATAATTTGAGGTCAATCAAATGTACTAACAAGTAGAACATTCCTCAAAAAGATAAGCATGCTCAAGCAATAATAGAAATCATGCATTATCATACAAAGCAACCGTGCAATGGTGTAATCAAAAACATTATACAATTATTAATCAATGTTATTCACCAAGCATACGCAAGCAATCATAAAAGAGCATAAAATAAGTCAACTTTTTGCATATGAAGATTCATGCAAGTTTGCTCTCTTTGCTTGAGCTCCCCTCATGGGGTCAATTCCAACCAAGTCAATGGGAGACATGAGCTCCTATAGACCTATCAAGTCCAATGGACCTAATTGCATCTACGGGAGTCACATGGGCACTAAGGCAAGCGGGTTCATTCTTTCTAACCCACCTAGGTTCCACTTTAACATTTTTAGTGGTCATAGACATGTTTCTAGGTTCCCTAGGTTTATGCAAACTTGCCCTATTTTTCAACCGTTTTTCTTTCATGCTCTCTAATCTACACCTCTTAATGTAATTTAAGCAATTTGGTCTTAAGTGACCAATCATACCACAATAATGACAAGTAGGTACAAAGTAAGGATTTATACCATAGCATTGTGATCTCATCGAGGCATCGCCATGTTGATGAGGTTGTCTTTGATGGTGCATCAGTTTGCTTCTCCTAGGAGCTTGAGCCGATTGGTGGCACCTTTGTGGTTTTGCTTGTAGAGGTGGTTGAGCCGGTTGATCATGCCTTCTTGGTTTAGCATGCCACTTATGGTCACCTCCTTTCTTGATGGTTGACTTGTTGACGGAGGTGGTTGGCTTCTCAAGGACTTGTCATTTCTTCTTGGATTGCCTAGGCTTTGGTTGGGATGCCAAGGCTTGAGTGGACTTTCCTTGAGTCAGAGATTGCTTGGATGAAACTTTGCTCTTGCCTTGAGCTTGAGGTTGTTTGACCTTGGCTTTCTTTAATTCTTCAAGGTACCTCATCTCTCTTTCCTTGACAATCTTCAAGGAGTTCTCTTTGTTGGCAAGTTCATCCTTCATTGCCTTTATCCTTTGGTGGCAATCTTCAATCTCCTTTTCGTACTTGGACACATCAATCATGTCCGTCTTCGAGGAGTCATCTAACTTAGCCTTTAATTGAAGATTTTCCTTCTTCAACAAATCTTCACTTTCCTTGACTCTCCTCACCTCATCATCAAAGTGAGTCACTTTAGCCTTTAGTTGAAGATTATCCTTTTCCAATCTAAGGATATCATTTTCTCTCTCCTTCAAGGACTTTTGAAGAAAGTCAATGAACTCTTGGTTATGCACCATGTTGTCACAAGAGTTCACGGAGCATGATCCATCATTATCAAAGCTTCTCCCACTTGTGCTTGTGAGAGTCATATCATCAAGGCTTGCAACACTCAAGCATGCTCCTCTTCGGTTTCCAAGTTCAAGGCCACCCATCTTGAAATCTTCAAGTGATAAACATTTGGTGATGGCTTGAGTTTCTTCATGGTAGGAACCCGGAAATGCGAAGTAGTTGATCTCACTAGCAACCGAGCTTGTGAAGCACTCTTCAACTACTTCAACTTCGCTATCACTCCAAGTAGCGATCATAGTTTCTCCTCCCTTATTGTATTTCAAGTTACCACATATGGAGGCAAGGTGGCCAACTCCACCACACTCAAGGCAAGGGTCATCTTTCCTTGACTTTTTCTTTTCCTCCCTCACCTTGGAGGTCATGCCCATCTTTTGAGATTTTGTAAATCTCTTGAATCTCTCAACCATGAGAGTCATCTCCTCATCGGAGTCATATATCTCCCTCTCAACTTTAGAGGTTAAATCACCCTCTATCATCTCAATGCCACTCATAGTGTTTAGGGAATGAGATGAACGCAAATGAATGCGATGATCAAAAAGCACACAAATGCAAGACACACAAACAAGAGCAAGGATCACCTAAGTATGTCTAGGAACCCGCTCTGATACCAATTGAAAATACACAAAGTGTGTCTAATACAACCTAGAGGGGGGGGGGGGGGGGGGTGAATAGGTTTTATTTGATTTATTACCAACTTTTCAACTTAATCAATTTTAATAATCCTACTCCATATTAACAATCAATCAATCCAATATAAATATGCGGAAAACAATAAAAACACAAGGATTGATTTAAGTGAGAAACCCTCCAACTGGGCAAAACTCACGGGCTATCCTTCTAGCCACATACGGTCCTCAAATCCACTATTTGAACGAAAGTTTACAACCTAGGTTGACCTCAAGTCACACCTACTTGGTCACTAACCCTTTCACTCTACCCAACGGGCCTTTAATAGTGATTCTTGACCACAAGCTTGTGCACTAACTCACTTAGTCACAAAGCTTAAACAATCAATGAAGAGGTTAAACAACCTATGTGAATATGTAAAAGATATTCAAGCATGCAATTAATGCTAGGCAACAATAAATGCTTATCTAAGGATTTAAAGATGTCAATAAATGCAAATCCTACATATCAATATCTAAATGCAAATGCATGAAGATTTAGCTAGAAGGGTAAAATCGTCCTAAATGCTAGCTATTAATGAACAAGGCTCTCAACCAACACACAACAACTCAATCATGTTATAAATGCCAATAAACATAAAGATATGCAATAAAATCACATAAAAGAGCTAACCCTAGGCAAACAAGAACATAAATAAATACAAAGTGATTTAGGGCATGTTCAAGTTACCTAGTCAATGAAAGCAAGAAGAATCCATGATGAGATAATGCTTGAAGAGGTTAAATGCACATGGATTTGTGTTTGGTTGAGTAAAGATGAGTTCTTGGGAGTTTCTCTCTCTAAGGGAAGCTTGGCCTAGTAAAAATGGCTTCTTGAACTCTTGGACACGAGCAAGGAAGAAGATAGAACATATATATGGGAGCCCTAGTTGAAACAGCGTCGTTTTGAACTTAGGGCACAAAATCCCGTCAATACCGCTAGATGGACCGCGTCGCAGGCAAATGTCCAGACCGCAGTACACACAGCAGTGCACCGTCTGGACAACAACGCGGTGCAGGGCGCTGTGCATGCAGGTGCACAGGCCGCGGTATGGGCAACAGAGGCTTACTGGACAACACCGCTACATGGGTCGCTTTGCGTGCAAGTGTACAGGAAGCGGTACAGGGAGCATGACCCTGCTGAGGTATACCGCTCTGTATGCCGCGATGCAAGCATGTCTTGCCAAGCGGTCTAGGCCGTGCTAAGAGAAGAAATTCTCTTTTCTAGGCAAACTCAACACACTAAGTGATGTGCAAATTGTGCAAGTGTGGAGAGTGAAAAGAGGCATACAATACATCATTCAATAACATGAAGATAAGAACAATAATGCATGCAAGTGAGTGTGTGCAACTAGATCTCTTCAAAGAAAGTTAAACTAGTGAGATACCTTTGAAGTGCTCTTTGAGAGAGATGATGTCCTTGAAGCTTGATCACACTCAAGAGGCCTAAATTCCCCTTACAAAGAATAATCCCCAATGTGGTTTGTCAACGAAATAAGCCAATCAAAATAAGAGGAACTTACATTATGGTTAAGTCTGGAATAGTTCTAGGGCATGTTATCTCCGATAAAGGCAAAGAAGTAGATAGGGATAAAATTGAAGTAATTGCAAAACTTCCACCTCTCACTTCAATGAAGGGTGTAAGGAGTTTTCTTGGTCATGCAGATTTTTATAGGTGTTTTATTAAAGATTTTTCAAAAATTAGTCGTCTCCTATGTAATCTCTTGACCAAGGATACTGCATTTGTGTTTGATGATGATTGCTTGCATGCTTTTGAATCTCTAAAAAATAAGTTGACATATACTCATATAATTATGACCAAAAAGTCATGTGTGATGCATCTGACTATGTTGTATGAGCTGTTTTATGACAGTGGGTAGATAAATTGCCATATGTTATTTACTACACTATTCACACCTTGAATGATGCACAATTGAATTACTCCACCACAGAAAAAAATTGCTTTCTGTTGTTAGTACCTTAGACAAATTTCGATCATACTTGAAAGGGTCTAAGGTCACTGTTTATTCTGATCATCTTGCATTAAAATATTTGCTAACCAAAAAGGAAGCAAAACTGAGATTACTCCGGTGGATCATTTTGTTGTAAGAGTTTGATTTAGAAATCAGGGATAAAAGGTCCGCGAGAATGTGGTGGCGAATCATCTATCTCGATTGGTGGAAGATGATGGAATGGAAAAGCATACTGAGAACCTACCAATCAATGAGAACTTTCCAGATGAATAGCTTTTAACGGTAGAAGGCAAAGATCCATGGTATGTGGACATCGTGAATTACCTCTCAAATGGAATCATACCACCTAATCTGAGCTCACAAGCAAAGAAAAGATTTTTTTCTCCATCACCAGGCAGTATTTTTGGGACGATCCGTATCTGTTCAAATATGGCGTTGGTCAGATCATTCGGAGATGTATCTGTGAAGAAGAGCAGTAAGATGTGTTGAGATTTTGCCACAATCTTCATTGGGGGGGGGGGGCACTTTAGTGCCAAAAAGACTACTCTGAAAGTTCTCCAATCAGGTTTCTTCTGGACCTCATTATTTAAGGATGCTTATGATTTTTGTATTTCTTGAAATAGTTGCTAGAGGACGGGGAACATTGGGAAAAGGGATGAGATGCCACTTACAAACCAATTGGTCGTGGAGATTTTTGATGTGTGAGGGATTGACTTCATGGGACCCTTCCCATCCTTGTACGGATACAATTATATCTTGGTTTCTGTGGATTATGTCTCAAAATGGATCGAAGTAATCACAACCAAGACGAATGACAGCCAAATGGTGGTGAAGTTTGTCAAGGAGAACATATTCACCAGGTTTGAGACTCCTCGTACAATCATATGTGACGGTGGAAGCCATTTTTACAACAAGACCTTTGCCTCATTGATGAAGAAATACAGTGTCAAACATAAAGTGGCAACCCCATATCATCCTCAGACATCGGGACATGCTGAAGTGAGCAATAGGCAGATTAAGCAGATATTGTAGAAAATTGTGCAGCCAAACCAGAAGGATTGGTCACTTAAGCTTAATGATGCCTTGTGGGCGTATAGAACTGTTTACAAGACTCCTATTAGAATGAGTCCTTATAGGATAGTCTTAGGTAAAGCGTCTCATCTTCCTGTGGAATTGGAGCACAATGCCTATTGGGCTCTGAAAAAGTTGAATTTCAATTAGGATAAGGCAGGAGAAGAAAGAAGTTTGCAAATGAGTGAGCTTGAGGAGCTTCGAAATAATGCCTATGAGAATGCAAAGATATACAACAAAAGAACAAACCTGTAAGGACCTCTATTTATGATTGGATTATTTCATGACAAACCACATTGGGATCACTTTGTAATGGGTAGCTTAGGTCTCCAATTGTGACTTATCTTCAACAAGCTTCCAAGATCCTAAAGTGCTTCAAGGAAGGTAGTTTACTTGACTTGACTCGTTTGAAGAGATTTAGTTGCACACACTCACTGGTTTTGCATTAGATATTATATCTTGCATTGTATCTAAATTGATAACATGTCTTACATATTAGTTGTGCTTCATTTTGTGTGCATTTCACTCATTTCACACTTGCACAACATTCATGTAAAATAGGCATTATTCTTGTGTGTTGAAAAGGGATTTTTTTCCCTTTAACACGTTGATAGTCCTAGTGCATAGGTCCTTGTACCCGGGTAGCTACTCGTTCAGCTACCAGCACAGTCGTCTCTGGTGTGTTTTGGTCCCCGGTTCGCTGGTCAGTTCACCGGTCTCGACCAGTGAAGTCACCAGCAGTAACCGTTGGAGCGTCTCTACTCCCTGTGCGCGGGTCCCTACCTGCGCAGTAGACCCGCGCACTACCACTTGTTTGCATTGTCATTTTGCAAACTTTCCAAAACGACGTAGTTTCATTTAGGGTTGCTATATATATATATATCTCTCTCTCTCTCTCTTCTTCCCCATTTCGTTTTAGAGAGCTTTATAATTGTCTTTTTAGAGAGATGAAGTGTTTCCTAAAAGAGAGAAGCTCCAAGAGTTATCCTTTAACTCTCCAAACCCAAACCCATCATTCTTTCATGAATCAAACATCATCTAGCTTCATCTAGGATATGTTCTTGCATGGGTCTTCATCAATATATATGACTTGGTAAGTAGAACACCATCTTCACTTATTCTAGTGTTCTTGCTTAATAAGAAATCTCATTTATGACTTGTTTGTATCAAGATTAGTTTTAATTGCAAGTTGAGATTTTTATGTTGATTGTTGGGCTTTGTTTGTGATAGCTAGAAGTTAGGACCATTTTTACCTCTAGCTAAGTCTTTATGCCTTACATTAAGGCATTGTTGATTAGGACTCATTGGTTGCATTTCATGATTGCAATTATTGTCCTTGCCTTTTCTGACAACTCTTGTTGATTGGCTTTTGTTTGATGACTAGGTTTTAGATTTCCTTATCTTTATCTAGTTAATTCTTAATGAGCATTCATATAGGCATTGATATCTAGGATTGTCTTAATTGCCATCTTAAATTCCTTGATAGGCATTTAGTGTTGTCTAGAACTAATTGCATTTAGAATATTTTCATACATTCACATAGGTTGTTTATCTCTTCATTGAGAGTTAAGTATTGTGACTACGGGTGTGTAGTGCGCAAGCAAATTAGTCTAGAATCACTATAAAAGGTCTGCGAGTAGTAGTGGTGGGTTAGTAACCAAGAATGGTGTGACCAGAGGTCAACATAGGTTGTGAACATCATTACAATAGTGGATTTGAGGATCAGATGTGGCTAGAAGGATAGTCTGTGAGTTTTTTCTAGTTAAAGAGTTTCTCACGTAAATCAATCAACGTGTCATTTATTGTTTTCCGCACTTTAATTACGTTGGTTGTATTTGATTGTGTTGGGTTATTTTAGTTAATATTGACTAATCCGAAAATTGGTAATTAATTGGATTAACAACCCATTCGCCCTCTAGGTTATTTAGACACATGATTGAACTATATTTTCACTCATTTACCCCCCTTTTGTCTTTTGTGGGCTGCATTTAGAAATAGGCTGGAGCTCAATCAGAAGCCCAAACCAATTCATCAAAATGCACATCATCATTAATGACATGGCGTGGCTAGCTGGTTTGTGTGGTTAATTACAAAATGGCCCATGGTCTCTTAGAAAATCACATAATCTTCAATCTATCCTCCACTTTTACATTCTCACCCCTAATTGACAAAAATACTCCAATTCCCCTAGACCTCATAAAATCCTGAAACACTTATTTTAACAGGTTAAAAACCCGGTTTTATCCAAGGAACAAGCACAAAACAATAGAAATTGGGATCTAAAAATAGGTACAAAAATAGTACGATCATTTTCTACTTTCTATCTAAGACACTTCATGTGCCACTAGAAATTTTCCTAGCTTAACTAACCAGATTTTCACAATCCTTGCCAAAATTTCTTGCTCGTCTAACCGGATTTTCACAATCCTAGCCAAGATTTTTTGCTCAAGTTAAAGCCTCACACCTCAACAAGAAAGACTTCCACCATTTGCAAGGCAATGATCTAACTGTAGTGCAAATATGCAATTATAATGCAAAACACAAAGTTTTCTAGATTTAAGTTCTTGTTCATCAAAATTAGTTAAAATGATATTCAATCAAAAGCGCAAAAGCTAATTTCAAAAATCTCTCAAACAAGTCCAAAAATAGAATCTAAATTAATCTAAACAAATTTCATATTCAAATCAAGAGATTCAAAAAATTGACCACAAGAAATGTGTAGAGAATATGATTTACTCACAAAAATGATGAACACTAAACGAAGAACAGAATAGATCGAAATATTTGGACTCCTTTTGGCTTGGAAACCATTTGGGACTTGTTCTTCACTCAATGAAAATCAATTATGGCTTTTGAATCACTAAAATCATATTTGATATGAGTGAGATATCACAAAACCAAAAAATGACTCCACAATAAAATTTCTATAGATTTTTTGAATATATAAGAGGGAAATGACATGGAGGAGATGCCAATCTCGGGTGACCACTCACGTCTCTCTACATCAACATCTTGTGGAGGCTCGTGGCCTCCACAGGGGTAGGGGGAACCTCTTCCCGTGACGCTCACGCGCCTCCACGGGAGAGGAAGTATTTTGGCAGTTTGCCACCCCTATTCCCCTTTGCTCCCTTTCGCGCTCCCTTCGTGCTCTTCGACCGTTCTCCGGCATCCGAATTTCGAATTTGAGTCCGGTTTTGGATTATGACCATAACTCACTTACAAACATGGTTGTTTACAAAACTTTCCAAATATTATGGGAAGCGACTTGATACACAATGACGAAAACCATACACGATAATGGCACGAAAATTTTCGTAAATTTCAACTCGGAACTCGAAAACTTATGAATAAGTAACCGAAACTTTAGGAAATCAATAAGAAAAAATATGAGAACATATTCAAGTACGATATCAATAAATCACAAACAAATAAACACAAGAACACACAAGTATGCCATTTCCTAGAGATAGTCCTAGAACATACAATTTTACAAAAGTAGTCAAAATAAATCTAATGCTTGTGCATACAACAATTTGTGTGTGAATGTGTTATACCAATTTAGTGCAATGATGCAGGGATACAAATGTATGCAATGTGTGTGTGCGCACTTACGCTTTGTAAGAGGAGAAATAATCTTGATACATTATGTTGATGGTGATTTTTGGATTAACTTGAATTGACCACGCGACACACAAGTTATGTTAAACTAACAATGAATAGCAAATTAAAGAGAATAAAAAGATCAAGTAAACAAGAGTTTACGTGGTAAAACCTCAAAGTGAGGAAACATCCACGGTTGCCGGCGACGGCGAGAAAGAAATTCACTATGAATAATTTGATTACACACTCAACCTTCCTTGATTTCCCTTATAAACTAACAACTCATTAACCCCTTCTTTTATGTTTTCAGGGGCTATTTATACATGTATAAATCCTTAATTCTCGGAGTACAAAATAAGGAAAAAGTGGTATGCGTTTAATGAAACTCTGACTTATCGGAGTCGTTTGTATCTTCTATGAATTGAATGAGTTAGATTTGTTGCCTGATTGAGACTCTGATACCTATAAGGAAGTTTATTTCCTTATCAGAGTATGCTTCGAGATGTCTTATTTGAATAAGACTCTTTCTTTGTGTATTTGAGTCGTGATTGCGCTGAATTCTGAATTATTGGTACACCAGGTCATCCGAGTGCATCATTAAATTGTACACGTGTCGCTTAACCGACCGTCTGCCAAACCCAACCAGATCTCTTTCACCCCCCACCAGGGATTTATTCCCGATCGAATAGTATATACCCGATCATTTGGGATTCCCGATCGAATCTTACCAACACCTGATCAATCTGATTATCTTGGTTGGGGATTTCCAACCCGACCATCTTAATAACTATGATTAGGATTGTGGGGTTATTTACTGATCATCTTAAGTTGGCTCATTTTGATCTCCATTTGTCGAAACGTCACATGTTGTTCACGTGATTCACGTTGCTTATGCTGACATGCTATCTTTTCAAATTGCATCAACAACAATACCCCCTTAAACATTCAAGACAAGCATCTTGTTCAACGGAGATAACTCGCTCGGCGAGATATGTTTAACCTCGGAGCATTTTGTCGTATAGCTCATAAATACTCATTAGTGCTAGACGGCTGGCTTTTAATTTTAGCCACAAACGTTTGATTTGCCAATATGATTTGACGCGAATGACGGAACTGACGGCAGCGGTTCGAATTTCAAACGGCACGTGATCTTCGAGATTCACACACTAACTACCACTCTCATGTGATGTCATCGTCATATATATATATATATATATTCAAACCCCTTTATTTTCCCTCTTATGCGATATCTTACAAATTACACAACTCCTTGTCTTCTAAGTTTTTCCTTTCTGCTTCAACGGTTAGCTCAAAGTTTTTCGTTCTTATACCAGATCTTCATCTTGCGGTAATCATCAAGTATGGATTCTGCCACTCGTCATCGTTATGTAGAACTCTTGATGCATTATATTGAAATAGGCGATAAGAAAAATATTGTCAGGGTTGAATCTATCTTAGGGGGATTTTTTTTAAGATTTCTCTCGCCCAGTTCAACCCATAGTCCTTAATATTGATTACTCAATGGCTCTCCCTGAATTTCGACCTTCTTCTTTTGAATCTAACATTATTAACTCTATTATTTCTTCTCCAAATACATACCCAGATATGTCAAAGACAACCGGATCCGGTCTGGGAAGCAGACCAAGCTCGAAAGATCCCGCTTTAGTGGATCTGAAAATTTCATCTCAACTGTTGAAGATGGAAGAAGTTCCAAAACGGCGCCGATCTTCCTTACTGAAATTTTATGCCGACCATCCCAATACTTTTGATTCGGAGATAAATGTAGTGGAAACATATGAGTTAGTAAAATATGCTGATAGGTTTGACATCCCTCGGTCGGTCAAACTTTGTTTGAGCGTCCAACGTGCGATCTAGAATCCCCCTTGGGGGGCAATGGCCATTTATGGGGAAATGCTTACATCTAGGGTTACACTACCTCTTCAGCCCTTCATCGCTCGGTTCTTAGCTGAAGCCATGATTGCTCCTGCTCAGCTTTCCCCGAATTCTTACCAGGTATTGATGAGCATGTGGTGCCTTTGTAAAAAGATCGGTGCTAAGTACCCCCCCCCCCAACCCCACAAGACATTCGAAACTTCTATTCCCTGGGTCGATCCGATAATGGGGGTACTTTCTATCTTCAATCTAGTTCGATCAACCACTTGATTCCTGAGGGATATAAGCAACGACCTACACCTCCATCCAGTAAGGATCACAAGGGTTTCATCTGAGGGTTCCCCACTTCCAGCAAGTACTGGAAAAACAATTGGTTTTTCTTTCAAGGAGATTGGGGTGAATCACTTGTTGCTGATCCTCGTCAAGAGTTGTCTAGGAATAATGTCCCCAGACATTTCTGCAATCCTGAACAATGGAATAAAACGGATGCATTACTAAATGAAGATCATGCCGGGAATGTAATTGAGGCCGCTCACACGTCCTGGGAGACTAGGGATCGGTGGATGTTGTTTGTTGAAAAAGATCTTCTGGATCTGGGGTTGTTTCCCCCAATTTCAAGTCGGCGCAAACGCTGTAAGTTTTATCTTTTTCGATATTATTATTATTTCTAAATCGAACTATACTTATACTGACGTTTCTCCTCTCTTTCCTTTAAAACAGTATTCGAGGTGGATGTTGTGGCGGGCAAGCAAGCCGGAAAAATAAAAATTTTTGATATGGTTAGTCGTGCGGAGTCTGCTGCTCAGCTGGCTCAGGGGATTGCTCCTCCCCAACAAGTTATGGTGGAACACCAATACGAGCCTGATCCTAAAGCATCCCTATAAGCTTCTGATCGGGAGGTAGAGAAAAAGCCTTTCGATCAGGTTAGCGAGCGAAAAAGGTCTCCTAAGGGCTCAAAGAGAAAACTCGCCAAAGAGACAGCTGGTCACAACTTAACTAAGCTTTCTAGAAGAAGTCCCCTAGAAAAGAGGCCAAAACCACAACTAGCTTTTCTGCTCCTGATGTTGTTCATAAAACGAAGGAAACCAACTCGACAGAGAGGCTAGGAGCTCATCAGAGTGGAGTCAAACCAATAATTTTCGAAGGAGATGATGAAGATCAGGATTCATTAACTGATCTGGTCCGTAGAGAGCACCGATAGAAGAAAGAAAATAATCAGGCTTTGGCCCCCTCTGCCACTTTGTCATCTGACCCACCCAAAGTGGATAATCAAGCTTCTACTGATCCTTCGGTCCATCGCACTGAAAAGGCCCAGATTAAATTTTTGGTAACACGCCAGATAGTCTTCACCGACTCAGATTTCGACAGGGAGCATGCCGGATTCAGAGGGACACAGACCAATCCACCCTCATCTGGACATAACATATCTAGACGTGAGGCTGATCATGCTGACAAAACTTCTATTCAGTTGAACTATCCTTCCGAAACAACGCCTAATGTTATCGAGGCTCCTTTTCTGAGCGGAACTGAAGCGGGTTCGTTGAGATCTACTGATCAGGGATAGACCGCGACCACTTCCCCAATAGTTGCTCCTGAATCTACTCTAGTTCCAATTCCAACCCAAACTGATCAACATCATCATGGCTGAAGAACAACAACTCCTGCTGGCGCGGTCAGTATCCTTGACTCGGAGGAAACATCAGTCGACCCTCTCGACATACTGAAATCTATATCAGCCAGAAGAGGGTATGTCGGTAAAGGCAATTGGACCGACTTCCGGAGTGCCAGTGATACGGAACGAGTCCGTGCTATTTACAACAATGGTGTTTATGTAATTTTTCCTCACTTATTCATTATCTATTTTTAGTCTGAGCTTATAACACCATGACTTATATATATATTTTTTTTCTTTTTTAAGCCCGTGGAGGAGATGGCTAGGGCTATGATGACTCAGAGGAGACAAGCCACTGGAATCTTTCGGCTGAAAAAGGAGCTTGAAAGAAGAAAGCAAGCGATCAGCTCTGCCTCAGCTGATGGATCGAAACTGAAGGAGTTTTATGAGGAGAAGTTGAGGCAGCGTGACTTAACTGAAACTGCCTTGAGAGAGGCCGTGACAGCCACCGAGACCCGAGCTAGTACGGCTTCAGATAATCTTTCCGATCTTACTAAGAAAAATATTCAACTTGAAACATATTTGTTGGAGCTAGGCAGCGGTGTGCTGAATTGGAATAACAGGTCGTCTTGGCCGAGCAAGCAGTAATTGACCAAGAAATAGAGGCTCGGATCGATAAAGAAACTTTAGCAGCTTCTCTGCAATCTATGCTCGAAGCCCATCAGGGGTCTGAGGAGGCCAAGCTTCGCTATGCAAGACTGGCCGAAGATCTGAAGCAGCAAAAGGTCAGCATGAAGGTGCTTTCTCAAGAGGCTAGATTAGCCCTTGAAGTTCAGAGGGTTGATCGCTATAAGAAGTCTCCTACTTTTGAGGCGGTTATGCTGAGGGGGATTCGAACGTGGTCTTGTCATTGCTCGGATGTTCTTCAGGGATAAGGAGAGGTCTACTGAAGAGGCTCTCCGTAAATGGGACCGATCGATCATGAAGTATAAGGCCGAGTCTCTTAGTGCAATAAAAAACCAAAGGATGAGGTGGAGGGCTTACTGCAAGTCTATGGGGAAAGAACCCCATAAGATGCATCTAGAGCTCCCCTTCCAAATCTTCCCTGGTGATCTTTCATGCGATCGGGGAAAGTGGAGAAATGTCTAAGGGTGCCGATGCTGGACCTTTGCCCGAGACCGACTACTCTCCTTTTATGGTTGAAGATCCTGAAGATAACATATGCTGGCTAGATTTTAGAGATCTGACCAAGGGTTATGAAGAGGAAAGTAAACACCATGGCACCTCTAGACCCGGTGGCTCTAAAAGACCTTCTGATGCTTGATTTTCCTTTCATCATTTTATGTATTTTTTGTCATATCACACTTTTTTGTAAATTTTTCGTAACATTATATGAATAATCGACTTATTCCTTTAATGATACTGATCTGTAATTTACTCGTATGATTTTCTTTATTCTGATCAATCTTCTTTGCTGGTTGCCATTTTTGGGTTAGTTATTTTGATAATTGATCGTGATTGAACTGATCGAATTTGATTGGTCGTTAACCCAACCAACTGTCTTATTAGACTGATCAAACTTGTTTAAACCAATTTATTAATCATTTTTGACTCGTTTGGTTATCCTATTAGTTGTTCAGTGTTGACTCAATTATCTTGATGCTCGTTCAAGTAGTGTTCGTTCGATGGACCATTTGTATGGTATCTAATTTATAAACTCCTATCTTTTATCTAATAACTAAGTCACTGGGACGTCTCCCAGTAGTCTGTTACTCAAGATTCGCTGGCACGAGGGTTTTCGCAATCTCATTATCCCTACTTTTCTTAGCCAAGTATCTTGATTAACTGGCGTTCGGATATGAGAACTTGATTACTTCACCCGACTTTTTACGCATCCCATCAGGTATCTAATCTCCTGAAGGCGCTCTAACAGTGCTTCTAATGCACCCAGTTAGTTTCGGTGAACGTGCATTATCTTTGTGACATATGCTTTCAGCTCCATCACTGAACCCCCCGAGAGCCTATTCGAAGTTCGTCAAGATTTGTTTTTTGTTAATGAAAGCAATATTAGAACACTTTTCTTGAACTATGTTCCCGTTGAAGGGCTTTTATTAATATCTTTAAAGACTAAAAAGAGAATCAAATGATTAGGCATAAGCAAAATCTATATCTACTCTAATCTTAATAAAATATCTAAAAATTCTGAAAAGACAATAGAAAGAGAAAACTCCTTAAGGGTAGAATATCTTCAAGTACTGGGAGTTGCATGGCCTGGGTAATTTTCCTCCTTCTGGTCGGACAAGGCAATATGCTCCATGCCCAGCTGACCCGACCACCTGGTAAGGCCTTTCCCACTTGTCTGCTAAAGATCCAGCCGCCTTGTTTCTTATGTTTGGAGACACCCTTCTAAGAACCAGATCTCCGAGTTAGAACTTTCTGATCCGAACATGCAAGTTGTAGTGTCTCGCAACCCTTTGCTGGTAGGCTGCATTTCTTATCCTCACAATGTCCCTTTTTTTCCTCCAACTGGTCTAGGCTTTGTTCTAAGGTCATTGTATTAGTACCGGGCTGATATAGCTGAATTCTAGAGGAGGTATGGGTTACCTCGACTGGGATGACAACTTCAGTCCCGAATGCTAGGGGAGTAAGGTGTCTCTCATGTCGATGTCCTTTCAGTTGTTCGGTATGCCCAAAGTACTTTATGTAACTTGTCTGCCTAATTTCCTTTCTTTCCATCTAGCTTGGCCTTCAAGGTGTGTTTGATGATCTTGTTGATGGCTTCGGTCTGACCATTGGTCTGAGGATGGGCTGGCGTAGCATAATAATTTTTATGTGGTACTTTTGGCACATCTTCTTAAATTGTCACTATCGAATTGAGTCACATTGTCAGTGACGATTGTATCTGGAATCCCGAATCGATAGATAATTTTCTTCTTTACGAAGCTGGTGGTATTAGCTTCAGTTATGTGTACCAATGCTTCCGCTTCTGCCCATTTTGTGAAATAGTCAACTACCACAATAGCATGCTTGGCACCTCTTTTAGTTGCTGTCGGCATGGGGCCGATCAGATCTAATCCCCACATTGTAAATGGCCAGGGTGAGGTTAGATTCTTCAAGGTTTCAGGCGGTTGCCTAATGTCGTTTGCGATTCTTTGACAAGTACCGCATTTCTCAGCCACCAATTTAGCATCCTGAAATAGGGTTGGCTAATAAAAGCCCTGCCTAAGGGTTTTATGGGCGAAACTTTTACCCCCAGTATGGTTTCCACACACACCACTATGTATGCTGGTCAAGATCCTATCTCCCTCCTCTTGACTGACACACCTCTGTAGGGTCTTCGAAAATCCCCTTCTATAAAACTCATTGCCTATTATCGAATACCGAGCGGTCCTATATCTGACGCGTTTTTCTTCAGCTGCATCTTCAGGGAGCGTGCCATCTTCTAGGTACTCCCTGATCGGGGTAGCCCAAGTGATTGACCCTTTCTCCACCGTTTCTACTGTCAGATTTTCTTTTTTTTAATGCTGGGCTTTTCTAGATGAGCCACTGGAATCATTTTGGACCAGATACTAGTGGTTGCTGATGCCAATTTTGATAGTGCATTAGCCTTCTCATTCTTTTCTCGCGAGATCTAAGTGATTCTATAATTCTTGAATCTCCCGAGAAGTGTCTTGGCTATTTCTTGGTAAGCCATCATGTTAAGATCTTTTGCTTGGTATTCATCTAGAATTTGGTTGACCACAACTTGCGAGTCACTGAATATTTCCACTTCGTCTGCTCCCAATGATGTGCATATCCGGAGTCCAGCCAACAACTCCTCATACTCGGTCATGTTGTTAGTAGCTTTAAAGTCAAATCGTATGACGCACTCCACCTGATCGCCTTCTAGGGTTGATACCACTATGCCTGCCCCTCTGCCATACGTGTTTGACGATCCATCAACGTGCAGCTTCCAATTGAAGACTTTTCTTTCTTTTTCTTTTAATATTCTGATCACTTCTCTGTGAGGCTCGGTGAATTTAGTAATCAGGTCTGCCACCTCCTGGCCTTTTACTACGGCCTTTGGCAGGTAAGCAATATCGAACTCACTAAGCTCTACTATTCACTTTGTTAACCTTCCGGTTACCTCTGGCTTGGATAGGATCTGTTTTAACAGACAATCAGTATAAACCTCAATTTTGTAAGCCTGAAAATAAGGTCTAAGTTTTCTTGCTGCCGTTACAAGTGCCAATGCCATCTGTTTGGCTGCCGAGTACCTTGTTTCAGCTGGTAGCAGAACCTTGCTAGTATAATATACTGATTTCTGTATTCATTCATCCAGTCTGATGAGTACCGATCTTGTGTCCACGACTGTGACTGATAGGTATAAGTATAAAGTTTCTCTTTCCAGAGTTTTTAAGAGGATCGGGGCCTTACTTAGGTATTCTTTGATTTTCTAGAATGCTTGTTCACACTCTTCATTCCATTCTACTCCCTTTCCTTTTCTTATTTCTTTGAAGAAAGGCAAGCATCTATCGGTTGACTTGCTGATGAACCGATTTAATGATGCCAAGCAGCCCGTCAACCTTTGGATGTCCTTTAAGGTAACCGGGGACCTCATCTTTTCTAAGGCTCTTATTTTTTCGGGATTCACTTCGATCCCCCTTTGGTGCACTTGGAATCCGAGGAACTTTCCCGACGGTACCCCAAAAACACATCTGTTCAATTTGAGTTTCATCTCGTACCTTCTTAATACTCGGAATGTTTTTTCCAGGTCGGCTGTATGCTTATCTGTTGTGACACTTTTGGTTAGCATGTAATCTATGTAGACTTCCATGTTTCTGCCGATCTGTCAGGCGAACATCTTGTTTACCAGTCTTTGGTAAGTTGCCCCGGCATTTTTGAGACCAAAGACATTACTTTGTAGCAATAAAGTCCTTGATCCGTTATAAAAGCAGTTTTTTCTTCATCTGGGCCGATCATCCTGATCTGATTGTAACCTGAATATGCGTCCATGAAGCTCAATAGCTCGTGCCCTGCAGTCGCATCGACCAACTGATCTATTCGGGGCAGAGGGAAACTATCTTTTCAGGCATGCTTTGTTTAGATCTGTGAAATCCACACACATCCTCCACTGTCCATTCTTCTGTTTTACAAGAACCACGTTGGCGACCCATTCGGAATACTAAACTTTTCTGATAGATCTGGCTGTCAATAACTTGTGGACTTCCTCTTTAATAGTTTGGCTCTTTCAGGGTTGAACCTTCGTCTCTTTTGTATTACTGGCATGTGCTCGGGATCATCAGTTAGAGCATGGGAAATTATCTTGGCATCGATTCCCGGCATGTCCTCGTGTTTCCAAGCGAACATATCTTTATACTCTTTCAACAGATTGATCAATTGATTATGTATCTGTTCGGCCAGCTGTGCTCCCAGCTTTACCATTTGTTCAGGATTTCTGTCGTCCATCACGACTTTAATAGTTGGCTCATCTTCCCGATTTTCCTCATCTTTTAAATATGACTCTCTTGGGTCCAAGTCAAATTGAGTTAGCATTTCAGCCTTCTCTTTACCTTCATCATCTTTTAGGCTCTTTTTCTATTCGGCATAGTCTATCTGCATTATGTCTAGCTCAGCTCTTTCTCTATAGATCGCTAGATTAACTTTCCTTGCCCACTCTTAGGACCTCCTCAACACTCCGACTCCGGCCTCTGTTGGGAACTTGATAGTCAGAGCATAGGTTGCTGTAACTGCTTTTGTTTTGTTCAAGAATGGTCTACCTAGCAAAGCATTGTATGGCCAATTTTCGGTGTCAACGACCACGAAATCAAGCAGTACTACTTTCTGACATGGAAAACTTCCTATTTCAAATGGCAACTGGACTGCTCCCAGGGATCTCACTTCTGCTCCCCCGAATCCTCCTAGGGGAATTGCCAATGGTTGCAGATCCTTCCTCTCAAGCCCTAGCTGATCAAACACCCCGGCGCTCAGGATATCCGCCGAGCTTCCATTGTCGATCAATACTCTTCTTACTTCCCGATGACCAATGCGAACTGAGACAATGATTGCAACGTTCGATTTAACCTCAAATCCGTGAGCATTAGCTTCGGAGAAAATGATGGGATCCTAACCTTGTTTAAGCTTCTTCTGGTCTAGACCTACTGAGTTTACTTCTAAGTTTCTTTGGCCATCTATTGCTTCAAGAACTTCAGACATTCTTTCCCTGCTACTTCTCCCTATACACGGCCCACCAAAGTTGGTCTTGATAGCCCTAGCGTTTGAATTCTCCCTTGGGCTGTCCTTTCTATCTTGGTTGGTTTTGGCAGGGTCATTTTGCCGATCATCACGTCCTTTGAGAGCCATGTCCTTCAGATGTCCATCTCTGATCAGCTTTACGATGTAATCTCTCAGCTGGTAGCATTTGGAAGTTTCATAACCGTTTTCCCGATGAAATCGGCAATACTTGGAGATGTCTCTTCGTGCAAAATTGGATTGCTTTTGGGGCTTCTTGTATAAATTCTTGTCCTCAATCACATTCAAAATTTCTTCTTGCTTTTGAGTTAGAGGAGTATAATTGGTATACTGCCGCTTGAAGATTATGTTGCCTTTCTGATCATCTTCCTTACGGCCTTCTTTACCCTTTCCAAAATTGCCTTTTTGGTCACCCTTGGGATTTCCTTTTGAAACATTAGCCTGTCGGCCGCCATGTATCAACTCCCCTCTATGGGCTATTTGTTCTCCTTCAGCCATCGTATATCCTCATATATCATCCACCAAATTAGTGTAGGTGATTGGGCTTTTTTGCCTTAGATTGAGTGATAATTGACTGTGCTGCAAACTGTTAATAAATGCGCCCACAACTGCGTCATCATTAGGGTCCTGAACCTCCGAGACTTCCTGTGAGAACCAGGTAAAGTAATCTTTTAACTTTTCATCCTTCCTTTATCTCACAGTTGAAAGGACAGATATCGACTTCCTGCGCTGGATATTCCCCATGAACTGCCTAGTAAAGGTCTGTATTAGTTCCTCAAAGTTCCCGATCAATCCGCTTGCAAGGCCAACAAACCATCTAGACCCCTAGTCTCCTAGCGTTTGAGGGAACATTCTGCATAAGAGTGCATCGTCGTAGTCGTACTGTGCCATTGCACTCTGATATCTTCTAACGTGCTCCTAGAGGTCGGCATTCTGAATTTTTCTGAAAAACGGGCTGTAAGAATTTCCGATCAATAGATTACCTCAGCCCTGTCTCTGTTCCAATGCCTCTATCCTTTTTAGTAGAATTTCTCGCTCTCCTTCCAGTTCACCACATTCAGTGAACTTTTGGCGGATAGTAAGGCCATAGTGATCCCTTGAAGTTCGTCCGGTGACCTGAGTGTCACGGATGTTATAGTTTGGACAGAGGGTCGTTTCCTTGCGTCTCCTAGGGGGCGCGTCCTCATCAGATGAAGCTGATTAGGACCTTCTCTCATGGCTGCCATATCTATTGTCCCGATCATGATTCGTTCCTCACGGATTTTCTCTTCCCGCATCATCATTATGTATGTTTCCTTTTGCTACATATCATCTTGACCCCTTCTTTCTCTAAAGTTATGGTAATCTTGGTGATCGCCTCGCTTTTGGGATCTTTCCCTATTTTCGCGGCGATCTGCCTTATCTCTACTAGTCTTCTACGGAGCGTCTGGGATCGGAACGACTATCTCAGACGGTATCTTTGGGTCTCGAGCCACCACCGGTGTAGATAACTGGAATGGTGAAGTTAAATTCACGATGGCAGTAATATCGATTCCATGTTTGGCGAGGTCTTCAATGACTCTCCGCAGGGATTCTTAAACTTGCCGAAAAGCATCGGGAGAGATACTAGGAAGGGAGTCTAGAGAAGGTACTACATCTTGGCCGATGGAAAGTTGAGTTCTGGAGGGAAAACCTCCTCCAGCATTGCTGGTGTTTGATATGCCAGTGTCATCGGTACCACGGTGGGTACCGGTTTCATGTGGAGATTGACTCTCATCTATACTAATAGCCATCTATCTGTTATATAAACTATCGAAGGTTCACCCCCCTCCTTCTAGCGCCAATTGTTGACGGTGATTTTTGGATTAACTCGAATTGACCATACGTCACACAAGTTATGTTAAACTAACAATGAATAACAAATTAAAGAGAATAAAAAGATCAAGCAAATAAGAGTTTACGTGGTAAAACCTCAAAGTGAGGAAACATACACGGTTGCCGGCGACGGCGAGAAAGAAATTCACTATGAATAATTTGATTACACACTCAACCTTCCTTGAACTCCCTTATAAACTAACAACTCATTAACCCCTTCTTTTATGTTTTCAGGGGCTATTTATACATATATATATATATATATATATATATCCTTAATTCTCGGAGTACAAAATAAGGAAAATGTTGTATAGGTTTAATGAAACTCTGACTTATCGGAGTCGTTTGTATCTTCTGTGAATTGAATGAGTTAGATTTGTTGCCTGATTGGGACTATGATACCTATAAGGAAGTTTATTTCCTCATCGGAGTATGCTTCGAGATGTCTTGAATAAGACTTTTTCTTTGCGTATTTGAGTCGTGATTGCATTGAATTCAGAATTATTGGTACATCAGGTCATCCAATTACGTTATTAAATTGTACACGTGTCGCTTAATCGACCGTCTGCCAAACCCGACCAGATCTCTTTCACCCCGACCAGGGATTTATTCCTGATCGGATAGCTATACCCGATCATTTGGAATTTCCGATCGAATCTTACCAACACCTGATCGATCTGATTATCTTGGTTGGGGATTTCCAACCCAACCATCTTAATAACTATGATCAGGATTGTGGGGTTATTTACTGATCATCATTAAGTTGGCTCACTTTGATCTTTATTTGTCGACACGTCACCTGTTGTTCCCGTGATTCACGTTGTTTATGCTGACATGCTATCTTTTCAAATTGCACCAACAACACATTAGAATCCAAGTAAGCATTTTTCCTCTTGAAGACGAACTTTGCATAAGAAGTTGATTTCCTTCTTTTAAGCTCAAATTAAACACGAACCACCTAAGCAACTAATCAATACAAATAAAGAGAGTTTTGTTATGGAATCAAACCAACATAAATCTAAAACCTAACAATGGTCTCTATTGTTAGGTAAGAACAAAACCCATCTTATTTATCGTTCTTTTCCCTTTAAACTTCGTTATTTGCATATATTTGAAATTGTGGAGATTGTTTGAGGGGTAGTTGATAACTAGGATTGTTGGGTATTTTATATTCACATCTAGTTAAGCATTTTTGTATTTGTTTAGCATGAATTTGCATTGAGCATTCATTGATTGTTCACTTAGACTTATTTAACTATCTCCATTGAGTTCAAGTGTTATAGCTAGCTACAAATGGTGGTTTACAAGCAATTTGGAAAGTCTTGTAGCTAAGGTGTTGGTTGACAAGCAAGTGCCAACCAACAATTGGCTGGGACAGAATAGATTTGATGAATTTAATTATATTTTCTTATCATCTTGGAATTGAGTGTATCCTCCTATAAATCAAGCAATTGGTTTGATCGCGTTGAGTGATTCCGTGATTACAACGTGATTCTATTGCCTTATTTCCGCAAAATTTCATAGTCTTACATTTCTTAAACTTCCCCTGCATCATGGTGTGTGTTAGTTAGTATTTTTAAATTTAATCCTCCAGTACAGTAGCAAATTATGCATAGGGATATGCATTTCCCCCACAGGGCCCCATCCCCATTTGGGAGGCAAATTTTGCCTCCAAAGGGGGTTTGGGGGTGGGGGTGGGGGCAAATTTTACCCCCAAAACCTAAATGGGGATGGGGATAGAGGGACCTACCCCACCCCATTTCCCCATTTCTTTAAATGGGGGTGGGGCCCCATTCCCCCATTTCCCCATATGTATAATATATATTTAATATTATTTTTTTAAAGTAACTGTAACTTTATTATTCTTGGTTCCACCACTAATTTACTACCTGATGGTTGAATGTGCTTAGTTTTTTTTTTGTGAATTTGTTTAGACTTTTATGTGTAATACTAAATTACTATAGTTATTTATATTAATTTTGGACAATTATATGGATTGGATATCGAAACATGGTGATTCGTAGAATTGAAATGATTGAATTTCGAATCCAGAATTATAAATTTTGGATTGTGGATTGAAAAATATTAGGATTAGAAATAGGGGAAATGGGGGATGGGGGTGTAGGCAGGGGAATCTCCCCCCAAACACCCACATCCCCACTTCCTCCAAATGGGATTTGGGGGCTGAGATAGGAGGAGGTTTCAGAAATGGGGATTGGGGTGGGGGGAACCTCCCCCGCCCCAATGGACCCCACGCCCATCCCTATTCATGCATGGTCTATTGATATATACTATGTGAAATTACATGGAAACTCCGAGTCAAAATTCCAACATAAAATAGAAAGCGGTACTTTGAATAATGTAATTACTTATAATAATAGTCAACACTGTACTGCAGTTGATTCAATGGATGGTGTGTGACGGTGAGTGATGGTCTATTTGTCATGTGCTATAATATATGGTATTTCACTTTGATATTTTAATACATTGACCAACAAAATAGTGAATTAAAAATAGAGAGAAATGGCGGCGGCCACATATTTGAGTTTCACTCGTAATTTTACAATAAAAACAATGTAGCATACCATAAAGATGAACGCACCTTCCAAGCAAAACCCCAAAAGCCATGCAAGTTACCCAGAAAATGCAAAAAGTGAGGGGAAGCAAAGAGCTTAAAAAATTGTATACAATTTACACGAGATAAACATGAAGAAATTTTAAATAGATTGTCTGGATCAAAATAAAAGAGTTAATTTAGATATTGAATCGGTGTATGTTAGTTTATATATTTAAATTTAATCCTCCAGTACTAGTGGTCATAGATGGTCTAATGATAATTAGTACTATGTGAAATTACATGGAAACTACAGAGTCAAACTTCTCACATAAAATAGAAAGCAGTACCATGTATAATGTAATTACTTATGATAATAGTCAACACAATACTGCATTTGATTCGATGGGTGTTGGTGAGTGATGGTCTATTTATCATGTGCTATAATATATGGTATTTCACTTTGATATTTTAATACATTCACCAGCTAAATAGTGAATTAAAGGCGGCCACATATGTGACTTTTGACTTGTAAGTTTACATTAAAAACTATGTAGCATACCATAAAGATGAACGCACCTTCGAAGAAAAACCCCAAAAGCCATGCAAGTTGCAAATTGAAAATGAACAGCAACCCAGAAAATGCAATATATAAATAGAGCCCTGCTTCATGTATTCTGCACCATCCTCACCGGCTTAATTCTCTATCATCTATTCATCTATATCTTCAAGCTTCTTTACTAATTAAACCTTTTAATATTAATTCTACCTATCCCTTGAAAAATGGCACCATCAATGTGTATATCTCTGAATGACACGTCAGATGTGACTGATTTTGTGATAAAACAAGGGCATGGTGTGAAGGGTCTGTCTGAGATGGGCATCAAAAGCCTTCCTGAACAATACATCCAGCCGTTGGAAGAGAGACAGATGACCAAAATCGAGCCCCAGGAATCGATTCCTGTGATCGACATGGCAAAGTGGGATGACACACAAGTGGCCAATTCAATCTGTGATGCAGCTGAGAAGTGGGGTTTCTTCCAGGTTGTCAACCATGGAGTGCCTCTTCAAGTGTTGGACAATGTGAAGAAGGCCACTTATGACTTCTTTGGGTTACCAGCAGAGGAGAAGATCAAGTACTCAAAGGAGAATTCATCCTCTAACAATGTCAGGTTTGGTACAAGCTTCACTCCTCACGCTGAGAAGGCTCTCGAGTGGAAAGATTATCTTAGTCTGTTTTACGTTTCTGAGGACGAAGCTGCTGCTCTCTGGCCATCTGTCTGCAAGTAAGAAATCCAAACTTGTAATTGTATCTCTAGTAAACTTTATAACTAATTTACAAATATTGATCCAAAATTCTTTTGCCTTGCAGAGATGAAATATTGGAATACATGAAGAGTTCTAAACTTCTAATCAATCACCTGCTACAAGTTCTGATGAAGAGACTAAATGTTAATGAAATTGATGAAACCAAACAATCTTTGTTGACGGGTTCTGTCAGAACCAACATCAACTACTATCCCATCTGTCCAAACCCGGAACTTACAGTTGGAGTAGGGCGTCACTCGGATGTTTCAACTCTCACCGTCCTTCTTCAGGATAATGTCGGTGGGCTTTACGTTCGAGGAAACGAAGGACAAGATAGCTGGATTCACGTCCCTCCCATCGATGGAGCTATAGTGATCAACATCGGAGATGCATTACAAATAATGAGCAACGGTAGATACAGGAGTGTTGAGCATCGCGTCACTGCCAATGGAAGCAGCAACAGGATCTCAGTCCCCATTTTCGTCAACCCGAGGCCTCAAGACACCATCGGTCCTCTGCCAGAAGCTCTTGCAAATGGAGAGAAACCAATCTACAAGCAAGTTTTGTACTCGGATTATGTGAAGCATTTCTTCAGAAAGGCACACGATGGGAAGAACACTGTTGATTTTGCCAAAATATAAGACTTTTAACTTTGTTCTGTTCTTCAAAATTCTTAATTGCAAGATGTAAAAATAATTCAGGTTCTTTTCAGGGGACCAATTCTTTGGATCTTATAAATTATATTCTAACAAAGGGTTTGTCTCTTCATTGAGTGCTAATGCCAATTAATCTTACATTTAAATTCTAAGGCTAGCTCTCTAGTCTCTCCCATATATTATAATATCCTGCTATTCATCTCTGTTAATGCTTTCCTTCTTCGCTCTTTCTCACTCTCAAGCCAATAATGACTTTCTCAAGTTATATTTCTGGGGGTTTTATTTAACTTCTAAGCTTCCGTTGACGGTTACGAACTTAAAGTAACCGACCTATGTAAACTAACCGACATATGTAATCTCTCCCATACATTATAATATCCTGATATTCATCTCTGTTAATGCTTTCCTTCTTCGCTCTTTCTCACTCTCAAGCCAATAATGACTTTCTCAAGTTATATTTCTGGGGGTTTTATGTAACTTCTAAGCTTCCTTTGACGGTCACGAACTTAAAGTAACCGACATATGTAATCTTTATGATTTTTTCAACTAATTCTATTGATTTTGTTTTGATTGAAGAGTTAAAGGAGTTATGGCATGAAGGTGTGTTGACTTATGATGCACCGAGTAACGAAATGTTCAAACTACATGCAACATCGTTATGAACTATCAATGACTTTCCCGCATTTGGTAACTTTTCAGGGTGGAGTTCTAGAGGTGAGAAAGCGTGTCCTTGTTGCAACCGAAATACCAAATCTCGTTGGTTGTCACATGGTAGGAAGTATTGTTACATGGGTCATCTTCGATTCTTACCTACAACCCATAAATTTCGAAAAGATCGATAGAGTGTCTTTTGATGGCACAAGGGAATGGGAACATGCACCTAGTCGATTATACGGATCTATTTTGAAAAGACAAGTGGATGGCATACTTACCGAGTATAAGAAGGAAGACTTAACGAAGAGGAAAAGGGATGAGATGGAGAAAAAGAAAAAGAATGAGATGGGGGAGAGCAGTGATAAGACTTATTGGAAGAAAAAAAAAAGCATTTTCTTTGAATTTCCTTATTAGGAGAACAATTTAATTCACCATAACCTTGATGTTATGCATATTGAGAAGAACGTTTGTGATAATACACTTTCGACAGTGTTAGGTGTTATTGGAAAACCAAAAGCTAATTTGAAGGCCCGATGCGGTTTTGAAGATTTGGGACTTAGGAAGCCATTACATCCTCAACAACAAGGTGATATTAAAGTATATTTACATCCCGCATGTTTAACAATGAATAAAGTTAACAAAGATGTATTCCTTAAAGTGTGAAAGTTCCCGATGGTTATGCATCGAACATCTCTCAGTGTGTGCGTATGAAAGAGCACACCATTTTCGATCTTAAAAGCCATGATAGTCATATACTAATGCAACAATTACTTCCTTTGGCTGCTCGTAGAGCATTACCTAAGAATGTTATTGAAGCATTGATAGAGCTATCTAACTTCTTCAGGCTATTGTGCCCAAAAGTGAATTTAACTTATGATTTGGAAAATATTCAAGATCGAATTGTGTTGACATTGTGTCATATTGAGAAGATCTTTCCAATGCTCTTCTTCGATGTAATGGAGCATTTGCCAATTCATCTAGCTGAAGAGGCATTAATTGTTGGACCAGTGCAATTTCGGTGGATGTATCCTATTGAGAGGTGCGTTACCATATTGTATTGTTTTCTTTCTTCACTAGAACGTTATTTGTTCATAATTTGTTTGTTCAACTTTTATTTATAGATATCTATCTACACTTAAACATTATATGCGTAATCGAGCACATCTGAAGGCTTCAATTGCTAAAGGATACTTGATAGAAGAATGCACCAATTTTTGTTCAATATACCTCAATAATGTGGAAACCAAATGGAATCGTCCACCTCGAATTGATGGTAGGTTTAATAAAAGAAAAGGAGTCAGAATACATCTTGATGAGATTACTTGGGTGCAAGCACAAAGGTATGTGCTAGTCAACTCTGATGTTGTCACGCCATTTTGAGAGTAAGTCACTGATTATTAACCAATATTTATATTATAATTTAATTAAATCACTTAAATATGGTTTATTTAAATAACTTAAATATGTGTTGATCAAAAATTCGCTCTGGGTGAGGAATTTCAATTAACACCATCAGACCTCTACTGGGTAGGTCGCGATCGGGGAGATGTCTCTCCCGTATAGTGATGTGGATGGAATGGATGTAATAGGGAAGAAAGGGGAAAAACAGTGCACGTATATGATAAAATGTGGTGATATTTTATTGCTAACTGGATTAGTAATAACAATGGTGGTGAAACCTTAAATTACAGCATTATTGTTCCAATCTCTCTTTTTGCACAGAATAGCGTTGGAGAACTCATTCGTGTTGATAAGTGGATATTCTCTTTCAATGGTGGTCTAAAACCTCCCACTATTTCTGGAACTCAAAAAAACCTTTTTTCTTCCTCCCCCACTTCTTCGTCCTTCATTGCCATATTTATGGACTCATCCCTCAGAATCAGGTCTCATTATTGAGGATTATTTTGAGTCCTTTTTTAGGCCTTTGAAAGACGTTGATTGAGGCTAAAGGCGCGGGATTTATTCCTTCCAATTACTGTAGTATTTAAACTCTGATTTGGTTGACCATTTGGTCTCATTTATGTCGCTTTAAATGGTGAAGAAGTCAACTCTTCCTGCCTACGTTGCTTGGAGGAGGATACTAACTATGTATCTCGATGGCGCGGTACACTGGTGTACCTATCTGCTCTTGCTGGCGTGGCGCTTGTTCTACTCTGTATCTCGATGGCGTGGTACACTGATGTACCAGTCTCCTTTTACTAGTGTGGCGCTTGTTCTACTCTGTATCTCGATGGCGTGGTACATTGATGTACCGGCCTCCTCTTGCTAGCGTGGCGCTTGTTCTAGTGTGCAGGTATCTTTATGGCGACATTCTTCTTGCTTGGCAGGTAGGATGCCTATCTCGGTTGGATTATGGGCTGATATCACGATACTTGGGTACCTGGTAGATGCTATGGTATCTAGGTATGGGGTAGATGTCGTGATGCGGTACCTCCCACCTGGTACCTAGTAGAACGTGCGATGTAGTACTAACCTCTTTTCCGGTTCATGGTGTCGAGTACTTCCTGTATCTGGGTACCGGTCCCGATCTAAGTTCTACCAGGCTCTAGGCAGATGAAAAATTCTTCTTTGGTCCTTCGTCAAAAAATGCTATTAACAGAAGTCCTCCTGGACTTGAACACCAATACCTTGTTGGGGTTGGAGTCAGGATCCAAAGATGTATTGCTTGAAGAATTTTGCTTGACTCTCATCATTGGCTACCGATACATGGGACGTGATCTGGGAAGAATCTTCCCTTATTACTCTGATTTAATAGGCATTCCACGTGTCTGGCTAGGGTAGGCCAATTTCAAAAAAGAAGTTTTTTACCGTCGCACGCTTCTCGAAACTGTTATTTCCGCTTCCCTAGTGTCCCGCGTCATTAATGTCGTCTCCTTTTCATTTATTGGTAGCCGTCTCCCCCATTTACAAGTATCTTGCCCCGATCATTAGCCCTTTGATCGGTCATTTTATATATATATTTTTGATCCTCATTCCTCCAATCAATTGCTTGTTTCTTGAGTTATTTAGGGGTTTTAATTTGTGTTTTGAGCATTTTCAGGTTTTTGGATCAAAGTGATATGCTTGGAGAATTTTATACGAAAAGGGCAGTTATTGAAGAATTGAGGGACTAATATGAAATTTTCCTTAAAGCGCTGTCAAGGCCACTGTTAATTATGACAGCGGTACCAACAACGCTAAAAAGGACAGAATAACACCTTCCAAAACAATGTCATACCGTTGTGGATTGTCACAGCGGTTTCCGAGACAGTGCAGATTAGCCGTATTGCGAAGGCCATATCTCTTAGCTCTGATTGAACTGTGTGTCCTCCCACCTATGTATTTGAAGCCCTAGAAGTCTAGTTTCCAACCCAATTTACGGCTTATAGATAAAATTATCTAAAATAAGTTATGCTCATTTGAGTACCTATTGCGCATATCAGTTAGTCATAAAATCCGTGAATAATGACAGGATTTGTTTTGCAAGTTGTCGGAATGGGAAATATTACCTTCTTGGACATGAGTGTGAGTTTTGGGAAACAAGTTGACACCTAATCCTAGTCTTCCTTCAATACGTAATAATTGGATGGTTTAGGAAATAAATAAAATCCCAAAAATGTGGAGTTCTAAAAAGGAATTGATTTCCTTGTTGTTTAAGGACTTGGCTTAACATCTAAAGCCTATTTAAACCCCTTTGAACCCTAATTTTGGGAGAGAAGCCAAGGGAGGTCCCAAGCCACCAAGGGGGTCGTCCCCCATCACACCACCACCATTGTTGCACTTGGAAGCTTGAAGAAGACATTCATGGGTTTTATCGACTCTTTCTTTTCTTCTTTTAATCTTTTCATGTGTAATTAATTCCATACTAGGGAATCGATGTGAACCTATGTGATGCTCTTGTTTTGATTTAATTCTATATTTATTCATCAATTCGAATTTAGATTTGTTCAATTCATTATATGTCTTGATTCTTGACTTGTATTGACCTATAGAAATTAATTGATGCTTGTCTAGAATTTGGATAATTTATTAATTGAGATTGGGCTATAGGAATATAGGTAGTCTTAATTACTTTTCAATTGAATAAGTATAATTGTTCTTGACATAGGAATATACGAGACAATTTTGGTTTACAAATTCTTGCACGTAATGGGTTTTTGGCTATTGCTTATACCTTGGAAAAGGGTGAGTAGTTATCAAAAGCACATGGTTAAACCCGAGTAGAAATAACGGTAATACCATAATTAAGATAAGAATGAACCATAATTTGAATTGAATCGTATTAATGGAGTTAATTGATGGACATTAAGTATTATGTATAGGGAGCATCGATTACGTAGTTCTTCTTTTCTTGATCACAAACATTCTTTTAATTGTTTTCTTAGTTTAATTTAATTTAGTTTTAGTTCAATCGATCAATCATAAATCTCTTGGTTACTTTTATTTAACTAGAATTAGAATTAGTTTTAATTGATAAATCACTTTTCCTCATGGGAATGATCCTTATTTGCTACTGTACTTATCTTCACGATTCGTGCACTTGTGAGTGAGTATTTTATACCACGATTTTGCACCATCACCCTTCACATTACTTCTTGCTTCCCCAAGAATGTTAGCATCCCAAAAACCCTAGCTCTCTTTTTGCCTCAACCTTTGACTATGTCTTCCTCTAATAGCTTGAATCAGACTCTTGACGATGATACTGCTGCTAGTGGGAGCCTCGTCCCTAAAAAGAGGACCCGTGAAGCGGGCAATGACGGAGAAAGTGCTTCTGCCTCCCAGCGTCGCTGGTCGAACCGAAGTGTGGCGATCGGGTCTGGTTTTAGTAAACCCTCCGAAATCCTGATCAACGTTGACGACGACTCGATTGATGAGGTCGGCAATGTAGGAGAAGGTGTAGAACCGGTCGGAGACGTTGCGGTCGTGTTTGATGGGGTACTTGGTGTTGTGGAGGGAGCAATGCGAGATGGACCGAGTCACCAGGGAACCGGGGCTAAGAGAACTCCGGTATGTATTTCAGATGGCACCTGGTCCCAGTGGCTGGTTCTATATCCGGAGGAGAAGTGGCCTATGGCTTTGTACCTTTACAGATGGTGTACACGTAGCTTAGGTGAGTTGCACACTCATGGCCAATTGCATCTTGAATGTGGATGGTTTCAAAGCTACCCTTCTGCTTTTCCCAATTCTTGATGACTCCTACGCTGGCCTCTGTTCCTACCTCCGGTGGCTATGATGAGGAGGTCGACCAAGAGAATAGATCAGAAGCATACGAGGTCAACTAAGATAATATCTCCTGGACGCAGACTTTCATTCCTCCCCTTTTTTTGGTTTTTTTTTTGTAGCCCGTAAGGAGGGGTTGGGCTATTTGACTTGATCAATGAAGCATTCCCTTTCTCATGATACCTAGTTAACCTCTACTCTAATCCCCTGGTTGAATTCTGTTGCATGTCTCTAACTCTGATATAGCATAGATTTGAGAAGCAGTCCTCAGTGTGAACCTGACTTAATCGTTTCCTGGTAATACAAGAAAACTTTTAAAATTTAAAGTTAGAGTTAGATACATGGCACAACTTGTAGCTGGTACTAGAATCTCCCGGTACTTAGGCCATGAATCCCGGTAATCTTCCGTAGGGAACATTACTAACAATTGATTGTCCCATTTGGGAGAACCAAAGTACCAAGCATTCCTACTCTGAGAATCCTGGCACTTAGGCGGTAGCACACTTAAGGAGTCTGGGTACCGGGAATTCACATTTTCTGGAATCCTGGTACTTAAGGGATATATACACTTATATGTTTATATATATATATATATATATATATGCAAACGAATCTGGGTACCGGGAGTTCTCATGTGTACCGAATCTCGGTGTTTGGTCGATATTTCTAGCGAATCACGGTACCTCGCATCCCTGTTTGAAGAATCGTGGTACTTAGGCGTAAAAGACCTTGGTAGGCAACTATGTCGTTTAGGTACCAGGTCTTTCCCAGCGAGATTGGGTTCCGACCAAGGCAGCAAGAGGGCGGTCTGGCAATCCTGGTCTTGAGGAAGCGATGGGCAACCAAGGCAGGGAAAACTCGAGAAGTGATGCATTAACATGAGATTTACTTATGAACATGGTGAAAAGTTACAATTGTATTATTTTTTTTATTTAGGAATATTTTTATAGTATTTTAAGGTTGAACTATTTTAAGTACAGTACAATACTTTTCTGTTTTCATCATAAGAAAAATCTATAAATATTAAATATATATACATAGTAATTACATTGGTTCTCCTGCTCTATTATTATAACGGGTAAGGAATACATTACATCTCATTTAATTATTTCCATCTTTCTCTAATACATTTTCATCATTTTCTACGAATTAAGTTATTCTCATGACTAATTCATACAAACAATTATGTTCTTTCCTTTGTTGATTCTGTTAGAATGTTGCAATAGTTTCACAAATTAGATTCTTGCTTTGTAATTTTTCTTTACAAGTGAATTTTTGCAATATTTTAATTTTTCAATCACCATTCTTGCATAATTTTTACTTTCAAGCGGAATAACACTTCATATTATTGTATGGTATCGTGTTTGTGTTAATATAAAGACAAATCCATTTAAATATCATGTCAAACTTACAACTTTAATCCATTCAATTAGCATATGGAAGCCTACAATCTTAAAGCACTAAAGATTTGATTGGTATTTGTAAAGATTTGATTGGTATTTGTATTGTGTAAACATGGTTTCTACTTTCTTTTATATATTAATATATATATATATATATATATATATATTGTCTGACGTCCGATATGATTCGGTGGTATGAACATTTCATAGGATATATATATATATATATATATATATATAGTCTTTCTATTGTCAGTTCGAACTGATATATCTCATATTAGTTTCTTGCATGTGAGCAATTGGATTTAAAAGATGCTTTGACAAGTGCAAACAGCAAGTCAAAACATTTAAATCACATGACCCACATGCAAGGAACTGATATATCTTATATCAGTTTGAACCGACAGTAGAAAAATTGTATATAAATATATATATATATATATCCCATCAGGTCAACCTGAAATTATTTAAGGCCCTCCTCCCACAACCCCATGTTCAAATGAAAGGCTGATTATTTTTTAACAATCATTTGAACATCTGGTTGTGGGAGGAGGTCGTGAAATTATAATTTCAAGGTGACATGATGGGAGAAGCTCCATATATATATATATATATATATATATATTTATTTATTTATTTATTTATTTATATCGTCCGACGTCAGATGTGATTTGGTGGTATGAACATTTCATCCATCCGATAACATCCAACATATTTTTTGGGATATTATTCATTTAGTCTCTATGTTTTTTGAAATGTCTATTTTTTACTCACTTATCCATTTTTCACTGGATTGAACCCTATGTTTTTAAGAACCACTCATTTTGGTCCTTCTGTGAGTCAGGCGTTAGTCTGAGTTAACAGAAAGATGGATATTTTGGTCATTTAACAGTGGTGTAATAGATTTCCGCTACGTGTAATGAAAATAAAATACGAAAATAAGAAGAAGAAAATAACATAAAGGCTCTGTGATACAGAGAAGGGTCAACATTACCTAAAAATCCCTACATCAAAACAAAACCCAAACCTTTTCTTTCCTGATACACCAAACCTTCGAGTGTTTTCCATTCCTCTCCCAAAACCTCAAACTAACGATCTTTGAAGCTTCAAAGAGACCGAGAAAAGTGCGCCAGTCCCTTATCACTGGCGAAAGCGAAGAATATCATAACTGGTAAGTTGATGTGTTGGTTTTTTCCGTTTATTTTTAAGTGGTATGTTTATATGTTTTCTTTTTGGTGATTTTGCATGCACTTGGTTAAATTGTAAGTCGCGCAGCGGAAAAAAAAAGATAGGTTTTTAAAATTATCTTGGACTTTTTCGGTATACACGAATATGAGGTGGGATTTGTTTTCATACCCTTGAAGATCACTCATTCGTTTCTTTTCAATCCTTCACAAATAAGCCTTCCAAGCTATGACCCGTGATCTAGCAACTGTGTGTAGGCACGTCACGGATTCCGGGAGTTCTTGAATGGACGCAATAGAGATTGAGAAGACAACACCTTGTCCTCTTGCTAGGGTTCGGCCAAGCTTGAACGAAAGAAAAAAAAATTTTCTTTTTCCTTTTTCTTTCTCCTTGTCGCACCTCTCTCTCACTTTTAAGGGTTAGGTTATTTTTTTTGTTTCATGATATCACACACACACACACGAACCTGTAAATCATGAGACTATGGTTTCAGTTACCCAGTTAAGATAGGATTCCAAATTCTATATCAATACATATTGTCATTAAGACTTGAACCTGTGACATGTAGGATTTAAAATAATCTTTATTATTTTTAACCCTTTTGCATTAGTCATGGTTCAAACCTGTAACCCCCAATTAACAATTAATAATTCTTAATTATTAATTTGTCAATTAAATAATCATATTATTTAATTATATTTAATTAATTAAATAAATAATATATTAATTAAATAATCATATTATTTAATTAATTCCCAGAATAAATCTAAGTAACTTTCATAACATAATTAATTGGATCATCCAATTGACCGTGAACCTTGTTACCAATAATCGTAAAGGGCTAGTAAGGGACCTAATAGACCCACAGTTTTGAGTTCCAATAATACTTAGAGAAATTAATTAAAACTCTTTAATTAATATTTCATGATTATCAACCTCGGAGTTATTCCACTAAAAACCCGAGGTTGCACTCTCTTAACTGTAGATGTTTTACACAAACCAAAATATTAGTGTCCATCGATATAGCTATTACATATGGTATTGATCCACAAGTAGTTCACAATTAGAGCTAGGTCATAAAGTCCGGTATACCTCTCTAATTATATATTTTCCTTTAAGTACTATTGATTCTCTAATGAACAATTATATCATTCCTTCATTTTCAGAAGAATGAGAACGCTCTTAATCGTTCAAGTCCCGAATCAACCCTTAAGGGAATTACTCATCTACTTCTTGCAAGAAAGAGTGGATTCCTTTATTGTGTGCATACCTTCCCAGCCACAAGCCAAACCATGACTCCAAGATACATAGTTAATGATCGGGAATGCTGCTCCGATCTCACCCATGGTATGTCAAAAACCACGATCTAACATGAAGGAGTCAGTAAGACACTCAGGATTAAGATCACTCATAAACAGCCATCATTTCTCAATATATATGAATCTCAACATGTAACATATCTTAGTGATAGATTCATATAGATAGTGACTCAGTCTTATACGATCACATCATTTAAGATGCTTTCATTCTCATATCACCATATGAGTAGTCTAGGATAAGACATTACGGAATGGACCGCAGCTGTAGATTAATCACAAATAAAGTATCCAGCTTTATTTGCTTTCTACGGACTCTTTAGATTACACATCTCAAAACGAATTCCTCTGTATATGACATTCATATACTCAGTTTGAGATTACATCTAACATTCTTAGATGTTTATCACATATAATATAAACGTATAAGTCATATTTATTGAATGAAAATACTACTTATTTTATTAATGGATTTATAATATTTACAAATTACAAGCTTTAGGGCATAAATCCCCAACATAAATAACATGTAAATGTCAATTTTCTTGAAAAAAAATTTAGATTTTTATTTGACATTGTGATGTGTTTTATTTGATTTCAGGGAGAATTGGTTTTTTCCTATGTTTTTTTAGGGGGGTTATTGCTTTAACTTGGTTAAATAACAAATAATTGTATTTTGAGTTGCAAATTTTCTTGATTTTCCGGAATTTGTTGTGTTGTGTCATCTTGTTTCAAGTTTTTTCAATTTGTGTCTGATATGAGTTTTGTTTTAGGGTTTTTTTTTTGGGCTTTTGGTTGAACTTGGTAAAATAACATATAATTCTCATTTTTGTTGAAAAAGAATCGTTTTTTCTAATACTGTATGGTGTATTCAAATGTTAGGGTTTGTTGTATTTGATGTAAGGGTGTGTTCTAAGTTTTTTTTGTCTGATGTTGGTGTTTTTGTGAAGCCTGGTTAAAATTAGAGGCCAACTTGATGACGTGTGTTGCATGGGTTGACAGAAAATGTGTGTGGAATTCATTATTCTGGTATATTTTCTTATAATAGCTTTTTATTTATATTTTGCAATATCTTGCAAATGTTGTCGTCGTTTCGAGTTCATGTGAAGTATGTTGACAGAATTGTTGATATAGATCTCATTGAACCAAGAGATTGTAATGTTATTAGCCTTATAAATGATGTTAAGATGGTACTCAGTGGGTATCATATCTAAAGTTGGGAAACTTGGCAATTACGCATTACGTATCCGTGGAATGGCCAGCAGCATGTGCTAACAACAGATGAACAGTTGATGTAATGCTTCGAGTTGTTTGACGATCGTCACATGGGCTTCACTGAGTTTAAACTCATTCTGGTCCCAATGCCATCCAATTTCCTAAAGATGATCCAGCTGGCCTACTTTGTTTTAATGAACCAGTAGAGGAGAACAATGCTAATTCAGTAGAGGACAACTATGTTGAACTAGTTGAAGCAAACAATGAAGAAGATAATGTTGTACTGGTTGAAGAAAATAGTGAATAAGAGAATGTAAGTGGAGATGCAGCAAATGATGGAAGTGATAAGAGTTCGGTTGACAAAGAGTATGAGGTTGGTGAAGAGTCAGAGGACGACTCAGAAGTGAGTTTGGTCGATGAAAATGGCGACAAGGATTATGGAAACAAAGACTATTGTCAGCCCGATGGCGATGAAACAATTGCTGTAGTGTCCTCCGATAAAGAAACAGTGTTGACAAGGATATCTAGATACTGTCAGAATCATCAATAGGGCCTAAATCCAAATGGGGCCATTTCTTTTGAATATGGTCAGATTATTGGGAATGCAAAGTTTACTCGGGAGGTTATTAAGAGGTATGCCATCCAATAGGGGTTTACCTTAAAGAAAATCAAAAATGATAGGTACAAGTATATAGTGACTTTCAAGAATGATGCATGTGATTGGAAACTACACGCATCATGTCTTACAGATAAGGTTACATTGATGATCAAGAGTGTTCGGGGAAGCCATTCGATATGCCCGAGGGTGGCTGAAACCAAAGAGGCAACATCAATGTGGGTTGGATCTGTTCTAAGAAACTTCATTCATTCAAACCCTAATGGAAAGGCAAAATTGTTTAAGAATGAATTGCAAGAAATATTTGCAGTGAAGGTTGACAGCCAAACAATCTATAGGGCAAAAAAGATTGTACTTGAGACTTTGAAGTCTCATCATGTTGAGGCATATGTAAAGCTGAGAAAGTATGGAAATGCAATACGGTCATACAACCCAAGGACATATGTGATAATAGTAATGAATCCGGATGTGAAGTCAGAAAATCCAACATTCTTCATATTCTACCTGAGTTTTAAAGCATGTCAATTAGGTTTTTTGAATGCTTGTCGTCCCCTGATAGGTCTCGATAGGTGTCATTTGTCAGGAAAGTTTGGGGGAGTGTTACTTTCAGCGACTGCTTTAGATGGGGATAACTGTATTATTCCAATAGCTATCTGTATTTGTGAGTCCGAAAACTCCGAAGGTTGGATACGGTTTTTGAGGCAGTTGCTGGATTCTTTGGGATGTGATGACAGTAGACGCATTTACTTTATTAGTGATAGACATAAAGGGTGTTTAAAAGCCTTGGCAAATGAGTGGCTGAATGCATATACTAGATATTGTTTTCGACATATCGTTGCAAATTTCATGTCAACCTTCAAGAACCATAAAATCAATTGGAAGATGTGGCATGTGGCTAGAGCTGCCAACCAAGGTAGCTTCGAACAAGTTTAGCTTCAGTTAGGGAAGGAAGTGAGAATGTTGCTAACTAGTTGATGTCAGAGCCAGTTGAAAATTAGGCGAGACATGCATTTGAATCATTCCTCAAAGATGATCCTGTCTCTAACAACATGTCAGAATGTTTCACTAGTTGGATACGAGAGGATAGGGACAAGCCCACACTTCAACTGTAGGAGAATTTTAGAAGGAAAATTATGGTATATTTCTGTGAGAAATGGGCTGAAGCGAAGAAGTTAAATGATACAATAACTCCATATGCAAGGGAAAATTTGACGATGAAGGAAAAATAAGCAAGGAAACTGCAAGTTTTTCATGGAAGATGGCGTTGGTATGAGACAATTGACCAAGCAGGTGTAAAATTTCTGGTCAACACTAATGATAGCACATGTGATTGTAGGATGTGGCAGATGACTAGGTTGACATGCATGCATGCTATTACCATGTTCATGTATAACAGAGAGTATGCACATGATCATGTGCATTGGTATTATTCCAAGGAAGCTTGGAAAATGGCATATAATGGTAATATCAATCCTGATGAATCTAGGTGGTTTGAGTTTGAATCTAAGAATATTGAACCGCCAGTGAAAAAACAAAGGCCGGCAGACCCAAGAAGAAGAGAACTAGGGAACCTGATGTGCCACGTGCACCAAATGCAACATTCTTTAAACGATGTTTGCTATGTGGAGAACTTGGACACAACCGAGCGACCTGTCCATCTAAAGTAAACAACTTAAATTGTATTCAACTACTTTTATATTTTTTTTTCTACCTCTTTCAAAATAAATTATCATTTAATATTGATAATGTAGGGAAAAGGAAAAGGATCTACCTCAAAAAGGAAAAAAAAAGCTTCTAAAAATGTCCATTTATTAGGATGATATAGTTATGGTTATCTGGCAGTGACCATAACTTCTTTTTGTTGGTTGGTTGTGTTGGGGTTTATGCCATAAAGACGTAATTTGTAAATGGATTTATAAAATAAATAAAAAGAAAAGTTCAATTCATTCTTGTTATGTTATTTATTTTATAACTTGTGCATTTATTAACATCCTAGATTGTCAGATGTAATCTCAAACTGTGTATATGAGTGTCATATACGGATGGATACAGTAAGAGACGTGCAATCTAAAGAGTCCATAAATAGCAAATAAAGCTGGGTACTTTATTTGTGGTTAATCTATAGCGGCGGTCCATTCCGTAATATACGGTGATTCTATCCTGAATCATTCATATGAGATATGTGAATGGAGGCACTTTGTATGATGTGATCATATAGGACTGGGCCATGATCTATATGAATCTCTCACCAAGATCCGTTTACTGATGAGATTCATATATATCAACTAATGATGGCTATATGTGGGTGATCTTAATCCTGAGTGTCTTATCGACTCCTTCAGGTTAGATCGTGGTCTTTGATATACCATGGGTGAGGTCGGATGCAGTTCCCGATCAATATACTATGTATGTTGGGATTGCGGTTTGGCTTGTGGCTGGGAAGATATGTACACAATAGTGGAATCCACTCCTTCTTGTGAGAAGTAGATGGTAGTTCCCATAAGGATTGATTCAGGGTTTGGACAATATAAGCGCTCTCCTAATTCCGTGAGGAAATAGGATTTATTGTCCATTAGAGAATCAACGGCACTTAAAGGATATATGTAATTAAAGGGGTATAACGGACATTATGACCCAACTCTAATTATGAACTACTGTGGAGGATCACACCATGTGTAATAGCTATATCGATGGACACCGAGTTGTATCGGTCTGTGTAAAAGCGTCTGCAATTGAGAGAGTGGAGCTTTGGGTTTTTAGTAGAATAACACCGGAGTTAATAATCAAGAAATATTAATTAAAGATTTTAATTAATTATTCCAAAGATTATTGGAGCTCAAAATACTGTGGGTCCATTAGGTCCCCTTGCTAACCCGATCGATTTAGGTAATAAAGGTCACGGTTAATTGATTGGATTGTCCAATTAATTGTGTTACGAAAGTGACACGTATTTATTCGAGAATTAATTGAATAATGAGATTATTTAATATATGAATAATGGTGATTAAATAAATTAAACAAAAAGATTATTTAATTATGTTATTAATCACTAAATGGAGGGTGTTAGTTAATATTTGATTTTAAATAAAATAAGATAATATGATTGTTTTATTAAATTAAATATTTTAAATTGAATTTAAAATGTTTAAATTCAAAATAAATATTTAATTATCTTTTAAAATAAAATATATAAGATATCATTTTAAAAGATTTAATTTTTTAAAATTAAAAAACATCAATTAAAAAATTTTAGTTATAATAATATATATATATATATGATATATATTGATAAATAAATAAAACACAAAGATATACACAATCGTTTGTACAGGATACAAACTGATTGTGCGTGTAACAAAAATTGAGAAGCATCAGGTGTGAGTTTTTTATTGAAGAGAAAAAGAGAAAGTAGTGCAGTGGGGTGCACCACTAAAAACAAAAAGAAAAAAAAAACTATTTTATATTTATTATATTTTTTCTTTGAAGAAGTAGAATTGTTCTAGATTTGTTTTCTCTTGGAAGAAATTGTTTCTTCTTTTCTCTATATTCTCCTAAGTTCCTAAGTACGTGACGCGTCCACACGCAGTTACCAGTTTCGGGAATAGCTAGGAAGATCGATGGTACAGATCAGGAGCATATCGTAAAGTGAAGGAGTCTTCAAACGTTGGTAAGGTTCTAAATTTTTTTTTAATATATTGGTTATAATTTTCTGTGTTTACATATTGTATGTATTAGTTCCGGAAAAATTATTGCAATCCTAAGTTTACTGGTTACAGATCGTTTACGATCTGTATTAAAAATTTTAAAACATATTTCCGCTGCGTTACTAGTGAACGGGGTTCCAACAGGTTGGTTTGTTGGTTGGATGTGTTTTAGGTTTCAGTGATAGGAAAGGATAAACCTAAACCTTAATATTTTGTGAAATATTTGGCTTGCTTGGAAAAAGTGTTATTGCTTACTTGATTGTCATTAGTTTATGAAATTAGTTATTGTGGTCCACATTGTAGTGGATTGTCTTTTTTTATGCTTGGAGTGTTATTTGTAGTTTATGATTGATTGTGATTAATTGACTATTTTATTTTCCACTATACACTACATACTGACATTACATTGTTTCATGCATCATTACATTGCATTATATGATGCATGAAACTCATTCACTATAGTTGCATAGTCTTACAAATACATATGCCTAGTAACACAGTATAAATTAGGACAATCACTTTCAACCAAGCCAAACTCATTTGCACTTTCTTATAGTTGGCAATGACCACACGGAATTGAGTATCGTCATATGCAAATGTTGATTCTGCACATGTTCTTTGAGATACAAAATCTTATATACTTTCCCATTCTTCATGATTAGGATACCACCACTTGAAACAGTTGCAAGCATCACAACCAAAAATAGTCTCTGATGTTAGGTTTTTGAGTGATGTTGGCATTAATTCTATATCAAAACAATGTTTCACTTTTATTGATTAGTTGTCTTAGATTGATGCTGATTCAAGCTTCAAAGAAGATTTGGCAACTTATCAAGCAAGATGGAGTCTTTAAAGAGGAATATGATTCATTGCTCAACAAAGGTATATTTAGACATCATTCCTCTTACAATGCTTAGGCACACACATACACATCACATCCATATGTGTCCATCCATCGTTGTGCTCAATTGGTATAACACATTCACACACTTGATATTGAATGCTCCTGCATTAGATTTAAATTGACAAGTTTTGTAAATTGCATGTTCTAGAACTATATTTAGGAAATTGCATTCTTGTGTGTTCATGTGTTTGTTTGTTTATGTTTATGGAATTTGATCTTATATTATTCCTTATTGAGTTCCGGTCTTTTCGGTTACTCATTCTTTAGTTTTCAAGTTCCGAGTAAAAAGTTATGGAACTTTCCAATCACATATCATGCATTGTCTTCGTCTTCGTGTATCGAGTCCAATTCTTATTTTCTGGTCAAAGTTTCATAGTCTTCCATATGCATGTGAGAGTCCCAGTTCGTAATCCAAAACGGATTCGAATTCAGAGTTCTGAGGCAGGAGAACAGTTGAAGAACACGAAGGTGCGCGAGGGAGGAAGCAAGTGGCCAAAGGCCATTTGCCACCCATCCCCAAGGAGGCACGTGGCCATCTTAGGGAGGAAGGCTTCCTACCCCAGAGATGGCCACGCGCCTCCTCAGGGAGCTGAGGTGGCACGTGGCCATTGGCTGTCCAAAGCCCCTCTCTTTCCCTCTTTTTTAAATACCTCATTCCCTTTCATTTCATTCCAAGGAAAAAATTTGAAAAAAAAAAAAACAAGTGCATAATTTTCTCTCCAATGTTCTCATCTTTCAAACACCATATCTCTCTCATTTCCTATCTGATTTGAGTGATTCAAGTTGGAGAATCTTTGTATTGAAGTCTCCTACCTTCTCCAAGTTAGTTTGCAGCCATTTGTTCAAGTTTTGTGGTGGTTCTACACTCAAAACAGAAACTGCACGAGATTACAAGGTATTGATCTATTCTTTGTGTTTTGATCTTCAAAGTCTTCGATTACCTTGGGTTTTCTTTTTCTATATGTATGTGTTACTTGAAAAAATGCATTTGAGAAGTAGAGCTTCAATTATAGGCTAATCTTGTCTAATTAGAGACTTGAATGTGAACTAGTTTTTCTTGAAATCTACGTTTTCACATGTTTGTGAGTTGTATTGTGATTAGCTTATTATTTAGGACTATTTGTTCTTTGATTAACTTTTTCTTTATGATTAATAGCCTTATCATGTGCTAGGACTCATTAATTGAACATATTTAGGATTAGCACATTTTATTTCATATTTAGAGCTAATTATGATTTAATTGATTTGTGCATAAATACATGCTCTAAATATTTGCTAAAATATCCATTGATCATATCGTGTGAATCTAGTATGTTTATGTTTGTTACTAAAACCTTGGATGTGTGCTTAATGTATATGATTGATTCAAGTTTTAGTTGCATGAATGATTCTAGGAATTAAATGTGTTTATGTGTTTCACGTGTTCTAGGATTTGTTCATGTTTAGTAACTAGAAAATTTTGATTTATGAACTCACATGCTTATGTCTAGTTCCCATAGAATGTATTGATCTCATATTCTATGTTGAGTGCTTGTTTGCATTTTGCATTCATTGATCACACTAGGAAGTCTTTGTAAAAGGCATGAAGTCTTGGCTAGAACGTGTGATCCGGATAGTTAAGCACAGAGTCTTGGTTAGGATAAGTGGTCCGGATAACCAAGAAAAAAGTCTTGATTAGGATCTAGGAGATCCGGATAATTAAGCAAGAGAGACTTTCTAGAGGCAAGAGTGCCTTGGATAGAAAGTAGATATATTATTGGTAGACCCGGAAATTGAGTTGAGATGGAGTCCAATAGAGAGTGTTTCAATGGGTTTATCACTCTTGAGGAATTTCCATCCTCTCAACGGAGTTATGTAAAAGTGGAGTCCAATAGAGAGTGTGTCATTTGTTGATCACCCTTGAGGAATTCCAACCTACCAATAGGGATTGGGTAGACCTGGAGTCCAATATGAAGTGTGTCATTTGTTGGTCACTTTCGACGAATTTCTTATCTACTTTCCAATAATAAAAGTATCTGATGGTTGTATTCAACTCGTGGATGTTTCCTCTCTAGAGGTTTTACCACTTAAAAATGATGTGTCAAATGTCTCTGTCTCTATCTCTTTATATTTGTATATGTGATCAATATATCTTGTTTAAGATCTTCATTTTTTTACATCCTTGTAAACAAGATTTTTGTAGAGAAAGAGATGCACACATTATTTGTCGAATCAACATTTGTTTCTTGTATCTTTGTAAGTGTTTGAACATTGTATCTTGTGATATTCTATATCAAGTTGTAAAGTTCTACTTAGTGAATTTACATTATAATATTCAAAGTACAACTTGTGGAATTTGCTTTGCCTTGAACATATTTGTTTATAAGATACATTGTCTCTTGTTATATGTTTTGAAGGGTGGTGAATTGAGAATACATGTGTGAATTGTTTTCTCATAACAATCATGTTAAAGGTTAATTTGTATGCTCACCAAGGCTTTGATAAAAATCTTGAAAGAGTTTCAAGAATAGAGTGTCAGCCTATTCACCCCATCTCTAGGTTGTTTAGTATAAACTTGTAGGTATTTTCATCGGAGACACATAATGATGTTTTCTTCACGTTCCCACAGCTGTATAGTCTATTTTTAACCCTCATTGATCCAGCTTTTTCACTCTTGTAGCTTAACGATGCCATATTTTTTTTCCTGATTTATTGCCAACAAAACTAGGTTTTTGGGTTGTTTTATGCATAAATAGAAAAAAGGATTTGAAGAAAAAAAAATTATGACGAGAGGAAATAAAATAAGAAACAGAATGAGTGTTTTATGCTTGTAAAATGAAAAACAAGTTTCTGAAAATTTTGATGTATGAATAGAAGACTGTTGATGAAATGAGGAGAGAGAGGAATAGGATACTGTTGATGAAAGGAGGAGAGAGGGGTGCTTTTATAAAGGTTTGATTTTGTACCGTTGTGCAACGGATATAATGAGGCAGTAGCAAATCAATTTTTATTCAACAAAATCAAGGGTAAAAATGTAACTTCCAAAATCAATTTGAAAGTCAAATGAAAAGCTACTGGTCAAATTGTAAAATTTCATGTTAATAAGGGCATTTCAACCTTAACAATATTTGGTAAATTTGTAATTGTTGAATTTTTAAAGGACAAAATGGTACTTCTACACAGTGAAGCTGAAGTCATGGGCAAATTTGTAATTCAGCATTTTCTGTCACGGTTGACCGTTTAAATTCTGGTCAGAGGAACTAAAATGAGTGGTTTTTGAAAACATAAGGTCTAATCTAGTAAAAAATGGATAAATGAGTAAAAAATAGATATTTCAAAAAAACAATAGAGACCAAATGAATAATATCCTCTCTTTTTTTCTAAAAATTCAGTCCATTAATATAGAGTGGTGCTATTGACACACCCCCTACTAATCTATTAATGCCCCACTTTTTTAAATTTTTTGGTTTATTTCCAAAACTACTCATTTTACTTATTTTTCAAACTTACTACATACCATATATGATCTCTCTATCTCTGATCTCTATATCTGTATACATCTCTCTCACTTCATGATTGATTTTTTTTTCTTCTTATTTCTATTTTTTATTTTTCTTCTTATTTCATGGTGGAAAAGAAAAAATTAAAAATAATAAGGTACTTCAATACAACTACAACTTGATATCATTCTAAAGAAAAATTAAATTTCAAACTTATTTACAGATAATGAATTGTTTTCAAATGCTTATTATCATTGTCAGACAATTTTTACTTTATGTCATTCTCAGACAATTCTTCCAGATGGTTGATATCGTTCTTAGACAATTTTTCCATATTCTTGATATCGTTCTCAAACTCTTCCATAATATTATATATGTGTGTAAGAAACAAATTTTAGGGTTTAAGAGTTAAAAAAAAATTTGAAGAAACATATTACGGAGGTTTTTTTTTTTGGAAAAGAAATGTGAGATTTTAATAGATTTACTTTGTAGAAGATTTCTTTCCTTAAATTGTATGTCTCTTTAAGTAATTTTAATAAAGGAAAAAAAGAATATTATATAATTAAAAAAGTTGGACATAAATAGACCGGTATATGGTGTGCCAATACCATCACTCTTAATTTAATGTTGGAATGCAAAGCTACCTATTGCACAATTTAGAGCATCTCCAATGTAAAAGTGTTTTGCATTTCAATAATTATTGACATGTCAACGATATCAAGAAAATTGTTTCCTATGTGGCATAAACGTCTACTTTATAAACAGTCAAATAATATATTTATCTCCAATGTTCCTGTTTAAATATTAATTTATTAACGATATGTTTTATTATTTTCTTTATTTTTTTTATTTTTAATCAAACAACTTTCTTAACAATATTTTTATATTTATCTTCAAATGCTGAGTTGGCTTATATTATAGCTGTCTAACAGAGGCTCTAAAAGCTAACATTCAACTTGACAGTGTCTATTATTTTTTTTGTCACATCAGCTTGACATTGAGTACCAACAACTGCATTGGAGAGACATATTTGAACACAATGTCTACAAGCCTACAAATTACCCATGTGGGGAACTAACTGGGCCTTTGACATCTGGTTATTTTTCTAAGGCCTATATGGTCCAATTTTAGGCATGATCCTGGGCTTTTTATTAGTTCAATCCAAAGCAGAAAAATTGTACCAAGTGCCAACGTTATCAATTGAGTTTGAGTGGCACAATATATTCAATATGTTACGACTTACAACTTTACGGATTCTGAGTTTTTGAGACGAATAAATACTATTTTGACAAAAAATATACGAGGGACTATATTTGTACCCTTTAAAATCAGTTTGTGTACCCTAAATTATTATTATTATTACATTTTTAAATATCATTGAATAAAATTACTCGTATAATCATTAAAATCTTTGTAATAAAAATTTATTTAATTATAAATTAAATTGAAACCAAAATAACAAAACAGAAAAAAAAAAATCTAGAAAATATAATCTTAGCAAATCCGGAAGAAGCCACATTTTTTCCGTCTCTCTCCCATGTACTCCTCAGTCATCACTTTTACTGTCTTTTTTTTCTTTCTTCTGAAACCTGATCTCTTACAGTCTTGTTATCATGATTACCATCTATATAGTCTTTGAAATGCAGTTGAATTGAAATACATGAACAACACCAAACCACAACAACCTCCAGAGATTTCAAGCTAATTAAGCAGAACAACAATGGTGACAAAAAGGAGCTATATGATTACTCCATATTCGGATTTATTTTTCTCTCAAAACATTTTTTATTTTTTATTTGTTGATGGTGAAATAAGAACTTTGCTGAGTTTGCTTAGATTGTGTTGTTGCTTAAGGAATGGTTTTAGTTGGGCATCTTTTAAGGATGAAGAAATCAATTCCTAGAGAATGGAGAGTTGATGTTATTGCCTGCATTTTCTGATTTGTTTTTATACATCATCCCGAAGGTTATGATTTTTTTTTTTTTTTGAAAATAATAATAAATTTTATTAATGGATTTAGAAAAAAAAAAAGTTAATTGATTAATTGGTTTATTTACAAAAATACAAATAAAGGGTACTTTTGGTATTACATGGATGTATCTACGAATTTATATACCGATTATAAATTATAAATTTTATTAAGAATAATTCGTGGATATTGACCGGTCAGTATTTTAAGTTATCCAAATATTGTTCTTTTATTAATGGGGTTAATTAATTAAAGAAGGGGTGTTTACGTCCGGTTTTTACGTCCGGTTTTTTAAACCCGGCAAACATTCGTCATTCAAAATATATTATATATTACAGTAACAAATCATTGCAAATCATTTTAACATGAAATTTGAACATACAAATTAGGTAAAACAACATGACTTTTTAAGATTAATATGGTTTTGACATAATATCAAAATCTATAATATCTTTCAATATGGTTGCTAGTTTTCTCATAATTGTAACAAAGCAGCTTTTTCAAGCTTTTACACGGCTCAGTCAACACAGAACATCAACTAGTTAAAAAAAACACAAAAAAATTAGAAGCCCGTCGGTGAAGAGAATCTTTTATATATATATATATATATATATATATATATACATATTCTCCCAACTATTCCATGTTAATTTTGTTCATGGTCCCATTACATAGGGTAGTATTATACGGTCTAAAATATTAATATAAAATGAATTCAAATTATATGGCAATTGAATTATCCTTATCATAAAAATTATATGATAATATATATTGTTAATGTTATGGGAAAGACAAATCACTTGCTGCATCATTTATGGTTGTTTTTGTGTTAATTTTTGGGTTGCTCTAAAATTATTGTACAGAAAAGTTTACATGATTTAGCACCGAGTAGATTCACCATAAATGTAGTCGAGAGTGGCAATGACTCCCACAACAAAAGCTTGATCAATCCCCGCTTTCACTACCATGTGATACAAATCCTTGCTTGTCATCAATTCCTCAATTTCTTTCTTCACTCCAATCTGAACATTAATCAACAATTTTTTTAGTCTAAGAGTCCTACCATTAATATTTTTGGTGGAAGTTCGATACCATCAAGTCATCAGCTATTTGTGATTTAAAGAATAAATATGAGATTCAAGTCTTTACATTGAAAAAGAAGTGTACAACCATTTTACTAAGAGTGGATATATTACTTATAAGTACGTGATTTTTACTTTTAAACTAATCGTAAATAAAACTATATAATAATATATATTTTTTTAATTACCTGAACAACGATGTTGCCTTTGGAGTCAACAATGCTACAATCTCTGTCAGGAAAATAGCCTTTGACTTCAAAATCCCAATCTTTGCGTCCGGTTTCAGCGGTGGAGATCCTTATTGCATTGTTCCTCACCAAACATGAGTCCTTGGGTTCTTTTAAACTAAACACTAATTTCCGAGATCCTTCATAGTCAAAAGTGTAACCCTTCCATTTCCTATTAATGCTTAGAGCCTCAACCACCCCTCCCTGAAATTCCCGAAAAACGAAAAGTTGTAAAGGTAAAATCAGTTTGGCTTAATTGATAAGAATAGAATCTATGTGGGTATATTTGCATGTGCGCCTATGTATCCGAAAGTTCCATGGTATAAATTTACTTGTATGAGTTTACGATGCTTTTGTAACAAGGTTAAGATGTTAGGAACAGTTAACATGCCCAAGAGGTTAAGATGTTAGGAAATAACAATGAAGATTAGTATTTAAGCATTTTAATACGTACCCCAGTAAGTAACACGATCGACAAATTTATCATACAGATCAAGATCGAGTACAAAGACAAACACACAATAAAAATTTAGATAACAAATAGCAAATTTAAATATAATCACTGTAGAGAGAGTCAAATTAAACCCAGGATTTCCCAGTACAATAACAAATTAAAATATTAAGTTTTTTCCATCACTTATTATAATCTATTTAGAACTTCTACTTCTAGTCATTCTCAATTAGCGTATCTTTATAATATATGTATATATATATATATATATATATATATAATTTTTTTGTTTTTTCAAATGTGATTCTTGTATTTCTGCAAATAAATCAGAAACCATTCCGGGAGACAAGGGAATCGATGCTCTCAAGTCTCCAAAACCAGCCTGGCAAGTGGGATATATATATACACACACACTGTATATGCATAAGAAATTCGTTATGTATGTATATATACTATGTATCTCACATGTATGATGACATGGAATATCAAAGACATATATGATCACAAAATTAAAATCATGAATTACATACCTTTCGACGGATGAGAATCAAAGCGTCTCCATTACCATCTTTGACAATCAACTCTCCTTTAACACCAAGAACTCCACAGCCATCAACACTGAAAACAACCCTTTGGTTGCTGCAATCCGTCACCACAAATCCTCCTCCGCTAATGACATGTGGCCTCCTCCTTACTATAAGCACCACCTGCGAAGCAGAGCAATACATCTTACTGATTATAGCTACGTTGTTCATCTTCCCACTACTCATCATCATCTAATTTTCGATAATATATATATGATAATGTTTTTGCTTATGATGATCTAATATGAAACAATCAATACACATATATAGATGTTAGAGACTTAGAGACCCCCCACGTTAGCCAATCAATATATGAGCGTAATAATTGTTGGACAAATCAAGATTCAAAAGTTTGGCCAACTTTGACTATATATGTATATATATGTAAGTAATTTATAATATTACGTAGAAGGTGGAAGGAATATAGAGGTTGTGCACTCTATGTGGTTACCTATTAAAGATGATGATTGGCAGTTCACGCGCCTTCCTTATTACCCAATTACATCAGTTCGTGGGCGCGTGTTGCATAATTTTTCAACTTTTCATGTATAAAGTCGGAGCTACAGGACTTTATGCGAAGCTTCTTTGAGAAAAACTGGTGTTGGTTTTCAAAAGGCATTAGGTTGCTTTTGAAAATTTGGGCAACTTAATGACCAAGGAAGACCGGCCTGTTCATGAATATTGTTGATAAATTATACACAATTACATATTGTATTTGTATACATCTTCCATTATTGAGCACATGAGATTGAGCACGTGCTCTTACGTTTTTAACAAATGTATCTTCTTCAAGTCGAACAATTTATTAGGACCATTTAACGTTTGGGTGACTGCAATTCAAAGGTCAGGTTGTTTTTTTTCTTTGTTGATGATTATTATCAAAACACATGGCGATGTGCCGCACATCTATGACTATCATATCTCTTTCAAATTAGTTGTTGGGCGTTCGAGTCCTACCGGTAAACATACGATCTCCCATTATGGGGTTATGGCAGTAGAGATCTTTATTCATATTATAAATGTAATGTTTGATCTCGATTCTCCATAGACTTACTACTCGTTGAGTACATGAATTAAAAAAAAAAAAAAAAAAACGGCGACCGGTCAAGGGTTTGGAATTTGGATAACAAAGAGGCCATGAAGCCCATAGAAGAACCCATGTTTGGGCCAAAGTTGGAGCATATCTTCAGGATTGTTTATGATATGACTAATGAACCGAAACAAAACAAAAGGAAGTACACGTGTGGACCTGGCACACGTAACAAAATCATCACTAAAGTAAGCTAGTGACAATGATTGTCCATTCTGAATTTCTGATACCACCGGCTCACGTTAATTTTCAAACGCATCAAATTTCTAACATGCTCCGGAAACTGGACACCTGCCGTCTATTATCTCTCTCCCCAATTTTCTCACAACGTTTACTACTTTGGAAAGAGCGGTAAACATCGAAGTTGCGACGACTTGTCAAATCAAACGGTGGGACCCGCTTTACACAACACTGAAAAGGTAGGCCCCAACATAAATCTTGATGCTCGTGCTCACGCTGCGCTTGTGCGCGTGGAATTCAATCCTACCGTGCCTCTCTACTGGGCTTATCATCAACCAGTTTATGAGACCCGTACGTAACTCAGTTTAAACAAATTGGGTATTTGGGTTGGTTTGATAACACCAAACGCTTGCTTTCTTCATAAGAAAATATTGGATAGTATAAAGTCATAGCCTTAGGTTGCGTGGATGATATCATCGGATAAGATTGTGAATTCAAATCGTCTCTATAGTATTTATATCAAAAAAAAAAATCTTTATTTGAACGAGCCGTCTCTATCTAATCGTATACGGAATTCATATAACGTAGTATATGATTAATGATTTCTATAATCGAAAATGTAAATGAGGAGTTCTCTTAGATGAAGTTGTTGGCAAGGAATTCAAAAATATTGGATGATTTTCAAGTATAGGATCCCAAATTTGTTTTTTATTGTACGTGTCATCTTTCAGTATTTTTATGAACATAGAAATGAAATCTATTGAATGGATTTCAAATTCCAGATTCAGACACACACCTGAGAATCATTACAAGAATGATATAAGGAATCATTCATTTACTAGAAAAAAACAAGAAAAGAAATTTGATCAAATGGTCAGATAGGTGAAAACTTGGCAACTATATAAGCAGCAGCACGGGTTGCTAGATTGCCTTGTTGGGCTAAAAAAAAAAAATCCCTCTAGGTATGTTGTGAGTTGTGACTTTAAAATTATCACCCCCATTGCTCTCTCTTTTCCTATTTTTTACCCACAAATGGTGAAAAAAACAAAAAAATAACAAAACGTGTAATACATTCTTCTTGAGATTCTAAAGTTTCATTGGAATTAGAAATAGAGAAAAAGAAATCGAAATGCCAGTAATGGTAAATTACGTTCATTCAGTTAACAAATTCCAATGACCGGCTTTTTAGAAGCACAGATTTCCCTCCAGGTTTGAATTTAAAAGGGGTAAGGTAAGTTGATAATAGATTTACCACAAACAGAGGTTAGTGACTTAGTGGAGGCTTTCTTTTTTGTTGTTTGTTTGTATTGTTTGTATTGTTTTTCTTCTCAAAGTCAGGGCTGTTTGGTTGCTAGTTTCAGAATCCAAGTCTCAAAACACAGAAATAGAAATATCTCTCTCTCTCCTACGCAGATGTCACGTGCGATCTCTGAGGTTTCAGCAGATCAAATAATACATACGTTTATAGAGAGACAGACAACCCAAACACACTAACACAGCAGACAGTTTATGCGTGTGCTCAGTCATAAACAAAACTTAAAAAAAAAAAAAAAAAAAAATCTTTGTAACTCAAAAACTCGATCAAATCGTTGCAACTTTTTGCTAAATGGGTTCGTACACAAACTTGCAGACTTTTTTCACAGCCGTCTTTACCATTATTATTATTTATTACCATGCACAAAGGTTCTGTCTCGAGAAATATCAAATCTCTCTCTCTCTCTCTCTCCACGCACAGTCTGTGAGATAATAATGACTTGTCTTTTTAGCTTCATTATTATCACTCTTAATAAATCCCCATTAAATTTCCCATTTAAACACAAAATAAAAATTTCTACATTTCCATTCATGTTATCATGTATGTATAATGTATGGTATAGTACTAGCAAGCAAGCGCTGCTGTTAATGTTATTGTTTCAACTTCTGCAGAGTCCTCTTTTTTTTTTTCTTGGTCAGTAATTATCCTTGTCAGAAGCACTAATTACTGCTCCTGCCACTGTCATAGCCACAACCTTTTTCACACCTAACATTACTTGCTCTCTCTTCTTCTTTGTCCCTTGCTATTTCCTGCTACTCTGTTATTATTATTATTTTTCTTTCTACCGCTTGAGTCTCCTTTTGGCTTTGAAGTTTTTTCTCTGCTCTGTTTTTTTTTTTTTTGTTGTTTTCCTTTCTTTTGGTGGCTGATCGAGTTGATAGTAGTAGTAGTAGTTTTACACTAACTTTTTTTTTTCCAACGCCGGTCATCGGAAAATCTGTTTCCGGGTAAATGGCTGCTCAGTCCGGTTCAACTTCTTCTGTGCCTTCTCTGCCGCCGCCCTGTCCGAAATCTCCGCCGGAGTATCCGGATTTGTACGGTAAACGCCGGGAAACAGCTAAGGTGCAGTTGATGGAGAGGGAAATCGGCTTTCTTGAGGTGGGTTTTGTTCTTAAGTGATTATTAATACATGCACTATATTCAGTGATTACTTTATATTTTAAAGAATGTTACTTGCAATTGTAGAGACTGAAAAATGAAAACTTTTCAAGTGTGGTAAGTGTAATAATGTTTAAAATGGTTGTTGATAAAATTTATCTATAGTTGGTATTTTTTTTTTAATTAGTTTTAATGTATATAATAACCTTCATTGTTATGAACTTTGAATTCAAGGTAGGTGATTGGTTTCAGAGTGTGGTTTACTGACAATAAAAGCTTTTTATTGTATGAATTGAAATTGTTTGCTGATAATTGTCCTTCCAAAGTAGAAAACAAGTCATTAGGACTGACTTCTGTGCCCAAACTAACTAACAAGCACATGTCCTCTTGCTGGAGATCTGCCAGAATGCAGAGGCTCCTTCTTTTTTGAATTGATTTGACTGTTTGGATGGTGGGAAAATTTTGATTTATGGTGTAGAGTACAAGTGAGAATTGGTTTTGGCAAATTTTGTGACACGGTTAAAATGTGTCCAGTGTGATGAAGCATGGTTTTGTAACAGGAACTCATTCCCCTGAATTAGGACACACTACACACCAAATGTTTTGTCCGTCATGATTCTGATTTCTGATAACAGTGCAACTCTTTTCATACTTGCATATAGAATCGGTAAGATGCGGTCAATGTTTCGATAAAATTATAAACTAAACATCTCGAAAAGGGTTTTATAAACAGGAGAAGGTTATCTGTTATTATGTTAGCATGAGGTAATAAAGATTAAAGCATATATGTATAAGTTGGAATGCGGCTTTCTGTTCACTTTTTCGAATCATTGCGGTTTATAGCATAGCCTACATAGAAAAGGTTGCTGCCCATAAGTAGTTCACGTTCACTTTTTCGAATCATTCTCTTGCATTTGGAAAATGTTATTAACATTTTTACTCTGATCAGGAGGAATTAAAATCAATTGAAGGACTCCAACCTGCTTCCAAATACTGCAAAGAGTATGTTCACTTCTGCAATTGCCTAGAAAGCATCTTATTTATCGTTTATCAGATTATTCAATGAGAAGTGAATTGTTCTTATATTTTCAATATTGGATTGTATTTAATCAATTTTCAGTAATAGATTGAACTGAAAATTTTCAGGGTTGCTGATTTTGTGCTGGCAACCTCTGATCCTCTGATACCTATGTAAGTGCCCAGACACTTGTTCCTATCAATTTTTCTGTATTTCAGAAGAGGTTTCAATCCTTACATTGCGCTCTTTCTCATGCAGGAATCGAAAGAATCGAAGATCATGTCGTTTCTGGAAGTGGCTCTGGTACCATTTACTTTTCATGCTGTCATTGTTCTGTATGGAATTAGAATGCTCTACTGCGAAGAATGCTTAGTCCTTTCGAATGTGATCTGATTTTCCTATGTTTGTGCAGTGGAATGCCCTGTTTTAATTGCTCTTGGATTTCATGGATTTGCTGTTGCTGCTGTTATTCTGGGTGTTCTATTAATCTACAATTGCCACGCTGCTGCTGCAAATGTAATAATCTATGCAGCGACTGTGACTGTAATCTATGCAGCAGCTGTAATCTATGCAGCAGCTGTAATCTATGTAGATGTAATTTATGCAACTGTAATCCATGTGCCTGCTGTGCTATACCGAAGTGCTTGCGTTGTTGTTGTTGCTGCTCTTGCCCGCCATCAAACTGCTGTAAAAAAATATCATGCAGCAAAGATTGTTGTTGCATTTGCCGGTTTCCTTCGTGCCCAGATTGCTCTTGCTCTTGTTTCCAATGGAACTCTTGTTTCCAATGGAGATGCCCTCGTCCTAAATGTCCGAAAGTACGCCTTCCTAAATGTCCAAAGGTACGCCTTTGTTGCAGTTGTAAAAAGACCTGTTGTTGCACATGTAATCCGTGTTGTTTATTCTTCTAGCATATAAATGCTTCATAAGGAAGCTCTGTCAACAAACCATACTACTCTAATAATAATGGAGATTGGAGTACATCTTTTTCAATTTGGGGAAGCTTTGTTTAATTAATTATTTCGTTTTTCTAATGTGTTTAGGTTCCATTCAAATGTTTTAAATTGAATCAATCATTCATAACATATATAGAGGAACAGCAGATTTGCAGGTTTCAGATGAGGTTTATGCGGGATCCTGATTTGTATCATTTTCATTGGTGCAAACGGAAAAGCATATCGAAATTCGCACCTCATAATTATAAGAATGTACCAAACACTTCGCCAGACCCAGATTTGGTATGATGCTTTGTTAACTAATGGTTAACATAGTTTCATATGAAAAGAAAGAGTTAAATCTCATTCATTCATATCCGGACCTACAACTAAGTAAATTATTGATGCAAATAATTGAATTTGAATCGGCAGGCCCTGTTTTGAATAAATTCATGGGTCGCTACTTGTCACTGCACACTATCACTCTATCAGTTCTGCATTACTGTTAATACAAGCAGACATGCAGAGATGTCTTTTCCTTCAGTTTTATTAATTATTGTCATTCATTCATTCAATCCCATGCAATTCTCAATCATTTTGTTGCTGACTATCCAAGCAAGTCAGGTCGATGACTGACTACACAAGTAACGTGAAAACAGCAATCATTTGGTATAAACACTGTTGCAAGATTAGCAATTCATTTATCTACTAAATTCAAACATTACTCGATTTTGAAAACTCTATCTTGAAAGTGGTATGTCATTTCTATACCACCATTAGACATTAGTTCGTCTTCTACAAGCACACAAAACGCATAACTTAATCACTATCTCAACCACACTTGCTTGCTGGATTGCATTTGAACTCTGGTTTTCTTCCTGTATTAGTAGAGGGTTTCATCACCCCAAAAAACCATAATTGAGTTATCTCATCAACGCTGTCCATGAAAAAGCAACTGGGCTCTTGACTTGATGTTGAGCATTACCCCACAAAATTGAACCAAATTCAGACCTACTCATCTGCTTGACACCTTTCTTTGCCACAAATGTGACCGTGTACCTCTTCTTCTCGCCTACACTTCTAAATGTAAGCTGTTTGGGCCTAACCGAAATCCCCACGGAGGATGGCCCAGTGACTATAACATTGTACATGGACCTAGCTGGCCCAACATTCGTCAACTCGCGAGTGTATCGAATAACCCTCTTGTTTCCAAACAAGACTGAGAATGATGGGTAGTTGAGTTCACCAGGGTCCTTGAATTTCATCGAACACGTTACATTGGGCCTCTTAATGATGGCTTGAACATGTTCGATGGCGTAGTCCAACGAGCACAAGAATGCAACGTATTCTTCAGTAGAAATGTCGTAAACAAGCCCTGGAGAGAGAGCTTTTTGTGGATCAACGTGACCAGAGCCATGAGCCCATGGGTTTGAGAAACCACCGCCACCAGCATCCTTGAGAGGGGATTTAGTGTTGTCCACAGTATAAGCTGTAGTCATTAGTGCCGATTTGATCGCACTCGGGCTCCAATCTGGATGGGCTGCTTTCAGCAATGCACCTACACCACTTATGTGTGGGCAAGACATAGATGTACCTATATAACATTATAATCTTATTAAGGTTCAAATTGTGGGACGGACTGTTGGAGTCGTATTAAGTAAAGCACCAAAAAAAAAAAGAAGCATGGCACACCGAATGTAATTTCAATACTAGTAAGAAAAATAGCCGTTGGGTATAAGGCATACCTGACATGATGTTGAAGTTAGTTTTTCTATTGTCTTTCTCCAATTCAGTGGGACCAATGGCGTCAGACCATGCGGCTAAAATGTTAACACCAGGCCCAATTAGATCTGGCTTCAAGATCTGCGGCGTCACCATGTTAGGCCCTCTTGAGCTAAACGCCGCCACCACAGGCGATGGCTTCACATTCAACACCGTCCCACCAAAAGTAAGCAGAGCCGTAGGATTCGCGTCTGATTTCGCATACTCCCTCATCGAATCACCCACTTTCCTACCCACCGCCACCGCCGGTAACAAGTGACTGTCCGCCACCAACTCCTCGCCGCTAGCGGCTGTGTTCGCTAGTATCATCCCGACACCACCAGCCTCCCCTACTACAGCTCCTTTTTCGACACGTGCGTTAATTCCTCTATCGCAGATAACTACTTTTCCACGTACAAGTTCCGGGTTAAGTGAAGCGGGTAAACAGAGATTAGCCGAATTGTTAAAGCCTTTGTTGTAAACCAAACCCACAGGTTTATTTCCCATTCCTTTACCACTATAAAGCGACACACCAGTGGATTTGTATTTGTTGCCCAGAGCTACATAAGCTGGAAAATCACGATCCAACGTACCCGCACCAACCGTCATGATCCACGGAGCCACGTTAGCTAGCGACGCCTTCGTAGGCCCACTATTGCCAGCAGAGCATGACACGAAAATCCCCTTCTCCATTGCAGAGAAAGCTCCAATGGCAATCGTGTCTCTGTAATACGGTGCGGATCCGCCGCCTAGAGACAGTGAGAGAACATCCACACCGTCGAGTATTGCCCGATCCATACCCGCTAGAATGTCCGATCCGAAACACCCAGTTTTCCAGCAAACTTTGTATGTCGCGAGTCGCGCGTGAGGGGCCATTCCACGCGCGGTTCCACTGGCGTAACCGAGTAGACTGGCATTAGCCACCTGCGACCCGGCGGCGGTGCTGGAAGTGTGAGTTCCGTGGCCGTCTCCGTCGCGAGGAGACACGATTTCTCTTGGTTTGTTCAAGTAACTACCACCAGATGCCATATGGTAGCCTTTAGAGAAACTACGAGCACCGATTAGCTTTCTATTGCAAACTTTGGGACTAAAATCGGAACCCGACTCGCACTCTCCACGCCATTTTTTGGGAACTTCCGGCATACCAGAATCGTCGAAGCTTTTGGACTCAGGCCAGACCCCAGTATCAAGAACACCAATAACAACGTCGTGAGAGGCTTGGTCTAAGTCAAGAGTGTTGTGACCTTCCCACAATCCGAAATCTGTGTTTAGACCCATAAACTCAGGGGTGCGAGTGGTGTGGAGAGTGTAGAGAGTGTCTTCATAGACTCCGATGACGGAGTTAGATTGACGGAGAGATTCGACTTGAGCGGGATCGAGAGAGGCAGCGAAGCCGTTGTAAGCAGTTGTGTAAGTGTAGAGAAGAGTGTCGGGTGTGGAGGAGGAGGAGAGAGATTGAAGACTGGATACGTACCAGTCGTGGTGGGTGGAGAAGGAGGAGGGCTTGTCGTGGTTTTTCATGTGTACTATGTAGGTTTGTTTGGCTGAGAACGAGAGTGAAAGACATTGAAGAATAAGAAGAACTACGACGAAGAAGGCCATGGAAGAAGCCATGGGTGTGTTGTTTGTTGAAGAAATTAGTACAGTCGCTAGTTTAGATGCGACTGTCAGAGAAGATGGGAAAGATGATTGACCGATGTTGGGTTTATAAATAAATTTGGATATTATAAAAGGATCGTCTTTTGCTTTTATTACCATTATGCCATCATCGCTAACTTCTTTTTTATATGCTACTACGTGGTTGCGGCGGTGGCTGCAGTAGGGATGGACGTGGGACCAATAGGGGGGCGGGGGTGGGCCACCCTCACCTCCATTCCTCAAACATTCCCCTACCACCTCCCTCAAAATCCATTTGGAGGGTAAGGGGGACGTTTTGGGGAAGGTTTTCCCCTCTATAAACTCATTTTATTTCTTTTTCAATTCTAAATTTTAAATATTTAATTCAAAAAATAATAAAAATACAATACAAAATAATCGTAAAACATAATAGTCTCTTGTCAATAATTTAATACTTTAATATTATAATTTATAATTTTTTTAAATTGTTAAAATTTTATATATAAATAAAAATAATATATATATATATATATATATATTATTTTGGACGTTCAATAGGGTTTTAGGTTTAGAGGAGGTAACCCCACCACCTCCTCCAAAATATGTTTTGGGGTAAAGTGTGCCCCCACCCCTACCTCTAAAACCCCTATGGGAGCCCATGGGTAATGGGGCTCCATAAGGAAACGCCCATCCTAAGAGGTGGTGGTGGTGGTGGTACAGTCTGTCGCTAACTTATTTTGCTAATGTCTCCATGGTACGGGTCAATTTTTTATCATTATATCAGGATTTCTTGTTAGATTATTTGCATTAGCATTTTTGGAATATTATAATTACGTGACAAAATTTAAGATTCACATGGTTTTTAGTGACCTACAAATAAAAACTAAAATCAGTACAAATAATATATATTTTCAGGTGTATATAGTTATGAAGAACATGAAGACAAACATCACTCACAGGTTCATTATAAGCATTTGACTAGCGAGTAGCGACTGGAAAGCGAGACTAGTTGATTGCAAGAGCAAGTTAATTTTTTGGTGAAGGTCCGTTTCCAAGAAGCAAGCTCCTCATTAATTCTTCGAGATCGACTTATAATCATATTTTATGGGCACCGCGGATCTAAGAGAAGTTATGGGTTTAAGTATCAAAGATGAAATACTAGTAGATTTTTTTTTTGATCTTGGAATACTAGTGGTTAAATTTATATAACAATGTATTATGTATACATATTTATATGTATTTAATATTAGTTTGGATCCTCCGAATAATCGAGTACTATAAAACCCAAATTATTAGTCTAAAATTTAATTTGTTGGCAAATTGAAACGTTCATTCAATATATCCACTCATAAATGTTACGATAAAAGCCAATCACTTGATAGAGTTTAATTTTTGAACTTAACTTTTTTTTTTAATTGTTTAACATAGTTCTAAATGACTATATTCTTTCAAATTTTATTCTCTATTGAACAATATTAACGGTTAAAAAAATACCATTGTAACTAGAAGAGTTGAAATTGAAGCAAATGGACAGGAAAAGAAATTTAATTTTAAAAAAAACTAGTTTTTAATTGTTTTTATTATAAAAGATAATAAAAAACGAGACGGGGTAATAACAATTTAACCTAAGTCATTTGATAAAGATCACAACCAAGAGATTGTTTAGTCTGTTCTCATGGAATTTATTACATCTCTAAACAATAGGAAAACTATTAATAGTATATACTTGTTATTTGTATATTTCAATATACAATTATCTATTAGATTGTTTAAATTATTTATTCAAATTTATGTTTAAACGATATAGTATATACTTTTCAAATATTTTACATTGACATATTAAGTCGGTATAACTTATATGCCACATTATTTGAATATATAATCTAAGCAAATTAACATTTTTTTAAGAGGTAGACTCAACATAATTCAAGTAAAAAATAATAACAAATAACAAATAAACATGATTGTTTTTGTTTCTATTTTTATTATAAAAATATTATTTGGTTTTTCCAACAATGGACGTGTGTCGTGGTAGTGTGGTACAGAGTGGAGTATAAAAATGAAAAAAAGCAGAGAAAGGGAGGGCAAAAAAGGGATAAAAAAAGGTGGGAAACGATAATCAAGGTGGGAGGGTGGGAGTTGCGCAAATGATGACTGATGAGAACATGATTTTGTCATTTTGCAGGTGGAGATTAGACCACTCTACTCTCTCCACTGCTAACGCCTAACGGCTATATTTTGTTTTTCACTGAAGAGTCATGAGAAAAAATTACGTTGGACCGTTGTTAACATGTATTTTAAGGTTTAAAGGTACTGATCCTTCTTTTTAAAAAAAAATTCTAAAAAAATTCTAAATTTATATAATAGTTTATGTGATATTTAAAAAAAAAAACTATTATAAATCGGTCTCGTTTACTAATCTACTAATCAATAATAAAAATCAAGTTTTACTAGAAAGGAACTTGATTTGTCCAACAAATTCCTTATTTGTTTGCCATGCTTGTGTAATTTGATTCCAGAACAATATAATTACAAATCAATTATTAAGTTCTTTTTCATTGTGCATATGTGCATCTCCCTTCCATCTAAGTGTAAAAGGGTTTTAGTTGTCTCCCGTTATGAGAGTAGATATCCAAACTACATGTATATCATATATTGTTTGATCCCGTAGATACGACATTTATATATATATATATATATATATATAAAGTTCTCTTTCATTGGATTTTCAATTGATAAAGGTGTGCTGAATATATACTGTACCTAGAAAGATTAATCAATAAAAAAACACCACATATTTTCTTTCAACGAAAAAAAAAATTGCAATCCGTCCCACTACCTTTTATGATTTTATATTTTTATAAACAAATTTATTAATTTAACTTTGTCATACAGTGAAAAGCTACTAAAGTTGAGTGGACTACTCAGTCTGATGACTCACAGTCACAGTTGCTTAATCATTTGCTACAACACATCATTATAATAGGCATGCATTTCTGCAATTAAAAATCTTTCTTAAAACGAATTTGAAAATGAACTGTATTACCCGGATAATTAATAATTTAATATGTAACTTATGAGATTTATTTATAATTTATACAAGATAATCGGTGGAACTAAATATACAATTTGAGAACTAAAACATATATGAAACATACTATATAGGAAATAAGCCATATAGAAAACAAACAATATCAAATCATATCATACTTAATAGGGTAACATCCCCTTGTAAACTTCAGATAGTTAAAACATAAACAAGCTTGAGTTTGAAAACCAAGAGAATGAGCTTTGGTGAAGATGCGACGAAATACCATAGTGTAGATACATATACGGTTAGGATAAAATCACCAATGATACCAAACCAACAAATCATTAGTGATACCAAACTGAAAAATCACTAGTGATAATAAACCAAAAATCACCAATGATGATCAAAGAAAAATAAAAACGAGGAAGATGTGCGAGTGTGACCTTCTCATAACACCGATCGGATCGTGGCATGTGGCATTTGATCGGCCATAAGCCTCTGAATGTGTAGCAACACCCACAACAAAGACAAGAGTGCCAACAAAACAGCTTTGATAGAATATCGATGAAACAATTTGACAAAGTGTTGACGAAACAGTTTAAGATAAACTAGAGTGGAAATTGAGTCCGGATCTGATCGGAAATGATGATCGAGTCTAGAGAAGATCAAAACTATGATTAATTTGCGGATGTCATTAGAAAACAGACAATTGATGATGACTGCGGCTCAAATGGTTTATAATCGAAGGTTTGTTTATGCTACCATACCTTTGATGCCATGATAGAATTTGAGAATTAATTGGATTACTTAGAATAATTAATATATATAAATTAGGATCTAAATCTATCATAAAGAAAATAGATCATATGAAAACTAAAACATATAGGAAACAAACTATATAAGAAATAGATTGTATAGGAAACGTGCCACATCAAATCATACCTTATTTAATAGAGTAACAAACATATATTCGACAAGATGAGAGTATCCCACTTCCAGCTATTAAAGATTAGGTTTAGCTTACTGCTAAGATCCAATTTGATATTTTATGTCATTCTTTTGGAAAAAGAAACTTTTTACCATATAAAATTTAGAAGGAGTATGCAACAATTTGAAATGTACAACTATCTATACAACTATACCTATCAAAAAAGTGAAAAAAAACTAAGGGGTCGTTTGTTTTTTTTACTTAAAATTTAATGAATCTTAATCATAATTATTAAGTTGTTTTATGTGTTTTTTTAAGTAATCAAATAACTTAAAAATACAGAAAAACAATTTAAAATAAAAAGTAACAAATTCTATTTTTCACTTAATTGCAAATCACTTAATTACATTGAACACAATCTAAAATTTTTTCTTCCGATACTATCCTCTATATATAACATATTTCCAATTTCATCATAATTATATATGGTATAAAAATATTTATTTTAATATATTGCTTATTTTAAATATATTTAAAAATAAAAAAGAACCATAATTACTTCTCATATTGGTGCTTAATATCAATACTCTATTATGATATTAGAGTGATGTATTTATATATTATTTTTTGAGTGTTTTGTGTGAATTTTCCTACGATCTCTTTTGTTTTTTGAAAAAAAAAACATTTTCTTTTCTTACTAAAAATGAGGTTTATTTATAATCGAAGAAGAAAATCATGATTATATGTGTTCATATATAATTATCATTTTTTAATTGTTTTTATTCTATATTATATGTATAATTATTTAACATGAGTATAAATGTAAAATTAATAAGTTTCAGACAATTTTACTTTTAAAAAATAAACGTGTTGACAATACATTCAGGTGTGAGGAAAAACAAAACAAACATATCATTTAAGTTCAGATTTCAGTCACTATTCAGTCTTAGACAAAAAAACAAACGAACCAATATGAGTCGAAATAAATAGGAGGATACACTTCCCCTCTCATTTTAGCTGGAAATTTCATTTTTAATGTTATAAAAGTAAATATATACTATATGGAGTGCCGGCAATTCGAACGCCGGTGATTTGAACACCCGATATTATTAAATTGAATCAACATATTTCACCGCAAACCACTGATATAGAGTGACACGTGAGTTTATAGAAAAGAGAGGTAGGGCAAGGAAGCATAGAAAGCGCATACAATGGCGCCGATTAAGGCAACAAAAAGTAAAACTCTCTCATAATCTGAAAAATATGCTAGATGCCGCACGCTTACGATGCTTTTCTATTTTCTTAATGTCCACGCGCTTTCTGCTATTTACCTATTTCTTCACCAACTTCTCACCCAAAATCTTCCATTTCACATTCAAAATTTAAAATATTATTACAAATCTATCATTAATTTTCTTTTCTAATTATTTCATTTATTGTTATTGCATATTTTGCAACTCTTGTGTGTTTTAATTTGCCAGGTGTAGTCTACTTGAGAAGATGTTTGAAATATTTGATGCATGAAATAATTAAATATGAACTCAGATTATTTGTTGAGTGTTTGAAAGTCGAAGAAAATATACTACTTTTGTCCTATTTGGTCAAATTTTGCATGAGAAAAAACCTAACACTAATTATTGGGTATACTTTTGTCGTTTAGTTGTGGAAATAGCGACCAACATTGGATCAGTGATCCATCAAAAAGGCTACGGGGATTGGGGATTAGTAGCTAATTAAGTGTAAGTTAATCAATACACTGACGTGTAATCTTGGTAAGAGATTGTAAACAAGAAAAAAAATAAAAAGATCTCTGAAGACATGCAACACTGCCTCCTTGTTTTAAATGTTGTGATCACAGATTAGTAGACATGGCCAGAACACAAGTTTTGCAGGAAGAACAAGAAAACGAGTGAAGCTAGAGTGAAGATGAATCGGGTGACAAGAAAAGGTACAATTGAAACTCAATGTTCTATTACAATATTAGAAGATGAGATGTAAAAGACAAAAGAAAGAGTCGTGGTCAAAAAATTGAGAAACAAAAGGTTTTAAATATATATATATATATATATATATATATATATATATGCGATTAAATATGAGTAATGTCCTACAATATCTCATCGTAAATGAGATATATCATCATTAATATGTATCAATTTATCGACTATAATATTATTAATTGAGATATACGTGTGATATAAAATGTGAGATATCAACATTAATTGAATATAAATGTTTGTATCAGACTATCAAATCAAGACCAGAAGTATGATATGTAATAAATGGATTAACATACCGCATATAAAGGCCGATATATATAGATTTACATATAAATTTTTAAGTTAGTAAGTACTGATATAACTTCATCAGGGTGTTGGATGTAGACCATTAGATTTACATATTTTGATTCAAAGTGTATACATTTGTCAAAACTTCTTCATAATCAGTGGTCTACATGCAACGCACTGATAAAAGTTATATCAGTGCGTACTAAGGAGAAAATGACTATATATATATAAAAGAAAATTTTCACCCCAATACGCACTGATAAATATTATCAGTGCGTTGCATGTGGACCATTATATTCAATTGCTTTGACCCAGTCTCTATACACTTATCAGTGCTTATCCATAATCTATGGTCCACATACAATGCAGATATTTATATCAGTGCGTATTAAGGAGAAAATGACTGATATATATATATATAGTCTTTTTATTGTCAGTTCGAATTGATATAAAATATATCAGTTCCTTGTATATAGACCATTGAATTTAAAATATGCTTTGACAAGTGTATACAGTCAACTTAAAGCATTTAAATCCAACGGTCCACGTACAAGGAACATATATATCTTATATCAGTTATAACATACAATAGAAAAACTGTATATATGATTCAGTGGTCCCATATATGATTTAAATTGTCCAATACTGTGGTAATTACCGGCCCACATGGATAAATCTAATGGAGATGTAGAATGAAAAAGAAAAGCGTAAAGCTTTTAAAAGAATATATATTTAGCTTTACTCATTAGCGGTTCTAGTGGTGTCAACCTCCCATCCATGTTAGTGGGTGAGTTCAAATCTCACCATATGCAATTTTACAATAGTTATGTGGAGTTTTTCTCTCATACTGTGACTCTGTGAAAGCAGATATTTAAAATAATAATAATAATAATAATAATAATAATAAAAAGTTGAGAATCATTAAAGAGGAGGGGCTCTCCTCCCTTTAGGCTTTAGTCCTTAATGCTCCAATCCCCATGTGCATTTCTTTTCACTTTCTTGCACTGTTTCAGATTCAATTTCAGCACCATAGAATGCACAACTTGAGAGGAAGAGATCACTATTAATAGGAAATTGTATATGATATATATAAAAATTCAAGGCACTTATATTTATATATACGTATTGTTCTTTCACTTCTCAGTGGCCTCCTCTTGCTCTACCTATAATAATATTTGTATATTTGCAGGCTGCCATTATATCTTGCACAAAACACAGTGTCCACTACCTTGTTATCTCAACAATACCACCTTGAAGACATTTATATTACTTCTTTTTTTGATTTCTCCCAAAGGGAATCTCAGTCCATCCCTACGCAGGAATGATGTCACATTAATAAAATTTTAAATGAAAATTCAAGAAAGAATATGATTTTGATGTTAATTACAATTTACAAGAGAGGTAAGAGTAAGAAAAAATGAATGGATAGATGTGAGCATGCATATTTCAACTTTCAAGTGTATGATGCATATAATAAAACATAAAACACAATGATATGTGTGAATGAGTGTGTAGTCTTGACTGGTGTGTACAAAGTGAGAAAGTTCCCATCCAGTTTCCTCACTGTTTTGTTGTGAAAATGCGAGCTCTTGCTCATGGGATGGGAGACATCATTTCATTTCTCAAACCCAACAAAAAAGCTTTGCTAGTTGAAAGCTGTCTTCTATATATATTAATATTAATTAATTTCTTAATTACCATGAACTTTGCACCTAATCTAAGCTTTCTTTTTTAAGAGAAACAAAAGTTTGATGGCCACGTTGCTGTTCATGTTAATAATTGTAATCAATAAAGAAGACACCGCATTTAGTCACAATTTACGAAAAAGAAATGCCACCCTCAATTGGATTAAGTGAGAATAATAGAAGCTCAAGAAGACGAATAAAATGGAGACAAACAAACAAGAATCAATAAACGTTTTAAGTGTTGCGGTTATGAGTTGAAGTGAGTTATTTAAAGTGATGGTGGTTGAACCACAACAATTACTGTACTAGGATGTGTAGATTATCATGAATGCGTGGTCAAATTTAGCTTCAATTTAAGAGTCTTCGAAGAATAGATAAAGAATTTAACACTACTACACTAGTCTAAGATTTCTAAAAGATATCTACATGACTACATGAATACTATATAAAGAAATTACGCAACAATTAATCAAGAGTCGCTTTGGCCGAGTGGTTAAGGCGTGTGCCTGCTAAGTACATGGGGTTTCCCCGCGAGAGTTCGAATCTCTCAGGCGACGTATACCCTTTTTTACTTATCTTTTTTTCTGAGTAAGAAAATGTAGAAGAAACAGTTATTGGCCCAACCCCAATGTGTACCCTCTTGATCAGTTGATCCACATAAGTCATAGGCTCGTAGCTCAGCTGCTGCTTGGTAATTCATGCAAGACCTGGATATCTAGGTAGGCTTTTGTTCAGTCATCTTAAATAAACTTTGTGGTATTGGTTATGGCTGAAAACCTATTACTTTGACGAGAAAAACTTACGAGACTCTTGATGTAATTATGTTATTTAACATAATTTGCTTTGGAAGAATAAATTTTGAAAAGTTTTAAAAATTCATTGAAGTTATAGAGATCATCCCATTAAAGTTCTCCATATTTCACCAAATTCGGTGTTATCAACCCCTTTTAACCATTCAAACGGATGCAATAGTTTGAGGGATACATCACTTTGGATATTGGAACACCAAACGAACCAAATATTCCTCGTCAGTCTTTTACAAAATATACATGATCATCATGAAAACAAGAAAACTTTGATTAAACTCATTGATTTCAGATACAACTAGCTAGCCCTGCATTCATAATACTATAATCAGCACAAGCAGGAGGATGAGTACCAATGATTGCATAAATTGACGATTTTTGTTTTCCTATTTCCAGTTTCTGATTTATGATCAATACTGCTCCCTTGATTCATTTCTCGTGTCTGTCGTGTTAAAATGGTATCCGAACTACTTTTATCCAATATAAAAATATTTCAAAATGTATAGAAGTTGGAAGCAGAGGGGGGAGAGTGGGAAAGAGAACAAAACAAAAGGTAGATGATTATGGCTACATTTTCCCATAGCACAGTTGAAGCATCAACATTCAAAATCCAAGTAACATCCATTTGAATTTTTTAATAACAAAGACAATCTGGTAGGATTAACAGAAACCAAAAGAGTATCAACAGAAACTCAAATCTTCTACTTCAAACCTGCACCACATAGCGTAAAGTTAACCCAACAACTCGCCTGTTCAAAGGCTCTAGTGGCCGTACTTCTGAAACTCCCACTCACTGTTATCTGCAAAAATGAGAAACGCATATAATACACGAAATGGGTCAATAGCCTGAGGAAGAAATGGAGGAAGCAAGAAGTCATATGGAATGAAGCATACCCAATGGACAAACTTGTCGAGTCTTGAGCCATCGACTGATGCAATGGAAGTGAAATGCATGGTTGCAAACCCCTACAGACACAAAAACCGATGTTCTTCAAAATGATAGGAGAATGGATATTGCATGCAGTCAATGGTCTTATTATAACTATGAACAATGAAAATTAAATTGACAGGTAGACATTGAATGAATGCACAGACAGAATGGTTTCAGTCACAATATTACATATGTGAGAATATTTCTTTCCCTTCCAGCCAATTTCTGGCATACAGTTCAATCTAAGAACAAATCGACTTAGAAACAAAACCTGGAAATAAATAGAATGATGGTCTAGATTAAGGTTCTCCTGTTTTGATTAGAAAACGCAAAAGAAAAATAACAATCTTAAATAAATATGATGAAATACAGATCTATTCAAGCCTATTTACTCAAAAGTATAGACAAAAATAGGATAACATGTTTTTTTTCCCCATTATTTGGGGTATTTTACACTCATAACTTCATAAGTTATAACAGGAAAGAACTTAAGTTCTTTCTCTAATAAAACAAGAACAGGGTTACAAAATACCATACCAAACATCTATAGGTAAAAAACAACTGCAGTAAGCATACTAGGGTGCTGTGAAATAGTTTTTAAACCAAAAATCAAAACCACAGTTAACTTACAAAACCTAACAAACTTACAATTCCAAAAATCTAAAATAAGTAAAATACAATGTATTGTGAATTTATTTACTGAACTTTTAATAAGATGATATGAAAAATAAGGTAACAAGTCAAATAAAATTAAGGATACCCACAACGGGCAGGCACCAAATTTACATGGTTCTAATAACTTACACCAATGTCCAGGAAAAGTGATGGAATATACAACAATATTTGCAAGTTTGAACTGCTCCAAGTTAATTTATGTTTTTTACTTCCCAAATAAAAAGTAAATTTTATTTAAAAAAAAACAAAAAAAAAACCAAGCATGGAACCCTTGTATACCCTTCTCTCAGCTAAAGCAGTCAAACCCGTGAGAGACCTCAATTTCTTTACAGCTTCTCTTTTCCCTGATTGCGTCTATACTCTTATTCATTATTCAAAAAAGATCATGGGTGCCAAAGAGGCAAAGAATTTGACAACTGAGAATTGTATTTGATGCCTACAATTTGTTTTGATTGCCACCACAATAGGGATGACATGTTCAACGAATAATATTTATTCTTAATTTCTTATTGACTCAAGTCACTCAACATTCATCAAAAGCTTGCAAGTAAACCAATCAACTTCCTAATGCCTAAAACTGAGCCAATTAATTTGATTGCCACCACATACATTGAGGTTGCTTTTAGATATTGTGTTGTACTCCAGATAATAAATTAATAACACTGTATCATTAATTATATTTAGTTCAAAACATGTTATTAGCTTAAAAAATATATGTTTCACAGCCAACCATGCATCACTTGAAGCCAGGAAATCTTGAACCAACAATTGTGATTGGCAGCCATTAGTACGCCTCGAGACGCTGAGGCGCTGAGGCAGTGAAAAACAGGCTCGAGGCGCACGCCTCAAGCCTGGTTTTGAAATCGTAAGCCTCAGTTTTTGAGGAGTACGCCTCTGAGGCAGAACTCCTTGAGGAGTATGAGGCGCACGCCTCAGAATTGCAATGTTTTGGGTCTGTTTTTGATGTGTTATATGTTGGGCCTTTAGATTTTCTGGTTTTGGGCCTCGGTTTTGGGCCTATTATTAAACATAACTCTAAAATAACAACACACAACACCTAAAAAACTTAAAATAAAAACCCTAGCCCAATACCCAACAAAGAATTGAAGAGAGGATAAGGAATACATCTCTTTTCTTCTTCTGGACAAAGAGCACGGCGGCAGACAGTTCTTCATCTTCATTCTTCAAGTCTTCAGACTTCAGGTATGTAATATGTTCTCTCATCTCCTTTTATCTTTTCTACTTTTATTCTTCTATTCTTCTTTACTCTATTCTTCTCCATAAATCTATTTTCTCTCATCTCTTTTATCTTTTCTACTTTTATTCTTCTTTATAACTCTATTTTCTCTCATCTAGTCATCTCTTTTATCCTTTCTACTGTCATCTACTTCACTCTTTTCTGTTGATTTTTCATGGAGACATGGATCTTGATAATTGATAAATATACCATATTAGTATATTACCATGTACTGTCGTCTGTCTCTAGCATACTTATTGCATATTGTTGGCTTTCTATTGATATATGAATCCACCATGATAAATAAGAGGTTAGTATGCATTGCTATTTGCCTATTTTTTCTCTTTAGTCTTTACCATGTATAAATAAATCTATTGATATTAATTTATTAATATATTATATATCTAATTTCTTTATGTAGGGAGTTTACAATTGATGGATGAAGGTGAAGATGACATTGGAGATGAAGACAATGAGATTGGGTTCGATGATGTTGATGGATATGAAGATGGACTTAATAATTATGAATATGATCTTCCAATTCCAAATGATCCCAATTCCAATCACAATAGTGTAGATGAAAATAATGATTAGAAAGAGAATAGAGTCATAGATTTTAACTATAAGACTTGTTTTAAATTTCTAGTATGGGATGAGAGGATTCATGGTTTTTAGTCTTTTGTCTTGTGAGTTATGACTTTGCTTTGTTATTAATTTTCTCTATTATGAACTAAATCATGTCGTGTGTTTTTATTTGATAGTAATGTTATTGAGTCATTGATATTATAGAATATTGGTATGAATTATGAAATATGCATTTCTAGTTTGTTTTTATAATGTTTAGATGTTTTTAATTTTTTTTAATTTATTATTTTTAATTAATTGAGGCTTACGCCTCGAGGCTTGATTTAGCCTTTCAAAACCTTGAGTGGGGGCATGACCTATGTGTCATCTGTCACCAGCAAAAATATCTAAAGAGATCACCAGGATCCAAATCATTGAAAAGATAGAAGAAAAATGTGTACAGAATTTTAGAGAGATTCATTAGGCTCAAGGTTAAACCTATGATCCTATATAAACACCAAAGAGCAATGACAACAAGATGGAGATGCATTCTCTGAGAAATGTAAGAACATTCAACTAACATTAGTCGAATTAGATTCAGTAACTCCAACAACACTATTAAATAGAGTCCAACACACAAATAATTTATACCCTTTAAAAAAACCTGAATATCTAAAATCTCTCCCCATAATCCAAATTCCTAACTTGCTGACTGTTTGTGTAGCTTGCAAGAGTCAAGGACCCAAAATGTCTTGTGTATTAAAAACAATTATACACAGACATTTGCATATGAACTAACTCTCCATCTCGGCAGTCAGCAATAGCCAATACTATAAAGCTAATCAGATATACAATTGCATAATTGCATTCAAGACTTCTAAAAAGCAATACTACCTACAAATATAAGATTAGTAGCGAATATCATGGACCAGACGAACTTGTGAAATCAAATAAAGAAAATCACAACACCTTACACAGTTGTACAATCCAGACACCGTTACCCACTGTTGTATTTGCAACCGTTACAAATTCCAGTTCAAGAATACAATTATATATTATTGTGATATAAGTAAGAATAATTATTATTTTCTTTCTGGAACCAAAATAATAAAACATACGCATCTACAACAGTATTTATAACCCGAATTAAGGTTTTTCCAATAATAATATAAAAAATAAATAAAGCATACCCCAAGCTACAGTGCACTCCTCGCTGGTGGCGCTAGCCTGGTTTGCCTGACACTCGATGCCTAATCACCAAAATCGAAACAAAAATCAGATAATATAAAACAGCACAAAAAAAGCACAAGATAAAATAAGAGAAGATAACTCACAGAGATCCATGATATGGTTTCTACAAATAGCACAATTATCGACAACAATATCTGCAATAATGAATCAAACGAACATCAATCAACGAGTTTCCAAATTAATAGATGAAAATCAAAAAGAAAAGAAAAAAAAAATAGGGTTAGGGTTCTAAAAAGAAGTACCCCAAGCCCAGAGTGCGACAGCGCTCCACTTTTTGATCTCAAAACGTTTGGGCTTCTTGGAAGAAGAAGAAGGACCAGCGCTGCTGGATGCCTCGCCGACTGGAATCATCGGCACGTCGGAGTCCAAAGTTGTCATTGTTTTGTCGAACGGAATAATAAGGAAAACAAACGCTTGCTTCGATCTCTCAGAGAGTAAAACAAGCGAATCGCAACCTATACGCAATTTTGGGGAGCTTTGTACAAATAAATCGAAAATACTCAATCTCTGCAGGCCTTTGGGCTTTGGTCTGGGCTTGTATTAATAGCCTCGGATGTCCCGTATTTATGTATATTATTTTCTTTTCTTTTCTTTTTTCAAATCTGACAAGTGGTATATCGGGTTTCGCGTGAAAACGAAATAGAAAAAGAAACTTGATTCATTAGGTGAGAAGTGGAGTCAGGTTCATTTTTAACATAAACTTAATTTCTGATTTGTAAGTAGAGCACACATAATTTGATTTCGAACTGATTTTAGTAAACACGTTAATCACAAATCAATAATTAAGTTTAAAAACTCTAATTAAGATTTCTGATTAGTAATTGCGCCATATAGACACAATCATATATGAAGTAAAAAATCTTAGGTTTCATTTGATTTTTCGTCCGAAGACTTGATAGTGCTGAATTCTATTGAAGACCAAATAGTAACTGAAACTTGAAAAACATGTTGTTTGTTTGTTTTTTCGGTGAAAATTTAATATAAGTGATAAGTTTGTTTTTTAAGTTATAAATATCTGAAAATAAATAATTTTACATCTATACCCTTTTTATTATTTGTCATATATTTATATTTTAATTTATTAAAGACAACTATAACATGTACTTTAATAATTCTAAAGCAAAATTGTTTTAGTTATTAATAATATTTCAAATACATAAAAATAATTTTAAAAAATCAAATAATTTAATTTAAAAAGTTTTTAGTGAAATTTTAAATTTCATAATAAATAACTTCTTGTTCTAAAAATGAGTGCATGTGTTTCTCAATGCATTCATATATAATGCAAAACAATTTAAAGCATATCTAATGCAAATATACATTTGAAGAAAATTGACTGCCACATAGGATAGATAATTAAAAAGTTGAAAAAGTTCTCTCCAATACAATTATCTAACTTCAATATGGAGATGATGTAGCAAAAAAAAAGTTAAAGAATATGCAGTTGAATTTCTAATTTTAGAAACTCTTCTAGAAATGTTGACTAGCATTTATAACTCTTTCCACTAATAATATTAGAGCTTATTTAATTGTAAAATAAAAGAGGAAAGATAGTAGAATTGTCGTTTTATTATGACTGGTCATAAAATGGATGGATATTTGATTTTAGATAATTACATTGGAGATGTGAATATATATTTCTCTACTTGTTTTTTTCAAAACTGGGTCCATACTGAATAGAATTACTGATGTGACATTATTTATAAACTCAAAAATGTATATTTGCATTGAAGATGCTCTTAGAATAGCTTAATTGAAGAGTTTAATAAGAGCATCTCCAATGGGTGATGTGACAAACTTTTTTTTTTAGAGAATATGTTGAGTTTCTAACTTTAAAAACTCTAATAAAAAATGTTGACTAGGATTTCTAATTTTTTCCAACCAATAATATTATACCTCGTTTAATTGTAAAAAACAATACTTAGGTAATGACCGGTCAGTACCCAAAATACTGACTTCACAAATGAGAGTGTAGCACGTGACCTTTTTTTTAAAAAAATTTTTATCTCACAATTGGGCCACGTGCTACACTCCCATTGGTGGTGTTAGTATTTTAGGTACAGACTGGTCAGTACTCAAATATTGTTCATTGTAAAATAAAAGAGGAAAGAAAATGAGATAAATGTTGTAAGATGATTGGTCAAAAATGGATACATAATTAATTTTGAATAAAAGAGAGGAGATGGTGAAATAAATGTTTTAAGATGATTGGTCAAAATAGATATAGATTTGATTTTAGATAAATGTATTGGAGATGAAAATATGTATTTCTTAAAAAAAAAAAAAACAAAGTAGATCCATATTCTATATATATATATGTTGATGTGTCATTAGTTAGAAACCAAATAATGCATATTTGCATCGGAGATGCTCTAAATATAAAAAGATTGATCAACACCACCAATAATGTGATTTGCAAAATAAGTAAAAGAGATGTACTCAAACTCTAAAATAAAATTAATAAAACCAATTGTCAAATTATGAAAAAAAAAGAGTCCTTATCAAAATATGTTAGGAAATTGAAAATTGGAAACCGGATTCCAATAGGGTTGTTTGAGTTATGAAGTAACTAGGTTAGGTTTTATTTTAAGCGTGAGAAGAAAAAAAAATTAATATAGTTAAGATTGTTAGAGAAGACAAAATTGGAAATAAGCTAAAGTTGTAAGGATAGTTTTGAAAGTAAAAAAAATTGTTTTAAATTCAAACAAAATAACTAAATGGAACACATTAAATGTCATCCGGTATTAAGTGTAAAAATCAAACAAGACCTTTAGGGGTCGTTTGTTTTTTCCACTTAAAACTGAATGGGTCTGAATCATAATTATTAAGTTGTTTTGTTTATTTTTATAAATGGTCAAACAACTTAAAAATGTCAAAAAACAACTTAAAATAAAAAGTAACAGATCTTGACTTTTCACTTAATTGTAAATCACTGAATTGTATTAAATGCAATCCAAAATCTTTTCTTCCGATATTATCCCCTATATATAACATATTTCCAATTTCATCATAATTATATATGGTACAAAAATCTTTATTTTAATATATCGTTTATTTTAAATAGCTTTAAAAATAAAAAAGAACCCTAATCACTTCTCATATTGGTGTTTAATATCAATACTCTATTATGATATTAGGATGATATATTTACATATATTTTTTTTATAGTGTTTTGTGTGAGTTTTCCTACTGCCACTTTTATTTTTTGAAAAAAAAAACTTTTCTAGCTCTTAGTAAAAACGAAGTTTATTTGTGATCGAAAAGGAAGATCATGTTTATATGTGTTCATATATAATAATTATTTTTTGATTGTTTTTATTCCATATTATATGTATAATTGTTTAACGTGAGTATAAATGTAAAATTACTTATTTCCAGACAATTTTACTTTTAAAAGACAAACATGTTGACAATACATTCATATGTGAGGAAAAAAAACATGTCATTCAAATTCAGATTTCAGTCCCTATTCAGTCTTCAGAAAAATTCAGGAATGTTTAGTCTTCAGACAAACAAACAAACGACCCCTTAGTCTGAAAAGGCCATTATACTAAAATGATAGATTTATGGGGCGCTAAATGGCCAAAGTCAAAAGGTAATAAAATTTATGGGTAAATTTACAAATTTTTCAAACCGGTTAAAAAATTTGAGGAAAAAAAGGTCATGACTCCTGTGAGCCATGATCGGTCATTTTATATATATATATTTTATCCCAATTCCTCCAATCAATTGCTTGTTTCTTGAGTTATTTAGGGGTTTTAATTTGTGTTTTGAGCATTTTCAGGTTTTTGGATCTAAGTGATGTGTTTGGAGAATTTTATACGAAAAATGAAAATTATTGAAGAATTGAGGGACTTATATGCAATTTTTCTTGACCGCTGTTAATTATGACAGCAGTACCAACAACGCTTAAAAAGGCAGAAGAAACACTTCCAAAAGACTGTCACACCGCTGTAAATTTCCACAGCGGTAGTCACAACGGTTTCCCGAATCAGTGTAAGCTCATCTGTGTTGCGAAGGCCATATCTCTTAGCTCCAATTGAACTGTGTGTCGTGCTATATATGTATTTGAAGCCCTGGAAGTCTAGTTTCCAACCCAATTTATGGATTATCGATCCGAATTTTCTAGACGAAGTTATTCCCATTTGAGTACTTGTTGCGCAGACCAGTCAGTCATAAAATCCTTGAATAGTGATAGGATTTGTTTTGCAAGTTGTCGGAACGAGAAGTATTACCTTCTTGGACATGAGTATAAGTCTTAGGAAACAAGTTGACTCCTAATCCTTATCTCTCTTCAATAAGTAATCAATTTGGATGGTTTAGGAAAGAAATAAAATCCTAAAAATGTAGAGTTCTAAAAGGGAATTGATTTCCTTGTTGTTTAAGAACTTGGCTTAGCATCTAAAGCATATTTAAACCTCTTTGAACCCTAATTTCGAAATACACAAGCCAAGGGAGGTCCCAAGCCACCAAGGGGGCCATCCCCTACCATACATCACCATAAGACCCATCCATCCATTGTAGAAGAAGACGAAGAAGAATTGGATGAGCTCTTTGATGATTATCTCGGGTTTTCTCTACTCAATCTCTTTTCTTTTCTTTTTCCATGATGTGTAACTAATCCCATAACTATGGAATCAATGCGAACCTTTTGTGAATGCTCATGTGTGGATTAATTATTATTTTAACAATTCAATTCTTGATTTATACATTGTGCTTAATTGCTTGACTCATCATTAGTTTTAATTTTCATTCACACCATAGATCAAAGGGTGGATGATTATTTGACATGATTTTAGGATTAAGACTATTTGAGAACTAGGGTTAGAGTATAGATCAAAACATAATCCTGATTAATGCTCACTTGAATAAATAAAATTTATCCTTAGCATAGATCAAAGCAAAGTTTAGATTGTGGTTCTTTATTCTTAAACTTAATGGGTTTCTGATTATTGTTCACACCATAGATCAAATGGTGAATAGTGATTGGGAACACGTGACTCATCCCACGATCGTACGGTAATAGTCATATTAAAGATAAAGAATGAACCCTTGAATTGATTGAATTTTGTTTACAAATTAATTCCATGCATTGAGTGTTCATAATTGAGGATCATTGATGACCTAATGTTTTCTCTCCATTCATTACAACCAATTCTTTTTAATTTGCTTTCTTAGATTAATTTAATTTTGTTTTTAGTTTAATTCAATCATCAAAAAATATTTTAGTTACTTTAATTTAACTTTAATTAGAATTAGTTTTAATTAATAAATTACTTTTCCTCGTGGGAACGATCCTTATTTGCCATTGTATTTATCTGCACGATTCGTGAACTTGCGAGTGAGTATTTTATAACACGATTTTACACATCAAGCCAACTCCCTAACCATCCAGATATCTACCCCAACATTGTATCTCTTTATGCAACTAAAAACCTGTTTGATTTTCCCACTTAACATTTAATGTGTTCCATTAAATCGTTTTGTTTGATTTTTTAAGTGATAAAATCACTTAAATAATTCTTAAATCACTTTTTTATAAAAATGAAAATTTTCCACTTTTCACTTAACAAAAAACAACTTACATGTACATCAATTTTATATTTCCAAAACTATCCTCACAAACATAATATATTTATAGTTTTCATTCTCTTATGACCCTAACTATATTTTTTTTTTTTCACCTTTAAAAAAAATTACCAGACATAAAACCTAGTTGTTTCAGAACTCAAACAACTTCATTAGAATCCATTTTTTGATTTCTAGCTTTTTTAATAATCTGATTAGTTTTATTAATTTTATTTTAGAGTTTGACATCTCTTTTACTTGTACAATTTGGAATCAGATCGATTATTAAAATTATCAAAGTTCCATATAAGAAAGCCACACAACAAAATTGAAGTGAGAGCCTCAAACTATAAATGTTTTTGTTATTGGTATAATTTGGAAAGGTGACATGTCAGCATAAACGCCGTGTAGCATGGAAACAACAAGTGACATATCAACAAATGTCAACTAAATTGAACCAACCTAAAATGATCAGAAAATATCCCTACAATACAGATCATAGTTACTTAGATGGTCGGGTTAGGAAAATCCGACCAAGGTAATTAGATTAATCGGGTTATCAAAACAACAATCGGGTGATCAGGTGAAGATCTCTGGTCTGGGGTAAAATAGATCTGATCGGGTTTGAAAAACAGTCAGTTAAGCGACACGTGGATAAAGTCTAGACACGATCGGACGCTTGACATGTTGATAACGTTATAAAGACTCAAACACGTAAAGAAGAATCATCCTTAGATAAGGTCTCAAGAAACATACTCTAATAAGGAAACAAATTTCCTTAAAGTTATCAGAACCCAAAATAAGCAAAAGTCCTAATATGATTACAACGACTCTAACAAGTCTGAATTCTATTAAATCACAACTACCTTTCTTTAACTTGTACAAAAAGAATTAGGGTTTTATGCATGTATAAATAGACCCTAAAAAATACCCAACTGGGGTTAACGAATCATTAGATATTGAAGAGAGCAAGTGAGGCCGAGTGTGTAATCGTGTTATACATAGTGAATTTTCTCTCGCTGTCACCGGCAACCGTAGATGTTTCCTCACCTTGAGGTTTTACCACTTAAAATCTTGCTTTCGCGATCTCTTTCACTATTTTCAATTTATTACATTATAATCAACTTTGCATACTTTGTGTGACGATTGATCAATTTCACGTAGTCCAGAAATCACAGTCAACAATTGGCGCTAGAAGAAGATGGGACAGTGTTAAAGAAACTAACCTTGAAGAACTTGTGAAGTAGCAATATGGCAGACAACAGGGATGAAAATCAATCCCCACGTGACACTGGTACCCAGCGCGATATCAACGGCTCCGATCCAGTGAACGCCAGTATCGCCGGTGGAAGCTTACCTTCGGTGACTCCAACTTCGATTGGTCAAGCCGCCATAACTTCCACAAACACTCTCCCAACAATCTTCCCGGATGCATTCCAACAGGTTCAAGAGTCCCTGCGGAGAGTCGTCGAAGACACCGCTAGACAGGGAATCAATATAACTGCTACCACAAATTTAACTTTGCCATTCCAGTTACACACGCCTGTGGTGGCACGGGATCCCAGAATACAGTCTGAGATAATGATTCCAACTCCAGACGCCCCACAGAACACTGGCAAAAATAAGGCAAATCCTTACGATAAGAATGATCAATCCCAAAAGAATGATGGCCGGCGTGGTTACCAAGACCACAGAGGGAATGTAGACCAAACCAGCCAGAAAAGAAGGGAGCGCAGCCCGCATGATAACCTCATAAGAAGTCAAGAACGAGAAGTGAGTTATGACCGAGGGGGTAGATATGACAGACACATGAGGAGATCCCAATCGCCTTCAACTGACAAGGAGGAACCCCCAAAGAGTCATAGAGAGGCGACCCCCGCTCACAGATACAATGTTCGAGATACTCAAATCACCGGGCCAACATCTAGAGACCCTTATGGTATCATCATCCGTCAGAAATTTGACGAGCGTGGTGAGCCAGAAGGAGAGCGCGAAGTTCTACTAAGAAGGATAGAAGCGCTGGAACAAAGACAGGGACAAGGAAATTTACTAATAGGCAATTCCGGAAGTCCGTTTACCGCTTCTATAAGGCAAGCCCGTTTTCTAGAAAAATTCAGGATACCGCATATGGAATAATTCAAGGCCAACAGCGACCCCTATGAGCATATCAGGAGATATCAGAGCATGATGGCACAATATGATTATGATGACCCGCTCTTGTGTAGAATGTTCCCCCAAACATTGGGGGATCAGAGGTCTAGATGGTTTGATGGCCTTGTAAGCAGGTCGATCGGGAATTTTGAGGAACTAATACAGGCGTTCACTAGCCAGTTCATGGGAAACATCCAACGCAGAAAGTCAATATCCGTCCTTTCAACCATGAAACAAAGGAATGACGAGAAGTTAAAGGACTACCTTGCCAATTTTCACAGGAAGTCTCAGAGGTGCAGGACCCCAATGACGATACGGTTGTAGCGGCATTCGTCAACAGTTTGCAGCATAGCCAATTGTCACTCAGTCTAAGACAGAAAGGCCCGATCACTTATGCTAATCTAGTGGATGATGTAGGAGGATATGCAATGGCTGAAGAAGAACAGATAACCCATGGAGGGGAATTGATACATGAAGGCCGACCAGAAGAAAATATGACGTCCAAAGACAGTGGCCCGAAGGGAAACCCCAAATGTGACTAGAAAAGCAATTCTGGGAGAGGTAAGGAAGGTCTCAAGGAAGATGATCAGAAAAACAACAAGACTTATAAAAGGTAGTATACAAACTATACTCCTTTGGCTCAAAGACAGGAAGAAATTCTGAACGTAATTAAAGATAAGAGTTTGTATAAAAAGCCTCCAAAACGTCAAGTTTTGCTCGAAGAGATACTTCTAAATATTGCCGTTTTCACCTAGAGAATGGCCATGAAACGTCTAAATGCTACCAGTTAAGGGACTACATTGAAAAATTAATCAGAGAAGGACACCTGAAGGATGTGATCCTCAAAGGGGGAGATGACCGGTAAAACGACCCCACGAAAGCTGACCTGTAAAGTAAGAAGGGTGGTAATCGATAATGGAAGTTCGGCAGATATCCTGAGCGTTGCAGTGTTTGACCAATTAGGACTCCAAAGGAAAGATCTACAGCCGTTAGCAATTCCCCTTAGAGGATTTGGGGAAACAGAAGTGAGATCTCTCGGAACGGTCAAACTGTCGGTTGAGATAGGAAATTTTCCATGCCAGAAAACAGTACTGCTTGACTTCGTGGTCGTAGATACCGAAAATTGGCCGTACAACGCCTTACTAGGGAGACCATTCTTGAATAAAACAAAGGCAGTCACAACAACTTATGCCTGACCGTCAAGTTCCCAACCGATGCCGGAGTTGGAGTACTAAGAGGATCTCAAGAATGGGCAAGTAAAGCTAATCTAGAGGTCTACAGAGAGAAGGCTGAGCCGGATGTAATGCAGATTGATCTTGCCGAGCAAACGAAACACTTGAAAGAGGATGAGATCGAAGAAAAGGTAAAAACGCCGACTCGTTTCGATCTTGACCCCAGGGAGCCATCACTAGAAGAGGGAAAAAATCAGGAAGGCGAATCAACTATTGAGGTCATGATGGACGACGAAAGACCCGAACAGACAGTCAAATTAGGAGCACATTTGACCGATCTTATATAAGGAGTACATGGATGTATTCGCTTGGAAACATGAAGACATGCCAGGAATCGACGCTAAAATAATCGATCATGCTCTGACCGTTGACTCCGAGTGAAAGCCGATAATACAGAAGAGGCGACGATTCAATCCTGAAAGAAGTCAGGCGATTAAAGAAGAAGTCCATAGGTTATTGGCAGCAGGTTCAATCAGGGAGGTCCAATACCCTGAGCTGGTTGCCAATGTGGTGCTCGTCAAGAAGAATATTGACAGTGGAGAATGTGTGTGGATTTCACAGACCTGAACAAAGCATGCCTGAAATATAGCTTCCCTCTACCCCGGATAGATCAGTTGGTTGACTCGACTGCGGAGCACGAGTTACTGAGCTTCATGGATGCATATTCAGGATACAGCCAGATAATGATGATTGGGCCAGATGAAGAAAATACAGCTTTTATAACAGATCAAGGTCTTTACTGTTACAGAGTAATGCCCTTTGGTCTCAAAAATGCTAGGGCGACTTACCAAAGACTGGTAAATAATATATTTGCTCGATAGATCAGCAGAAACATGGAGGTCTATATAGATGATATGTTGACAAAAAGCGTCACAATAGATAAACATGCAACAGACCTCCAGGAAACATTCGAAGTGCTTGAGACTGTATGGGATGAAGCTCAACCCGAACAAATGTGTTTTCGAGGTACCGACGGGAAGATTCCTCGGATTCCAAGTCCATCAAAGGGGAATTGAGGCGAATCCTGAAAAAATAAAGGCCCTAGAAAAGATGAGACCCCCAGTCATCTTGAAAGAAATCCAAAGATTAACAGACTGCCTTGCCTCACTAAACTGATTCATCAGTAAGTCAACTGATAGATGCTTGTCTTTCTTTAAAGCAATAAGGAAAGGTAAGGGAGTAGATTGGAACGAAGAGTGTGAGCAAACATTCCAGAAGATTAAAGAATATTTAGGTAAGGCCCATATCCTGTCAAAACCCCTAAAGGGGGAAACATTGTGTCTATACCTATCAGTCACAGCAGTAGCAACGGGATCAGTTCTAATCAGACTGGACGGCGAAATACAGAAGCTAGTATATTACACCAGCAAGGTTTTGTTGCCAGCAGAAACGAGATACTCGGCAGCCGAATAGATGGCACTGGCATTAGTAACAGCTGCAAGAAAGCTAAGACTCTACTTCCAAGCTCACACAATTGAAGTATATATGGATTGCCCTTTGAAGCAGATTTTATTTAAACCGGAAGTATCTGGAAGATTAACAAAGTGGGCAGTCGAACTGAGTGAGTTCGATAACGTTTATCTGCCAAGAGCAGCAATAAAAGGTCAAGCAATAGCAAATCTGATTGCCAAGTTCACTAAGCCAAACAGTGAGGTAATCAGAGTACTAGAAGAAAATGAAAGAATGGCCTTCAGCTGGAAGCTGCACGTCGACGGGTCATCAAACACGCACGGCAGTGGGGCAGGTATAGTAATATTGACCCCTAGAAGACGATCATGTGGAATGTGCCCTGTGTTTTAATTTCAAAGCTACCAACAATATGGCCGAGTATGAGGCATTGTTGGCTGGACTTATGGTATACACAACATTGGGAGCGGACGAAGTGGATGAATTCAGTGATTCCCAGATTGCGGTTAACTAGGTCCTTGACGAGTATCAGGTAAAAGATTCCAACATGATAGCTTACCTGGAGATAGCCAATATGCTCCTCAGAAGATTCAAAAACTATATAATCACTCAGATCCAAGGGAAAAGAATGAGAAGGCCGACGCACTATCAAGATTAGCATCGGTGACCACCGGTATCTGGTCCAGAATGATTCCAGTAGCTCACCTCAAGGAACCTAACATTAAAGAAGAAGGAAAGCTGAGGGTAGAAACAGTGGAAGAAGGGCTGACCACTTGGGCGACCCCGATCAAACAATACCTAGAAAATGGTATACTCCCCAAGGACATAGCTGAGGCAAAACTTGTCAGATACAGGGCAGCTCGATACTCAATAATAGACAGTGAACTTTACTGAAGGGGTTTCTAAGGTCCTGCAGAGATATATTAGTCGAGAAAAAAAGATAAAATTCTGGCTAGCGTGCATGGGGGTATTTGTGGAAACCATACTGGGGGAAAAAGTTTAACTTATAAAACCCTTAGGCAAGGTTTTTACTGGCCAACACTGTTTCAGGATGCCAAATTAATGGCAGAGAAATGCAGTACATGTCAAAGAATTGGAAACGACATCAAACAACGCCCTGAACATTTGAGGAATCTGACCTCCCCGTGGCCATTTGCGATGTGGGGGTTGGACTTGATCAGTCCTATGCCAACAGCAACAAAGGGTGGTGCGAAGCATGCCATTGTGGCAGTAGATTATTTCACAAAGTGGGTTAAAGCGGAAGCATTGGTACATAAAACTAAAGCCAATACCACTAGCTTTATGAAAAAGAACATCATTTATCGATTTGGGATCCCAGATACAATCGTCACAGATAATGGAACCCAATTCGATAGTGACAATTTCAGGGAGATGTGTCAAAAATTCCACATCAAGAACTATTATGCTACACCAGCTCACCCTCAGACCAATGGTCAGACCGAAGCAGTCAACAAGATCATCAAGCACACCTTGAAGGCAAAGCTCAATAGAAAGAAAGGGAATTGGGCAGACAAGTTACATGAGGTGCTCTAGGCATACCGCACAACTCAAAGAACATCAACATGAGAAACTTCCTATTCCTTAGCCTTCGGGACTGAAGCTGTTATCCCGATCGAAGTAACCTATACCTCTCCCAGAGTCCAGCTTTACCAACAAGACTCAAATGTGGGGATGCTAGAATAGAACTTAGATGAGTTGGAAGAAAAAATGGACATAGCGGTGGTAAGAAACGCAGCCTACCAGCAAAGGGTTGCTAGATAATACAATTCGCATGTTCGGGAGAGAAAGTTCCAACTCGGGGATTTGGTTCTCAAAAGGGTATCACCAAACACAAATGATAAGGCAGCTGGATCTTTAGCACACAAATGGAAAGAGCCTTATCAGGTGGTCGGGCTAGTTGGGCATGGAGCATATCGCCTTGTCCGACCAGAAGGGGGAGAGTTACCCAGACCATACAACGCTCAATATTTGAAGATATTTTACCCTTGAGGGGTTTCTCTTGTTTTGATTTCTTTCAGGACTTTTAGATATTTTATTACAGTTTAAAATAATTACAAATTTGAGTTATAATTAACCGTTTGTCTCTTCGTAAAGTATGTCAGAGATATTAATAAAAACCCTTCGAGGGAAAGCGTTGTTCAAATAATAGTGTTCTGATTCTGCTTTCGATTACAAAAGCGAATCCCATTAAACCCCGAACGGGTTATCGAGGGGCCCAGTGATGGGGCCTGAAAGCACATGTTGCAAAGACAGTGCACTTTCACCGAAACTAACCAGGTGCGATACAAGCACTGTTAGAGCGTCTTCATGTGATATACATGATGGGATGCGCAGAAAGTTGAATGAGGCAATCTATAAACTCTCATACCTTAACACCAGCTAATCAGATGCTCAGTTAAGATAAGTAAATGGGATAAACGAAACCCTCATCGTAACAAATCTTGAGTAACAAACTAATGGGAGACGTCCCGGTGACTTAGTTACCAGATAAAAGACAAGAGTCTATAAAAAAAGATACCATGAATATGGTCCAGCGAAAGAACACTATCCGAATATAACAGAAAGCTAAAATAAAGCCGATTGGTTCATCAGATAACCGATTAGGATGGCAAGAAGCTAGATAGCAGTCAAACCAGTGGAGGATGATAATTAAATTAACTAAGTTCGACCAGTTAATGAAATAGCTGAACAGGTTAATATGTAGCATTTAAAGTCGATCGGTCATGATCAGTTAATCAAATAATTGATCGAATAACAAATATCAATAGTTGTCACACAAGCAAACTAAAATTTATATCATTGAGAATGATTTAATCACTTGTATGACAAAAGTTTACAAAAATATGTGATACATTTAGTGACAGGAGGAAAGTTAAGCTCTAGAGATGTTCGAGGGATCGCCAGGACTGGAACTACTCGGGGGTTGGTCTTCTTCTCCATAGCCCTTAGTTAAATCACCAAAATCAGGCCAATAAATGTCATCGCCAGGGCTTTCGACCATGAAAAGAGAATAAGCTGTTTCAGGCAAGGGGCCAACGTCAACGCCTTTGGATGCTGAATTATCCAAGTGGAAGGAAATCAATGAGAATTTGGAAGGCAGTTCCAGATGCATTGCATGGGGGTCTTTCCCTATAGATCTGCAATAAGCCCTCCATCTCATCCTCTGATTCCTTATGGCATTCAAAGACTCAACCTTATGCTTTTTAATCGTTTGATCCCATTTCAAGCTGAGCCTCATCAGTGGCCCTCTCCTTAACCCCGAAGAACATCCGAGCAGTGGCAAGTCCTCTCTCAAGCTCCCTTTAGCATGACCGCCTCAAACGCGGGAGATCTCTTATAGCGATCAACACTTTGAACTTCAATGGCTAGCTTAGCTTCCTGAGATAGAACTTCGACGCTGACCTTCTGTTGTTTTAAGTCTTCAGTTAACCTCTCATAACGAAGTTTGGCTTCTTCAGATGACTGCTGAGCCTCAAGCATAGATTGCTGTGAGGCAGTCAGAGTCTGCTTTACAATTCGAGCCTCCATCTCTTGGTCAGCAGCTGATCGTTCAGCTAATGAAAGCTTCTGCTCCAATATCTGTGCACCGTTGTTCGACTTCTGCCAGTTTTACTTCAAGCTCAGTGTTCTTCACTGAGAGTTTCGTCAGGCTAGCTGACGCTTTATCCGCTCAGGGTTTCAGCATTGGATACAACCTCTCTAAAGGCAGATTCGATCTCGTCACGCTGTCTTAACTTCTCTTCGAAAGATACTTTCAGTTTTGACTCAGAGGCTGAAACAGAACTGATAGTTTCTTTTCTCTTCTCAAGCTCCCTTTCTAAACGAGAAATTTCGACAGCCTGCTTCCTTTGAGACACCATAGCCCTAGCCATCTCCTTCACAACCTTAGAAAAGGAAAGAAACATGTTATAGATAAACTTGAGACGAAAAGAATTGGTAAATAGAATGGAAAGCACGTACATATACACCGTTATTATAAATGGCACGAACTCGCTCCCAATCGTTTACGTTCCAAAAATTAGTCTAGTAGCCTTCACCAACGTAGCCTCTTCAAGAAGACATGGATTTTAACATATCAATGAGGTCGGCTGATGTTTAGCTTGAGTCAAGGCCCTCGGTAGTAGTGAGAGCAGCTTCCATCATTTTGGGGCATTGAGGCTGTTGGTCGGTGGAGATTGAACTTATGATGGGAATGGATCCAGGAGCGGCCACCAAATGTGTAGTGATAAGTTGTTTCTAACTAGAAACCCCTGATGGGCCCGCTTCAATACTTCCTGCAAGAGAGGTCCCGGTTATATCGGGCAATGGTCGTACAGTAAACTTACTGGAACGGTCCACCTCTTGGTCAGATAGATTTTCTTCAGGAACGAGCTGATGGGCTGATACCTTGTTAAGACTGGCTTGCTTACCGTCAGAATTCGAGTCAGTGAAGACTATCTAACGCTTAATAGAGAGTTGCATTGAAGCTTTTCCATCTCGATGAATAAAAGACCTAGTAGGATCACGATCAGTTGAATGAGTAGTTTGAAGAGAAACCGGCTCAGTCAAAATTGGGGGGTGAACCTGCTGATGAGAGGACTGCTTGGTAGCCCTTATGGATGCTTGATCAACAGTTCGAGGCTGATCGGGAGGTATTACCGCTGATGAAACAGTGGCTTGATCATCAGTTCGGGGCTCATGATGTGGAACTGCTGATGGAGCAGAGGCATGGCCGTTTCCTTTTTTCGATCAATGTTCCCTTCGGACTAGATCGGTCAGAGTATCTTGACCCCATCCATCCTCCTCGATAATAACTGGTTTGATTCCAGTCCGATGAGCTCTTAGGTTCGTCGTTGATTTGGCCTTCGCTTTTCCCAGAGCAGCATCAGGAGCAGAAGAGCCAGCAACAGTCTTGGTCACTTTGCTAACTGGTGATCTCGCAGAAGGTTTGGGTAAACAACGACTAGCCGTTTCTTTGGCATGTTTCCTCTTTAAACCTCTAGGAGGTATTTTCTATTCATTATCCGGGTCAGAGGGTTTATTTCCCCTTCTTACATCAAGAGAGTTCAGAGGAATATTAGGGTCAGTCTGATAAACAAGTTCAACCATAACTTGTTCAGGGGGGGATCCTTTGAGCTATTTGAGAAGCAGCCTCAGCTCGAGTCAACATTTTTGATTTTCTCAGCCTGCTCGCTAGCTACGATGTCCATCTCATACAGTGAAGCCAACAAAAGAGCTTCAGAATAAACGATGTTAAACTTAAAATAAAACCAAGACTCAGAGAAGGAATACTCACAGCGTTTTCCCCGGCTTGAAATTAGAGGGAACAATCCTGAGTCTTGAAGAGCCTTTTCGACGAACAAGGAGCGTCGGTCTCTAGCCTCCCATGTTGTTTGAGCAGCCTTGACAACATTCTGAGGTTGAGACTTAGTCAGCATAGCAGAAGTTTTATTCCACAGTTCGGGAATATAGAAATACCGGGGAACTGCGCTTCTAGCTAATTCTTGGTGACCATCATCTACCACTATTTCACCCCAGTCACCTCGGACGAAGAACCAACTATTCTTCCAATATTTCTTAGAAGTGGGAAATCCCCAGATAAAGCCTTTGTGGTCATTGTTAGATAGGGGTGAAGGCCGTTGGTCATATCCCTCGGGAATCCAATGGCTCATAGAAAGAGATTAAAGGTAAAATGTACCCTCATTATCTGATCGTCCCTGGGTGTAGAAATTACGAATCTCTTGTGGGGTCGGGGGGTACTTGGCACCGATTTGTTTCCACAGGTGCCATAGGCTCATCAGCACTCGGTAGGAGTTCGATGAAAGCTGAGCAGGAGCAATTCCAGCATCGGCTAAAAATCGAGCAATAAAAGGCTAGAGGGGAAGTGTGACCCCTGATATGAGCATTGCCCCATAGATAGCCACTACACCACGATGGGGATTCCAGATAGCACACCCCTCATCCAGGAAAATTTTTACCGAGCGAGGAAGATCGAATCTCTCGCTGTACTTGATTAGTTCTGGTGTATCAACATCATTTATTTCAGAATCGAAAGCATTGGGATGTTCGGCAGAAAATTTCATCAAAAACGCTCGCCTGTTCTCTAGGAATATCTTCCATCTTTAACAGTTGTGATGGAATTTTTAGATCTATTAGAGGCGAATCTTTTGAGCTGGGCCTATTTTCCAGACCAGATCTTAATGCATTTGATATATCTGGGTATACATTAGGAGAAGAAACAGAAGGATTAGCAGTATTCGATTTAAAAGGAGAAGGTTGGAATTCAGGAATAACCCTTGAATAATCAACGTTAAGAGGAATGGGTTAGGGTGGAAGAGAGAAATCTTGAAAAAATCCTCCTAATATAGATTCAACCCTAGGAAATATTTTCTCTATCACCTATCTCGATATAATGAATCAACAACTCAACGTAACGATGGAGGGTAGCATAATCCATACCTGATGATTGAAGAAAGAGAAGAACTCTGAGAGTGATGAAGATCCATGAAGACGAAGAAATCTGGAAGAATGTAGATTTAGGAAAAGGGTTGGGAAGACAAAGAGTTATAAAGTGCAAAGGAAAAAGATTGTGTGATAGGGAAAGTAAAGGGATTTGGAATATATATACGAAGATGATGTCATGAGAGTGGTGGTTGGTGTGCGAATCCCGAAGATCACTCATCATTTGAAATTTGAACCGCTGTCAACAATTGCGTCATTCATGTTAAATCATCTAGACAAATCAAACGTTTGTGGGTGAGATTAAAAGCCAGCTGCTTAGAAGCAGGAAACATTTATGAGCTACACAACAAAAGATTCCCGAGTTAAACATGTTTCACCGAGTGAGTTATCTTCGCTGAGTAAGATATTCGGTTTAAATGTTTAAGAGGGTATTGTTATTGGTACAATTTGGAAATATGAAATGTCAGCATAAACGTTGTGTAGCATGGAAACAACAAGTGATGTATCAACAAATGTCAACTAAATTAAACCAACATAAAATGATCAGAAAATATCCCTACAATATAGATCAGAGTTACTTAGATGGTCGGGTTAGGAAAACCTGACCAAGGTAATTAGATTGATCGGGTTATCAAAACAACGATTGGGTGATCAGGTGAAGATCCCTGTTCGGGGGTAAAATAGATCTGATCGGGTTTGAAAGACGGTCGGTTAAGCGACACGTGGATAAAGTCTAGACACGATCGAACGCTTGGCATGTTGATAACGTTATAACGACTCAAACACGTAAAGACGAATCCTCCTTAGATAAGGTCTCAAGAAGCATACTCTGATAAGGAAACAAATTTCCTTAAAGTTATCAGAACCCAAAATAAGCAGAAGTCTTGATATGATTACAACTACTCCAACAAGTCAGAATTCTATTAAATCACCACTACCTTTCTTTAACTTGTACAAAAAGAATTAGAGTTCTATGCATGTATAAATAGACCCTAAAAAACACCCAACTGAACTGGGGTTAACGAATCATTAGATATTGAAGAGAGCAAGTGAGGTCAAGTGTGTAATTGTGTTATACATAGTGAATTTTCTCTTGCCGTCACCGGCAACCTTGGATGTTTCCTCACCTTAAGGTTTTACCACTTAAAATCTTGCTTTCGCGATCTCTTTCACTCTTATCAATTTATTACATAATCCTCAACTTTGCATACTTTGTGTGACGAGTGATCAATTTCACGTAGTCCAGAAATCACCGTCAACAGTTTTAAATAATTTTTTTTAATTGCTTTTTTTTAAGTATTTAAATTACCTACTATAGTTGTCTTTTAATATATTAAAATGTAAATATATAACAAATAATAGTTGAAAGGGCATAAATGTAAAAATATTTATTTTAAGATATTTGTAGCTTAAAAAAATAAACAACTTATCACTTATATTCCGTTTTCAGTAGGAAAAAACAAACATATTATTCCGTTTTCAGTCACTATTCGGTCTTTAGTATAATTCAGCACGGTTCAGTCTTCAGACAAAAAATCAAACGCAGCCTAAATATTTAGATTGTATTATAAAAACAAATTATATTCAGATGATAACAATGAACTATACTATAGTTTCATTTAACATGCAAATTGCAAAACAATAATGATATAAAACAATTGTTACAATTTCTTTTCTTTTGTTTTCTTTTTTGAATATTACAATTTCTTTTTAAAAATAATATGAACCTAAAAGGCTGAAACAAGCCAATATTGCTCTGCTAAGGTGGATCAAGTTCCATCATCAGCACCGTCCATCTCTAAACCTCATCCAATCACTAAAATGGATGGAATTAGATCCACCCTTGTTAATCACAATTCACATCACACCTCATGACATTAAAAAAAAATGTAATCTAAGAAAAAACCAAAGAAGAACATAGTCAAAACTAAGTAAGATTACAGAACAAAGAAGAAACAAAGACCAATCACCCAATTTTGGTCGTCACCGGCATCGTTGTATTGTCTTAATTGTCTCCGGCGTCATTGTCTTGTCTTAATTGTCTCCGGCGTGCACGTCTAACCGGTTTGAGTGGTTTGTCTATGCTTTTTTCCCTTTGCATATTTTCCCTTTTCTTTAATTACATTTAAGAATGTTTTCATTTGAATGCTGATCGAGTTCATATATCTGGTCTTTTATATGATTAAAGAAATTTGGTCGTAATATCGTGGTAAATACCAAACAACTTCATGGAGATATATAATGCAGTTTATTTTATCTCGTAATTTATGAGAGAATATATATAACTAGAACTTAAAATTTTATTTCAGGGTTTAATAACAAGATTCAATTAGTTTACGCGCTAAACTTACCATTTAGTTTGAGCACTTTTTACAACTTGTTTTGTTTACGCGGTCGCCGAGTGTAACTTTTGAATTTTGATTTAAAATAGTTGCTTACATTATTTTACGGGTAAATTGTAATAATATATTATGTGATCTTTTCATAATGAGTTCATTTTTGCTCACGTGAGTATTACCTACCTTAAAAATAGCTGACATGTGTCCTAAACTTAACCAAATGTTAACACCTTTAACTATTATTTATATTCTACTGTCTTTACCCCTTATTAGGGGTGAGCACGGTTCGGTTCATCCAAAATTAAATAGGTTTAAATCGAATAAGAAATGAGAAGAGAACGGAACTGAACTAAACTGATTTTAATCGGTTCGGTTCAATTTGGTTTTGGGCCTAATGGGCCAGATAGCATAATGAGTCTTTTTAATTTGTTTTAAAATTAAGGAATAGTTTAATAGGCCTAATTTTGGTCATTTGAATAGCCCAAAGCCAAAACAACATATTGTAAAAAAACATATTTATACATTCCAAAACATATTAATACATAATAATAAGTTAATAACAAATCCATTCCAAAATATAAAAAACATATTAATACATTCCAAAATCCGAACTCGTAAATAAAAGTTCAAAATCTGTTAATAATAGTACACTATATAATAATACATCCCCAAAAATAAATAGAACTGAGATGTTGTATGGTTGTGTAAGAGAAAGAACACTATAAATGTTAGGGTTTTTTTTATAGTTTTATAGGGGGTTTAATCGGTTCAAACCGGTTTTCAAAAAAGCAAACCGGTTTGAACCGAAAACTTTTTCAGTTTTCAATTTTTAAACCGGTTTAAACCAAATTGATTATACGAACCGAACCGAACCGAACACCATTTTTTCGGTTCGATTCGGTTCGGTTCCGAACTTAGTGCCCACCCCTACCCTTTATATCTATAAAAATAACAAAAAACAGAAGATACACCCAAGAAGATAAAAAGACACTTGCAGAAAATAAGAAAATAAAAAAAAAACAAAAGAAGTAAAGAACAATCGTAGAAGACAAAAATACACAATAGCTAGATCCAACAACTTTTTTCATTGTCTCTTCACAGGTACTCCATTGATTCTTCTTTTTCCCCTTGTTTATGTATGTTATTGATAATGTAATTTATTTTTTTTTGAAAATTATTGATATGGATTTTAGCAAAAATGCCCTATTTTAAGGGCTTAATAGCAAATCTACCCTAAAATCGAATTAAATTGTAAAACTACCCTATTATTCCCAACATGCCCCCACTCATCACTCACCATATTTATTATCCTTATTTATTACTTTTATCAACTATTAACCAACCAACTTATCAAACAAATAAACTAAACACACAATTTTCCTACACTATAACACTTTGTTTCCCACACATTTGTTTTTCAATTTTAGGTTTTAAAAACATTGAAGAAGATTATATAAAGTAATTTGAAGGTAAGTATTACATTTTAAAATTATTTTTTTCAACCTCATTAGCCTTATTTTGAGAGTTTTAAAATACACACGAATTTTTTTTCTTTTAATTTTATGAAGATTGAATCTCCATTGCAGTTTTTAAGGCTTGAAAAAAGGTTCGAGACATCGGGTCACCCTGTACTGAACTTTTTTCATGTGTCACCTTGTCCCGAAGTCGGGTTACCATGTCCCGAACTTTTTTCATCTTTTTAAAAAAGCTTCGGGATAGGGTGACCTGACATCGGGTCATCCTGTCCCTAGAATTTATACACTTGGGACAAGGTCACCCTGTCCTAAAGCTTTTTTCAAGCCTTGAAAACTGCAATGGAGATTTAATCTTTATAAAATTAAAAGAAAAAAAATTGTGGGTATTTCGAAAACTCTCAAAATAAGGCTAATGAGGTTGAAAAAATAATTTTAAAATGTTATACTTACCTTCAAATTACTTTATATAATATTCTCTACTGTTTTTAAAATCTAAAATTGGAAAACAAATGTGTGGGAAACAAAGTGTTGTAGTGTAGGAAAATTGTTAGATAGTGTTTAGTTTATTTGTTTAATAAGTTGGTTGGAAAAAGTAATAAATAAGGATAATAAATATGGAGAGTGATGAGTGAGGGTATTTAGGGAAGAATAGCGTAGTTTTGCAATTTATTCTATTTTAAGGTAGATTTGCTATTAAGCCCCTAAAATAGGGCATTTTTACTAAAAACCCTTATTGATAATGTAAAATTATTATTATGGAATTTTATTTTAGAGTTATTGACATTCCGAATTTTTGCATTCTTTATTGTACAAAATATTCATGTCATTATACCTAATATTATAAAAACTAAGTTGAAATCAAGTTTTTTTAATTAATTTGATTAATCGATTTTCATTGGTTTTTGATTGATTTGTGATGTTAGTATGCTTTGATTAATTTAATTGTTCGTTGGGTGGAAAATATGCTCTAAATTAGTCCATTTCACTTTATTGTTTTGTGATACGTTTATTTGCATATTCAATATGTTTATTAATTGAAGTCAAATACAAAATAGAGAATTAATACAAATACATAAGTTATAATTTATACATGTATACTGAACTTTCTCACAAAATTGACTTTCAATCGTTTAAAGGTATATATTTTTTTACAGTTATTGGCGTTCTGAATTTTTGCATTCTTTACTGCACAAAATCTTCATATCATGATACCTAATATTACAAAAACTTAAAAATATGAAATCAAGTTTTTTTTTTTATTAATTTGATTGATCGATTTTTATTGGTTTTTGATTGATTTGTGAAGTTAGTATGCTTTGATTAATTTAATTGTTGTTGGGTGGCAAATATGCTCCAAATCAATAGAAAGTAGTTAGTTTTTGTTCTTTGAAGGGGAATTTAGCACAATTATTTTTATTTTCTTAACAAAATAAAATAGAGTCAATATTGTTAAAAATGATAGGTACATGAACTACTGCAATTATATTTATGAAAAATCACGAAGATGAATTTAATACTCAATACTTAAACAGCATTGAAGAATGTAATGATGATATGCACTTAGATTCTGATTCTGGAAGTGTTAATATTTTGGATGTCGTTAAGAAAAAAGGGAAGATGTACCAATGAAGCAAGGATATGCGAGACTCCAGGAATTGACTTTGCTAATGATGAGGATGCATATCAATATTACAATCCTTATACTAGAAGTTTTGGTTTTATTGTGAGAAGACAGAGACTAAATAGAAAGGTGTGGCATGAAAAAGACTATTTACTTGCTCTTGTGAAGGTTCTTATAGTAAAAAAACAACTCCACAGAAGAAAAAAAAGAAGATTTGATTAGGCAACGCTGGAGATCAAAATTAACATAAATGGAAAATATGTTGTGACAAAATTCATTGTCGAACATACTCGTGATCTTGTTCCTACATCGAGTTCACATATATTGAGGTCACAACGAAAAATACAACCTTCGCAAGCTGGTTTGATTAATCAAATGCACTCTCATGGATTAAAACCATCGCAGATATTCTCATACATGGCCACAGAAGCAAGAGAGTCTCAACACTTGAATTTCATTGAAGCTGATTGTAATAATTTCATAATGAGGAAACAGTGTCAAATTTCTAAAGAAAGGTGATGCACGGTGTTTGCTTGAATATTTTAAGCATAAGCAAATTAGTGATAAGTCTTTCTTTTATACAATTAGAACAAATGATGAGAATGAAATAAGTGGTTGCTTCTTTTGTGATGGCAAGTCAAGAAGAGACTATGCATTACTTGGCGATGCAATATGCTTTGATACTACATTCAAAGCGAACAGTTATAACATGGTTTGCTCTCCAATTGTTGGTTTTAATAATCAAGGTCAAAATTTACTATTTGGATGTGGTTCGTTAGATGGAAAGACAACTGAAGCATGTAAGTGGTTATTCACTATTTTTTTACAAACTATGAAAGGAAAAGAACATGAAACTGAATTTACAGATCAAGCTCAAGCAATTGCTACTGCCATAGTGAAGTGTTACCTAATTCTCATCACCGACTTTGCTTATGACATATATTTCATAATGCTGCAAAAAGGTTGAGTCAAGTTTCTAATGAGTTTAAAACATTCTCAAAAGAATTCAAAAAATGTGTATACTACCTAGAAACTGTTGAAGAATTCCAATCATAATGGCAAGCTTTACTTGATGACTATGGATTGGGGGAAAATACTTGACGGGAAAGTTTATATAAATTGCGTGAAAAATGGGCACATGTCTATGCTCTGTCTCACTTTTATGCAGGTATGACAACATCATAGAGAAGTGAAAGCATAAATAAGTTTTTGAAAAAGTATTTTTTTTTAGAAAAACTTATTCTTCGTGAGTTTGTTGTGCAATATGAGGAAGCTTTAGTAGATCGAAGAGAAAATAAGAGGCTTGTGGAAACTACCACCATGCAAACAAAGCACAACTTATTTTGTGCTTGGAATGTGGAGGATGAAGCTTTAAAGTTTTATACAAGGAAGATATTTCATTATTTCCAAGATAAGTTGAAGGAAACTCGTAGATTGGAGGTTGGAATTTGAAAATGATGATGGGAAAACATGGAGATATAAAGTTGTGAAATTAGTGACCAAAAATTTAGAAACTCGAGAAATAAAACGGTCAATCATTTAGGGGCTATTTGTTTATGTTTTCAAAACCTATTTTTGTTTTGTTTTGTGAGTCACTAAATCGGAAAAACCTGTTTGGTGGGATGATTTCAACTCTCTTGTATTAAAAACATTGAGAACAGTTTTTCCTCTTTAATGAAGAAATTTGTGAAAACATTGAGAACATCAAATAAATGTTCTCAAAATTTTTAACTACTCTCGCGAATCCAACTTAATATCAAACTACTCTAAAAAAAATCGGCAACAAACTTTTGGAAATTATCCCTACTTCTTCATCAACAACAAACTTGTGGAAAACAAAATTAATCACTATCAAGCTCTACCCAACACTTTCTTCGTTAGATTCATCATCTTCAATTTGTTAATGGAGCTCACAAAACCCAGACACCTGCAATTTATTGGTGAAACTCATGCCACAAAACTCATCACTTGCTATGTTATGGAACCCAGATCTACCATGAAGACCAATTTGTTTCTCTTTAGAAATCACTCGAAGATGCTATAAGGGAGAGAGAGAGAGAGAGAGAGAGAGAGAGAGAGAGAGAGAGAGAGAGAGAGAGAGAGAGAGAGAGAGAATCATTAAGACACGTACTGGATAGAAGATTTTCGAGCTGTGTTAGAAAGGATGTGGAGGCCGATTAGCCCAACTGAGCTTCGTTTCTGGTCGTTTTGATGTTGTGTTCTTTGGTCTCTGTTTGTTTCTGATTTTTTCTTTTCTCTTCGTTGCTCTGTTTCTATCTTATCTGTTATTCTAATGTTTGTACCAGTTAACTTTGTTCAATAAAACTGTGTTGAACAAAAAAAAAGTAGAGCAAGAGAGAACAAGGCATAGAGATAGAAGATTTCAACCTGCTAAATTAGGTTGGGTCAATGGGTCTTTATTAATTTTATTAATTAATTGATTGATTTTTTATTTTTAACTTTTTTTTAAGGAAGCAAGCAACCTAGAGACACATCAAAGGGCAGCAAAAGCCAAGAGTATTTTAACTAATTTGTTTGTTAATTTTATTGATAATTGGATATTTAAAAAAGCAAATAAATTAAATTAGAAAATATTAAAATATATTTACTGAATAATATTAATTGTTGATTGGTAATATAAAATAATAAATAACAAATACTGTTTTCATAAATAAATAATTAAATTAGAATAATGATGAGGCCTATATTTTTTTTTATAATACAATCTTCCCATTTTCTACTGTTACTACCAGACACTTTTTTTATGTTTTCATTCTCCGAATATCGTTTTCAACAATTGCAACCTGACGGGTTTTCGAATCCAAAAAATACAAAAATCAATTTTTTTGAAAACAATGAAAACAAAAACACAAAAACAAAAGCAATACCAAACGGCCCCTTATATCCCTTATACTCAGTCAGTAAATTGTAGTTGTAGAAAGTTTGAATTTGATGGTATCCTTTGTGCACATGCATTGAAATTATTCCGTGAGTTAGAATTTTCAAGTTTACCATCTAAGTATTATTTAAAGAGGTGGAGCAATGATGTTACATATGGGCTTGATTTTGATATAGATATGGAAGCACTTAAAAGTAATTTTGACTCATCTTCCATGATTAAATATAGTGAATTATCTCATATTGCACAGAGAATAATAGTAAAGAATACAAGCAATGACCAATCATACACTTTTGTGAAGTCAGAATTGTTGAAATTGGAGGAAAAAGTGGAAAGTCTTAAAAATTTCGAACAACGACATGCTGGAACAAATGATGATATTGTTGGAACCCCATTAACTGGTAACGTAGCGGAAATAGGTTTTAAATTTTTTTATACAGATCATAAACAATCTGGAACCAGTGAACTTAGGATCGCAATTCTTTTTCCGGAACTAATACATACAATATGTAAACACAGGAAATTGTAATCAATACATTAAAAGAAAATTTAGAACCTTACCAACGTTTGGAGGCTCCTTCACTTTACAATATGCTCCTGGTCTGTACCACTGATCTTCCTCGCTATATCCCAGGACTAGTAACTGTATGTGGGCGCGTCACGTACTCAGGAACTTAGGAGGATGTAGAGAGAATGAAGAAGAAACAATTTCTTCCAAGAGAATAATTTACAGAACAACTCTTTTAAAAAAAAAATCACACACCCACTATCTCTCTTGTTTCTCCTTTTTGTGTTACACACAATATGAGTTTGCATCATATACAAACACTTGTGTATATCCTTTGTGTGCTATATTTTTGTTATCAATATATATCATATATATATTATTATAACTAAAACTCTTTAATTGATATCTCTTTAGATTTTAAAAGATAATTAAATATTTATTTTGAATTTAAACATTTTAAATTCAATTTCAAATATTTAATTTAATAAAATAAAATAATCATATTATCTTATTCTATTTAAAATCAAATATCAACTAACATCCTCCATTTAGTGATTAATAACAAAATTAAATAATCTTATTATTTAATTTATTTAATCATCATTATTCATTAATTAAATAATCTCATTATTCAATTATTTCCCGAATAAATATGTGTCACTTTCGTAACACAATTAATTGGACAATCCAATTAATTAACCGTGACCCTTGTTACCTAAATCAATCGGGCTAGCAAGGGGACCTAATGGACCTACAGTATTTTGAGCTCCAATAATCCTCGGAATTATTAATTAAACTCTTTAATTAACATTCTTTGATTATTAAATCCGGTGTTATTCCACTAAAAACCCGAAGCTGCACTCTCTCAACTGCAGACGTTTTTACACAGACCGATACAACTCGGTGTCTATCGATATAGCTATTACACATGGTGTGATCCTCCACAGTAGTTCATAATTAGAGCTGGGTCATAATGTCTGTTATACCCCTCTATTTACATATATCCTTTAAGTACCATTGGTTCTCTAATGAACAATAAATCCTATTTCCTCACGGAATTAGGAGAGCGCTCATATTGTCCAAGCCCCGAATCAACCCTTAAGGGAACTACCATCTACTTCTCACAAGGAGTGGATTCCACTATTGTGTACATACCTTCCCAGCCACAAGCCTAACCGCAATCCCAACATACAGAGTATATTGATCAGGAATTGCATCTGACCTCACCCATGGTATATTAAAGACCACGATCTAACCTGAAGGAGTCGATAAGACACTCAAGATTAAGATCACCCACATATAGCAATCATTAGTTGATATATATGAATCTCATCTGTAAACGGATCTTGGTGAGAGATTCATATAGATCATGACCCAGTCCTATATGATCACATCATACAAGGTGCATTCATTCCCATATCTCATATGAATGATTCAAGATAGAATCACCGTACATTACGGAATAGACCACAGCTATAGATTAACCACAAATAAAGTACCCAGCTTTATTTGTTATCTATGGACTCTTTAGATTGCACGTCTCTTACTGTATCCATCCGTATATGACACTCATATACACAGTTCGAGATTACATCCGGCAATCTAGGATGTTAATATATGCACAAGTTATAAAATAAACAACACAACAAGAATGAATTGAACTTTTCTTTTTATTTATTTCATAAATCCATTTACAAAATACATCTTTAGAGCATAAACCCCAACAATCTCCCACTTGCACTATAGCATATGAGGCATGTCTCGTAACCCTAGACCATCTAGGTGACCCGAAAACACTTTAGCCGGTAAGATCTTCGTAAATGGATCAGCATGATTGTCTTGTGAGGCTATCTTGGTGACGATCACATCTCCTCTCTGCACTATCTCTCTAATAGGATGATACTTTCTCTCTATATGCTTCCCTCTCTTGTGGCTTCTTGGTTCTTTGGAATTAGCCACAGCACCACTGTTATCACAATAAAATGTGATGGGCTTATCCAGATCTGGAACAACTTCCAGATCACTCAAGAACTTACGGAGCCAAACAGCCTCTTTAGCAGCTTCACAAGCGGCTACATATTCGGCTTCCATGGTGGAGTCAGCAATGTAAGATTGCTTTATACTTCTCCACACAATGGCTCCACCACCTAGGGTGAATACTAATCCAGACGTGGGTTTTCTAGAATCCCTGTCTGACTGAAAATCAGAATCTGTGTATCCTAACGGGATCAAATCCTGTCAGGAATACACTAGCTTATAGTTTCTCGTTCTCCGAAGATACTTGAGAATAGTCTTGACAACAACTCAATGATCTAATCCTGGGTTGGACTGGTACCTGCTGACTACTCCCACTGCATAGCAGATGTCCGGTCTCGTGCATAACATAGCATACATGAGACTACCTACTGCTGATGCATATGGCACACGTCTCATATCCTCAACTTCTTGAGGTGTCTTAGGAAAATGTTCCTTAGACAAGTGAACCCCATGTCTAGAAGGTAAATTACCTTTCTTGGAGTTCTGCATCAAAAATCGCACAAGAATCTTGTCGATATATGATGCTTGGGACAATGCTATGAGTTTGTTCTTACGATCCCTTATAAGTTGGATCCCTAGAACATAACTCGCCTCTCCCAAATATTTCATTTGGAATTGGCTAGCCAGCCAGCCCTTTACATCAGATAACACTCCCACTTCATTCCCAATGAGTAGGATGTCGTCCACGTATATGACCAAGAAAACTACCTTTTTGTCAATGATGCGCTTGTAGACACAAGGCTCATCGACGTTCTGCTCAAAGCACAGGTTTTGATCACATCATCAAACCTAATGTTCCAAGATCTAGATGCATGCTTAAGTCCATAGATGGACCTTTGCAACTTACAAACCTTTTGCACTTGATCTGGAGACACGAATCCCTCTGGTTGCATCATATAGATGCTCTCGTCAAGATTGCCATTCAAGAATGCAGTCTTGACGTCCATTTGCCAAATTTCATAATCGAAATAGGCAGCAATGGATAAGAGAATCCTAATAGACTTTGTTGATGGTGATTTTTCGTCGTCACTATCAACGAACTTGTGTCAAGCGAAAATAAATACAGATAAGTATAATACCGCAAGAAAACAATAAATCAAGAGATACGAATACGTGGTAAAAACTCCTTTTTACTGGAGAAAAATCCACGGGTTGTTGCTTGAGCAACAAAGTCAAATCCACTATGAAAAATTCAATAACAAAGTATTTCTCTCTGGCTTCTCCTCCTAATTCACACCCCCATTATGTTTCTTACTGGGGTATTTATACATGTTCTTTACTAGGGTTTATGGTTGTGCTAGGGTTTGGTGTTGTGATACCCGTATTTTGTGTGATTTCCTAGTTCTAATTGAAGTCTGTCTCTTTATGGAGTTTATCCTGTTTCCTGTTTTGGCTGAGTCCGAATCTACGTTGGATTCTTCGCCCTTTATTTACGGGAAATCTGTTTGCCTTTCAATTGAACTCTGATAGTCGTATCGTTGCTTATCGTGAGGTTGCTTGCTTCTGATTCTATCCATATGTTTATGAAGTACTTGCCTTCACTGTCTGATCCCGAGTATGTCCGAGTATGCCCGAGTATGCCCGAGTCGGTTTCTTTGTCTTGTGGTCGGGTTGCTTTACTTTTTGCCGAGTAAATTCCCTTGGGAATTTCTGCCCTTTAACGCTTTACTTTTCTCGGCTTTGCTTACTTGGCCCCTTACTGTCATGACGTTTCCTTAATGATGATTTTTATATATAACAGACTTAAACATGGCTACTGGCGAGAAGGTCTCTTCATAATCAATCCCCTCTTTCTGGGTATAACCCTTAGCCACTAGCCTTGCTTTGAAGGTCTTTACCTTCCCGTCTACTCCTCTCTTTCTCTTGTAGATCCACTTACATCTTATGGGTTTTACCCCATCCGGTAAGTCTACAAGATCCCAGACTGAGTTAGAGTACATGGACTCCATCTCGAGATTCATGGCTTTAAGCCATTCCTCTTTATCAGGATCTTCCATTGCATTCTTAAATGTCAATGGATCATCCACACTATCAGCAGAGACAACACTTTATCCCTCACCTATACCTAAAAAGAGTTCAGGTTGTCTTACAACCCTCCCACTACGTCTAGGTGATAGTGTATCCTGATCAGGAATCATCTGACTCTCAGATATTTGTGGATCAACAACTCTTGTTGATGAAGCACTAGTCTCACCAGGCTCCAACTCATTCAATACAATCTTAGAACGAGGTTTATGGTCACTAATATAATTGTCCTCAAGAAACGTTGCATTTGTTGATACAAATACTTTGTTATCTTCGGGACTACAGAAGTGTCCACCTCTGGTCTCCTTGGAGTATCCTACAAACAGGCAGACCACTGACTTGGAGTCTAACTTTCCACTTCTATTTTTCAGCATGTGTGCTGGACACCCTCATACTCGAAAATGTCGCAAACTAGCTTTACGACCATTCCACAACTCTAGGGGAGTCTTAGGAACAGATTTGGATGGCACTACATTCAAAATGTATGCCGCTGTTTATAACGCATATCCCCAGAAGGAATTTGGTAATGATGAGAAACTAATCATAGATCTCACCATTTCCATCAGGGTTCTATTTCTCCTCTCCGCTACACCATTTTGCTGAGGTGTACCTGGAGCTGTGAGTTAGGAAACTATCCCATGCTCGACCATGAAGTCTTCAAACTCCTGGTCAAGGTACTCACCTCCACGATCTGATCGTAGTGACTTGATAGTCATACCTAACTGATTCTCAACTTCAGCTCGGAATTCTTTAAACTTTTCAAATGTTTCCGACTTTCGTTGCATTAGGTAGACATATCCGTATCTTGAGTAGTCATCTATAAAGGTGACATAATACTCATAGCCGCCCCTAGCTCTAACATTCATCAGTCCACGACGTCTGTATGTATGAGTTCTAGTGGCTCTATAGCTCTAAGCCTTTTTCCAGTAAAAGTCTCTTAGTCATCTTACCTTCTAAACAGGATTCGCAGACAGGTAAGGTGCCAACCTTTAACTCACTTAAATGTCCACTTTTTACTAGTCTGTCTATCCGGTCAAGGTTGATATGACCAAGCCTTAGATGCCAAAGATACATGTCATTATCTGGAGAAATCTTATGTCGTTTAGTTTTAGGTTTTTCAACCTTAAACATTTCGGTGTTAAGCAGTGTAGTATATATTAACGGTCTTAACACATACAAATTGTTTTCATTAATTCCTGAACAAATATTCAGACCATTCTTTCCAATAATAACAAACTTATTATTAAAAGAAACAGAATACAATTGTTCTAACAACTTAGAAACGGAAATCAAATTCCGTGTAAATCCAGGAATATAAAAAACATTGTTCAATAATAAAAAACTATTATTATTACAAAATTGCAATCTTATTGCTCCCACAGTTTTGGCCGACACGACATCCCCCGACCCCACACGTATGGAGAAGACTCCCTCCTCTAGCTGTGTCCAAGAATCAATCCACTGCAAAGAAGAACAAATATGGTTAGTGGCCCCCGAATCAACAATCCAAGGTGAAGAATCATCTTCCACTAAATAAGATTCAAGAACAAGTAAATCATATTTACCTTTCTTCTTCCTCTTGGCTACCTCCTCCAGGTACTGAGGACAGTTCCTCTTCCAGTGCCCGACCTTGTTACAATGGAAACATTTTCCTTTGTCTTGGTCGGTGGAGGTGCCCATCTTTTTGCTTTGGGTCTTATTGGGTTTGGGCTTACCCTTCGCCTTTCCAGCAGACCTCTTCCTCTTCTGATTATTGGAGGAAGATGGTTCGGCAACATTTTCCTCACCGGTCTTACTTTTGCTGTCCTTGGTCAAGGACTCAAAAGTAGCGAGCTCATTGAGAAACTGTGTGAGACTTAACCTTAACTTGTTCATCCCGTAGTTGTTCTTAAACTGATCGAAACTCTTCGGAAGAGTCGTCAGTATGATGCTCACTTGACTGGGTTCGTCAATGGCCCCACCATTGACTTCTGCCGTGTTGAAGTAGGACATCATGCTCAGGACCTTCCTTCATGCGAGGGAGCATAGCGGAACGAACAGCTTCGTGTCGCTTTTGCTCGGAGTGCTGCCCGAACATAGCTTGTAATGACTCCATAATTTCGAATGCTGTAGTCATTGCTTCGTACTTTGTGATAAGCACTTCTGTCATAGAAGCTAACAGATATGTTCAGGTCTTCTTATCAGATGAGACCCATCGCTGGTATGCCTTACGAACAGTTCGTGTGGCATTGGCAGTAGGCACCGGAGGACATTCCTCCGTAAGCACAAACTTGAGGTCTTTGGTGACCAGTATTGCATTAATATTAAGTTTCCACTTAGTGTAGTTATCACCAGTTAATTTGTCGTTTGCGAGAACTTGAAGTAATGCAGAAGAGATAATTGCTGAAATAGATAAAACATTCATTCAGTTATTTATTAAAACAAGTGCGAGTGCTTTGGCATAAATTTAAACATGATGCGTGAACATGTTTAACGAACTAGAAATACCCAAAAAACAGTTACTATACCACGACAATCTAACATACCACAAAGAAGTGCCGTCTTAGGGTCGGTCAAGTCCTTGCATGTTGGACCGAGATATTCTCAATCAAATGATATTCTAGAATAACTCTTATTCCATATCATTCAACCATCGTTTATTCAGTCAGGTTTTTAATTAACAAAACTTAATCAAAACCTTCGTGAGTGTAACCCACCATTTCAGATCTCATGAGCTTAACTCGAGAATTGCCGCCTTAGGGTCGATCAATCCCGAAATACCCTCAGAAATCCTATCCGTTAGGAAGTCAACCTTGGTATTGATCTTTGTGGAAACCCTTCTTAGGGAGGACGAAAGCAAAGCCGTCACGAGGCCCCACTCGGATCTCACGGTGTTGAACTAATAATGGAGACTGTAGGATATATATGTAATATATCCCTCTCCCACTCACTATTTAAATATTAAGGTTTTCTATTATCCGTTAATGCACCTAGACTCTATAGGATCAAACGGCTAATTTTAATCAAGTTATCTAGCGCATTAACAAATTCATTATTAGAAATAAATTCTAATTTAACTGATAAATTATTAATGCTTTTTAACAATTAAAAATCTAATCTATTAGTGAATAATCTAAATCTTTGTAAACTTTTTACTAAGGTCAGATTATTATGTAAGCGTTTACCAAGTTTTATATATAAAAACACTAACACTTTATGCGGTCCATTTATTATTAGGTTTTTAATCATATTAATCCTAATTACAATAAATGACCCTATTAATCTAACTTATTAAACACTTTAATAACCAGATTAATATTAATGAGAATTAACAAGTTTTCTAACAATTAAAAAACTAATCTCATTTTCATAGACAATAATGTATTTACTGATTTTAATCATATTAAAAAAAATAATACATAAAAATTAGGCTATGATGCATGTATGACATATCAAATATATTTGTGTAGGCACATCTAATCTAAATGACATACATATGCATGACAATGCTTTTATCATCACATAATATAAAGTATACATGAATTAACCGAGTACTGTGGATTATTTAACCTAAAAAAAATGGAATCTAAAATTACAAAAATACGCCCAAGGCATTCCTTGGTCTTCTTGTAATTTCCGAGTCTTCTAGTCTCTTCAGGTCACTCCGATTCATCTCATGAATCTGAAATAGGAAATCCGCACGGAACCCACTAGGCAACACTTGCCAACGGAACCGTGCAAGACGACATGAATAGTGTCCGACATGAACAGTACCGCGCATGAACAATACTCATATGAATAGTACCCCGAATGAACAGTACCACACATGAACAGTATCGTGAACAGTCATAAACAATACCCGTCACGCGTATTTCCGATTTTGCCTTTCCGACTTCGCGATTTTTCCAGGTCTTCAATATAGGTTACATTTTTTTTTTTTACATTACAATAACAGAAAATATATATATATATATATATATAATACAATCCATAAACCCTAAATCCACAGTACCATATAATTAACGATCAATCATGTTTTTGTAAATTAACAAATTCAATATACATACAAAAACAACATACAGTCAATTTAAATAGTGCCTACACAATCATACATACAGGAGCATCGAAAACAATTTCCTGTTCCGAAAAAAAAAATTGGTTCTGATACCAATTGTTGGAACCCTGTTCACTGGTAACGCAACGGAAATATGTTTTAAAATTTTTTATACAGATCATAAACAATCTGGAACCAGTGAACTGAGGATCGCAATTCTTTTTCCGGAACTAATACATACAATATGTAAACACAGAAAATTGTAATCAATACATTAAAAGAAAATTTAGAACCTTACCAACGTTTGAAGGCTCCTTCACTTTACGATATGCTCCTGGTCTGTACCACTGATCTTCCTCGCTATATCCCGGGACTGGTAACTGCGTGTGGGCGCGTCACATACTCATGAACTTAGGAGGATGTAGAGAGAATGAAGAAGAAACAATTTCTTCCAAGAGAATAATTTACAGAACAACTCTTTTAAAAAAAAATCACACACCCACTATCTCTCTTGTTTCTCCTTTTTGTGTTACACAATTTATGAGTTTGCATCATATACAAACACTTGTGTATATCCTTTGTGTGCTATATTTTTATTATCAATATATATCATATATATATTTTTATAACTAAAACTCTTTAATTGATATCTCTTTAGATTTTAAAAGATAATTAAATATTTATTTTGAATTTAAACATTTTAAATTCAATTTCAAATATTTAATTTAATAAAATAAAATAATCATATTATCTTATTCTATTTAAAATCAAATATCAACTAACATCATCCATTTAGTGATTAATAACAAAATTAAATAATCTTAGTATTTAATTTATTTAATCACCATTATTCATTAATTAAATAATCTCATTATTCAATTATTTCCCGAATAAATACGTGTCACTTTCGTAACACAATTAATTGGACAATCCAATTAATTAACCGTGACCCTTGTTACCTAAATCGATCGGGCTAGCAAGTGGACCTAATGGACCTACAGTATTTTGAGCTCCAATAATCCTCGGAATTATTAATTAAACTCTTTAATTAATATTCTTTGATTATTAACTCCAGTGTTATTCCACTAAAAACCCGAAGCTGCACTCTCTCAACTGCAGACGTTTTTACACAGACCGATACAACTCGGTGTCCATCGATATAGCTATTACACAAGGTGTGATCCTCCATAGTAGTTCATAATTATAGCTGAGTCATAATGTCCGTTATACCCCTCTATTTACATATATCCTTTAAGTACCATTGATTCTCTAATGAACAATAAATCCTATTTCCTCACGGAATTAGGAGAGCGCTCATATTGTCCAAGCCCCGAATCAACCCTTAAGGGAACTACCATCTACTTCTCACAAGAAGGAGTGGATTCCACTATTGTGTACATACCTTCCTAGCCACAAGCCAAACCGCAATCCCAATATACGGAGTATATTGATCAGGAATTGCATCTGACCTCACTCATGGTATATCAAAGACCACGATCTAACCTGAATGAGTCGATAAGACACTCAAGATTAAGATCACCCACATATAGCCATCATTAGTTGATATATATGAATCTCATCTGTAAACGGATCTTGGTGAGAGATTCATATAGATCATGGCCCAGTCCTATATGATCCCATCATACAAGGTGCATTCATTCCCATATCCCATATGAATGATTCAGGATAGAATCAGCGTACATTACGGAATGGACCGCAGCTATAGATTAACCACAAATAAAGTACCCAGCTTTATTTGTTATCTATGGACTCTTTAGATTGCAATTCTCTTATTGTATCCATCTGTATATGACACTCATATACACAGTTCGAGATTACATCCGGCAATCTAAGATGTTAATATATGCACAAGTTATAAAATAAACAACACAACAAGAATGAATTGAACTTTTCTTTTTATTTATTTCATAAATCCATTTACAAAATACATCTTTAGGGCATAAACCCCAACAGATATAAATTCTCACAATCACAAGAATGATGATGTTGAAATTATGAGGTTGTGTGACCCAAAAATTCAAAACTATGTAGGCTAGGGAAAGGGTAGAATAAAAAATGTATTGGAAGCTAAACACTCAAATAATAAAGTTTCATCTAAAAGAAGGGGTACGTGTTGGTGTATATATACAATAAATTTATCTTGTTTGATTGTTTATTTTATGGTTGTTTATTACGTTTTTATAAATTTTATTTACTACCTTTAACAGATTGTGGGGAACCAACTCCACATGTAGATGATCTTCAAAAACAATCACATATGGATGAGCTTCAAAAAAATCACATGGAGAAGAGGTTAGTCGCTCATCTAATTTATATCCTTATATTCAGATCACTTTTTTTTTTGTTGCAATTATTCGCAATGAACCTTCAAAGTTAGAATATATTACTGATGATCATATTGTATTAATATTTAGGGATCATATGGACAAACAAATCAAAACCACATGAGTACACTTTATTCTAACATATTTCAAATTATTCCTGGCGGTCAAGGCATTCTTAATCAAAACCATCCGAATACACATTTTGTTAATGGATTTCCGGCTGTACCTAGGGGTGAAGGCAATATTCCTTAACAAAACCACCCATATACTCATTATCCTAATGGATTTCCAAATGTTCCTGTCGAACAAAGAATTCCTTACCCTCCACTTGGGTATCAAACTAAACATCCATTGGCTTACCATTACTCATATCCACAAGTTTGTCCTGTTTATTTCTTATATAAGTTCCATTGCAATTTTAATTTATTTGAAAAATTAACTAATAATTTTTTTTAACACAAATTGGGAACCTATCTCCTTCTCACCTTCCGACTCAAAGGGAGTCAGGTACCCACACCATGACGCCCTTATCATTTCGGTAAAGTTGGAAACTGAACCGTGAAGTGGACTCTCATCGACCACGGCAGCTCCTTAGACATCATCCATTGGGATGCCCTGGAAAAACTAGGTTATACCTTACAACAGTTGTAGGCGTCCAGATATCGCATCATGGGAATTAGAGGGCATCGTACCAAACCCTTTGGCTAAATTGACCTCTCAGTACGCTTTGGTTCTAGGCCTTGGACCCGAACTACATGGATCGCATTTCAAGTCATGGATATACCCTTCCTATTCAATACCCTAATCGGAAGGCCAATCCTTTATTCCCTCAGAGCAGCAACTAACGTGTACTCGTTAATAATCAAGTTTCTCACCAAGCAAGGTCTGAGGGAGGTCAAAGCAGACCAAGAAGAATACAAGAGATGCATTCATATTGGGTCAAACCCGATAATGCAATCAGCAACTGCTTGTCCACATCAAAATATTGGAGACTCACAGGAAAGATCAGAAGAACCAAGAAAAAGCGGATAGGAGACATAGTAGAAGCCCAGTCCACCGATACTACATTTTTAGATGAAACCCATGTCACTAGTCTTGATCCTAGAAAAGTAAGATCATAACCATCAGGAGAGCCAATCAAACCAATAATCATAATCACACTTTGAAATAAGGAACCAGAAAAAACAGTCATCATTGGTGCAAATTTGACACCCAAAATCTGAGATGATCTAGTTAAGCTCTTGCGAGAGTTCTCGGATATCTTCACTTGGAGCCACACCGACATGCCCAGTATTGACTCCTCTGTCATAACTCATTCTCTCAATGTTGACCCGACTCTTAAGCCCGTATCACAAAGAAAAAGATCATCCAATACTGAAAGGTATGAAGCAATAGCCATCGAAATAGACAAGCTCTTAAGAACATGGTTTATCAGGAACCTCGATTACAATGAATGGTTGGCAAATGTTATTCTAGTAAAAAAGAAGAACGGAAGGTGAATGATGTGTGTTGACTTCACCTATCGAAATAAAGCTTGCCCCAAGGACAACTTTCCACTTATGAGGATCGATCAGTTGGTTGGCACGACATCTAGACATGAATTGTTAAGCTTCATGGACGCGTACTTCGAATTATAATCAAATCTGAATGAACAAACAAGATGAAAGTAAGACAGTGTTTATCATCGACTGTAGAGTATATTGCTACTGGGTAATGCCATTCAGATTAAAGAACGTTGGGGTAACTTATCTAAGACTTGTAAACCATATTTTTTTTCCAAGCAGATCTGGATAACCATGGAGGTCTACGTTGATGATATGCGCACCAAGTCTATAACAGCATCCGAGCATACGCATGACCTTCGGGAAACGTTTCTCATCTTGAGGGAGCATCAGATGAGGCTCAATCCCACCAAATGTGCCTTCCGGGTTTCATCGGGAAAGTTCCTCAGATTCATGGTTCACCAACAGGGGATAGAGGCAAATCCCGAAAAAATCAAGACAATAATGGACTTGCAACCTTCTAGAAAAAGGAAAGAGATCCAAAAGCTTAATGGTATGATAGTCACCCTTTCCAGATTCATATCAAGACTAACCGATTGTTACCTCCCGTTCTTCAAATCTTTAAACAAGAAAGGGGATTTTTGTTGGAGCCCCCGAATGTCAATCGACATTCCGAGATTTAAAAGCCTATCTCCAAAAGCCAACGATGCTAGCCAAACCCACTCTTGGAGAAATGTTATACCTCTACTTAGCGGTATCATATGTTGCCGTAAGTTCGGTTTTAATAAAGGAGAAGAAGAGATCTATCGGAAACCAACATTCTCACCAACATTCTCTCTCTCAAAGATAAATCTTCAAACACTGAAACAACTATGATCAACTGAAAAATTGAAAATGGGGAGACAGCAACTATCACACCCTATTTATAGCCCTCAAACCGCCTTAAAGGAGAATCAAAACGACATAACGATCACCTAACTAAGGCGACAATCAGGTAACCGCCACGCCACTCCACTCGCCACATGTCAACCACTCAAGAGACATCATGAGTGGGCCAGACCCGATAAAATGAAGCCAAACCGACAAGGCCCACACAATCAAGCCCACAAGTCGTCCTTTAACACCTAGGAAAACCCTCATCCTCTACAACCAATGGACTTGGGGGGGAATTGTTGGACATATTTGTGGAATACCGAAATGTTATACCGAAGTAGTGTACCCCACCTTCGAAGGAGGTGATCAGATGCATAACACCTTCGACTAGACCCGATAAGAGTCTGGATTGATGACCCACCGATACCATATCGGTGGTATTGTATACAAATCGACACATGTCACCTTCATAGGTGACACTTGTCAATCTTGACCAATTAAACACCCACATGACACCTCGTGTGTCAGAATCAATCCCTATATAAACTCTCATTTCGCCCGTGTTGGAGTAACTTTTTTCTAGTTGGTAAAAGCTCCAACTAAAAACTAACGATTCGGTGGTCAAACCATCTACATTTTACCCCTTTTTATTACTTTCAAATGGAGGCACATTTTCTTCCCCAACATACACTTTTCAAAATACAAATAAAAAGTTTTGAAGTAACAAGTTAAAATCATCTTCTCTACAGATTTGTAACATCGTTCTGATATTATTATTTTCTGTTATTTGATATATACCGTATGGCCGTATTGCGTTGGCCATCATTATCACCGACGGTGGACTTAAAAGTTGAAGAGCAATACTTTGATGTAAAAGATCCATTATTGTTTATTTGTTTTGATACTATCTATCTCTATCACTTCTTTGAATTCAACGGTTCAATAAAATCTTAAAAAAAATAATAATAATTCAATAAAATCACATCATATGTGTTAGTTCAATATCAAAATGGGTGTTAAAAAAACTTGTGGGGTGTCAATAGATCCACCCAATTTTAAATTATAATAATTATAAAAAATATATCTAAATTTACTTTTTTTGCCTAAAACCTCAACAACAAAAAAACGTAATGAAGTTCACATTATTAATTTGTAAATAACTTGATCATGTTCTTACTGTCCAAAAAAAAAAAAGTTCTTGTTTCTAGTGCTATATGAGAAGAGTAAGGGAGCGAATACAAGAAATATAGTAAAAAAGAAATAAAACAAAGTTATTTAATAAGGGTTTGTTCGGTATGGTTTTCATTTCTTCAAAACAAAAATTTTGAATGTAAACAAAGGAAACAATATAGATGTGTTAAAGAATGAGACTGCATTCAGAAGAATTTGTTGAAAATTGTTCTCTAAAAAATTAATAATGAAAATTTTAATAAATACAAAAATGAATTATGCACTATCCATTTGGCATGTGTGCACTTCCCTGTCTATTTGAAATCCACACTAATCTCTCCTCTCAACCTTATATCTTCATTACATGTACACCGCAACTTTTGGTGCTACTATCCCAATAATTGTAATAAAGCATCCATTCTTTTCAACTACTTTAACTATGTCTTCTACTTGTATATGCATCTCTTTTATTCTTTTATTTTTCTTCAAATAATTGTTTTACACGTTCTGAACAAGATTTGACAGGATTTTTGTTCAGATCGATATTGGCATGATCTTATGGCCAATTGATTGAGGCGCCTTTCTTGTCATGACTTTTATCATACTTTGAGGATATAAAAGGTCAGGTCCTATTATTCCATGTGTTAAGATTTGACCCTTACCTAATCAAACCTAAATCGTTTACTTCTTGCTATTCAACCTAGAGGTGCCCACGGTTTGGTTAAACCGTGTGTATAAAACCAAAACCGACCATCCAAAACCGAAACCGAAACCGTAACCGAAACCGTCGGTTACGAAACCGGTTGGAAACCGGTTTCGAGCCGGTTCGGTTACGGTTAGGGATGTCCCAAAACCGCCCAAAACCGGCGGTTTGGGGCGGTTTTTATATAAAAAAAAAAATTCAACCAATAAAAACGTGCCATGTGGACAAAAAGACAAAAAAAACAACAAAAACCGAAACTGAAACCGTCCAAAACCGAAACTGAAACCGCCCAAAACCGAAACACAAACCGCCCAAAACCGGCGGTTTGGGACGGTTTTGGGCGGTTTATATATTAAAAAAAAAAAAATTTCTAACCAATAGAAAAGTGACACGTGGCCATAAAAATTGAAAAAAAAATATAAACCGAAACCGAAACCGAACCGAAACCGAAAACCAAACCGGTTTTCTCGGTTCGGTTACGGTTTGGGTGGCCACGGAACCGAAACCGGCGGTTTCGAAACCGAAACCGCCCCGAAACCGAACCGTGGCCACCATTAATTCAACCTATAAGATAGACTTATACCAAGCAAGAACAAAACAAATATAGCACCAAATAAAATACTAGATCAAGAAACAGAGTAAGAAAAGTTAAAACAGGAAAGATAAAAAACAACACAAAGATTGTTGTGGTTCAGCCAATAAATTTGGCCTACATCCACGTTGAGCCAGATGAGAAGGCTCACTCCACTATATGATCGTTTTGTGTTATAGATCAAAGATCTACCCAAAAGAAACCCAGAAGAAACTCACTCACAAAGAACCCTACCTGTTACCACTAACAATCAACCATAAACTTCTCACTTATAGAGACAAAATATAATCACAAGATTACTCTTAGTGTAGATTACAAGTATATACTTTAATCTACACAACAGATGTACAAATCTGAGCAAAAACAATTACAATATCTCTCAAGAACACTCAAGAACAGTTGAAAGGATTTAGAGAGAGAAAGCTATCAGAAAACCTAAAAATGATCGAATGAATATCTTAGGGTTATTCTCTCTCTTTATCACTTCATATATATAGCCTTATCAACACACGTCAGTCGTAATCTCTCTGAGCCAATCTCAGCATGACATGTAAGATATCTTCAATATCTTCAATATCTTCATTTGATCAGATAAGCCTCAAAACGGTGTGTTCCACTAACCAACTGAGAAGCTTGACTTTAGTCGACTGGAGCTGAAGATTGGGCCTTCTGTGAGTTCTTCAATCTGGTTTTCAACTTTGGGCTTCTATATTTGATCTGCTTTTGGGCCTGTACATGAACTCCTTATGGACTAACACAAGAAACAACAAATTCCACCTTAGTTCATCACAGTTCATATAGTAAAGTAAGCTGTTCTGAATCTGGCTCAAGACTCTATTAACAGACTACCCATAGTCACCAATTTTCAGCAGGTTCAAGCAATGCTTGAGCTTGCTATAGGGAACCACTTTGGTTCCCATATCTGCTGGATTTTCTTCAGTGGAGATTTTTTCCACCTCAACAGTACCTTCAGAGATTTTATCTCTAATAAAATGGTATTTTACCTCTATGTGCTTAGTCCTCTCATGGAAGACATGATTTTTACACAAGTGCAATGCACTTTGACTATCAGTAAATATCACTGCCTTGCCTCTAAATACACCTATCTCACCTAGAAGGCCTTGAAGCCAAATGGCTTCTTTTATAGCCTCAGTGACAGCAATATATTCTATCTCAGTTGTTGATAAAGCAATAACTGATTGTAGTTGGCTTTTCCAACTAACACAAGCAGCCACCTAAAGTGAAAAAATATGAGGAGGTGGACCTCCTTTTATCCCTATCATCTGCATAGTCAGAATTCACATATCCAACTATATCTAACACACTATTAGAGCAATCATAATTCAGCCCTACAGAAGTGGTAGAGCTGATGTATCTAAGAAGCCATTTCATGGCATTCCAATGGCATTTCCCTGTATTGGCCATATATCTAGACAATACACTGATTGCTTGTGCTAAATCAGGCCTAGTGCTTATCATAGAGTACATAACAGATCCTACAGCACTAGAATATGGCACATTTTCCATATACCTACTTTCTTCTAATGATCTAGGTGACAATGCAGCAGATAACACAAAGTTTGCACATAGAGGGACATTGACAGGCTTGCAATTTCTCATGCAAATCTGTCAACCAGCTTGATTAATTAGCTGGACTGTTTCAGACACAACCTATTTTCTTTCCTAAACCTGACTATTTCCATCCCTAAAATTAGTTTGGCATTACCTAAGTCTTTCATATCAAATTCAGACTTCAACTTCTTCTTTAATTCTATAATCCTAGACAATTCTTTACTAGCAATTAACATATCATCAACATATAAAAGCAAATAGACAGATTTATTAATATTTTCACTGCTGAAATAAAGACATGCATCAAATTTGCTTTTAATGAAACCTATACTAGTAATAAAGCTGTCAAACCTTTTATTCCATTGTCTAGGGGCTTGTTTGAGCCCATATAGAGACTTTTTAAGAAGACACACATGGGAGGGCTTAGAATTGGATTCAAAACCTTCCGGTTGAGACATATAGATTATCTCATCCACGTCTCCATGCAAGAAAGCTGTTTTGACATCTAATTGTTCTAATTCCATGTCAAAATAGCTAACTAATGTTAAAACTATCCTAATGGTTTTATACTTAACAACAGGGGAGAAGATCTCATTGTAATCTATTCTCTCCCTCTGTGTGAACCCCTTGGCTACTAATCTAGCCTTATATCTAGGTGGGGCAGATCTATCAACACTATCCTTGATCTTATAAATCCATTTACAAGTTACTACTTTCTGTTTATCAGGTTTTTCAACAAGAGACCGGGTCTTGTTTTTCATAAGAGAATCCATCTCTTCTCTCATAGCTTGCAGCCATTTTAGCTTGTCAATACAATTGACAGGTTCACTATAGGTTCTAGGCTCAATATTTTCTATCTCATGGCCAGTGCACAATGCAAAATAAATAACATCTGCATAGGCATACTTACTGTTAGGTTTGATAATTCTTCTAGCCCTATCCCTAACCAGCTCATAATCAGCTAGAGACTCACTAATCTCTGGTTGATTCTGACTTTCTTCCACCTGATGAGAACCATCAAAATGGGCAGCCTTATCATCATCATCTGAATCAGATTGAACATGGATAAGACCAAGTGGTGGGCTGCCAACTTCCACCTTGAATCTGATTTCCATCATCCTTTAGAGGATCTGGAGGAGATTCAGAGGACTGATCCTTATCCTTACATGGCATTCTAGACTCATCAAAAATGACATCCCTACTAATGATAACCTTATACCCTTTTTGATCTCTCACCCACAGCCTATAACCCTTAACACCTAAGGGATATCCTAAGAAAACTCTTCTAATAGACCTAGGTTCTAACTTTCCTTCAGATTGGTGTGCATAACATGCACACCCAAACACTCTAAGGTGTTTCAGACTAGGTGGCCTCCCAGTCCACATTTCTTCAGGAGTTTTCAAACTAATGGCAGTGGAGGGAGACCTATTAATCAAATAGGTTGCTGTTGAGACAGCTTCTCCCTAGAAATTTTGGCTCAAACCCGAGCTAATCAAGAGACACCTAACCTTATCAAGAATGGTTTTGTTCATTCTTTCAACCACCTCATTCTGTTGAGGTGTGTATCTAACAGTCCTATGCCTCTGAATCCCTTCATCTATACAGAATCTATTGAACTCTTCCTTACAGAACTATAAGCCATTATCAGTTCTAAGTATCTTAATTTTCTTAGAGGTCTGGTTTTCAACCAGCCTTTTCCAGTCCTTAAAACTGTTAAAAGCTTGGTCTTTGGATTTCAACAGGTAGATCCACACCTTCCTAGAATAGTCATCTATTAGGAACAGAAAATATAAATTTCCACCATGAGTAAGGACCTTGGCAGGTCCCCAAAGGTCAGAGTGAACATACTCAATAACCTGTTTTGTGGTGTGTTGTGTAGTGTTAAAACTCAGCCTATGCTGTTTTCATAACACACAGTTTTCACAAAACTCAAGTTTGTTCACTAGATCTCCACCTAGTAGATTCTGTCTACTTAACTCACCAAGACATTTTTCACTCATGTGGCCTAATCTTAGATGCCATAGGACTGACTTGTCACTTATCTTAGATGCTGCAACTGCAGCATGATTAGTGACAGTTTCACCTTTCAAGACATAAAGGCCATTTTCTTGTCACCTTTAAGGATGACAAGAGAACCTCTAGAGGCCTTTAACATACCACTTTCTGCCTTGTAGGAGTACCCTTCCTCATCTAGGACACCTAATGAGATTAAGTTTCTTTTCAGTTTTGGCACAAATCTGACATTGCTAAAGATTCTTACTATCCCATCATACATCCTAATGGCAACTAACCCTATACCTTCTACATTACATTGTTGATTGTTACCCATCAGTACACTTCCACCAGAGAGTTCTTTGAACTCAGTAAACCAATCCCTTATGGGACTCATGTGAAAGGAACACACTGAGTCCAGGATCCACTCAGTTTTAATGTCCACTGTACTCACAGTGAGTACTTCACTTGGTTCATAAGACTTTGATGCAATAGCTGCATCACCATCACTAGGGTTCTTAATATTGGTTCTTCTTTTTAAATTCATAGCAATATTTCCTGATATGACCCTCTTTGCCACAGAAGTAGCATTTCCTAGAGCTACTTCTGTTTCTAGACTGAGACCTATTATGGTTTGGGGTTTTACTCCTGCCTTTTCCCTTGTTATGATTATGATTATTATTGTTACTATTCCTAGCAGGAGTTCTACCTCTAACAAACAGGTTTTCACCTCCATCCTTCTTCTCTGTTTTCAACTCTAAATCCTTAGATTTTAAAGCTGAAATACACTCTTCAAGTGAAAGAGAAGACCCTGCCATATTTGATAGTAGCCTTAACATCTTTAAAAGATTCAGAAAGTGAGTTGAGGAGAATGATTGCCTCATTCTCATCACTCAGCTTTTCATCTTCACTAGAATTAGCTAACTATATAGTCATTTTTTTGAATTCATCTAGGTTTTGACTAAGGGTTTTACTAGGGTCCATTTTAAAACCAAACAATCTTTCTTTCAAGTAAATTTTATTAGTCAAAGATTTAGTCAAGTAAAGACTTTCAAGCTTTTTCCAAACATTGCATGCAGTTGTTTCATCATTTACCTCCCTAAGTATGTTATCAGACAGATTCAGAATTATAGTACCTAGGGCCATTTCTAACATATCTTCCTTTTGTTCTACAGTTAAAGATTCAGGCAATTTTTCAGGACTTTCGATGGCTTTAAGGATTTTTTGCTGAGAGAGGAAGGGCTTTCACCTTCCTTCTCCAAATGCCAAAATCCCTAGTACCATCAAATTTATCTATTTCGAATTTCATATTCATGCAAGAAAAGTTAAAATTGCCGAAATTACCAAAATTAGATACTGTTACCTCCTCGTGACTACTAGCTGTGTCACTACTCTCTTCTTCTAGTTGAGTCTTTAATGTTTGAAGGCTCGGCCACCGGTGGATCAGCAACTGAGGGCTCGGTCGCCAGTGGATCTTGGCTCTGGTTATCTGCCGTTGGTACTGTACAGGCTCTGATACCACTGTTAAGGTTTGATCCTTACCTAATCAAACCTAAATCGTTTACTTCTTGCTATTCAACCTATAAGATAGACTTATACCAAGCAAGAACAAAACAGATATAGCACCAAATAAAATACCAGATCAAGAAACAGAGTAAGAAAAGTTAAAACAGGAAAGATAAAAAATAACACAAAGATTATCGTGGTTCAGCCAATAAATTTGGCCTACATCAACGTTGAGCCAGATGAGAAGGCTCGCTCCACTATATGATCGTTTTGTGTTACAGATCAAAGATCTACCCAAAAGAAACCCAGAAGAAACTCACTCACAAAGAACCCTATCTGTTACCACTAACAATCAACCCTAAACTTCTCACTTACAGAGACAAAATATAATCACAAGATTACTCTTAGTGTAGATTACAAGTATATACTTTAATCTACACAACAGATGTACAAATCTGAGCAAAAACGATTACAATATCTCTCAAGAACAGTTGAAAGGATTTAGAGAGAGAAAGCTATCAGAAAACCTAAATATGATCGAATGAATATCTTAGGGTTATTCTCTCTCTTTATCACTTCATATATATAACCTTATCAACACACGTCAGTCGTAATCTCTCTGAGCCAATCTCAGCATGACATGTAAGATATCTTCAATATCTTCAATATCTTCATTTGATCAGATAAGCCTCAAAACGGTGTGTTCCACTAACCAACTGAGAAGCTTGACTTTAGTTGACTGGAGCTGAAGATTGGGCCTTCTGTGAGTTCTTCAATCTGGGCTTCAACTTTGGGCTTCTATATTTGATCTGCTTTTGGGCCTGTACATGAGCTCCTGATGGACTAACACAAGAAACAACACCATGGCAAGAAGTAGAGACCATGGAAAGCCTCCTATATATTTTTTGCTTTATTTTAAACTTTATACATTGGTCCCTTCGATCCGGATCAGAGCAAATCCAAGTTCGTCAAAAGTCTGATCCGACATGTTCAGTTAATAATCCAATGAAAGCCATTCTGCATTTACCATTAATATATTTTTATATATACATATATATATATATTTAAACACACACAATTTTTCTATTGTCAGTTCGAACTGATAATAAAAAATATAAAACATTTAAATACAATGGCCTACATGCAAGGAACTGATATATCTTATATCAGGACGAACTGATAATAGAAAAATTGTATATATATATATATATATATTTATATTTATATTTATATAGAGTAAACATGAGCCCAAACTCGCCATATGTCATCTTTGGCCATAAATTCATTTCTATTTCCATATTATTCACTTCCATTATTCCATGAATTGTAATGATTATTCACTTCCATTATTTCATAAATTAGTTTTCAACCATTAAATTTCAAGTCCTTGTGGGAACGATCCTTACTTGTCACTGTGCCTATCTTCACAATTCGTGCACTTGCAAGTGAGTATTTTATAACACGATTTTACACATCATGCTTCTTCCACCATCGTATGAAACACAACCTAGCATGCCTAAATTGCAAAGGAAGAGGAATGCTAGGAGAGAAAGCTAAAGGAGCCAGGTAAGGGACTGTCATCTGCAAGTTGTGCGGGATGGAAGGCCACAACAAAAGGACTTGCAAAAGTAACAAGTCTTCAGGAAAACAAAAGGTATATGTACATTATTCAATTAGTCAATTAACATAATGTGTTTTGTGGTTAGTAATTATATGTTTTTATTATTCAATTTGCAGAAAAAAAAACATGGAACAAAAAGAGGCTCATTATCACAGCAACCTCAGCCAACTACTGTAGCCACAACATCAGAGACACCAACAATGCCTCATTCAACATATGGAGCATCAAGTTCACAACCACTACCTCGGAATTATTCAAGGAACAAGAAAACAAAGGTGATTTCTAACTTCAATCAGTTGTAATTTTTTTTCTGTTTTGTTTTGTTTGTTTTGTACACCTAAACTTTGTTTGGTTTTCACTTTGACAGAATCAACACTCAACAGTAGGATCATCCAATACACCAACCCAGTCTAACCACAATCACAAGTAACCTGGAGCTTGGACTGACCTTCTACAGCCTGCATGATTCTCGTTTGATGTAGTACTTTTTGTAATAGATATATATATATATATATATATATATATTATTGGTTTTAGTGGTAGCAAGATAGGAACATGCGGAATATTTGGAAATATTAGCTATTATGGGATGATGAATGTTGGTTTTTAGGATACAGAACATGTAATACTTTAGGATGATGAATGTTGGAAATATTAGCTATTATGAATGGTGCTTGTCTGAAATCTGAAATCATATGAATGGTGTTTGTAGCTTTTTACATTCAATACTGCTTATAGCTTTTTACAACTAGGTTAACTACCGTGATTACAACTATTTAAGTACAAGCATTGCCATCATTACACCAAACACATCTAGGTTAACTACCAATAACAGCTTTTACACTCCTTGCATATACTCTAGTTGATGCATTCTCCATGAATGTTTGTAATGTTTGTTTCCAAATTGAGCATTCTTGCATGCAAAGTTTCTAGGTGTTGCACCCTTTCCCATAACAGCTCAGGCTTTGTACCCTTCCATTGACAACTTTCATTTCCTGTTGAAGCATAAAATTATCTCTACCATCATTACTTTCCCTTATACTTTCACTATATTCTGCCTTGTTGAATTCTTCATTATCCGGTTCCCAAAAACTGTAGAATTTGCATTTGCCTCTTTCACATACGAAAAATAATTTCTTTAAGTTGTTTTGGGATTCAGAAATCTTCACACCTGCTTTAACACTACAAGAACATCTTCTATTTTTGAATTTTATTAACCCTCCATTTATGTTGGTTGTTGAGCTTGATGTAGCCTCTATTATAATGCTTGAATTTAGTTGTTGCTTCTGCTATAACACCTTTAAATATGTGTTCAATGTAGATGAAGTAATGTCTAGGTTTGAGTGTTGTTTGTCAATGTTTGATGAAGAAATGTGTGTATGTGATGGTGGTTTGTGTATATGTTTAATGAACAAACTTGTGTATGTGATGGTAGTTTATATGTGGAGTGATCGGTTTGTGTATGTGATGTTGGATGATGTGTGGATTGATGAAGAAATGTATTTGAGATGGTGGATGATTTCTGTTTGTGTATGGATTTGAGATGGATTTGAGCAGATATGTGAAGCAGGTGTGGTGGTTTTAAAGGAAGAGTTAGAGCCGTTGGCTAGAATTGGAGCCGTTGGCAAACGGTCCAATTTGTTTTCCAAAATGAAAAATTTTCTATTCAAATAAGATAAAAATAGGGGCAAAATGGTCAATAACATTTTCAAACTTTTCCCATAATAGACAAAATTCAGGGTATAACTGTCTTCTAAAAAGTAAAAACTATTTGTAAGGGTATATCGGTCATTACAAGATCTGATAACGTCATTCTGTGTACTTTCACGGAAATTCTGACTAAAGGACTAAAGTTAATAATTCGAAAAACTAGTGGACCAAACCCAGATAAAAACAAACTAGAGAAACTAAAATCTTAATATCGCTATTTTTTATGATGTTGCTTTCGGGTCTGTAAAATTTAATGATGCGTCTTAATATTCACGGTTAGACTGTGCCACATCATGTTTTATCCAGATGTACTGTAGTTTCTCTCCTTAATTACCCTAAAGCATAGCAAGAGAGACCAATGGTCTCTTGTTTGAAGACTTTAGGCTTTCGGCCACAATGTTATCCACTTTCAAAAATAAAAAATAAAAAACCATAGCGAGAGAGGGGAAAAATTCAACTATAATAAGTCTATAAATAGCATTTGAAACCACCCCAAAAGTGTAACATAACAACACCACCTCCAAAAACACATCTATGGAGGCTCTTGCTTTGGTTGTTTTAGCCGTGACATGGCTGATAGTTACTCTAGCCTTCCTCAAAAAAATTTCAACTTCATGGCGGCAGCGCCACCCTCCACTGCAACTTCCACCAGGTCCTAAACCATGGCCTGTAATCGGCAACCTCAACCTCATCGGCCCTCTCCCTCACCAATCTCTTCACAAACTAGCACAAAAATATGGACCCATAATGCAACTCACGTTTGGCTCTTTCCCTGTCGTTGTTGCCTCCTCGGCAGACATGGCAAAGCAGTTTCTCAAAACACACGATCATGTCTTTGCCTCCAGACCACAAACCGCAGCCGGCAAGTACATAACTTACAATTATATGAACATCACTTGGGCACCCTACGGACCGTATTGGCGCCAAGGACGTAAAATTTTCCTTTCCGAGCTTTTTAGCTCGAAAAGACTCGAGTCTTACGAGTACATTCGTGTTGAAGAGTTGCGTGCCTTAGTCTCTCGTCTCTACGCCTTGTCTGGGAAGCCTGTTCTGCTTAAACAGCATCTCTCGCGCGTTACACTCAATATTATGAGCAGAATCGTGTTGGGGAAGAAGTATTTTAGCGAATCCAAATTCGAAACTGAGGTTGTGACTCTTGAAGAGTTTCAAAAGATGCTTGACGAGGTGTTCTTGCTCAGTGGAGTGCTTAATATTGGAGATTGGATTCCGTGGCTGGATTTCATGGACCTTCAAGGGTATGTGAAGCGAATGAAAGCCTTGAAAAAGAAAGTGGATCGATTTCATGACCATGTTTTTGATGAACACAAGAGTACAATGAAAGGATTAATGGAGGATTTTGTGCCAAAAGACATGGTGGATTTGCTGTTGCAACTTGCTGATGATCCTAATCTTGAAGTCAAGCTCAATTATGACAGTGTCAATGGGTTTACGCAGGTATCTAATATTCCATTTTTTTTTTTGCTTTTTAAAAAGAAATGATTGAGATCCTTAGCTGAGCTGATAATAGAGCTGTTGACATCTTTAATTGGTGACCGAGATTCTCAATCGTTATCAAATTATAACAGAAACTCAAAAGACAACAATCTCTCTTGAGCTAATTTTTATCCTGATCTAGATTAGCAGAGCAGAGGATCTGAATCCTTAAAAAAAATCAGATTACAACAAAAACTCAAAAAATAATGGATTAAGATTCTCATCTTGATCCTGACATCAGCAGATTTGCTGATATATGTGAGATTAATTTTAACATGCATTATTGACGTTGATTCATGATGAGCAGGATCTAATAGCTGGAGGCACGGACACGTCAGCGACAACAGTGGAATGGGCAATGTCTGAACTCATGAAACAACCACACCTGATCGAGAAGGCAGCAGAGGAGCTTGACAGAGTGATTGGAAGAGAGAGATGGGTGGAAGAGAAAGACATCCCACAGCTTCCATACATAGACGCTGTCATGAAGGAGACTATGAGGAAACACCCGGTGACGGCCCTGCTACCCCCACACTTGGCTCAAGAAGATTGCAACGTTGCCGGATACAACATCCGCAAAGGAACCAGAGTGTTCATCAACAGCTGGAGCATCGGCAGAGACGCTTCGTTTTGGGACGAACCGGAAGAGTTTCGTCCGGAGAGGTTTCTGCAGGAGAAGGTGTATATGGATGTGAAGGGACAGAATTTTGAGCTGTTGCCGTTTGGTTCAGGGAGGAGGATGTGCCCTGGATATAGCCTTGGATTGAAGATGATTAGGTCTAGTTTGGCTAATATGTTGCATGGCTTTCACTGGAAGTTACCAGAGGATCACATGAAGGTTGAAGATATTAGCATGGAAGAAGGTTATGGATTGACAACACCAAGGAAGTACCCACTTGTTGCAATCATGGAGCCACGACTTCCAGCTTCATCTTTATTAATCACTAGCTAATTTTTACCTTCATGTACTGGATTGCGGTGCTTTCATAAGGCACTCACCCCTCTTTGAGGGGGCTACTTGGGCGTTAGATCCGGTTCGACCGCATCTGGTGGTATCGTGTATAGTTGAGAACGGCTGCTTTTAGGAATGATCTTTCCCTCTTTCTTAAAGACTTTGTGCGAGCCATATGCGGTGAGAAACTTTTCCCATCGCGTCATTAACCGGACAATCTGATTCAAATCCGTAGAATGCCCTTTTGTAGACCCCAGGCCTCTTTATCAAAGTTTCTTTATTCAACCTCCTGTACTGTACCCCGGCCACCTCAAGTACTCTCGAACTTTCCTGTACAATTAGCAATCTATGAATGTTTTTTTGTTTGTCAGACAATCTATGAATGTTATGTATTTATACTATACTACTAATAAGACTTTATTGAACCTCGTTGTGAATCCATTGCATTGCAGTTGGTATTGAAAAAAAAAATACAACAAAATCACTAAAAGGAGAAGAAAGCATATGGGACTTTGGGTGAACCGTGAATGCTAGGTACTAATACTAAAAGGGGTAATGCTAAGGTGAGTGAAGATAGAGAAATTAAATGAACATTCTTTTATTATACAACACTTTGATGACTACATGTCACAATATTGATAATAACATGGGTAAAATCCGTATCACTATATAAATAAATTAAGTATCAAAACGTATCAGTTACACCACCGTTCAAAGTAGTTCGGTGGTAAGAATACTTATTTATATATCTATTAAAAAACATATCAATTACATATTAATTATAAAATTTCACATATTTATCATAACTTTTTTTGAAACATCTTAAGTATAATACAATACTCAAAAACAGTATTCTAATATATATTAGATGCCAATCGTACGGTGGACCAACGCCTATCACCTAGACAACGATCACCTAGGCAATTTTTTCTTTTTAACGTTTTGTAATTTTATTATTACTATTTCTTTTTGTTTTATTATTATTAAAAAAAATATTGTTGACAGCACATCTCACAACCTCGATTAATGTGCACATCATCACTCATCTTCCATCAATCCACCCAATCACTCTCACCCTCAATTAACGTGCTCATCACCACTTGGACATCATCATCACTCATTTTCTTCTCTCAATTAACGCACACACTCTCTCTCCCTCTCATTTCTCTCTCTCATTTCAACCTCTAGAACTCACACTCTATCTCTCTCCATGACTCTCTCCAAAACTCTTCGTTTCTCTCGATCTCTATCTCTATCTTAAACTCTTCATTTTATCTTTTTTATCGGACTTCATTTCAAAGTTTCTCTCCAACTCTTCACAGTTCACATATATCCTCACTCTCTCACTCACTCCATTTTTTCTCTTTCATTCTCTTTTTTTTTTCTTCTGTGCAACTCTTCACTCCTAAGAACTATTTAGCTATGGTATGATTGATATCCTTCATGCTACCAACATACTAAAAATCGCTTTCCTCCCAGATAAACTTCAACAGTCATTAAGAATGTATGGAGGGCAAAAAGGTTTCTGTTTAGACATAGACTCCCTTCCCTGTGAATGGATCATCAGCCAACCCTACAGGATGACAAACTTTCTCTCAGCCTATCACTATATTGTGATAGTCCCATATGATCACCCTGTCTCTTTTATGCATGAAGGAAATCCTCCTTTAGAATGTGATAACATTTGCCCTGAATATCTTCAACGGTACAGGGCCGAAAAATATTTTCTCCGCATAAATTCTATAAGACCTAAGCTGGTTGGTCAAACACCACACATGTCCATTTTCATAAGAAATAATTCAGTGTGGTTCAAATACCCAATTCCTTGGATTTTTCTCAGCCCAGAAACATATGAAGCTCTTAGAGATCTCCAGGAAGAAGAAGAAAACACCTTTGGTGATCCTACATTTCTAGAAGACGATCCTCTCTTAGAAGAAGACGATAATTTAGATGATGAAGCCTATCATAATCTTAACACTTAAGTCAAAAGCAAGTGTTGGCAGAACAAGACAAAATTAGTCAATAGTAAAGCGTCAGCAGCAGCAGACAAAAATAGTAAAAGCATAACAATAATGAAGATCACGAATGACGAGAAGATAAGATCGAAGACTTTCAATAATTTAAAAGATAAGAAGATAAGAAGATGAGATCAACTACTTCTGTAAACTTTTCTGTAAAAATATCCCAGTGTCGGCCATTGTTTAGGCCATGCTTATCTCTTTCTTGTATAAATATGAGTCTAGCTCTCAGTTGTAGCACACACTTGTTTTCTCACTCTTTCTCTTTGCAAACTCAGAGCTCCCAATAACGCCCCTGTAATTTTCTTTATGTACTATTTTCCCAATCATCAATAAAGCTGTGAATATTCTATATATCCGATCAAAGTAAGCATTCTCCAGTCTCAATCTTTTCTTTTTATCTGTTTTAAAACCTAGGAAGTCTTGCCAGGTTAACGAAAATATAAGATGAATATTAAATTTCTAGTGTAACTGGGTCCTTGTAATTTTGTTGAAAAATGATGAGGCTATTTATACTGTAAACGTGTCTAGTAGAGTCCCGTTTTTATTGAAACAAGATTTTATAATTTTCTATTAAAAACTCCTTGGTGGTCCTGTGTGTAAGCCCTGTTGATAGGCATTTATGGACTTTAGGAGCATTTGAAAATTCGTTTTGAGGCAGTAAAAACCATGGGATCTTGAAGACCTGTGTAGACAGCCACCCCGTTTATTCTCTTTGGTATCAGAGCCAAGTTACCTTTAAATTTATTATTTAGCTTATATGAGTAGTTACAGAACGGCAGACTTCATATTACACCATCTGAAAACAAAACAATTCTTTCTTATTATAATAGTTTTACATGATACATGCTCTTTCAAGATATGTTGTTTACTCTTATTTTACTAGTGATGTTTATTATTACCTTTAGATATTTCACTTTCGTTTTACGTCTATTGTCACATGAGTGTTAATATTTATTATATTGAGTCTTTACTTTCCCTTGTTTATTATATTATTATAATATTGTGTCTTTACTTTCTTTTTTATATATTATATTGAGTCCTTTTTCATCTATGAATACAGATGATCTTATTAATAGTATAGATATAGCCTTAATAGATCTTGCAGTTAATGATCCACATAGCCTAGAATCTATAAAAAAGCATCAGTTAAAACACGTAGAATTAGCTAACAAACGCATACCAAACCTATATAAAGCTTTAGATTTTTGTCTTAAGAACAGTCAAGATAATTTTCCACAATTAGAAAACGAAATATTAGAATTAGAAACTTTAAAGACCAATAGTGAAAACAAAATAAAGCATTTAGATAATCTAATCGGTACTAAAGATAAAATAAAATTATTAGAACAACTTCAAAAAGAATATTCCCAACGAGCATCATCTTCATCATCATCATCAACGCTAAATCAACCTGATTAGATGAACACTGAATTAAACAAAATAAAAGAACGTTTAGAATACTGTCAAACCATTATAAACCAGTTGAATAGTGAATTAGAAAAAGCAAATTCCTTAGATGTTAAAAACATTCATAATCTCAAAGCTAGATTAAGTGGTCTTAAATTAGCAGAAAACCGTTGGATTAATATTTTGCAGAGAATTAGTAGAAAGAGAAAAAGAAATGAGTACTTATAATCTCTTTAACTGTTTATTAAATATTTGTTTTGCCAGACCAATAGAAGAGTTTGTTATATTTCTAGAACAATTAAACTATTACGAAACCGAAAGGATATTTCTTATATTAGTAATCGGAAATAGACAAGTAGTTAGAGAATTTTTAGTCCCTGAAAAGCTAAGATTCGCTCAAGCAAGGTTTTTAAGATTAATAGATATAGAAATTGCTGACATTAGACGAATTCAGCCCTATATATGAACAACTATAAAAGAATAGAATATCTAGATCTCGAAATATCAAGCTTTAGAAAGATAAAACTTAGTTTACAAAATAATATAAAAATTAGTTAGACCGGACGACAAGGACGTGTTGGAACCCCGTTCACTGGTAACACAGTGGAAATAAGTTTAAAAAATTTTATACAGATCATAAACGATCTGGAACCAGTGAACTTATGATCGCAATTCTTTTTCCGGAACTAATATATACAATATGTAAACACAGGAAATTGTAATCAATATATTAAAAAAAATTAGAACCTTACCAACGTTTAGAGGCTCCTTCACTTTACGATATGCTCCTGGTCTGTACCACTGGTCTGTACCACTGATCTTTCTAGCTATTCCTGGGACTGGTAACTACGAGTGGGCGCGTCACGTACTCAGAAACTTAGAAGGATGTAGAGAGAATGAAGAAGAAACAATTTCTTCCGAGAGAAAAAATACCTAGAACAATTCTAGGATGTTCAAAGAAAAAATATATTATAATTTTTTTTTCCACTAGTGCACCCAGCACAATTTTTTTTTTTCTTCTTTTGATCTCACGCACCCTGTGAGTTTTTCACTTTTTGTTTCTCTTTTTAAAAAAAATCACACGCACCAATTGCACACACAAACAAAAGTACACTTATATGTATCCTACTTTTTTTTTCTGGGGGTATTATCAATTTAGTCCCTAAGTTTTGAAGAAAGATCAACTTTTTAAACAAGTTTGCTTTTTTAAAACCCATGGTCCCTTACTTTTGAAAAACTTATCAAATTGGTCCCTCTGGCCATAATTTTAACAGTCAAATGTACTAGAAAATACAAATTTACCATATTACCCTTTGTATTAAACTATTGAATGAGATTTACAGTTTTACCCTCCAAACTTTTACAATTTAACAACTTTACTTATTTTGATTGTCCAATAAAAAGTGGACAAGTGTTATAAAACTTTTTTTTAAATCATTCAAAAAATTAAATAATAAAAGAAAACTAATAAAATCCATTAAAATAAATAATATCATATAAATATTACAATTTTTTTTAGTCTTATAAATGTATGATGTATCAAAATATTAAAAGTTATTAAAAAACTAATAATTAAAAAGATTAAAGATGTATTTAGAAAAGAAAAAAATAAATTTTTTCTTTAAAATATAAAAACCAGTTATTCCAATTTTTGTTTTATCCAACTCCCAGCAACAATTTGGAATTATTGAAGAAACCCAAGTTAAAAAATCAAGATACATTTGAATAAAAAAACAAAAAAAAAACAAAAAACAAATCCAGTTACATTTAATTCATCACTTCCTATGTTTTTTCATTATCTTACATCAATAAGTTTTGTAATTCAGCATCTTCATACACTCAATCAAATAAACACCAAGATGAGAAAAAAAAAATCACACAAATCGGGCATGGAAATGGTGGAATCCACACTCATATTTCCTATAGATTGCAGAGAAATCCAAACAAAGTTTAAAAAATTTTAAAAACAAAAACACAATCACCATCAGATTCCATTCAGATTCCAACCCAAATCAATAATTGAAAGAACAAAAATTCCATCAGATTCAAACTCAAATGAAACTCAGTCAAATCATCACCATCATCCACAAACCAAGCCAACGCCCACCGTCAAACCCATGCGAGATCCCCACCCTAAAAAGACGGAATCCGGTGAAAAGAGCGACAGTCTCCTCTCACCGGAGGAGATCGGAGCTTCTCACCGTCGGCCAAGTAAAAGAGTTAATGGGCGACAAAGAAGAGAGAGATGAGAGAGAGAATGGGTTTTTTTATGAGGGAAGATGGAGAGGTTCAGTCAAGATGAAGATGATCACTTTAACAAAACTTGTGGCTTTAGAGATAAGATGGAGAAGTTTAGATAAATGAATCTGGGTTTTTATTTTTTTTTATTTTTTTTAAGATGAGAATCTGGGTTTTTTTAGAGAAAGAAGATGGAGAGGTTTAGTGAATAAGGTTTTGATTTTTTTTTTAAGACGGTCTTGTTTTGATTTTAATATATATTTTAAATTATTTTAACAATTATTTATTTTAATATTTTTTTTAAAGAAATTCATTATAATATTTTAGTATTAGTTATTATTATTATTATTTATATTCTAATTTTGTTTTGTTGACATGTGGCATTTTCTTGGTTTAAAGGCAAAAATACCCTTGGAACCGTTAAGTAAGACTAACAGATGGATCAATTTGATACATTTTTAAAATGTAAGGGACCATTAGTCCTAAAAAAGCAAACTGATTTAAAAAGTTGATCTTTCCCCAAAACTTAGGGATTAAAATGATAATACCTCTTTTTTCTTTGATATCTTTTGTTTTTTACTTGTACACACCAATATTTGTATCCTATATAAATACTATGCATATCAGATAATGTTAGTTAAAAGATATAAAACTCTTTTATAATTTTCAAATATCCTCACATTATCTTTTAAAATAAAATCTATATTTTATTTATCAATAAAGATATTATGTATATCTAAATTTAAACAATTTAAATTCAAATATATATCAATTTATTTTATTTAATATATGAGATAATCCCATTATCTCACTATTCAAAATAAATAACAAATGAAACCCTCCATATATGACTAATTACATAATTAAATAATCTTATTATTTAATTATCATAATTATCATTTTAATCAATTGAATAATCCAATTACTCAATCAACTCCTGACATGTGTCACTTTCGTAACACAATTAATTGAACAATCCAATTAATTATCCGTGACTTTTGTTACCTAAATCGATCGGGCTAGCAAGAGGACCTAATTGACCCACAGTATTTTGAGCTCCAATAATCTTCGGAATTATTAATTAAACTCTTTAATTAATATTCCTTGATTATTAACTCCGGTGTTATTCCAATAAAAACCCTAAGTTGCACTCTCTTAACTGTAGACGTTTTTACACAGACCGATACAACTCGGTGTCCATCGATATAGCTATTACACATGGTGTGATCCTCCATAGTAGTTCATAATTAGAGCTGGGTCATAATGTCCGTTATACCCCTCTAATTACATATATCCTTTAAGTACTGTTGATTCTCTAATGGACAATAAATCATATTTCCTCACGGAATTAGGAGAGCACTCATATTGTACAAGCCCCGAATCAACCCTTAAGGGAACTACCATCTACTTCTCATAAGAAGGAGTGGATTCCACTATTGTGTACATACCTTCACAGCCACAAGCCAAACTGCAATCCCAACATACGGAGTATATTGATCAGGAATTGCATCTGACATCACCCATGGTATATCAAAGACCACGATCTAACTTGAAGGAGTCGATAAGACACTCAGGATTAATATCACCCACATATAGCCATCATTAGTTGATATATATGAATCTTATCAGTAAACGGATCTTGGTGAGAGATTCATATAGATCATAGCTCAGTCCTATATGATCGCATCATACAAGGTGCCTTCATTCCCATATCTCATATGAATGATTCAGGATAGAATCACCGTACATTACGGAATGGACCACAACTATAGATTAACTACAAATAAAGTACCCAGCTTTATTTGCTATCTATGGACTCTTTAGATTGCACGTCTCTTACTGTATCCATCTGTATATGACACTCATATAAACAGTTCGATATTACATCCGGCAATCTAGGATGTTAATATATGCACAAGTTATAAAATAAACAGCACAAGTTATAAAATAAACAACACAACAAGAATGAATTGAACTTTTCTTTTTATTTATTTCATAAATCCATTTACAAATTACATCTTTAGGGGCATAAACCCCGACAGGACGACCAGATGACGAGCACGACCGGACTAAGTGATGACTGCGACGAATACAGTTACGGATTTTATTTTTTAAATAATGATGCCGATTAATCGTCTTTAAAAATCGGCCTAGGCGGTCGACTAGTCGGAGCTAGTTGGCGACCAGTAAGCCGGCCTTCTAGAAAGGCCGAATAGGGCCTAATCGCGGCGGTTGGAACCACCTAAGGCTTAGTCGACCGCCTAGGCCGATTTCTAGAACACTGCTTAGAAGATATAAAAAAAATTATAATATATAAGAATAAGAATAAGAATTGTGTCTCTTTTTGAAACTAAATATTTAGATTGTGTTATAATAACAAATTATATTCGGATGTTAACAATGAATTATACTATAGTTTCATTCCTTTTTTTTTTCTTTTTTGAATATACGATTTCTATAATAATATAAAACAATTGTTATAATTTATTTTCTTTTCTTTTTTGAAAATTACTATTTCTTTTTTAAAATATAAGAACCTAAGGGTGCGTTTGTTGCACCGGATAGGACTGGGATTAGACTATTTTTTGTCCAATCCCATGTTTGGTGAGTCTAAGCAGATGAGATTATTTTTATCCCAAAATCATTTTTATTCTGTTAGGGGAGGATAAAATTATCCCCTCCAAATCAACGGGATAAAATAGTCTTCTCCTTCACTAACGCCGCACGTCTCCTCTCGCCGTCGACGACCACCACAAGATCTGTACACGCCTCTAACTTCCGCCGGCCGTCGCGCCTCTCACTGCCTTTGCTTTAACCGTCGTCGCTACCACCATAGCAGATCTAAAAAAGAAGAGAGAAGAGAGAAGAGAGAAGAGGTTGGAGGAGAGATGTGTGTTTTCAAATGAGAAATTGGATGGAGATAAAGATGGAGATGGAGTTGATTGTTGAAATTTGTGAATGATAATTGTTGATTGAAGTTGTGTGAAAAAAATAAAGAAAGAAAACAGAGATCGAGAAGGAAGAAGAAAGAAAAAAAATGGCATAGAAAAAGAGAAGGAGAAGAGAGAGATCGTTGATGTAAGAGTGTGGATGTGGGTTGATAGTGGATGTGGGTTTGTGGATGTTATTGGGTTTGTTTTTTATTTTTTTAGATAATTTTTTTTTATTTTGTCCAATCCCATTACTTACCCAAACATATGATTGGCTTATTTTTAATCCAATCTCATGTTGTACCAAACACGAGAGACACTATAATTAATCCAATCCTATCCAATCCAATATAATCCAATCATATGTCTTAAAAATAGTTCAATCTTATCCCGCGCACCAAACGCACCCTAAAAGGCTTAAACGACCCAACATAGCTCTGCTAAGGTGGATCAAGTTCCATCCACCATTTTAGTACACACAACATCACTACCGTCCATCACTAAACCTCAACAGTAACTAAGATGGATGGCACTAGATCCGCCTTTGTTAATCACAATTCACATCACACCTCATGACATTTAGAAAAAAAATGGTGCTATTAGCACTCCTCTATTGACCTATTTATATTTCACTTTTTAAAATTTTGATTTAAGCTCTTCTGTCCCAAAGCCTTACCCTCCATTCTCTCCTATTTATCTCTCTTCTCTTCCTCTGCAAGTCCGACTCCTTCATGCATGCTCCACTTGGCTCGGGGGAGGGAGGGGACCCAAGTTCTACCGAACTGAACTAAGAACGCTTTCTTATGACAATGGAAAAGCTCGGCCTGGCTTGTTGTTGAACAAACGAAGAGTTGAGGCAGAGCTTCCTCGCTTTCCCTTTTTGTTTGTCTAAAAGGTGGAAGTCACAAACGAATCCTAAGGCCTTAAGAGGGCTAATTTCCATTGCAAACTCTCCTCGGATAAACGGTTTTATTAATTATTTTATAAAAAAAAAACTACCATTTTTATTTATTTTTCAAATTTAATACAACCCATCTCTATTTCCAAGAAAAAAGCACCCTATCTATGTATGTTTTTTCACATTCATTTTTCAATCAACACTCTAGTAGCCCATCGAATGATCAAGGAGAATCATGTGGAGGAAGTTTGCAAGGTAACATCATTAGATACGGGTAGTTAAAAGGCAGAATTGTGTGGAACCACATATTGCTATTGATATGGGCTTTAGTATTTGTGGCTTGGCGATTTGATTGCTAACTGCTTGGTGTTTCATGTTTGTAATGGGGTTTGCTTCTTGGTTGGTTAACCATGAATAGCTATATAGATACCTATACAATTATACAACTAGGGATTAGGGCAATATCCTATCAACCCATGTAAATACTAGTGAAATCAATATACAAAGACATAAGCAATTCTCGTCGAGTTAGCCACCCACAGTAGGCTATTTGACGACTGCATCACATCCACGTGGAAAAGAGGGGTTTTGGCTGTCTCACCTTGACCAATCAAACCTTGATCTGCATACGTGTTATTGTTTGATGGATTGACTTTTCAATGATCCAAAAATCACTGTCAACACATTATTCTACGGGTAAATTGTAATAATATATTATGTGATCTTTTCATAATAGTCTGGCACTAATAAACTACACTTTTCAAAAAAACAAATTGAAGTGATAAGTTCAAAACATCTTCTCTATAGATTTGGTAACATCATTCTGATATCATATTTATCTATTATTTGAAATTAAAGATGGAAATCTGTGTCGCCTCGGCCTACTAAATGGGCCGTGCAATCTGGCATGGTTGATAACCGTGTAGGGCACAACACGACAAGCTGGCCCGACTCTAAGGGACTGGGTCGACGTGCCAGCCTGACGAGCCTTGATAGGCCGGACCCGTCATTTAAAAAACAAATTAATTTTTTTAAGTTTTAACTTTTATTCTTTTAATTTAAGTATTACATTTATTTCTTATAATCTTATTTTTTTAAATTTAACTTATATACTTGTAATTTGATTATCTTATTTATTATTTTAGTATAATAAAATAAAATGTAAAACAGATAAATTTATGTAATAAAATAATTCAAAGAATAAATAAATATGTAAGAAATTAAAATAAGAAATAGATGAAAATATGAAATGATGAATTATTTAATAAAAAGTGTGTAAGTCTAAGTCAGATAAAAAAATATAGGTAAAGAAATGAATTTTATTTACTTATGCAGATTTCATTATTACATGATTTCCTCGTTAAAAATCTTACCAAGAAAAACTCAATGGGATATAAACTTGGTAAGGAAAAAAGAGTGCAATCGAATTACAAGTAGAAGTACGTGTACATGTATAATTAAAAATTAAAAAAAAGTGTAATCAACAACTCTCCAGGCTTCACTCCTGGTTACTGCCGAAACCCTCATCGACGTATAAATTGGTGAAATTTTGAATAACTTCTTCGTCCTCCATTTGATAGTGCATCCTCATTTGAACATACTTCCAATCCTTAAGGCATGTTAATACCTCCACAATCTCAGGAGTTCAAGAAGTTCTTCTTGGTTCAATTATATGTCCACTCATGCTGAATGAATATTCTGAAAAAATAGTGGACATGGGGATAATGAGTACGTCACGTTCTAGTTGTGACAGTACTGAATATCTGTTGCTATAGTTCTTCCACCATAACAACAAATCAAATTCCTCCATGTTTCTGGCTGTTTCAAACTGGGTTTCAAGGAAGTTGTTGAGTTCGACACTTTGAGTTGGAGCAGCTCTTGCAACTGGAGGTTGAGATGAAGAACTTGATTAGCTCATAGTGGAAGTCCCTCACCCGCTCATTCGGAGAATGCTCCAACTGCTCTTTAACTGGAGTGCGTCTCGTTTTTCCGATGGTTGCATGTTTACTCCACCAAACATGCGCTCATAAATACTATAAACTTCGAACAACTTGGTTCGCAGGTTAGTATATTGTTTAATAAAATCTATGTTCAAGTTACTACCAATATAACGAAGAAAGGTTTCTAAAGTAGATAATTTAACCCTAGGATCTAGTATAACACCTAAGGCATAAATAAAAGGAATTTCAAACCAGCATTTTTTTAAAAAAAAAATTCCGTGGCAACAATTGCAATGCCTAAGATTTCATCATATCTATAAAAGTTTAACATTTCAGACATTTCCACAATATAATGGATTGCATGAGAAGATGTGGGGTAATAGACCCCGGAAAGAATTAGAGTGGAATTGTAAAAAAAACCTTCAAAATTATGATAAAAGTCATTGTCACATACCAATCGTCTGGGGTAGTATTGAACGGCCCACTCCGATCATTTTAATGTTATAAAAACCTATAATAGTGACAGAATAATCCAAAGCATTTTGCAGCATTAAGTAAGTAGAGTTCCATGACGGGCACGTAGTAGAATAAGTTCGGTCTCGCAAGCGTGCGAGTCACAGAGACTAGCACAGAGGCAAGCAAGGATCATTCCGCAGGGAGGTGAGATTCACTCGACCGTCTTGAATTCTAGCTATTATTACAACACGCCAAGCAGGACTCGTGTGTTGCGTATGCAAACGAATGTGGAAAAGTAAATGATAAACTAACCTAACAAACACTTCACCAGATTCAGTCATTTACGGCTTGATTTTTACGGGGCACATAATGGCGCGCCGTAAAGGTTATTATTCACGACTTGTGTTCAGTGCAAGTCGTAAATGTTCTTTCTAAAAATGTATACATGACGTGAGTTGTATGTCTTAAAAGACTCTGAAATAAGGCACGCAACAAGGTAAGCCGTAAATAATCCATTTTTACAGCGTTCCTCAAATACCTTATGTAGGGAACATGTACCTACACAACGCTCACAAACACATTATATACCAAAATATGCTCGAAAACGAAGAACAAATGATAGAAAATAGGGACCTCAAATAGGTACATAAATCGGTGCAATCAATATCCTCAAACCTATATTTTGCTCGTCCTCGAAGCAAAACAAGAACAGAAAATAAACAAACAAACAACACATGAAACCTTAAAACTCTAGGCTAGTCCACTTTCGTAGGAAACACGATGACACTTAGTCTGTTCCACAAGCTTTTCAGCCACTAGGCAATCCCTAGATGGAGAAGTTTTGTCTTGTGAGGGTTTACAGCTACGATACCCACAAACGTATACTCAGCAAGATAAGCTGAGATGCAATCCACACATACCAAGCAAAAACTACACATGCATGCTAGAATCTCAAATATAACAATTAATAACAATGCATCACACAATGCAAGTATGCCAATACTTAGGATATTTTCAGTTTACAAAACAACTACGCTCGAATGCCCAAGATAAAATTTGCCTCGACTCTAATCCTCACCAGATTTCAGTCATGTATTTTCGCTCAGAACATAGGCGCACTCTCTAGCAAACACATGCGATTTGGAAGTTATGTTCATGGAATCAAATATGTATCGCATATGAATATTTTCAATGAAAGCAGGATTTCTAAAAATCGATCTCATGGAAGGAATTGAAAAGCCATGAACATGGAAAGAACATGCATCAACTCACATTCCCAAGATAGACTTCCTAAGAGATCAAATGAGTTTTTCCTAACTTGTATTGAGGCCAAGTAGTGCTGTAAATATAGGCCGGGCCTGGAGGGCCCGGTCCGGCCGGCCTGCCAAGGATGGCGGGCCGTGCCTGGCACGGCCACCATTCTTGGCACTTGCCGGGTCAGGGTTCCAGGCACGGCGTGCCGGCCCGGCCCGGCACGGCACGCCAGCACGGCGTGCCAAGCCCAACGGTCGGCACGCCGGGCCGACACGCGTGCAGGCACGGCGTGCCGACCGTTGGGCCCGCGGAATTTGTTTTTTTTTTTTTTTTTATAAATATAAGTATATTTTTATTGTTATTTTTTTTAAAAAAAAACAATAAAAATTACAATTTGCCCCCTCAACTCTTGTGTTTTATATTTTTACCCACTTTTCTAATTTTTCTATAAATACTCCCACACATTCCACTTTTCATTCACTTTCTCTAATTCTCTCAATCTCTCCATTCTCAAACTCTCTATACAATTTCAATTATTCTTAATTTCATTCTTACTCTCTCTCTACTATTCTACACTACTAATATACTATTATAATATTTTATTAGTAATTTACTATTATTCTCTAATCTCTCCACCAAGACACCAAAGTTCAAACTTCAAAGGTACATTTTTATTTAAGTGTTATATTTTAAATTTCATATGTTTGTTTAGTTAGTAAATTTATCATTTTATGTTTATATCAGTTATTAATTTTATTTATTTAGTAAATTTATCATTTTTATGTGTAGGGGTTAATTTTTATTTTTTAATTTTAGTAAATTAATCATTTTATGTGTAGGAGTTAATTTTAATATATTGTTTTAGTAAAATAATCATTTTATGTGTAGGAGTTAATTTTAATATATTGTTTTAGTAAAAAAATCATTTTTATGTGTAGGGGTTAATTTTAATATATTTTTTTAGTAAAAAAATCATTTTATTTGTAGTAGTTAATTTTAATATATTTTGTTTGTAAAATAATCATTTTATGTGTAGGAGTTCATTTTAATATATTGTTTTAGTTAAAAAAAATCATTTTATGTGTAGGAGTTAATTTTAATATATTTTTTTAGTAAATTAATAATTTTTATGTGTAGGAGTTAATTTTAATATATTGTTTTAGTAAAATAATCATTTTATGTGTAGGAGTTAATTTTAATATATTGTTTTAGTAAATTAATAATTTTTATGTGTAGGAGTTAATTTTAATATATTGTTTTAGTAAAATAATCATTTTATGTGTAGGAGTTAATTTTAATATATTGTTTTAGTAAAAAAAATCATTTTTATGTGTAGGAGTTAATTTTAATATTTTTTTTAGTAAATTAATCATTTTATGTGTAGGAGTTAATTTTAATATATTATTTTTAGTAAAATAATTATTTTATGTGTAGGAGTTAATTTTAATATATTGTTGTAGTAAAAAAAATCATTTTTATGTGTAGGAGTTAATTTTAATTTTTTTTTTAGTAAATTAATAATTTTATGTGTAGGAGTTAATTTTAATATATTGTTTTAGTAAAAAAAAATCATTTTTATGTGTAGGAGTTAATTTTAATATATTTTTTTAGTAAATTAATCATTTTATGTGTAGGAGTTAATTTTAATATATTGTTTTAGTAAAAAAAATCATTTTTATGTGTAGGAGTTAATTTTAATATATTGTTTTAGTAAATTAATCATTTTATGTGTAGGAGTTAATTTTAATATATTGTTTTAGTAAAAAAAATCATTTTTATGTGTAGGAGTTAATTTTAATATATTTGTTTAGTAAATTAATCATTTTATGTGTAGGAGTTAATTTTAATATATTGTTTTAGTAAAATAATCATTTTATGTGTAGGAGTTAATTTTAATATATTGTTTTAGTAAAAAAAATCATTTTTATGTGTAGGAGTTAATTTTAATATATTTGTTTAGTAAATTAATAATTTTATGTGTATGAGTTAATTTTAATATATTGTTTTAGTAAAATAATCATTTTATGTGTAGGAGTTAATTTTAATATATTGTTTTAGTAAAAAAAAATCATTTTTATGTGTAGGAGTTAATTTTAATATATTGTTTTAGTAAATTAATCATTTTATGTGTAGGAGTTAATTTTAATATATTGTTTTAGTAAAAAAAAATCATTTTTATGTGTAGGAGTTAATTTTAATATATTGTTTTAGTAAAATAATCATTTTATGTGTAGGAGTTAATTTTAATATATTGTTTTAGTAAATTAATCATTTTATGTGTAGGAGTTAATTTTAATATATATATTTAGTAAAATAATCATTGTATGTGTAGGAGTTAATTTTAATGACCGAAACTTTTTTTTTTTAGGAAATGGATCCCACCCATCCTTATTTTCCAGACGGTCTAAACATGCTGAACGATGATTTTGATCTCTCCGGACCGGCAGAAACCGGAGCGGGACCTTCTGGTTCTGGCGCCACACCGACATCACGTACCAAATCTAAGAGGTTAATATCAGACGTATGACAGTGTTTTGACGTAGTAGAAATGACACTTCCAGACGGTACGGTCGGCCCCAGAGCCAAATGTAAGTTTTGTCCTAAGAATTATACCACTACTAAGGTGGAACCGGTCATTTGAGAAGACATATGCAAAAATGCATGCCCAAACACGTACATGTACCCAATACAACCCAGACACAACTGCAACGGCACCCAGACGGGTCGGTTACCACGTGGCATTACGACGCCGCACATGCTAGAGAATGTTTGGCACGGTACATTGCACAAACTGATCAACCTATTAATTTCGGTGACTGTGTTTTTTTTCAAGAATTTATCACATCTGCATTTTGCCCCCAAATGCAAATTGTTTCTAGAACCACCACTAGGAACGCTTTGATAAAAATGTTTAAAACCCAACGAGATGACTTGACGGCTGAATTACAGCATCTAACTGTCTCAATTGCATTAACTTCCGATATTTGGAACGCATGTTCCAAACAGGACTATTTATGTGTCACAGGACACTATTTAGACTCTGAATGTAGGATACAAAAAAAATTCTTGGTTTTCGTCCTATGGATTTCGCACATACCGCAGACAATATTTTTGCTGTCATTCTTTCTGTTTTAGAAACTTATGACATAACTCATCGCATCCTCTCTATCACATTAGATAATGCATCGGCAAATACTAAGTCTATTGCATTGTTTACTGAAAGAAACATCCCGCAAGCTGGGGGTTATTTCTTCCACCAGCGTTGTGCATGTCATATCATAAATTTAGTTGTACAGTCTGGTTTGAAGAAAGTAAGCAATCGTATAGAACGCATCAGAGATGCCATTTCTTGGATCGGTAGCTCTAATCCAAGATTTCAAGAATTTGGCAGACACTGTACATTAAACGGTCTACGACCCCGACGATTCCAAACTGATATGCCGGTAAGGTGGAACTCTACTTACTTAATGCTGAAAAATTGTTTGGAATATGATACAACTATTTCAGGTTTTTATAACATGAAATTGGCCGAAAGTGGCTGTCCACCTGCTCAATCACTGACACCAGACGATTGGTATGTGGCAAAGATTTTTATTGAATTTTTACAGGTTTTTTACAATGCCACTGTAACCCTTTCTGGGGTCTACTACCCCACATCTTCCCAGGCAATCCATCAGATTGTGGAAATGTCTGACATGTTAAACACTTATAGGGAAGACGACTTGCTTGGCGATGCAGTTGTTGCCATGGAGACCAAATTTAAAAAATACTGGTCTAAAATGCCTTTCCTTTATGCCTTAGGTGTTATAGTAGATCCTAGAATTAAATTAGCTGGTTTAGAATATTTGTTTGAGTTTACTGGTAATAAATTGTCAATAGATTATTCCGAACAGATTACTGACATTCGAAACAAGTTGTTCGAAGTTTTTAGTATTTATGAGCGCAGGTTTGGCGGCATTCACACGGAACCATCACCAGAACCGGACAGACAACCGTTGCCGACAAGTTGGAGCATTCTCAAACGCCAGAAAAAAGACAAATCAGCAAGTTCTTCTTCTTCAACTACACGATCTGCTGCATCTTCTGGTGCCGAACTGAATCGGTTCCTTGAAGCACAGTTTGATGCCGACGAAAACACGGAGAATTTTGATCTGTTGTTATGGTGGAAGACCTATAGCTACAGGTATCCGGTCTTGTCACACTTAGCACGTGACATACTGGTTATCCCCGTGTCCACTGTGTCTTCAGAACATGCATTCAGCACGAGTGGACGAATTATTGAACCAAGAAGAAATAGTTTGACTCCAGAGATGGTGGAAGTATTAATATGCATTCGGGATTGGGAGCATGCTCGAAAGAGGATGCAAAATGAAACGGTAGATGAACAATTTATTCAAAATTTCTCCAATTTATATGTCGATGAGGGTTCCACCAGTAACCAGGTCCAGAACTAGGTTGTACATGTACATTTACTTGTAATACGATTGCACTCTTTTTCCCTTACCAAGTTTTTATCCCACTGGGTTTTCTTGGTAAGGTTTTTAATGAGGCAATCATGTAATTATGTAATACTGAAAGTCCGAAATAAATAAAGAATTCTTCATTTCATATTTTTATCTACTTTTTTTTTCTTTCATGTTTTTTCTTTATTTATTTTTTGAATTAATTCATTAAATAAAATAAAAAATGTATCTATAATCTATTATTAATTTATTATAAACATTTGTTTTATTATACAAAAATAATAATATATAAAAAAATTTAAAAATATATATATATATGGGCCGGCCCATTTGGCCCGCCAAATTGGCCCACGGGCCGGCACGGCACGGCACGCGGCACGGCAAGGAAGGGCCGTGCCGGCGTGCCGTGCCGGGCCCCCATTTAGGAAAACGGGCCGTGCCGATGTGGGCCGGGCCGACCCCCTTTTACACCATTAGGGCCAAGGTGATTTGTGGTGGTGTATTGGATGGAAGATATGGTAGAAGTAGGAAGGATAAAGTTACTTACTGTGTCAAGGTGTTTACACATTATATGCTTTGATAAGCTCAAAAACACATTACAATTCAAGTGACTAGGCTACAAACTTTACAATGCACATTTGTGCTACAATTGTACTCACATTTAAGTAACTTTATATTTGAAGAACTTGAAGGCTTAAGTGTTTATAATTCACATTTTATTCTCTCTTTTTTTCTCTTTTTTTTTATAAGCCTTTGCCTTTGCACAATTACACATATTTGCCTAAGTACACATTTTTACAAAATTTAGAGCTACATATACAACTTCTCCTAAGCTATACACCTCAACATGATCAATAACTAGGGTATGGCTTGTGTTTAGGTTATGTAGGTGTATGGAGGTTTAGTGTTTGACCTCAAATTTGCAATGAAAGCACATATAAGGGAATTTGAAGTGTTTATGCTATATTTATAGTTTAAGTACAACACTAAAGCCCAAAATCATTTCTAAAAGTCCATCTTCCAAGGGAATACATATCTCAACAAACAGTCCACATGATGAAGTTCTATGGCAATCAAAGTAAGAAAATTGATGTACAATGAGATCACTAAAAATTAAGTACAAAATCGAAGAGTGTTTAAGAGTAGAAACAAAACCCACAGATTTTCACTAGTTAGCCTAAGTGTAGCTCGCGGGTAGTCTCCACTATTTTTTCAAGCAAAACAAACATAGAGGTCTCATCTACCTCAACATCAAAAGATTGGCACCGTAAAAGCAAATTTAAGCGATGCACAGAGCTAAAGGCATACAATCCATGTCTCTACCAGCATGCAAATGAAAACAACTCAACATGGAGGTCAAATATTTCAAAAACTGTCGAAATTAAAATTCCCCCACTGTCCACTTTCTAGTGCATATCTTTAAAAGAGCCCAAAATAATTTGACATATTTTACACCATATATTATACATATAAATACACACTTTTCATTTAGAAAGTATTTCAAAATTAGAATTGAAAAAGTGTGAAAATGGACGAAGAATATAGTGTAAGTGCAGTTTTGAAAAACATGGCATCTCCCTTAACCTTTGGTCGAAGAAATGCTCATAACTTTTGAACTACCGCCCATAATTTAACGTTCTTTATATATTCAGAATCATAACGAAAATTGAAGAACACAACATAGACGGAATAATTTATTTCCTTACCAATTAGTACAGTTTTAAAGAAACATTTGCCTCAAAAATGTTCAAAACAGGACCGATTTGAGCAGAGATTTGAAAATTGTCTAAAACAAACACTATAAGATCTAAGCACAACATATATCCACTCTTAGATCGAAACAAAAATAAAAACAAAAGATAATAGGAAAAACGTTTTACCCTTGAAGCACAAACACTCGCAAGTGGTCAACGAATCAAGCAAGCCTTCGTGATGCTCTCTTGAGTTGTGCGGTCTATCCAACCTGAAATTTTCTTTTTCTTGCACAAGACAACTCAAACAAAATCAAATGCATATGCTATAAATAAAAATAAGAAAACAAAAACATGACCAACACCCCTAAACCTAGCCTAAACATTGTTGTGCACAAACAATGAAAAGCATGAGTAAAGAGATGCTTATTTTCAACATAACTATCTACATCCGCAAAGCAATAAAAATCAGTAAAATGAAGCCAAAACTATCAACAATCAATGAATGTACCGCCTTCACGGCAGCGGTGCCAATTTGACGGGTACGTCGTTGAAGTGCCATCAAAAGATTGAACATTTAAGTTCGGTCTCACAAGCATGCGAGTCACAGAGACTAGCACAACGGCAAACAATGATCATTCCACGAGGAGGTGAGATTCACCGACCATCTCGAGTTCTAGCTATTATTACAACACGCCGAGCAGACTCGTGGGTTGCATATGCAAAAGAATGTGGAAAAGTAAATGCTAAACTAACCTAACAAACTAGATAAATAAACAATATGTACAATGATAGGATGGAATGGAATGATATTGAATGTAAATGGTTACACTAAGCAAATGACTCCACCACAGCAATCACACAATTTCATACAAACATGCATAGTCAATGTTGAATGTAGTGCACACTTAATCCTCGCCAATTGTCCTCACTCCAGCAACAATCGGCTATACCGACATGCACCAGCAACCTGTCTCTCGATGGTTGCCCGAGATGCACTCGAGTTCGTTACGAATAATGAGACACACATAGCGACAATACATGCAAAACTGCATGCTGGCTCTACATGTAATGGCCAATCTACTAGTGCACGTTGAGTGCTTCACCTTTCAGTCCTTCACCCAACAAACTAATTTCATTCAAGTGGTGGCTAACCACTCAAAATTTTTAAGCACTTCGAAGGGCCGCTCAACCATTAACAAGCATATGCAACAAAAGAGGCAACAATGATAGGTCTATATCAATTCCATAATGAATGAAAGTACACATCGAATAAGAGACAAATATACAAAGTAAGAAATACAAAATGGATAGAAAGAAGACATTTCATCTGTAACCGGGAATCGAACACCGGGTCTTCTCGGGTGTCAATCCGAGATATCCTCACCACTGGACGACTACGGCGTTCTTCTATCTCTATGCACAACCCTCTCAATAAAAGAGAGGGCTCTCTCCTTATGTCTCTAACCTCCCTAAGATGGATGGCTACGAATGGAAAACAAGTTTACCAACAACTATATGCATCAATGCTAATTGTTAAACATAAAGAACATTCAATTAAATTAAGGGTTCATTCTCTTGATTAAGGCATTCACCAAAATCAATTCATCACCAAAAACAATTCATCACCAAAACCCAAGCCATGGGATGAACAATTATGCTTTGAAACAAAGCCCATTAAGCACAAGAATAAAGAACCAAAGCCTAATCCAGCATATGAATGCATAATCAACCAAGCTTCACTCATTCTTTGGAGCTAAAACTCAAACACTCAAATCATTCTACTCATGGTATTTCTAGTCATCCATCAATCAATCAACAATCATGGGCAACTAAATTCCTACTCTAAATTACTCTGCTCCTAAACCCATTCATGGACACATACTGATTTTGACCATCCACACACATGCATATTATAATAAGAGAGAAATTATGCTTAAATCAAATAATAGAACAAAACCCAAAGATATTGAAGTGAAAATTTTAAGTCACAATTTTAAATTGTTCTAGCCTGACCCATATTAAAATATTAATAATTTTACTTTCATAAAAAATACAAGAAGAAGTAACAAAATTATAGTGATTAATAATAAAACTTTGAACATATTAAAAAAAAAAAACTTTTAGCGGTGGAACCTACTTTAATTTAGGAAATTTATGACAAACTTTGTATTGGGGTAAAAAAAAACAAATGCATGCCAATATAATGTTTTGCTCTTTAGAGACATTTTATTAAGCAATTGGTGTGCACATGAATTTAATATTAATATGAAATATATAAAGAAAAAAAAAAACTTAACAACTACAATCAAGCACTTTACAGTTTTCTTATAAACTTCTTTTAAAAAAAATCTTGGGAAATTGATAACTAATCATTTCAACCTTAAGTATTATCTCTAAATAAAGTTAAAAATATCAAATAAAATAAGGGTCGTTTGTTTTTTGGTCTGAAGACTGAATAGTCCTGAATTTATCTGAAGACTGAATAGGGACTGAAATCTGAACTTGAATGACACATTTGTTTTTTTTTTTTCTCACATCTGAATGTATTGTCAACACGTTTGTTTTTTAAATTAAAATTGTCTGAAACTAAGTATTTTTACATTTATACCCATGTTAAACAATTATACATATAATATGGAATAAAAACAATCCAAAAATAATAATTAAATATGAACACATATGATCATGATCTTCTTCTTCGATTACAAATAAACTTCATTTTTACTAGGAAAAGAAAAAAGGTTTTTTTTTTCAAAAAAAAAATGGACAGTAGGAAAACTTACACAAAACACTCTAACAAAATAATATATAAATACATCACCCTAATATCATAATAAAGTATTGATATTAAACACCAATATGAGAAGTGATTAGAGTTTTTTTATATTTTTAAATCTATTTAAAATAAGCAATTTATTAAAATAAAGATTTTTGTACCATATATAATTATGATAAAATTGGAAATATGTTATATATGGGGATAGTATCGGAAGAAAATATTTTAGATTGCATTTAATGTAATTCAGTGATTTGCAATTAAGTGAAAATTCGTGATTTTTTACTTTTTATTTTAAGTTGTTTTTTGGTATTTTTAACTTGTTTGACCACTTATAAAAACAAACAAAACAACTTAATAATTATGATTCAGACTCATTAAGCTTTAAGTGGAAAAAACAAACGACCCCTAAGTGTCATACATAGTTGAAAGAAACTTTTCCAAATAAAGAATGCTAGATTTTGAGTTTTCAAGATTCAAAAAAAAATCCTAGAAATATTCAATTATCAATTATCAATTTCAATTATGAAATCAAGAAACAACACAAGATACAAAAATATGTCATAATTAAAATAATTAAAAAGAAGTAGAACATACCCTTTTTTTTTCCATGATGTTAAAGAGAGCAATGAAAAACAATGAAGATGAAGAGAAATGACGTGCGTGAAACTAATTATAAAAATTACATTATTTATTAAAAAAAATGGATCAATTTAGGAAAAAAACTAATCTATTATTAAATAAATAATAAGATCAATTTTCATAAAGTGATCTGTTTTAATTTAAATGATTATTTCATAAAACAAGATTTTTTTTATTCTTATAGTGTTCTATTTTGAAAAATATTCTTCAATAAAATAAAATCACTTTTAAATAATTATGCGATCACTTCATAAAAGAGATCATTTTTTAAGAAGTGATCTATACTAATCGATCTCTTTAACCTTTTTTTGTAGTAGTGATAGTAAAAAAGAAATAAAACAAGGTTATATAAAAAGAGGCTGTTTGGTATGGTTTTATTGTTTTTGTTTTTTCAATTGAAAATTGTTCTCTAAAAAAACAATAATGAAAATTATAATAAATACTCAAATGAATTATGCACTAACCTTTTGGTGTGTGCATTTCCCTATCTATTTGAAATCCACACTAAGCTCTCCTCTCAGCCTTATATCTTCATTAACATGTACATCACAAATTTTGGTGCTACCCCATAATAGTTGTTCCACATTAGATTTCTTTCATTCAATTTACAGTGACAAAGTTGTGAAGTAGAGAGAGAAAAGTCCAGGTTGAAACTCAGGCAATCACTCGAACGATGACGGAAGTGGCGCTACGCAGACGCATTCGGGGGTCCCTATGCAAAAGGCTCGCGCAGTTCATGAAAAAGCTCGGACAGTTTATGAAAAAGCTAGGAGACTTATTAAAAAGGCTCGGAGATTCAAAATTGACAAAACTAATATTCTTGAAAAAAGCTCTGGCAACAATTTAAAAGGCTCAGACACAGTATTAAAAGTCTTGGAAACCCATATCTTCATCGTCCTTACACACAAAATTTTCAAAAATTAAAACTCTATCCAAAAAAGCTCGGACAACAATTTAAAAGGCTAGGACAGTTTTAAAAACTGAGATAGGAAACTGATAAGATGAGTGTGCCTCACGTGCAACACCAATTCAATTTTCAGACAAGTTTATTGTAGAGAGAGAGGTGAGTTATTGAGTCCAGTGTTCGAAGTGTGGAGAATGAAATATAAACAGTATAAACAACTGATTATTTAAGGGCAATTTAGGTAGTTCACAGTAATAGATGCATTTTAAACATAACTTATTAAAGCAGTGACATCGGTGCAACGCAGCTCCAAAAAGGTGATATTTCTCTCCATTTCCACAACCGAAAATTATCAAAAATTGTATAATTTTTCTATTATTTTTTATATTGTAATTTTTAATTTGAATAAAAGATAGGTCAATAATTCATTCCAAATAATTATCCAATAACTCATAATAACCGGATAAAATCTCTTTGATGAATTATTGTGATTTTAAATTTAAAATAATTTCAAAATACAAGATTTTTATGTTTATATATATATATATATATATATATATATATATATGTTAATAAACTCTTTGTGATCTGAAACAAAAACAAAAGTAAAACCTTTCAAAAGAAAAAAAGGAAAATAATAATATATATATATATATATATGAGCCGATCTCTTAGAGGACCAGATCGGCAACATTAAGAAGAAAAGAATATGAAGAGAAGAAGAAGGAAGATGAAGAGAAGCAGGTCGGAGAAGATGGAGAGAAGAAGATATGAAGAAGATGAGATGAAGAGAGGATGAGATGACGAAGACGTTCTGGAAAAGAGGAAAAGAAGGAAAAAAAAGCAGTAAATTTTTTTTCAAAAAATATATATATATAAAACAAAACGAAAAACAAAAACAAAAATAAGTATTTTATGTTTTTCAAATATTTCACTGTTAACACTGGTTTTGTTTTTCATTTTTTTTTTAAATAAAATGAAAAACGGTTAACAAACGCGAATTCGAAATCATTTTTAGAAAATGAAAACGAAAACGGATTGAAAAACAGCTGCAGGACGGGGCCGTAGCATCTCTTTTATTCTTTCTTTTTCTTTTTCTTTAAATAATTGTTTAATACTTCAATACTTCATGAACAACACAAGAAACAAAAATATGTCATAATTAAAATAATTAAAATGAAGTAGAAACATACCTTTTTTTTCCGTGATGTTTATGTTTCTTTAAAGAAAAATTCAACTGCAAAAAAAAAACGAAAAAGACTAAAAGCCAGAAACAATTGTTACGAAGGTTAAGGTTCTTAATGGAAAAAAAAAGTGGGGAGAGGGTCTTATTATAGAGCAATAATCATGAAAATAAATTGAGATTTGAGAGAGAGGGTTCAATATAAGAGAGCAAAGAAAAGAGAGCAATGAAGATGATGTTGTTGAGAATAAATCGCACACACACAAATCTAATCACAAACAAATAATATGAAAGCAATAAGAAGAAAAGACGACATCAAAGATTTTACGTGGTTCAGCAATTTGTCTACGTCCCCACGGAGTGCACCGCACTCAATCCACTATTTTCAGAGTTGATTACAATCTCTCTGTCTCTCTTTCAATCCCTCTACAATTGCTCTCTCTCTCTAGCAATTTTTCTCACACATTACGCACTACTAAATACAATGGGAAATAGTAGTATTTATATGGGAACACTAGGGTAAGCCAAAACCCTAAAGGAATACTTTTCTTTTCGCACAAGTTTTCTTAAAATTACACAGATTTCGTACCTACCGCGGTCTGGGTCACGGCTGCAGCCCGCGACCTGGACCGCGGTTCTTCTACTGTCTCCCACCGCTCAGAATACTGCGATGTAGGTACTTGTCTATGCCGCGGTCAACACCACATATCACTTACTGGAAAACATCGCCTCCTATGTCGCAGTATGTGCACTATGTCCAGCACCGCGGTCTGCACAGCATCAACCTTATATAGTTCAACGATGTGTGTGTCGCGGCTTGGGCTCCCTGTCTACGCCGCGCTGCATGCTGGAATCCGTTCCTCAGGCTGATTTCTGGCTTCACAAAACCCAACAGATGAAGGATTCAATAATTGTTTAATACTTCATGAACAAGGTTTGACATGATATTTATTCAGATATTGGCTTGATCTTATGGCCAATTGGTTGAGAGACCTTTTTCTTGTCATCACTTTTATCATACTTGGAGGTTCTAAAGGTCCCGGTAATAAGTATATACTTGGAGGATATAATCACTATTCTTTCATGGCAAGAAGTAGAGACCAAAGAAAGCCTCAAATATATTTTTTGCTTTAAAATTTTGAACTTTATACATTGGGCCCTTCGATCTGAATCAGAGCGAATCCAAGTTCGTTAAAAGTCTGATCCGACCTGTTCCGTTAATAATCCAATGTCTCGATCTATTGGAAACCCTTAACTAAATACTTGACTAAATTGTTTTTAAGAGGTTTTTCAAAAGCAAAATGTAATATAAATATCATAACCATATAATATAATATAATAATAATAATAGAAATTTGAAAGTTGAAACATTGTCCAAAGTGTGTTTTAGGCAGTGTTAATTCTCCAATAATAAGGCCTAATGTCAGGGTGTGTGTGCAATTTGCCCTTTATTTTACGATATTTTTTTACACAAATTTTTCACCATAGTTCATGTCGATGCGACTGCTTCTTAAAAATGAACCCAAATAATAATTATTAGAGGAAATAATTAAAGAAATAAAGGACGATCAATTAGGGATGGCAAAATGGGCTGGGTTTAGAGGGTCTGGCCCTTACCCACGTGATGAGGGTTGGGTTTAAACCCGGACCTTATAATTAAAAAGCACATAGTAAGCCCTTTATTGTAAACCCATATTAATTAGCGGGTTGGTTTTGGGTTTTAATTAGGGTGCATTTTAAACCCGCAAATGACCCTCGTATAAAAAGAAAAATATGTTTTTTTTTTCAAAACCTTCTCGGTCTCTCTCATCTCTGCACCACTCACCGCCTCATCTCTCATCGGCATCCTCTCGTCGCCGTCGACACAGCACGACTTCCGCCGCCGGCATCCTCCACCGGTCTTCCACCAGCTTGCGCATCACGTTCCCGCCATCGCCGATCTCTCTCCCTTCTTTCTCGATCTCCCTTCTTTCCCGTCATCAAGTTCCCGTCACCGCTGCAAAACACAAGATTCATGGTGGCGTGTGGTGGTGATTTGATTTTGGTGGTGGGAGAGGTTTTTGGGTTGGGTTTTGGTGGTGAGAGGGGGTTTCTGGGTGGGTTTCGTGGTGGGTGGTGGTTGGGGGTGTTCGGCTTCGGCGGCGGCGACGGTTACTGGCTTCGGCGGTGGCGACGGTTACTGGCGGTGGCGACGGTTACTGGCGTCGGCGACACGATGGCTGTGTTGGAGAGGTGTCTGAGAAAAAGAGAATGGGAGAGAGAAAGAGAAGAGAGAAAGTTAGGGTTTATAATATTAATATTTTAATTTCTAATAATATTAATTAATTTAAATGTTTATTTTATTATTATTATTTTATGATATTAATTTTTTAATTTTGGATCCAAATCCAGTTCAATAGATGTAAAAGTGAGGGTTAAAATGGGGGTTTGGGTAAAACCCTTATTTTTGCGGGCCGGGCTTCAACCCTACCCACGTATATAAATTTCTGATATGGGCAGGGTTTGGACCCTTTGAAAATTTTGAAAGCTTTTTGAGGGTTTGGGTTCAGTGCGGGCTTGGACCCTTAAATTGCCAACCCTACGATCAATTGGAATATATATCTAAGCTGTGCTTACTGTGTTTGATTTGGGTAAGTATTTACATATCATTGATGTTTTTTTTTTTTGAGGGATCATTGATGTGCTTGATGTCTGGTTTCAATAACAATTAAATCAAATTGATATAATTTGACCATGAATTAAACACCCTTTCTAAATAACTAAATATGATATTATACTTGTCAGTCGATTATCAAATAAGCTCGAATCGTTTTTTTAGTTTCATGTACTATTCAGTCATAAAATCATATTATGGTATAACAAAAATGTATATAATTGATTATTCATGACACGTAATATCTTTGAATAGTAAGTGAATAATTTGCATTAAAGATTTTTTTTCTTTTTGAACTATTAGAATAAATTTGGATTATAGAATTAGGAAATACTAATCAAACCTACAACTTCATTGAATATGGAAGAGACGAGTACATAGAGACCAAATTTGCAAGATATATATATATATATAAAGAGACGAGTACATAGAGACCAAATTTGCAAGATATATATATATATATATATATATATATATATATATATATGAAGTACAGAACAGATATATTTGATATGTCATTAACTTGATCAATAATTCATCAAGTGTGGACAAATACAATAACAAAGATGAACAATTTTGGAAAAAGCTCATGGCCCACCTTAAATTGTTAGGGCCTGTATTTAGATGAAAATACATAACATTGAGGACACCATGCCCAATATGATTTAGCGGAAGGATCACTCATTTAGCTTGAAACATTTAGCTTGAAAATGTTTGGGTTTTAGTTATATATATATATATATATATATATACAATTTTTCTATTGTCAGTTCGTACTGATATAAAATATATCAGGATGAAGAATGTGGACTATTAGATTTACATACTTTGACTCAAAATGTATGCATTTATCAAAACTTCTTCATAATATGTGGTCAACATTCTTCGTAAATATATCATGACGAACTGACAATAGAAAGACTATATATATATATATAAAAAACATAGAATATTGAGGGTGTATTTCGAATGACTTTCAAGTAGAACTTATGGGTGAGGTCTTTTACTAGTATAACTTTTATTGAGTAAATCTTTTATATCGTTAGATATCCAATTAAAAAAAAGAGCTTATAATTGTAATAAATTATAAACAAATGGATATTCAAAATTCATATAGCGTAATTGAGATACTTTATCTAAATAAATAAATAAAAATCTAAAAAGATGTTTTTGAGCTTCTCCTCGTAGATATAAAACAACATTTTTAATGAGTTTTGACAAACATAAAATATATATTAAAAAAAACACCGGTAAAGAAGCCACGCGAAAGACACTGTGAATTCACTTGTGGAAATTCACTTAGAGAAGTGTTGAGATTTTGAATCAAATATGAATTTACTAAAGGTCAAGGTGTGTGAATTACACTGTCCCTAAAGGTAGATTTCGCCCCCAAGAACAATGTTTTGGTGCAAATCGGGCTACTGATACATTCTAAACTCCAGGATACAATGACCTTGACTGTGCAAAAGTGCACTCCTAAATGTAGAATCACTAGAACAACTATAAGTTATTTTCTTCTTTGGTGGGTGGAAGAGTTATGTATCGGATGTTGGGTGACAAACACAATACTATTAAGAGTGCTAATTTGGTTGTATTCTTGTTCCTCAAAATGAGTCATGTAAACCCTTTTATATAGTGGATTGTTAATCAATTTTATGAATTAAAATTGATCAATATAAATGCTATAATAATTAGTTTATTAGCATTTCATTTCATCAGTTTTTATTTGCAATTTAAATTTCAAATCAAAACTTCTACACTCCATCATCAATACCATCTTTCAATGTCCATCAACCAAGATCAATTTTATGATATTGTAATCGCCACTGAATCATCGATAATTATTATCAATTACAGCACTTTAATTCTCAATTTTGAATTTAAATTATTCGTTATAAATCAACCAAATAATTATTTCACCCAACAACAAATGCTCATTATATATAAATATATATATATATATATATATATATATATATATATATCAATCAGCTCTCATTTTAAATATTTGTAACGGCGGTATCTCAAACTAGTATTGTAATCAATATTAATTTCTTCAAATTAAACAATATGCTGTTCAATCTTTTCCAATTCAATTTGTATTTTGAAATAAATCACACAAGATTATATGCATAGATAAAATATGCACTTTTTTTTAAAGACATTTCTATTTAGATCATAATGTGGCAATCACTAATGACATGTCACATCAGTCTTTATATATACATGATAGTGGCAAAGTCATCAGAGACGTAGTTCAGCTGGTAGATAGACAAGTTTGGGCAAATGACTCCCAGGTCAGCGGCTCGAATCCTATCAATGGTGAAAGTTTTCAAAAAAATACATGAATTAATAAATATATTATCTTAAAAAAAAATTAAGAAAAGAAAGATCTGCGTGTTTGAGTGTCCAGAACTGATCATCGGTTCCCCCACATTATTCACAAAAGGGTTATCTTTTCATGGATTAAATTGTTCATTATATACTTCAAAAAAAAAGTTTAGAATATACTATTTATTCATATAATCCAATCGAATATAAGTTTTTTTTTAAAGTATGGATCATGCTAGTGTGTGTATATATTTTTATATATATAAATATATATATATATATATATATCAAGTCTTATTTGATTTTTCTTATATAATAATTCTGTACGTTATTTATTTATTTTTAAGTAATTTTTCTTTAGTTAAATAATTCATAAAAATATTAGTTTTTTTATTTTTATTTTTTTGGGTGCATAAAATTATTAGTTTATTAGTAATTAGTAATTAGGGAACAGCTTACAGCTGTTTTGAAACTTGCTTTTTCAATTGGAGTTTAATTGTTTGGATGACACATGACAATTACACATTACCGATAGCCGGATTCGATAAAATAATTCAATTAAGCTGCGTTGAAAAGTACCAGAAAAAGAGAGACCAATGGTCTCTTGTTTGAAGAATTCAGCCACGGTGTTATCAGCTTTCCAAAAATTAAAACAAAAACAAAAGGCCATAGCAAGAGAGGGGAAAAATTCAACTATAATAAGTCTATAAATATTACATAGCATTCGAAACCACCCCAAAAGTGTAACATAACAAAACCACCAAAAACACATCAATGGAGGCTCTTTCTTTGGTTGTTTCAGCCGTGACATGGCTGCTAGTTACTCTTGCCTTCCTCAAAAAAATTTCAACTTCCTGGCGGCAGCGCCACCCTCCACTGCAACTTCCACCAGGTCCTAAACCCTGGCCTGTAATCGGCAACCTCAACCTCATCGGCCCTCTCCCTCACCAATCTCTTCACAAACTAGCACAAAAATATGGACCTATAATGCAACTCACGTTTGGCTCTTTTCCTGTCGTTGTTGCTTCCTCGGCAGAGATGGCAAAGCAGTTTCTCAAAACACACGATCGTGTCTTTGCCTCCAGACCACAAACGGCAGCTGGAAAATACACGACTTACAATTATCTGAACATCGCTTGGGCTCCGTATGGACCGTATTGGCGCCAAGGACGTAAAATTTACCTATCCGAGCTTTTTAGCTCAAAAAGACTCGAGTCTTATGAGTACATTCGTGTTGAGGAGTTGCGTGCCTTTTTCTCTCGTCTCTACGCCTTGTCCGGGAAGCCTGTTCTGCTTAAAGACCATCTCTCGCGCGTCACGCTTAGTATTATGAGCAGAATCGTGTTGGGGAAGAAGTATTTTAGCGAATCCGAATTCGAAACTGCGGTTGTGACACTTGAAGAGTTTCAAGAGATGCTTGACGAGTTGTTCTTGCTCAATGGAGTGCTTAATATTGGTGATTGGATTCCGTGGCTGGATTTCATGGACCTTCAAGGGTTCGTGAAGCGAATGAAAGCCTTGAAAAAGAAATTCGATCGATTTCATGACCATGTTTTCGAAGAACACAAGGCTAAAATGAAAGGCTTAGTGCAGGATTTTGTGCCAAAAGACATGGTGGATTTGCTGTTGCAACTTGCTGATGATCCTAATCTTGAAGTCAAGCTCAATTATGACAGTGTCAAGGGTTTCACGCAGGTATCTAATATTCCATTTTTTTTAAAGAAATGATTGAGATCCTTGGCTGATCTAATAATAAATCTGTTGACATCTTTAATTGGAAATTACAACAAAAACTCAAAAATAACCTATGGAGAATCTATCCTGAGCTAATCTTTGTCCTGATCTAGATTAACAAAACAGAGGATCTGAATCATTTTTAAAAAATCAGATTACAACAAAACCTCAAAATAATATATTAAGATTCTCTCGTGAGCTGATCTTTATCCTGACCTTAAAAAATTTACTGAGGCATGTAATCAGTGGCTGAGATTAATTTTAACATGCATCATTGACGTTGATTCATGATGAGCAGGATCTAATAGCTGGAGGCACGGACACGTCAGCCACAACAGTGGAATGGGCAATGTCTGAACTCATGAAACAGCCGCACCTGATCGAGAAGGCAACAGAGGAGCTTGACAGAGTGATCGGAAGGGAGAGATGGGTGGAAGAGAAAGACATCCCACAGCTTCCATACATAGATGCTATCATGAAGGAGACTATGAGGAAACACCCGGTGGCCGTCCTTCTACCCCCGCACTTGGCTCAAGAAGATTGCAACGTTTCCGGATACGATATCCGTAAAGGAACCAGAGTGTTCATCAACAGCTGGAGCATCGGTAGAGACGCTTCGTTTTGGGACGAACCCGAAGAGTTTCGTCCCGATAGGTTTCTGCAGGGGAAGGTGGATATGGATGTGAAGGGACAGAGTTTTGAGCTGTTCCCGTTTGGTGCTGGGAGAAGGATGTGTCCTGGATATAGCCTTGGATTGAAGATGATTAGTTCTAGTTTGGCTAATATGTTACATGGCTTTCACTGGAAGTTACCAGAGGATCACATGAAGGTTGAAGACATTAGCATGGAAGAAGTTTATGGATTGGCAACACCAAGGAAGTACCCACTTGTTGCAGTCATGGAGCCACGACTCCCACTTCATCTTTATTGATTACGTTATCAAAGTTTCTTTATTTAGCCTCCTGCAGTACTGTACCCCATCAAGTCTGCTTGATCTTTGCTGCACAATTAGCAATCTATGAATGTTATGTAAGTAATAATTAGGGTTTAATTCAATCTGGTCGTTCAAGCTCACTGCAGTTGGTTCGTAAGAAACAAAAAACTAAAATTAATTAAAAATAATTTTAGTCGATTAGTTTCACACTTTCAGAACACAAAATCACTAAAAAGGAGAAGAAAGCATTTGGGTGAATGCTTGGTTACCAATAGTGCTGTAAAAGGGGGCCGGCCCGGCCCACATCGGCACGGCCCGTTTTCCTAAATGGGGGCCCGGCACGGCACGCCGGCACGGCCCTTCCGTGCCGTGCCGCGTGCCGTGCCGGGCCGGCCCGTGGGCCAATTTGGCGGGCCAAATGGGCCGGCCCATATTTTTTTTAAAATTTTTTTTTTTATATATTATTATTTTTATATAATAAAAAAAATGTTTATAATAAATTAATAATAGATTATAGATACATTTTGTATTTTATTTAATGAATTAATTCAAAAAATAAATAAAGATAAAACATGAAAGAAAAAAAAGTAGATAAAAATATGAAATGAAGAATTCTTTATTTATTTCGGACTTTCAGTATTACATATTTACATGATTGCCTCATTAAAAACCTTACCAAGAAAACCCAGTGGGATAAAAACTTGGTAAGGGAAAAAGAGTGCAATCGTATTACAAGTAAATGTACATGTACAACCTAGTTCTGGACCTGGTTACTGGCGGAACCCTCATCGACATATAAATTGGAGAAATTTTGAATAAATTGTTCATCTACCGTTTCATTTTGCATCCTCTTTCGAGCATGCTCCCAATCCCGAATGCATATTAATACTTCCACCATCTCTGGAGTCAAACAATTTCTTCTTGGTTCAATAATTCGTCCACTCGTGCTGAATGCCTGTTCTGAAGACACAGTGGACACGGGGATAACCAGTATGTCACGTGCTAAGTGTGACAAGACCGGATACCTGTAGCTATAGGTCTTCCACCATAACAACAGATCAAAATTCTCCGTGTTTTCGTCGGCATCAAACTGTGCTTCAAGGAACCTATTCAGTTCGGCACCAGAAGATGCAGCAGATCGTGTAGTTGAAGAAGAAGAACTTGCTGATTTGTCTTTTTTCCGGCGTTTGAGAATGCTCCAACTTGTCGGCAACGGTTGTCTGTCCGGTTCTGGTGATGGTTCAGTGTGAATGCCGCCAAACCTGCGCTCATAAATACTAAAAACTTCGAACAACTTGTTTCGAATGTCAGTAATCTGTTCGGAATAATCTATTGACAATTTATTACCAGTAAACTCAAGCAAATATTCTAAACCAGCTAATTTAATTCTAGGATCTACTATAACACCTAAGGCATAAAGGAAAGGCATTTCAGACCAGTATTTTTTAAACTTGGTCTCCATGGCAACAACTGCATCGCCAAGCAAGTCATCTTCCCTATAAGTGTTTAACATGTCAGACATTTCCACAATCTGATGGATTGCCTGGGAAGATGTGGGGTAGTAGACCCCAGAAAGGGTTACAGTGGCATTGTAAAAAACCTGTAAAAATTCAACAAAAATCTTTGCCACATACCAATCGTCTGGTGTCAGTGATTGAGCAGGTGGACAGCCACTTTCGGCCAATTTCATGTTATAAAAACCCGAAATAGTTGTATCATATTCCAAACAATTTTTCAGCATTAAGTAAGTAGAGTTCCACCTTACCGGCATATCAGTTTGGAATGGTCGGGGTCGTAGACCGTTTAATGTACAGTGTCTGCCAAATTCTTGAAATCTTGGATTAGAGCTACCGATCCAAGAAATGGCATCTCTGATGCGTTCTATACGATTGCTTACTTTCTTCAAACCAGACTGTACAACTAAATTTATGATATGACATGCACAACGCTGGTGGAAGAAATAACCCCCAGCTTGCGGGATGTTTCTTTCAGTAAACAATGCAATAGACTTAGTATTTGCCGATGCATTATCTAATGTGATAGAGAGGATGCGATGAGTTATGTCATAAGTTTCTAAAACAGAAAGAATGACAGCAAAAATATTGTCTGCGGTATGTGCAAAATCCATAGGACGAAAACCAAGAATTTTTTTTTGTATCCTACATTCAGAGTCTAAATAGTGTCCTGTGACACATAAATAGTCCTGTTTGGAACATGCGTTCCAAATATCGGAAGTTAATGCAATTGAGACAGTTAGATGCTGTAATTCAGCCGTCAAGTCATCTCGTTGGGTTTTAAACATTTTTATCAAATCGTTCCTAGTGGTGGTTCTAGAAACAATTTGCATTTGGGGGCAAAATGCAGATGTTATAAATTCTTGAAAAAAAAACACAGTCACCGAAATTAATAGGTTGATCAGTTTGTGCAATGTACCGTGCCAAACATTCTCTAGCATGTGCGGCGTCGTAATGCCACGTCGTAACCGACCCGTCTGGGTGCCGTTGCAGTTGTGTCTGGGTTGTATTGGGTACCTGTACGTGTTTGGGCATGCATTTTTGCATATGTCTTCTCAAATGACCGGTTCCACCCTTAGTAGTGGTATAGTTCTTAGGACAAAACTTACATTTGGCTCTGGGGCCGACCGTACCGTCTGGAAGTGTCATTTCTACTACGTCAAAACACTGCCATACGTCTGATGTTAACCTCTTAGATTTGGTACGTGATGTCGGTGTGGCGCCGGAACCAGAAGGTCCCACTCCGGTTTCTGCCGGTCCGGAGAGATCAAAATCATCGTTCAGCATGTTTAGACCGTCTGCAAAATAAGGATGGGTGGGATCCATTTCCTAAAAAAAAAAAGTTTCGGTCATTAAAATTAACTCCTACAAATACAATGATTATTTTACTAAAAATATATATTAAAATTAACTCCTACACATAAAATGATTAATTTACTAAAACAATATATTTAAATTAACTCCTACACATAAAAATGATTTTTTATTACTAAAACAATATATTAAAATTAACTCCTACACATAAAATGATTATTTTACTAAAACAATATATTAAAATTAACTCCTATACATAACATGATTAATTTACTAAAACAATATATTAAAATTAACTCCTACACATAAAAATGATTTTTTTTTACTAAAACAATATATTAAAATTAACTCCTACACATAAAATGATTATTTTACTAAAACAATATATTAAAATTAACTCCTACACATAAAAATTATTAATTTACTAAAACAATATATTAAAATTAACTCCTACACATAAAATGATTATTTTACTAAAACAATATATTAAAATTAACTCCTACACATAAAAATTATTAATTTACTAAAACAATATATTCAAATTAACTCCTACACATAAAATGATTATTTTACTAAAACAATATATTAAAATTAACTCCTACACCTAAAAATTATTAATTTACTAAAAAAAATATATTAAAATTAACTCCTACACATAAAATGATTATTTTACTAAAACAATATATTAAAATTAACTCCTATACATAACATGATTAATTTACTAAAACAATATATTAAAATTAACTCCTACACATAAAATGATTATTTTACTAAAACAATATATTAAAATTAACTCCTACACATAAAAATTATTAATTTACTAAAACAATATATTCAAATTAACTCCTACACATAAAATGATTATTTTACTAAAACAATATATTAAAATTAACTCCTACACCTAAAAATTATTAATTTACTAAAAAAAAAATATATTAAAATTAACTCCTACACATAAAATGATTTTTTTTTAACTAAAACAATATATTAAAATGAACTCCTACACATAAAATGATTATGTTACAAAAAAAATATATTAAAATTAACTACTACAAATAAAATGATTTTTTTACTAAAAAAATATATTAAAATTAACCCCTACACATAAAAATAATTTTTTTTTACTAAAACAATATATTAAAATTAACTCCTACACATAAAATGATTAATTTACTACAAATAAAAATAAAAATTAACCCCTACACATAAAAATGATAAATTTACTAAATAAATAAAATTAATAACTGATATAAACATAAAATGATAAATTTACTAACTAAACAAACATATTAAATTTAAAATATAACACTTAAATAAAAATGTACCTTTGAAGTTTGAACTTTGGTGTCTTGGTGGAGAGATTAGAGAATAATAGTAAATTACTAATAAAATATTATAATAGTATATTAGTAGTGTAGAATAGTAGAGAGAGAGTAAGAATGAAATTAAGAATAATTGAAATTGTATAGAGAGTTTGAGAATGGAGAGATTGAGAGAATTAGAGAAAGTGAATGAAATGTGGAATGTGTGGGAGTATTTATAGAAAAATTAGAAAAGTGAGTAAAAATATAAAACACAAGAGTTGAGGGGGCAAATTGTAATTTTATTGTTTTTTTAAAAACATAACCGTTGGCTGACGTCATGGATGACGTCAGCCAACGGTTATTTTTTTTTAAAAAACAATAAAAATATACTTAAATTTAAAAAAAAAAAAAAAAAAAAAAAAAAAATTCCGCGGGCCCAACGGTCGGCACGCGTGCCGGCCCGGCGTGCCGACCGTTGGGCTTGGCACGCCGTGCTGGCGTGCCGTGCCGGGCCGGCACGCCGTGCCTGGAATCTTGACCCGGCACGGGCCAAGAATGGGGGCCGTGCCAGGCACGGCCCGCCATCCTTGGCAGGCCGGCCGGACCGGGCCCTCCAGGCCCGGCCCATATTTACAGCACTAGTTACCAATACGAAAAAGAGTAATGCGAAGGTAAGTGAAGATTGTCAAATTAAATGAGCAATCTTTTACCATACAACTTTTTGTAACTACATGTCACGACATTCATAGTAACATAGGTAAAATTCATATCACTAGGGTGCGTTGGGTGCACGGGATTGGATTGGACAATTTCATGGGATTATATTAGATTGAGATGAGACTGGGATTAGATGGGATTGGATTGGATTGGACTGGACTAAATTAATAGTATGTTGTGTTTGAAGAAACATGAGAATGGACTGAATTAATACCATGTTTTGTTTAATGAAACATGAGATTGAGTATTGGACTAAATATAATAATATTTTTAATTTAAAATGAAAATATAATAATTTTTTAATTTGATAATTTTCTTTATCTCCATCCAACTTCTCAATTTATATCAACAAATCAGTCAATAAATAAAGTCATTATCAGATAATTAAAAAAAAAAAACTAGACCACGATTAATATAGTTCTCCCATTTCTTTCTCTCATTTCTCTGTTACTTGGAATTTTGGAGGAAAAAAAATTAACTTCTCCTTCTCTTGATCTCTTTCCTCCCATCTCTTTCTCTCATTTCTTTATTAAGTGGAAAAATTTAATCTTCCCATTCTTATTACCTCCATTTTTTTACTTTGTTTCTTCTTCCACGATGTTCTTTGTCGTCTCTGTTCTTCTTCACTTCTTCTTCTTCTTTTTCATACCTCTAGTCAAGCTCAAGTCTCTCTCCATCTTCTGAAGCGAGGCGTGGTGTTCAGCTCCACAAATCTCCTCAGATCTTGAACCGGAAGACAGGGTGGTTGTTGATTTGAGGAAGGGTGGGAGTTCGGTTTGGGTTTGGGTTTTGTTAAACAAAATTTCCAGATTTTATTCCATTGAAACAAAAATTCCTTCCTAAAAAAATTCTTAGCATTTACTAGATATCCATTGTTTATTTTCGGTAGATTTTAAAATTTTGATTTAAAAACAAAACAATCTAATCTCTTCCCCACTATCATCTCCAGCCATTCAATCTCTCTCTCTCTCTCTCTCTCTCTCTCTCACTCACTCTAATCTCTCGAACATCCAATCATCTTCCCCACCATCATTTGGGTTGGGTTCAATTCCAGATTTGGGTTGGATCTGGAATATGAAGATATTGAATTTGTTTTTTTTTTTTCGATTCCAGATGCAGGTGGTTTGATTTTTTTTTTTAGATTTCTAGAATAGTATGTTTGTGGGTTTTATTTTTTTTAGGTTTCCAGAATATCATGGTTCTGGGTTTGATTTTCTTTTCTTCTAGGTTTTGATTTGCATTTTTATTTTTGGTAATGCATTAAAAAAATCTGAAAAAGAAACCTAAATAAAAAATTTAGTCATGGTTTATTTATCCTGCAAAACGCAGGACAATTTCACTACAAATAGGCCCCACTAGATTAATTTGTCCAATCATGTGATACTTCCAAACATAGGATTGGACTGAGATTAGTCCAATCCCAGTACAATCCAATGGGCAGTACCAGCGTGCCGTGTCGTGCCATCCAGACTGGCCTTAAAGGGCCGGCCCCCAAACCCAATTTCAATTTTTTTTATTTAATTTTTAAATTTTTAAGTATTAAATTTATTTGTTATAATATTATTTTAACAATTTATCTTATGTATTTTTAATTTTAATATGTTTATGTTATTTATTATTTTAGTAATTTAGTCTAATAAAAAAATGTAAAAATAGATAGATTTATTTAATAAAATAATTCAAAAAATAAATAAATATAAAAGATTAAAGAAAATAAAAAATAGATGAAAATATGAATTGATGAATTATTTATTTATTTCAGTATTACATGATTGCCTCATTAAAAACCTTACCAAGAAAAACTCAGTGGGATAAAAACTTGGTAAGGGAAAAAGAGTGCAATTAAATAACAAGAAGTCAAGTAAATGTACATATATAATTAAAAATTAAAAATTAAAAAAAAAGAGTGCAATCAATAACTCTTCAGTCTTCGGTCTTCACTCCTAATCCTAGACCTGGTTACTGCCGGAACCCTCATCGATATATGAATTGGTGAAATTCTGAATAAATTCTTGGTCTTTCATTTCATGTTGCATCCTCTTTCGAGCATGCTCCCAATCCCGAAGCCATGTTAATACATCCACCATCTCAGGAGACAAAGAAGTTCTTCTTGGTTCAATTATACATCTACTCGTACTAAATGTATGTTCTAAAGAAACAATGGACACTGGAGATAATGAATACGTCTCGTGCTAGGTGTGACAAGATCGGATATTTGTAACTATAGTTCTTCCACCATAAGAGCAGATTAAATTCCTCCTTGTTTCCAACTGAATCGAACTGAGCTTCAAGGAGCCTGTTGAGTTCGACACCTCGAGTTGCAGCAGCTCGTGGAGCTTGGGATGAAGAAGAAGAACTTGATGAGCCACCATTTTTTCGCGATTGAGAATGCTCCGACTTCTCTTCAACTGGAGTGTGTCATGTTCTTCTGATGGTTGCGTACTAATGCCGCCAAACCTGCATTCATAAATACTAAAAATTTCAAACAACTTGGTTCGAGTGTCAATAACCTGTTCAGAAAAAATCTATGTCCAATTTAGAACTATTATAATCAAGAAAAGTTTTTATACCAGATAATTTAACCCCTATGATCTATTATAACACATGAGGCATAAAGGAAAGGAATTTTAGAACATTATTTTTTAAACTTGTTTTCCTTGACAACAACTGCAGTGCCTAAGATATCATCTTCTCTATACATGTTTAACATTTTAGACATTTTCACAATTTGATGGATTGCCTGAGAAGATGTAGGGTAATAGACCCCGGAAAAAGTTAAAGTGGAATGGTAAAAAACCTTTAAAAATTGAATAAAAATCTTTACCACATATCAATCATCTGTGGTTAGTACTAGACTGCCAATTTCGGCTATTTTCATGTTATAAAAACCTAAAATAGTTGCAGTATAATCCAAACAATTTTGTACCATTAAGTAAATAAAGTTCCACCTTATCGGCATATCTGTTTTGAATCATCGGGGTCGTAGAGAGTTAGCTTGACAGTATCTATTGAAATCTCGTAATCTTGGATTACAGCTATTGATCTAAGAAAGGGCATCTCTGATGCGATCTATACGATAGCCTACAACTTTCATACCAGATTGTACAACTAAATTTATAATATGACATGCACACCGTTGGTGGAAGAAATAACCCTCATCTCGCGGGATATTATTTTCAAAAAAACAATGTAATAGAAATGGTGCGTTGAGTTATTTCATAAGTTTGTAAAACAAAAACAATGACATTATAAATATTTTTTGCGGTATATTGAAAATCCATAAGACGAAAACCATGAATTTTTTTTATAACTTTCAATCAGAGTCTAAATAGTGTCATATGACACATAAATAGTCCTTATTGGAACATGTGTTCCAAATATCGGAAGTTAGTGCAATATAAATATTTAGATATTGTAATTCAGCTATCAAGTTATCTCGTTGGGTCTTAAAACATTTTAATAAATCGCTCATAGTGGTGTTTCTAGAAACAACTTTAAATTGGGGGTTGTATGCTTTTTGGATAAATTCTTCATAAAAAAAACATTGCCACCGAAATTAATCGGTTGATCAGTTTGTGCAATGTAAAGTGTCATACAACCTCTAGCATATGCGGATTCGTAACACCACATCATAACGGACCTGTCTGGGTTTTATTGTAGTTGTGTCTGAGTTGTAGTGTATACCTTTCTATGTTTAGGCATGCATTTCTCCATATGCCTTCTCAAATGACCGGTTCCTGACCTAGAAGTGGCAAACAAGGATTTACATAACTTACAACAAGATTTTGATGTGACAGTACTGTCTGAGTTTGGTATTTCTACTTTGTCAAAACACTGCCATACAAAAGAAGTCAACTTTCTAGATTTGGGATGTAATGTCGGTGTTGAAGAGGAAGGTCCCGCTGTTGTTTGGGCCGGTTCAGAAAGGTCAAAATCATTGTAGTCCATGTTCAGGCTATCTGAAAAATAAAGATGATTAGGATCCATTTCCTAAGATACAAATATTAAATCATTAGTCTTTAGTCATTACAAACTAAGCATAAAATCACAAATATTGTGGGTATAAGAGATAAATATTAATTTTTTTACTAAAGCCGTCTAAACATAAATATTAAAATTAATAATTAAGCAAAAATATTTAAATAAATAACTAAACACAAAATCATCAATATACTAATATAATAAGCAAAAAGATTAAAATTAATAACTAAACATAAAATGATAAATGTACTAACCAAAAATATTAAAATTAATAACTAAACATAAAATGATAAATGTACTAAACAAAAACAAAAATATTAAAATTAGTAACTAAACATAAAACGATAAATTTAGTAAGCAAAAATATTAAAATTAATAACTAAACATAAAACGACAATTTTACTAACCAAAAATATTAAAATTAATAATTAAACATAAAACGATAATTTTACTAACCAAAAATATTAAAATTAATGACTAACATAAAATGATAATTTTACTAACAAAAAATATTAAAATTAATAACTAAACATATAACGATAAATTTACTAACCAAAAATATTAAAATTAAGAAATAAACATAAAATGATAAATGTACTATACAAAAATATTAAAATTAATAACCAAGTATAAAATGATAAATTTACTAAGAAAAAATATTAAAATTAATAACTAAACATATAACGATAAATTTACTAACCAAAAATATTAAAATTAATAAATAAACATAAAATGATAAATGTACTATACAAAAATATTAAAGTTAATAACCAAGTATAAAATGATAAATTTACTAAGGAAAAATATTAAAATTAATAACTAAACATAAAATCATAAATTTACAAAGAAAAATATTAAAATTAATAACTAAACATAAAATCATAAATTTACAAAGAAAAATATTTAAATTAATAACTAAACATAAATTCATAAATTTACAAAGAAAAAATATTAAAATTAATAACTAAACATAAAATGATAAATGTACTAAGCAAAAATATTAAAATTAATAACTAAACAAAAAAAAAGATAAATTTACTGAGCAAAAATATTAAAATTAATAACTAAACATAAAATGATAAATATACGGAGCAAAAATATTAAAATTAATAACTAAACATAAAATGATAACTATATTAAGCACAAATATTAAAATTAATAACTAAACATAAAATGATAAATATACTAAGCTCAAATATTAAATATAAAATAAAATACTAAAATCTAGCATTCTAAGAATAAATATTAAAATTTATAACAAAGCATAAAAATATAAACTCGTAAATATACTAAGCGTAAAGCCAAAAATATTAAATATATATAACCTAAGCATAAAATTAATAACTAAGCATAAATATATTAAGTATAAATATAAAATTTAAAAACTAAGCATAAAATTTAAAGAAAAAAAATTATCTTTGTACTTTGGTGTCTTGGTGCCTTGGTGGAGAGATTAAAGAATAATCGTTAGATAATAATAAATAGAGATTAGAGAGTGTGATAGTATTAGTGTTCAGTAGTAACCAGCAAGTAGTTAGTAGAATAGTAAATTAGTAGTGTAGAGAATAGAGAGAGTAAGAGTAGAGAGAGAGATAGTAAGAATAAAATGGTGTAGAGAATAAGAATTAGAGATTAGAGAGAGTGATGGAGAGATTGAGAGAAAATGTATGAAAATTGGAATGGACAGGGGTATTTATAGAAAAATTTGAAATGTGGATAAAAATATAAATTAAAAGAGACGAAGGAGGCCTTTTGTAAAAAAAATTCAAAATTTGATCATTGTCAGCCAACGGTCAGATTTTTTTAAATAATAATAAAATAACAACCTTTACAAACAATTGTAAAAAAAAAATACTCTAGCGGGCCAACGGTCAGCCCGTCAGTTCCGGCACACGTGCCAGCCGCCATGCCGACCGTTAGGCATGGCACGGGGGCTTGGCGTGTTGTGTTGTGCCGGCACGGCGTGTCGAAACCCAAGGCCCAGCACGAAATGTGCCTTAGGGCCGTGGCATATCAGGCACGCCTTATGGGTGTGCCATGCCAGGCACGACCTGCCTTCCTTGGTGGGCTAACGGGCCATGATACATAAAAGAAAAGCGTGAAGAATATAATTGAGATTATGAGTTTATACTGAAAAGAAAAGTTTGTGGTAGATCATTGGTGACAACTGACTGACTGTGACATTTAGAAAAAGAACATGAGACACGTGATAGAAGGACTCGTTTTTTTTGTGTGCTTTGATTCTTGGGGACTAGGTTGTTCTTGATTGCTACTAAAGCTGTAAATTCGTGCCGGCATGGCCCCTTAAGGCCCGACTGCCTTAACGTGTCGTGTCGTGCCGGCAAGTTAAGCTATCGTGTCGTGTCGGGCACGACACGTTAAGGAAAACGGGGGCACAGCACGACCCCAATGGGCCGTTCGGGCATGCCGTGTCGTGCCATCCCGCGTGCCGTCCTGGTGGTCCTTAAGGGACCGACCCCCCCTCCTCCCCCAATTAAAATTTTTATTTTTTATTTATTTAAAAAAAAATCCGGTGGGCCAACCATATCAAACACACCTTATGGGCCAACCATATCGGGCACACCCTCAATTGACAACACTAATCTATAAAAAAAAAAACCATATTGGTTACAAATTAATTATAGATTTTCACATATTTATTATAAATTTGTTTGAAACATCTTAAACATAATACTAGTACTTATAAGTTATTACAAAAATTTATAATATATAAGAATGAGCACTTATTTAGGATGATAATGTAACTTTGTTTTCTGTTGAACTTTGAACCATAAAGTCTATAACTTTGTACATAATTTTTTATAATAATAAAAAAATCATGCGATAATTGTAAAGATGATTATGTAGGTCGTAGCATAACTGTATAATCTTGTCAAATATCAAATGTTTAGCAAAAATGTCCCTTTTGATGGATCGAATTGCAAATCTACCCCAGATGAAAATGAGGGTGCGTTTGGTGCGGGGATGAGACAGGACAATATGAGACCGGACTGGACTGGACTGGACTGGACAGTTGTTCCGTATTGTGTTTGGAATGCCTGGGATTGAACTGTGGATTGTACTATTAGGGTGCATTTGGTACTGGGACGGGACATGACAAGACATAACAATACAGGACATGACAGGACATGACAGGACAGGACTGGACTGAACTGGACAGGACTGGACAGTTGTTCTATGATGTGTTTGGAATGTCTGGGACAGAACTGTGAACTGTACTGTTATACGTTTGGTATGGCTGGAACAGGGCGGGACAAGAGGTTCAAATGACCAGAGTGTCCTCCTTGTTCTGTATAATATTAAACAATATATTAAACAAACAATATTAAATAAATATTGTAATTAAAATATATTATAATATTAAACAAAAACAAGAGGTTCAAATAACCTCTTATTTTCAATTACAATATTATTATATTTAACACAAATAGTAATATTGTAATTGAAATATATAATATTATATATAATATATAATATTATAATATATATAATATTATATATGTAATTATATTTATATATATTATTATATATAATAATATATTAAATATTATATATATATTTTAATAATATATATAGCATATATATTATATTATTATATATAGGATGCATATATATATAATATACAATATATATTATATTGTATATATATAATATTATATTTTTTTATATGTACAAATATTTAATATTATATATATAATAATATTTAATAATATATAAATTATAATTACATATATAATATTATATATATATTATAAAATTATATATAATAATATATAATATATTTAATATATTAAATATATTAAATATATTATTATATATAATAATAATAATATATATATCGGATATATATTATATATAATGTATTATATATATTAATATATTAATATATATTATTATAATATATATATTAAGAATATATATTAATATATCATATATAATATATATATATTATATTATATATGATATAGTATATGTTATTAAATATTATTATTATATATAATAATATATTTAATATATTATATATAATTTTATAATATATATATATATTATATTATATTATATTATATATGTAATTATAATTTTTATATATTATTAAATATAATTTTATAATATATATATATAATATAATATATTGGATATGTTTGTAATTGTTTGAACAATTAAAGGGCAAATTGGTCTTTTTGACACTTGTCCTATGTCATGGTACAAGTTGTCCTAGGGTCTTGGGTGGGACAATTTTTTGTGATTTTTGTCCCATCTTGTCCCGTCATGTCCCATGCTAAGGTCGCGCCAAACATGGGACAAGAACAAGTTGTCCCACATTGTCCTGTCCTGTCCCGCGTACCAAACGCACTCTTATGCATTTGGTATGGCTGGGACAGGACTGGACAAGAGGTTCAAATGACCAGAGTACCCTCCTCATATATAATAATATATATTATAATATTATATATTAATATATATATAATATATAATAATATGTTACATATTATTATACAATAATACATATAATATATAAATATACAATATCATATATATTATATATATATAATAATATGATATATTATATTATTATATAATAATATATATAAGATATGTATATATATATAGATATATATAATATTAAATATTACTACATATAAAAAATGTAATATATATATAATATAATGTATATATTACAATATAATATATATATATTATATTATTATATATTAAAGATTATGATATATATATATGATATATTAAATATTATTATATATAGGATATATATATTATTAAATAATATTATATATATAATACTATATTATTATTATATATTATTGATATATATATATATATATATATATATATATAATACATTGGACATTGTTGTAACTTTTTAAACATATGAAAAGTAAATTGGTCTTTTTGACACTTGTCCCATGCCATGGGATAAGTAGTCTCATGGTCTGAGGTGGGACAGTTTTTCCTAATTTTTGTCACACTTTGTCCCGTACTGTCTCATGCTAATGTCGTGCCAAACGTGGGACAAGAGGAAACTGTCCCACGTTGTCATGTCATGTACCACGTACCAAACGCATCCAAATGTCTTAATTACCCTTAATGAAATCTCACAACACATTTCCCAAAATTCTATGCCCTAGCCATCCCTAATCTCACTGCTCAAATCGAGGTCTGTCGTCGCTGCCCGTTCGTCAACAACGGAAACCGTTGTGCCTCATTGTCGACTCGGTTGCCGTGCCACAAGGCTACATCGCGGAGTTGTCCTAAAACCAGGACCAGGCCTTGCTGTATGGCTAGATGGGCTGCCGCTGTGGACCCCTTTTATAAAGGACCTATGTTTTTATGTTTTGGGTATTAGTTTAGGGCCCATTTCCTATGTTAGTTTAGGGGTCCATTTTTATTTTTACATATTTTGAGAATTATTTTAAGGGTCAATTTTTGTTTTATTTTAGATTATAAATACCCAAATATTTGTTTTGAATATTAGTCTTAGGGCCAGTTTGATATTGCTTTTGAAAAGTTAAAATCAGATTATTTTATAATTTTAATATAAAATGATGTTCGGTAAAACTTTCAAAAGTGATTAATTGATAATCTGACAAGTTTTGAAAGTGATTTTGAGGAGTAGATGGGGGGTTACTTTTTGAAAGTGATTATGAAATAATCTATTTCAGCATTTAATGCATCTTTTAAAATATTATTATTATCCTTATGAAATCAAGTTAAAATCATTTATATACCTTATTTTATCTCAAAATTAAATATTCTATTTAAATATTGATTTGATTTATAAAATATTTTAAAAATATTTTATTTGTTCTTATGGAATTTTTTTCTAATTTAAATATTCTATTTAAATATTGATTTAATATATATAATTGATGAAAAAAAATGAAATAGGGTCCTAGACCCATGTATTTTTAGTTATCGTAACTAATCTCAGCATTTTTACAATAAAATTACCAAACATATGTATACTGCTTTTGATATACAATAGTTTTCAAATGTATTTAACTAAACATCTACCGATTAACTTAACAACCAATTATTTCTTCAACATAGCTAATGGTGATTATTATAGAAATTACAGTAATACCAAACTGGCACCAAATATTTTGGATCACAGAGACCCATAAAAAGCATAAAAGTTGAACCAAAAACAGACAATAAATTTAGCCCAGGACGGAGTTCAAAAAGAAATTGATTTTGGTATAGCGTCCAATAAGGTTCCTTGTTCCCAAATTTTATTTTTTATTTCTTTCTACCTCTCAGCTCTCAACGCCTCAAATCAACATTCCCTTTTCTACTCATAACTCATCTCTCTTCTTCCTCTGTTCCAGTCCAGTTTGAGTCATTTCACTTCATTCTTCGATTCTTCATTACAAATTTTCTCAGGTAATTTCTTTTTGATATATATTGCTGTATATATAAATTATATATATTATACAATTTTTTTTTCTTCTGATTTTGTTCTTTTTTTTTCGATTTAGATTTTTTTTGTTCACACATTTTCTTAGTTTCTTAGATCTATTTCGGTTATTTGGTGATCAATTGATCGATTTAGGATTTTAGGGTTTTAATGTTGTTTACTTGTTTTTAGATAGGATTATAAGAATAAAGATACAACTATATGTCTATATAAGAATTGATTTGGAAGATTAATTGTGCTATTATATATTTATATCATATCAGATTATCAGCCTATCAGGAAGCAAAAAAAAAAAGAAAAAAAAAAGAGATAAGTTAATGTGAATCTTGCAATTTAACTAAGATTTGATTTTGAGGCATAATTGTACCTTTTGTTGATCGGAGGCAGCAGGCACCGAGGCATAATTGTGCTTTTTTATGCATCATGCATCATGCTTTTTTGTTGTTTACTTGTTTATTGTTGTTTAGGAGCAATTTGATACTTGCATTGTATAGTATAATTTCACTTGGCTAACCTTTAAATGAGTTTTAAACATACGAAGAGTATGTTTCCTAATATTTCATTTAATTGCATTTACTAAGGGAAAAAAATCAATCTTGTGGGATTGCGGGACTGATGTGACTTGTTGAATTCAATTGCTTGACATGTTTTATCATTCCATTTCACTTTGATTGTTACTTTATTTGTTATTTTAGTGAGTTTTATTGTTCATTGTTTGTTATTTTTATTTGTTGAAGAGTTGTTGTCGAGATATTTTGGTATTAATATGAACAAGGGGCCCATCTTAAATTTTCGCCCCGGGCCTCAAAATAGTCAGGGCCAGCCCTGCCTGAAACCCATCTCAAAACCACCTAACTCGCATGCCTGCACTGCCGCATGCCATTGCTGTTCTATCATATTCGGCCGGAAGCCATCCCGAAGACCCGATATCTGGTATGGGGATTTTTTTTCTTTTGTGGTGGGGTTGGAAATGAATGATATTTTGTTGTGTTATTTAAACTTATTTTTCCATTTTATTAAATATCTGTTCTCTGTGTGCATTGTGGATTTTGTGACTGGAAAAACTATAAGTTTTCTACAATTTGAAAACTTAAATCAGTTTCACTATCATAATCTCTCATCAGTATGCTAACAGTTAAAGTTCTAGTAAGAAAATGAAAGAACTCTTTATTGTAAATGTGGAGGGGTTCCTTGAGTGTTTGTTAACTTTTATTTGTGCTGATCTAGTTTTGGGCTTTCTTTTTTTTCTCTCTCTATTTTTTACTTAGATTTGCAGGTGTTCATACTTCTTTTGAGTTGCTTAAGTAGTTTTTGTCTTGCAAACTTTCTGTTTTTCATTTGTTTACATAATTTGTCAGCAATCTTCTCAATGTTCATCATGTACTTGGTCTTGGTATGTAATCAATGCAAAATTGTATTTCCTTTTACTATGAGATTGTTTGAATTGTTGATTTTGTTTGAAGCTCTGTGTTTGAATTGTCATGAAAGTGAGAAGGAATGTTTTTTTTAGCCTTCTGCTATTCTAGCTAGTTTGTCAATGTGTATTTATGTGACAGTTAAATTTACCATATTGACTTGACAACACATGCTTGTTTCTTCAACTTACATCGGTAGAATATCTAAAATTTGCGAGAAGATTAAATGATCAAGGTCTAGTAATTTCAAACAAAAATCTGAAATTTTTGTATGGGTCTAAATGTTATCGAATGGATCTTAGTAGAGTTTCTGTAATAGACAAATTTCTAACTTTTAGGTATTTGAATTTAAGGTTAATTAAACATAGATGTTGTGCTTCATTGAATTTAAGTTTATTTTTAAATTTAATTTTTAATCTTTAGTTGTATTGTTGTATATGTTTAAATTTCTACGACTGATTTAAAACGCCGCCGGTTGACAGCCTTATGCCTCCCATCACCTAAAAGTAAACTAACGAAGCTTTATTGTCACCTCTGTAATTAGTCTCCTCTAAGGTTGGTCTTCTCATATTATCTGGGTATGGTTCTTATGTTCAATTAATTGATCTCATGTTTCTTAAGTTTGGTTTTCACTCATTTATTTGGTCTTTGTGCCCGATGGGACTTGAGTTATGGATTTGCATTGTTTAGTTATTTATTTTATTTTCTGTTGTATCTGTACAGTAATTTTGGGTATAACATGATTTTCAGTTGATTTGTATTAATCTTATTTATGCTTGATCTGTTCATGTCTGGAGACCTTATCTTTTTGTTGCTTGATGACTGAGATAGAGATGTATTTTTTTAGACTGTCAGATTCTTTCATTGCTACACTTAAGCACCTAAAAGATATTATAGGGAAATATATCAAAGAGGAATACTTTAAAAAGAAATGGAATTCATGAATTTCTATTATTTCCTTTGCAAGCTTAAGTGTACTCGTCAAAGATTCTTGTGTTTGATGAAATTGAAAGCATTGCCTGTTGACTGCTGAGTAAAAAGGTTATATCGATGGTTAATGTCATGCTACATGAAGAACTAGACTTTCTAGTGAATTAAGCTTGTAGAACTTACGGTTTTGTTCTCTTATTATTTTATGATTGTGAAGATCTTTAAAATAGTCGGGTTCAATTTTAATGACAGATGGGGGAGCTGGCGGCTGACAAACATGTTAAATACATTATATCAATTGAAAAGGTGTGTTTTATTTTACTACTATTATATTTGTGTATGTAAATATTAACATTTATGTAAGGTTGTTGATCAGCTCTTTGATTATGTATTTTTTATATTTTGATTGATTATTTTCACAGAAAAAGGATAATTTTGAGTCTGTGGTGATGGAACATCTTAGAATGAATGGGGCATACTGGGGATTGACGACCCTGGATCTTTTGGGAAAGCTTGATGCTGTAGATAAAGAAGAAGTTATTTCATGGTTAATGCAGTGCCAACATGAGTCAGGTATGCAAGAACCTTAAATATATATATATATATATATACACACACACACACACATTAATATTTTCGCATATGCATTAATCACGAAGCACTTTATTTATTCCTCCACAACTGCTCTTGTTCTTACATGCGACTATTGAGATAAAATAATTATTCATCCAGAAGATTAATCCAGTCTTAGTACTTTATTTTCTCAATCTTTCTGACTTGCTCCTACAATAGCAATAGAATTATAAAGCCTCAGAATACTATATTGTTCCTATTACTGCCTGTTAAGATGTCAAAATATGATAATTTTAATAATAGATCTTTTCTGATTTAGAAAACACGATTTGTATTATAATTATGGATAGATGATGGAAGTTTTGTTTGTAGGTGGGTTTGCCGGTAATATTGGACATGATCCACATATATTGTATACCCTCAGTGCTGTGCAAGTGTTAGCCCTCTTTGATAAGCTAGATGTTCTTGACATTGATAAGGTGTCAAACTGTATCCTTGTTCCATTACCATTATTTGTTGGGATTATTACTTTCATTAAAAAGTTTATTTTACTTTGCACAAAATCTTTGTTTCTTAAAGATAACAGTTGTGTATGATAATCATGATTTTGTTTCCTCACCTACAAAATTGCCCTTGATTAACATGTCAATTGTGAATTTTAATGGTTATAACTATTATATTGTTGAGTTTTTGGTTGATTAAATGTAGATAGAGGGATACAAAATTGACTGTTGTAGGAGATCCAGTAATTAACTTGTTTTAAAAAGAGATTTTGCCTAATTGAAAAGACAGGATAAATTATTATAAGGCTCTATTTGTTCCACCTAATCTTTAAGTAGATATTTCTGGGCTGCAAAATGAAGATGGATCTTTTTCCGGGGACATATGGGGTGAAGTGGATACACGGTATATTTTCTTAAGATTCTTTGTTATATCCGCTTCTGTTATTTTTTTGTTGAGATAATTTATCCTATGACATTCATTTTGTAGGTTTTCTTATATTGCTGTATGTTGTCTCTCAATATTGCACCGGCTGGATAAAGTCGATGTGGATAATGCCGTGAACTACATAGTCAGTTGCAAAAATCTGGATGGTGGATTTGGATGCACACCTGGTGGCGAGTCTCATGCAGGGCAAAGTATGTTGCATTTACTGTAAATCGTTTTATGAAGTTTCACATCCTTTTAGTATTTGGCAAGCTCATTTATGCTACTTTCACCATCAAGTCCAACCATTAATATTTATAAGGGTGAGGATTTTCTAGAATTTGCATGCTGAATTCTTGTACAACAAAGATAACAAAAAATGATTGCTTTATTAATGCCTAGTTGGCCATTGCTTGATTTTGGCTGTGGAGAGCTTGTTTGTTGTTTGAATACACATCATTACAAGTGAAAGTACTAAGGAAGGACTGGAGGTGGACACACAGTTGATATTTCATGATTTTCTCATGTTCATGCTTGCATTCAAGATGAAAGAGAATTGAGTGCTTCCACTATTCCAGCAATGCTGTAATATAAACCATATTTTAGTGCTAGAACCTTCCTTGCACAGAATCACACCTCAGTTAAATTAAGGGGACCAACCATAATATATGTCAAAAGTATCCAAATATTTCTTGGAAAAAGTTTTTAATTAATTATTATAACATTAAATACCAAGAGCCTTTGTTTGACACTTTGACTACTTGTAGTTATATTTCACAGTCATCTTAAATAGTTTAAAGTGGCATATGTGATATGTAGTTGCTGTACCACAAATTTAACAGCAGATTTTTGGTGAATAAGAATTATATTAGAGGTTTTGTCTTTTTTACTTTTTTTAGTGTATTAGGCTGTAATCCCTAGGCCTTGTTAGTTTATGCATTTTGCACTTGTTTGTTGAATTTGCAGCATACTAATCAACACCAGACCTACCATTATTTCGACCTTGATTTGAGTTTCATTTGGAGTACAGTATTTGTATACTCATGAATTTTTTACCCTTACCTATACCAAAATGGACAGTGAGAAGAATACATCTTGTAGAAACTTATGTTTCAAGTAACTTTGCAACCATTAATGCTGGAGTTATGTTTATATGTTTGAGTTTAGAAGCATTGTCATGTTTTGTACTTTCTTGGTTCTTCAACCAAGTAATCGGCTGATATAAATGTATAATCACTGTCTGTATTGTGAAAATTTGACTCAAAACATAGTAAAATTTTACTCTGTTTGGTGTCACTGTAGTCTTCTGTTGTGTGGGTGCCCTTGCTATCACCGGGGCTCTGCATCATGTCGACAAGGATCTTCTTGGCTGGTGGTTATGTGAACGACAAGTCAAATCTGGAGGTCTAAATGGTCGTCCTGAGAAACTTCCTGATGTAGGTATTTTGTTTCGAACAAACTTTGATGTGAGAACATTTATGTAGGATGTCCTTATGCGTTTTGTTTAATAACTCCAGGTTTGCTACTCATGGTGGGTCCTTTCTAGCCTGATCATGATTGACAGAGTCCATTGGATCAGCAAGGAAAAGCTTGTTAAGTACATCTTGGGTTGTCAGGTTAAATTAAACTTAAAGATTATATATATATATATATATATGAATAACTACGGTGAACTTTGCATTGGCTATTCTGTTACCTTCTGGAGTGCAAAGCCACATATTGGCCAGGGAGGACTGTCCTACCCCCTGCCCAATCCTGGCTATTCGGATGGTGTTTTCAAGTTTTGAATTTTTCAGGATTTGGAAAATGGAGGAATTTCAGACAGACCCGATGACGCTGTCGATATCTTCCATACATATTTTGGAGTAGCAGGTATTTAATAGCTCTGACTGTGCTTATTTGACCTTTTGTATTTTGCTTGTGACTTGTTTCTTTCTGATCCTATTCGGTCACATCCTCATTTTGTGTTTTATAGAAGTCTTGCTGACTGCTCTGATTCATACCTTGAGAATCTTATTTTGCTGCCTCATTTCTTACATAAGGAATCTTCTCTAAATGCCCTATCCTCTTCTGCTTCAAGTCATTGGACAACTGTGGGAAACCTTATCAGCAATTGGATATTTTCTTCACGAATTTCAATGTCATTAAGAATATTCTTCTTACTAATAACTTTTTTAGAAGGGAACTACTGGGAAGAATATAGATTAGAAATCTTGAAACATTAGAAGTGGTTGGGAATTGACAGCTTACCAGCCTTTCTTATCTACACCTATTAATCTTTCTCTTCTCTTTTGTTTCCTTACTTTATTGTATACAATATTATTTTCTTCTTAAACTTCTTTTTAACTGATTGTGTATTCCAAACATTCCTAGTAGGATGGGGCCTGGGGGTATGCAATGTTGTTAAGTGTTATATATTCCTACCTTCCTGCACGAACATCTGTTGCTTGATTTTTTGTTGAGGGATTATAGTGTCGTGTCATTTATCACCTCTTAAAGTTGTTTATGATGTTTACCTTTGATGCAGGACTTTCACTTCTCGAGTATCCAGGATTGAAGGCGATTGATCCAGCATATGCGTTGCCCGATGATGTTGTAAAGAGAATTTTCTTTGGCAAGTAATGGATTTTCATCGTCTGCAGCATATCAGTACACCTGTATTGCATCATTAATCCAATTTATTACCCTTTTTATTTTGTACAAGAGTAAACACTCGGAGCTTTCAATATAGAATGATCATGTGATCTCTGTAACATGAAAGTGGTTACACTAATTTATTGGGTACCAGTTCAATTACTCCATCAAAATGATGCTTATGGATACTAAATTTATTCTATTTTCTGTAGTTTCTGAAAATTTAATTCGACATATACAATGAAAATATTAAGATGCCGTATTGCATTGATTTGAGCTTGTGACCTTGTGTCAGTGTCCAAGTATCTAAGCATATTTGTTCATTAACAATTTGAGCAGTCAAGATTAAGTTTAGGATTTCTTTTTCAATTTGACCAGCAGTAAAAGCTAAGGCCTTGTCCTGCAGCTGTTAAAACAAAAACGATTTCGAATTTCGCGTTTGTTAACCGTTTTTCATTTTATTTTTGAAAAACAAAAAAATTTGAAAAACACAAACAGCGTTAAAAGTGAAATATTTGAAAAATAAAAAAAAACTTATTTTTCGTTTTTGTTTTTGTTTTTCAAAAAAAATATTTAACAATATATTTTTTTCTTTTTTCTCTTCACTGTGCATAATCTTATCTCTTCCCATCTTCATCTTCTTTCTTACTCATCCTCTCTTTCCCGATCTGGACTTCTTCTTTAGCTCACCGCCACTGTCGATCAGATCTCTCTTTAGCTCGCCGTCGTCTTCTTCTTAAGCTCGCCGTCGTCTTCTGCAACTAGTCGCCGTTGCCGTCATCTTCTTCAACTGGTCGCCATCGCGGTTGTCTTCTTTAGCTGGTCGGCGTCGTCTTCTTCGTCAGCTGCTGGTCATCATCTTCTTCGCTGGCTGCTGGTCATCATCTTCTTCTTCTGCAGCTGGTCGCCGTCGCCTGTCTCCTTCTTCGGTTGGTCATCATGGTCTTCTTCGCCGGCTGCTGGTCATCATCTTCTTCTTCATCAACTCTCAGCTTCCTCATCAGAGTTGGTTAATATTGGTTATTGGTTATTGGTTATTGATTAATTATCTGTTAAACTCTCAGCTTTGAACATGTGAAAGTCCTAGAATTGGGTCTCCACTTTGTAGGTAAACATTTAAAAATAATTTTCGTATGTGAAGAAATTTTTTAAATATATTATTGGTTATTGGTTTATTGCTTAATTATTAAATCATTTTGTTTATTGGTTAATTATTAAATCAATTTGTTTATAATTGTTATAATATTAAACAAAATGTAAAAATTGAAATTTCAATTTTCGATAGTTTTCAGTTAGTCTACCATATGTTTTTTCCGTTTCTATTTTCAAAATACAGATTTCAGTATGTACTACCAGACGTGTTTTCGGATTTCGAAACTGAAACCAAAAACACTGTTTTCATTTTCATTTTTCTTTTTGAAAGATATCAACTGAAAAACGCTTACAGGACGGACTCAGGCCCCGTCCTGCAGCTGTTTTTCAGTCTGTTTTTGTTTTTCAAAAATGATTTCGAATCCGTGTTCGTTAACAGTTTTTTATTTTATTTTCAAAAAATAAAAAACAAAATGAAAAAAAAACTAGTGTTAACTGTGAAATATTTAAAAAACACAAATACTTGTTTTTGTTTTTGTTTTTCAAAAAAATTAACAATAATTTTTTTTTCTTTTTTCTTTTCTCTGCTCAACGTGAGTTCTTCATCAAATGTTCTTCTCTTCCCATCACCATCACCATCATCATCTTCATCATTAGCCCATAACCCCACCACCATCCATCTCCAATCACCAAACCCTAACCCTCAAATCAAACGAAGAAAATCAACCAAACACCATATTAAAACCCAAAAAATAAAACAAACCAAACCCATCCAAGATCTAATTTGGGATCGCCACCAAATCCAAGAAACAAAAAATATATATATGGGATCTCCATTGGGACGCTCGATCTGCACCAATTTTGTGTTGATGGCCAAATCAAACTCATTCTGCTTGATTTCAAAAATACAATGGAGTCCATAGGTGTGTTGATGGCTTGTTAATGAACAACAACCTCTAACAAGAGCTTTAGTAGTGCTTCATCTTCTTCAAGTTCTGGAACTTCTCGGACAAGACCCATTTCCTCAATGCCCACCACGCCCACCACGCCCACTGCAACACCATCCACGTCGTCGTCGACAACGCGACAGTGGGGGCCGATGCCGAGCTGATCGATAACTTGGCCAAGTTGGAGATTGTGTCGAGCTTCAGTGTGGGGAAGATTTTTTGAAGGGAATCAAAGTTTTAGTGAAAGAAGAAGAAGTTAGGGATTTGGATTTGAAGAATTGGGGAATTTGTTTTGTTAGGTAAGACCATCTCCAACCCGAATAGTGTTTTTGGTGCAATTTTTGCACTAAAGTAGTGCAACTTTCACACTATTTCACTATTCCATCTTCAACCCACTGCACCAAATTTTACACTAAAGAGAATATTCACTTGAATATTCCCTTTCTTTCCCTTTTTTTTTTTAATATTTCTCTACAATTAACATTTCACCTCATAATTAACATAATATTGCAATACGATAAGAAATTATGATAGTTAATACATTAAAGGAAATTTAATTTAATTAGGTAAAATATTGCATTTATTATTAAAATAACTTAAACATTACATTTCATAAAATAAAAAATAAAAATCATAAAAATAAAAATACATATTGTTCATCATCTAATTATCTGAATTTATATTGTATTTTCCCTTAATTTTAGTGTCTCTGATTAATGGTGATTTATTTCATCACTTTGAAGTTTGTATGTCGTTTATAATGTTTTTTTAATTAATGTATTTTGCTTTAATTTCCGCTGTTTTGAATTAAGTGATTTATAATTGCTATCAAAATTCTTAATTATACACTTCATTTTAATTTATTATAAATATTAATATCAATAATAATTACATCAAGACAAAATCATTAAATAATAAAAAGGACCAAATTGGAATAAATTTAAATGATTAGGGTACAACTGTAATTAAATAAAATCTTTAAATGAAAGGATATGATCATAATATATTTTAATAAATAGGGTCAAACTGTGATTTAATAAAAATATTGGGTTGAACAAAAAAAAAACATTTCCAACGCCATTTTTGGCTCAAATGAACAGTGTCGTGCAATATATTGCGCGACAGTGTTCATTGAGCCAAAAATGGCGCTGGAAATGGTGCTGGGTTGGAGGTGGGTTTTGAGTCAAAAATGGAGATGGTGCAAGGGATAGAGTGGAGTTGGAGATGCCCTAACGGTTTGGTGAATAAAGAGTTCAAGCAGTGGAGAGATTAAAGAGAGAGAGAGTGAATATTATTTTTGGAGTGAGAAGATTTTTTTTTTGGTAATGGTCAATGATGATGATGATTTGAGGGTTAGGGTTAGGCTTTTCGGTTAGCCTACCAAACGCGTTTTTCCCGTTTTTATTTTCAAAATAGGGATTTCAGTATATATTACCAGATGTGTTTTCGGATTTCGAAACTGAAACCAAAAACATTGTTTTCATTTTCATATTTCTTTAAACATCAACTGAAAAACGCTTGCAGGATGGAACCCTAATCAATCAAGAAATGTATCAAACGTTGTGGACAAGGTGTAAAGATTCTCAATACAATCGGTGAAACATCAAATCAAAACCTAGCTTTGCTTATTTCAGCACTATTATGGCCATCAAAATTGAATAAAATAAGCTAAAAACAAAAACAATCAAATTGCTCAATCATAAAAAGCAGTTGGTTTGAAATTAGATTCATTTTTGTTCTTTTGTTCTTGTTTTCTTCAAACTTCGACGACACTTATATTTCGTTTTTAGTAGGAAAAAACAAATATATTATTCCATTTTCGGTTTTGAATCACTATTTGGTCTTTAGTATTGTTTAGCACTGTTTAGTCTTCAGACAAAAAATAAAACGCAACCTAAATATTTATATTATGTTATAATAACAAATTGGGTGCGGATGTTGACACCCATAAATATGATAAACACACTCATATTTATAAGTACATCCATATCTAAAATTTAAAATTAAAACATTACTATAAACACTCATTTAATGTCAATAGTACCCTTATTTAAATGAATATTTTCATTTTAATACAATTTATTTATAAACCCTCCTAAGTTATTAGCATACTCAATTTCATAAATGATAAATTCTTAAGGTCTCTATATTCAAAAATACAGTCTGGAGAATTCTTAAATTTAGAGAAGCGCTACTTCAAGGTTTAGTTTATAAGGTTATGTTCTTAAATTTTTAAATTCTTTTCTTTATACCCACCTACGGTTATGTTTTGAAATTATCTAGAGCCGATTAGAACTGTAGATTTTTCAACTTACATTAAAAGGAATGTTGGAAAATTCTATCAATTACATAATAATTAATCAAATCTTTGTCTTAAACTCACTATAATCCAAAAATGCAAAAAAATAATAAAAAAGTTTAGTATTGAATTGAGAGTTTGAAGGATGGATGGGTGGCTGGTTCCGTTTTGGTGACCGCCGACTTGTTCTTCTCTTGCACAGTGTTTACAAAAGGTACAAGCCGCAGATTCTCCCCAGTCCCCGCCACACCACCCCATTCAAACAAGGTGATTTTTTTTTAATTTAATGTAATTATTTATTTTAACTAGGGAAAATTGAACAAAAATACCTTGACTTTAACTCATATATGAGGTAGAATTCAGTTTTGTCTTAAATACAAGAAGATACCTTTGACCTTAGGTTTGACCTGTTATTTTTAATTGTAGTGTTAACCACTGAAGGGTGGTATTGCCATTTAACTAATAAAAAGCATATAATTGTTTTGAGAAAATAAAAAATTAAATTTTAATAAAACCTTCTCTTTATCTCCATCTCTCGATTCTTGCTCGCCGTCGCTTGCCTTCCTCGTGTCCAGTCACTCGCAAGGTTCGATCGTTGTCGAGTTTTTGACATCGTCTAGATCGTCAGCTTTTTCATTGTTGATGAGCTCGACGGCGGCGGAAATCACGTTCGGGGATGAATTTTTGGCGATAGGTGAGCTATTGGAGGGGATTGGAGATGTATGGGCAGTGCCGGTGTCAGTGGTGGTGAGGACTGAGGCGTTAGCTAATGTTGGGGGAGGAGTCCATGGAGACTTTGAGTTTTGATTGATTTTTTTCCTTTTTTGAGATTTTCGGGTTGATCTTTATTTTTTTTTAGATTCTTGGATTAGTTTTCTTTTGTCCTGGCTAGGTAATCCATTGAGTGAAATGGATTTGGATTTTCCTTTTTCTTTTTATGATATTTTTGGTAGTTTTTTTGGTCTTGTGTGGGTGTTGAATCAAAGAAATTGATAAGTGAAATTGTGTAAATGGGATGATCTCCATTGGAGATCATGTAGATCCAAGTGGGTGTATTTTGCTGGTCTTGGCTGGGTGCTTGAATTGAGTGGAGTGGATTTGGTTGTCATATTTTTGTGATTTTTTATCTTCATCGGGTGTTTGGGATGATCTCCCATTCTCCATTGAAAGACATGGACGATGAACTTCAATTGAGATTTGTTGATTTTTTTAAAATATTAAAATAATTTTGAAAGATATTAGTTCAAGGGCATTTTGGTACTTTTAAGATTAAAGTTTATATAACCGTTACATTTAACGGTCAACTCCTAATTTAAGGGTATTTTCTTGTGTTTTTGGCAAAACTGGATTTTACCTCATGTATAGTGTTAATGTTGGGGTATATGTGTGTAATTTTCCCTTTTAACTATCATCACTATACACTAAAAGACAACAACAATTCTACCTCTTTTTAATAAAAAAATTATTAATATTATTATAATATACTATTGCACACCACCCATGTTTTTTTTTAACAGCATTTTACTAAGAAAGCCACCAACGGGCAAAGCCCCAGCAACAGAAACCAGCCCCACAAAGCAAAGCAGCCAAGAACCAGCAGAAACAAAAGAAAAAACAACAAAAATGCATTTTGACAGCCGATTCCCTCCTTTTGTTTATACCTATAAATATGCTACTTTAAAAAGAATTAGGGTTTAATTAGTTTTTTTTTCTTTATAAAGTGATATAATTGAAGATATGAGTATAATTAATGAGTGTATATAGTATTTACTTTATTTTAATTAAACTAATTTGTATAAATTTCTATTAGGATATTTTTATAATTGAAATTTTCATTAAAATATGGGTGTGCTTATCATATTTATGAGTGTCAATATTGAACCCTAACAAATTATATTCGGATGTTAACAATTGAATTATATTATAGTTTCATTTAACATGCAAATTGCAAAACAATAATGATATGAAAAACAAAAAACAATTGTTATAATTTCTTTTTCTTTTTTTTTTTGAATATTACAATTTCTTTTTTAAAATAATAAGAACCTAAAAGGCTGAAACAACCCAATATAGCTCTGCTAAGGTGGATCAAGTTCCATCCACCCTTTTAGTACACACAACATCAGCACCGTCCATCTTTAAACCTAAGCCAATCACTTAAATGGATGGAACTAGATCCGCCCTTGTTAATCACAATTCAAATCATACCTCATGACATACAAAAAAAAATGTATTCTAAGAAAAAACCAAAGAAGAACAGAGTCAAAGCTAAGAAGATTACACAAACAAAGAAGAAACAAAGACCAATCAGCCAATTTTGGTCGTCGCCGGCGCCGTTGTCTTGTCTGAATTGTCTCCGGCGTGCACGTCTAACCGGTTTTAGTGGTTTGTCTATGCTTTTGTCCCTCTGCATATTTTCCCTTTTCTTTAATTACTTTTGAGAATGTTTTCGTTTGAATGCTGATCGAGTTCATTTGTCTGGTCTTTTATATGATTAAAGAAATTTGGTCGTAATTTCGTGGTAAATACCAAGCAACTTCATGGAGATATATAATGCAGTTTATTTTATCTCGTAATTTACGAGAGAATATATATATATATGAACTAGAACTTAAAATATTATTTCAACGTGTAATAACAAGATTCAATTAGTTTATCCTTTTCAAAAAAAAAAAAAAAGATTCAATTAGTTTACGTGCTAAACTTACCATTTGGTTTGAGCACTTTATAGTTTACGCAGTGTTCATACTTCTTTTGAGTTGCTTAAGTAGTTTTTGTCTTGCAAACTTTCTGTTTTTCATTTGTTTACATAATTTGTCAGCAATCTTCTCAATGTTCATCATGTACTTGGTCTTGGTATGTAATCAATGCAAAATTGTATTTCCTTTTACTATGAGATTGTTTGTATTGTTGATTTTGTTTGAAGCTCTGTGTGTTTGAATTGTCAAGAAAGTGAGATAATATTTTTTTTGTTCATCTCTGCTGGGCTTCATGCCGAAGCGAGTCAAAGTTGTTTGCACTATAATTCTGTTGTCTACTGTCAATATTATTCCATGTGTTCGAAGCTCTAGAAGGAATGTTTTTTTAGCCTTTTGCTATCCTAGCTAGTTTGTCAATGTGTGTTTTAATTACATTTATATGTGACAGTTATATTTACCATATTGACTTGACAGCACATGCTTGTTTCTTCAACTTACATTGGTAGAATATCTAAAATTTGCGAGAAGATTAAATGATCAAGGTCTAGTAATTTCAAACAAAAATCTGAAATTTTTTTATGGGTCTAAATGTTATCGAATGGATCTTAGTAGAGTTTCTGTAATAGACAAATTTCTAACTTTTAGGTGTTTGAATTTAAGGTTTATTAAACATAGATGTTGTGCTTTATTGAATTTAAGTTTATTTTTAAATTTAATTTTTAATCTTTAGTTGTGCTGTTGTAGTTTATGTTTAAATTTCTACGACTGATTTAAAACGCCGCCGGTTGACAGCCTTATGCCTCCCATCACCTAAAAGTAAACTAGCGAAGCTTTATTGTCACCTCTGTAATTAGTCTCCTCTAAGGTTGGTCTTCTCATATTATCTGGGTATGGTTGTTATGTTCAATTAATTGATCTCATGTTTCTTAAGTTTGGTTTTCACTCATTTTTAGTAATTAGGGCTTTATGGTCTCTGTGCCCGATGGGACTTGAGTTATGGATTTGCATTGTTTATTTATTTATTTTATTTTCTGTTGCAGCGGTACTGTAATTTTGGGTATAACATGATTTTCAGTTGATTTTTATTAATCCTATTTATGCTTGATCTGTTCATGTCTGGAGACCTTATCTTTTTGTTGCTTGATGACTGAGATAGAGATGTATTTTTTTAGACTGTCAGACTCTTTCATTGCTACCCTTAATGACTTAAGCACCTATAAGATATTATAGGGAAATATATCAAAGGGGAATACTTTAAAAAGAAATGGAATTCATGAATTTCTATTATTTCCTTTGCAAGCTTAAGTGTACTCGTCAAAGATTCTTGTCTTTGATGAAATTGAAAGCAATGCCTGTTGACTGCTGAGTAAAAAGGTTCTATCGATGGTTAATGTCATGTTACATGAAGAACTAGACTCTCTACTGAATTAAACTTGTAGAACTTATGGTTTTGTTATCTTATTATTTTATGATTGTGAAGATCTTTAAAATAGTCGGGTTCAATTTTAATGACAGATGTGGGAGCTAGCGGCTGACAAACATGTTAAATGCATTATATCAATTGAAAAGGTGTGTTTTATTTTACTCTTATATTTGTGTATGTGAATATTAACATTTATGTAAGGTTGTTGATCAGCTCTTATGATTATGTATTTTTTATATTTTGATTGATTATTTTCACAGAAAAAGGATAATTTTGAATCTGTGGTGATGGAACATCTCAGGATGAATGGGGCATACTGGGGAATTGACGACCCTGGATCTTTTGGGAAAGCTTGATGCTGTAGATAAAGAAGAAGTTATTTCATGGTTAATGCAGTGCCAACATGAGTCAGGTATGCAAGAACCTTATATATATATACACACACACACTTGCTCATTAATATTTTCGAATATGCATTAATCACGAGCACTTTATTTATTCCTCCACAACTGCTCTTGTTCTTACATGCGACTATTGAGATAAAGTAATTATTCATCCAGAAGAATTAATCCATTCTTAGTACTTTATTTTCTCAATCTTTCTGACTTGCTCCTACAATATCAATAGAGTTATAAAGCCACAGAATACAATATTGTTCCTATTACTGTCTGTTAAGATGTCAAAATAAGATAATTTTAATAATGGATCTTTTCTGATATAGAAAACAGAATTTGTATTATAATTATGGATAGATGATGGAAGTTTTGTTTGTAGGTGGGTTTGCCGGTAATATTGGACATGATCCACATATATTGTATACCCTCAGTGCTGTGCAAGTGTTGGCCCTGTTTGATAAGCTAGATGTGCTTGACATTGATAAGGTGTCAAACTGTATCCCTGTTCCATTGCCATTATTTGTTGGGATTATTGACTTTCATTAAAAAGTTTATTTTACCTTGCACAAAATCTTTGTTTCTTAAAGATAACAGTTGTCTAGATAACAGTTGTCTATGATAATCATGATTTTGTTTCCTCACCTACAACATTGCCCTTGATTAACATGTCAATTGTGAATTTTAATGGTTATCACTAATATTATTGCTTGAATTTTTGGTAGATTAAATGTAGATAGAGAGGGATACAAAATTGACTGTTGTAGGAGATCCAGTAATTAACTTGTTTTAAAAAGAGATTTTGCCTAATTGAAAAGACGGGATAAATTATTATAAGGCTCTATTTGTTCCACCTAATCTTTAAGTAGATATTTCTAGGCTGCAAAATGAAGATGGATCTTTTTCCGGGGACATATGGGGTGAAGTGGATACACGGTATATTTTCTTAAGATTCTTTGTTAAATCCGCTTCTGTTACTTTTTTGTTGAGATAATTTATCCTATGATATTCATTTTGTAGGTTTTCTTATATTGCTGTATGTTGTCTCTCAATATTGCACCGGCTGGATAAAATCGATGTGGATAAAGCCGTGAACTACACTAGTCAGTTGCAAAAATCTGGATGGTGGATTTGGATGCACACCTGGTGGCGAGTCTCATGCAGGGCAAAGTATGTTGCATTTACTTTAAATCGTTTTATGAAGTTTTACATCCTTTAGTATTTGGCAAGCTCATTTATGCTACTTTCACCATCAAGTCCAATCATTAATATTTATAAGGGTGAGGATTTTCTAGAATTTGCATGCTGAATTCTTGTACAACAAAGATAACAACAAAAAATGATTGCTTTATTAATGCCTAGTTGGCCATTGCTTGATTTTGGCTGTGGAGAGCTTGTTTGTTGTTTGAATACACATCATTACAAGTGAAAATACTAAGGAAGGACTGGAGGTGGACACAGTTGATATTTCATGATTTTCTCATGTTCATGCTTACATTCGAGATGAAAGAGAATTAAGTGCTTCCACTATTCCAGCAATGCTGTAATATAAACCATATTTTAGTTGCTAGAACCTTCCTTGCACAAAATCACACCTCATTAAATTGTGGGCTCCAACAATAACATGTCAAAAGTATCCAAATTTAATTAATTATTATAACATTAAATACCAAGAGCCTTTGTTTGACTACTTCTAGTTATATTTCTCAGTCATCTTAAATAGCTTAAAGTGGCATATGTAGTTGATGTATCACAAATTTAACAGCAGAGTTTTGGTGAATAAGAATTATATTAGAGGTTTTGCCTTTTTTACTTTATTTAGTGTATTAGGCTGCAAACCCTAGGCCTTGTAGTTTATGCATTTTGCACTTGTTTGTTGAATTTGCAGCATACTAATACCATACCTACCATTATTTCGACCTTGATTTGAGTTTCATTTGGAGTGCAGTATTTGTATACTCATGAATTTTTCACCCTTACCTATACCAAAATGGACAGTGAGAAGAATACATTTTGTAGAAACTTATGTGTCACGTAACTTTGCAACCATTAATGCTGGAGTTATGTTTATATGTTTGAGTATAGAAGCATTGACATGTTTTGTACTTTCTTGGTTCTTCAACCAAGTAAATTGGCTGGTATAAGTGTATAACTGTATAAACACTGTCTGTAACTCTGTATTGTAAAAATTTGACTCAAAACATAGTAAAATTTTACTCTGTTTGGTGTCACTGACTCACTGTAGTCTTCTGTTGTGTGGGTGCCCTTGCTATCACGGGGCTCTGCATCATGTCGACAAGGATCTTCTTGGCTGGTGGTTATGTGAACTGACAAGTCAAATCTGGAGGTCTAAATGGTCGCCCTGAGAAACTTCCTGATGTAGGTATTTTGTTTCGTACAAACTTTGATGTGAGAACATTTATGTAGGCTCTCCTTATGCTTTTTGTTTAATAACTCCAGGTTTGCTACTCAGTGGTGGGTCCTTTCTAGCCTGATCATGATTGACAGAGTTCATTTGATCAGCAAGGAAAAGCTTGTTAAGTACATCTTGGATTGTCAGGTTAAATTAAACTTAAAGATTATATATATATATATATATCTACAGTGTACTTTGCATTGGCTATTCTGTTACCTTCTGGAGTGCAAAGCCACATATGGGCCAGGGAGGACTGTCCTACCCCCTGCCCAACCCTGGCTATTCGGATGGTGTTTTCAAGTTTTGAATTTTTCAGGATTTGGAAAATGGAGGAAATTTCAGACAGACCCGATGACACTGTCGATGTCTTCCATACATATTTTGGAGTAGCAGGTATTTAATAGCTCTGACTGTGCTTATTTGACCTTTTGTATTTTGCTTGTGACTTGTTTCTTTCTGATCCTATTCAGTCACGTCCTCATTTTGTGTTTTATAGAAGTCTTGCTGACTGCTCTGATTCATACCTTGAGAGTCTTATTTTGCTGCCCCATTTCTTTCATATGAGGAATCTTCTCTAAATGCCCTATCCTCTTCTGCTTCAAGTCCTTGGACAACTGTGGTAAACCTTAGCAGCAATTGCATATTTTCTTCGCGTTTTTCAATATCATTAAGAATATTCTTCTACTAATAACTTTTTTAGAAGGGAACTACTGGGAAGAATATAGATTAGAAATCTTGAAACATTAGAAGTGGTTGGGAAATTGACAGCTTACCAGCCTTTCTTATCTACACCTATTAATCCTTTTGTTTCCTTACTTTATTGGATACAATATTATTTTGTTCTTAAACTTCTTTTATGCTGATTGTGTATTCCAAACATTCCTTGTAGGATGGGGGTATGCACTGTGGTTAAGTGTTATATATTCCTACCTTCCTGCATGAACATCTGTTGCTTGATTTTTTGTTGAGGGATTATAGTGTCGGGTCATTCATCACCTCTTAAAGATTTTTATGATATTTACCTTTGATGCAGGACTTTCACTTCTCGAGTATCCAGGATAGAAGGCGATTGATCCAGCATATGCGTTGCCCGATGATGTTGTAAAGAGAATTTTCTTTGGCAAGTAATGGATTTTCATCGTCTGCAGCATTTCAGTACACCTGTATTGTATCATTAATCCAATTTATTACCCTTTTTATTTCGGACAAGAGTAAACATTTGGAGCTTTCAATATAGAATGATCATGAGATCTCTGTAACATGAAAGTGGTTACACTAATTTATTGGGTACCAGTTCAATTATTCCATCAAAATGATGCTTATGGATACTAAATTTATTCTATTTTCATGTAGTTTTTGAAAATTTAATTCGACGTATACAATGAAAATATTAAGAAGCCTTATTGATTTGAGCTTGTGACCTTGTGTTAGGTTTTGAAGTATCTAAAGCATATTTGTCCATTAACAATTTGAGCAGTCAAGATTAAGTTTAGGATTTCTTTTTCAATTTGACCAGCAGTAAAAGCTAAAACACATCATTTTAGAGACTTTAAAAAAATATTATTTTCTTGTCTAAATGAAGGGATTCCAATTGCCTGCATTCGTTTGTCTCTGCAATTTTTTTTTTCTCAAAATTTTTCCGATTTGGGTCTACGAACCATAATCAATCAAGACATCTTTCAAACGTTTTGGACAAGGTGCAAAGATTCTCAAGACAATAAACATCAAATCAAATCCTATCTTTGCTTATTTCAGCACTATTATGGCAATCAAAATTGAATTAAATAAACTAAAAACAAAAACAATCAAATTAATCAATCATAAAAAGCAGATGGTTTGAAATTAGATGCATTTTTGTTCTTTTATTTCTTGTTTTCTCCAAACAGAGACGACACTTTTATAGGTTAATCATTCAAGAAGAAAAAAGTTTTATGATACATTTGTTTGAAGGGTAAATAAATATAAATGTAATGAGATGACTATAGATGGATTAAGCAGTAAATTGTATTCATTCAATATGGTTTGAGTCATCATACCAATATGGTTTAATCATGGGCATCAAACATGGCCGTAAATCAGATTTAGTAATTTTTTGATGAACAATTTGTCAAACTACATATTCTTCTGAAGAAATTCAGCATGCTAAGAAGATAGATAGATAAATCATGGATGAAACTTAAAGTAGGTCTTGACTCTTGAGCAAATGATCACAGTAATAGTAGTAGTAGTAATTAAACTCAATGCAAATGACCAATCAAAACTTAGATAGGGAAATCTTAAAAAAAAAAAAAAAAAAACCATAGATGGGACAATACTTGTTACCCGAATTAAATATTTCAAACACATTTCCTGTGTCTACACTCTACTGTGCCACTTTGTCAACCTTGCACATCTTCTCCACATCTTCCATTCAAATTACATTAAGTGGAATAAAAGAGTAAGTGTGATTAATCAACTAAATATGTACAAATACGTCTGTTTGGTTGTTTACTCCAACTGTAGGTCACTCGATTTTTGCATAGAGTTGAATCTCCAAATCTAGTAAAATGTAATGGTTGAATGACTTCAATTTGCATCCTATTTTAATTTTCATCAGACATCCAAATACTGTTGTTAGGAAAGATTAATATTAAAGTTATGTCGGTCTAATTATTATTATTATTATTATATACGATAATACGACGATTCAAAACTGAAATATTATTAAATTAAATGAGTGCACCCTAGCACTAAATCACTTTCGACAGTGGTTCTAATTATTTGAAAATGCAAGAAAATTATACCAAACTCTTGTAAGCAGCAGCTGAGGGAGTTAAATTGATGAGTGATATTGTAACTTCAATTCTTGACTCACTGTTATAAAAAACGAGTGACTCTAGTGGAAACGGTGCAACTTTTTTGTGCAGAAAATAAAATAAATAATAAATGGTTGCACACAACACAATTCACACTTTAGGCTGCTATATTGCCTATAGGTTAGTATTATTTCACGCGTTGTATGAATTCAAACTTGTTAGCTGTATAATATTTGACAAATATGAAGGTCGCATTACATACTATATCCCAAAGTTGTTGATTGCTCGATCAACATCGCCTTATCTGAATTGGTCTACATCTTTTGTTTTCTTCTAATAAACTACACATATACAATTAGGTATTCAAAAGTCTCGTCTGTATTCGAATTAAAGAATAAATTCAAAAAAAATAGAAGAAAAACTTGTCTTCCTTGCAATACACTTGAAAGCCTATAATTAATTAAATTATATTATGTGCCATAACAAATGTGTATTTACAGTATATGATGATTAATTTACTCTATGTATAGTAGTATCTATGCTCCTCTTGAGCTAGGGTGCAATGGAGATTTCAACCCATTTGATGATCTAACATTTTCCGGGTTGATCGTTTGTGATCTGTGACGTTGATGTCTCTGACCGTGACTACTATGGCGATGGTGGCTGTTTTTAGATTCCTTTTTCGGTTCGCTGTCCTTCGTCGTATCTTCTTTCGCCAGATTGGTTTCAGATGGAACTGTGTATACAAATGTTCCTATAGGAATGTCATCAAAGTCCTTAAGAGACTCCAAGGTCTTGACAACAATACTCATTTTTGGTCTTTGCTTTGGTCTGTGGCTAAGGCATAAATATGCCAATGCAGCCGCTTTTCGGGCACCGGTTTCTGAATATTGCCCTTCGAGTCTCGAATCCATTATCCGGCTAAGTTTCCGGGGATCATTCAACACAGGCCTCGCCCACTCCACTAGATTTTGTTCTCTGTGAGTACGGCTTTTGTCAACAGACCTTCTTCCTGTTAAAAGCTCCAATAGTACAACTCCAAAACTGTAAACATCACTCATCGCAGTCAAATGACCTGTGAAACCAAATAATGATAAGTCAATTAAAGAAAAAAAAAATACATACATATATATATATATGTATATATATATCCAAAGCTGATCAAATACTTGAAACAAAAGCAAATTAAGAAAATTAATTACCTGTCATGATATATTCAGGAGCGGCGTAGCCATGTGTACCCATTACTCTTGTGGAAACGTGGGTGTCATCTCCCTCTGGACCGTCTTTCGCTAATCCAAAATCAGAGAGCTTCGGGGTGTAATCCTGGAGAGGAAACAATCCAAATTCATCATTAGCGAAAACAATAAATAAATAAATAAATAAAATTAACGATGGGATCGATGTTATGATCAAATTGAACAAGTTTTGATCAAACGGAAATATTGCTTACAGAGTCTAACAAAATGTTGGAAGCTTTGAAATCTCTGTAAATGACTGGTTTTTCTGCTTCATGGAGGAAGGCAAGACCCTTTGCAGCTCCAACAGCAATTTTCATTCTTGCTGACCATGGAAGTGATACTGAATATCCTGCACATACATGAACCAATAATTAATAAGTTGCATGCCTTATGAAAAAGTGATTCCAACTTTAATGCTTTTATAAAATAACAGACTAGAGAAGAGAAGAGAAGAGAAGAGATGGGTTAATTAATTACTTCTAAAAAGTTGATTCTCTAAGCTTCCTCGTGGCATATATTCATATACCAATAGCCTATGTTCTTCTTCACAACAATATCCAATCAGCTTCACTAGATGTGGATGTCTCAATTGCCCAAGAAAGATCACCTCCGTCTATCATCATCAGATAAAGATAAAGTCAATAAACAAAACAAAAAAAAAAAACATAGTGGAGGCTCCAATTCCATTGAAAAGTTGAAAAAAAAAAACACAAAACAAAACTCACCAACCACTCTCTATGTCCTTGCAAACCCTCCAAATCCAGAAGCTTGACAGCTACAGGTTGAGCCTTCAAGCCAAACCTGAGCTTGTCATCGATGAACCCTTTATGCACCGGACCAAATCCACCTTCGCCGATGAAATTACTCTGCGAAAAGTTCTGTGTGATGACCTTCAATTCAGCTTGAGTAAAAACATGAAGATTGGAGCCGGCGAGAGATATGGAGAGGTCCTCTGAAAGCGTGTTGGAGCTTGGATTACTCAAATCAAGAAACGAACGTCTCTGAAATGAACTCTGTTTCGTCACAAAACCTTTCGTCGGTGGCAGCTGTTTCTCCTCTTGAATCATGCCGCAACAAGCCGGCACCATCGATCTCATCCACGAAACCTTTTTCTTCACTGCCATTGATGGTTGTCTAGCTAATAAACTTATAATCAGATATGTTGAACAAAGAAAACTACAAGATCATGCACGTTTTGAGAGAATTATTAGGTTGGGGTGGTGCAATATATAGAATGGTTAGGAGAGACTTTTAAAAAGGAGAGATATGACCAATTATTCTATCCCTCTCTTCTCTTGTCTTCTATGTTTTGTTTTGTTGTATACAAACACGTATTTCTTCCACCTTATTTATATGTGTTTAGGTGTTATTATTATATTTATATCTTTTGATTACTACGAAATGAGTTCCAAGTCTACAAGGTTGGTTTCAACGTAAAATGACACGGCTGCCCCTCTTGACTTTTAGAGTTTTAGCCTTTTCTTTTTTGATAATTATATCATTTTTCAAATTATGATCATCACCTTTGCAATTGGAACTCCTTTCTCATGAAAGCTCTCTTTTCCTTTAGCTTTTCCTTGTCTGCTCGTGGCTAGGGGCCCGAGCCGCCCCACCGGGTGGGGTTTCGATCTGTTCGGGATGGGTTTGGAGCACTTAAAACCGGAGTACGGATCGGGTATATGTCAAATATTTTTACCTCTGTTTTTTATCGGATCAGGTATGGGTCAAGCCCTTATAACCCGATCCGTACCGTTTGACACGGTATTTATATATATATATATATATATTTTTAAAATATAAAAATATAAAGGAAAAACAAATCTCTAATCTCTTTATCTCTTTATTTAATTTTATTTTATGTTTGAATTAATTTAAAGTTTTTAAACGTAAATAGTGTTTTCTATTAAATTTAAGTAAGTTTATGAATGAATTTTAAACCTCTGTTAACATGTTTTTGTATAGTGTATGTTTGTATTTAAATGTATATTATTGTTATGGTGTCGTGTAGCTAAATTGCTTCGTTCATTCTTAAAAATTCTTTGTATTAGTCTAGAAAAAATTTGATCTTATTTAATTTTTAACTGTTGAAGTCCCTACTTAACGTGATTAAATAGCAGTTTGATTAATTTATAATGCTAATTAGACAGTGCATGAGAGGTCCAAAATTGTCGCCAAAATGTTAATTATGCAAAGATTTCTATAGTAATCATGATAAATTGCCATTATTTATATTAACAAATTCCAGCCAAGCAGAAGACGAAGTTTCCACGAGGAGATTAAATATTATGATATTATCTGTTACTTGATGAAATCCTAGGGTCAATTTCGTCGTATTGGCCATTGGAGATGTGGTCTTCAAAGTTGCTATGAAAAAAAAAAAGTTGGTATGCTTGCAATATCAAGTAACATATTCTAGAAGCTAAACGAAAATTAAAAAATTGCGTCGGAGAAAAAATGACATAAAAGCCCTCCATGCGACACAAGCCGATCACAACCGCGTGATCTGAGGAGTTTTTTCTGACATGGTGAATCGGTTGATCGTAAATCTCCCACGCTGTTGACCTTTTGGATCAAATATCAGAAAGTGGGACCAAAGGGTGGTGGTTGAGGGGTCATAACAACATTTTGTTCATTGAACATGTTTAATACGTTCCTACTCGTAAGACAAATTAATCATAACTAGAACAATTAAACAATAAAAACTAATTAAAATAAAATGTTGCAGAAGAATCTGGACCGTCAAGGAGACAAATTAAACAAAATGTTGTGGATGAATCTGGACCGTTCAGGAGGTTATGATACTCACTCTGCCAACTGGTTACCATATATCATCTTAAATGGTAATGTGACTTGCATTTGAAAAAATGTTGATATGTCAACATTGTCAAGACAATTGCTTCATATGTGGTATGTAACTAAACTTGATAGATATCCAAATGAAAAAAATGGTCTACAATACTTCACTTGTAAAATACATGTTTTTAATGACATGTGAATTTATTATTGGTATCTTTGAATGTACTTTAGAATTGTTGAATAACACAAAGTAAAAAATAAGAGTGGTTACTGACTTGGTCAACAAAATGGATGTCCAACGGACCCTCTGAAATCAGAGAGTCATGTTGACATCTTCTAAAAAAAAGTTGTCATCTCAGCTTGAAGTTGTACTAAAGAGATTGCATTGGAGATGAATTTTTTAACAAAGTGGATGTTCATCATATGTGGTATATAATTTTTTTCACAACTTATATTAGTATTGGAGATGCTCTTACATTGTATTATGCACCCATGATCCATGCGGCTCAACTTCACCAATTTCTATTTTATTTTTTGAAAAAAATAGATTAATAATTTTTTATTTTTTTTTCGTATCTTGATCCTCAAATAGAATTTTAGGGTTTATATATATATATATATATATATATATATATATATATATATGATAATACGAAAAAGAATGTAGAAGATATGGTGAGAATTATTGAGGGATAAAATTGTCATTGAGGGAGTAGGTGTGTGGGTGCCATTTGTCAGTTGTCAAGCTATGTCGTCACTTGAAGAAAGTCAAAAGTGCATTATTGTCATTTCAGAGTTTGAAAATATCGACCGCGTGGTCTGCGGCAACATGAAAGTTTTTAGACTGAATCCTTCTCTTGAAGCGTAAGAATTTTAATTTTATTTTTAATAACAATTGTTATTAATTAATTATTGGGTAAACGCTGCCGTATGAGAACTTGTAATTGGATTTAGATACTAATTAAAAAGATAATGAAAAAAATCATACGGGATAGATCTCCGGGACTTTCCTTGATAATTAACTCAATCGTTTGTCTAAGAGAAGAATCAACAGAAAAAATATGGGTGAATTCATAAAAAGTTAAAAAATTTATTAGTTTATTATTTTTAATCATTAATTTATATTTTATTGTTTTTATCATTTTTGATTATTTTTGGATAAAATTACGCTTAAATTTTATTTCACCTGACATGGAACTTTGTTACATGCTATTTGATACCAAGTTACATGCTAGTTAATTTTTCAAGTTACATGTCAGTTAAATTTTAAATTACATGCCAATTGACTTTCAACTTACATGTCAATGATTTTCCAGTTACATGCTAGTTGATTTCCAAATTTTTAGGTGAATGAAGTAAAGATAAAATTAAGGATAATCTTGTCTGTTCAAGGCTAAATTTGATAAATATAATAAAATATAAATTTATTGCTAAAAATAATAAACTAATAAATTGTTTGATTATTTCTTACAATTTCCTCTAAAGAATAATATATATTATAAATTGTCAATCCTTTTGTTTTGTTACGATAGTAAACGTAATTTAAGAATTATTCTCCTTGTATAATGAATTAAACTTTTAAAGAACAAGTAAAATCACTTCATCCCACAAAAGCCGGTAGATTGATGAACTTGAGGCTTGAACAAATGACTCCTATGTCAACGGTTCGAATCCTACCAATGACGCATACTCATCGTCTATCCACCTATCTAGATTATGCATTTTTTTGAAGCCTTTTGTCATTGGTAGGATTCGAGTCATTGATAGGATTCGAGCCGCTGACTTAAGAATCATTTGTCTAAACTACAAGCTCGTACATCTACCAGCAGAGCTACGCCCCTTGAGCATTTTACGTTTTAAAGTTGGTTCCGTAACATTACATAATAAAAGTTCTAAAATTATTTATTTCTGTCACGTTAGCTCCCAAAGGTTTTGAGATTTTTTTTTTCAAGATCGTACTTACTGGAAACACCGGTACAATATAACTAATCTAAGTACTAAGTAGTGAGTAGTAGCTTAATGGGGAACACTAACATTTTAAGTAAGGACTAATTTAACAAGTAATGGCTGGCCTCTCACTGGAAAAGTTGCAAGTCTCGGTTTCAGTGACAGCTTTTGATAAAATTGAATCACTCAAATAGAGCTAGTGATTTGGAACCCATTAAGCTATTATATATGGTTCTAACTTCTAAGAGAATAATGTTTATTTATAAAAGCTACTCTTTTTTTTTCTTACTATATATCTATAGTAGAATAAATAAATATTTGTATCTTAAGGTCAAGAAATTAGGATACACAAATCAATTAAGCTACAACTACTTCGAACCATCTCTATGCAATTTCACCAAACATCTAGACATCAAAAGATGTGGAGATTTTTATATGTTTTATTGACTTGAAAATTTCCTTTCATCAAAACTACTCTATTATTACTATCCGCAATGTCAAAACCATTAACAAACACCGGCCATAACACCAAAAAATAAAATAAGGACTGGGATTGTTGACATTTTCCCCTCAAATATTTATTTCATTTATTGGTTAAATTATCCTGGTTGACCCTATATAGCTAGACCATTTTAATTAACCAAAAGCTGGATTTTTATTTGAGACTATCTATATATCCACCTATTTAGACTAGGTACCACCGATTTGGATTTACTTAATAATTAAAATGTAATTAATTTCAATAATCTAATCAGATATGTTATAATAATAATGAAACGATAGAGATATGAACATCAAATACACTATTAAATTTTTCTTCAAATGAACACTTTTTCTAATTATAATAAAAGATGACCGCTCAAATAGAAAAACAAAATTGGCTCCAACCCAGATCAAGTGAAATTAAATTTTAAAGTTATTAAAATTCGAAAGCACCGTCTAAAAATAACTAAATAAAAAAAAGCACAAAAACGATGGAATTAGAGGAAACTATAGAGTGTTAGGTTTTGGCTCGTATTCTCAAGTGAACTCAATGTGAATCAAACGAGACTCAACTGATGTTGGAACTTCCTGGAGACGTGAGATGCGTTTGGAAGTTAGAGTTGGTGTTTGAGGGAGCTTGAAGACCGAAGAAGAACTGAAGAAACGGATTCTGGAAGAAACCGCGGTGTGGACCGCGATGCGGACAAACGCATGGATCGCGGCACAGGGAGCGGTCAATTCCAGTATGTATAGCGCAGTGTAGACCGCGGCAGAGGCAAAGGCACCAACCGCGGTATTCTGAGCGGTGGACTTCAGTGGCTTTTCCGCGGTGTAGGGAGCGGGGTGCACACCGCGACCTAGACTGCGGTAATAGCGAATTTCGCCCAGATCATGAATGTTGCGCGAAAAAGGAAAAGTTTTCTTCTGGAAAGTTCTTGTGCTTATTGGAAAAGGAAAAAGAGTTTGTCTTCATGAAGAATAGGAAAGTCTTATGCTTGAAGGAAAAGATTTCTACTTACAAGAAGACTTGTCATAAATAGGAAATAGTATTTATGTGGAACAAGTAATTCTTGTATGTTTAGGAGTAGGATTTCCTTTTATCTTAAACTCCCTATAGCTAGTATAAATAGACCTTGTAATTAGGTTATTTTGTGTGGAGTCAAGAAACACCATGTAACATCAGAGAGTAGTGAGATTCGGGTGAGAGACCCAAGGGAATATCCGGGGAAGGATCCAAGGGAATATCAGTGGATCAAGTAAGAGATTCGTGGGTGATATTCAGGGGAGACCTAGGGGATATTAGGAGGTTCTTGGTGAGGATCTTGTGAGTGTTGTGAGAATGGTTTGGGGTTAAGGTGTAAGAGAGAATCCTGGAGTAAATGGTTGTAACAATTTATCATATAGTGGAACTTTCTCTGTCGTCCTGACGGCCCGTGGTTTTTTACCCGATTTGGGTTTTCCATGTATATCTTGTGTTGTGATTTATTTATTTTCTCTCATCTTATTTTTCTGCTATTGACATTATTAATTGCTATGAGTTATGGTCGTATATTAGGCATGACGCTTCCGCGATCATCGGTTCAAATCCCTAACATAGAGCACCACGAGATTCCAATTATAACTGTAGTGCTTGTTGAGAAGATTCAAAATGTATATCAAAGATTCATTCAAATCCGATATCATTTACCTTCTAGATATTTCCATAAGTGTCCTATATAGACATGACGGCGGTTCGGTTCGAACCGGAACCGCCGTCAGAAAACCAGAACCGGAACCGGAAAAACCGGTTCCGGTTCTCAGAACCGGACCGGAACCGGTCCGGCCCGGTTCCGGTTCCGGTTCGCTTCAACGAAGAACCGGGCGGTTGGAACCGGACCAGAACCGGCGGTTCTGGTCCGGTTCGAACCGTCCGGTTCTTCTTTTAAATTTTTTTTTTTTTTAAATAACCGTTGGAGGCCAACGGTCCGCTGACGTCAGCAGGCCGTTGGGCCTCCAACGGTTCATGTTTTTTTTTTTTTTTTAATTTTCTTTTAATTTTCTTTTCTATAAATACCCCTACCCCTCCATTCATTTTTCCTCACCCCAATTTCCTCAATTCTCTCTAAACTTTCAATTCTCCAAGTCTCAATTCTCAAACTCCAAGTCTCCAAGTTTCCAATTTATATTATTTGCAATTACTAAGTTAGTAAGTTTCCAATTTATTTTATTTACAACTACTTAGTTTCTAATTTTATTTTATTTGCAATATTTCTTATTTCAAATTTATTTAATTTGCAATTAGTCAATTACTAAGTTTCCAATATCATTTATTTACAATTTATTTTATTTGCTATATATTCCAATTTATTTTATTTGCAATTTATTTTATATCCAATTTATTTTATTTACAATATATTTTATTTGCAAATTGCAATTACTAACTACTAAGTTTCTAATTTTCTTCCAAATTTATTTCCAACCATTTAATTATTTTTTAAATCAATTTTTTAACATTTTTTGTTCAAGGAATTTTACAATTCAATTTTTAAAATGGCAAATGGAAGTGGTGACGTTCCTAAACGCTCCATTTCGATGAAAGGTAAGGGTCGTATGACGGATAATCTCGGTCATGACGACCATGCCTATCACGAGTATCTACAACAACAAGTCTATGCTGAAGACTTAGGCCTAAACTTTCCTCATTCTCATCCCTCTCTTAGAATTTCTGAACCCGATCTCAATGTCACCCCCATTTTGACAAGCCAATCAGAAAATATGTCTGATCTTGGCCATGATGGTGATGAGCATGATGACCCTGATCCCAACCCACATCAAGATTTTGATTTTTATCCACAGATGGAAGAAAAGTTACCGAAGCAGGTCAAATCTGATCTATTCGTACTCCATATGAAGAAAGTTACGAATGAAGATGGAAGCACAGTAGTGATTTGTAATTACTGCAAAAAAGTATTTAAATGGCACAAATCTGGAGGATATGGCTCATATCGGAAGCATATAACGAACTCACATCCAGATGCACAGGCCAAATCGAGTTTACAATCTCAAATTCCCAGGTACGCTACCCCTAACCAACAATTATTTAAATATAGTGATGCAAAAAATAGAGAAGAATTAGCTAGAATGGTTGCAGTAGAACACTTACCATTTAGTTTTGGTGAAAAAGTTGGTTTTAATAATTATTGTCAACGAGCATTAAATCCTTCTGCATGTCGTGTTCCTAGAACCACGCTCACAGAAGCACTTGAAAACATTTATGAAAAAGAAAAGAAAATGTTGGAAATTTTTTTTGAAAAATATAATGGTCGTGTTTCCGTATGTGCCGACATATGGAGTGATCATTGGCGAATGCATTCATACATAGGTGTCACTTGCCATTATATGGATAATGCATGGGCTATCCAAAAAAGAATTCTTGCATTTAGAGTTTTTGATGAAAAACATACTGCTGCTAATATTTTTAGACATCTTAGAATTATTTTCACAGAGTATAAAATTGAGAACAAAGTTTTTACAATTGGTTTTGATAATGCTTCTAACAATACCGCTGTTATTTCTGCTTTAATTGAATTATGCAAACCTTATCTTGGTGGTAAATTTTTTCATCAAAGATGTGCATGCCATGTTTCAATTTATGTGTTCAAAAAGGATTAAAAACTCTTGAACAGTTTATTCAACCTATTAAAGATGCCCTCTATTTTTTGTGAAAACATCCTTCTGTAATGAAATTATGGGCAGCATATTGTAAACAAAATGGTAAGCGTGCCATTAGATTTCCTCGTGATGTTCCAACACGTTGGAATTCTACTTATAAATTGCTTGCTAGAAGTTATGAATATAGGGATTTATTAGTTACTTTTATTCAATATCATGTTAGTCACATTAATCTTTATCAAAGTCATTGGGATGCTTGTAGCAATGTTTGTGGTTTGTTAAAAGTTTTTTATATTGCTACTAACAATTTATCTGGTGTTTATTATCCTACAACTAATTTATTTATTATTGAGAGTCTTAATATTGCTGGTGCATTTGCTCATTGTGAATCCGACTTAGAATTACATGAGTCTGTTACTGCTATGAAGGATAAATGGTTAGAATATTATAAAGAGTTTCCAAATATTTATTTGATTGCATTGTGTTTTGATCCACGTTGTAGATTAGAAAGTTTGCCTGATTATCTTTTTGTTTATTATGAACAAGGTTTAAAAATAGATTATGATGTTGATATGTGTTGTGCTAGGGTTAATACATTATTGTATGAATTATATGATGAATATATTAAAGTTTACGGTCCATCACTGAACATAGATGTTCCACAAACTCAAAATGTATCTCGTTCATCATCATCATCCTCTTCATTTGTTAATTTAGGGTATAATCTTTTATCAAAAAAAACCAAAAAATTACGAGGTTCTTCTTTATCAAGCTCCACCACATATTCCGAGCTTGAATCTTATCTAAGTACCTCTTTTGGGTTCATAGAAGACACTGAAGATAAAAAATTTGATATCCTACACTGGTGGAAAGAGCATGAAAGGTACTTTCCAATCTTGGCTATGATAGCCAAACAAATCCTTTCAACACCAGTTTCTACGGTGGCGGTAGAACAACAGTTCAGTGCCGGTGGGAATATTTTAGACCCAAGACTTTCCCTTATGAGTCCGAAATCACTTCAGATACAAGCTTGTGTTGAAGATTGGACGAAGGCTCAAAATAGACAACAAGAAATCGATCAAGAGGACCCATACGATTTCTTTAAAGATGATCAACCGGCTGAAAGTCGAACGGATGATCATGGCAACGATTAGTCCACGTCTCCACGACTCGTCGACTCCACGCCAAATCCGCATCTCCAAACTCCAAAGTCCAAATCTACAATAAAAGGTAAGAGAACTACGTGACCTTTGATTCCTCTAAACCCTTAAGAGGATACGTAGGCAACTTAATTGTGGTAAAAATTAAGTGCAAGGCCAATTTTATTTTTTTTGGTTTTGTTTTATTTTATTTTATTTTTTAATTTGTCATTTATTTATTTAACTTTATTTTACGGGTGACCCAATAAAATACATTTACCAATTACATTTCTACATGGCTAATTTTTTTAATGAAATATGATATAAAAAAAAATAGACCGGTTCCGATTAAGAACGGACGGAACCGGACCGAAACCGGAGGAACCGGAACCGACGGCATGTCTAGTCCTATATACATCAAATAATATGAACCGAAAAAGCGACGAAAATAGAAATCTATAAACTTTGTACACGTGATGGGAAAAATATGATCAGGTGAGCTAACCTACGACTGTTTGCTACCATTCGTGTGTTTCAAAATAAAATTGATCGGCTGAGTTTGGACACGTTTGAAAATTGTAAAGCAAGAAAACGTAGAATGTATTATGTTCGTAGACGAGTCGTAGGGAGAAGAGTCTAAACTCTAAACATGTAAGCGTGTTTGGCGAAGGAGGTCAATAGACGACGAGAGGAGAGAGGCAGTATGTAATTAACGAGCAAGTCAAAGTCAACCTTATGATTGGCAAATCTTTTCTAACGAAGCGGGCTTTGTTTGTTTGTTTTTTTATTCATAATTCATTCAAGTGAAATGAAGTCTTGGAGTTGAACTTCTCACTTCTCACACCGTGACAGCCTGGCTGTCAGCAACATGTCACCCTTCGCTGTACTATATGTAATATGCTTCCATTTAATTTATTTCAATATATACTTTTTGTGATTTATTAATTTAGTTAGAAATCTTTTCATATATTCACCCAACTTTTATTTAAATTTATATTCAGTTTTTTTTTTAATTATTTGCAAGAAAATGATTGAAGGAGAAAATTAAATTATTTAACATATATAATAATTGAAGGAGAAAATTAAATTATTTAACATATATAATAATTGAAGATAAATCTGGTATGAATTTTGTAACAATATGTCTTTCTAATTAATTATGGTCATCCTATTACAGTAAAAATAAACAGGTTAAGGTTTGCGAATGATTGTTGTTTGCATGCAATTGAAATAACCGGTGTTGTTTTGCATGCAATTGAAATGACGTTTTTATGTATATCTTTATAGAAGGTTTTTATGGTTTGAGAGCAGTCCATCTATAAGAATTGTCCCTTATAAATGATTCTTACATTTTCAGAATCATTTAATATCCGATTTTTATTTGGGGGATGATACTTATATTATGATCGGAAGTGCCACATGGCACAATTTTGACCATTGGTTTGATTATTAAACTATTGATATTGTTATAATTTAGAAATAGGAGCAAATTATCACGACAGAAACAAAATTTATTATCTCTTAAGATATAATTAGTCATGAATCTCAAATCAATTATTATGGTCTTATCACACTGAAGTATTAATTTATACGCAATTTATCCGATTAATTAGTTTTTACCAAATAATGAAAAAGTTAATACTGTTAAAGTAATTTAGAGTAATAAAAGGTTTTGCTTTTAATGACCAAATGACAGCACATTTACCATAGGGGCGTAGCTCAGCTGGTAGATGGACGAGCTTGGGGTTTGGGTAAATGACTCTCATGTCAGCAGCTCGAATCTTACAAATAGCGAAAGCTTTTAAAAAAAATACCTAAATTAATAAATATGTTGTCTAAAAAAAAAAGGGTAGCACATTTGAATGATTGATGTTGGGTTTAGTTTTGGTTATTCATGTTCATAAAAAAAATCTAAATAGAAATTATCATTTAGGGTAAATTGTACAAACCGAATGAAGTGTAATTGAAATTTTTGTCAATAATTACAAAAACATTTTCTATCGTTTATTCACTTTTGTCAACTCCAATCATTGACCGCATTTTTGGTGTCAAATTAGTAAAATATCATTGATCAATTATTTTATTTTTATTTAAAATTAAAATCGATAAAATAAGAAATTCCTTCAAAATTCTATCCTTTTATTTCGTTAATTTTCTAACTCCCCATACACCAAAATTTCAGATTCCAAAAATCCACTTCATCACTCAACTTCATATTTATCACCCCAAATATCTAATTTTTCGTCTTCCTAACTTTATCTACTTAAGTCTTTTTCGCCCAAACTTTCAACCTCATCGCCTAAACATCTCTTCTTAACTTCATCATTCTAAACTCTAAAACTTCATCGTCCAAAATCCAACATCTTCCTCAACTCACTAACAATTTTCATCATCAACTCACAAACAATTTTTGTGCAGTTTTCCCAGTTATTTATTTACACCGAAAGTTGAAAGAAAGCAAGAGAATCAAGCCCAATAGACTTTATTGAAATTTAGCCCATTTTAGAACGGGCTTGGTCACTTACAATTGTTCGACTAAATGTACTGTATATGATTTTGCTACCTTTATTTTGCCGTAGATATTACCTCCTAAATACAAGCTTAGGGTCTTTCAAAAGTAATTAAAAAAAATACAAGCTTAGGGAAAAAAATAAATAAGAAAAGAAGACAATATAGCCGGATTTTGAAAACATCAACCCACCCATGAAATCCAGACCTTTTATATTTCGGATTTGGATTCTCTCCATGCCCCACTTTGTCCTCAAATTATTCTCATATAAATCAACGGTCTTGATTAATTCTATTTTTGGTAGAGTAAAGATATACAAATTATTAAAAATAATGCACAGTTCATTGATTTGTTATATTAAAAGATGAAGATAATTAAAGTGATGAGAGGATCCATATTCTTTTATTTCTCATTACAATACATCTTTATATATATATATATATAGTCTTTTTTCTGTCAGTGCGCACTGATAGAATTATATAAGGATATTGAATGTGAGTCATTCATTTATAAAAGAGTTTTGACAAGTGCATACTTGCCAAGTCAAAATATGTAAAATGAGTGGCTCACATTCAATGTCCTTATATAATTCTATCGGTGCGCACTTATTTGAGAATTATTATATATATATATAAATATATATATATCAATTTCGATGCAACGATCTGAGGCTAACAATAACCTACCGTTGTTATGTTGAATGAGCGACTTTTATCACTTTACCATATCGGCAGGTACTATCACAATAATTTTTAGACCCTTTGCTTTTGCTTGAACAAATCATATAATAAATTTGATAGAAAATAAAAGTGGGTGACGTGGGGGGCAATATCATACTTGAAACTTGTTAAATAAAATAAATGAAGTGTAAAGAAAGTTAAGAGTTGTTTGAAAAAATTTATACGATTTAAACAAAGTCAATGTCACCATAAGTATTCAAATATGATATAATTTTATAAGATTAGGATCTTGCAGCTGTCAAATTCAAAATTTTAATCTCGTACATGATTTAGTAAAAGATTCTTCCACTATAAGTAATATTCAACCTAACTATATATATATATATATATATATATATATATATTTAGGCACCAATTCAGATCCAAATTCTCTTTCTGCATCCAACTATCCAAGAATTTAATTATCTTCACTTTGCAACGACAACAACGATAGCTATTTTGATATTTTGATTCGATAAGTTAACTTGTTAGCAGCATCACATAAATGCAAGAAGTAGATCATAAACAGTTATAGTGGTACAAACTTTTTTTTTATATATTAATTTTATATGTAGAAAAATGAAAATAATTTATATTACTAAATAACTATTATAATTATGGATTGTGTTAAAACATATATTTTTTTCTTCTTCTAAATAATAAGGATTGAATTATGAGCTAACAAGACTTATCGAATTAAACAAATACGTAAAAGTGGTCCACTAATCTAATAGTGAATGTATTTATTTGAAGGTATGTTAAAAATTGAAAGGAAAAAAAAAAAACTATTTCATGGTACTCGAAGACAAAAAATATTGGACACAAATATATTAAAAGAATGAACATAAGTTGCTTATTAAGTTTTTTTTTTAATTATTACAATTTGAGATTTTATAGGAAAAAATTCAAACTTAAACCCGTAACCTTTTTGTATGATTGTATTAAAGGTGGCAATTGGGGTCGGGTCTGACGTGTCCGGTCCATTAAAGCCCGCTAAGGTGACGAGTCGTGCCTGGCACAGCACGCTACTGTAGCGTGTTTGGATTGTCACGACACGATGGCATGTGCCCTGTAGGGTCAAGGGTGTCGGCTCGTCGTGCCGGCACGGTGGCCAACCGTTGGCCCACCAGAATTTAAAAGAATTAAAAAATTGAATTGGAGCCGGCCTGTTAAAGCCCGTTAGACCGGCTCAGCGTGCCGGCACGGTCTATTGGAGTCGTGCCTGCTGGCCATGCAGTGCCACCCGTTTCCTTAACAGGCCGTGCCTAAGGGGTCGTGACAGCACTTTTTTACAGTTTTAGACTGTATACCACTCAACCAAACCTTTAGTCCTGTTAGCGCACAAACGTCACTACGCGGAAGCGTTGCCGGATAGAACACAAACAAATAATAGCAAAAGAATTAAGATGAAGAAGAAAATAAATCCAAAGACACAACACAAGAGTTTTTACGTGGAAACCCAAATCGGGAAAAAACCACGGCCGTTAGGACGACAAGAAATCAATCCACTATGAAGAAAATTGTTACAACTTCACTCTCAAGATTTTTCTCTCTCTAACCCCAAACCCAATTACACCCAATGCTCTCTTTGAGATCTCTCTAATTAATTGCTAATTTGCTCCACCACAATAGCCTAGCTATTATGGTATATTTATATGAATTACAGGGAGTTTAAATCAACAAGGAAATCATTTTCCTATACATACAAGATTTCCTTGTTTCACATAAATAATATTTCCTATTTATGACAAGTTATCTTGTAAAGGAGAAATCCTTATTCTATAAGCATAAGACTTTCCTATTCCAATAAACATAAGAACTTCCAGAAGAAAACCTTTCCTTTTATCGCCAACATTCCTGATCTGGGCAAAATCCGTCATTACAGCGGTCTGGGTCGCGGTTGGCCACCCGCGACCTGGACCGCGGAAAGCTACTGATGTCCACCGCTCAGAATACCGCGGTTGGTGTCTTTGCCTCCGCCGCGGTCTGCACCGCGCTCTACTCACTGGAATGTACCGCTATCTGCACCGCTCCCTATGCACGTGTCCGCAGCGCGGTCCACGTAGCGGTCTCTTCAGAATTCGTTTCTTCAGTTCTTCTTCGGTTTTCAAGCCTCCCTCAATCTCGATCTCATACTTCCAAACGTGTCCCACGTCTCCAGGAAGTCTTTGCATTGGTGAATCTCGTTTGGTAACCATTGAAAATTCAAGCCATATCCAACAAGTCCAATAATTGATTCTTAATTGATTCTTAATACGTGTGGATGTGATCTACTGTTAAGATATATTCTGGACTTTTTGATTAAGTTGTTTAGCTTGATCCTTTGATGTTGAAATGTTGAATAATGGCAAAAACCATTCCCCAAAAGTCTGTCTAGTGCTTGCCTGCTTGGCCAATAGTGGAAGTGCTTCAATAAGTTTGGGCTCAATCAATTTATATTCCATCATATAGATTATTATTTATATTATATATGGCATAATTTGATTGGATTTGATGTATCCATCGGATATATCGAAACATTTCTTTATTATAACATGTATATCGCATGAAAATTAAAGAATTTATTTATTATACAATATTTGTGTTTTGTATGGCTATGAGATTTATATATATATATATATTGGTTTTGAATTTTCAAATTTTTATTTTTTTCTACACCATTTGATTAGCATCAATGACTAGTAGCCACTCATATGATTATAAAATACTTGTATAGTATCATGACACCGCATGAAAATATCTATTTTATGAGTACCTTGATTTTATATTCTTAGGACCCACATAATTGTCGTTTGTTAATAATAATGCAATGTAAGAAGGAGACAGATGAAGATATTATGATTTTTGAAATCTTGAGTTTGGGATTTAATGGACGCTCTTCCTCTTTGAAGTTTACATGATCGATCAATTGCAACTGTGACTATTCAAAAGTCAAAAACGATAAACAGCGTTACACTTATGCAAGTCTGAGTCCAAAAATTAAATGACATTTTTTTGGACGTGACATTGTAAGAGTATCACTCTTTTAAAAATTTATGTTTAAAAGACATCTATTATGGTGAACGGACAAAAAGATCTCAACAGTTGTTCCACGTCAGCTTTCTTTTATTTAGTTTAGTTTTAATTTTATCTTTTACTTTTCATTCAACAGTGAGAGTTGAAAGAGTAGAAAGAGAAGTTACTATGACTGTTCAGAGCAGCCAGCCAACCAACCAGATTTCAACAGTAGACGGCGACGATTTGATTCAAAGTTCGATCTCGATTTCGGTGAAAAACAAGGTATGTAACTTGAACGATTTGATTTTGAATACCGATTTGATTATGTTTTGTTAGGTTATTCATTCTGTTTTGTATGTATAATGTGGTTTCTAGGGTTTTTAGTTTTAGATATCGTTTTTGATTTCTAGGGTTAGATTGGGGAAGACAATAGACAGTATAGAGGGTAGTAAAAGTCTTGGCGCAAGTTAAAGTCTTTTCAAAAGTCTCGGACAGTGTTACAGAAGTCTCAGGCATTGTAAAAAACGTCTCGGACAAAACTCTCAAACAGTGTCACAAAAGTCTCGGATCAACAAAGTTGTCCAAGACTTTTGTAACAATGTCCGAGACTTTTTGTACAATACCCGAGATTTTGTTCCGAGACTTTTGTAAATAACACTGTTCCGAGACTTTTGTAAGTAACACTGTCCGAGACTTTTGTAAGTAACATTGTCTCAAGACTTTTGTAAGTAACACTGTCCGAGACTTTTGTAACACTGTCTGAGGCTTTTGGGTAGGCAATTGTGTCCGAGTCTTTTATACCAGGTTCCGAGACTTTTGTATAAGCTTTCCGTGACTTTTGTCCGTGACTTTTGTCCGAGACTTTTGAATAGACGTGTCCGTGTCCGTGTCTTTTATAACATGTTCCGAGACTTTTGTAACAATGCTCAAGAATTTTGTCTGAGACTTTTGTCACACAGTCCGAGACTTCTGTAACATTTTTCCGAGACTTATTTTGAAAAATTTACTGATCGAAATTTTGTATGGTTGTGAATTGTAGATGATGAGTTCGAGTAATTTGAGGGCAAGTCTAAAAACTTCCCAGGCCTACTGATATAATGCCGAGATTACTCACCACAACCAAATGGAAAACCTGTAAGTAATTGATGATGCATTTGATGGATTAGTGGAAAATGTGGCTGAAGAGCGAGATATGTATCATAAGTCATGTTTTGGCCATTTTCAACACATGCAGCGAGGAATGTCGTTTTCCGGTTGTATTGTGCATCAGTTGCTACTGTGTGAGTTACACCACAAGTGATGAGATGGGGTTTATGTTTGGTTCGCGTAGCGTTCGGTTTTCTAGGGTGGAGTTTTGTTTGATTACCTGGTTGGAGCCATCCCGGACACGGAGCTATACGAGGACGTCCCGAATGGCATACACCACATTTACTTCAGTGGTCGAGATGTGGTCACTTTTGCTGAACTTGAAGCAAGGATTGAACAGGATCAACGGCAAAAGCAATTCGATGCAGTGAAGCTATGTCTCTTGTACATGTTGAATTGTGTTTTGATTGGAGCAGAAGAGAGGGCTTCAGTCCCTATATGGCAGTTGTGCCTTGTTGATAACGTGGAGGCATTCAATGCGTTCCCGTGGGGTTCACATGTGTACAAATACTCCATCTTCGGGTTCAAAAAGGCAATTCTAAAAAGGGCACCGAGATACAACATTTTCGGGTTGGCATACGCGCTATTTGTGAGCCTTTGAATCTTAAATATCACTAATAATTTAATATGTATTTGGTTATGTTTTCCAACTAACCAATCATATTTCCGTTGGATTTGTTGTAGGTTTTTGCCTATGAAGTTATTCCAAGCATTGCCAAGCAATTCGCGATTCCCATGGCAGTTGACCAACCTTTCCCGAGTATTCTGAGGTGAGACTTTGCTCAGCGACCGAGGCGAGATAAACTGGATAAGGTTTTCAACGCAATGGTAATAATCTAGCTAGTACACTTCTGAATATAATTCTCATTCCAAGTTTCTGATGTCACGTTTGTTTTTAAGATAAAATTTCAGATGTTCGCGGAAGCAGAACTGACCGCCACAGAAGCAGAGAGGGGTTTATGGTACTACTATGGGATAGACGAGGTAGGCAATCTGTACCCTGAGGATGTTAATCAGGGGGGGATTTGTCACCGTCTGCCGAACATGTTGGGGAGTTGAGAGATAGAGGCACACCGACGGGATCTAGATCCCCTAGACATGAGCAGCAGAGAACAAATGTTGTTGCACCGACTACTATCCTTGGTGCACTTGCCAGTAGACATGACGTCGGTTCGGTTCGAACCGGAGAACCGAACCGGAATCGTCTGAAAAAAAATCAGAACCGAAACCGGATTTTCCGATTCCGGTTCCGAAATCGGACCGGAACCGGTACCGAGGCGGTTCCGATTCCGGTTCTAAATTTTGTGGAACCGTTCGGTTCGAACCGGACCGGAACCGACGGTTCGGTTCCGGTTCGAACAGGACGGTTCCATAAAATTTTTATATATATATTTTTATTTTTTTTTTAAAAGTAGATCTGAGAAATCAGATCATCACTCATCACTTCACTTCCTTCGTCCCTCTCTCTCTCTCTTTCTCTCTCTCTCTCTCTCACACACAAATCAACCCCAAATCCACTCACGCACTACTCCACCAGCCACCAGGCCACCGCCGCGATTCGGCGACGGCGTCGGCCATCATCATCGGCCGATCGGCGTCGGTCATCTTCTTTCTTCTTCGTTTGCCCCGATTTCTTCTTCTTTCTTCTTTCTTCTTCTTTCTTCTTCGTTTGCCCCAGTTTCTTCTTCTTTCTTCATTATTCTACTTTTTGCTTGGATCGAACGACGGAACGAGAAGATCAAAGATGGGATTGGGGGTGTATAAGTGTATTGTGTGTGTGTTTTGAGTTTTGATTGGGATTGTGGTGGTGTATGAGTGTGTGTTTGAGTTTGATTGGTTTGATTTGTGGTGTACCGGTGTGTGTGTGTATGTGATATTGTGATGAAAATTGATAAAGGTAATTAGGGATTGTAAATTTGGGTTTGGGTCAGGTGTAGGGAAGTGATTCATGAATTATGATTGTGTTGATTTTGTTTTAAAAAAAAATTATAAAATAAAAATCGGTTCCGAACCACCGGAAACGGTAGAACCGGACCGGAACAGTGGAACCGGAACCGTCGGTTCCGAACCGAAACCGAATCGGAACCGGAACCGGCGTCATGTCTACTTGCCAGGCAGACCCGTGTCAGATTTGTGCGAGGTTCTCAGGCTGTGGGTCCTGATGCATGTAGAGGTACCGCAGGTCATACGGACCGATGATCTCCTGTGCGATAGGTATATACATTGTTATTGCACTAGGTCAATTTGAGATATGAATTTGAATTATAACTCCGACGATTGATTTTCTCCTTCAGGCAGTACCAGACCCTTGGGATCGTCGGTTTGCCGAACTCATCACTGCCGTAAACGCATTACGGGAGGAGGTCCGCAAGAGTAGGAATGACAGACTTGAGCAACACCAGGAGTTGGTCGGTGTGATACGTAAACTTCAGGGGTCATCTACTGAAGTGCATACGGATGAGCCGAGGGTTGCTAAGGCTACATGGCTGATGGCCCAACAGGACATCGCCATACATGGAGCCACTGCAGCTGGTCTGGAGACCACAGAGATAGTTGATCAGGAGACCACATAGACAGCTCTTCATGAAGCTACAATTTTGTCAGTTACTGAGACTACTTAGCAAGATGTTGATGCAGGCTTCCCTGATGTTGGTGGACAGAGTCAGCAGGACACTGCAGCTTTAGATAGTGCTATGCATGACCATACAACCGTGCCAGCTGATGTACCTTCAGGTATTGCTCAGCAGCAAGACCCTGACCCTACAGTATCATCTATAACCCATACATTGACTACACTCATTTCAGAGACTACACCCATGTCACGGGGGCTTTAGGCAGTGGGGGCCCAGCAGACCCTAGTTTGCAGCTTGACCAACAATTGCGGGTGCGAAAAAGCGGTTGGCAAATGACTACCCCATACACTAACCCATGTAGGCGGAATAGGTCTAAGGCGGTGGGCCACAAATTTTGCCCTGCTGAACCAGTTGATTTGGATCAGTTGAATGCATACGCGCTGTTCAAGAAGAACAGTACGGCAACGTAAATGTATAACATGCTAACTTTTTATACATGTATATTTTCATACATTTTTGATAGCGATTTCTTAATTTTAATGTTTATTCTTCTTCAATGATACAGATGCGATGTGGATGTGGATTCTGTGGTCGGAGTCTCTTGGTTCGTAGATTTCGAAACCAACCATACGGAGTTGGAAGACACGATATGATTTATACATTGGCGCATTTTGTTGTCGGAATGTATTTTAACGTTAATTTTGGTTCCTTCTGTCAGCATATGGATTCATGATTGCAGATCGTGCAGAAGCGACAACATGCTTATCATGATGTCTACAGTCAGTGCATAAAGATCATTGATACACAATTCTATGTAAGTTTTTTGTTAATTGTTTTATGGTTCAATAGACATTTAATGCTTATCCTGATGTCTACAGTCAGTACGTAAAGACCATTGATACACAATTCTATGTAAGTTTTTTGTTAATTGTTTTACGGTTACAAAAGTCTCGGATGTTTATATTGTTATTGTTTTATGGTTAAACAGACATTTATGTACATACAGTGGGTGAACATGTTTGGTGATGTCGACACACCACAGAACCCATGGGCCGTGCTGACTCACACTTGGGCCTAGAACGCTCTTGTTTGGGCCAGAGGACTCAGAAAATATGGATGTCGACCATGACACGAGGTTGACACGGTAAGTGTATTGGAATTCGATTTTATATTTCAACATATCTTACATTACTCTATATTGCATTGTAGCTTTTAGTGCTGCGCAACATCTGAGGGTCTCATTGGATTATGGCCAATATTGATCTCGTTAAACGGTCCATCCACCTTTACGATCCCTTTATGCAGACAGTTCCATTTCAACATAGAACTAGCATGTTGTCTGCTTATGATGGTTTTTACCATCGATGCTGGTAGAAACCCGAGTTTATGCGAACAGAAGGAGTGACCAGCAAAAGTGCAAGGTGAAGTCCGCTCATATACATTTGACCATAACCCAAAAATCTAATATGCCACAACAATCAAGGGGATAAGTTAAAAGTGAAATCACATTTGTCATGTAATTGAAATCACATTGTTGATTTATTTGAAATTGAATTTGTTGTGTTTTTTTTAATAGGGGTAACTGTGGTCCTCATACACTGATGTTGATCGAGCACACAATGGTACGAATGAAGAAGTTTGAGTGGAAAAATAATCAAATGGAGGCACTACGGTTGAAGATGGCCGTTGAAGTATTTTGTAACTCTAAGGCTGCCAAGTGAACACTTCTTGTTATATTTTTTTGGATATAGCCTACAAGTATACACAATTTTATATTTTTTGGATGTACAAACACTACTAGTATAATTTTTTGGATGTTCTGACATTGTTGGTATAATATTTTTGATGTACAGTATACTGTTGGTATAAATATTTTATGAATGTACAGTACAGTGTACTGTTGGTATAAAAGTCTCGGACATTGTAAATAAAAGTCTCGGACATGTAAAACAAAGTCTCATACATGTAAAACAAAAGTCTCGGAACGTGTTAATCAAAAATCTTAGAACATGTAAGCTAAAAGTCTCGGACATGTTAAATAAAAGTCTCAGACATGTAAAATAAAAATCTCGGAACGTATAAACAGAAGTCTCAGAACATGTTAAATAAAAGTCTCGGACATGTAAAACAAAAGTCTCGGAACGTATAAATCAAAAGTCTCGGAACGTAAAATCAAAAGTCTCGGACATGTTAAATAAAAGTCTCGGGACGTATAAATAAAGTCTCGGATCATGATAAATAAAAGTCTTGGAACTTACAAATCTAAAGTCTCAGAACATGTAAAATAAAAGTCTCGGAACGTATATACAAAGGTCTCGAAAAATATAAAACAAAAGTCTCGGAACATGTATAAAAAAAGTCTCGGTCATGTAAAATAAAAGTCTCGGAACCTAGTTAAACAAAGTAATTGTAAATAAATAAAGTTACAGCATTTCAAGATAAAAGTCTTCATTCATTCTGGATTACCGGGTCCTTGGATTTCTGTTTCCTTGGTCGGGCATGTTTGTTTGTAGTGCTCGACTTGGTGGCACACACTACACTTGCACCGATATTGGTCAGGGACAGGTTTGCTACTGCTGCCTAGAATGCCTGGAGGGTTAGTACACCACATACTATTGTGTCCGGTTTGTCCACATCTTATACACTTCTGTGTGGATGTCCTTTCTGATACGGAGGGAAATCGATTCTCTTGCTGGCGACCCGGACCAGCTTGTTCTTTATCGTTTTTTTGATTTTGGAGGTAATACCACACACTGTCTTATGTCTTCAAGCACTACCCAAGTACTAGGATGCCCCACTGGCATGACAGACACTGAATATGCGTACTACAAGTGTTTCCCTCTTGTAGTAGTCTGCACATAGAGAATTGTAATCCAAGTTTCGCTCCCTAAAATAATGGAACAAAACATGTTAAATGAATAATAACATATCTGAAACTTTAAAATAGATTGACAGAATCTTACTTACCTAGCTGCTGCAAGTGCATGAGTACATGGTAGGTAATCCATTTGGAATTTGTTACATGTGCAAGTCTTTTGCACCAAGTTAACCGTCCATTGATCTCCTTTCAATTTAACCAAGAATATGTTCCAATAAACATGAGAAACGGTCATGTAAATACATTTCTCATTACGTTTCGAGATTTTCAATTATGCAGCGTCGATTAGTTGGTGGTACATGGATTGTGCAGCTCGATGACAGTTGTAATACCGACGTTGCAACATATCCCTTATGAACTTAGCCAAAGTCAACATTGGCAGTTTCTGCGCAAATCTCAAGCGTGAGTTCATGCACTCAGCAGTATTACTTGTAATCAACTTATATCTTCGTTGGGGACAATGGACATGGGACCACTTTTCTAGCCCAACATTGACAATATAATCGTACGCATTCTGTGATAGCTTACGTAACTCCTCCATGAGCCGGTTATATTGCAATTCTCGGTATGATTTCGCTGCTGCAAACATTATCTGCCAGACATCCTCTCTATGGAAACGTTTCCTTATATTTTCAAAAAAGTGTCAAGCACATATTGTATGTGTTGCATATGGGATGACGCTAGTTATCCCGGCTTCTATGCTTGAATGTCGATCGGAAATGAAAACTAAATCTTCAATATGACCGATGGCACCTTTCAAGCAATCCAAAAACCACTCTCAATAAGCGTTGTTTTCTAAGTCCCCGTAACCAAAAGCTATTGGATTTGCTTGTTCATTGCCATCTTGTATTGTTGTCACAAACATTGTACCCCTACATCTCCCTTTTAGAAAGGTACCGTCAACAGTAATCACAAGATGCATACACCGCTGGAAACCTCTAATTGAAGCCCTAATCACCATGAAGAAATACAAAAAAATTATTGTCCTCCGTGCACTGTATATCTGTGATTGTGTTGGTTCCAGGTTTTGGATTGCGCAGTGGAATGGTGTTTTAAATTTTTTTATGCAATCATCGAGTAAACCTATTTGTACAGTAATAATCGAAAACAATAAGAAGGAGAAGAAACTATTTCATACCAGCGTTTGAAGGCTCCTTCTTTCTTTTCCGATCTGCTTCCTGATTTGAACCACAAGATCTTCCCGGTTATGTCCCGCGATTGGCAACAGCGTGTGGGCGCGTCACGGGTTTCAGGAACTTAAGTGGAGGTAGAAGAAACTAACGAAAACAACTCTTGTTTTCTAGGTGTGGAATTCGGCCACCATGAATCAAAGAAATTTTTTTTTTCTTTCTCTAGCAGCACACCTCTCTGATTTCTTCTTTTTGTTTCACGCAACCAATTGTATTCAATACAATTGAGAGAACTTAAAAGCAATTGAATCAAACGAATTGATTTTATTCTGTTCTATTAATTTCAAGCAATTAATTCATTCAATGCAATTGAATCGAGAGAATTGATCTATTCAATTCTATGTGTGTATCAGTTTTCAAAAACAAATATATATCTTATATTCATTTATTCTTTTAACTGATAACCTTTATTAATTAATCCTTTAATTAATAAAAGATAATTAATGGTTTGAATTTAAACCATTTAAATTCAACTTGTATAACACCCTCCAACTAACGAATCGTATAATTAAATAATCTAATTATTTAATTACATAATCATTAATATTCATTAATTAAATAATCTCATTATTCAATTAATTCTCGAATAAACACGTGTTACTTTCGTAACTCAATTAATTGGACGATCCAATTAAAAAACCGTGACCCTTGTTACCTTAATCAATCGGGCTAGCAAGGGGACCTAATGGACCCACAGTATTTCGAGCTCCAATAATCCTTAGAAATAATTAATTAAACTCTTTAATTAATATTTCATGATTATTAACTTCGGTGTTATTACACTAAAAACTCAAAGCTGCATTCTCTCAACTGTAGATGTTTTTACACAAACCAATAACTTTCAGTGTCCATCGATATAGCTATTACGTATGGTATAATCCTCCACAAGTAGTTCATAATTAGAGCTGGGTCATAATGTCCGTTATACCCCTCTAATTACATCTTTTCCATTAAGTACCATTGATTCTCTAATGAACAATAAATCCTACATTCCTCACGGAATTAGAAGAGCGCTCATATTGTTTAAGCCCCGAATCAACCCTTAAGGGAACTACTATCTACTTCTCGCAAGAAGGAGTGGATTCCACTATAGTGTACAAACCTTCCCAGCCACAAGCCAAACTGTGATCTCAACATACAGAGCATATTGATCGGGAATGTAACTCCGACCTCACCCATGGTACATCAAAAATCATGATCTAACCTGAAGGAGTCGATAAGACACTCAGGATTAAGATCACCCATTTATAGCCATCATTTGTCGATATATATGAATCTCATCATGTAACGGATCTTATTAAGAGATCCATATAGATCGTGGCCCAGTCCTATATGATCACATCACATAAGGTGTCTCCATTCTCATATCACCATATGAATGATCCAGGATAAGATCACCGTACATTACGGAATGGACCGCAGCTGTAGATTAACCACAAATAAAGTACCCAGCTTTATTTGCTATCTACGGACTCTTTAGATTGCTTGTTTCAAAATGAATCCATCCGTATATGACAATCAGATACTCAGTTTGAATTACATCCGGAAATCTTGGATGTTAAATACACATGTTATATAAAAGTATGAAACAATTTGAATGAATAAACTACTTCTTTTATTTATGTTCATTTCACATTTACAAATTACAAGCTTTAGGGAAAAAAACCCTAACAGATTGTGCTCTGATTTTGTTGTTCCAGAACATAATCAAAAGATGGTAGTAGTTGGAACGTTTCTTCATGCAATACATAAGTCAATGACAATGCCAATGCATAGTCCAAGGCTTGGTGAGCCTTACTGTACATAACTTGGATGCCAAACATTGTTTTCATATCTGTAATTATGTCTTTAAGTCGCGTTAGACAACCATCGTGTTGTTGGAGTCTAGGGGCTATTACTTCGCTAATTATGAGGGCACTAGCCTGTCAATGGCGCTGGTGGACCTCCTCCAAGGGACAACTGTGTTCACTTTCAAAACTTCTGACTTAAAAGAATGTGCCTTCACCTCTCCTCACCGCTATTAATTTCCACTTGCAATTGTTAATCTTGTACACCAAATATAGAACCGATTTGTTAGACCGTTTCACCTTCCATTCACAGTTCCCCCTCATTGCATGAAGACCTACTAATCGCTTTAAATCGCTTTTTTTTGGAAAAAATTAACCTTTGTAAATCAAATTGTTATGTTCACGTGATCCCTTGGTGATGTTGACTTCAACAAACGAATACACTTTGGATTCGAGAATAACCCAAGTTGTCTGATTATCGGAAGCTAAGAGATTAACATTTTTCGGGACATCGCATGTCCCCGAAAAATTCGGTGCACTACCACAGTACCACATGGATGGTCACTTATATGATCATAATTCTGCTCTATATAAGGCTCTACATTGGCCTCAATTTGATGTCTAAAGTAACCATCAAAATGAGGTTCAATGTCAATTGCAAGGTCAACTGCTAGAATCGAGACACTGCAAATGTTTTCTGTACCTTGAGGATTTCTATCAGTATATGTCCCACTCCATTGTGTGAACAGTTGGTTACTACCGTTGACGGATGAATAACGTTGGCCATTTCCATGAAGAGGGACATCATCACCCATCACACCTCCACATCTCCTTTTAATTATGCTAACACATACTTGAGGAATCACTCTATCTTCCCCTAGCATAAATTGAACATCATCGTCGTTTCTTATAAATGTACGACATGTAGTGCTAGGAACAATTGATATCGATTGTCGATCAATATTATATATGTTTGGATCATATTTAACAATGGACTGCAAGCGCGCCAACAACTCTTCAAAAGTCATATTCTTAGACACGTTTAATCCCTGAAAATCGGAGCCAACAAACATTTGGCTTCTGTCTGCTAGTTTCTCCCATCGATCGTTACAGGATATAACTATTCTAATCCAATCCATTTTCCTGTACAAAAATATAATAACGGTGGGGATTATACAATAAAACTGAATAAAACCTTCACGTTGGTCATGCAATAATTCTCAAAAAATTGATAATAAATATCAGAAATTTGTTAACAAGTGTCGAAAAATTAATCAAGAGTCTCTAAGTATAAAAATAAAGTCTCAGACACCCCCAAAAGTCTCGGAGGATGAGACAAAAGTCTTAGAGTATCAATCAAATGTCTTAGAGGATCAAGCTTTCCGAGACTTTTGAAAAGAATGTCCGAGACTTTTCTGCTATATGTCCGAGACCTTTGAAAGAATGTCCGAGACTTTTCAAAACTATATGCCTGAGACTTTTCACTTACATTGGTTGTTATCCTTACATTCTATGGTTGCCTATATCTGTTTCCACTTTGCCTCTCATTGTGTGAAGTGACTCTTCTTTAAGTTCACTCATCTAATCGATATAACAAACCGACACAATGAGTGAACTTAGAGAAGAGTCACTTAGAGAAGAGTCACTTAGAGAATGTATAACAAAATTCACACAATGAGAAGAACAATGGAAACAGATTTAGGCAACCAAAAAAGATTAAAGTCTCGAAGTATCAATCAAAAGTCTCGGAGGATCAATAATAAGTCTCGGACAATTGTTAATACATCTTTGAAAATCGTTAGTAAGTCTCAAACATATTAATAAGTCTCAGACAATTGTTAATAAGTCTCGGAAAATCTTTAATAAGTTTCAGACATATTAATAAGTCTCGGAAAATTGTAATAAGTCTCGAAAAATTAAACTATCCAAAACCTTTGAAAAAACTTTTTATCTCAGGCTTATTCTTTGGTTTGGTTCCCTTTTATTGAATGAATTTTGTTATACATTCACAACCGACAAGATGAGTGAACTTAGAGAAGGTATAGTGTGGTTATACCTTCTCTAAGATCACTCACCATATCAGTTGGTGAATAACAAAATTCACACAATGAACAAAAGGCACAGTGGAAACAGATATAGGCAACCAAAAAATATTAAAGTCTCGGAACATATTAAACAAAAGTCTCGGAACATATTAATATAAGTCTCGGAACATATTAAACCAAAGTCTCGGAGCAGTTTGACAAGTCTTGGACATATAATTTAAATGACAGGTCTTAGATTTATGGATAATAGGTCTCGGAAATGTTTCCAAAGTCTCGGATGATTTTCCCAAAGTCTCGGATTTATACATGTTTTGAGACTTTGTGAAAACTTTTCGAGACTTCTTAAAACAATATCTGAGACTTTTGACAACAGACCTTTGAAAAAACTTGTTATCTCAAGCTTATTCTTTGGTTTGGTTCCCTCTTATTGAATGAATTTTGTTATACATTCAAAACCGACAAGATGAGTAAACTCAGACAATGTATAGTGTGGTTATACCTTCTCGAAGATCACTCACCATATCGGTTGGTGAATAACAAAATTCACACAATGAGAGTCACAGTGGAAACAGATATAGGCAACCAAAGAAAAGAAGATTAAAGTCTTGGAGGATCAAGCTTTCCGAGACTTTTGAAAACAATGTCCAACATATTAAACCAAAGTCTCGAACATATTAATGAAAGTCTCAGAAAATTATAGATGATTCAAAAGTCTCAGAACATGTTGAACCAAAGTCTTGGAGCCTTTTGAAAAGTCTCGGATATATTAGACAAAAGTCTCGGACATATAAATGAAAATCTCGGAAACTTATAGCTGATTTTTTATTTATAAATAAGCATATTCAAAAATCTCAGAACATGTTAACAAAGTATCCAAGACTTTTGAATTTTCCAGACTGCAACTCATTCTACCTACCTCAGCAACTTTAACAATGGAAGAAATGAGATTACCTTGATTTGTACACAAACGAACTTCAACGACTACAAAAGTCGACGAAGATGAACTTCTTACGAGCTGGAGATGAAGATGAACTTCTATGTTGGAGAAAGAGATGAACTTCGAGAAGTTAGAGTCTTGGAGATGTAGTTAGATCTGTAGGTTTACAGAGCTTTTAAAGTTAGAGAGAGAAAGATAAGTTTCGGTCAACAACATACGAAATAGGAGAGAGTTAAAGTGAAGTTAGAGATATAATTTCAAAATGTGTAAAATAAGGGTATTTTTGAAAGTCACTTACTTTGGTGCCTTTTAAACATAAGTTATTAAAGTTGTGCCCATCTTGCAACACCAACCCAAAAGGTGCCAAAAACCCATATTCCTCGACACAAGTCATGGCACAAGTTTCCAATTATTTCTCTTTATAGTATATCTAGTTATGTAAAAATTTATCAATTATAGATGCATACTAGATAGAAAATTCATAAAGATTTATAGGTCAAACAATACAGAATATATTTAATTATAATGATAACACAAATTTAACAAAATTAACATCTATGTCATTCTTTTGTAATTCAGATATCTTTAAAGGTATCACAAACAAATATAACAATCAAATTTCTTTTTATTCTTTTGGAAGAAAAAACAACAACCAATTAAAAGACACATATTGTAGAGAATAATATAAATTGAAAAAAATCAGTAAACATAAGAAGTTGACATGGTAAGCATGCACTAAATAATTTTATAAAATAAAAAGGTGGAAGTTGATTAGTTTAATTGGTGAGGTTTTATCTAAAAAATGGCAAACATTTTAATAAATATGTAAGATGTTTTAAGATCAAATCTCAATCACTATAGGTTGGAGCATTTGGTTTATTATAACAAACCTTATAACAATAATTATTATTAATGAGTATCGTTAACCTGTGTCCTAGGATAACAATTAATTTATTTCTATAAATGAAAATAAAAGACAGCATTTAATCAGTTATCATTGCATTTATTATTTTATTACAATAAAAACTATTTTTTATTCTTTTTTATTGAAATAAAGTTGTTGTTATCTTCATGACACGTATTAACACTATCCATTATTAATAAATAAATTCAGAAATACGATTTACAATAAAAAAACAAGGATATTATTTTGTCACCATTCTTATCTCATTTTATCATGACCACCATTTATGGAATGGGCGATACATCGATTCATGTCATTCTTATTGTTATGCATTTATTATAGTTTTTGCAATTTTATTTTATATAAGAGTATGTGCAAATAATTTCCTTTATATTTGCCCTAAAAGCACAAGTAATGCATTTGATGATAATATTAACACTAAAAAGGTAATAAATCATTGATGTTGTAACAGTTATTACATTATAATTTCAAAAATTTCTTAAAATAATATATATATATATATATATATATATTTTTAAGAATTACACTATTATATAAAATTGAGGTTCTTTTTTATATGAAAAGACTCAAATCCGCAACCTCGTAGTGTATATGTGAGGGGTTTACTGCCGAATCAACTTCATCTCATTAAAATACAATAATTTGTTTATCTAAATAACATAGACTAAATGCATCATGATGCACAACATTGCATATTTAAATTACGTTCTAAAATAATATTTCATCTACACAGTAAAACAATATGATTATGGCACATATCTAAACAAAGGAAAAATAGAAAGTTGATATAATCATATAACGAATACGACAGCTAGCCAACGGCGAGACGTTATAACGACATTGATGAATTACACGTCATCATGCACGTCATGAGTAGTAGAGTGACGGTAGAGCCCATACAGCAAGGGCCAAGTGTATGATGGAATATTGACTAATAAATAAAACGGATATTATTAAAAATCACCCTCTACTTTGTATTATTCGCTCAAATCCAACATCTAGTTTTTTTATTAGTCAAAAATCACGTTTTATTCTCTTCGGTTAATATTTCTAACAAAAATTCCATTTTACCCTTCTATTTAAATATAAAAAATAAAAATTTTAAAAAATTAATTAAAAGAAAACAACAACAACAACAAAAAGAAAAAAAAATTAGTGGAGATTAACAACTTTTTTTAATTAAAAAATCCATTTTTTTTTAAGTATCAAGGCAAGATTAATCACTAAATCTTGGAGATCCAGCGAGAAAACTCCAAAGAAGGGAGAAGTTGGAACCTCCCCCTTCCACGGTGAACGGAGCCACAAACAATTCACAGTGAATAGTTCATGACAAACGTTCTCAACCACTAAACCGTCGACCAAAAATACCCCCAACCACCACCCTTAAAATCCATCCACCCTTTAGTTCCATGGAAAGAGAAGGCTGGAGCCTCCTCCATTCGCGACTAATGGAATCGCGGCAAACAAGGGGAGGCACTAATGAGGTTTTGATATCAATTTTTTAAAAAGTTTTTAATATTGTTTTTCTGTTAACGTTATTTATGTCATTAGTTGTTTACTATTTTAACCTAGGTAACCTAACGGAAAAATTTAATTGCTAACTATTTTAACCTTGGTAACCTAACAACAAATTTAAAATTTTCTCAATAATTAAGGACAAGAGCTTATTTTGGATAAAAAAAAATTAAAAGAAAGAGTGTTTTTTTTTGGCTAATAATAAAAGTAGATGGTGAACTTTGCGAATAATACATACTAGAGATCAATTTTTAATAATAATATACGAATCCGAGTATCCGACGAGATACATCGAATCTTCGGTACATTTAACAAGAGAAGACGCACCTACCTCACAACTCACCAGTCTCGCCAGTCTCAAGTCTCACACCCCACAATCATTGGACTTTGGATATGGCTCGCCTAACACCAGTTTCCTTCTCCATTTTGTTACTATGCTGCGTGTGTGCCGCCGCAGCATCAACCTTCGACGATTCCAATCCCATCAGATTGGTATCGGACGGTCTTCGTGACTTCGAGGCTTCTCTTCTCCAAGTCGTCGGACATACTCGTCATGCTCTCTCATTTGCTCGTTTTGCTCACAGGTCTTTTCGATAACAAAATTAATAAATAAAAACAAATCATCTACTCTCCGATTTTATCGGAAGTCTTCAATCTTCACTCGATTATATTTTATTTTTAGTATTATTGCTTTTTTTTTACAGGTATGAGAAGAAATATGAGACCGTTGAGGAGACGAAGCTCCGGTTCGCGATTTTCTCGGAGAATTTGGATTTGATCAGATCCACGAACAAAAAAGGCCTATCTTACACTCTCGCCGTTAATCGTAAGTTTTTTTGTTTTTAGCCATCGGATTGAAATATACATGGATCTGATTGGTCAGTTATAGGTCTGAGGGCGGTAGGTCCTGATCCGTGAGGAATTTCCTCACGTGCTTGTTAGCTATCAGCTGTTGTTCGATCAGCTTTCCTATTGGTCTGCTCACAGTCCAATCACTTATTGACATGTTGGCATACGCATTAAGAATTATGTTTTGGGCCCTCATCTTCCTAAAAATTATCTAGAGTGCTTGATTTTGTAATACTTTGAAGAAAACATATGATTTATAGGTTTAATGGCTGAAATTATCAAATGAAGGTCATGTTGGTGCTATATTTTCTTTCTGTCATATTAACAAATCAAAACTTAAATAAATAATTCATATTTATTATTTCAAAGTGGTTGTGCACTTCCCTTCACTTATATAACAGGGATTCAAGTGTCACCGTAAAATCATACCAACAGAACAATGATCCAATTAATGTTATATTTCAAATATATATATATAACGACAAAAATAAATATAACCGCTTTATTCACTTTCGTAATTCCTAACTTGTGCCAACATATTAACATTTCCCATTTATTATTATGATTATACAGACTTTGCTGACTGGAGTTGGGAAGAGTTCCAAAGACACAGGTTGGGAGCTGCGCAAAACTGCTCAGCGACCACAAAGGGCAGTCACAAGCTTACCGACCACGTCCTTCCTCAAACGGTACTTCAATGCCTTTCCACTATCAATTCTACAATGACAAGAGATCTTACTAGTTATTATCTTGGGTTCAATAATTTGTAATAGTGGATAACAACTGATGTATTTGTTGCTATATGTACAGAAAGACTGGAGAGAAACTGGAATAGTGAGCCCAGTCAAAGATCAAGGCCACTGTGGATCTTGCTGGACATTCAGGTTAGCTAGAATTTGACTAAATTCAGATTTGTTGTTTGAAGAAATAAGAAAAAGATTCCCAACTTCAATATTTATTTATCAATTGCAGCACAACTGGAGCTCTTGAGGCAGCTTACCACCAGGCATTTGGAAAGGGAATATCTTTGTCAGAACAACAGCTTGTGGACTGTGCCCAAGCTTTCAATAACTTCGGTTGCAATGGTGGGTTGCCGTCCCAAGCCTTTGAATATATCAAATTCAATGGCGGTCTTGATACCGAGGAGGCTTATCCCTACACTGGAAAAGATGAGGCATGCAAATTCTCATCTGAAAATGTTGGTGTCCAAGTTCTCAACTCTGTCAACATTACCCTGGTAAGACTCATGCCCAAGTTTCCTAAGTGCTTGCTGTGAATAGGGAGTTCTTGTAGATTGTTTTAGTTGGATATTATAGCTATACTTGTTTTCACAGCAAATTGGAGGCCTAGCATAAGTTGTCAGGTCAATCTTTATTTATGACGTGCGTGCCCAAATACTGGAAAAAAAAACTGCAAATTCAATTGAATATGGACAAAGAATTGTTCACCTAAATGTTCAAATCAGGAATCTGTATAATTTTTGGTGTATGGATGTATGCTTTTATGTCTCCTGATTTATATGAACAAATGCAGGGAGCCGAAGATGAATTAAAACATGCAGTTGCATTGGTTCGACCAGTGAGTGTGGCATTTGAGGTAGTAAAAAGTTTCCGATTTTACAAGGGAGGAGTTTTTACATCCTCCACATGTGGCTCTACTCCCATGGTTAGTATGACTGATTTGTAGAACGATAAATTCTTTAGGTGGGAATTGAGTGAAAATCTATTAGAAGATACATACAGATTTTGACAGGGGATTCAGTTTGTTTTCAAGTTTTAACATGTCAAAAGTAAATGAATGTTATTCTTATCATTTCTTCAGGTGTGTGCATTGAACACTTACTCCTGTGATGCATTATTGTTATTCTAATTTCTCCGAGTTTATATGCAGGATGTGAACCATGCCGTTCTTGCAGTTGGGTATGGAGTCGAAGATGATGTCCCATATTGGCTTATTAAGAACTCTTGGGGAGACAGCTGGGGTGACAGTGGCTACTTCAAGATGGAGTTTGGGAAGAACATGTGTGGTAAGTTTCCCACTAATTCCAGATCTTCTTGCTCACCACACTAGCAGGCCACACCAGATAGATTAACTGATCAGATCATTGATAATGTCAAGCTCAGATGACCTGAAATATGAAGTCAACTTGAGAAATAGAATTCAGTTACATAGATGTCCTTTAAGCTAACAAAACTGCAAATGAAGTTTTGAACTTTTAAGTAGTTGAAATCCAGCGTTTAATTCCTTTATACTGATGTTGATGATGTGGTTATAGGTGTTGCAACGTGTGCATCATACCCTGTGGTCGCGTAGTCCGTTTCTGAAGAAATTCTTGGCTACACGACAAGTCATTTGGCGAAGTTGCTGTCCATCCCTACATGTTAAAGGTCCTGGTGTAATCGTGGTGCTGGTGTGACGTACAAAATAAGGTCCAAGACAAGAAAGACGTATACGTATCTACAATGGTTGGGCTGTAATGTGGAATTTTTCTTTAGACTGGATATTGCATTGCCTAGAATATTTGCTCAACATGTGTACCGCCGCTGTTGAGAAAAATGAAAGTTATTGTGTAAATAATTTGTTTATGACCAAATCTGCCTTGTATGTTGGGTGGCAATTCATGCTCTCCCCAGGCTACTTATGAATTATACTACTGGATTTATTTATCTTGCGCTCAACTGTAAAACACAAATTACTGGACCCGAACCAGCTAATATTTGTTTCATGTGCATGCAGCAGATATAAAGCCACTTTAAGACTTTATGTGCTCAGGCAGACAAACCGTAAAGACGTATTAAGTGCTATTTTGCTGTTAACACATCAATTTGGAGGCCGCATTGGCTTTTTCATGGTCAACTACGATTGCACATGAAAGAAAAAGCAAATCCAAAAAAGGTGAAATGAGAAAGAAAAGGGGCAAAAGACACAACTTTCTCAGGAATCAGATCCACATGAAAAATTATACACTTTGATATTACAGGAAATTGATATAAAAATTATATCGGTCCATCAAGCCTGGCAGAAAATGCTGTTTTATTTGGAATACAATACAATCACGCTTCTGCCCCATAATATTTCGATTTCATCTGTTTCCCCAGACAATCTCCATTTCTTCATCCTATTCAGAGAACATGCATTTATTGAAAGTTTCTCTATACTAGTGGTGCATAAAGCCATCTGCACAAAGTGGGAAGATGGATGTGGGGGACCACTACTACTGAACAAATATTTGAACTACCCAAACAAAAAGAGATCAAACTAAACTAAGCTTGGATTTGATGGAGACAAGAAAAATGGATATTATTAAAACTTTTCATGTCTCCACTTCCATGTCTGCAAATAACATCAGACATGCAAAAATTACCAAATTCTAGAATCTAGATGTTAACTTCTCTTCTAGCACTTAAAGGATCTTCTCTTACACTGAAAGTCTGAAACAAGATGCAAAATTTTCCTCATGTAATCTGTTGTATCTGGGTTGTCAAGCCAATCGATCAACTTTTATTCCCATATGAAGTTCAGAAAGCCTTAAAACTCTGAGGGTATCCTAACCTGCTGAGAATGAGGGCTCAATAGCATTCAGGATCCGACCAATATTTGGTAAACATCCATTGGTTGCCAGCCTGCAAGTCCATAGACACGAGAAAAGTGTTAAGAGCTTAAGAACATACAAATTAGAGTATATGACAGGTGCAACTTATAATGAGTCCCTTGTAGATAAATTGTAAATTTCATAACATCATTTGAAACCTTGATGGAGATGACAGGCACCCCCACTTCTCAGGATTTTCAAATCTCAATTACCTATCAGGTATGTTATGAACTTCTGCATATGATCAATGATAAAATCTAAGACAGCTCCAAGTCATTTAATGAAAATATACAGTTCGAAAGTCAAACCCAAGGACTCTTTATGGATAGAAATAAAAAACTATTTATTAAAAAATTTCATTATCGGAGAACAAACAGTCCACCAACAACCAAAACAATCATATAAAATCAACTAGTACTCAATTAACAGCTATCCATAAATAAAACAGCAGTATCTAAATTAGAGTGAACAAAGAATACAATTGTCCTAATCACTTAAGAACAGAATCCACAAAGACACCCAACTCATACTATCCCACAATGAGTCCACACCCTCCAGAAAATTGAATTCTACAACTCCTACCCCTCCATAGCATCAAGTCACCATCAGTACAATTCCATAAAATAAAAGCATTTTTCTCTGCTTCGAAAGCACAATATCTCTGAATGAACATTGCAACCAGGAAGGTGGAACAGGTGAACAACCCACTTCAGACTTGCTTCTCTAAAATGATTGTGTGTGTGCCACAATATACTAAATTAAACAGTTGGAGCCTGGAAGTGAGACCTCAGCAGCACTATATTAAAGCATGAAAACATCGACCTAATATAATAATTATGATATGGCTCGCACGTTCCAATACTAAAGCATTGTTCAGACAACTTATATCAAAAGATCCAACTATACGGATGTTCTGGTAATATAATTCATAGATGTTTTGGTCAGATAGCACTACATAAATACATGGAAAAAAGGTAAAATGATTTGTGGGTCTACCTCCATTTATCTTCCAACAAAGATCCACCATGTGGATGCAGTCTGTGTAGTTCTGAAAGGGACAGCAAATGAGGCTATTTGTAAATAAGTACCAATCAGTGCATCTTTGAAACTTAATATTTCAAAAATTGTCTACTTTGTCTACTTCCTTCCATTTAGAAGACTTGGATATCATGTATCACCCTTCATCCTCCTACAACTATCTACATGTTGGCTGTCACCAATAGTTCCTCAACAGCTTTTCCCATTATATATGATATATCTATCTTAGTCCCGGTTCCACACTTCCACTAGCAAGCACTGGATGATTCTATCCATAAACAAGTCTGACTTCAATAGTAATAAACTAGCATTTGTTCTTCCTGAAAAATAAATCTGTACTGAAAGCTACGAAAATACTTGTTAAGCAAAAACAAAAATGATGTGTCATGAATTTAGATCTTCCCAAAGGAACACCATTGCACACACAGGCAATGGAATTTTTCCACGGAATAATTAACCTTGCATGAACTCATACTTAATTACAGGTTAGGTAATTTCCTTGGGCAATTGCAGTGTTGTTGCTTCATGATGTCTTAGTTATTGCTCCTTGCTAGACCCCATATGGTGGTGTGTGGGGAAACTCGATAGTAGTTAACCTCTGTTGATTTTTTTTTTCCCTCATTTTCATGTGAGGAAAAAAGGGATGTGTAGCTTCTTATAAGTTAGTATTTGGGAAGGGTGAAACTATGAAGTTCAATAAAGCTGTCTCTCTTTGAGATTGTGTTATATTTTATCATAAATAGTCTAAAGTCGGGAATAATACAACTTGACAAGCCTTCTTTTCTACTGTAATTCCTTCTTATCTTCTTGCTGTTTCTTTAATCCTTTTACCATTTGTAATCTTTTCTTGGACTGCAAGGGGCCAAACAAACAAGTAGAACTTCGAATATCAAAACAACAAGTCTTCCCCATCAGAATTATAAATATAGTACAATATTAGGATAGAACTGACAAATGGAAATCTCAGAAGATGATTGCATATCTGACAGCCATGCTACATAACAAAATAACTGGACCAAGCAGAACATGACATTGTGAGCAAGGAATAGATTTCATTTCAGATAATCATTCTTAAAACCTATGAATATATAAAACTGGTATCAAGAGACATAGTGACAAGTGACAACAGAGTCTTTATTAATAAATCAAATATTTTCACCAGAAGTAACATGCAGAAATGAACAGTAATATACAAGCTCAACAGAATCAGCACTAATTTGGAAGTGTGTCATTTGGGAGAATTGATGTTTCAAGTCTCACTAAAGTACATGGATAAAATACTTACAGCTATCTCATTTGCGCTCCAAGCTGATATGCTGCATTGGTGCTGGATGCATGATGGTGGAAAGACTTTACACAACAAATGGGTTCTCAATGCAAAATCCAAAGGTTTGAAAGCCTTTCTCTTAGGCAGCCACAGGAATACCAGTAATTGTACTCATATGAATTGCTTTCTTCGAAGATGAAAAACCCAAGTTCAGGTCCTCTGATGCTATTCGCATAATGCGAAAGGCTTCATTAGGCATCCCAGACTTCAAAAGGCAAGATATCAATGAATTCACGGTAATATTATCAGGAGCACAACCAATCGCCAGCATCTTATTAAAAATGCTAATAGCCTCGAACATTCTTCCCTTCACACAATGCCCAATAATTAAAATGGTAAATGTCACTTTATCAGGTTTGCATCTCTTCTCCTCCATCTCTGTCAGAATTGCATTCGCCTCATCCACATTACCCGCCTTGCAAAACCCATCAATCACAGGGTTGTACATAAATGGTTTAGGGAATATATCACTCCACTTTAATTCCCGTAAAAACTGGCGAGCCTCATTTAGTCTATTCTCCTTACAAAGAGCATTAATAAGAACAGAAAAAGTGTATGCATTTGGAGACAGGTTTCTTGCCTTCATCTCATCCCAAAGCTTTAAACCCTGATTCACCTGTCCATTTCGACAATATCCATCAATTAGGGAGGTGAAAGTAACAACATCAGGAAGCCAACCACGGGATAGCATCCTCTCAAACATGGATTCAGCTGAAAACATGTCACCAGCCTTACCAAAGCCATCAATTAAAACATTAAAAGTAACAGCATTGGGTTCAATAAGAGAGCTAATCATCTCATTATATAAATTAGACGCCTCCCCCATCTTACCTAACTTGCAATATGCTGATATAATCGATGTGTAAGTCACAACATCCGGTAAAAAGTCACTTCTTAACTGAACTTCCTTCAACAACTTGTGTCCTCTATCTACCTCATTTACCCTACACATTCCACTTATAAGCGTGTTATATGTAACCACATCAGGAGAACAACCAACACTCCCCATATCATGGAAAAACTCAAAAGCCATATTAGTTTCTCCTATCTTGCACAAACCTCGGATCAGAATGTTGAAAGTCCAAGTATCTGGACGGGAATACAATCCAATATGCTCTTTAAACATGCGAACGGCCTCATCTACTCTATTCATTTTAACCAAAAGATTCAACAAGCTATTGTATGTGATAGTATCCACAGTCACTTCTTCCGAATGAAGCTGAGAAAGCAATCCCTTACCAACATCAATTTTTCCTACTTTCATGAAAGATGAAACCAAAAATTCTATAAGTGGACTATTAGGCAAATGCCCATCACTCCTCATATAATCAAATACCATTTTCGCCGAATCATGTAGACCCATTTCACATAAAGACCTTATAAGCAAATTGTAAGTCTTGAAAGAATGATTAAGACTCAAATTCACTCTACTGAACTCCAAGAACTTCAATCCCAAGTTCGGATCATTTAACCGTTTAATTACCTCAAACGACACCAAAGGAGTCAAGTTCCTACTCAAATAGCTCACACAAGTATCCAAACAACAATGAGGACGAATAAATAGAGTACAAACAACTTTAACAAACCACAACTCGGGACTATGTCGATGGTTTACCTCTCTGTCATTAAAGGGGCGAGATCCTCCGGGGGCAAAACTGTGCAAGTGAGCAATGGCAGCGATAGCGGAGGCTCGAACCCTTGACGGACGGGCTACGTAGAATAGGAGGGTCATGGGAAACCCGACGCCATTAGCAGCCTCTGTTTTACACCCACGAAAGTCCACAGAACTATCTCTTGTTTGAGGACAATCTGGTTTTTTATTGGATTGTGAATCGGGTTTTTGGTTACTGTGTTTGGTCTTCATGGGGATAGTGAGAAACTGAGTAGAAAAACCATAGCAAAACAAAATCCAGGTTGATTTAGATTTATCAACCAAAAATAAATGAAAGCAAAAACCTTTAGAGCATTCAATAATAAAAAATTAAAAAAATACAATTGTGCTCGAAGATTGGATTCAATCCGTTTATGAATCTGATACTGCGAGGAAAATTTGCTGCATTTTAGAGGAAAATGGTTCAAATTCCATCAACGCTTTGACTGATACAAGTGACAAGCTGAGGGATGCGTTAGGGTTTTCGAGCTTGGTTGGGGTTTAGTTTGGGCACGAAAGAGCCTGTGCCTTGGACTGTAATTTGAAGCCCATTATCCGGCCCATTTTCTTTTTTGAGGGAAGCCCATCTTTTTTTAAAAAAAATTACTTCTTATCTTGATTTTATTTATTATTTTTTATATTACCGTTTGGAATGACGCGACTCAAACTGTAATATTGTCATACTAAATCAACACTCCTACCACAGAACCACATTAGATACAATAATGCTAAATATCTCATCTACAACCCTACTATTTCCATCTCAATACACGTGACACCTCAGTTACAACGTGTGTTCCGATGAAAATGGTGGGATTATATATGCGATGTCTAGCATTATTGCATTAGATAATAGTCTAGATTATTTAACTTTTTTTCTTTTGAATAATTATTTAACTTTTAAATCTATTTCATATGCACACAAAAATAATAGAATATATTGATTTGTGGATCACAATGACGAAGATTCAAAAACTTATTCAAGATGCACAACTTTTAGTTTCAGTTTCAAATACGAGAAATTCACAATCATCCTGATTGTGAATTCAAATATACTTTAATCTTTCACTTTTATGGGATCGATCATACTCAAATAACGCTCTCAAAATGTGTGTTTATCACAAATTTTCTAATAGATATATATTTCAAAGAGATAATATGGTGATTGTGGTGTCGATTTTCAATGACCTCTATTGTTGGTAATTGTCATACTAGCGCGTGACACTGAATAGGGTTTTAAATGGTCGCAACAAAACATACATATGCATCAATCAACAATGTTGTGTATGAGAGCACACCCTCTCCTTCCACTCCATTTCCCCTCATTTTCTCACATCCCAAACGCCTACCTAAGCTCAAATCCTCCTTCTCCGTTGTCAAATCCGCCATGTCGTCGTCCACCACCATAAAGGGCTATGTTTACATGTTTGGAGTATTAGTTCAATGGCCCATTTTGATTTTATTTTAGATCATAAAAAGTCCAAATATTTATTTTGAGTATTAGTCCAAATGTTTCAGATTAAAAAGACTCATATCAAAAAAGCTTAAAAGTTAAAATAAAATAACATAGTGCCCAGCTTGGACAAACATAGGTCCAAGAGAAATGTTTATTAAAGCCCAAAAAAAAATTCTAGACATATCAGTATATCACCTAAATAGCTAAATAATTTAGGTTTTTTGTTTTTCTCTCTAGCCACCAACACCCAAATTCCAAATTCGATTTCTTGCAATCTCTCTTAAGTCTCAGGCTCTCAACGCTCTAGGCTCTACTTCCTCATCTCATTCAATCTTCATTAAAAATTCTCTCTCGAGTCTCGATGTTCACTCATTCAAGCCCAGCTGTCTACTTAATTTCTTTTTGTATTATACTATTACACAAAAAAAAATTCCTGATATTGTTGTTCTTTTTGTATAGGGCAAATTACACTGAACCCCTTGAGGTTTGAACAAGTTACACTTAGATGGATAAGTTTCTTTATTATACAATAACACCCCCAAAATTTAAATTTGACTTTAAAAATACTTAAAATGCCCCTAGTTATATTATTTTACACTTTATTTTTTTTACCTTTTAATCAAACACTTTATAAACTTTAATAAAATAAAAAAATTAAATAAAAGATATGATTCATTAAATAAATAAATAGTTTTAAAAAAATAAATAGTTTAAAAAATTAAATAAATAAATAGTTTAAAAAAATTAAATATATAAATATTTTTTAAAACATTAAGTAAATAAATAATTTAAAACATTAAGTAAAAAAAGTTTTAAAAAAATCAAATAAATAAATAGTTTTAAATAAATAAATAGTTTAAAAAATGAGTGAAAAAATTAAAAAAAATTAATTTTTTTAAGAATATATATTAATAGGGACGATATAAGCTCTAAATATCCAAGGAGTGTTGGGAACTTTGAAGATTCTCTCACCATCATCTTTACAGTAAAAGTTTAGATATTTAGAGTTTTTCTTATCTCTATTAATGAATATCCTTGAAAAATTTAAACGTTTTTAAGTTTTACACTTATTTATTTATATTTTAAATTTTTTTTTTAAACTAATTATTTATTTTATTTTTTAAAACTATTTATTTATTTTATTTTTAAAAACTATTCATTTATTTATTTATTTTAAAATTGTTTATTTATTCAAACTATTTATTTATTTAATTAAAAAAACTATTTATTTATTTAAACTATTTATTTATTTAATGAATCATATCTTTTATTTAATTTTTTTATTTTATTAAAGTTTATAAAGTGTTTGATTAAAAGGTAAAAAAAATAAAGTGTAAAATAATATAACTAAGGGCATTTTAGGTATTTTTAAAGTCAAATTTAAATTTTGGGGGTGTTAGTGTATAATAAAGAAACTTATCCATCTAAGTGTAATTTGTCCAAACCTCAAGGGGTTCAGTGTAATTTGCCCTTTTGTATAACTATATAAGATTTGATTTTTGTGTTTTTTTTTCTATTCGCTTGCTAAATTTTGAAGAAAGACCCATAATTGGTTTGTATGTGTTTGGATTTTAAGAGGGTATATTGTTGTTTTGAAGGCATAATTATGTTTTTTTATCGCCCATTAAAATTTTTTCGGAATTGAACAAGGGGACCTATTTTAAATTTTCTGCTATGGGCCTCCAAAAGCTCAAGACAAGCCCTGAATTGAAGGAGAATCTTGAAGAAGAAGTGAAAGATACTATGTTAGGGCAATTAAAGAAAATAATGAGAATTTTAAGGGAATCGAAGCAATTTACTTGCGGAGAGAATTTTTCTCCAAGTCCTAAAGGCTTTTCGATAGCTTCGATTGCTATTTTCAAAGGAGTGAATGAGATGGAAGAAGCCGATTTGAACCTGTATAATGTCAAGGATTATGTGAAGAGTGTGATTGCTGTTGATTACGTGGTCCCTTCGCCTTAATTCCATTCTTTAATTAATCAGGTTATGTTAATTGTTTCTTTGATATATATCAACTTAGAGCAAGAGCTTAACATGAATAAATATTGTAGTCAAATTGTAAGGCCAAGGCAATCTAGAAGTATGCTAATTTCTATAGAATAATGATGAAAATGCTGGTTTTATATATAGATCTATACAGATAGATCAGCTCAAAATATCAGCATAGATATCAGATTACTCCGTCTCTTCTAAAGTCTATCTTTACGATCAACCCAAAATATATATCACAATCTTAAGAAGGGATTGAGGTGCAAAGCCCATATATGTTGCCCCTATTTGCCTTATATTTTTTTTCCATTCTAATTTATTTAAGGAGGTTTCATGTGGAGGATCTTTGTATGTTTCTTCATGTAGGTTCGAATATGTAATGTTTGAGAATTTATTTTGTGACATTACATATGTCTGGTTTGTTATTGTTTGTGAAGATATATTCAGATATTTTCAAGACTAAGGGGGGTCGTTTGTTTTTTTCATTTAAAACTTAATGGGTCTGAATTGAACTCATTAAGTTGTTTTGTTTGTTTTTTTTAAGTGGTCAAACAACTTAAAAATATCAAAAAACAACTGAAAATAAAAAGTAAGAAATCTTGACTTTTAACTTAATTCCAAATCACTGGATTACAATTAAGGGGTTGTTTGTTTTTTTGTCTGATGACTGAACAGTCCTGAATATTTCTGAAGACTAAATACGGACTGAAATCTGAACATGAATGACATGTTTGTTTTTTTTTCTCACATCTGAATGTACTGTCAACATGTTTGTTTTTTAAAAATAAAATTGTCTGAAAATACGTAATTTTACATTTATACCTATACTAATTAAAAGAAGTAATTTAACATGCACAATTCTTTATAACATTTTGTATGTTTTTTTTTTTTGCAAACAAAGTTAATTTAACAAAATAAAAAAAAAAACTAATCAAAGAATATAATTTTGCATATTCTGCAAACAAAGTTTAAGTTAAATTTATTGTCAAAAAAAAAGTTCAAGTTCAAGTTCAATTTTTATGTTGTCCACGTTTTCGGTGAATATAATTCGTGAAACCATTTTTGTTTTTTTGGTTTCCTAGATCATATGCACCAGAAACCAAATAAAAAATAGGTTCTTGAATTTTTCATATACAATAATTATAACATATTCAAGCCACGAAATCTACTCAATATGATAGACAAATTTATTGAGCACTATACATAGTTAGATAAAATAAATAAATAAAGAGTTCTTACCGGGATTTGGCAAGAGAGAAATTCAATTGTTCAATTTTTGAAAAATTTCATTATGAGAAGTAATTATGATTTTTTTCTTTTCTAAAACCTGTTTAAATAAGAAATATGTTAAAAGAAATTTTTTTATACCATATCAAATTAAGATAAATTTGGAAATATATCTTTTTTTAGAGGATAAACTTGGAAGAGAATATTTTAATTGTAATTCAGTGATTTAGAATTAAGTTAAAAGTCAGGATTTCTTAATTTTTATTTTAAGTTGTTTTTTGATATTTTTAAGTTGTTTGATCACTTAAAAAAACAAATAAAACAACTTAATGAGTTCAATTCAGACTCATTAAGTTTTAAGTGAAAAAAACAAACGACCTCTAAGTGCTCGTTTGATTGAGCTTTCTATTGCCTCAAAATGTCTACAAATATCCATTTGAGTCTTATCAACTATTTTAAATTGAGTAGAGACCAATAGAGTTTAAATCTCTACTAGGCAAAAGCCCATGGGGAAGATCTTCTTCAAATTGACTTTTTTTTTTAAAAAGTCTACTAACCAAACAATTATAATTTTTTTTTTCAAAAACTCTATTTCTAATAGATTTACTACAAGTAAATCTTTTACCAATAGAGGTTTTTCAAAAGTCTAACCAAACAAGTTTTCTACTACCTCAAAAGATCTACAAACATATTTATGTTTGACTTTTTTAGAGTTGTTTGGTTGAACTTTTGAGATTATCTGTTTTCAATTCACTAGACTCTAGTAGAGTTTAAATCTCTACTAGACAAAGCTTATGTAAAGAAGCTTCTCCAAATAAACCTTTAAAAAAAAATCTACCAACCAAACAACTATATATATATTTTTTTCAAAAACTCTATTTCTAATAGATCTATTACAAGTAGACCATACAAATAGAGATTTTTCAAAAGCCCAACCAAAGTCGTAAATTAAAGATCCCCTATTATCTTTATGTTGTGTTTGGTTGGTTGGAAAGGAATGGAAAGTCCTTTCCAATCATTCTGAATGTTTGGTTTGCAAATATCTACTGGAAAGGGAATTCCATTGGAATGGGGTTTCCACCCTTTTTGTGGAATGAGCTTTCCACCCAACCCCAATAGAAAGTCCTATCAAATTCCAAAGTAAATTTGGTGTTCCAAAAATAGCCTCCTATATTATTATAATATATATATAATAGAAATATTATTATATATTATACTTTTTTTGTTTCATAAATAACAATAATTATTATATATATAGTATATAATGTATATATATGTATTCTATATTATATATAAACAGAAATTTTCAAGTCAGTACGCACTGATATAACTTCATCAGTGCATTGGATGTGGACCATTATATTTACATACTTTGACTCAAAGTATATGCAATTGTCAAAACTTCTTTATAATTAGTGGTTCACATGCAACGCACTAATACAATATATATATTATATATAATAATATATAATATATATTGTGTTATATAATAAAACTATTATTAATAATAAATATATATTATACATTATGATATATATAATACAAAATATATAATAATATTATAGTGATGTTAAACATCTCAACTCAAATTTCAATTCATATCCTAATGAATTGAATGATGTGTCAAATCGAAATGGATATATATTACTACAGTTTTATCTCATTTACAATATGTTATATTATGTGAATCAAATTAACACATCATCAAATGTTTAACATTACCCTAATCTCTATGACAAACTTGTTCTAATATATTAGTTTGTTATTATTTAAACTATTCATTTTTATGGAGTTATCAAAATTGTTTAACAATATGGAAAATTTTGATTTTTTTTAAAATTTGTTTCTTCCTTTAAATTTCAAATAATTAAAATGTATGAACATCAATCACATTTATAATATATATATAATTTTATTGAATTATGAAGTTGGAATGGGGAGAAGGGGATAAATAATAATATCCTTACCTGATTTGGGGTGGAAACCGAGACGAATATCTATGTCTCAAACGGGTAAGATGGTGATAGGAGGCATGGAGCCTGACCACTGAATAATAATTCAAATTTGTATCGGCACGGCTGGCCCCTTAAGGCCCGACTGCCTTAACGTGTTGTGTCGTGTCAGTGTCATAACTTTTATTGATGGCAACTGTTATTTTATTTTAGCTATCTCATTTTAAGAGATTGCATACCCCTTCAATAGGCACATAAACTGTATATATTTATTTTAATGGTATTGATATTAACACCTATAAAACTTATTAGTACACCTATATTTATTAAAAATTTTAATTAGAAAAATATCTCAATAGAAATTTACCAATAACGACAAATTACTTTAATTAAAAATAAATCAAATACTATATACACTTATATCTTCAACTATATTTCTTTATTAAAAAAACACACCTCTAAAAAAAACTTATGATAAACTCAAATATATAATAAACCCTAATTTTTATGATAAATCATAATTAAACTATAATTTTATTTCAAGTATCAAACTTTCTCATCATCACATGATTATCATATTGTTTTTGTCTTTCTTTTATGTATAGTTATGAACTCTATCAATAAATAAATAAAAAATTTAACGATAGCAACAAATATCAACAAGTTTTTTTTTAAGATAGCCATAGATATCAATAATTTTTTTTACAGATAGTTGTACAAATAAGAGAATTTCAGATTGAAAATCTCTTGACTCCATATATGGTTCCACATATTCCTTTTTATAAGGCTCATACATTTTAGATATTTCTAAAAGTAAATTGGATTATCATTAAAAAATGTTTTGATTCTAAAAATAGTATGATTTTTTTATATATAAATTTGGTGTGATAATAATTTAAGAGTGTTTATAAATAATATGCAACGAAATGAATATATTTAATAGACAGCTAAAATCTAGTACTTGGTGAGTGAAAGAAAAACTTCAATAATAGGCAAAAGATTGCATATGAACACAAGAAAATTCAATATGATATAAAATAACAAGTCAATATGTTTTGAAGGGACACCAATTTCGTTTCATTTCTCTATCTTTGACTTAAAAAAAGATAGAACTTGCAATATATGGCAAATGAGTCGTTGCAAATGCACAATTAATGCAGAAATTACAATTTTCTTTTCTTTTCTTTATAAAAGGCCGAATCTCACAATTCTTTACACAAATCACAACAACAAATGGGAAACTGGTCAAAGATTAAAACTGCAGCGCAAAACGCACTGAAGAGGGTTAGAAAGGAATGCAAGCGGGGCCTGAGGAGGAGGTTTCCAAAGGAACGTAAGCGGGGGCTGATGAGGTTTTCTGATGGTGAGAGCTGCAGCCCGCCGCTGGTTCAATCTCCTCCTGATGATGGTGAGGAAGACATCGACAAGAGAGCCGAGCTCTTTATCACCAAATTATGTCGCCACCTCTTGTTGGAGAGGCAGACGGCCGGGAAACTGGCCAGTGAAAGCTGTGTGCAAAGGTAGTGTCTTTGGATCACACTTCCGACGTGTCTAAGTGCAAAGGTAGTGTCTGTGTGCAAATGTAGTGTCTGTGTCTGTATGCGAAGGTAGTGTCTTTAATCATTATTAAAGAAATAGGAAAACAAGAATGTCATTTTATATTTAATAAATATAAAAATTAAAACAAACTTTATTTGGGCAACATTAAACCCACATTAAAATATGTTACTAAAATATGTTAAAATGATGTAAATTCTAAAATTTTATATCGAATATATTGATTCATAAATTAAAATATAGGTACGCTTATGGCATAATGATTGGGTCGTGCCGTGTCGTAATGTACTTGTACATGTCTAATTGATAGTAGATATGTCTAGCATGGTTCCATATTTGTTGTTTCAACACTGTAAACAAAGAGGATTTTAATTTGAAAAATGCTAATACAATCAATCCGTCATACATTCAAAGAAAAAGTAAGGGTCCGTCCTGTAAGCGTTTTTCGGTTGATGTTTTTCAAAAAGGAAAATGAAAATGAAAATAGTGTTTTTGGTTTCAGTTTCGAAATCCGAAAACACGTCGGTAGCATATACTGAAATCCGTATTTTGAAAATAAAAACGGAAAAAACGCGTCTGGTAGGCTAACTGAAAACTATCGAAAATTGAAATTTCAATTTTCACATTTTGTTTAATATTAAAACAATTATAAACAAATTGATTTAATAATTAACCAATAAAAAAATGATTTAATAATTAACCAATAAACCAATAACCTACAATTAACCAATAATGATTAATTGATGTGGGGATTTTATTTTTTTATTTTTTTGGTAAACAGGGTAGCCTTTAAGTTGGAGCTTTGATGCTTGCAGAGAGTTGATGGAATCGCCATTGATCCGGAGCCCAATTGGAGTTTCGATTCGGTTTTATAGGAGCTCAATTCGCTTGAAAAGAAACTTAATTCCTCTTCCACTCCCGTGCCTTTCACCAAAACAAAATCACGGTTACTCAGCCCATTTCCAGCTGAAGAAGACGACGGCGACCATCTAAAGAAGAGCAGATCGGCGATGAGCTGAAGAAGAAGAAGACCAGATCGGCGGCGGGGGCGAGCTGAAGAGAGACGATGAGGAAGAAAGAAGATGAAGATTGGAAGAGAGAAGATGAGGAAGAAAGAAGATGATGTCAGTGAAGTGAAAAAAGAAAAAAGAAAAAAGAAATAAATTTATCGTTAATTTTTTTGAAAAACAAAAACAAGTATTTTAAGTTTTTTAAATTTTTCACTGTTAACACTGATTTTGTTTTTATTTTGTTTTTTGTTATTAGATTTTGTTTTTATTTTGTTTTTTGTTATTAGATTTTGTTTTTATTTTGTTTTTTGTTTTTTTAATAAAATAAAAAAGGTTAACGAACGCGAATTCGAAATCATTTTGGAAAACAAAATCGAAAACAAACAGAAAAACAGCCGTATGACGGGGCCTAAGACCCAGCGTATCAAGATTCACAATCAAAATAAAATCACAAAAATTCCATCTGCCTAACCAATATCATGAAATGTTCTATTCACCATCCAAACAACACCTCTGTGGTCCACAACCATAATAATATATGTATCATCTATCTTTTATAATTCAGCAATCATAGCATGGAAATTGCATTGTAAAGATGATTTATTTGGTTCCGATAGTGATGCTTCATCAACTCTTTACATTAAAAAAAACCCTAATTTGACTGCCTAAAACCTATATTTGCAGCCCCTCATTTTATTGGCTTTTATACGGAAATAAATAATATATATATATTCCAATCTGATTTATTTAAGAAGGTTTCATGTGCATGATTTTTGTATGTTTTTTCATATAGGTTCGAATATGTAATGTTTGAGAATTTATTTTGTAACATTACATATGCCTAGTTTGTTATTGTTTATGAAGATATATTCAGATATTTTCGAGACGGACTCAAATCAGCTGTCCAAAAATTGTGTTCTAATTTGTGTTTAACCAATCAAATTGGGACATGTACCTACATTTAATTATTATTTTTTCAACTTCTTCCATAAATGTAGACATATATCCTAACTTGTTTGGTTAGACACAAATTGAGACACCATTTTTAGACAAATGATTTGAGTCGTTTTGAGACTAAGGGGTCGTTTGTTTTTTTCACTTAAAACTTAATGTGTCTGAATTGAACCCATTAAGTTGTTTTGTTTGTATTTTTAAGTGGTCAAACAACTTAAAAATATCAAAAAACAATTTAAAATAAAAAGTAAGAAATCATGACTTTTAGTTTAATTCCAAATCACTGGATTACAATTAAAATATTATATTCCAAGTCTATCCTCCAAAAAAAGATATATTTCCAAATTTATCTTAATTTAATATGGTTTAAAAAAATTCTTTTAACATATTTCTTATTTTAAACATGTTTTAGAAAAGAAAAAAAAAACTCTAATTACTTCTTATAATGAAATTTTTCAAGGATTGAACAATTGAATTTCTTTCCTGCCAAATCCCGGTAAAAACTATTTATTTATTTATTTTTATCTAACTATTCGTATACTACTCAATAAATTTGTCTATCATATTAAGTAGATTTCTTGGCTCGAAAAAAGTTATAGAATTATTGTATATAAAAAATTCAAGAACCTTTCTTTTATTTGGTTTCCGGTGCATATGATCTAGGAAACCAAAAAAAATGGTTTCATGAATTATATTCACTAGAAACGTGGACAACATATAAAATTGAACTTGAACTTGAACTTTTTTTGACAATAAATTTAACTTAAACTTTGTTTGTAGAATATGCAAAATTAGATGATTTGATTAATTTTTTATTTTGTTAAATTGAACTTTGTCTGCAAAAAAAAACATACAAAATGTTATAAAGAATGGTGCATGTTAAATTACCTATTTTAATTAATATGGGTATAAATGTAAAATTATTTATTTTCAGACAGTTTTATTTTTAAAAAACAAACATGTTGACAATATATTCAGATATGAGGAAAAAACAAACAAACATGTCATTCAGATTCAGATTTCAGTCCATATTCAGTCTTTAAAAAAATTCAGGATTGTTCAGTGTTCAGACAAAAAAACAAACGACCCCTAAGTGCTTATTTGGTTGAGCTTTCTACTGACTCAAAAGGTCTACAAACCTCTAATTGAGTTTTTTTAGAGTTGTTTGGTTGAACTTTTGAGATTATCTATTTAAGAGTTTAAACCTACCTCTACTAGACAAAAGCTCACGAGGAGGAACTTCTCTAAATAGATTTATTTATTTTTTAAAAAAAAGTTTACCAATTAAACAACTATAATATATATTTTTTTAAAAATCTCTATTTCTAATATATCTACTACAAGTAGACATTTTATAAATATAGATTTTTCAAAAGCCCAACCAAATAAGTCGTAAATTAATAATTCCCATATTATCTTTAGGTTGTGTTTGGTTGGCCGGAAAGGAATGAAAAGAAGACCATTCTGAATGTTTGGTTTGCTAATATCTATTGGAAAGGGAATTCCATTGAAATGGTGTTTCCACCATTTTGGTGGAATGAGTTTTCCATCCAAAACTCATGGAAAGCCATTTCCAATTCCAAAGTAAATTTGGTGTTCCAAAAATACCCTTCTATATTATTATAATATATATATAATAATATATAAATGTTATTATATTATATATATATATTTAACAAATAACATAATTCTTAAATAATAATTATTATATATATAAGAAACTTTTCACCTCAGTGAGTACTGATAAATATTTATCAGTGCATTGCATGTGGACCATTAGATTCGACTGCTTTGACCTAGGTTGTATACACTTGTTAGTGCTTATCCATAATCTATGTCCCATATGCAATACGCTGATATTTTTTATGGGGAAATGGTGAGAAATGTCACTTTTTTGTCTCGCTGTTGCACCAACGTCACCGGTTTAATAACTTATGTTTAAAAGGCACCTATTTTGGTGAACTACCAAAATTGCCCTTAAATAATCAATTTTTAATTGTCTCTGTACTTCCATCTCACACTTGAAACACTGAAGGCAGGAACTCCTCTCTTTCTCTCTCTACAATAAATTTCAAAACTACTCAAAGTTCTTCAGTAAGCACAACAAGGTAATATGTTTGTCTGAAATACTGTTTTGTATCCTTCATTTTTAAAAAACATTTCTTTTGTAAACATGAAACTGGTTTTGTCAATATTGAATTTGTGAAATTTGAATCTCAGATGCTGTTAATAAAAAGCTCGGAGCCTGTTTGAAAAAGCTCGGAGCCTTTGAAAGTGCTCGGAGCCTGTTTGAAAAAGCTATGACACTGTTTCAAAAAGCTCGGAGCTTGTTTCAAAAAGCTCGGAGCCTGTTTGAAAAAGCTCGAGCCTTTGGACAAAAGGCTCGAGCCTTTAGAAAACAAGCTCGGAGACTTGAAAAAAGCTTGAAACTTTGTAAAATAGCTCGAGCCTTTAAAAAACAAGCTCGAGACTTTGTAAAAACACTCGGGACTTTTGTAAAAAAGCTCGGGACTTTTGTAAAATAGCTCGAGCCTTTAGAAAACAAGCTCGGGACTTTGTAAAAACGCTCGGGACTTTTGTAAAAAAGCTCGGGACTTTGTAAACACGCTCGGGACTTTTGTAAAAAAGCTCGGGACTTTTGTAAAATAGCTCGGGACTTTGTAAAAAAGCTCGGGACTTTGTAAAAAAGCTCGGGACTTTGTAAAATAGCTCGGGACTTTGTAAAATAGCTTTTTCCGAGCTTTTTCATAAAAGCTCCGAGCTTTTTCATCCGAGCTTTTTCATGAACTGCCCGAGATTTTTCATGAATTGATCGGCCCGAGCTTTTTCATAAAAGCTCCGAGCCCCGAATGCGTCTGCATAGCGCCACTCCGTCACCGTTAAAGTGATTGCCTGAGTTTCAACCGGACTTTCTCTCTCTACTTCACAACTTTGTCACTATAAACTGAATGAAAGAAAGCTGATGTGGAACAACAATTGAGGGTATTTTTGTCCGTTCACCATAATAGGTGCCTTTTAAACATAAGTTATTAAAGCGGTGACATTGTTGAAATACCACCTCCAAAAAGTGCTATTTATTTTTTGAGCCCTATTTTTTATATCAGTGCGCACTGATGAATGATTGTATATATATTATAATATATATATATATATATATATGTATTATATATATGTATTATATATATAATAAAATTATTATTAATAATATATATATATATATATATATTAGATTATGTGTATATATATAATAATATTATAGTAATGCTAAACATCTCAATTCAAATTTCAATTCATATCCCAATGAATGATGTGTTAAATGCCAGATGGATATATATTACTACAGTTTTATCTCACTTACAACATGTTAGATGTCTAACATTATCCTAATGTCTATGACAAACTTTCTCTAATATATTAGTTTGTTATTATTTAAACTATTCATTTTTATGGAGTTATCGAAATTGTTTAACAAGATGGAAAATTTTTTATTTTTTAAATTTGTTTCTTCCTTTAAATTTCATATAATTAACATGTATCAACATCAATCACATTTATAAATATATAATTTTTTTTATTGAATTATGAGATTGGAACGGGGAGAATGGGATAAATATCCATACCTGATTTGGGGTGGAAACCTAGATGAAGATCTATGTCTCAAACAGGTAAGATAGTGATAGGAGTAGACACGACGTCGGTTCCGGTTCCACCGGTTCGATTCCTTTTTTTTAATCTTATTTCATAAAAACATTAGTCATGTAAAAATGTAATTGATAAATATATTTTATTGGGTCACCAGCAAAATAAAATAAAATAAATAAATGACAAATTAAAAAATGAAATTAAAATAAAACTAAAAAAATGTAAAATTGGTCTTGCACTTAATTTTTATCACAATTAAGTTGTTTATGCATCCTCTTAAAGGTTTAGAGGAATCAAATGCCACATAGTTCTCTACCTTTTATTGCATGTTTGGAGATGGCGATTGGCGTGGAGTCGTGGACTAATCATTAATCGTTGCCATGATCATCCGTTCGACTTTTAGCCGGTTGATCATCTTTAAAGAAATCGTATGGTTCCTATTAATCGGTTTCTTGTTGTCTATATTGAGTCATCGTCCAATCTTCGACACAAACTTGCATCTGAAGCGATTTCGGACTTATAAGGGAACGTCTTGGGTCTAGAATATTTCCACTGGCGCTGAACTGTTGTTCCACCGCCACCTTAGAAACTGGTGTTGAAAGGATTTGTTTGGCTATCATAGCCAAGATTGGAAAGTACCTTTTATGCTCATTACACCAGTGTAGGATATCAAATTTTTTAACTTCAGTGTCTTCTATGAACTCAAAAGAGGTACTTAGATAAAATTCAAGCTCGAAATATGTGGTGAAACTTGATGAAGAAGAACCTCATAATTTTTTGGTTATTTTGGATAAAAGATTATACCCTAAACTAAAAAATCCAGAGGATGATGAGGAATGAGATACATTTTGAGTTTGTGGAACATCTATGTTCAGTGATGGACCATAAACTCTAAGATATTCATCATATAAATCATACAATAATGTCTTAACCCTAGCACAACACATATCAATATCATAATTTATTTTTAAACCTTGTTCATAATAAACAGAAAGATAATCGGGCAAACTTTCTAATCTACAACGTGGATCAAAACACAAGGCAATCAAATAAATATTTGTAAACACTTTATAATATTCTAACCATTTTTCCTTCATAGCAGTATCAGACTCATGTAATTGTGAGTCGGATTTACAATGAGCAAATGCACCAGCAATATTAAGACTCTCAATAATAAATAAATTAGTTGTAAGATAATAAACACCAGATAAATTGTTAGTAGCAGTATAAAAAACTTTTAACAAACCACAAACATTGCTACAAACATCTCAATGACTTTGATAAAGATTAATGTGACTAACATGATGTTGAATAAAAGTAACTAATAAATCCATATATTCATAACTTCTAGCAAGTAATTTATAAGTAGAATTCCAACGTGTTGGAACATCACGAGGAAATCTAATGGCACGCCTGCCATTTTGTTTACAATATGCTGCCCATGCTTTCATTATATTAGGATGTTTCCACAAAAAATAGAAGGCATCTTTAATAGGTTGAATAAACTGTTCAAGAGTTTATAATCATTTTTGAATACATAAATTGAAAACATGGCATGCACATCTTTGATGAAAAAATTTACCACCAAGATAAGGTTTGCATAATTTAATTAAAGCAGGAATAGCACCGATATTGCTAAAAGCATTATCAAAACCAATTGCAAAAAAATTGTTATCAATTTTATACTCTGCAAAAATAATTCTAAACTGTCTAAAAATATCACCAGCAGTGTGTTTATCATCAAAAACTCTAAATGCAAGAATTTTTTTTTGGATAGTCCATGTATTATCCATATAATGGCAAGTGACACCTATGTATGAATGCATTTGCCAATGGTCACTCCATATGTCGGCACATACGGAAACACTACCATTATATCTTTCAAAAAAAATTCCAACATTTTCTTTTCTTTTTCATAAATGTCTTCAAGTGTTTCTGTGAGCGTGGTTCTAGGAACACGACATGCAGCATGATTTAATGCTCATTGACAATAATTATTAAAACCAACTTTTTCACCAAAACTAAATGATAAGTGTTATACTGCAACTATTCTAGCTAATTCTTCTCTATTTTTTGCATCACTATATTTAAATAATTGTTGGTTAGGGATAACGTACCTGAAATTTTGAGCTTACGAACTCGATCTGACATATATGTCTTGATGTGCGTTCGTTATATGCTTCTGATATATGCCATATCCTTCAAATTTGTGCCATTTAAATGTTTTTTTACAGTAATTACAGATCACTATAGTTCTTCCATCTTCTTGCGTAACTTTCTTTACATGGAGTACGAAGAGATCAGATTTAATTTGCTTTGGTAACTTTTCTTCCGTCTGTGGATCAAAATCAAAATCTGGAGGGGGGTTGGGATCAGGGCCATTAGGGCCAAGATCAGACATATTTTCTGATTCGCTTGTCAAATGGGGGGTGGCATTGGGATGGGGTTCAGAAATTCTTAGAGAGGGATGAGATTGAAGAAAGTTTAGGCTTAAGTCTTCAGCATAGACTTGGTGTTGTAGATATTCGTGATAGGCATGGTCGTTATGACCGAAATTATCCGTCATACGACCCCTACTTTTCATCAAAATGGAACGTCTGAGACCGTCACCACTTCCACTTGCCATTTCAAAAATTGAATGTAAAACTCCTTAAACAAAAAATGTTAAAAATAAATGTTTAAATGGTTGAAAATAAATTTGGAAGAAAATTAGAAACTTAGTAGTTAGTAATTACAATTTGCAAATAAAATAAATTGCAAATAAGATAATTTTCAAATAAAATAAATTGGAATTTGGAAACTTATTAATTGAAAATAAAATAAAATGCAAATAAAATAAATTGTAAATAAATGAAATTGGAAACTTAGTAATTGACTAATTGCAAATTAAATTAATTGGAAATAAGATAAATTGCAAATAAAATTAATTGGAAACTTACTAACTCAGTAATTGCAAATAATATAAATTGGAAACTTGGAGAGTTGGAGTCTTGGAGAAATGAAAATTGAGAAATGAGAATTAGAGAGAATTGAGGGAATTGTGGTGGGGAAAAATGAATGGAGGGGTAGGTATTTATAGAAATGAAAAAGAGAAAAAAAGTAATGAACCGTTGGGCCTCCAACTGTCCGGTTTTTAAAAAATTAAAAAAACTAAAAAAAATAAATAAAGTTGGAACCAACCGATTCAATCCAAAACCGAGCCGCCAGTTCTGGTCTGGGTCGAACCGATAGGTTCCGCTACAAAAGGAACCGGAACCGAAACCGAAACCGGTTTTTCAGTTTCCGGATTCGATTTTTTGAAGCCTGTTCCGGTTCGATTCGCCGGTTCGAACCGAATCGGCGTTCGAACCGGCGTCATGTCTAGATATAAGGCATGGAGCCTAACCACTGAATAGTAATTCAAATTGGTCTCATCTCAATAATTTTCAAAGCGGCGTTACTAGCCCAATACCCGGATTGTATTATATAAAGATTAACAATGCTTGTGCATGAGAGATTGAGTGAGACCACAACCTCTCCCGTCCACTCCATTTTTCTGTCATTTTATCGCCTCCCAAACGTCTATTCAAGCTTAAATCTGCCATGTCGTCATCCATCATCAAGCACGTGGTCCTCTTCAAGGTCAAACCCGAAGTCCACTTTGCCAAAGTCGAAACCATGATCACTGACCTCAACGGCCTCATCTCCATCGACACGGTCCTCTAATTGACCTCCGCTCCTGTCTTAAGGACCGCCGGATCCTCCCTCTTCACCTTCACTCACTTGCTACACATCCGTTACAACTTTAAAACCGACCTCGGCATCTACGCTCAGCACCATAACCACCTCTCCGTCGTTATAGAGTATGTTCTCCAGGTTTGTGAGGACATCATGACAGTGGATGGGGTAGTCAATCGGACTCTGAGCTTCATGGTCGTATCGCCGGGGTCAGTCGTTAGAGTCACGTTTATGAAGTTGAAGGAGAATCTTGGAGAATTGTAGGGAAAAATACGAAAAAACGCAGCAGAAGCGAGACTAAAAACGAATTTAGTATAGTTTAAAATTTTTCCAATATTTGAACCTTAACCCTTTAATTAATTAAACATACATATATTCAAAAGATATCTTACCTCTTATCGCATGATCCGTTTGACTTAGTGTCGATGGTAATCCGCAAGATCTTCCAATCCGATCACGAACGTGAATCACCTAAGAGTGTGATCTCCCTATTCTTTGAATTGCGTACCTGAGAATGGAAAAACGAAATCTTCTTTCCTGATCGTTAATCACAAAAACTCCAAGAGCCTAGAAAGATCGTTCCAGTCACTTTTGAATTCACAATCGTTATGATTGAAACTCACATGAACCTAAATCGAAAGTGTGCACAAAACCTTTTTATGTAAAGGCTTGCAAGTGCACTATCGAATTTAGAACTATCTTTCTCTCTTCCTCTTGGCCGAAATTTCACTATGTTTTAGAGTTGAATTTTTTTTTAAGCAAAAGAAAAATCTCTCTAGCAAAAAGCATTCACTTTGGCCGAATTTTATCCCATCATATATATAGGGTGGCCGAATTCTATTGCTCATTTAATTAGGGTTGACCGAGCTCTCTTAATAGGAATTCTAGGGTTGGCCGAATTCCTCACTTTAAGAGGATTTGTGCTTTACCCAAATTCCTATCAACTCAAGAATCCTAACCCTAATCCAACTCATAAGTGTATTTGTGATTATATTAAAGACTTCCTTATTTGATTAGATAAATAAATTCTTTATTTATCTACTTACCAAATCAAGTCTTTTATATTTATTATACTACTATAATAATATACTACTAGGAAACATAATTCCTAGTCAGAAAAAGATTTTGATTTTTTTAATTAAACAATTAATTCATCAATTAATTAATTTCCATTTAATCAAACAATAAAATAAAATAATATTTTAGGCTATTATTATAGTCTTGCCGCCCACACACAAAAAATATGGGCAAAATATTATTTTCTTATTTTATTTAATATATTCATGCTTTAAATAAAAGCTCACATGTGAACCAGACTCATTCTTACTAAAAGAAACAAGCCCACATGCCTCTCATTAATATATTAATATAATTTGAGCAAGCCCATTAAATAAATAATGTGCAAATTATATTCTTAATATATTAAATACAATTCTAGATGGACCTATAAATTAGTCCGGTAGAATATATCAAGTGATCCATGCAAGTTCGTGTAGATTGGGGATCTTGGCGAGCTATCTAAATTTAAGCTTCAATAAACATAACATAATCACAATCAACAAATGATTCACTTAGTTCATTTCTCATAGTCTTTTGACCTTATGATTATTTACTTTTGACAATTATAATAATTAAACTATAAATGCTATAAGATTTGTTAAACTAGAAATCATTTTATTAATATGAAAAATTTATCAAATACACTAGTACAATCTTGTTATTGAGCATAATCCTAATAGTATCGTTGGGGTCTGTGGTTAGAGTCACGTTTATAAAGTTGAAGGAGAATCTTGGAGAATAAGTGAAAGATGAAGTGCTAGGTGTAATTAAAGAGAATTTAGGAGGAATCAAGCAATTTACTTGCAGAGAGAATTTTTCTCCTGCCAGATCTAAAGGCTTTTCGATAGCTTCGATTGTGACTTTCAAAGGAGTGAAAGAGATGGAAGAAGTCGATTCAAACGGGAAAGTCGAGGATTATGTGGAGAGTGTGATTGCTGTTGATTACCTGGTCCCTTCACCTTCGAATCTTTAATAAGCTAAGGTTATATCAACTTTTAGAGCAAAAGCTTTATATGATCATATATTGTAGCTTTTGATAGTTGGATTATTGTATATTATCGAATTTGGAAGGCGAAGACAATTACATACGTTGAAATTCATACAGGCCAGAAGCCACGGCTAATGAATATTGATGCAGATGCTAGTTTATATACAGATCTAGATGACTGTATAATGTTTTGATTACTCCATGTCTCCATAGATATACAGTCAATTAGGATTCTACATGTAAAATTGAGAGTTGGATCCTCTTTTTACCTCATCCTCGTAATCTATTGTCACGTATCTAATATGGTAACTCAATGTTCTGGATTAATTATATTAATTTTTATGTCTTTACTCTACTAAAAGATAGAATTAATTCAGGCCATTGATTTTTATGTTTTTACACATTGCAATAGATTATAAAGGTGATGAGGTAAAACTGATAATTTTGAAATGCATTAGCAATAAAGTTTCGGGCCAGACTCAGCACTTGCTATTCTTAGATGTTTTACATGTGACAATAGATTACGAGGGTGATGACACTTAAGGTGAGGATAATATCCAAATTCGTAAGGGCCAGTTTGAGATAACTTTTACTTCTGACTTTTGTCAGTAGAAGAAGAGAAGTAAAAGCCTGAGCTTTTCAGTTACTGTTTAGATGATATATTTTAGAAGGGCTTTTGTAGCAGGAAGAGCTTTTAAGACTGTTTGGTTATAACATTTTAAAATCTCTTCTAATTATGATATGACATTTATACCCTTGAAGAAGAACTTTTAAACATGTTTGGTTGTAATTAATTAAAATCACTTCTAAATATGATATAACAATTTTACCTTAATTGGAATAAATAATATATGTACATTATTTAAATAAAAGTTTATTTCATATGAGATAATATAACATTCTTTTGAATCATATTACCATCTCCAGGATTTAGTTCTCTAATCATACCCTTAAAATGAATGCGAGATTTGCCAGGACAATTTGGCCAGCCCTCAGAAGATCTCCATAATATTTTTTAAGGGGCTTTTCTTAAATAGCCATAAAATTAAGCCTTTATTCAAGAATATCCATGTTCAATAAGTTGATTGTTTTTATCCAAGAGAAAACATTTTTGGACATTAATGCCCTTAGTGGAAAATGACATGTCATATATTTTTATTTGTTTTACAAAATTGAAAAGAAAAAGATGAAATTAAGAAATTGGTAAATTTTAAAGTGTAAAACCGTAAAAATAAGAGTCTTATTTACAGAGAGATAGAAATGGGGTTTTGCAGAGAGAGAAACTGGTTTTGCAGAGTTTGAAATCAGTTTTGTACAGTGAAGACGAAGAACCCATTGAAGACAAAGAAACCATTGAATACGAAGAACCGACGAAGAACCCATTGAAGACGAAGAACCGATTGAAGACGAAGCCGAAGCTTTCATAAAAAATCAACGAAGGTATGTTCTTGGATCCAAAATAAGAAATCTGTTTGGGTTTTATGGTTTGATTCGTGAAGTTAGGTTTTCCAAAGATGATTTTTGTTTTCTGATTTTAAATAGGTTTGTGTGTATTCCAATGAGTGTTAATTTGATTTGTCTTGAGCTGTTAATTTCTTCTAGTGATAAGCTTTGACATGAACATTATGAGATTTTGGTTAGGTTTAGATGAGATTAAACAAATAATTGAAGAAGAAAATTACTTAAAAAAACATGGGTCGTACTGTTTGCTTCGAAAATATGTATTTGAGGTACTACTCTCCTTCTCTGTTTACGAAGGTGTTTGTTTTTGCCCTGCTTCTTGGTTGGTCCCCTGATTGGAGGCGTTGTTCTGCTTTTGTTTCTGTTTGCTGTGGCTTTTGTATTTGTTTGTCTTTGGTTGCCTTGCAGGCTGCCTTTGGGTTGTTGCTCTTGGCATTATTGTTTCTCTTTACTTGTTAATAAAGCTTACATTTTCAAAAAAAAAAAAGATTTTTTGATGTACAAATCTGTCTTTGTCATATTTTTTGCTTCAAAAATGTGTTTTAAGATTTAAGGTTGAATGAATGCGTGTTGTAGGGTCAACATCAGTTTTTTTAATCCCATACTTTTCTTGAATTTAAGAATGAGGGAATTCCATTTATGTTATTTGTTTTTTAAAAAAGGCATTATCATAATGGTTCTTTTGAGTCTGGACCTACATCAACTATAGCAGAGCATCACACACACACTCACAGTCGCAGTCACATACTCTCACAACACAAGTCCTATGTGGTGTGTGCTAGCTTTAATTAGATTCTGATATATGTAATTAGGTGATTATATTAGTTACTGTTTCTTCAATTCTTATGACAACCCAAATTTTAATCGGAGATTTTATGAAAATTTTCTTTGCCCATGTGTGTCTATTGTTAGTATGTAAGACTTGAGATTTACGGTAATAAGCTAACATGTATCTCGCTTGTAATGCGAAGATAGATATATTAATGTAAACATACATGTCTAAAAGGTGATTACATAAATAATTTAATTGAGTTTTTAAGAAACAATTGCTTGAATTTAGAGTAGGGACAATTCATTCGGTCTTGAATTTCTACAATCTTTGTTCATTTAGCCAATGGGACAAAATAACAATATACTCAAATGGGCAAGTGGATATGTGTGGTTTGAATATAACACAAAGGCTAACAAGCATACTAATTTATAGATTTGACTTTAGTATTAAGTGTGGGACAGTCCTGTTAGGACCATTGTTGTTTTATTCATTTACAGGTTATGAGTTGTGAATGAGGCTGGGAATTTTTTATTGTTCTATGGTGTGCTCATTTACCATGGGAGTTGCAGCTTACAGTTGTGCTATAAAATTGACTATGAGATATATACATATATGCATATAATTACTGATTGATTTTCTAGGTTAGGAAGTGATTTGTTGTGATGATCGAAGATGTATTAAAATTGTAAAATTGCATCTGGTATTGATTTGAGTACATTGTTTATAATCTTATCTTGTAATGTATTTTAGATTACATCGTGTAATGTATTTTATATAACATCGTGTAATAGAGTTTTTAACAGTGTATTGCAAACTGTTTGAATGCAGATGGTTATTAATGAAGATGAAGACCTGGATCAGTATTTGGTATACCCAAAGGATACATGGTCATATAACATAACGATAAACACTCACTGCGAACATAAGTTCATACGTTAGATTGAAAGTGTGTTGCGTGATTGCGGTGAGTTGGACGACTTCGGGAGCAGCTGTTTTGGCCATTATTTGGATATGCCAGAAAGGGGTTATTTTCAAGCCCAGTACATGCACAATTTATTTTTAAGACAAATCACACCTCTTGGTGTTAGCATGAACGAGATGTGGTTTGCTTTGGGGAAGACTAAGGTTAGACTAGGCGCTAGGGAGTTTTGTTTGTACACCAGTTTAAAATTTGGTGAGCTTATAGATATATTTTTAAGGGAATATCAGGCGGTTCCGAATGGTATTCACTTTAGATATTTTGGTGGATCATGTTTGTTGGTGGACAACATTATCGATATGTTTTTGGCGAAGTCGTTTAAGCGCCCAGGTGATGCTTTAAAGATTGCCCTAGTGTTGTTTGTAAACTACATTCTTTTCGGTGTAGATGAAAGGACTCCAGTTTCATATTGGCTGATGACATTGGTTGAGGACACAAATGCCTTCAATAAGTTTGCTTGGGGCCACTACGTTTTCAAGATGACACTGCATTACATCCGTCAAGGATTCCGGATGCCTGATCTGACAGGTCCTACATGTAGATACAACCTTTATGGTTTTGTTTGGGGTGTTCAGGTATGCTTGAAATTTAATAATGCTCAATTTATAACTATACATTAATAATGCTCAGTTTTCCTTTATGGTTTTTTTTTTCTTGTTTGGCAGTTTTTGGCAATGGAGGCCATCCTAGTGATACGCCATAAGCTGGGCCATTACTTAGGTTCCGGTTATCCCCATTTTAAAAAAATTGATTTCATCACAAAGGCGTCAAAAATGCGTGAAAGTTGGTTAGGCACGGAGTTAGAAGGAAAGGTGAATTACATAATTCCTTTTTTGATTTTTCAAAATTTCATATAAATATTTTGTAAGTTACTGACCTTGGACATTTTTTTTAAAGCTTACCGGTCGACAAGAGCTCACTCCCACAAAACTTGAGTCGAAACAAGATTATTGGATGGACGTTGATATTGACATGTCCCTAGGTCCGCAGTTTGAACCACCGATCTTAATTGGTGCCAATGAAAGGCAAGCAGAGCCGTCAAGAAAAAATGATGGGCTTAAAAGGAAAAGAAGATATAAAGGTCCCGATGTCCCTGCTAACGAAGACAACAAAGACCACTCAAAAAGGCAGCCTCACGTAGACAATCCACACAGTATGATGCTCCAAGGAATTGAGAACATAATGCATAATAAGGACCAAAACTGGAATTGGACTAAGGACAACATTCCCGGGTTGAAGAAAGATATGGCTTGTAATGGTTTCTAAACGTTCCCGGACTGTTATTTCATTGTTGAAAAGAATCGTGTAATGGTTTCTAAATTTCACCGTGTAATGTTTTCTAAATTTCACCGTGTAATATTTTCTATACCTGATACCTGTTATCAAAATAATTTTTTTAGACATACTGCCACAATGTATTTGGTACCTGGTACCTGTTATCAAAATAATTTTTTTGGACATACTGCCACAAGGTATTTGGTACCTGGTACATTCATTCACAGTAATAAATAATTTAACATAATTAAACACTAACAAAACAAGTTTAACTTTCACAATATTAAAACAGTAATAATAAAACATAAATTTAAGTTCAAATACATGATCTGAAATCTAAAATATTTAAGTTCGGTTACAAGTTCTGAAATCAAAAAGTAGAAAAGGTTTAAACACCAGTATCATCTTCATCATGCCTTGAATCTCTTATGCTAGTCTGCCCGTGGGGGCATGTTTGTTTGTTATGCCCTTGACCGCCACAACCACGACATTTGCGTTGTTTACGTGTTTGAGTTGGCTGACCCTCGGTTGTCTTTGACGCTGTGAATCAGATGGGAGTTGGACAATTTTGTCGATTATGGCCAGCTTGTTTGCACCACGAACATGTTCTAGATTTCTTTCCACAATACTCTCGTGTTGATGGAATCCTAATCTTCTTTGGTCGACCAACCTGAGATATCCATGTAGGAGCTTTCACAACTATTGAGCTGATTTCTTGAGGAACACCCCACTCGCTTTGGTGTCCGACTGGTCTAATAACTCCAGAATATGCTTCAACCAAACTGGTTTTCTTATAGTAATCCGAGCAAAAATCGATGAATGGTTTTTTACACGCACGTAAAGCAGCCAAAGCATGTTTACATGGCAAAAAATCAATTTGGAATTCTTAACAACTACATGTCCTCTCTAGAAGGTTTACTAGTCCGACCTTGTCACCGTCCTTGTCACCATCCTTAACCAAGAATTCATTCCAATCGATCAGGCATACCGTGAACATAGTAGAATCTTTGTTACGTTCATTTAACAAATTTGTTTCCCATGTCGTCAACTGTGAGCGCAAAGTTTCTGCATGATTCTGTCGATTGTGGAACCATTTTTGCATCATATCCCGAATGAACTCTATCAAAACAGTCACAAGCATCCGAAGTGCATGTCGTAGACATGAGTTTAAGCATTCTGCGATACTTGATGTCAACATCGCGTATCTTCGTACCGGAGAGTAAGCACGTGACCATTTTTCCTTCCCAATTTTCATGAGATAGTCATATGCCTTTTGGGTGCACCTGCTGGAGTTGATTCATTTCCTCCATAAACACAGACTCCTTGTAACACTTGGATGCATGCTTAAAAATTCCAGTAACATCTTCCCTTTTGAACCTATTTTTGATGTTCATTACCATATGGAAGCCACATAGACCATGTGGTGCATTGGGATGTACAATTTTCATTGCCTTTGCAATCCCTTTATACTGATCGGATATGAACATATAGTCTTCGGGGCATCCGATGCACTTACGCAGTTCTTTCAAAAACCAGCTCCACGACTTTCTTCTTTCCTTCTAACTAATGCCAAATGCTAGTGGATACACTTGCTCGTTAGCATATTTGCATACAGCAACGAACAATATACCCTGAAATCTTCCTTTCAGATGAGTCCCATCAATAGCAACAACAGGCCTTATAACCGCGTCAAACCTACGAAGACATGCACCGTATGCGAAGAAGCAGTATCTAAATTAATTACGACCATTCAACGAAAAAGATGTAACAGTGCCAGGTATGACGGAATTTGTTGTAACGACTCGGCCGCTGGTCCGAATACAATCGACTCGGCATAATCCCTTGCTCGCCAAGTCATAATGTAAAGAATTTGGAGACCATATTCTAACTGCATCTCTATCATTATATCTTTGGGTTTCAAAGTTGTGCCGTTCACCCGAACCTTTGGAGAATATAATTCACCAATAACACAAGCACCAGCTTGTCGAAATCGAGCATGAAACCCATCAATGGTGCAACTGTGTTCCTTGTTATATTTTTGAATCTGCCAATACTCTCCTTCACGCATTTTTGCTGCACCTAACTTGAAGACACAATTGTCATTCTTACAACCTACTTCGAATCTCTTTTTACCAGACCTCTTGATTCTGAACTCAAACCGTTCTTTCAGTGCAAAAAAACTCAATTCCCTTTTCAATTTTTGTTTGGTAGAAAAAATCTTACCTTTATAAAATCGACCATTAGTACTCGATGGTTCATCATTGTTAATAGTTTGGATTGAGTACTTATCTGTACCAGGAATTATCCAAGGCCGAGGGATTAGAGATGAACCATCACCAACTAAGTCACAACCAATAGAACCATTATCATCTAAGTCACAGCCACTACCACCATCACCATCTAAGTCACAACCACTATCACCATTATCATCACCATTACCATCCAAGTCACAACCACTATCACCTTCACCATCTATATCACTACCACTATCACTATCACTATCACTATCACCATCACCATCTAAGTCAAAGCCACGATCACCATTATAATCACCATCACCATCTTGTTGAAGCGGGTATTGTTCGGGTAAGCCATCCAGTCCATTCTCTAAAAAGGTTTCAAATGCAGATGTTGTGGCACATACTTCGTTATTAGTCCCAACGTCTTCTGATGCATCATTAATTATGGGTGGAGGGTCATTAACAGCTGACATTGTTTGCTTGCTTGATGACGGTATTGTTGGGTGATGTTTGCCATCTAAAACTGATGGAATTGATCCACACATTATGTTGCTCCAACAAACGGGTTTAAATTGAGAAGTCAATTGTGCAATGAAGCTTTGATGCACTTGTTGAAGGTCAGAGTGTTGTGGGAATATGTTGTTTTGTTGTGTATGTAGTTGAGATGGTTGGCCATATGTTTGGAAATAAGGTTGGGCATATGGTTGTTGAATAGATTGGGAATATGGTTGTTGAAAAGGTTGAGAATATTGATGTGCAAACGGTTGGGGAAAATGTTGGAACCCTTGTTGGAGAACACTTTTCGAAGGAATTTGAGTTTTCATTTCTATGCCATTTTGCATGTTACCACCAGTCGTCTCATACCTTATAATAGTTGTTCATATACTTCTGGAATAACCCTATCTTCAGACATAAAAAATGCCACATCTCTGTCATTTTTAATTTTTGGAATGGCATGCCTCCCACTCGTAGTCATAACAGCCCTTAATTCAATGTTGTAACTAGATGAATCAATCCTCACCATATCTTCAATTGTATTCATTAAGCTATTGTATGTCAAATCACGAGGTACATATACCATTTCTGAATCATCACCCTCATAGTTCTGACCAAACCACTAGCCACCGTATGAAATAAGCAATCACAACTCTTACATTACTCTGCACAAACAGCATTCCAAAATAATATATTATTACACGATTTAATATATATTACATTACACTGAGACATGTTAATATTATTACACGATTAAATATACACATCTTTACACAATATAATTTTCCGTCGTCCAATGATTCTGGGTTAACAAAAATACAGTTCGTAAAACTTTCTAAATCGATTTCATATTCTTAATAATTACAAGAAAACAACAACATACGTTCCTATAACAGTTTTAAAACGAAAATGAAAACAAAAACAAAAGCAATATACCTTCGATTATAAAACAGTAACGGTGAAGATGTGAGACGAGTGATTTGTGGACAATGTAGAGAGAGAAAGCTAATGAGAGAGAACGTTGGGTAGACAGATAGAGAGAGACAAATTGATGAAAGAGACAGATATTGATGAAAGAGAAGCATATTAATAATGTGTCTGATAGATATAATTTGAAAAAGTTTTTTCATTAAATTGAAAAAATCTTTTTTATTAAATTCAAAAAGTAAGGGTATTTTGGTGAAGTCACCTATAATAGTGGATAAAAACAATCAACGTATTGAAAGTGTATATTCTTGAATTTAGACTTAATTTAAAGGCTACTTAATGGAATTCCCTCTATTTTTTATTACCATTTTAATTTTAATTTTAAATAAAACAATTAAATTGGTAAAAAAAACCATCAAATTAATAATAAAAAAATTCTTAAAATTACATTCAACACATTCGATCAAACCCAGATTCAACCGAATCCATTTCCAGAACCTAACATCAAATCCACACAACCTAGAACTAAAACGGAGTCACCACCTCCAAACCACCACCAAAAGCACAACACCACCAACAAATCCACCACACAGCTGTCACAAAACCCAGCTCTGCCGCCCATTCGAACCCAGAAACCACTTCCACAACCAAAATCGAACCCAGAAGTCATGGTAATCCTTACTCGTTCAGACTTCACATCAGCAACAACATATAATTTTTTTTTTTGAAAGGCAGAAGATTGCCATGCATTTTATTAGAAATCAAAAACACACCACACATACACCCAAAACAACTCCAAACCAACAAACACAAAGACGAAATCGATCCACACCAGCTTTGAAAACAGAGAGATGTCGAGAATCGATCCACCGCCTCAATTCACATCTCGATCTCCCTCGCCGCCATGATTTCTGGGTTTCTTTTTGTTGAATGAGTGAGAGAGATGAGAGAGAGACCATTTCAATTGGAATTGGTTTTTGGATACAATTGGAATTATTAGTTTGTTATTTATACCAATAAGGGTAAAATTAGCAATCTAAAAATTTCATTTAAATGTTCATTTGGCTTCCTAGAAGCCCTTCCGAGAGAAGCAACTATGCTGGTGCTTCTTGTAAAAGAGCTTCCAAGGTCAAGAAGCTCTTCTCCTATTCTACCCAAACAGATGCAACAGTTACTTTTGGGTCTCGAAAGAGCTTCCAAGCGTCTCAAAAGCTTTCCCAAACAGGGCCTTAACTAACAATTTTCACATGTTAGCAATAAAGTGTTGGGCCGGGCTCAGCAGTTGCTATTCTTGGATGGGCCTGAATAAACTCGTAGAATCAGATTATTTTATTTTAATTGAGACAAGCGTCTTATGTATCAGTACCCTCAGCGGCTCAGCCCTCACCAAGTAACAAAATCACTACAGACTTAACGACGAGCGAAGCCGAGCCGAAAACCAAACCGGCTCATTCTTTTTCTTCTTTAACATTTGCTTTAACAGCAAGCTCTGAAACTATACGGTCCTCATCATGGTCATGGTCTCTCTCCCGATCCAAATCTCCGTCGTCTCAAACCGATACATAATTTGAACAAACCTCCAATACAGAATTCAACAAACACCTTTGAAGATGTCAATGGAGAGACACGCTGCTTCCACCTCTCCATCTCCTGAAGATAACGCTATGTAAGTTTTCGATTATTCAATTTCTTTCATTCGATGTATTTCCTTCGTCACTTATTTTCTTTATTTGTTACCTTTTCGTAGGAATTGTTTCATTTCTTGCATTGCGTTATTAGAATTTGGTTTAATTTTAGGCAAAGATCGTTTTGGAGTTTGAATTCACTATTGTGACTATTTGTGATACCGTGATAGGTTTCTCGATATACTGCATGAAGCTCCTTTGTTTGGTCATCGGAAATCTAGGAGCATTTTCGGGAGTGTTGTTTACTTTATCGTATTGGTAAGTACTTTTTAATTTTTTTATTTTTTTTTAAATTTTGTTGGAAACAAATTGGTGAAATCTGATTGTTTTTCTATTTTAGGCAGGTTATGCCATTTTGGCTGCAGGCGCTCCATGGATATTTCATCCTATACAGAAGTTCATCCCGCCATTGCTTTGCAGTTGCGATGTTATACTTTTAGCAGTCACAGGTTATTTTTACTAGTGCTTTGCTTGACTGGATGTCTTGTTTCCGGAATCTTGATCTGCACATCCATTGATTGCGTTATTCTATTTAGAATTGTCTTATATGCTTCCAAGTGAAAATGTGTTCTGTATGATGTCTGCCTGTCATGAATTTGTTGCAAATGTTTTGACACCTTGTTTATGTTATATTACGAGTTAGTGTGATTCTTTTGAAATATACAGAAGTCCCAGCGTATCCATGGATGGGGTTTGTGGGCTTCTCGTGTGTTCCTGGAGATGTTATGCCAATTTTTTTTTTCTTTTTTTATAAAGAGGATCTTTGGGATGAAGTAGACATATTATTGGTCTTTATGGTTTCTTCATTTACAACATACTTGTGAATGATTTTGTTTTTCTTTATTTAGAAAAGAATGAGAGAGATCTTTATGACTATTATTTCACATTTTCAATAAACCTATTCATCTTTTAGCTTAGTAACTTTCTAACGCGGGATCCCGCACGAATATTTCGTGTGGGATCACTGATTATCGAAGGTGATAATTTTCCCGTACTTGATAATTTTCCCTTTTAGCTGTACTAGAGAGGATGATATTGTAAAGACATGCCAATTTCTGAATTATTATTTAGTCATTAACTAAATTATTTTGACCACATTATTTCACTTTGCTATCTCTTATTGATCACAATAAGTAAAGTTACCAATTCAAGATTATTGTGTGAAGGAGACCAATTATTAGGGATTTTACATCCAGTTTCACCTAAGCTTTCAATATAAATTCTAAAAACTTTTATATATGTATCCCCTCAAGTTATAGTTTTGGGGTAAATCAATTTGTTAGATATAACCAGGAATGAACATGATAACTTTTAATTATAAATAAAATCGAAAATTAACTAAAACTAGGCAGTGTTAGCTTCTCTAATATAAAAGCCTTGAAGAGTTGGCTAGAAATGAAGAAGAATAGAAGGGTAAAGCACATGTAGTGCATCTGTCTCTCATCATCTTCACCATTATTGACCAACAGAAGTAACTACTCTGTGTTTGTTTCTATCTCTCTGCATGTTCGTGTATGTGCAGAATAGGGTGGGAGAGTATTCTTTACATCCTAATCCTTCATGTTTTGTGAGTCTTGGTACCCAAATATGGATCCAAAAAGTGAAAAGTGCGGAGTAAAACATTTGCATGTAGGATATAGAATATGACTTGAACAAAGGAAATAAGAAGATGACGTTTCTCGATTAATCATCAGCTCTATTCTATTGCCATTGTTTGTAAAATTTTATACTAATTGTTGGTTTGTATGATGACACTGGTGTTGCATTGGCAAAAGTGTGCAGTGTGTCAGAGGCATTGTATATCCGCCATAATTTACTAGTAAATTGTGAACTGAGTCTTGATAACATTATATACTTAAAACCTAATAGTCCTCTATGGGTTTTCTCTCATTCTTTTCCTGATCAACTGTCCTACAGCCTATGGTTAGTTTCACGTCATATGTTCAATTATCTCTGCTATTATTTCTTATAGCTTAGCTTGGTCTCATACATGCTGCTATTACTGTGAGTAAATTCTACTTAATTTCAAATTTCACTGTTTCAGGCATATTTCAGCAGTATTTTGTTATCCAAGTCCAGAAAATTCGATTACAGGTAAATATTTATTTATTTACTTGGTTAAATGTTTATTTGTAAGACTTTCTCTCACAAATACATTAGACGAGTGAGAATTTCATGTTCCTCAGTTAAGGAAGTTCTTTAGGAGTTAAGACTTGTCCTCAGGAGAAGATTTTCATCAGGATTAAAAGACATCTTTCTATTCATTATTTATCTTTTTCATTTTTAAAGTAAAAAAAAAAAAACACTTGCTGCTCTTTTTGAAAATGAAATACTTTTTGAGCGGAGGGCATGTACTATATTGTAATTGTTGTATTCATTAGATGGTGGAGTGTATCTTAGGGATAAATCCTCCCCCAATCCCTAAATTCACCTTGCAGAGGGAGTCATGAACTTTTCATTTGAATCTGACTAGAAAGGTTCTTTAATGTTTATGTTCTGTTGCAGTGCTGTTGAGATGTCAAGTCGGCTGTCTCACTAGTAATTTTTTTTTTTTTTTTTGGAGTTCCTTTTTTTGGAGTTCCTCAAGTGCAATTGTGTTTTTCAGGGTTATTATAGTTTCAGTCAGAAGTTGAAGCATATTGTTCGGTTACCATTTGCCATTACTGCATATGGTATGTACATATTAATTCTTTCTTTCTCTTGATCTTAATATATATTATGGCTTAAAAATATTTGCTATTGTTAGGGATACATGTAAGATATAGTATATCAACTGCATTTAGCATGTCTAAATTTTACTGTTCCATAGTTGGTCAATTGCAGTTCATCTTTAAAAATCATAATATGATCATTGTTATATTAAATATATTGATTCCATGTTAGGAACTGCGGCAATGCTACTTGTCATGGTTTGGAAACCCCAGATCGGTATTCTTTCTATCTCTACGTTGCTGAGGTACTCATACCACTTTATTAGAAGCCTAAGCATCTTAACATTTTGGTGTTTAAGACATGTAGCTTCTGTGAATGAAATTGAAGTCTAAAATTGATAAATAGGTTGCTGTGTGGTGTTTCATAACATTAAATGGATATACAATTTTGCTCAGAAAGAATTTCTTAAGAAAGTTCATCAGTAAGGGTTAACTGTAAGTTTAATCAAATAATAATGTGTTGGTACCGTACATTAAGGAATTGTTGCCTGATCTTATAACCAATTTCTTTACACATAACTTTTACAAATTTTGGTGCATATATCACAAGTAAATCACTATGAAAATTCTTCATTTTCAATTTAACTAATTGAATTGTCCGACTTCCAAATTTGGCTTATGTATGATTTGATTTGTAAGAAATTTAATATTGGAGTTGCGTATTCTGAAATGAATATTGCTGAAAGATATTGCAAAATAATAAAAATCGTTAAAGGGGATGATTGGTTTAGTCAATGTTAGAGACAATTTCAAGGAAACTAGAGTAGGTGAATGCGGGGGGACCTGCAGAGCTTACACAGCTCCTAAACAATTCTTTTTGTCCAATTTCTTCTGCCATTTCTCAGATCAATGGATAATAATTTTCTTCTAAATCCTAATTTATATTCTCTCAGTTCCAAGAAATGTATCTTTTCAAGAAATATGCTTATTCTATCATATTTCAGGATTCTTTTTTTTTTTTTTTTTCCTTTTTGCAATTTTCAGTGTCATGATATAAATATTGACCATGACATTGCAATAATAATCGTGGCATCATCCTGTCCAGTTTGTTGTTTATATTCTTTGCTTGGTAAGATTGAACTGAAAAACACTACTCCAGTCTCCAGATTTTTCCTTTTCTAGATCCACTGTGGAATATTGTTGTTACTTGTTACTTTGCCAAACTATGTATTGTTGACTATTGTCTAATGTTACTCATTTTATCTGCAGGATTATTATGTTCATTGAAGCAATATGTGCTGGTTCCTTTATGAGTGCCTATATAAGTGAGTTTTAATATTTGTGAATGGCTGAAGAATTAAATTAGTGCAATGCATTCTGATGACTCAGTTGGGAAAATGCTTTAAATTCAGTATATGTGGTTAATTTTTTTTATGAAATTAGGTTAAAAAAATTTACCTGAGAAATTCTTGAGTTCTGTGGACCAGCACATATAAAATCACAGGAGGCATGCATTTAAATGATTGATGGTAATTTGTTGTGATGCGATACTTTTCTTGGCATAAGGTATCCTTTTATATGCCACACCACTGTATTTTTGCTTTTGATAATCTGTCATACCAATGTAGGTTAGTTTGATGTTGACATTTTATCCAACCTAGAGCTCTGCTAGGTATCTACATACAGATCTTTGCTCATAAATTAACATTTTATGGAGATAATATGTTCTATTTTTCCTGATTACACATTGATGTTTTTTCATGCATGTCTTGTGCTTGCAGGTTATGTACATCAATACAATTCATTAAATTCTCAGCCTGACGTTTTGAACTCATTGTATTCTCCCCTTCAGCCATCAAGTTCTTTGGAAGGTTTGAGGTAGTCAAACCAAATCTTTTCAAGTCAACATGCTTAGTTTTTAAGCATTGCGGAATATGAGAAGCAAAGTCATGTTAAAAATTTTAACAAGTTTGAAGAATGATTCATCATTGGATTATTTTTCCTTGAGTAGTTAATTTTTTTTTTTAATACTATTGCAGATCGTCATCAATTGCAATATGGTGATTAAATAGTCATGACCCAACATATACATGCACTGAGAAATTCAACATATGCATCATTAGTCAAAATATATGCAATGCAATACATCAAAGTTTGTTGACAACTTTGTAATTCCATAGGTATCATGATGGCGGTCGACTCTCTGATCAGCAAATGGCTTTGCTGCAATATCAACGTGAGAACCTTCATTTCTTGAGTGAGGAGGTATATGATAATAGAGATTTATAATTTATTGTGGTTGTATCTCACTGCTTCTTATAACTGCATTTCCTTAGTGGTTCTAAACTTAAGCCTGTTTCCGATGAGCTGCTTGAATTTGCACAATTTAGGTTCTCTTGGTAATACTTAATTGTTTTATTGATGAAGAAATTTCGAAATACTTGTGTTTGCTGCAGATTCTTCGATTGCAAGAGTGCCTTAGCAAATATGAACGGTCTAATGATGGAAGCACGCCTCAGGTGATAATCATTCTATCTAGACAAAAATTCTTTTATTTTTAAAACAATGTAGAAGAGAAAGTAATTTGAAGTATTCTCACGAACTGTGGATGGTGAAAAATTATCATTAAAACCTTATGACTAGGATAAGAATAAGTTACAAAGCAGAAGTCTTTTTAATTAAAATGAAAAAAAAAAATGTGATTGCTTCACATCATACAGGGATGTTTTAGGACTTTCATAAGGAAACATGATAATGCCTGAAAAGAACTAATGATCACCTATGTATTGTATCTATTCAAGTTTTTGGTATAATATTGAAAACCCAATGCTCATGTCTGCTGTATAATCGATTATTTAAACTGGCCTCAGCAAATTTCATGAAATATTAGTTCAAGGTGCTGGCTCTAGCCCTTGGCCACCCCTAGGACGAACTTGCTTCTAATGAAGTGATTTATTTGTCTTATGGAACTAAGTACTTCATATATCAAAATAACCTCAAGAATTATATCTTCAAGAGTTTAGAGGGGTCATCTATAAGAGCTTCTAAATTTTCCAACAAATTTTGAATTTTGTTTGCAAGTATTGTCCCACTCATCTTTATATGGTCCTATTCCTGATTCTGAAGTTTGCAAAGAACAAGTGTTTCTTGTGTATTTTCTCATTTTGAATAACGAGCTTTATGAAGGCCTTGTGGATTTCTTTTTCACTTTGTTATTTCTCTTTTCATAATAAAATTCTTTCTTGTTTCTATAAAAACTAAGAAAATAGTGAGCTTTATAAATGAAGGTTACTACTTGTTCCATAATAGTGGAATTATATGCAATAAATGGTCAGAATAAAGTTACAAGTGGCTCTTTTTCTCTTTTTCCAGGTTGATCTTGCACATCTTTTAGCAGCTCGTGATCAGGAATTACGAACACTTTCTGCAGAGGTAATACTTATCTAATGCTATATTATTGTGTTGTACTGTTCTCAATGCCTTACACAAAAAGAATAGTATCAAATTATATTAATTCCTCGTCAGTGAAAGATATATATTTTTATGAACCACTTTGTGCCGTACTTGACTGCTTGCTTTTTCTGGTTTTCGTATAGGCCCCTTCTTGATAGCTTTCATTAAATTCCTACTCTTATTCATAAATCATTTGATGAGTTAATGCGAGTTTTAAGTAATTCATTCAAGCATTAGGGAAATTCTGTGTACTGTAATTTAAGAGGGATAATCATTATACACAATAACCTCATATCTATTTCACTTCCTAAAAAGATACTTGAGAACAACAGTTGGGCAGGAAGTAAGAAACCAAGATTTTTTCCTGTATGGTAAAAGATTTGTAAGAAAAATTTCAATGGTTCAGTCGTGTCCAGAACTGATGATTTTTTAAGCTTGCTCTTTTGTAATGAAGTCAACCAGTGGGCACTGGCATATAATATGGAACAAGGTGTACAAGAGTAAACTATGTTGTGTTTTCTTTTTCTTTTTCTTTTTTTATGGTGCACGCACGTAAGTGATTTATCAAAGCCCTTGAAAATGATCGACTCTCAACTGCATGGAGAACTTGATTCTGATTTATATATGCAAATTTGGCATTGATTTATTCCAACACTCATTTGGAAACTTAAAATTCTGATTGCAAAATCTTAGACAAATACTGAGATATTGTTTACATTACAGATGAACCAACTGCAGTCCGAACTAAGTCTTGCTCGTTCTTTGATAGCTGAGAGGGAATCAGAGGTGCAGCGGGTTCGCAATACCAACAATCAGGTATGCCCTATGGTATCTCTGTAATATGTGGCCTTATAAAGTATTATTTTCTTTTTTATAGGAATATGGCCATTATAAACTATTGTTTTTAACTTTAGTAAATAAAAGAAAAGGTGTGAAATAAGAAATCATGTATCAAACCCTTTATATCCCTATTAAAGAATACCTATTTTATATTTTTACAAATATAAAAAAATCTATATTATTCAATAATCTAAAATAATACATTTAATTATTTCTATATTAAATATATATATATAAGTTAATCTTTATAAATGTATCTTGATAAACAATAAATTTACTTGTTAAATAAATCAAATTTAATGCATTTGATCCCACTTACCCCACTGTATTACCCAAAAAGGTGGAAAACGGTTTACCTGTTTTCCACGTTTTCCACCTTTTTTCCACGTTTTCTTGTTGCAAAATAGTCAAGGGATGCATTTCTCGTCCATTTTCAAAAACTGTAAAACAAAAATTGCCTTTGAAGAATAATATTGAATGGCCATAATTTTCTTTTTAACTGAAAATTAGTGTGGGAGTTATTGTTCGGGTTTTGGAAGACCTAGAAACTACGCCTAGTTGTCAGTGATAGTTTATGCTATGAACGCATCTCATGAAAAATGTGTTATGGGTTGCATCCACATTCTTTTTGATTTCTTTGATAAAATACTGAAACAGTATGTGGAAGAGAACGAAAGGCTCAGAGCGATATTAGGAGAATGGAGTACACGAGCAGCAAAGGTACTTCTGTCTGGATTCTGTTTACCATCTGCCAATGCTTGTTTTCTCCTATCTTATATTCTCATAAAGACTGATGTTTACATAATTTGATTAATGAAAAGCTTGAACGAGCATTGGAGGTTGAGCAGATGTCAAACCTCGAATTGCAGAAGAAAATTTCAACATTTAGGAATCAACGTGTATCATATGAATCTAACGAACAGGGCGGAGCCTAAGTAGTAAGTACCACTCATTCTGGAGAAATGTCTTCGGTGATTTTCTTACAGCAATTTTCCTATCTCTGTATTTTTGTAATATTAAGCAAAGCTTAGACATCCAACCAGTACAGTAAAATATCAAATAAATGTACATAATAGTCCGTTGAGTAGTTTGTTTTGGTGGGTACATTTTTTACTGTATTTTCTAACCTAGCGTTATGAATCCATTAAAATTATTCTTGCCCATACAGCTTTGATGTTTGGCTGATGGATGAGCCCTTTCTACTGTCATATCCCTTTGAATGGGGAAAGTTGAGGATTTCACCTGTGTGATTTAAGTTTTATAGAGGAAGCGTATATAGTCGGATAAGGCTTGTATAAAAGTTTACTTTGTACATTGCCAGCCCGACTATTATACAGTGCAATGCCGATCAGTGTATAATCGTAATATTCCAAACGATATACTTTTTTCCGGTAGCATACAAAATCCCAGATTTTACATACCTGTTTAGAATATTTTAAAGCAACCGAATCTCTTTCCGCAAGTGTAAAAATTACAAGTAAATTGTAAGGTGTAAATTTGTTTTAAAAGGTACGGTATTTTCACTCAAACTAATTTTGAATACATTTGTTTAAACTTTACAGCTAAGTCTATCCAAATATATAATCACAATTCACAACCAATCTGGAGGGATGATTGGATCGGATCTGGAGGGATGATTGGATCGGATCGGATCATAAATTCTAAAATCCATTGGATCGGATTGGATCTTGGATTTCCATTTGAAAATCCGCTGAATCCGTCAATCCGTCTAAATATTAGGTCTTATTTTTATATTGGGCAATTTGCCTATTTATATAAGAACAAAACAATTTATATAAGACCAAAGCAATTTATCAGTTTATAGAAGAGTATAAGACCAAATCATAGCCACAACAATCCCAAATACATTAAAGCCCAAAACAAAACAAGACCCACACTATTAAAAATCTAGATAATAAAGAGCATCCATTCCAGGAAATACAACGGCTACAATGTTACCAAGAAAATTAAGCAAGATATTAAAGAAGAATAATACGTAGGAACACTGGAAACAGGTAATACAAATCTAACTTAACTTAAATTTGGTTATATTCTTTATTAAATTACTTCACTTATTACTTTTTTATTTTATTCTTTTACAAAAATCGGGTGCTATTTCTTATCTTTTTTTGGACAGCAAAGTCTGGATGTTTGTTGTTTCACTTGTTTCTTTAGAAAAAAATTCAACTTATGTTGATGTTATTTGGATGATTTTATTTAATGTTGAACATTTAGATTATTTTAGTTGGAGTTGTTGTTTAAGGATTATAAACTTTTTGAACTATATAAGTTTACAAGTTATGTTATGTATTTTTTTAATGTTATTTTATTTGAATTAATTAGTAATGTTTGAATTATTCATTTGATTTTATTTATTTCAAATAATATTTATATATATATATATGAAGAACAACTTTATATTAATTTGATCTATCAGATCGGATCGGATCGCAATTTCTTCGATCCAATCGGATCGGATCGGATCTTGGACCATAGCAAATCCATTGGATCCGATCCGCCGCACACCCCTAACCAATTGTGAACTGTCTATCACTAATCAGTGCGATATGATCGCAAGAAAGAGTAAAATTCAAGATTCCAGAATTGCGGTGGCATGTATTGTCCATCCATTCTGTAAACGAACAAAATTCTTTCCACAAAACAAACGCTCACCGAAGAAATTAGAGCAACAAATATTTCAAAATGATCCTCTATTGTACACTTCAATACTTGATACAAGCTGATGAAATCTATAGATATATTACAACGGACTTACATGGGTAGTTTCATTTAGAAAGAGACAACCAAAGATGTAATTGTAGAAGTCACGACCTTTAACAATTTCCCCTGAAGCTAAAGCTTCCGTATCGTACTTGCATGCTCTTGTGCAGTCTGGACAATAAGTTACCTACAACATTACACAATACAATGTATAATTTCCTTTGATCTTTTTTTTTTCTTCTTTTTAGCATGAAATATGACTGGAAGGATATAAAAGATCCAAGTATTCTAATTAGTTTATACTTTAAAAGAAGCATCGAGGAGTAAATTGCTCAAGTTACAAACCTCCAATAATTTCGGCTGAAAATAGCTATCAAGCATTACATCCACACCATACATGGCCCTAGATTTTGGACTGTGCATCTCTGGATGTACAGCAGCAGCTGACTCGAAGACGGATCGAATCATCTTTTTCACTCTCTGATGGATTTCTAACCATTTAACTGCAACAAACACAGATATCTACATTTAAAAGTAGAACTCAAGAAATTACTGATGCACTTGTAAATAGATCATCCCACTTTCCACAAATTGGGAAAGCTCTCTCATACCTTGATGTTCCTGTTCAAACTTCTTAACAAACTCTGGTGTGTTCATGTGATTCATTCTCCTACCATAATTCTGAGAACCACTAAAAGTTAGTAGATGCAAAATTTAAAAGTTTGCATGGAAATGCAAAAACATCATTCTAAAGTAAAAGAAAACTCTGGAAATAGCAAGTTCTTTTTTATCTACAACCATTAAAGCATCATGGAAGGACATACAAAAAAGTAATTCTAAAGTAAAAGAAAACTCTGATAAATAGTAAGTTCTCTTTTATCTACAACCGTTAAAGTACCATGGCTGGCCATACATACGCTTGACTGCATAGAAAATAAAAAATGCAGAGTCAATGTGCTTAAAAATGATGCATAAACTTACCATAACAGTAAAGTGAGTCTCGTACTCAAAGAAACTGTGCTTGTCCAGAGAATATGGGTTGTTTGCCAATCTAACCTGAAGGGAAAAAGAAAAAAGAAAAAAATAAACATTCATCACCAGCATGCGAAAAGTAAGGAAATCACAATCACATCCTAAAATCATTTCAGATATACCAAAGAAAGAATGTGTATACCCAGAAAACATCTGAAAGGAATATTTCCAAAGGGTCCACACTGCGAACCAGTACTATGTAACGGAGATCAAACTTCCTTCCTTGGAACAAAGCAGGGTGCTCAATATATTTCTGGCATATTTTTGGGCCAGTTTCCATGAGACGGATAATGGCAGATAAATCATCGATAACTGTTGTATCAATAGTACGTGCCATGTTCCAAGGTTTTAAGATCCAAAGATTATCAAGTCCGTCTCTTTTCCGTACATGATAGTCACCAATAAATTGAGATAAATGTGTTTCAAGGTTGTAAGTAGATTGCAGCCATTCAGGAGATCCATGTGCCTGTTGGAAGGAAGAAATTTAGTGTTGATGAACCATATAGCAAAAATAATGCAAGCCTTGATTTCAGGTTTGAAATGCCTATCAAGTCATGTTGTGATAGGTAGATATGTGATGACTGTTGAAAAGATAAGTCTGGTATTTTAATTAATAATAACTAACAGACGTCTAAGAGTCTCAAAATACAAGAATTTACATGAGAAAAGAATCTGCTATCTTAACCTTTTGAACAGTCTCTGCCAAATGATGTTTCATGACAAGACAAGACTCATAAGGAAATTGGTTTACATATTGCTGATCCGTTATTCCAGTAGCTTTCTTCATTTCCTCATCCACCTGAAAACTTGTCCATATAATATCTGCATCCTTTGGCTCTGTTGCTGTAAGAGGGCAAAAAGGATTATCAGAACAGAGATCTGTATATTATATAGAATCTATAATCCAAATTAAAAAAAAAAAAAAAACCAGAGTGATCTTTCCCAGCCAACAACCTCAACCTTAAAATATTCTAAGAAAGATTTGCTAATAAATCCTGTAAACTCAAATCCAAATAATTATAAAACCTACCAAACTCCTGTTCTATAAGTAAAATATGTGTGTGTGAATACAAACATAGCAAACAAAGACCATATAGGAGACAATACAATCCTTGATGCGTTAATATAAGAGATTTTTATTCACTGTGCAATAAATGACACGGTGATGTGTATTATGTATTAAAAGCCAGTAAGATAAGAGTTAAAATTAGAAACGTTCCAGCAATGGATCAGAACACATACTGACTACAAACTCGGGACGTGTCAAAAATTCTTCTACTTGAGGTATGTCGGTGCAAACACGTAAAACACATCCATCACCATGATACAGACTTTTAATTGAAGAAGACTCAGTATGTAGATAAGTAGAAGCTTTCACATGCAACTTTTTGCAATGTTTCTCGTACTCCTGCAGGATTCAATGTGAATTTATACCAATCTAGAGCCATATGGGGATTGGGGAAAACCAGTAACTCTAGTAAAAGGAGATAATACCTGAATAAAATAATTCTCTGGTGTATGGAACCAAGCTGTAAGTCTGGCAGAACGTTGTTTGTCCTCCCCAATACCAAATAGAAAATCACGAGTGCACTCATCACCTTTCTGAACATTCTGGATTGGCCATAATATAGAAAAGCTGAAAAGGAAACTCTACTCATGTTATGACTTAACAAGAATTGTAATTTAATGTGGCTTTACACCAAAGAGAATTAAGGAATATAACTTTTCTAGTAAGGAGCTACTATCAAACAGGAGCACAAGGCTTCTATGCGTGTAATCAAAAAGGTTTATAATTGAATTCTATTTTTATTACAATTTTAGATTTCAATTTCAACAACAGATAAAGAGATTAGTAAGAATGATCCATAATGCAGCAAAGCAAAGGACAGAAGGTTAGTAGAAAACCTCACAGCTGATGCCAGATTCCCTTCTGGCATAAAAAGGAAAGGAGCCACTCTGAAGTTTGGCTCATCACTATGCCGCAAAGCAGAACCTAGTTCATCCATCACATACCTGTATTGAACCCAAAACCAAGCACTGTAATGAATAGAGGAAAATAATCATCTACATCTATATATATACATACATATATATATATATATATATACATACATACATATACAGAAATTTTCAAGTCAGTACGTACTGATATAACTTTACCAGTACGTTGGATGTGGATCATTAGATTTACATATTTTGACTTAAAGTGTATGCACTTGTCAAAACTTCTCCATAATCAGTGGTCCACAAGTAACGCACTGATATAAGTTATATCAGTACGCACTGAGGAGAAAATGACTGCATACATACAAATATATATATATATAAAAAGCCAGTCATCAGTTCATCACTCATCTCATTTATCTGGTGTGAACTGTTCACATCCAAATCCAATTAGGAAAAAACAAATGACAAGAAGTTGCACTGGTCCACTTTGATTAAGCTTAGCCCCTACTTCCAAAAAACTATCACAAATTTACACAAATACTTCAAAATGAAATTGACACGATCGAAATGATAATCACACCAACACACCCACTGCTGGGAACATAACTGTTGAGCATGTATTAAGAACGAAACAGTGCTTTGAATCCAAGATAGTTCACATTTCACAATGCTGCATTCTTATCATTTTTACATGTCATACGCCCAGGACATGCCACATAGTGATGATATTCCAAGGCATTGAATGAAAATTTTGTACATCTGGACAATTCATATGTACAATACCATTATTACATTTGGAGATCGGATGAATCCAACATTACACTTAATCAGTTACAATGAGTCATCGGCACGACAATCTGGTAGTACCTAAAGAGATGGCTGACAAGGAGTAGTAGCCAGGTAACTCCTATTAGACTTGTTATGCTAACAAAGCATTCAAGTCTAGACTAATATTTTATCGTTAAAATGCTGGTATACCACCTAAACCGGTGATTCATTGATTTACCAATTAATATATACATAGTTACAGCAACATGATACATACCTTCAGCAGTCAGCTTATGTAAGTTGACTATTTTAACTAAATGCATGCATTTGTATTTAAGCTTTTGTTGTGTTTGAATCTTGTAATGATTCAGGTTTTAACCTGAAGTATTACTTACTTTTCACATGATCTCCATCTATATTTTTTTTTTCCCTTTTGTTCTCCACCAGAAACTAAAAATTCGTTAAAGAGAAGGACTACATAGACAGGGTGATCAAGTTGTTCACAAAAAAGTAAAAATAAAAAGTATGGTGTGCTGATATATATATATATATATATATATAGTCCTTTTCTCACATTATAAAATTAGTTCATCAGCTATCAATATTAGATTCATCTACTTTTACTTGGTCAACATTCATTTATGCTTAATCCGTAGCACACGGGCCTCACATTGACTTTATTAAATTCAGTACGCATCGAGAAAAAAGCTCGTGTGTCTATACATATATATATATATATAGTAGTTATCACCTCAGGTATATAGAGTCCGGGATACGTTCGTGGCCGTTGGATCAATCCAACGGCCGTAAATATATCTGACACAATTGTTATTTTAAAAAATAATAAAAAGAAAAGTAAGAAGTTGGGATGATGTTGGAATGTTGCGGAGGATATGACAGATGCTCTCTCTCTCTCTCTCTCTCTCTCTCTCAAACATCATCCAGCTTTTTACATTTATTATTATTTTTTTTTTAATAACAATTGTGTCAAATATGTTTGTGGCCATTGGAAACATTTGCACTTTCTCAGGTATACCTGAGGTGATGGTTACTGTATATATATATTAGCTAAAAAGTTAACTAAAGAGTAGAGAAACTTATATAGCTCATAGCCACAGCCATAGCCAACCAGCAAAGTACCTAGGGCGAAGAAATTGAGCAAGTGACAAAAGTGCATACCATACAGATGTTTCATCTATCTTTTCCTCATCGGCAAGTCTATATGTCATTAGATATAACCACATTGCACCAAGAACACGATCAGCAAGAGGTTGCTCTGCACTACATGCAGGAAGACGCGGTTGAAGCATTGAATCAATTACATGTTTGCCATCTTCCATGATTTTAGCAGCACTGACACCATTCAATATAGAAAGCGTGGGGATAGATTCAAGAATTTCTATGGCGCTTACTCCAAGAGGGCCGGGTATATCAACCTGTAGAAAAAGGTCAAACTCAACATGTTAAATCTTCCTTTGTTCACTGCTTTATCATCATTAGTGTCTTAAAGGAAAAAGAAAGTACTACTTTTGAAGAGAGTACCTCCAAAGAATGCAAGCAAGGAAATGCCTTCAACACTTCCAACAGTTCATTTACTGAATTCTGCTCCAATGGATTTCCCCGAATATTCAAATGTGAAAGTGTCGGCATCGCAACAGGAGAAAATGCCTGAGTAAAGGTAGAACTATCAAGCAACAGAAATAAACGCTAGAAGATCAATTGATTGTCTGAAACAATAAGCATTGATTTTAACAAAAAAATCCCATCAACAAAGTGGATAAACTGCCAGATTTCGTGGACCTTACTTTCCAGTTTCAAACTAGTAAATTCAAAAGGTAATATTAAATTAGCATTGATGGATTATATTAAAGAAAAGACAAGGAACAATTTGAGGAAAGAAAAGGAAACATATGAGAAAACATACAGACCTTATTAACCAGATTGTGTATACACCTATCTGAGAGGTCAAGTGAGGTCACACTTTGCAAGGGATGGTCACTCTGATGAAGGCTGCTTGGATTATCCTTCCCATAAACATCTCCACAAAAGCCGAACGCCCACTCACCAAAGTTACGAGTAAAACGTGAGTTGTATATTTCCAGTCTCGGACATCCTTGTAGAATTGCATCTTCCATGTGGTGATCACTGGAAATAGAATAAATCAGTCACATCTTAACAAAGACACAGCAGCAGCTACTTCAAATGCTAGTTGTTGCAATTTTCCATTTTGTTTCAGCTGCATACCTTTTTTTCAGAACAGGATTATTATTCAGCCATAAAGCCCTCAGGTTCTTGAATTTGGTAACTTCCTGAACAACTATATCCACATTCTCAAGCTTGTTTCCACAAAGGCTAAGCGCTTGCAAACCCTAAAAAAATAAGTATGGCATAAAGAGAGCTTTAGAATATAAAAGAGTATATTATAAAACATCATAATCGATTCTCACATATTTGAACCAAGAAAAAATTGTGCTCAAGCTCTATTATAAAATACATATTTATGAGATCAATTAGAGCAACAGACCAGAAATTTACTAGACAAACTGAGAGACAGCAGCATATCATCATCAATGTCAAGCTCCTCAAGCTCCAACCACTTAACAGAGCCATCGCCTTTTCCAGTTGCATTGCGAATCTCACTCTCTAGTACATCTTCAACATTGGATTTGATACCATTTTCGTGAGAAACTCCATTTACAAGGTCCGTCTCTTCAGAATCAGAATTGAATTCAACATCTACACACATCAAAGAAGCCATCCTCTGAGCAAGGCCCGGAACCTCCTGCAGCTGCAACGACTCGAAGATTGCCAGTTCTTAGCACATGTAATGTAATTCAACAAATACAAAATACAGTCTTAAATAGAAAAACTAACTTTGATCAAAACAAGACTAAAAAAAACTTCAAGAAATCTATGAAGCTGCAAAGTATGATAAGAGTTAAGACCTACTATATCAAAGTCCTTTTGTATGTGACATTGTTGAAACATTAACCAAGTAATAAAAGTCACAAACTAATAAACTAGAGATTGGTTTAAGGAGTAGCGAACCTGTTTATAAGCATCGGAGAAACGAAAAGTCCAGGCGTGGTCGACGAGAAAAACATTGGAGTGTTTAGGCATGGAGTCGGAGGTGAGGAGGAGGCGGCGCTGGCGTCCCTCCTCACAGAGCTGGATTTGGAAGTGAGCGCCGCCATCGAAGGAGTCAGTAGTGAGCTTTTGGAAGAGTTGGCGGTGCAGCGACTGAGGGAGGCCCGAGGCTGCCAATAAGAGACCGTGAACTTTCACAAAGTCCTCGTAGGTTGCGATTCTGTTGCTGCTACTTGACATTTAGAAAGACTTAAGAGTCAGTGAGAGTGAACGTGAACGAGTATCGAGTCCTTGTGGGTACGTTCTGGATTTCTAGACTCTAGTGGTGGCGTTTTGAGTGTTTGCTGAGATGGTCTAAGCAGAAGGAGGGTTTAGGAAGTAGGAATCAGGAATTAGGAATAAGGAGTCCCTCCAAAATGAAGTAAAATTGCAAAATTACACCGAGTATAATAATATTTGCAAACTTACTCCTAACTTCCTAAAATTCTTCCAATAAACACAAAACCACAATATTGAAAGAAAGAGTTACGACGGGTAGGATTTCTCGGTTCGATTTTCATAATTCAAAACTGAATAGATCGATATGATCGGTCCATCATTGATTTTCCTTATCATTAACCCGTCTACCTATATGAGATTCGGTTCATATTTGCACCATACAGCGTTTATTCGTTACTCTCTTAATTTTATTTTCTTTTTCTTTTTTATATTTGATTGAATATTGGATATAATTGTGTGTATATATATATATATATATTTGATCATACATGAAATTGATATAAGTTTTTGTTTGAAAGAGAACAATAAGTATTTGATTATTTCATTTTTCATATCTATGTGATATTTTGTTATACATATAATCTCCTAAATTCTCTTTACATATCATGAAATTTTATTTTCACAGACCTTAATTTATCATTTTAAAATTATTTTAGCCCTTTTTTCATCGACAAACATTTTACATTTTTACCATACCGCTATTTTAAAAAATATATAAATTTATAATATTTTGAATTGTTAATTAATATTTGGCAAAATATAAATTTATGAATTCGCCCTAAATGAACCAATAAGTCAAACATTGTAAAATAGGCTTAAAATTTGTTAAAAATCAGTATTTGTCCCAAATTGAAGAGATGAGAGATGTGTCCAACATGGAAGATGAGAGACGGATCCAAAAAGAGAGAGATAACAAGCGAAAGTCAACAGAGCGATTGAGAAAAAAGTATCGGTGAGAAAAGGTATAGTTTTTTTTTTATAATTTATTTGTTTGTTTTTGGGTTGGAATATTCAACCCGAAACCGAACCGTATTTATTTTGATAATCAAGTTGGATCGAGTAAGGAGTTAAAACCAAATCGACACATGTAATTTCGGTTAGGTTCAGGTTTTTCTGCCCACACCTAGCAAGAGTTTAAACATATAATAATATTATTTTTTTGTTAAAATAAAGTTAATTATCAAATAAGTCTGCCTATTTTCTTTGCTTCAAAAAAAAGTCTGTCTATTTTCTTCATTTCAAGTATTTTACGAATTTTTTCGTTTTTAACCAAATTAGTTTTCACAAGTACCAAATTAATTCCTCTTACTAACCTTCCGCTAATTAACTATGACTATATATTGGATGGGTAAAATTATACTTTGATTTTAATTAATTAAAATATTGGCAGGTGAAAAGTGTATGACATGCATATATACAAAAATAACTTTTAAATCAAAATATTTAAATAAAACTGAAAATAGATATAAACATAAAAAATAAATTAATCTAAAATAATATTAAAAACTTATATTTACTGTAACTTTAAATTATCAATATTATTTATTATTAAATAATATTTCATTTCATTTAAATTAACTATTAAAGTCAAGGTTATTGAACTATTAATATACTTTCAACGTTGCAGTGTTAAATCGGTGAAAGTAATTTGGTGGATATCTCAACTTTTTTTTAACTTTTTTTTAACATTTTATATTTTTCTCAAAAACTATAGTTACAGTCTTTTATTTTGAACTTTAAAGATATTTTTTAATAGAAATTTTTAGAAGAATTATAAATATCCCCTGACTTTTGACTAAATGCCAAATCAAACTTTATGGTTTAATCAATTAGTAAATCACCCCCTACCATTAGTTAATTGTTAACCGACTGTTAGTTGACTTTAATTAAATATAATAAAATTTCATTATTTATTATATTTTTTATAATTGAACTAAAAATAAATAATTATATATTAAAAATACGTTAGAAAATAAAAAATTAAATTTTCTTTTTTAAAATATTAAATATTTAAAAATATATTAAACAATAAAATCACTAAAAAAATAAACATAAAAAACAAATTTATTTTAAAATATAAAAATAGATGGATAAGATGCTCAAAGACACATATCCATCTTGGTAATATGCATGTATTTTCTATAGTTTTTGTTTCCATATCAAATAGTATTTAGTTTTATATTTATAGATTTTATTTTTTATTTTTATTTTTTATTTATGATATAAAATTATTATTTTAAGAAATTAAATTTATTATTATTAATGTATTTTTTATTATATATATATTTTTTGTTCAGTTTATTTAAAGAATTTAAATTGTCATATTTGATTTAGATAAAATCAACTAATGTTCAACTAACAGTCAATTGATGGTAGGGTTTGTTACTGATTATTCAAACCAGATGGTTTGATTTAACATTTGATCAAACATCAGGGGTTTTGTTATTAATTATTCAAATCAGAGGATTTGATTTGACATTTGATCAAATATCAGAGGTTATTTATAATTCTTTTATTTTGTCCTTTTCATTTATTTTTCACGCTCATACAAACGTACTTTATCATCCTACAGTACCTTACGGTACAATTTATTAATTTAGCCATCCAAAACTAAAATTAAACAATGGAGTTGTTTGATATTTTTTATATATAAAAAACACTAACAAAATTTACTTCATTTATAAATATTTATTTAAATATAAAAACCTCACTAAAAGTGTTTTTATTTATAAATTGATACTTTAAAAGCACTCCAAAATATATTTGGTATGTTAATCCATTTACTTAAAGAAAATCCAAAATACCTTTGGTATGTAAATCCATTTACTTAAAGAAAATCCAAAATATATTTGGTATGTAAATCCATTTATTTAAAGAAAATCTGGTTATAAATAGTATAGTAAGAAAATATTATAATAAAAATGTTGGCACAACTTTATTCAATTGGCTATATAAAGCACCAATTCATGAGACAATTTGTATAGAAATAAAGTTAGCCGATAAAATAGAGGTGAACTCAAGTCGGCCAGCAACTTACCAAAAAATCGTAGGAAAATTATATATGCTTTGTTGATTTTCTGGTAAGTTGTTGATCCGATTAGAATTCATTTCTAGATGAAAAGTATAAATAAATTATATTAGATATTATGGTAGAGGTGAACTCAAATCGAGCAACAACTTATCAAAAAAATATAGGAAAAATAAATATTCTTTGTTGATTTCCTGGTAAGTTGGTAAGTTGCTGATTTGATTAGAATTCAATTCTATATGAAAATAATACATGAATGATTTGGTAAGAATTATCTTCTAAATATATTGTAAAGTGTATGCGGTTGTTGGCGATTTTTTTTTTCAGAGTAATGATCAGTTTCCCAAATTTTTTTAATTTTTTTTTTCCAAATCCTTTCCCAAATAATGTTAGTACATGAGGTGTCAACATCATATAATTCACTGACCACGAAGTGAACTTCCACTACTACGGAGGATTCACCTTCACCATTCATGGTCTCTAGTGTTTAAACTTCATTGAATGAAGATCGCTGAGAGCCGGTGATGAGATTGGTTTTTTTGGGATCCTGATTCGGCTATGTTGCGTTCCGGTATCTTGATGAAAAACTATTTAAAGTTATTTAAAAAAAACAGTTTTTTCATGGTGATGAGGTTCTTATAATAATTTCATTATTAGTTTTTATTATAGATTTATATATTATTCGCTTCATTTGATGTATTAGCCATTACATCTAAGGTTCTTATAATAATTTCTTTTCTTTTTTTGACAATATATATAGTTCTTATAATAATTTCATTATTAGTTTTTATTATAGATTTATATATATTATTTGCTTCATTTGATGTATTAGCCATTAAATCTGATAAATAAATAAAATCTTTTGCATTGCAATTGTGTCTCGTTACATTATCTTATATTAGAAATTCAACTGAATTTATGAATTTATATGTAAATTAAAATCGTGATTATTATTATTTTGGACCTACATACCATTATACCAAAATCCTTGAAAAAACTAGTCCATGCATAAATCCAGCAAGAAGGGATACAAGTGATGTAGCCAAGGACCAAGTCAGTACTCCAATCCGAAGAACTCTTCTGCAACAAAATATAACAAGTGAACATGAAGTATGTATCAGATTGACTCAGTAGCTCCCAAAATTGTAGCATATCTAGATTTTAATTATACAAGAAATTAGAATCATATCCATCTATGGTGTCCAATTTAATCACCTTCCGTTTTAAGCGGATCATTGTTTATTGCAATACCATAAGTCTCGTTTGGTACTGTGATTGGACTTGATTTCAACTCAAAAATTAAATCACTAGTTCGAGTGCTATATAATGAAATAGGTATAACTAGCTACATCTTCATAAATAAAGAAAAAAGGTAGAGCCAATTTGGTATTGCTGTAACTTTTATAATAATCACTGTTAGTTGTGCTGAAAGAATAATCAGCTGTTAAGTTAATTAGCTGATGTTTGGTTAATTGTATTTTTAAAACCGATGTATAGCTTAAAAACAGTATACATATGTTTGGTAATTTTATTGTAAAAGTGTTGAGATTAGTTACAATGACTAAAATATACATGATTTTAGGACATTTTTTCATTTTTTTTCATTAATTACATATATTAAATCAATATTTAAGCAAAATATTTAAATTGGAAAAAAAAGTCATAAGAACAATAAAAATATTTTTAAAAGATTTTATAAATCAAATCAATAGTTAAATAGGATATTTAATTTTGAGATGAAATAAGGTATATAAATGATTTTAACTTGATTTCATAGGGATAATAATGATATTTTAAAAGATTGGTGAAATAGATTATTCTATAACCATAATGCTACTTTTTCCAAATTTGATACCAAAATCTGGTGCCCAAATGACGTGGCAACACTCTTATTCATTCATTTAAATTGTGTTAGATTTGCATGACTGAAATGAATTGATTAGAGTGTTGCCACATCATTTGGGCACCAGATTTGGGCACCAAATTTGAGCAAAGTAGCATTACTCATTCTATAATCATTTTAAAAAAGTAACCCCCTACCTATTTCTCAAAATCACTGTCAAAACTTGCCAGATTATCAATTAATCACTTTTGAAAGTTTTACCAAACATTACTTTATGTCAAAATTATAAAATAATCTGATTTTAACTTTCCAAAAACAATACCAAACTGGCCCGTAGTTATAAAAAAAGGCCCACAAAAGAAAATAGAACATGCTTCGTTTTTTTTCCAAAGATATAGTTTTATTCTAGATTTACTTTTGGGATAGAATCATTTTCCTCCCCTGTAGTTTGTCATATTAGACACGTTGCCCCATCTGGTTTCAGTAATGACCAATCTCCCCCCTGAAAACCAAAATATTAAACATTTTACCCCCTGCCGTTAGGAATTCCGTTAGTCTAGTACTTTAACCGTCAAAAAATTAATTAAATGACTTTATTACCCTTGAACACATGAGTTATACCCCCTAATGATACCACTAATTGGTTTTAAAGAAAAAAATCAGAATTAAAAAAATAAAAACTAATAAAAGTAATTAAGAAAACATAATTGAAAATAAAAAATAAAAAAGGGATCACCACCGTCCAAGACGGTGGAGATAATAAATAAAAAAGCAACAAAAAAAAGTCAGGATTTCAAAAAGAAAAACAACAATTCAATATTTCAAAATAAAAAACTTATTTTAATATTGTTTTAGTTTTTTTACAATTATATTATTATATTATTTTATTATTCCTTATATTAATGTTTTTTAAATAATTTTTTTATTTTTACATTTCATTCTTTATATTAATGTTTTTTAAATAATTTTTTTATTTTTACATTTCATTCTTTGTATTAATGTCTTTTTAAATAAATTGTTTAATTTTTTATTTTCAATTCTATTTTTTTTAAATACTTTTATTAGTTTTTATTTTTTTAATTATGATTTTTTTCTTTAAAAACAATTAGTGGTATCATTAGGGGCATAACTCATGTATTTAAGGGTAATAATGTCATTTAATTGATTTGTTGACGGTCAAAGTACTAGACTAACGAAATTCCTAACAGTAAGGGGTAAAATGTCTAATATTTTGGTTTTCAGATGGGAGAATAGTCATTACTGAAACTAGATGGGGTAAAATGTCTAATATGACAAACTACAGTGGAAAAATGATGATATCCCTTTATTTTCCCTCTAAATTACTGCTACTAGATGTATATCTAAAGTTGATGGGGTTGTACACTAGTGCAATGTTCAAGCCCAAGGCCTCTAACTTATCCTTCACCTTTGTCACTAAAATCAACATACTTTTTCCCTTTTTGTTTTATATTTTTTGATCGAACAATGACAAATAATTCTTCTCATTGCATGTTTGGATAGAAAGACGTGATCAAAATAATTATAAGCTAGGCTAATGAAAACTAACCTCCCACCAAATACCTTGGCAAGCCATGAGCCATCCCTTAGGCAGTTGTCTCAATGCATACAGACTTTCAACGAACTTGGTTACCCCGAAATTACTCATTTACTCTACAACCCTTTATGCAAACATGTATTCGAATTCGAAACACAAATTTCGTTTGTAAATTGAAAACGTACAAATTGTTTGTAGAAATTCCTAAGAGAAGGTGGAAAAAAGCAATAACCTTGTTTATATATGTTACAGATAACAAAAGCAAGTAGTTCCGATAAGTTTATATATTTCTGGTAAATTCCTCCATGGCGGCCAATTCCACTTAGAACCCACTTGATCGAACTCGCTTGATCGAGTTCAACTCGTAAGCACTCCATCAAACTTATCTGTTTCTTTGATGATACACCAAACTTGACAACTTAAGTAGCGCTTAGAAGGTAACAAATGGAAACGAGGATGATTCAACGAAATGCTCTTTGAGCTCGTAGTGTGGGATGGAAGAAAAAAGTTATATGCTCTCACTGTAAAATTCGACATCCCATCCAGGAAAATACATAGAGATAATTTTGAGAAGAGTTAGTATTTCAAGCTTGAAATACATAAGAAGAAACAGAGGAGGGAAGAAACATAGGAGATAGGAGACGATTTGTCTTCAATATTTTCATTCATGATCATTCGATTCATTCTTTGCCAATTTATAGGCTTACAAACTGATAACATCCAATAATACACTAATCCACTACTGCTTAAAGAAATGGGAAATACGGACATAATGGGTGGCACCAATTACGGAGAAACAACATTACAATATTACATAGTGGAAGTGGGTGGCGTGAGACAAGCCATGAGACATGGCATGAACATGGCCACTAACAATCTGCTCATACGAAAACTAAGGCACACTAATAATCAGTCATTGACTTCGTCTTCACTTGAGTAATGGGAATCCATCAACAAGCAAAGTAGGTTCACGTATCATTCCATCCCTCTCAACTTATCCTTGTCTGCAAGGATAAATTCTGAATAAGTCTGCAAAGGGTTCCAACTCGTTGGATTCACCCGAACGGGTGGGCACCGATTGGGCTAATATTCGAGATTGGTCGGCCACTAGAGAGGCCCAAGGCTAGTCTTCTGATTTCGAAAGGACCAGGAAATGAACTCTCTTTGTGAAAGACACACAGAGATTGAAGTTCATTCAAAATAGTTTGGAGGGTATTATGAATTTGGTTGAGACTAGACTCATGTCGGGCCAGAGTTTAGTCTCAACCAAATCTATAATCGAATGCTCTAATATCCATGGAACTTGGCATCCATGGATCGAATGCTCTGATACCAATGATACATACAAAACATAGAAGAGCTAAGAGAGAAAAGAAAAGAAAACAAGGGAATTAGAGAAAGATTCAGAGAGATCTAGGGAGATTATATTTGTTGTGTAATCCATGATTTTATTCAACTAATCTGGGTCCGTAGAAACGAAAGGAGTAATCCATGATTATATTTGTCGGAGCACCTTCGTCGCCGTCGTCATCTCGACGAGCCCTCTTCCCCTGAACAAGGCTTGTGGAGACATCATCGAAAATATGGTCCAAGCTGTCAGAAGAAGACATGGTTGTGAATTGAAGATTGAAGAATGAAGAGAGGAAAGTTAGGGTTTCTCGATAAGGTTGGGAAATTTGCTTAAAAGAGAAGTGAGTACGTTGAGGAGAGGCGAGGTATAAATAGAGAAGTATGAGTTGCAACTGGAAGATTAATTAATGACGCGGGATAGTCGAAGAAGCAGTTTCGAGAAACGTGTGCCTCCAAATTTAATTTCCTTTTTTGAATTTGGCTTACCCCAACCGGCCACGTGGAGGAAATGCTAACGTATAAAGAGAGGATTTCCAACCTGTTTGAAGTAGTGGAAAATTCTCCAAGTGCTACTTATCCTGACTCCAACCCCGACCTGGTACCGATGTTCAAGTCAGAGGGAACTTCCGTTAACAGACAATTTTGGCAGGGGTCCAAAGGAAAATTTTCCACCAAGTAACTACGTAGATGAAGCACCAGTACCGCAAGCCTACGAAAGCGGGTACCTCGCTATATTGAAGCTCCTTGTACTAAGCGAAGTCCAGCACCATAGTAGCATGCGTGCCCAGCACCCCGCAAGTACCCCGACATCTACATGGTACCCAGGCATCAACCAGGTACCCAGTATCACGATATTCATCTGGGTACTATCTCAACATCAACTAGGTACCTGGTACCATGACATCCACCTGGTACCCCTCCGAAGCACGTATCATACCTGCCAAGCAGTACAAAGGTGACCATGAAGACACAAGCGCCACTCCGACAAGAAGCAAAACAAGCTCCATACCAGCAAGATCAAACCCGTACGCCAGTATATCATTCCACCAAGGTTCAGAATCAGTATTTCCCTCCAAGCATCACGATAAAGGAAAGTTGACTCCATCGCTAAAATAAAACGCCATTAATGAGACCAAATGGTCAACCAAATCAAGACATAAATACAACAGTTATTCGAGGGATCCAATCCCGTGCCTTTTAGCCACATTCTACATTTTTCAACGCCTAAAAAATGACTCCAAATAATCCTCATTAATGGAATCGAATCCTCAGGAATATTGGAAGTCTATAAATATGGCCACAAAAGACGAAAGGGGGATTGAACTTTTTCTCTAAAAAACCAGACTTGAGTTCTCTGGAAGAAAAAGAGAGTTGTCAGCCACTTATCGACATGCACGAATTAGCCATCGCCATCCTGTGTAGAGAGAGAGGAGAGTGATAGTTTTGTATTACTTACTTCTCATTGTAAAACAATTCCGAGATCAATAATATAACTCCATTCTTAATCTCTCCGCTTACATTGTTATTGCACTTGAGTTCCTTCCTTGTAGGGAGATTTCTCATTGATCCTCATGTTAAGGAACCTATCGGTACCGAAGGTACCTACCCCGCTGGATCCTACCAGTAGCGGGTGATGGTGTTAACCAGAATTTTCGCTCCCTGAGTGGATTTTCCAGTTAACAGTTCATTTTTCGCTTTTCTTGTTTGTGGGTACCAGAATATATAAATTTATGATGATGCCATGTATCGGCATTTGTAGATGTAATTTCAAAGTTACCTTGTGATTTATAATCCAAGAATTTGATTGAAATTGTATTGTGACTTTCTTTCTTTCTTTATTTTTTTAACTTGTTGATATAACCGAAAAATTATTGAACCTCAATATACATTTGTGATAGATTTTCGTCATATTCTACACATTTGTTATATTGTCCACTTCAAAATGGAACTATTGTTGTTCCTTCATCGGTGTTATTAAAAGTTTCCTTGTTGACATTTTTCTCAGGTGATTGTATTATGTTATTGGGTTATAATAATTGTGAATATCAATCTTTCTAGAAATATGTATGACGATGTAAATATGTCTTTTTGTTGAACTCCAAATTAACAATAGTTGTTAGGAACTTTTTGAAATACTTATCTTTTGAAAGTTTATAGAGCTTTCAATAGTTGGGCTCTACATTTTTGTATCCGTAGATAATGTAAAACTTCTTTTGAAAGTTTATAAGGCTTTCAATCGATGCAATTAATAAGCTTTGTAATTCTTGTACCATTTGATAATGTAAAACTCTACTATAATCTTTTTATTTAATAAAAAATAAATAAAAACATAGGTGAGATTATTGTAGGTCTAATAAGTTTAGATTGTCCAATCCTGTTTGAAGGGATTATAATTGAAATACTCTCAATCCATTGTGATGCAGTGAAAATTGAATAATAAACTATTACCATTTAATTTATATACTATTAATTAAAAATAACCAAAAACATTATCAAATAAAATTACAGTTTCATATTATTAATAAATAAAATTGATTTATTGTTTGAAAATATTTGTTTTTTTAACCTATTTGCACCTATGTAAATGATAAAGGTAATTTAATAAAATGTTTATTTTATTATGGTTGCCTTTTCTTTTTAAATTTACAAAACCCTAATAAGAAAATTTGGGAATTTTTTTTGCTCTCTTGGGCAGTTCCTTTTCTCTCAAGTCTTTGAATTTCACTATCTTTCTTCAAATCTCCAAAAAAACAATCAAAACAACAAAAATTGCTCATCTCTAATTTATTTCTCGCTTAAAATTGCTGTGTTTTCCGATCAAATTGTCATTCCCCTAGGCATTTTTAGACTAATTTTTGATTTGTTGAGCTTTTAATTTGCAGGTTTATGGAATTCTGGAAAATAAAATGAAGGAGGAGAGCTAGAAATAAGAACAGATTGTAGAAGATTGAAGAAAGAATTAGATAAAGTTGAGAGAGAGAAAATAGTTGAAGAAACGTTTGTAATATTTTTCATAAAATGTAAAAATGGTTGTTATAGATTCTATACAGAAAATGTAAAATAATCAATAGGACTCTTGATTCCCTACAGGCTACAGCTGATTCAAACTAATTATTATAGATTTTCAGGGAGATGATTCCCTACAGTCGACTCATACTAAAGGCTCTCAGGGAGATGATTCCCTACAGCTGACTCATACAAACTAACATGAATTCCCGGCAGTAAAACAGTGCCGTTTTAGGGAATTATAAAGACCTACGATTGTGACTCAAAACACAGTCGTTTTGCATTAAAAGCGCAGCTTGTCTCTGAAAATCCCCAAATCGCCGAAAGCCCTAACTTCTGCTTCTCAATAAATCCCTAAATCAAATCATTCGAAACCCTAATCAATTCCTTTCTTCTTCGAATCATCCCCAATTCGTCCAATCCTGACACAAATCTCCTGATTTCCAAGGCAATTTCCGAAGTGGGCTGATCAATTCCTTCGACGGTGATCGCTAAACCTTCCGGCGGACAACCATCATCGGTTTTCTTTCGCGAATTGAAATTGGGCTATCGGGCTTTTAGGGCTTCCATCTCCGTCGCTCCGCAAGGTACCATCTTTCTCTCTGAATATCTTGGGCAACTTTGTTATTTTTTATTTTATTTCTTTTTGTTTTAAAATATTTTTGACATCTTTTCTTGATCCCAGTTGGACAGATTCATTCCAAACTGACCCGCAATGAAAAAGGGTGTACCTGAGAAGCTGAATGAATCAATTGCCAATTTGCCATGTCTAGGAAGGCATACCGGAGCGGAAAGAAGTCTCTTGTTGATGTATCGAATTCAGCTTGTAAAAGAAACAACAACAGATCAGTGGCAGGAAAACCAATTTGAAAGTGAGTGCTATGGCAGAGGAACATATTGCTGAGAAAGACGAACATATTGGTAAGGAATGGTTCCTTCACGATCATCAAAAATGCATAGATAGTCAAAGACAACCAATAAGAGAATATAAGGGTAAACAAACTTCACAATCTTTTGAATCTCAATTGTTTTTGCTTCACAAACTTATTTTTGATTGATTTTCTTCTTTTCATTTAGCTTTACAAACTGGAACTCAATCGTGATCTGTTCTTGAAAGACAAAGAGATGGGTCATCTGATGAAACTGTACAAGGTGATTGCTGATGATGATCGCAGGGAACAGGCTGCTCGTGATAGGATGTCCGAAGATCAATCTCCATGTAAGGACGAGGCATTCAATGATTGGGAACAAAACTGGCCTCCTGTCAATTTTATGTTAAAAGATTTATCACCCTAATCTCCACAACTTTATGTTTGCTCTGCTCTCACTAGTACATAGAATATGCAACTCAAATGTTGGTCTGTTAACATTTGGTGCTAGGATTGGTGTCTAGGCTTGTCTATCTGATAGAATTTGCTACTTATGAATCGGAACTCTTAACATCCTTGTTTTGTATTTTTGTATTTAGTGGGTTGTTGCTGAAATAATATGTTATAAAGTAGAATTTTAAACCAAGTGCTTTCTGTTCTAGCCCAGTGAGCTTCTTTATTCTTATTTTTTCTAATTGTTTCATTACTTTTGATATTGAAATAGCATCGTGATTATTATTTTTACTAATTGTTTCATTACTTTGATATTGAAATGACTTTTAAGAATAGGTTGTTTAATGAAATCACTGAAAATTGAATTTTTACTTGTTTATAGTTTCATTAAATTTGTTTTTTTTTATACAATAAGTTACTCTATAGGTAACGTTAATTTACAGTTTATATATATATATATATATATATATATATATATATATAATGCCAGTGAGCCACATTATATAGTTACATTAGGTCATTAGTTGGAACTGAGGCCCCACCCATTGAGGGAGATGCAAGTGGGGTGCTTTCTGAGGGCAATTATGTGTACGGAGAAGCAGCTGTGGGGCAGGGACGAGAATGGGCTGAGAGTGTGGAGTTTGAAGGAGTTGTACAGTGAGAGTGGGAGCGAAGAAGAGAAGATGGCACCGTTTAAGGAGCGGGTTCGGCCTTGATGTGTTTGGTGGGTGATGAAGTGGGCGGAAGTGGATTGGTGTGGAGTGGGCACAGAGACGTTAGAGCGAGGTGTTGGAAGATGATGAATCAGAATCAGAATCAGCATGGATGTCTCTCCGATGGCTTTAGGGAGGCCTTGTCTTGGCAGGCCCATCGCGGCCCAGTTTTTTCCCTTTGCATTTCTTCTTACAGTATCATCTTCACTGTTTATTTATGTAGTTTGTTTTACATTTATTTTAAATAATATGATGTTCAAGCCTGTTTGTTTATTTATTTGTTTGATGTCTAAAAGCTGACATGTTGGGGGTGCAAATAGCATTAGTTTTTAATTGGAATTTTTACAGGGGATTTTCCTTCAAGATATGGGGTTCTGTTATTGTGTATAGATAGACTATGAAGAACACAATCTTTGAACACTAATATGTGTTAACGGAAAAATCCACTCGGGGAGTGAAATTTCGGTTAGCACCCTCGTCCATTACCGGTAGCCAGTAGCGGGATAGGTATCTTCGGTACCGGGGTCCTTCCTCGTAGGGTAGATGGACATGAATAAAGAAAGGGATAGGAAGGATTAACAAGATATAAAATAGCACTGTTTATTTAAAAGCGTATCGAAATTACAATTACAATACACGCTCTCCTCACACTTAACTCTCTTTTCGCTCTTACACAGGAAGGTGGTGAAACCTTCGTTTATGTCGTAAGTGGATATGTCCTTCCAATAATCGTCAATAGACTCTCACTGGCTTCAAAGAATTTCAAAGGAAATTCTACCGGAAATTAATCTCTCTCTCTTTTGCGATAAAAAACACTCATCCCCCATTCTTTACCCTTCAAAGCCGTATATTTAGTTCTCCAAAGAATTCCCTCAAAATCCGGTTGTATTAATGAGGATTATTGAGAGTCCTATTTTAGGCGTTGGAAGGCATTGTGTGGAGGCTGAAGGCGCGTGATTTGATCCCGTTAATCAATGTCGAATTCAAATTCTGATTTGGTTGATCATTAGGTGTCATTAATGGCGCTTTATTTTGGCGATGGAGTCAACTTTCCTTCTTCGTGGAGCTTGGAGGAGACTCTGATTCAGAATTTAGGTGGAACGAGGTGCTGGTATACCAGTCTGATCCTACGGCATGGAGCTTGTTCTACTTCTTGCTAGAGTGGTGCTTACGTCTTCACGATCACCCTCATATTGTTGAGCAGGTAGAGTACCTACCTCGGATGAGCTCTGAGTAGATATCGAGGTACTAGGTACCAGGTGGAAGTTGAGGCATGATTAAGACGGGTACCGCGGTACCGGGTATCTCTATTGATGTCGAAGGACTTGTTGGGTGTTGGGCACACAAATTATCATTGTACTGGTCTTCATTTGGTATCGGGAGCTTCCATAAATGCGAGGTGCATGCCTTCGTTAGCTCGCGGCGCTGATGTCCTATCTAGATAGATAGGTAGTCAAAGTCCTGACCTTATCAAGTATCGGCTTAATCTAAGTAGTGGTACCGATCTGGCTGGTCACCCGGACGCTGGGACTGGTCCCTATCAGCTTGATATTAGTTGAAAAATTCTTCTTTGATCCCTTGCCAGAAAACTCTGTTAACAGTATGTTAAGTTTTTCATAATTTCAATCCGAAGGTAGTTGTTTAAAATTACCTTGATTATATCTTTGCCCCCTTACCAGGTAGAAGTAAATGATTTTGTGTTGACTTTAATACCTTTTAGGTAACTATACTCCTACGGGTGAATCCATGTTGATATAGGCTACCGCATCCAATGTTTTTCTTAATGCCTTTATATATGAAACTTTATGCTATTGAATATTGAACTTTCTTGTTCAAATATATGGTCTTAAACCGAGATTTCAGTTCAAGAGAATATCGAGGCAGGAGGTAGTCTCTAGTTTGCTTGCCGGTAGTGGTGTTAATGCTGCCAGGTATGTTGCTAAAAAGGTGCACAAAACTTGGAAATCATGAATATAATTTTGTTTTTCAATTTCCCATAGATTTTGTTTTTCAATTTGCTATATTTGGCTCAGATGTCAAAATAGTATTTGAAATCATCTCTAAAACAACACTCACCAGTTTTAAATATCAGAATAGTTGGTTGCAACGATTTTTGAATCACATTTTGTGAATTCGTGTTTAAAAGGCAATTTGTTTTGTTAACCATACATCTCAAGCAAAGTTCAAATCTCCTCTCTCAAGTTAAAGCAAAAAGTGTGTATTTATTTTTTATTCAAAAGTGATTTCTAGAAAACAAGCTTGGAGAATTGTGAATGATCAAAACTTGTTGGCAGCATGTAATAATGTCATCTTTTGAAATAAAATTCTGATAAGAAAGGGGTTTACATTGTCAAAAGTGGTTATCGAGTGACATCGAAAGATAAAACTTATGTATTGGGTGCATCTTCTAGTGCTAATCAGAAGTGGTGGCTTTGCCTTTGGAATCTTAATATCCCCTCGAAGTCAGAATTTTCATTGTAATAATCCGCTACCTTCCTTGCAAAATCTGTGTTTCGGTAAGGGGCTATCTAATCCTTCAAGCAATCGTTGTGGTTGTGGCCTTGAGGACATTGGCCATGCACTTCTGTGCTGTCCTAAGGCGAAAAAGATTTGGTGGAAAACAAAATTCTGGGAGCTGATGGTTGTGTTTAAGGGTTTATAGTGCATTGATCTGGCTGGGTGGTTGGTGGATAATCTTAATATGGATGATTTGGAGTTATGGTGTGTAGTGATGTGGGGTATTTAATTTGGCAGGAACTGTTTTATTCACAATCGTCATGTCAAACCAGCAGATGCCTTAGTGGATTGAGTGTGTGATCTTCTCCAGGAATTCGAAAGCTCTTAGAAGTTGCTTTCCACAAATCCTTCTCTTCAACCTTGTGCAGTTATGGGCTGCTGGTCTCCTCCTCCTCCTATGGGATCTCTGAAGCTCAATTCTGATGCTGCTGTTAAGCCCAAGGCTGCTTTTATAGGTGTTAATGCTATAATTCGGGATAAGCTTGGTGGGGTTGTTGCAGCTCTGGCTAAGCCTCTATTGGGATCTTTTCCAGGTGAGTTGGGTGAACTTTTGGCTTTGAGAGAAGGCTTGCTCCTTGCGAAAAACCTGAATGTTTCTGTGGACTGGGTAATAATGGATGATGTGAACATTGTTTCAAGGGTCAAAAGTAGATGTCTGGATTGTGATCAACATTCCCATACCCTTCTTTTTCAACCTCAAGCTCTATTTTGACATGCACAACTGACATGCTATTTGAATAGCATAAATTTCAGTTGTTATGGAAGACTGGATACCAATATAGAAAGAGAACAAACATAGCACATTCCCATTGGAATCTCTCAAAACCCCTCCAATTCCCGCTTGCCCTAGCGACCCCCTAGCCGAACCGTCGACATTAAATTTTAAAGTATCATGTTGATGAGGAGACCAAATCCCACGAATCACTGCTTTTTCAGGTCTAGAGTCCTTATAAAGATCCCGAATATTGAGTAGAAGAGTTAGGTTGAAGTTTGCGGTTCTTGAAGCCAGGAAAAAAGACAGCTTATGGCATACCGAGTAGGTCATCATAGGAGGCGACTAGGGAAACTCTGTCCACATTGGAGGCGGTCTGAATTCGAGGTCCCTACACGATTCAGTGGTAGGACTGAATGGGAGAAAGGTAGCATTCCTACCGAGGCAGAAGAGATCATGAAGAACATCATCGCTACGTCCTACCTGAATATGAAGTATCTTACCTCTGACCCCTTTGAACCTGGTAGGCTAGACTATTTCCTCCAGGTATCTCACGCTTCTCTAGGTAATTAGTCTTCTTCTTCTTCTTTTTTTTACGCGGATTTCGTAGGTATTAACTCTTGTTTGAACAGTTTCTACAATGCCTCTACCGGTCCTTGACGTACCTTCCCAATCTAAGGACCAGTCTTCCTCTCGACAGAACTCCCCTATCATGCCTCCACCTCGGTTGGACCAGCTAGATCTGCGACGAGTCCAGTCCAGTCCAGTCCCAGTACCAACAAGATCTTCTCATCGTCCTCTTTCTTCAGCACGATCCAAACTGGCTGTGATGGCAGCTAGGCTCGCCAGAATTAAAGGCTTCCCTGTCCAGGTGCTGAGTCAAGCCCCTGCTACCCCTACTGTTGAAGCTTCTCAACCGGTCCCCTATCCTCCTCCTGTCGTGACCACCGATCAACCAAGCAGGGTTAAGAGGGATCCTAGTCCTACCTCTGCTCCTCCTGCTACTTCTCAAGATTGACCCAGCTCACAGTCAAGGAGCACCAGTCAGGACGAAGTTCTGTCTCGGTTTGCAGCTGCTTGTCCAGGCGGAGGATTGCAAGTTATGGCCTCGATGCCAATGGATGTTCTGATTACCAGGGGATATGCTCTCCTGGGTGAGGTATGTTACTTCGTTGAGTTTTCTGTCTAGATTAGGTATCGGGAAATTTTTAACTTGTTTTTAATGTCTGGTAGGCCTTCAAGTTCAACGTGGCGATGAGCCAGCAGTCCTTTGGGAACAAACCGATGCTGCCAAGGTCGAGCTTAGAGAGGCCAAAAAAGAGCTGGCCAAGGCAGCGAGAGACGTGATCATCCTGAATCGGGCCGTGGATAAAGTTGAGGCAATCGTGGCCAGGGCGAAAGTTGATATGGAGTGGATCTAGCATGCCTACGATGTGGAGCGGCTTAGGTCCATGCGCCATGCTTCTGAAAGAAACAAGGTGAAACAGAATAAATAGCAGTTGGAGGAGAAGACCCAGATTCTGCGCAACAACATGGCTGTTCTGGAAGCCAAGGTAGATGCTTCCTTCGCAGAGGGGTAATTCTTCGCTGCTTACCGGGTGGCACATGCACTTCCTCCCCTCATCGACTTGAACTCAATTGGATGATAGGAGCGGGAGGAGATCATGGCCCAGGCGGCCCAACTTTCTAGGTCCGTTCCAACTAAAGTAGGGCCTTCTCGAGCTGTTGGTGCCTCCCATTGCTGAAGATGACCTGGTACCCATCTCTTCCCTCATGCAGAGCCATACTGAACCAGGACCTATCTCACAGTCTCTAGCTGCTGTAGGAGATGTGGTTGAAGTCAAGATTCCAGATCTTTCTACCTCTCCACCTGGACCAACCGAGGAAGCAGAGGTTGAGATCGATCCTGTGAAAGAGGTGGAGGTCCAGACGAAGCTAACTGAGGTGGTGGAGGCTCAGGCTGATTCGGTTGAGGTGGTAGAGGTCCAGGCTGAAGGAGCGGTGCCAGGGGTAGAGATCCTTCTGCTGACCCAACAACTGGAACCAGGGGGTGGAAGCCAATGTTGCAGAGGAAGCCAGCCAAGAAGGTGGGCAGAAAGCCGGGGAGAAGGTCATCACTGAACACACAGCATAACCAGATTTTCATTCCCATTTGTTTTATACTTGAACTAATTTTTCTTTTTCTGTGGATGTAGCCCGAAGAAGGGGGTTGGGCTCCCTGATTGATCAATGAAGGATTTCCCTTTTTTTTACATTAGATTTCTGGTTGACTTCAATTCTGATACCCTGGTAACATCCCGCATCATGCTCAGGTTGTAGTAGAAACATAGCCTTGATTTGGAATGATCTGAGAACCCTGCATGTACCTTAATGATCAGCTTTCAATATAGGGGAATCGATGTACCTGGCATTCTTGTTCGGGGAATCATGGTACTTAGGCGAGAACATATAGGTGAATCAGTGTACCAGGCGTTCATGTTTCAGGAATCCCGATACTTAGGCGAAAACACATAGGCGAATCAGAGTACCTAGTATTCCTGTTCCAGGAATCCCGGTACCTCGGCGAAAACATGTAGGCGAATTATGGTATCTGGCATCCCTGCTTCAGGAATCCTGGAATTTAGGCAAGAAGATCCTAGTATGCAACTGTGCCATTTATGTACCATACCTTTCCTTAGAGAGATTGGGTTCCGTCCAAGGCCTCAAGAGTGCCGTATAGGCTTCCCTGGACTTGAGGATGCGGCGAGCAACCAGGGCCACGAATCTGCATCCTTGGTCTGGTAGGCAACTATGCCATTTATGTACCAGACCTTTACTGGAGAAATTGGGTTCCATCCAAGGCATCAGGAGTACCATTTGGTTGTCCTAGTCTTAAGGATGCGGCGAGCAACCATGGCCACAAATCCATATTCTTGTTCTGGTAGGAAACTATGTCATTTATGTACCAGACCCTTCCTGGAGAGATTGGGTTCCATCTAAGGCATCAAAAGTGCCATTTGGTTGTCCTAGTCTTGAGAATACGGCGAGCAACCAGGGCCACTAATCTACATCCTTGGTCTGGCAGGCAACAATGTCATTTATGTACTAGACCCTTCCTGGAGAGATTGGGTTTCGTCCAAGGCATCAGGAGTTCCATTTGGCTATCCTGGTCTTGAGGATACGGCGAGCAACCATGGCCACAAATCTGCATCCTTGGTATGGTAGGCAACTATGCCATTTATGTACCCTGACCCTTCTTGGAGAGATTGGGTTCCGATTAAGGCATCAGGAGTGCCATGTGGCTTTCCTGGTTTCAAGGCGATCATAGGCGAACCTCCATGGCGATTATAGGCAAAAGTACAGACAAGATGAAATTTGAAGGAGGAGAAAGATATACGTCTTTATTGATTATTCATTAGGCGATACAAATTCATGGTGGTACAATTGCAAGGTCGTACCGGTTGGTGATCAACCTTGCTTCAAGAGCCTTCACGGGTAGAACCTCTTGAGATGGCCAGAGTTTCAAATGTGGTTAATGGGGCGACCTTCCATGTCTTCCAGCTTATAGGCCCCACTTCGGACTACCATCTTAATCAGGTAGGGTTATTCCCAGTTTGGGGCTAGTACCCTGTCGAATCTCTTCGGGTATTCTGGGTAACTTTTTGGAGGACTAAGTCCCCTTCCTTGAAATTTCGGTTTCTGACCCTTTTGTTGAAGTATCGGGCGATCTTATTCTGGTAGACTGCTACCCTCTCTGCTACACTGTTCTGCTTCTCTTCTACGAGGTCTAGGTTGGCTCTCAACTTGGTCCCGTTAGCTTCTGGTTCGAAATGTTGAACCCTGAAGGAGGTCAGTTTGTGCTCGATAGCTAGGACAACTTCTACCCCGAAAGTTAGCGAGTATGGGGTTTCCCCAGTAGCGGTCCTCTTCGTGGTTCGGTAAGCCCATAACACATCTGGGAGTTGTAAGGAAAAACACGCGGCGAAGCGAAAAACAAGATTGGTATATTTCAAAAAAATTCATTTTAAAAGAAAGAACCTTAACCCTTGATTAATTAACATATAATTAAAAGTATCATACCTTTTTCATATGACGATTGATATTGCGTCGAATTGAATCCCCAAGATCTTCCAATCCAGTCACGAACATGAATCACCTAAGAGTGTGGGCTCCCTTTCTTTGAATTGTATACCTGAGGATGGAAAACAAACCTTTTTCTTTTTGTCAGTCACAATAATCCTCCTAGAGAAAAACAAAGAACTTTGGTCACTTGTGAATTCTCAATCTTTCAATCGAAAACTCGTGTGAACCCTAATTGGATGTTGTGCACAAAGCCTTTTGATATAAAAGCTTCTAGTGCACTATCGAAAACAAAAACGATATTTCTTCTTTTCCTCTTGGCCGAAATCTCATACACTATTTCTATGAGTCGGAAGAAATTATTTTTTAAAGCAAGAGAATAATTAAAAAAAAATTCTGCTTCTTAAAAAAAATTACCTTGGCCGAACTCCTTGATATATATATATATATGGTGGCCGAAATTCTCCTTTCACATGGAGAATTTTTGTTCCACCAAAACTCTTATCAACTTAGTAGTTCAAACATATTCCAACTCATGAGTGTATTGTCCAATAGTAAATTATTGAATATCAATTAAAAAGTTGTGACTTTATTAACAACTTCCTAATTGACTAATTATCAATTAGAGTTTTGATAGATATCAAATACTTCCTACTTTAACTAGATAAATAAAACATTTTTATTTATCTACTTATCAAATAAGGTATTTGATACTTATCATACTACTGACAATAGTATAACACTAAGAATATTACTCCTAATTAGAAAAAGATTTTTACTTTTAATCAAATAATTAATTAATTAATTTCCATTTAATTAAACAATAAAATAAAACAATATATTAGGCTAATAATTTAGCCCTTGCCGCCCAAGCCTATTCATGGGCACTATATTGTTTTTCCATTTTATTAAATCCATTGGACTTCAATAAAAAATCTACATATGAACTAGACTCATTCTTAATTACTTAAAAAATAGTCCACATGCTTTAAATTAATACATTAATATAATTTAACAGCCCATTTAATTAAAATATGCAAATTATATTCTCAATGTATTAATGGAATGCTAATTGCACTCCATTAGGGCCGCCCAAGGATTCCCACATCTTGGGCCGCCCATCCCAGGCATTTGAAGAGTTACCGGCTTACCGCGTGTCTTGATCACACATGACCGCACATCCCCAAAACTTTTGGATTCCGAAATCCAAAAACAATTCTAGATGGACCATGAAATTGGTCTGGTAGAATATATCAAGCGATCCATTCAAGTTCGTGCAGATTGGGGATCTTGGCGGGCTATCAAAATTTAAGCTTCAATAGACATAATCTAATCACAATCAACAAATGATTCACTTAAGTTCGATCTATTAATTTTAGCTCATTCTACTAAAGAGTAAAAATTGAACTCTTAAATAAAGATAGAATAAGTCAATGTTTCTCATTCGTACCCTAGACAACCTTATTAGAGATAGTGTATCATCGTGAAAAATATCAGTAATTGCCAAGAGCTCATAGACCGCCTATAGCTCTCCTAGTTACCATATTTGCTCATATAACCATATTTTGAACTTTGATATTTTGACTTGTCCGAGAAGCCATGTTTCAATAGACACTATTTAAAACTTAACGTTAAGATTTAAAATCCAATACCTCAAAATATCCATATGATGATATTTTACTCACATTTAATAAATTGAGCCACGATGTCCATATCTATAAATGAAGTCCTCTATCGATTAACAAATGAATACCACCAAACCATTGAGGATAGACTATGCTATATAATCCTACTCATTGACAACTCAAATGATAACACTTTTAATCATAGGTCCATCATTTATCTCCGGATTGAGATAGATTCTCCGATTGTCCTCAAGTGAAAACTTTTATCCACTGACGGTTATAAATTAAGTATTCCACTGTGATCATATTCAATGCACATAGTGCACTAGATTCTTTTACCCAAAGACACTACACTTTGATGATTTTAGACTCATCATAACACATTTGATCCCACTCAAATGCTAGCAAAAGAATCTACAACTTTAATAAGGTAAAATCGCCCAACCTTTATCTTAAGTTGTGAATATTGTTTAAGACTAACTAAAGAATTGTGTCTACTTCATACATATCCAGATGTACGAACGATTCTTCATTTCTCATAGTCTTTTGACCTTATGATTATTTACTTTTGACAATTATAATAATTAAACTATAAATGCTATAAGATTTGTTAAACTAGAAATCACTTTATTAGTATGAAAAGATTGTCAAATACATTATTACACTCTTGCTATTGAGCATAATCCTAACAGGAGCTCCTCTACCCATTTCCCTTTCTTCTGTTGGATCTTCTTTTTTAGGAGCTTCTTGATTGTTTTGTTTGTGGCTTCGACCAGCCCATTGGTTTGAGGGTGAGTTACTGATGCGAAGCGGAGCTTGATTCCCAGGTTTTCACAGAAATCCATGAATCGCGTATTGTCGAACTGCTTACCCAAATCGGTGATAATAGCCATCGTGGTACCGAACCGGCATACGACATTCTTTTTGATGAACTTGGTTGTATTTTCCCATGTTATCCAGGGAGAGAGATTCTGCTTCCACCCAACGGGTAAAGTAGTCAATGGCTACTAATGGATGCTTTGCCTGACCATGCGCGGTTGGGAGTAGGGGTGGACAAAAAACCAATAAACCGAACCGAACCGATGAACCGAACCGATCCAATCGGTTTTTTTTTCCGGTTTTCTTATGTTGACCGGTTCGGTTCGGTTCATTTTTTTGAAAACTGATTGTATCGGTTTTTTTTCCGGTTCGTTATCCCAAACTGGAAAACTGAACCGAGATTCAATATATAAAAAAAAACCTTAGTTTTATAGTTTCATGGACTATTAAACATTAAAACTATGAAAGTGTGTCACATCATATTTTTTCTTAGTTTTTTTTTATGAATGTTATTTTAAACTAGTATTTTCAATTTGTTCAAACCCATAATTTAATTTGGTCCAAGGCCCAAAAAGATTAAAATATGAAAATATGTGTAATAATTAAAACCCAAAAATATGATCCAATTGGTCCGAAACCGAAAAAACCGAACCGAACCGAATCGGTCAAATTTAATCGGTTTTTGATCGATTCATAATTGTTAAGTTGATCGGATAGGTTCACTTTTTTAAAAACCGAACATTATCGGTTTTTTATCGGTTCACTCCAAAAGTGAACCGATCCATTAAACGCCCACCCCTAGTTGGGAGCGGTCCAATAAGATCTACCCCTGAATTAGCAAACGGATAAGGGGAGCTAATAGATGAGAGTTGCTTAAGTGGCAGGTGATTTAGGTTTGCTGTCTTTTGGCAATGTTCACAAGATCGCACAAAATGCCTTGCATCGCGATGGAAGGTGGGCCAAAAGTATCAAATACAAAGTACCTGGCAGGCCAGTGCTTCGCCCCTTACATGGTTCCCGTAGTCTCTTGAATGTACATCCTTGAGTGCCCATCTTGCATCATCAGGGTGCAAGCATCTCAGAAGAGGGAGAGATCTTCCCCGGCGGTAGAGGTACCCATCTACCAGGTAGTATCGGGCGGCGACCATTTTGAGCTTGCGTGCTTTATCGAGGTCCTCTGGCAGTTTCTCAACTTGGAGGTAGTCAACGATGAGATCCATCCAACATGGGAGGCGATCCACCGGGCTCACCTCCTCTCCTATGGCTATACTGGGTAGGGAAATCAGCTGGAGCGGTACGCCCTTCAGTAGCGCCTGTCCCCCCGTTTGCAGCAATTTTGGCCAAGACGTATGCCTGATGGTTCTGCTGCCTAGGTATCTGTTCTTTCTTCACTCCCTTGAATCGGGCCATAAGTTTTTGGACCTTTTCAAGGTATGCCACCATGTTTTTGTCTTTAGCCTGGTACTGCCTTGTCACTTGGCTGACCACTAGTTGTGAGTCACTTATAATGTGGAGGAAATCTGCACCAAGCTCCATGGTTACACTCATCCCCGCTATCAAGGCTTCGTACTCAGCCTCGGTGTTAGTGGCGTTAAATTCAAACCTGAAGTAGTGGCATCATTCAACCTTCTCTGGATCGGTCAGAATAATCCATGCTCAACTGCCTGCCTGGCTTAACGCTCCATCTGTATGTAGAACCTAGACTTCGCGATCAGTGGACCATTCTATGGGTCCCTTTTCTGGACGGGGGACCAGGTCTGAGTTAGGACTGATACTAGGGTCAGATACCACACTAAAATCTGCCATGAAGTCGGCTAAAGCTTGGGCATTGATGGTGGTCCTGGCCTTATATTTGATAAAGTATTGGGTTAGCTCCAAAGCCCATAGCACCAATCTTCCCGACACATCTGGTCTCTGGAGAAACTGTCTCAAAGGTTGATCGGTGACCACCGCGATCAAATGAGCTTGGAAGTAAAGACATAGCTTTCTGGTTGTGGTCACGAGTGCAAGGGCGAGCTTCTCCAGAAGTGTATAGTGTTGGGGTTTATGCCCTAAAGATGTAATTTGGTAATGGATTTATGAAATAAATAAAAAGAAAGTTCAATTCATTCTTGTTGTGTTGTTTATTTTATAACTTGTGCTTATTAACATCCTAGATTGCCAAATGTAATCTCGAACTGGGTATATGAGTGTCATATACGAATGGATACAGTAAGAGACGTGCAATCTAAAGAGTCCATAGATAGCAAATAAAGCTGGGTACTTTATTTGTGGTTAATCTATAGTCGCGGTCCATTCCGTAATGTACTGTGATTCTATCCTGAATCATTCATATTAGGATATGGGAATTAAGGCATTTTGTATGATGTGATCATATAGGACTGGGTCATGATCTATATGAATCTTTTACAAAGATCCATTTACTGATGAATTCCTATATATCAACTAATGATGGCTAGATATGGGTGGTCTTAATCCTGAGCTTCATATCAACTCCTTCAGGTTAGATTGTGGTCTTTGATATATCATGGGTGAGATCGGATGCAGTTCCTGATCAATATGCTCTGTATGTTAGGATTGCGGTTTGGATTGTGGCTGGAAAGGTTTGCACACAATAGTGGAATCCACTCCTTCTTGTGAGAAGTAGATGTAGTTTCCTTAAGGGTTGATTCGGGGCTTGGACAATATAAGCGCTCTCCTAATTCCGTAAGGAAATATGATTTATTGTCCAATAGAGAATCAACGGTACTTAAAGGATATATGTAATTATAGGGGTATAACAGACATTATGACCCAGCTCTAATTATGAACTACTGTGGAGGATCACACCATGTGTAATAGTTATATCGATGGACACCGATTTGTATCGGTCTGTGTAAAAGCGTCTGCAGTTGAGAGAGTGCAGCTTCGAGTTTTTATTGGAATAACACCGGAGTTAATAATCAAGGAATAGTAATTAAAGAGTTTAATTAATGATTCCAAGGATTATTGGAGCTCAAAATACTATGGGTCCATTAGGTCCCCTTGCTAGCTCGACCGATTTTGGTAACAAGGGTTACGGATAATTAATTGGATTGTCCAATTAATTGTGTTATGAAAGTGACACGTATTTATTCGAGAATTAATTGAATAATGAGATTATTTGATTAATGAATAATGGTAATTAAATAAATTAAATAATACGATTATTTAATTATGTTATTAATCACTAAATGGAAGATGTTTGTTGATATTTGTTTTTGAATAAAATAAGATAGTACGATTATTTTATTTTTTTTAATTAAATTTTTAATTTTTGAGTTTAAATAGTTTGAATTCAAATCAAATCAAATAAACTAAATATTAATCAATATCTTTAAAGATATTTGATATCTTAAAAGATTATATTGATTGGTTTTGATTAAATATTGATTTTGATTTTTTTTTTAAAGGAAGTCAACGCATCTATTAAAAAGAGAAAAACGCATCAGTGTGCTTTGTAACGTAGTGAGCATGTGGTGTGTGTGATATTAAAGAGAAAACAAAACAATTAGTGCTGGCACTAGGAAGACTCTTGCATACTCATCAGTGGAACTAGGGGTGAGCACAAAGTTCGGAACCAAACCGAACCGATGCGAACCAAACCAAAAAAAGGGGGTTTGGTTCGGTTCATAGATTAAACTCGGTTTAAACCGGTTCAAAAATGTAAAAATTGAAAAGATTTCGGTTTAATTCGGTTTTGGTTTCCAAAACCGGTTTGAACCGAATAAACCAACTATATATATGTGTTAAAATAAAATAAAAACCCAAGTTCAATTATCATTATGTATATTAACCACCAAATACAAGTTTTCCTTTCTTGAATTTTGTTATGAATGAATATTGTTAATTTGTTATGAATGAATATTGTTAATTTGTTATTTAATGAAGTTAAACTGAAGTGTATTATTATACCATACAAAATCAGCAATTCAACAAGCCCATATAAAAAAGCATTTAACACAAAAACAATTAAAATACCCATTAAGCCTATTAGGCCAATTAGGCCCAAAACCGAACCGAACCGATTTAAACTAGTTTAGTTCAGTTCACATATCTTAATCGGTTTAAACCGGTTTCATTTTTTCAAAACCGAAATATTTTCGGTTTAGTTCGGTTTCACCCAAAACCGAACCGAACCGAACTGAACTTTGCCCACCCCTAAGTGGAACCGGCTTTGGTTGGGTTTTTTTTCCCTTATAAAAACTGAATTTTTTTTTATTGGTACATATATCACATTTGTATATTTATTGTGTGTAAAGACGTAAATTCTCATGTTTCTGTAAATTTTACCTACCCGTTGACTAACAGGTGGACTATTTTGATATATTTCTAAAATTTAGGGACTAGAGAAACTAATTCCCATATCTGGAGTAAAAAATGAAATTTCTTTTAAACTCAGGGACTAAGCTGTAAATCCCCCAACTTAAAAATCAATTAGTCGACAGAAAAGCTCCACTTCCCCTTAAAATCAATGAAGTAATAAAACAGAGATTTTGAACACCAATTGAGCATTTTCTGTTTTTGTTTTGGTTTACAGCTGGGATGTATCATGAAGCCTAGGAATTGGTTTGTTTATCATACTCAAATCCCCCCTTTTTAAACGGCAACATTATTATACATATTTTGTTTCTAGATAGGTAAAGCATAGACAGCACCGGCGAAGCAATATCCAAACAAGCACTTGATAATGTGTCATGATGCTATTTGCTACCCTAAAATCAAAATGCATCATTATGGTAAGTGGTTTGGTTAACTTAATATCACATTCATTAACACCATCCAATATCAGCAAACAGATCAAAATAACATCACCACTACACATCACTTTATAGCACAGGTGGTGGTAGTGCATCTTCCTTTCACATCGATAGTGAGGGTTCGAATCCCACCATACATACTTTAGAAGTATGTGTGATGAGTTTTCTCTCAATTTGTTTAGAGTATATAAACGGGCCGACGACCACACATATATTGTCTGATCTTAGCAGGTCCCGGCAATCCTATTGTAACAATCGTAATACTTAATCCTATTGTAATAATTGTAATACTTAAAAATAATAATAATAACATATTAACATCACCACTGCATCCATATAAACTGAACCCAAATGCAGCCTTGACAGTTGACAGTGAACCATGAAGGCTTATTCTACAGACCTCAATGCAAAAAACTCACCCCACTCTCACAGCAACCCAAGAAAGGTATTCCTTCTAGCCCTTACCTTGATTTTGCTCACCACAATCCATCTCTGTATTCACAGTTCACACCCACCACTGCCAGTTAAGAAGATTAGTATCAGTACTGTATACAGAAACATAGAATTTGAACAGAAATGTGACGTCTTTACCGGGAAATGGGTTCCGTATCCCAAAGGGCCTTATTACACAAACACAAGCTGCAATCTTATCATTGATCAGCAGAACTGTATGAAGTTTGGGAGAGCAGATACAGAGTTTATGAAATGGAGGTGGAAACCAGATGAATGTGAGTTTGTTAGAGCTTGTTAGAGGCAAGTCCATGGCATTTGTTGGGGACTCTGTGGGGAGGAACCAAATGCAGTCGCTATTGTGCCTTTTAGCCAGTGTAAGTGCTCTGATTACTGATGATGGCAAGTGTTTTTTTCTCAATTAATTGCTTAGAATCCAATGCATTCTTTCAGGTTACCTATCCAGAGGACATTTCTTACAAGTACACATCAAACACGGATTATTTTAAACGATGGTTATATGCAGATTACAATTTCACCATAGCAGCATTCTGGTCACCTTTCTTGGTTGAAGCTGGTTATGCAGACCCTAATGGTCATTCCCTCAACAGCCTCATGAATCTCTACTTAGATAAAGCTGATGAGGCATGGGTGAGTGAAGTCGAAAGTTTTGACTACGTGATCATTTCAGCCGGGCAATGGTTCTTTCGCCCACTGATATACTATGAAAATAATCAAGTTGTTGGGTGCCACAACTGCAACATACAGAACATGCCAGCTCTTCCTAAGTATTATGGATACAGAATTGGCCTTCCGAACAGTGTTTAGAACTCTTCAGAGGCTTAAGAAGTACAAGGGTATAACATTTTTGAGGACGTTTTCTCCATCACACTTTGAGAATGGTGATTGGAACAGGGGAAGAAATTGTGTGAGAACAAGGCCATTTACAAGCCAAGAAATGAACTTAGATGGATACATTATGGAGTTCTGCTTGACACAGGTAGAGGAACTAAAAGCAGCAGAGAAACAAGGGATGAGGAAAGGTTTGAAATTTGGGTTGCTGGATACTACTGAAATCATGTTGCTGAGGCCAGATGGACACCCCAACAATTATGGACACTCTCTGCATCAGAATATGACAGTATCAGATTGTGTTCACTGGTGTTTGCCAGGCCCCATTGACACATGGAATGAATTTTTACTTCATACTATGTTGAAGAATGAAAAGGATGATGTAAATACTTGAAACCTGTGGCTGTATTTGAGCATTTCCAGTAAAGAAATAGTTATTTATACTGTGTGAGACGTACCCTCAAGCTTAATTTGTCAAACAAACTTGTGTTTAAAATAAAGTCTAGCTAATATTGGCAATTCTGCTACATATACATGTACCTTATGTATTTTATTAAAAAGATCCTTTCATCTCAGTTTCTTTTTCAGTCATGGACTAAATGCAGGCGATATAAGAATCAAAAGAGAGCCTACTCTTTCCACAACAGCATATATGTAGGGGCATGTAGTGACATAAAATGAACAGTTTTATGGTATTATAAGACGACCACAGTATGCACAGTATCCATGGGACGTGCACCATTAGGTTCAGGCTAACAGAAAACCTTGATTGGGGGATTTGTTGTATTTCCCTAGAGTATACGACTCACTCAAATAGTTCAAATGTTGCCAAAAGGCAACTCAGACTCGCAATAATTAGAAGCAAAAACTCTTAAGAAAATGTTAAATACTAAACATTTCATTACTTCATGCTTTCTATTATTTCCAACACAGGAAATTTTGATACAAATCAGAGGATGATATAATACGAAAAATACTAAATCACAGTCAATAAACAGATTATTCCATCAATATTTATGGTGTATTCTCAGGATTCTTCAAAATGAAATCTTGATGAAGACAGCGATGTGCAAAGCTAATATGTAGAGCACAAAAGCCGACCTGAGTAGCATGAGCTTCTGTTGGTTCTCATTCCTGCCGGAGTAATAAGGAAGCTTGTTATGAGCATCAACAATATAATCTGCAGAAGCAGATCCTTTCTCAGAGGTGCTTCTTCCAAGCCGGTTTCTGGCAGTATCAGCCTCTACATTGCTGCTTTCAACTTTCCTCCACAACCCAGTCAATCTTTCTAGTTCCTTCTCTTTCAAATGAATTTCACTAACCAGGCCTTCTGCTTGTGCCTACCAATAACTTAATATTACTTAAATATATCTTCTGAAATAGATAATACATATATACAACTGGTTAACGCAATAGTTGGGTCAAAAGAATTTACAAATATAACTCACCTGCTTCCCTGCTAGTTGTTCAATGAGGCTATGCAGCTGTTTGTCTAACATCTTTTCCCTCTGAACTGCAAAAAACGTTCACATAATGTGAAAATCGTACATAAAAGCTAATATCACCAAAAAAAAAATGTTTGGCAACAAGTACAGTCATTACAAATACAGTTTCTAATTCATTCAAAAATAAGCAAGAACTCAAGTCATTATGAACTGTGAAAAATAATTTAACTAAATGAAACTGTAATTACCCAGGACAGAAGAACAGTGGATGCAAATATGCAAGGTGTTCCAAAGAAAGCAGTAAGAGTCAAAAGGCAAGGAGTACAGCAAGTATGATGGATATAGGGAGGAGATTTTGCAAGCACAGCATTCATGCAACAGATTTTTTTTAAAGGTGGCCTTCAAAAACTGATAACCATGCAGCCCCCTAAATTTTTGACTAAAAAGAGGTATTTCCTCATATATATATATATATATATATATATATAAAAGGTGGCATTCAAAAACTTATAACCATTTCAATTATACAGTATTAAATTAGTAAGATGAAGTTGCAATATCTTAAATTTATTAAAAGTAAAGAATACTTAAAAGACCATCATTAAGGTTAGCAATGCACCAAAAGGAGGGACATGCTTATGACTTCTCTAACACACTGTAACCGGGAGACTGTCTGGAGATACAGTGAAACTCTGAAACCCAAATGTGTTGATTTGACACTTGAGAGCAGCTGCCCGTGGCCCCACTAGAATGGCCATCTTTATTTACAGTATTAAATTAGTAAGATGAAGTTGCAATATCTTAAATTTATTAAAAGTAAAGAATACTTAAAAGACCATCATTAAGGTTAGCAATGCACCAAAAGGAGGGACATGCTTATGACTTCTCTAACACACTGTAACCGAGAGACTGTCTGGAGATACAGTGAAACTCTGAAACCCAAATGTGTTGATTTGACACTTGAGAGCAGCTGCCCGTGGCCCCACTAGAATGGCCATCTTTATTTACTATATTGTAATTTTTCTAGGTAACTTCACAGCCAATGAACTATCTAGATTCTAGCAGCTCCGTTTAACTGGTGCCACATTACAGATGCTTTCAATGCACTCTCATTAATAAATTAATATATTCAACATATATCCCCCATTCCCCCATCCGTGTCAAATGATTCCTCAGAAAGCTCTTGCTTCCTGCTTCCATTTCCTACATTCCCTGTAGACTCTTCATACTTTCTACTAATTATAAGCAGCTAGCACTATACATTAATTTAGACATAGACCTTGTTCTCCAAGCCATAATCATCCAGTTTAAGCCAACCTCTACGATCCACCACATATAGGCTCCGTACCCTCATTTCGCAATAACACAAATATCCAAAAATATACAGATTTTATGCCTGGAAACAATTACCACTGGCCTACTGTCATAATTGGAAACAAGAGCCCAAGAAAATAATTTCAAGAGAGAAGAACTAAAAATTGCGGTATCTGAAACCATAATGAATCACGAAGTGAGTTTTATTTTGAAGAATACAAAATGTTGGAAATCAAATACCCCATACCCCCTTCATTATTTTCAATAACAATGAAGAACCACAGAGTGATTTTAAAAATGGTTGCCAGCATTTTATATTTTCCCCTCAATAGAGCTTGATATCCACCTAAAGTTATGTGAACTAAAAATCTTTCAAAGTAATTAAAAAATAAAAAAAAATCTTTCATATTAGTAGTTTAGTACATTCTCCAAGATATCAGTTTCATTAATTAAGAAAAGGGATAATTACCTCGGTGGCCATCAAATTGGCCACTAGATTGATGACACACTATCAAAATAACCACTAGATTGGAAAGTTGTTCCAAAATAGTCATTTTTGGCGAACTTTGAGACACTAATAGCCATTCCATCAAATTCCATCCAATGAATAGCATTTTAGTAAATAAGGGGATGACAACAATTTATTTTATATATTTTTTTGAAATCAATTTTTTCAATGAGTGACATTTTAGTAAATAAGGGGATGATATTAATTTATTTTAGATGTTTTTTGGAAATCAATTTTTTCTTTTGTTTTTTGAAATGAATAATTATATTTAGCGTGTAAATAAAAAAAATATATATATATATATATATACATATGTTTGAGATATGTTATACATATATACACACACTAAATATAATTATTTGTTTTAAAACACAAAAGAAATGGTTTAGATCAATACACGTCTCTTTTTGTTTTTTTAGATTTTTTAAATTTTGCAGCCTTAATCTTCTCAAAATATACATATATATATATATATATATATATATATATTTGAGATATGTTATACATATATACACACTAAATATAATTATTCGTTTCAAGAAATAAAATAAAAAATTGATTTCCAAAAAAAAAACATCTTAAATAAATTAATGCCATCTCCTTATTTATCAAAATGCCACTCATTGGATGGAATTGAATTGAATTAGATAGAATGGCCATTAGTGTCACACTTTTCGCCAAAAATGGCCATTTTGGAACAACTTTTCAATCTAGTGGTCATTTTGATAGTGTGTCATCATTTTGATGGCCACCAGGTAATTATCCCTTACGAAAAACCATGCAATGTGATAAAAGCAAGGCCATGCAACTATGATACATAAAAATTCATAAAATCAATCCTTGAAAAGTTGATGATTTAATGTAATAGTAGTTATCAATATCAAAGATAAGGGGAAATATTGAAGACATACAGCATATAACCAAGTTAAAAAACAGTCCATATCTAAATTATCATAATTTGACAGATTTATAATTCTTAAAATAAATGACTTATAAATGATACCCGGGGAAGGCTGCTTCAATGCATTATGCTGAACTTGTGCCCATTTTTTCTCCCATTCTTGAACTATCTCTTCCATTGAACTCTGAGAGCATCAAATAATGTTTAAGAACCAAAGCAACAATAACCCACTAACAATAAAGAAGAAAAGGAAAAATTAACTAAAAGTCAAAAGATAAGACGCAACAAACCAATTGCTTTTTCTTTTCTTCTAATTTTTCTGATATAGCTGATTCTGAATCATGTGTATCTGCTCCAGCTTCATCTGCTGTTCTAGATTCAACCTTTGATTCAATGACCCTTCCCAATTGGGTGGCATTCAACTCAGCCGCCAGAGTTTTCTCAACTTCATCCAATTCCTGTAAACATAAATAACTAAAATAAAAATTCTTGAATGAGGAATTAATTAGGTTCTAACTTCTATTGACACTATCAGCTTGAAAGAAAGCAATGTTATCTTTTCAATATTAAAATGCCAATGCATTGCCATGTATATCTACCGTGATTAAGTAAGTGAAAGCATAAGTTGGATAGGTTCATATATAATGGCATAATCAATGTAAGCAGCATGCAAAACTAATTTTTGGAATCTTAGCCCAGACCTCATGTTTCCTTTGAAGTGAATTTGCGTCTTGCAACTTTTCCTGTATTTTATTTTCACAATTTGATATGGCCTTTTCATACTCAGCATTTTCTTCCAGCAGCGTCAGCTCCCTCAATTGGGCCTGGTTACAAGAATTGATGGCAACAATTAATAGGTAAAAAAGGAAATTAGTGTACTTGTAACAAATCTAGTCAGAAAAAGTAATCATACATTTTATAAGAACACAAAATCATTTAATAACATAATACCAAAAGGGAAACGGCATTTCAAAATTTAACTTTTATTTCTTTCTTCTTTGGAGAGAATTACATATCTTGTCCCTCGTATGTTACATCACAAGACTGTGAACAGATTCAAGCTTTTTATTTACATAATCTTTTATTCACACACACACACACCACCCATGCGCAAACACAAATCAATTTTATCATCCTCCAAGGATGCTATGCCATCCTTCAGAGCTTATTTGAGTGTTAGATCTCTCAATTATAATTATTCAAATTAACAATGACCTCAAGCTAAAAGCATCGAAAGCCTATGTTTTGTTCATGAGATAAATCAAAAGCAAAACTTGAAACCAGTCCGCATGAGAAAAAAGCTTAATTTGCAGAAAAATAAATGGTAACACAAATTTGTACACAACTATAGCAAAACGTAACATAACCAGATAACAAAACCTCAGAATTTGAACAAAACCAACACAAATATGAAATTATATTTAACCTGCTGACGCGTAGCAGAATGAGAATTGAGCTGGAGAGCGAGAGCGGCATTGGAGGCAAGAGAGTGGGCGTGAAGGTGAGGAAGGCGTTGAGCGATATCAGGTGGGGGTAATCTGAGGCGTAAATCTTGGATCGAACGGCTGAGAGAGACCGCTTTTCGGTTGAGTTCTTGCACGTAAATTTGTTGGTCTGCTGTAAAGACTATTGGGATCGAAGAATCTGGGTGATCTTCGTCTTCTTTGTGACCTCCGACTACGTCTGCTGCCCATGCTAGTAATCCCGCCATCTTCTTCTCTTTGCTTTGTCTGTGAAATGTGAATCTGCTCACTTTTTGTTTCCAAATCGGACCACCTACTATACCGCTAGCAAAATGGGAGGTGTCGTACCCTCCAATCCTAAAGACATTTCAAACCGTTGAATTAAAACTCAAATAAATATCGAAGACTTTCAAACCGTTGGATTAAAACATAAATAAAGATCTGTAAATACACTGACCCCCGCTATTATTTGGCATCCCCTGTTATTTGGCATAAATACATTTAGAGAACAATTATGTTTTTATTTACTCATATTTTCCCGCCTATTACAATTGAACTAATAAAAAAATCAAATTATCTTAGTTATTAAAATTTAAAAATAAAGATAATATTTTAACAAAAAAAATTAAATAAAATTTATTGAAATAATAATTTCAACGGAATATAAATTAATTAATAATTTTAAAAGGGAAAATAAAAAAACAATTTTAAAATATTAAAATTATCTTCATTTAAAAAAAATTACTATTTTTGATGTAAATAAAAAATTAATTTTTCAAATATCTTCATTTTTAATTTAAATTTCTTTACTGTTTTTTAAATTAAACTTTTTAATAATAAATTGTTTCTAAATTTTATATTATATGTATTAGCTTTTACATTTTTGTATATAACAAGATTGTCTTGATTCTTAAATTTTAATAAGGGGTTTTTACAATTAGTCCCAATCTAATTGGGAAACATCGATTTTTTACTTCTTAATTCAAATTTTATCAATTTGATCTTCAAATAATTGAAAATCAATCAAATTAGTCCTACTGTTAGTCAAAGTCACGGTTTTGACTAACGGTAGGACTAGTTTGACTTATTTTCAATTATATAGGGCTCAAATTGATGAAATTTGAATTAAGGAGTAAAAAAATGATATTTCTCAATTAGATTGGGATCAAATTGTGAAAAACCCCTTTATTATTTGATATGCCTACATTGAATGATACTATATTTTAATTATTTTTTTTCTTATAACATAAAAATAATTACTTTTGTTGTGGCCGCGACACATGGTGTATAATAAATGATACTATATTCTTAAAAATTATTTTTTAAGAATTTTTTCCATATTTTAATATATCTAATTATACAACATAACATATAATACTAATAATATTTATTAAAAAAAATATTTAATAATAATCTTATATTTCCAATTTAAGATATATATAATAGTCTGAACTTTTAAAGTTCACAAAGTCATCAACAAACGCATTAAATGATAATATTAATAATAATCATATTTATAATAACAAACATTTTTTTTAATTTCCCATATTCTAATATATCTAATTATACAATATAACATATAATAATAATAATATTTATTAAATATATATAGAAAAATAATCATATATTTCAAGTTTCTGTATATATATATATATATATATATATATATATATATATATATATATATGTATAATAATCACAGCTTTTGGAGTACATAAAATCAACAACATATGTATTAAATGATACTATTAAATATTAATAATAAGCATATATATAATAATAATCATATTAATTGTTTTTTATAAAAAATTCATATAAAAAATTCTTATATTCTAATATGTCTAATTATACAATATAACATATAATAATAATAATAATATTTATTAAATAATTATATATAATAAAAATAGCTACTTTTTCTATGGTCGCGACATGTGGCATTTAATAAATGATATTAATTTGTTTTATTTTTTTCATTTAATATATAATAATAAGGGGTTTTTACAATTTGATCCCAATCTAATTGGAAAACATCACTTTCGTACTCCTTAATTCAAATTTCATCAATTTGGTCCTTATATAATTGAAAATCAACTAAATTAGTCCTACTATTAATCAAAGTGACGGTTTTGACTAACAGTAGGACTAATTTGATTGATTTTCAATCAATAAGGACCAAATTGATGAAATTTGAATTAAAGAGTAAAAAAGTAATATTTCCCAATTAGTTGGGGACCAAATTGTAAGAACACCTTTTAATAACTATGAAAATTTTGGTTTTTTTATTAATTCAAATTTTAGGGTAGGGTTCCGAGTAGACGAATGTATAGTTGTAGGCCGTTGTTGTATTTAAGGTTCACATAAAAAAGTTTATGATGCGGATATTGTCACCCATAAAACTAATTGGTACACTTATTTTTATAAATACAGTCATGTCTAAAATTTAAAAAAAGAAATATGAGTGATGCTGTTGACAAACAATTAATTGTCTTTCTACACTCCATTTTAAATAATTTTATCATATGATAAATTTATCCTAATTAAAATTACTAAGGAGGATACAAAAAATTCTAAACACACAAACCAGTTTTCCTAAACTCCAACCTTATTTATTTGCTTTTTTTTGTTTCACAAACCCAAAACATATTTTTCAATATCTTTAATGTTTTATTGATATATATATATATATATATATATATATATATATACACACGTGTGTATGTATATGTTAGCAAGATGGCTTTTCTTTATCTTTCTCTCATCGCTCTTGTAATCTAGTTGCTTATGGTGTGGCTAAGTGGGTTGTTTATTGTGATCTTTCTTTATTCAGGGTTTCTGATTTTCCTTCATGGCTTGGTAAGCAGATTGAATACAATGTAGTTGTTTGTTTTTCTGCGCAATGAAGTTTTTTTGTTTAAAAAAACCGTGAATTAATGAAAGTCACCGAGAGGTCTAGACTTGTTCATGTAACATGTGATTTTGTACTATTACAGTTGTATCTTGAATTACAAACTTAGGACCGATTCTGTTTTCTAAATTTTTTTTAAAGCATTGATTTTTGTAGTTTTCTTTTGTTTTCATAAAAAAATAATAAGAAAAATCTTTTTGCAAAATTTTTTAAGTGTTGATTTTTAATATTTTTGAAAAAAGAGTCCAATTATATTTATATATATATATTTAAAAATAGATTTTTAGGATGGAGTGTTTTGAAAAAGGGAAAAAAAAGAGTGTAAGGATAATTTTGGAACAAAATGGAATGTCTTTAGAATTTTTTTTTTTAATTTAAGTTGTTAGAATGAAGTGTCTTTAGAAAAGGAGTGTGAAAAGATAAAATTGGATTGTAAGAAAAAAATCTCAATAAATATTACTATAAGCATTCATCCTAATGCCAGTAGTACCCCTATTAAAATGAATACATTTTATTTATAAACCGTCTTAAATTATAAACACACCCAATTTATAATAAAAAAATCATATTATTTTTGGAATCAAATCATCTTCTAATGATGATTCAATTTACTTTTGTAAATGTTTTGAATCTAGAAGTCTTTTTCTTTTACGGTATCTATCTATCCACATATCTAGACCATGTATTTTTTTTTGAAGTTTTTGCCATTGGTAATGTAATTCCCCTCACTTATAGTGTCAAATATACCTGGGGGGGGGTTAAATATGTATAGTCTCAACATTCTTGCAATTTTTTTTCTTCATAAGAGACAATTGCACAAAGAAACTTTAACAAGTATATTGATTCAACAAAATAATATGAACATGGGTGAATAGGTATAGTCTCAAAATTCTTGCAATCTTTTTTCTTCACAAGAGACACAATTGCACAAAGAAACTTTAACAAGTATATCGATTCAACAAAATAATATGAATACTGTTGGCGGTGATTTTTGGATTACGTAAAGTCGATCAAGCGTCCAACAGGTTATTGCAAATTGTTAAAGATGTTGTGAAGAAAAGGAATAAAGCAAAGCATACAAACACTAATTTTACGTGGTAAAACCCCAAATCGGGGAAACATCCACGGTTGCCGGTGACGGCGAGAAGGAGAATTCACTATGATAAAATTGTTACACACTTAGGCACTCTTTTCTTGCACATCTCTCTTTTTTTGTCTATTTCTACGTATGTCAGTGTATATTTTTTTCTTTCTCTTTTACAATGAGATTATGGGTCTATTTATATATGCATAGAACCCTAAATCGTGGTATACAAATAAGGAAAAGTAGTGGTGTCTAACTAGGACTGATTACTTGTTGAAGTCATTTTTGTCTTCTTTCCTGTTTCGCGTATTCCATGAATTGAATGAATTAGACTTGTTGCCTGATTTGGACTCTGATATCTATAAGGAAGTTTATTTCCTTATCAAAGTGTAATGTAAGGTGCCTTGTTTAAGTGTGACTCTTCCTCTGCGTATTTGAGTCGTGACCGCTTTTAATGTCTCCCACGCGTTATCCAACTGACCAGCTATCTAACCCGACCAGATCTCTTTTACCCCTATCGGATTGACTTTATCCGACCAAGTTGTCTTTACCCGATCGGCTAGTTTCCCCGACCAGGTTATTAATACCCGGTCGGTTAGTTTCCCCGACCATCTTGGGTAAACTTGATCAAGCTTTGAGATCATCTACTGATCACCTTGGGTTTGATCTTTTCTGGCTGACTTTGATGACGTGACATACCTAATCACCGTACTTTCAGGTGATCATGCTAACTTGTCATGCTATCAAAAAATCCCTATAACAAATACAATTAAGTAATAGATGAATCAATATAAATTCAAAGTGAGTAAAGATAATAAAATAAAAATCAACACAAAGGATTTTTACGTGGTAAAACCTCAAAAATGAGAAAACATCCACGGGTTGATACCACAACCACCGGTAAAAAAGCAAATCACTATGATAAATAGGAGATACACACTCAAGAGGCAATCAACACAAGATTCACTTTCCAAGCCATCTACACCTATTTTACCTTCGGGCCTAGTGAACTTACTATGTCGATTTCCTATCCAAGACCTCACGTCTCTAGGAAGATTTCTTGCTTGTCTATCCAAGTCTTCCCTACACTAGACAAGACTTCCACGCTTAGCTATCCGGATCACCTTGATCCTACCCAAGACTTCAAATACTTAGCTATCCAAGTCCTCGGGACTCTAGCCAAGACTTCCAATGCTCAAATCAAATAATCACTCTTAGAAATGAGACTTTCAAGTGCCAACCTCTTCACAAGACATATGATCTAAGTGAATGCAAATGATGCAAACACAAACAAGTAGAGCAAGTTGATCAAACACACTCTATGAAGAATTAGTTTTGCACAAATCAAGCTCGCAAGCAAAGGTAACTAATTCTTATGAATATTTGATTATAGATCTAGATTAGGCATTTAAAATCATTCATAAAAATATCTAGAAACCTAAACATGTCATTCAAAGCTTGAACAACAAGTTTTCAATAGAAATCACAAAACTAGCTTTGAAATCAAGTGAACAAGTCAACACTTGAAAGCATCAACATATTCAATCAAATAAGAACTAGATATGAATAATAGAAAACACAATCAAAATATTCTAGTTCTAGAACATGTGACTAAAACCTAGAAATCAACAATATAGATCAAATCAGAATTTGAGATTCTAGATTCAAGTTCATGTTCTTCAAAATTAGCTAAAAGATATTCAATTAAGAATCACAAGAGCTAATTTTGAAAATCAATCAATCAAGTCCAAAAGTTGAATCAAAATCATTTTAAACATTTTTCATTAATTAAATAAAAAGATTCATCAAGATGATCATAAAAGAAAAATGGAAAGAAGATGATTCACTTACAAACAATAACTCACGAGTAGAAACCAGATCATCATGAAAAATCTGGACATTTTTTGACTCTGAAAATGCTTGGGACTTGTCCTATCTTCAAGATGAAAATATAAAAATGGAGTTGATTTGATATGGTTTTTGGAAGTTGAGAACATTTTGAGAGAAAACTTTCTGTACAAGTTTTTCCACTTCAACTTCTTCAAATTAAAAGAGATGGAAATAAGGTATTTAAAGGAAAAGGAAGAGAGGGAAACAACCAACAAATGGAGGGGTGCCACATCTGCATCTCGTGGAGGCGCGTGGCCTCCACGAGGGTAGAAGGCCTCCTTTCCCGTGGAGGCCACACGCCTCCACGGGGAGGGGTGCTTGGCACCTTTCATCTCCCTCGTGTACTCCTCACATCCTTATCCCGTATTTCGGCCTCCGAACTCCAATTTTGAATCCGTTTTCAGATTACGAATCGAGACTCCCTCACGCACATGGACGTCAACAAAAATTTCACAAAAGATATGGAATTTGACTCAAAACACAAAGACGAAGACCATGTACGAAAAAGACACGGAAAGTCTCGTAACTTCCTATTTTGAACTTGAAACTTAATGAATGAGTAACCTAAACATTTGGAACTCAATAAAACATAATATAAGCTCAAATTCAAGTTCATTAACATAGAAATACAAACAAATAAACACAAGAATACACAAGTATGCTGTTTCCTAGATATAGTCCTAGAACATGCAATTTCACAAAATTGTCAAAGTAAATCTAATGCATGTGCATACTTAATGAGTATGTGTATGTGTAAAAAACAATTTGGCACAACAATGCAGAGACACAAATGAATGCAATGTGTGTATGTGCACTTACGCCTTGCAATAGGAGGAAGAATCTCGATACCTTAGCATCCAAGTAAGCATTTTTCCTCTTGAAGATGAGCTTTGCATGAGAAGTTGATTTTCTTCTTTGAAGCTCATATGAATCATGAACCACCTAAGCAACTAGACATTACAAAGAAAGATATTTTTGTTATGGAATCAAGCCAACACAAATCTAAAACCTAACAAGTAGGATTCGAGCCGCTGAGTTGGGAGTCATTTGCCCAAGCCCTAAGTTCGTCCATCTCCCAGCTGAGCTATGCCCATGGGGGCTCAAATGTAGGAGTTTTATGAAAGAGAAGATGTAGAACTTGATTGTATATGGGTCAAGAGATTTTTAATATGGAATTCTCTTATATATATATATATATATATATATACAACTATCTTAAAAATAATAATAATAATAATAATAATAATAATAAACAAAAAACTCATTGATATCTATGGTTATTTAAAAAAAAATTATTTTGTTTATAGATAGAATTCATAACTAGACATAAAAGAAAGACCAAAAAAAAGTAAAATAATACCTACCTCTATATGTTATATGATAATCATATGATGATGAGAAAGTTTGATACTTAAAATAAAATTAGAGTTTAATTAGGATTTATCATGTAGGGTTTATCATAAGTTTAGGTTTATCAACGACAACAAAATTAATAAAGAGACATAGTTGAAGATATGGGTGTAATTAATGAGTATATATAGTATTTGGTTTATTTTTAATTAAAGTAATTTGTCCTTATTGGTAAATTTCTATTGGAATATTTTTGTAATTAAAATTTTAAATAAAATATGGGTAAACTAATTAGTTTTATGGGTGTCAATATCAACACCTTAAGGTTCACATTTAAGTCAATCTAAGAGCATCTCCAATGCAAATATACATTTTTGAGTTTATAAATAGTGCCACATCAATATTTCTATTCAATATTTATTAAAGGCCCACTTTTGAAATTTTTTTAGAGAAATGCATATTCACATCTGCAATGTAATTATCCAAAGCCAAATATGCATCCATTTTATGACCAATCATAATAAAACAATTATTTCACTCTCTCTCTCTCCTCATTTATTTTACAATTAAATGAGCTTTAATATTATTGGTGAAAAGATTTAGAAATCCTAATCAGCATTTCTATGAAAGTTTTTAGAATTAGAAACCCAACTCCATATTCTTTAACTTTTTTTTTTGCCACATCATCTACGTATTGAAGTTAGATAATCACATTGAAGAGAGTTTTTCTAACTTTTTAACTATCTATCATATGTAGTAGTCAATTATCTACAAATGCATATTTGCATTGGAGATGCTCTAAGGTTCACATAACAATTAGTATTCTAATAAGCATATAGAGAGAGAGGTGAAACGGTATTTAGGTTTTCCCGTTGTAAATGAATAAATAATAAATGAGATAAAGTGAGGAAAACTGCGTGAGAGAGAGAGAGAGATAATGGCTTTTGTATTTGATTTCAAGAGTGTTCACAAAAATTTGCATCTGATTTACAATCAAATCCATCCATATATAGAGGCAATAAAAAGAGGGATAGTTGTTGTAAAATTCCACCTAATTAACTTTAAAATGAAGCAAAAGCAAACCAAGCTTTCACGTGTGCAATGAAGTTAGAGAGGTGTTAGGCGGTGATACAAATGGTGTAAATCCACATAATATTCACAACACTCTCCCTTGAATTTCTACCACTTATATTTTAATATATCATAAAAAACTCAGTGGGACAAAAACCTCGGCAACAAAATATACAATGATCTTTTAGATCATGTGGTATTAGACGTTCTCAAAAATGTATCGTTAAAAACCTTGTCAGGAAAACCCAGTGGGACAAAACCTGATCGAAGAGAAAAAGATTACAATACTAATATGTTCATAGTTAATGTTTTCTTCAAAATATTTCTCACAGTTTACTTTGTTAGGGAAAACCCAAGGGGATAAAAAAACCTAAACAAAGATATTCATTGATCTATCAAATCAAAATAATATTTATGATGATTTTCTAGATCAATGTAACATATATACGATGATTAGCAAGATCAAAGTAATATTTACAATGATCCTCTTGATCAAGACAACATATACACAATGATCTACTTGATCAATGTAATATTTATGATGATCTTTATAGATCAAATGATTTTGGGTGTGTTTAGTGAATTTAACTCATTAAAACCTTGTTAGGAAAATCCAATGAGACAAAAACCTAATCAAAAAGAAAAAGAGTACAATGCACATATGCCATAAAATAACTAATATATTTCATTTGATATGCTCCCCTTAATAAAAGTTCTTTTGAAGCAATCTTCTGAATTGCTAAAATTGACGCATACAGATGTTTATTTCATGAAATGAAATAACGTCATAAATTATTGGAGGGAGTATAAGCAAAGACTTGTTTTATGGAGTAATATCTATATGGAATCTTTTCAGAATCTTTTCAACATATTCTGGTTGATAGACAAGCATTCCATTTGATCTATGCTCGATCATCAGGTCGAGACAATATTTTCAATATCATTTCTTTATGAAAACACATGAGTATATAATATGATTATTATATCCTTATCTTATCGGATATTAACTGAGACGGTTATACCACATCCATTCATATTGTTTTTAATCCATATAAGGATTTTTGTATGTTCATCAAATATAGATTACGAGGTCTCGATTTACATGCTTCTAGCATTTTAAATCCTTCAGAGATTATAAATATCTGCATTGAGTGAATCATATAGATAAATTTTTACTACGTCTAGATGACACATTTCAAGACTTTCAAATGCAGCCAAATTTATCAAAAATTCATAACGCAATTGTATTCATCTAGCAGTGAAGTTAACTAGTTTCTAGTAAGAACGTAATTGAATTCAGAACCATTTATATTTGGCTTATGAAGCCAATTCTTCTTGAATTGCTTATTTTTTCATGTAGGCTAATCGTGCATTTTGTCTACAATCATTGATATTATGAATATCATAATTATCATTTATAATTTCAGTAGCGCTAATGTGTATAAAAACACATCATCAATGATTGTTTCCTTATGATTCCACATTTCTCTTATATGATTTATAGAAATTTTCTCAATTTCTATATTCTTGTATCTCTGTTGAGATCTCTTCCATTTCCATGGATTTAATCACTTCATGGACTTGAATGATTCATAGAAATTTACTCAATTTTTATATTCTTATATCTCTGTTGAGATTTCTTCCATTTCAATAGATTTAGTCATTTTATGGACTTATGTCTCTTTAGATATATCAGAATCTTATATAGTTGATTTAGAGAAAGTGAATTTATTCATAACTCGAGTTTTGTTTATATTAGGATCCTGATAACAATGCCTTTAAAAAAAGGTTCACAAGCTTATGATATGCGTCAGATGATTTATTTGTTGCCCTTTGCTCTGATCGTTCTTCAAGAACAATCACCCGGCATGGGTTTATGAGATGACAACTTATAAAATCTTGTTACCTTTAATATATCAGGTAACCGGTTAATAATTATCTGATGATCAATTATCTTTCGTATTTGAGTGATACGAAAATTGAAATGAGACATATTTATATAGATATATAGAAAGAATCAAACCGGTATCTCTATTTTGTATAAGAGTAACTTTTCATCTACTCTTCTCTTCTGGAGAAACTTTCCATTTGGAAATTAATCAATATAATAATATACAGATTGTGCGTAAAAATATAAACTATCAGAAGTTTAAATGATCTAATAGAAGATTAATCAAAATCAATATTAATCTTATAATGATATAGAAGTCTTATCTCAGATCATGCCAGCGATGCAATAAGAAGATACACAACACAATCAAATATCTTAAAAAGTAAGTAAGTCCCTATATAGAATTTAGTAACTGTATCGAAATAATGAAGTTCTCGCAATTACTTGGAGACGTTTGATAAGTGATTATCTGATCCAATTTGATTATGTGTATATCTGAAAGGGGTAATTACACAAACTTATCCTAGTTATATGTATAACAACACATAAACCCACGGAAAAATCATAATGACACTCACACCCCCTTGACCTGTTGACTCACGGCTAACCACATATTGACCACCGTTTGTCTGTCATGGAGAATGGGCAATGTTGTCTTTTTGTAGTAAATAAACAATAAATAAATATAATAAAAATTAAATAGTATTTATTTCGAATCAAATGTATTTTAAATTAATGTTCTATTAAACCAAAAAGGAACTCTGAGTCTTGAATACTTAATGTTTATTAAATAAATAAAATAAATTGAACCAAAAAATACTATTTAATATAATACTATTTAATTTTTATTATTAAACCAATACATTTCTACATTTGTCTATTAAACCAAAAAATACATTTGATTTTATTAAACCAAAAAAATACATTTGATTTGAAATAAATATTATTTAATTTTTATTATATTCATTTATTGTTTATTTATTACAAAAAGACAACATTTCCCCTTCTCCATAACAGACACACGGTGGTCAACAGGTGGTCAACCGTGAGTCAACAGGTCAAGGGGGTGCGAGTGTTATTATGATTTTTCCATGGGTTTCTGTGTTATTATACATATAACTAGGGTAAGTTTGTGTAATTACCCCTATCCAAAAACTAGATGTTGAACATCCATCCCAACTGCTTTGCAATATTCATCAAATATCTTGTAAGTTCAATCAAGTTAATAAGCCTGAAAAACTAATAATTAGTGCAAGTAATATGGAGATGTTTGATAATAAATAAATATGTGATCATCCCGTAGATGTATCAATTAGAACTATAAAATAATGAAAGGGTTCATTTGGTGGATGAATATGTCCACATATATCCCCTTGGATGATAGGGATCCAAAACCAACTTTAGAATGAGATGGTTTATTTGATGGATGAATATATCCACATATATCCATTTGAATGATAGAGATTCAAAACCTAATTTTAGAATGAGATGGTCTTATTACTAATCTCTATTTGTGAACATGCGGTGCATATACTATTATGGAATTAATCTTCTGGCTTTTTAATTAATATCCATAATATTTTTTGATGATCCTACACATCATCGTAGATCACTGATGACCAAAACTGTCATGTCAAAATATAAGCATTTTTGGATTTGAGAACTTCTAGTTCATAATTGTATAAACTTTTACACATTTTATAACTGTGTAATATAATCCAGATGAGAAAGTATGCAGCGTCTCAATAATGAGCTTCTGACCCAAATCATGCACAGATATTTAATATCCTTTTTTTGAAAGGACTATATTCAATATCCTTATTATTCATAGTCTCAGTGTGACATTAATAAAGTTATATGTCTGATCTAAGCATATTCCTTTATGTTCTGCTTGAATTATATAAAGTATCATTGATACACAATTTAATATTGTTTGATAAAAATATCGTGGCTCTTCCAGAGCTTTCTATCAAATCCATTGGTCCTAATATAGTATAAACGTTTGCTCTGAGCAAAGTCAAATTCATAAAATATTTCCAATTTCGTATAATTGTATGAGTCGTTATACTATCGGCGAGACATATGTTTTCCTTCCGGAAATTTAATAGATATTATGTGTAATGTCATTTTATATCTCATCTGAAATGATAACATTTTCAATAGATTTATTCTATAAACTTTTTCTCCTACCATTCATAGCGTCTATTGAAAAAAAAATCTTTGTTCTTCGGAATTATTTCTTCTCCCTATTTTTTTATTTATTTTTGTATTGTAAACATCACCTGTGTAAACCCCACTATATAATATATTTTTTTCTTTGTCTCATTCATATAGCAATCATGGCCCGGACCCACCATTTGATATTATTTTTTTGGGAAAATTGCACAAACTGCCCATGAGTTTAACCAATATTGCACTCAGATGCAACTTTTATCAAAATTGCACATACTTCCCCTGCTTTTCATTGATTAATTGTTTAACTAGCCTTAAAATTTTAAATGACTAAATTACCCATGTATTAATTATTATATTTGTGGGTTTTATTATGATAAAATAAATTAACTAACCATTTTTTTATTTAAACGGTTATGGATTTTATTACAAATAGAACCTAATTAATTAACTAACAATTTTTTTATTTAAAAAAACATTTTTTAAATAAAAATAAAAACAAATTGATAAAAATGTTTTCTTTTTAAAAAAATGGTTAGTTAATTAATTAGGTTCTATTTGTAATAAAATCCCTAACCGTTTAAATAAAAAATATTTTTTAGTTAATTAATTTTATTATAATAAAATCCTCAAATATAATAAATATTATAATAAAATAACTAATTCAGGGGTAATTTAGTTATTTTAAATTTTAAGGCTAGTCAAACAATTAGTCAATGAAAAGCAGGGGAAGTATGTGTAATTTTGGCAAAAGCTGCATCTGAGTACAATATTGGTTAAACTCATGGGAAGTTTGTACAGTTTTCCCTATTTTTTTTCAATTATCTCATAAATGATCCATGTAGCAATCGCCATCACTCATATCACTTTTATTTTTCTATTGCTCTTGATATTGCTTCCTGAGGAGCATCAAGCATATACATAATGGATAAAATATTATTTCCAATTTCATTATACGTTAGGATCTTAAATCCATTTTATGATATTCACAACATCCTGTTAGATGTGTAGATCTTTTTTTTTTCAAATAAATGGTACGTTAGGATCTTAAATCTCTTTTATGATACTTACAACATCCTGTTGGATGTGTAGATCTTTTTTCTGAAATGAATGATATGTTAGGATCTTAAATCCTTTTTATGATGCTCTTAGCATCCTGGTGGATGTGTAGATTTTTTTTTCTCAAATGAATGATACGTTAGGATCTTAAATCCCTTTTATGATACTCACAACTTCCTGCTGTATGTGTAGATCTTTTTTTCTCAAGTGAATGATACGTTAGGATCTTAAATCATTTTTATGATACTAACAACATCCTATTGGACGTGTAGATCTTTTTTTCTCAAATGAATGATACGTTAGGATCTTAAATCTCTTTTATGAAACTCACAACATCCTATTGGATGTGTAAATCTTTTTTTTCTCAAATGAATGATACAGTAGGATCTTAAATCCCTTTTATAATACTCACAACATCCTTCTAGATGTATAGATCATTTTTCTCAAATGAATGATATGTAAACATATCACTTCATATATATATATATATATATATATATATGAGATATAATAAAATCATAAATCATCTTGATTTTTCGAACTTCCGGTTCGACCATGAACTGTAAGTTCATATATAAAATTCAAAAAACTTTATATTCTTAATGGATTTGAAACCCCAAGTTCCAAATAATGAACTATGACATTCATATATATAACACTGGATCCAGAATTCCAAGTTCTCATCTGTTTTCAAAATCGTGCCAACTTAAATATCATAAATCCAAAACTTTTAAGTTCTGTTTAGTCGATCTAATCAATCTCATATATTGCGTATAATTAAATAATACAAATATTTAAATAACGTAATAAATAATTCAAGAACTATTTATATGTTATGTCATGGGTATAACCCAACCTGATATATTGCATATAAATAAATGCAAATTATTTAAATGACATAATAAACAATATTGCATAAAAGTAAATGTGAATATTTAGAAGGCATAATAAATAAATCCATAAATATAATAGGTTCTGTCGATACAACTGTAGCCAGTCTCTGTCGACACAGCCGTAGCTAGTCTCTGTCTACACAGCCGCAACTAGTTTTATAAATTATATATAATTAAATGCGAATATTTAAAAAGCACAATAAATAAATCCAGAACTATAGGTTCTGGTGACAAAGCATAAGTCAGTCTTATATACTGCCTATAAATAAATAAATACGAATATTGAAATATAAGTAAATCACTCTCCTTACACAAATATCAAACCGTAAGTAAATCACTTACCTAGAGATACTTTTTACATACATATGATTGTGTTGATAACGTGTTTTAAATGAATAAATAATAAATTAATAAAGTGAGGAAAACTGAGAGAGAAAGAGAGAGATATATATATATATATAAGAGAGAGAGAGAGAGAGAGAGAGAGAGAGAGAGAGAGAATGGCTTTTGTAATTGATTTCAAGAGTGTTCACAAAAATTTGCATTAGTTTTACACTCAAATCCATCCATATATATAGGCAATAAAAAGAGGGATAGTTGTTGTAATATTCCACCTAATTAACTTAAGCATGAAGCAAAAGCAAACCAAGCTTCCACATGTGCAATGAAGTCAATAGAGAGGTGTTAGTCGAAAATACAAGTGGTGTAAATCCACATAATATTCACAACAATAATACAATAAAATCTCGATAAATGAATGTTTGATAAATTAATAACTCCGTTTAAATAATAAAATTTTCCGGTCCCGACTCGGGTCTATGTACTAAATTAATAATCTCGCTAAATGCATAAGATAATTTTTTTTTTTGAAATCCTTTAGGTCCCAACGAATATATAAATTAATAATTGATTAAATACATAAAAAAAAATATAACACATAAAAATTCATAATACATATTAATAAACTTTTAACTTAACAACTTTCTTTCAAAAAAAAAAAAACTTAACTTCTATTTTGTCAATTCAAATCTTTCTTAAAATATGCATCTAAAGTCGTTTATCTTTTCTTTATATTGAAACCGAACTCAGTCTGATCCTTAATGTTTTGCAAATTATTCATCATATTGGTATTTTTTTTTCATTTTCTAGTAAGAAGTTATTAATGTTACTAATGCTTGAAAGACCTCTTTTGGAGAAACGTTTGGTAAAAACACTGTTGTCATCTGGATCATGATCATCGGTAGGGCGTATTCATTACCCCTTGAATAATTTCTTCATTAGTAGACGATTCCATCACTATATCATTTTTCACTAGGATAATTCAAAATGTGATCAAGATCCATCATATTTCTATAGTGTAGACAAAAAATGACTTCACAAAAAATTGAAAACAATTTGTAATGGTTGTTGTCTTCATATCAATGTTTGAAGCCGCATTAATAAATTTCATAGCATTAATAAATTTCATAGCATTCAATATTTTAATTTTTTCGGGATTTATTGCTCCTACCTCATAACTCTTCAAAATGCTAAAGTAGAAACGACATTGATAATGAATTTTTAGTGCTCGAATAATCTCAGCATCGTTTGGTTGAATCTTTGATGTTGTATTAGGAAACGATAAAAATAGTTCAACATTTTTTAAACCTCCGATAACCAATATGTAAGTACTTATTAACTTCTAAGTACTTATGTATCTTGGTCGAAAACATGTATAATACATGTACAAGTAAAAAACATAAAACTTTAAAAAATAGTAAAAACATCAAACTCCCTTTTAAATTAATAAATATTCATTTATCGATAAATTAATAAAATTATTCATTTATCGATAAATAAATAACCCCTCTAAAATAATAATTTTTCCCGGTCCCAACAATATCATTTTAGAGGGGGCTTTACTGTACATTATAATTTTGTTTTTAACCACAAATGAAATTTCAATCGATAATAACTAATTGCATATCACCACTTAACAGAGCTAGTAGTGCACCTTCCTTCCATCTAAGTGGTAAGGGATTCAAATCCCACCATGCACATTTTACAAACACGCGTGGAGAGTTTTCTTCCCAGATTGTGGGAATAGTTATCTCTCGTTATGGAAGTAGATATTCGAACCGCATATATATAATTTGATTTCGGCAGAGTCCGGCAATCCTATTGTAATAGTCCTTGTAATACTTTAAAAAAATGATAATAACCGATTGAAAAGTGAAATGTCTCAAATATCACTCAAGTAATTACATCCCCCAAACTCTCTCTCCTCTTTACAATCGCACATTCGTCATCATTTGGACAGATTTGGATGGCCTAGCATTACTTTTTTTTTCTTTAAATACACTTCACTTTGTATTAACTAATAATTTCTCCCTTTTGTATTAGCTAATACAATGCAATAAACCGTACAAAACAAGCTGAACATTACATTATATTATATTATTCTAATACATTTTAAACTCCTAATACAATATAATGCAGCACACCAAACAAACCTCATGTATAAAGTCAATCTCCAACTGTCCATTATGAATGACTAGTGTTGGAAAATTAATCATCGTTAAACAAATAACTACACAAGTAATTTGATATTATTTAAAAAATATTACTGTTAACATGGTTTGCATTACAAGGATATTTGATAAAATGTACATATCCAATTAGAATCAATACATAGGAAGCAGAAAAAAAATATCCTAAATCATTCATATCGGTCCACAAATCATATGTTAAAAAATTAATAGTATTCTTATTTGGTGTTTGCGACTTTGCGTTGTCCCAAAACTAGGTTCAATGATGTCAAAATACCCAATAAACAGTGATATAAAAACTTTTACTGTAGAAACTCAACTTTTACGGTTGAAACTACACGCTGTGGTTACTCACTTTCCAGTTTGAACTTTCATCCAAATTCGGCATGCTCTTTTCGTTCCTTGTACTTAGCAACATGCTTATGATATTCTTCCAGCTCGTTCTCCAACTTTTCGATGAACTCACTTGTGTGCTCCAGCGACTGCTCGTACCTATATTTCTCCATGGCCTGCAGTTTGCCAAATGGACTGGTTAATATTAAGTTGGCAATGCCTCACAAAGCTAAAATCCTGCTGAAAGTAAAATTCAGAGCTGCAATAATTAAATATGGATGCAAGTTTCATGTTATCGACACAGATAATAGACAACTTAGGTTTGCTCAAATTGAAATATATTCTTGTGGCTTGTGCGTTTCTTTTTCCTTTATTCTCTACTGTGTAAGAAACATAAAAAATGGGACTGCTTAAGAGAATTAATTTCAAAACAGAACAAGTTGTCCCCAAAATCAAGGCACATCAATCAAGAAGGTGACTGTACAAAGTGTATAATGGCAGCTCTAGAACTGTCATACTATCTGAGGAATATTATCTTAAATCCAACCGACCCTAAATTACCCTAAATAAATTCACGCAAAACATCACATTTCAAGTTAATGAAGGAGAGAAAGGATGGATATTGGAACTCTTTTAATAAAGAACCCCACTCTTCACACTCAAAGAACCCCACTCTTCACACTCTCAGATTCGTCAAAATATCTTCTACATTTTCAGCCAAATCACCCAAAAGAGAGCTGATACTGCACACATTACATAAGCCTTTGCCATATATCAAACAAAAACAAAGATATTCTCATAAGAAGTGAGTGAACTTGTCATGTCTCCTCTAAAGCTCTACTCACACCACTGAACTTCTAAAATCTATGCAGAACACAGTGGCTGAAAGCATAAGCTTGCCAACCCTCCATCTGCTCATTGCGAACAGTTAGCAGACCGCTTTCCAATTTCATAGGTATTTGATCTAAGCTCCTCTAGTAAGCCTTACCTAGAAAGGCCCTTAGTAAATTTAAAGAATCTCCAATAAAGTTTTGAATAACAAATGAAAAAAATAAACAATGTTTTTCTTAAATAATGCCAACAATTTAGCATTACGATTTATAGGGCGCTTCTTCTATGGGAAAGTTAGCGTGTCAAACATTCAAATCTAACACCACATTTCCAATTTGTAAAGGAGAACATTGGCAAATACCTAAGAAATGAATCATTTACACAAATGAAATTATGCGCAGCTCTGCTACTAGCAGAACAACTTAAAACCTAAAACTACTAATCTCATGCACCAAGATACCCAGTTACTGAGTCAGCTAAACCTTATTAATTATGCACAAATATGGAGAAATATGCATACATGATAAATAGACATCTAACTATATTTTTCCTTTCAAGTTTCTTCTGTTAAAACAGGACCTAACAATACCAATATCTTTTCTTCTTCTTTTTTAATCTTTTTGATGTTCTACTTTACCACAGACCCGGCCCACCTCATACAGAAACACAAATAAATTCCATTCAAAGATCGGTGGGAGGGGATTTGATTCTTAGACCGGTTGCTCCACAGCAAGAGATCCAACCAACTAAGATATCCACTTAGGGGTCATACTAGTCTTCAATTACCCATTCTTTTTCAATAAATAATTGACACTTAATAAGAAAGACGATCCAAAGACCAGAAATTCAAGCCATTCCTGTGCTGTAACAACTTCAATTATACACTATTATTAATAAACATAGCTGGACAATTTCACCATTGGTGCTTTAAGAAATTATATTCAAAGTATCATCTTGAAGCAATGTGCAAATATCGCCGTTGGAGACCATAAATAAGACCAGGTAAAACCCCTCAAAATCCAACCACTTAATTCCCTAGAAAAAGTAGAGAGCCGGGAAATGGGGAATTTCATATTAAATTGCACTACTTTCACGTATAAACATATGCATACAGCAAATAAACAGAAAACGTGCAAATTAACTAGCCATGAAAAAGCCAGAAAAAGTACACTTACCTTGTCTTTGGATAAGGTATCTGGAGGGGACATAATTTCTGGCTGCAAATAGTTCTTTCCACGGTAAAATATTATAGTATTGTTATGTTTTATGTCAATCACAATGCCTTTGCTTAGTCTAGTAAGCTCTTCAGCATATTCATGAATTTTTCCTGGTTTGCAAGGCTTGCAAACAACCTTCACAGTTTCATGCTTCTTCCAATGAAGATGCATATTAAGAACAACACCTCCAAACACACCTCGTCTTCCAACTGGAACATAATTCTTCTTTTTTTCACCCATACGCTTTAAGTAGTGTTTCTCTTCCTCAGTTAAAATTTCAGGATCGTATTTTTCAGCTGGGGCTTTGGCAACCTCATATTTCCTCAACTTCTCCACCAGCCATGTTTCCTTTCTTTTGGCCTGAGAAGATCTTATAAAGAAATACATGAGGCTTAAGTCAATGATTATGCTAGAATAATACAGAACTAAATCAATCTTAAAATAAATAAAACAACATTTTCCACAACATATGATGATGTTCATTTTCATTATTGAAAATAGGTGAGAAAACTAAAATCCATATTAATATTATGATAAGAGTCACTCAGTTCCAACTTAGAAATCAAGAAAAAGAAAAAAAAAAAACATAACAATATTTCTATTTCTACTCCTCCTCTATGGCAGACAACTAAATTGATATTCCATTATTTATTTGGATGTCAAGTAGTAAAGGGTGGATATCTCATGAAAAAATTGAAAAACTTTGAATTCCTAGTTTCACAAAAGTAAAAAACAAAAACTAAGACCTGGGCATTTTTCCAATGGGACTCTTTCTCATCCGCAGCTCAGATATCATGGCGCATAATTTACCAAAAAAAAAAAAACAAATGACATTGAAAAGATAAAATATAGCAGTAATTAACAGACAAAATTAAAGGTGCATGAACCTATATGCAAACAGTGAATTCTACAGTGCTGAGGGAATAACTGAATATAGACCCTGAAATAACTTCAAAGGTAGCCAACCTTGTCAAGTTTATATCTAATCCTAACTTCTGGATTGGGAGAATTCATCTTCTTTTTGGCCTTGAGACGATATAATCTGAGTTCATTCACTTTGGCCTTTCTAGACATTTTCAGCCTTTTAGTCCCCTTCTTCACTTGAGTTGGCAAGCCCTTGCCATTTTTATCGCGCCGCTTAGAAATAGAGAACCTTACAACATCATTTTCAGTCTTTAGCTCAATTGAAGCATTGCTCATATATCTCACAAGTAGCCATTTTCTACAAATACTAAAAGACCCAAACATATTCAGTCTTGGCATCAATGGAAAATAACAAGGCCGGGACATACATTGTGCTTCTACGAAAGGTCTTAATATCCCCCCATAGTTTCTCAAGTGCCCATGTGAAATGTTATGAAATCCTGAGGCTTTAAACAGTTCTCGAAATACACAATAAAACCCTAATGAAGAATCCCTGCAAAAACAAGATAAATTATTTCAATCTCTTATGCACGACTAAAGAATTTCAAAACCGTAAGACTACAGCTGATGGAGATTTCCATTTCTCTTAAATTAAAATTATCAATCCATAGAAATTGAGAAGATAATAAAATTGTATTCTTCTGGATTCAATTTAGTTGCCTAATATCCGATTTCAAAACACATTAGAAGAGATTAAGAAATGCACCTTATCAGAGAACGTGGAACTGCACGAAGTATTCCTCTGATGGAAGCTTTTGACAACATATTATTAAAACAATCCAACCAAACTGCAAAGGAAGACAGATTTCCTTTTTCTTTCTTGTTAATGAAGTATGTCTAGAGGGCACCGTTGGATGAGACCAAGTACAGTATGTTGATCTCGTCGCCGGCGACAAAACGAAGAAGTTGGCTGCGCCGTCAGAGACTGAAATCAGGGACAAGTAATTTATATACTAATGATCCCGTGTGCGCAAGCCTATTCTATTAAAATGCAACTTCTTTACCATTAAATATCGCCCGTTTGATAACGTTTTTCTGTTTTATCGATTTCCAATGATTTTTTTTCCTTTTTGATAATCAATTTCAAATTAAAAATAAGAAAAATGAGATAATTATTGAAAACAGTATACTGCGAAATGAAAAATAATAAAAACATGTTTATATTTTTTTTTGGTTGAAATTTTACAATAATTCAGGATTTACAGAATGGGAGATACCCGAATTCATGAACACGTGGTGTAGGTGTGCCGTAGGGGCGAAACGAACTTCATCAAATTTGAGAGGTTTAGGGAGCCAATTTAAAAAATTGATAAAATTTTAATAGAAATTACAAATAACAAAAAAGTATGCTAAAATTTTTAATAATTTTGTGGGATTAGAGGGACAGTGGCCCCTGCAATATGGGGTAGATTCACTATTATGTGAGGGATATAATACAAAACCAGCCTCATATAAGTAAAAAGATAGAGATCAGACCATTGAAACAGAGTTGATTTTTGGTGAGCTTGTGTTTAAAGGTATGCTTTGGAATTTCTTTAGGGAAGAGTTTGGTGATGAGAATTTTGTTTTCCACAGTGTTGTCATAATTCATAAATAAAAAGGTATAGATCTGACCATTGAAGTAGAGATTTATTTTTGGTGAGCTTGAGCATAAGGGTATGCTTTGGAATTTTTTTCTTAAGAAATAATCGGTTTATAGTTTAACTTAATAAATAACCGCCTTAGCAAAAAAAGTAGACAAATATTTGGTAAATTAAATTTTAAAATTGTTCAACTTTAAAAATGATGGAAAATGCATTGGTCAAAATGACTAAAATAGACATCATTAATCAATATGAAAAATAATCAAATGATATAATAATTATATAATAAATATAAAATATAATTAGCCTCCTACTTGGAAAAAGACTAAGGGGTCGTTTGTTTTTTTGTCTGAAGACTGAATAGTCCTGAATTTTTCTGAAGACTGAATAAGGACTGAAATCTGAACTTGAACGACATGTTTGTTTTTTTTTTTCTCACATCTGAATGTATTATCAACATGTTTGTTTTTTTAAAGTAAAATTGTTTGAAAGTAAGTAATTTAACATTTATACCCACGTTAAACAATTATACATATAATATGGAATAAAAACAATCTAAAAATTATAATTATATATGAACACATATGATCATAATCTTCTTCTTCAATTACAAATAAACTTCATTTTTATTAAGAAAAAAAAGTTTTTTTTTCAAAAATAAAAGGGGTAGCATGAAAACTCATACAAAACACTCTAAAAAAATAATATATAAATACATAACCCTAATATCATAATAAATTATTGATATTAAACACCAATATGAGAAGTGATTAGGGTTCTTTTCTATTTTTAAAACTATTTAAAATAAACAATATATTAAAATAAAGATTTTGTACCATATATAATTAAGATAAAATTGGAAATATGTTATATAAAGGGGATAGTATCGGAAGAAAAGATTTTGAATTGCATTAAATGCAATCCAAAATATTTTCTTCCGATACTATCATCCATATATAACATAATTCCAATTTCATCATAATTATATATAATACAGAAATCTTTATTTTAATATATTGTTTATTTTAAATAGCTTTAAAAATAAATAAATAAACCCTACTCATTTCTCATATTGGTGTTTAATATCAATACTTTATTATGATATTAGGGTGATGTATTTATATATTATTATTTTTAGAATGTTTTGTGAGTTTTCCTAGTGCCCCTTTTATTTTTTGAAAAACAAAACCCTTTTTCTTTTCCTAATAAAAATGAAGTTTATTTGTAATCGAAGAAGATCATGATCATATGTATTCATATATAATTATTATTTTTGGATTGTTTTTATTCCATATTATACGTATAATTGTTTAACATGGGTATAAATGTAAAATTACTTAGTTTCAGACAATTTTACTTTTAAAAAACAAACGTGTTGACAATACATTCAGATGTGAGAAAAAAAACAAATATGTCATTCAAGTTCAGATTTCAGTCTCTATTCAGTGTTCAGGAAATTTAGGACTGTTCAGATTTCAGACAAAAAAACAAACGACCCCTAAGCCTGATCTCCTTTGGCCTCAGACTCCGGCAGTGGTGGTGGCCACTGTTTTTTATTTTCATATTCATTTTTTTTAAATCAATTTTTAAAATATTATTAATAAAATAAGGGTATTATTGTCATTCTATTCAAATAGTACGGAGTTTATGGACATTTCAAAAGTAAGAGGCTAACTTGCCAATAATCCATCTTCAAAAGTAAACCTCAATCCACTTCTCAAAAGCTTATTATAAGATAAGTAAATTCTGAAATAAGCAATTATTAAGTAAGTTTACCAAACACTATTTAATGGCTCAAAACTTATAAATTAAGTGATTATTTTATAAGTTTAAGCAATCTCAAATGCACCTAATTGCAGAAGGATTTCAAGAGTTTCAAATATTGAAAACATGAAATTAGTGTTCTATGTGTTTTCAATTTTTTGTTCACAAAAGGTGGGCGAATCGTTTTCCGTGTTTTCCATCCTTTGTTTCACAAAATATCTACTGAACTTAAAATTTTAAAGTTTTTTTTATAAAAAAATATGAGTTTTGAAAACTACGTAAAAAACCCTTAAAATTTCAAAAAATAAAATAAAATTCATTTAATGCACTTGAATAGAGCCTAGTTGTAAAAGCGCACTTAAGCAAAGACCAACGATAGCAATAACTTCCACCAAACACAGTTTACAACTTTCATCGTATTGTGCTCTTCAAAGAGCAACTTTTCTCAAATCTCAAAAGAAAAGGTATTGAGTTGGAATCCTACTCTAACTAAGGATTCTTGTGGTTCCGGAGGTCCAGCTACAAGAGTACCAAGAACAGAGGGCTTTCCCCCATTTTCCGCCCTGACTCTATGATCTTAAGAATGTTGGTTTTAAGAATGAGTAATTGCCCTTCTCTGATCCCTACTGCCTAACCTGATAGTGGACAACTAATGCATTCCACTTATTGAGCAGGGTTCTATAATCCGTACGCGACCCTAGATACCGAAGGCATCCTTGGGATGATCTCGTAGTTCCTACGGGGTGGAGACGATGGGGTCGGTCCATGGATTTGTTAGGATTATTCTCAATAGCAAGAGTGTAATAATGAATTTGACAATCTTTTCATATTAATAAAATGATTTCTAATATAACAAATCTTATATCATTTATAGTTTAATTATTATAATTGTCAAAAGTAAATAATCATAAGGTTAAAAGACTATGAGAAATGAAGAATTGTTCGTACATCCAGATATGTATGAAGTAGACGCAATTCTTTAGTCGGTCTTGAACAATATTCACAATTTAAAATAAAAGTTGGGCGTGTTTACCTTGTTAAAGTTGCAGATTCTTTTACTAGCATTTGAGTGGGATCAAATGTGTTATGATGAGTCTAAAATCATCAAAATGTAATGTCTTTGAGCAAAAGAATCTAGTGCACTAGGTGCATTGACAATGATCACTGTGAAATACCTTATCCAAAATCGTCAGTAGATAAAAGTTTTCACTTGAGGACAATCGGAGATTCTATCTCAATCCTAAGATAAATGATGGACTTATGGTTACAAGTGTTATCATTTGAGCTATCAATGAGTACGATTATATAGTATAGTCTATCCTCGATAGTTTGGTAGTATTCGTTTATTAATCAATAGAGGACTTCATTTATAGATATGGACATTGTGGCTACATTTATAAAATGTGAGTAAAATATCATCATATGGAGATTTTGAGGTATTAGATATTAAATCTTAACGTTAAGTTTTCAATAGTGTCTATTGAAACATGGCTTCTGGATAAGTCAAAATATCCAAGTTCAAAATGTGGTCATATGAGTAAATATGGTAACTAGGAGAGATATATGCGGTCTATGAGCTCTTGGCGATTACTGATATTTTTCACCAGGATACACTTTCTCCAATAAGATTGTCTAGGGTACGAATAAGAAATATTAATTTATTCTATATTTATTTAAGAGTTAATTTTAGCCCTTTAGTGGAATGAGCTAAAATTAATAGATCGAATCTAAGTGAATTATTTGTTGATTGTGATTAGGTTATGTCTATTGAAGCTTAAATTTAGATAGCCCGCCAAGATCCCCAATCCACACAAACTTGCATGGATCACTTGATATATTATATCGGACCAATTTCTGGGTCTATTTAGAATTGTTTTTGGATTTTGGAATCCAAAAGTTTTGGAGAGGTGCGGTCATATGTGATCAAGACACGCGGTAACTCTTCAAATACCTGGAATGGGCGGCCAAGGATGTGGGAATTCTTGGGCGGCCCTAATAGGGTGCATTTAGCATTCCATTAATAAATTAAAATATAATTTGCACATTTTTAATTAAATGAGCTGTTAAATTATATTAATGTATTAATTTATGGCATGTGGACTTGTTTCTTTTATAGTAAGAATGAGTCTAGTTCACATGTAGACTTTTTATTAAAGTCCAATATATTTAATAAAATGGAAAAACAATATATTACCCATATATATATATATATACTTGGGCGGCAAGGCTAAGAATATTAGCTTAATATATATTTTTATTTTATTAATTAATAAAATGGAAATTAATTAATTAATTTTTTGATTAAAAGTTAAAATCTTTTTCTAACTAGTAGAAGGATTCCTAGTGTCATACTATTATAAGTAGTTTACTAGGAGAATAATTCTTAGTGTCATACTATTGGTAGTAATATACTATGAGAAAGACACTTAGTGTCATACTATTGTTAGTAGTATGATAAGTATCAAAAACTTTATTTGATAAGTAGATAAATAAAAGGTTTTGTTTATCTAATCAAATTAAGACGTTATTGATAAAGTCACAATATTATATTCAATAATTTATTATTGAATAAATACACTCATGAGTTGGAGTAGGTTTTAACTACTAACTTGATAAGAGTTTTAGTGAAACTTAAATCCTCCGCATACAAGGAGAATTCGGCCACCCTATATATATATATATATATATATATATATATATATATCTAGGGAATTCGGCCAAGCATAAGTTTTTAGAAGAAGTTTTTTTTGAAGAGAAAATTTTCATTCTCTTGCTTTTGAAAAAAGAAAAAAAAAACTTCCAACTCAAGAAAGAGGTGTAGAATTCGGCCAAGAGAAATAGATTAGAGAACGTTTTTGTTTTCGATAGTGCATTAGAAGCTTTTACATCAAAAGGCTTTATGCACAAGATCGAATTAGGGTTCACGCTAGTTTTCAATTAAAAGATTGAGAATTCAAAAGTGACCAAACGTTCTTTAGTTTCTCTACGAGGGTTATTGTGACTAACAAAAAGAAAAAGATTTGTTTTTCCATCCTTAGGTATACAATTCAAAGAAAGGGAGCTCACACTCCTAGGTAATTCACGTTCGTGATTGGATTGGAAGATCTTACGGATTCAATTCGACATAAGCGGAATCAAATCGATGCAACATCAATTGTCATGTGAAAAAGGTATGATACTTTTATTATATGTTAATTAATCAAGGGTTAAGGTTCTTTCTTTTAAAGGAAATTTTTTGAAATATACCCACCAATTTTTTCGCTTCCGCCGCGTGATTTTTCCCTACAGGATTTTCCCACACATGGTTTTGAGTTCGATTCCCCATAAGGAACAAAATCCATATGCACCGAGTGTTAAGTTTTGTAGTCTTGCTTTACATCTCGGATTTACAACTAAGCATGACCATTGACTATGGAACTAGCTACGACATGCATATACACTTACAAATTGTTTGAATTGATGGAAAAGAAATGAAAGGAAATGATAAGTTAGGGAGGAAAGGAAAGGAAAGTGTTTTTAGCGATGGTTGTTTGGATGGTTAAGAATAGAAATGAAAGGAAAGGAAACAAATGGGGTTAGTTTTGGAATAATGAAACAAATGGGGTTAGTTTTGGAATAATGAAAAAATTCATAGTTTTGGAATAATGAAAAAATTCATAGTTTTGGAATATTGAAAAAATTCATTAACTTTTAGTTTATGGGTACCGATATTGACACCCATAAATATGATAAGCACATCTATATTTTAATAAAAATTAATTAATTACAAAAATATCCCAATAGGAATTTACCAATAAGGACAAATTAGTTTAATTCAAAATAAACCAAATACTATATATATTCATTAATTACATTCATATTCAACTATTTCACTTTATTAAAAAAAAAACAAAACTAAACCCTAGCAAGCTTTCTGTATTTTCCCACTGCCTGATTTCTAGCTTAATTATTTAATTCCCCAATTTTTTCTTCTCATTTTTGATTGATCAGATGCCTTTAGCGAAGAAACTGCTAGCTTTCTTGCTAATGACAGCTCTTTATAGAGTAACCCTCACTGTTGTTCACAAGGTCAGTGACTCTACTGGGTGGACTAATATTGGCAATGTCGACTACAACAAGTGGGTTTCCACCAAGAACTTCCATGTTGGAGACATCATTAGTATATAACTTACTGTTCCACTTTTTTTGTCCATATTGTCATGATATTTTAAATCTTTTGGATCAATTTCTTTCAAAATTTCATATTAACACAATATTTTTATATACAACATTCGAGGACAACAATCAATTGGGTGTGTTAGTAACTTAAGAGGGTTTAGAAATAAATTATATTAAAATGAAAACATTCATTTAAATAAGGGCACTATTGGTATTAAGATGGATGTTTATAGTAATGTTTTAATTTTAAATTTTAGACATGAGTTTACTTATAAATATGGGTATAGTTATTATATTTGTGGATGTCAATATCCGTATCATTAGTTTATTTCCCTCATTTTCTGTCCAATTTTAGAGAGAAACCAAATTGGATAAAACACGAAGAAACTATTTTCTCCCTTTACTTCCATTTCCCTTCGTATCATTTCATTTCTTCTCATTTAACAATCCAAATAAGAGATAAAAAATCCACCCTATTTCATTTTATTTCCTTTATCTCATATTCCGTCAAACCAAATATAGTGTTATTGTAGTTGGTTTCTCTTGAACACCAAAAAAAAAAAGTCAAAATAAGAATGATCAAACAAGTCCCCAACTTATTATTATTATTATTAATTCCAAATAGTTTACGACCTTTTCTTTTTAACCAAATTGGCCCCAAATTTTTCGTAGGTGTCAAATTAGTTCTAACTTTGCATTAACCAAGTTTTAACTATAGTAGTAGTAAAATTGTATGTTAATTCAAATCCATTACTTTGTATAATGATTTTTTTTTTTGAGATTTTCTCCTTACAATCCAATTTTATCTTTTCATACTCCTTTTCTAAATACATTTCATTCTAAAATCTTAAATTTAAAAAAATTCTAAACACGCTCCATTCTGTTCCAAAACTATCCTTGTTACCTTTTCTATCATTGAAACTTAATTTTTTTTTTTTAAATCATTTTGTTTCAAAATTATATTTTTTTTCATTGAATACCGAAAAATTGATAAAAGAAATTCTTCAAATAACTCCTTTTTCAAAATTCTTAAGTCAAGCTAACACTTGAAGGAAAAAATCTACATTTTTTTATTATTGTTTGTTTATACAAAAAAAAAATCTACAAAAATCAACACCTTAAAAAGTCTGTTTGTTTTTTGTTGTAAATTATTCTCATCACCTCATAATCAAATAAAACTTTAGTGATATTGAAAAAAATATTTTAGAGTTTGCAAAACTCATAATAATAATAATAATAATAATAATAATAATAATGTTGGAGTCTAGCTAAATTTTTTTGTAGTGTATTTAAAAATTCTTTACCCTTTTTAATAATTGTAATTAAGATAAAATTGTCATATAATAAAAAAAATTAAAATAGAGTGTAGAAATATATTTAGAGGATTGTTAATAGCTTTTTTTTTAAAGTACAGTAAAATCTTAATAAATGAATATTCGATAAATTAATAACCTCGATTAAATAATAAAAAATTTTACCTCCAACTCTGGTCAATGTACTAAAATAATAATCTCACTAAATTCATAAGATAATAATTTTTTTAAAATCCTTTAAGGACCAACGACTATATAAATTAATAATTGTTTAATTACATAAAAGAAATTGCACATAAAAATTTATAATATATATTAACAACTTTTTACTTACAACTTATATTTTATCAATTCGTCCATCTTAAAAATTTCATCTAAAGTTGTTTGCTTTTTCTTCGTATATACGAACTTAACATTTTCCTTAACTTTTGCAAAACATACACTACATTTGTTATTATTATTTTTAGTTTTTTAACAAGTAGCTATTTAAGGTTACTACTATTTGAAAGACTTAGAAATCGTTGGTAAAACACAACTGCCATATGGACCAAGATCATCATTGGTATACATAATCATTACCCCTTAAATAATCTCTTAATCAGTAGACAATTTCATCACCGTATCATTTTCACTGGAATAATTTAAAAGGTTCTCAACATCCATTAAATTTTATAGTTTAACCTCATCCATTGTTTATGAGTATTATTATTATTTATAAGTCATACATGTACACAATACTGTTGTTTATGATTGCATGTGATCACTTGTAAGTTGTGTGATCATGTTAAATAAAACAAAATTTTAATGTGATCGTACCGAAAAAGACACGATCCCAATGGAAGCACTAGTGCACTGAAGGGAATAAAAAAACATGTACAAATAATAAAAACATAATTTTTTTTAAATTAATAAATATTTATTAATCGATAAATAAATAACCCCTCTAAAATAAAAAAATTTCCCTGGTCCCAATAATATTATTTTTTTTTTTAAAGGTTTTACTTATTGTGCAATGGTTCTCTTTTATAAAACTAATAGGAGAATATAATAAAATATTAAATACTGTATGAGAGATAAAAAAAAAGGGAGGGGAGGGGAGGGGAGGGGAGGGGGAATTATCATTTGGGTACTTAGATTTTCTAGCATTATCCGTTTTTTAACTATCTTTCCATTTTTAGCTCCTGTGGTCCTTATATTTTTAAAACCCCATCAATTTGATCTCTCTGTGAGTCAACCGTTATTCAAATTTAACTATTCCAAGAGTATTTTTGTCTTTAATTCATAAACATTGCACATGTCAACACCAAAAAATAAAAAATAATATCTTTTTAAATACTTATATAATACAAAAAGAAAAAAAAATTCTAAATCTCCCTCATACAGATCTTAAACGGACAGTAAAGATCTATTTATATAGAAAAATTATAAAAATAGGTAGATGGATCTTTACCATCTATCTCAGATATATTTTCTTTTTCTTTCTTTTTTTTTATTTATTTTTTCAACTTTAGATCCAATCTAAGAGATCCAATCAATTTTTTTTCTTTCCATTTTCTTATAATAAAAAATCAGTATTTTTTTTTTAAAAAAATTCTTTAACTTTTATGATATATTTTATTTGTAATTAAATTTTCTTTTCTCAAAACAAAAACTAAATTTATTTTATCTTATTTTATTTTTAAATAGGATATAAATGGTCAGGAGTAAAAATATCATTTTGCTTTATCTGTAACTATTGACCATCAGAAAACTGGTGAAAAGGACCAAATTGTTAGGTTTTTAAAAATATAAAGACCACAGTAGCCAAAAATAGAAAGACAACTAAAAAACAGATAATTCAAAAAAGCATAGATACTAAAATAATAATTTCCAAAAAATATATAAATAGAAAAGGGAATTTATGACTATTAAGTATTAAATATAGATTATTCAAACAATTAGGATCTAATAAATATAAAAGTGTGTCGGATCCTATGAAAAAAAAAAAGGGTCGCTAATCCTACCCCTATATACACATTTAACTCTTCTTTCTCGGCACATTGAACAATTGGTCCATATACACAATACGTACAAACAAATACTTGCTACATAGGAAAACTAACACTGCCAGCTTCATCACATTTTAGTGATGACAACTCAAAATCACCATCACAAGTTTAGTGGAAATCATGTCAACAATAGTTTCATAGTCATTACCTTCAACTTCAAGCATCAGTAACCTTGTTGATGATTACGGAAGCGTAATTTGCAATGGTAGACTCTGGTGACTGCCGGAGGCGTCCAATCACTTGGAACAACTCTGATGAACGTAGAAAATGTCGGCAAGGTGGGTGTGCACACATCTTTGCCAATGAAAACAGAGCTATTTTTAGAGGAGACTCATTTACAGAATCTTTTCTACTTGGGTTTAGGGCCAGGACTGAACAATCTGCCACCAATTTTATCAAAGCCTGCATCATGAAAGAAATAATAGTTTTATAAGTGGTGGCAAAATGACTCAACATCACGAGTCTCAATGCAAGCAATAGTCATAAGTGTCTTTAGGTTTAAATCATTATAATCATGTTTGATTCATAATCCTGTATTCTAGAGACAAGATGTAAAAATCTCTCAAAAGATTGTTTTCTGTTTTATGATACTGTATGAGAAGCATTAACCTTAAACATAAAATTGTATCTCAGTTTTAGGAAGTGTTTTCCAATTACAAACCAAACATACCCTAATTTCTTTCAAAATGGAACGTTAGAATTTTATCTGTTGCTGTTTCTGGAAGACAGTTTTCTTCAAGTTCAACCACTACAAAAATTAAAGTGTTTATTTTAACCTTAAGGCAAGAAACAAAGCATGCTTACAAACCTGCATGGCTCCTTTAGAAACAATGTCTTCACAAAGCTTGTTGGAGTTGCGAACAAGATTACTTAGTGCACCTGCAGCATTCGCTTTAGTTTTGTCTTCCTCTGCTGAAACCAATACTTTTGCTAACTGAGGTATAGATCTCCTGAGTTCTTCATATAAAAGGTCATTATGGTAGGCAGCATTACCAATCTGGAGAGAAATTCGAAGTCAGCAATAACGAAGATATATTAATCTCATCATTTATGAAATCATTGCAATAAACATAATTAAATTGTTGAGCGGGTAAAGAAAAAGGTACTTAAATCTTAATAAATAGTTAAACACATGAAAAGCTAAATTAAGGAAGAATAGATTGTACCGCAAAACATGCAAATTTCCGTGTTCTTCTGTCAGGATCAGCACATCGATCGATGAGGAGGCCAATAATATGTTGCTTTGCCTACATTATTGTCCATGTGTGTGTGAAAAAGCAAATGACAGTCATTCATTAAAATTTCAAATATGGCATGGCTTTGATATCCAAAAACCAAATATCAAAACAATTAGTGGAACTTTAGAACCAAGGGTTGATATGGTCAAGCATGCTGCTAAAAATATACCAGTAAATCATAGAAGTAGGAGTTGTGGCGACACATGTTGCCTAGAGCACTGCAAGCCTTTGCACGTAAATTAGGATCTTCATGGGTGAGAAAGTCTTTAAAGAACTCTAACATGGAAGCTCCATTAATATATTCATAGAAACCCTGTATGGTCAACAAGTTCAATTCTAATCAGACACATCTTAAAGATGAGTTCAGGTAAATACAATAAACATATGATAGAAATGCGAGGATGTAGGTTACTTAAGCGTCTTGAGATTTACCACAATTAAATTGAAATCACTAATCATGTGTTAAAAGGACCGAAGACTAACAGTTTAACACGTGCTAGGATAAGTTTAGTTGTACCAAATATATAGTAGGCATTTTCTTTTTAGTTTCTGGTCTGGGATAGGAACTACCTCTGTTCTCTATGCGTGCAAAAGAAATTAGTGTTCTATGACTTCAAATTGAAAACATTATTGTGAATAACACTCCAATGACTTCAACAACAAAAAGCACCCTTATTAACTACTAGCCATCTCTGACCCATTGCAACTCTTGCAGCAGGTTAGATTAACCTCAGACAAATATCATTTGGAATCAATTTTTTAATTAATAATATAAGTAGAAATCTTTAAATATAAGATAAGATGAGATTGGCCCAGTGGTTTGCCCCTCACACCTACACCATGAGGTTGTGGGTTTGAGTCTGTCCCCACCCCAAATCCCGAATTATTGTAATATTTCAAAAAAAAAATGAGGATTAATTGCATTCAAATTTCTTTTTGGCATTTGTATTTATGGCATGAGATTGGGCCGCTCAACCATTAAATTGAGGTTGGCAGGCAATTGTACCATCTAGTTAAAGTGAAAGCCAGCACTTTCAAGGCATTTCATTTCAGAAATAGAAAACAGTGCTTAAGCATCTCTTTCAAATTGATATGTAGTGGAAGAGACTTTATATTGTACTAAAGAAAAAATATGACCACTCAAGCAAGCAAACGAGGGGTGAAGTAGTGTCTTCCTAATTAGATTATTTTTCCAAATAGTACGATGAAAATGAGCTTGACAAAGTTATCAAGAAATGAGAAATCCACAGAGCACAGAAGTAACATTATTTTTCACTATCAATACTGTAAATGCTGTGGTCAATCCTTTGCAGTAACTAAAAGTAACATTGGCATAGAGATGAAATCACAATTTCACTCCTAAAACCTGCCCATAATTAAACAAACAAAAAGTGAATAGAAAGGAGAAACAGTATGTGAGAGGAAGTTACAAATCAAACTTAAGGCAAATTGCAACTTTACTAAAATCTTAGTTTGGTGAGTAAACTATTGTCAAAGGAAACTAGAACATAATAGTCAGACAAACGGCAACAATTTCTGCAGTATATGGCACATAAAGGAGAGGATCAGTTCCATTCCCAATATGAAATATTAATTGAACCCTCATATGATTCAGTTGCTCGTATAGATTTGGAACTAAACTTAACAGGGAAAAAGATTCAATAGGCAGCAATAGCTACCTCATGAAAACAGAACCTAACCTTATCCATACGAGCTAGATCAGAAACTATCATCAACACATCCAATGTGACCTCTCTTGGACTTGAGCAATCAAGCAACCTTCTAATTCTGTTTGCCTCCAACAATCCCTTGCCGACAAGCTGAACTGCTAGAGGTCGATGTCCTACCATCTTGGCCAAAAAGGCAACAGGCCTTCCTAGATCTTTTAATTCCATGTGTTCCAAGCAACGAAGAATAACGCCAGGCACTCCTACCTGAAAATTTCAGAAGCAATTGAATGAGAAAAGTACAGGTTCCTCAGTACCAGGATGGTTCTATAACACTGCACAAATGTCTCATATGCTGGCAAAAGTGAAATACATTTGCTTCCCCATATCCTCAGAAAAAGAAAATCTTGTTCTACCAAGTTATTTAATGGCTTCCCCCACGACATCAGCCAGAAATGCAACTTATCCATTGTCCAATCTCTACCAGATACCCTTCAGGATGAAAATTACATTATATTGATATATTAAAAAACAAGTATGAAAACTACGTAATATAACAGCCCTCCTCAATCCAATCCCAAACCCAAAGATAGGAAAGAGAAAGGAAATCTGACCTCCAAAAGGATCTTTACATATTTTCCCATGTCTTCCTCAATTGCCTTCGCCATGTCTTTGTCTTCCACACATACCCTCCCACCAGGGGAATCCATGTTGAGAATAAACCCACTGTTTACAGAAGCAGAGGTAGAGGGCAAACCTGGGGCATTCTGTACAGCGACAAAAGGAAATGCTAAGAGATCAATTACGGCATTTATATTATCTCTAACTCCATCCTTCCCTCCACCCGGTCCACCCCAGCACTTCACAAGCTTAAGATGAATGTCAGATAGCAAATTTAAGATGAGCATCATGTAATCATTATTGACCAAAATCTGACGAAAAGTCAAAGCTCCACCCGGAAGGCAGTGACATATTGATGAAATTGTTGATACAACACCAGTAGGAGATAATCCAACATGATCTGTTGTGCTGTAATTTTCTCTACCATTGCCATTGGCTAGCAGATCAATTAGAAGCAGAGGGATACCGCTTGCAATCATCTGTTGTACAGCTAATGGTCCTCCCCACCTCAGCCTGGATTCTAACAAACCAACACATCCATCCCTAAGACCATGCCAATAGGAGAGGATACCATTTGAGTTATTGGGATCTACTTCATCTGCATAGCCTGGAGTGATCTTAAGATGATCACAAAGTGTGGCAGTTCGAGGAATCAGAGGCATCGCAATTTCAGAGATGGAAGATTCTACAGAAGATCCACTTTCAAGGGATACAATGGATGCAAGAGCCAGCATGGCTGAAGCACTATGGGGTAGAAAAGAAGTTTTAATCCCATCATCAGAAGAAAAATAATGTGCAAGAACAGAAAGTCGAGAATGCTGCTTTTTTGGAGAAGTTGTAAGCATAAACAATGCTGAATTTCTTAAAGTGGACTTTAAACACTGAGAAACTGTTGCAAGGAGAAGACAAGAGTGCAAAACCAGGGCATTGCACTTCAAGTTACTTGTTAAGCCAGTTTGTGTATCTTTATTTAAAGACGATGCACACCATGATAGTATAGAGAATATCTCTGAAACAATAGTGCCGTCTACTCCACCACTAACAACTGTAGCAACAGGGAGGGAACTGGGCAGGCCACAAAGAACACTCGGAACAATCCCACTACGGAGGCAGCACCTTAGCAAAAGCTGAAACATTGACAAATATGTAAAATTGTAAATGAAAATTTTACTATATAACATCATGCATACTTAAAAAAAACACCATGCAGACAAAAGAAGCAAGAATCTACTTGAAAAATTATAAATGAACTAGTTCCAGATACTACAAAGCATAGAAGAAATTTTGCAACATAGGAACATGCACCTGAATGGCAGCACATAGTGTTTCCTCTAGACGTTGATGAAGGCAATGGTTAATAGCAAGCTGCACAGCCTTTGATCGCAGGAAAGCTCTTGTCACTGCATCAACAATTCTGGCTGATTCTATCCCAACTAATGACCCCCGCTCATGGTCCCTCATGTCAAGACGGAGTAAAGAATGATTACGCAAGGCATTTAATGGAAATAAACAGGGTTTACTTTTCGTGAAGTCAATTTCCAGTGCATCTATCAAGGCCCAAATAGCCTTACATGTTTCGCATGCAGCACGCAACATATTTGAAGAACCTGAATTTAGACTTGAACCTGAAGTTGCTAGGCAGAGACACAAATGGTCCACTAAACCTGACGTTTTAGCATGGTCCAGAATCCGATTCAGTGTTTCATTCACCACAGGAGTAGAAACTACCTCAGAACCTGGAGTTGAGAAAGACGCTTTAAGAACCTGGGCAACTCTAGATAACATAATTGTAATGCAAGCAGCAGACTCGTATATAACTCTTCCAGAAGAATCCTCATTGCAAGAAACAACCTGTATATTCAACAGTATGAGAGAGCTGGAAGAAGGTGTACAAGTAACAGATGATCAGCATATAGTATAAATAATATGACCTGAGAAAATATTTCAGCCACGGCAACCCAGTGTGTGAAATATGAACTTGCAATGCCACTTCCCTTATTGTCTACCAGCATTTTAATAATTGAGAAACTCTGCAAAAGTCAGAAACCAGAATTTGTTGTCCAACTTTAATCATCAAACAGAGAACCAAGACTATAAATAAAGTAAAGCAATTTTGCTCCATTTATTCAGCTCTTCAATAATTCAAAATTTTAAGGAGATAATATTAACATGCACAAAATAAATATTTGAAAGTAAGCAGATATTTTAAAAACAAATCCAATAAATTGAATGAATCAACAAACTGACTAGTAAAAAGAAAAGAAAAAAAAAACATTTACTGAAAGAGGAGCACATATTATCCTGGAATTATATGAAATTTTGCAATAACATCCAGTGTTATCAGTTTTCATTTATAATAAAATGCTGGTGAAAAAGTTGTGATAAGCCTAAAAATTGGGATTGAAATCCATAAGCAAATAAGATCAAGATAAAGTAAGAGTACAATGATTCATGAACACAAAGCCTGTAATTATAGAAGAAACATACTGGTGAATACCTTTGAAATTAAGTCAATAAATTCAGATGACTTTAAGCTAAGAATCGTGACAGTGAAATCAAGGAGGTCCGATAATATTTCATCAACTAGTCCACTCGAACAGGTAGCACCAGCTACAACTAAGTTTGAAAGGATTCTCAGTGACTGGTTCGAATTAAGAAAATCTTCATCCCTGTACGTGTTTAAAAAGAATATTATATTTTGCAGTAATCTTGTAAATAAGACATTGATGGGCATCTAACCATCTATTATTCTACAATTGAGAAAATATAAACCATTTAACAAGCAACGACCAATGTTTCTAAAAGAACTCCAATGAGATACTACAATAACTATATCTATGGAGCAGCTCTATACACTGACTTCCAGAGAATAACCCTTATATATGCAACATTTTTCTAAAATTTCTTTGGTTGATTGAAGACACCAGGATAACCCTTTGGTCTGGTTTGGACTTTCAAGTGTGACCTTTGCTCTTCAGGTCTTCCAATGGCCTTTCACAAAAAAGCAAGAGCAAGTACTGTCTATTCTTTTAAATTATAAATACAAAATTATATCACTTTTGTATTCTATAGCCTTTATGACACAGAATCCATATATATAAATATATATGCTCTGCAGCTTAGGCACACCTCATTTTTAAAACATATTACAAAGGGAATTATATTATACAATAGGTTCTCAGTCTAGGTGATTGATAAACAGTTCACGAATTTAGATAGGCAAGCAAATAATAAAATATTCTAAATCTAATTATTGATGTTATTAACTGCATCATCTCCTCCATGGGCTTAGGGTCACTGAGCTTTCTTCATCCGATTCCTGTTTGCCTAAAAATTCACAAAACAATTACTGCCTTTTTAGTCTGGACTAGTTGAGTACATACAGTGCATAGTGCATAACTTAGATCCGGCTTTCAAACCATCTTATGGAACCATAAGATGAAACTCAAGCTGTCAACAAAAGTGACAATAAGTGAAACCATGATATCATATGAATAATCCTTAAAAATGAGCAACCATATTTAACTTAAAATTACGCTCTTAAAATCATATGCATATAAATAAATAAATCTTCTAAAGTCATCTACCATGTGCATATAATTAGTCAAAAATATTTCATATTGAATTTGGGATGATAATCTTGTTTTATATGTTAAAAATAAAAAACTAAATAAAAAATTCAAAGCATGGTGCTTACTCACAACCTACCAGAAAATAAGCACCAAAATTACATAAACTTTATAGTTAACATTCCCTATTGCTGTATCAAAGTTCAACAGAGAACAAACAAATAATAATGAAACATTCAGTGCAACTTCACCTGCAAGTATTTTGGACTCCTATAGACCATTTTTTCAGCGGAAGCAGAATTAATTTTAATGCTTCATTGTCTTGACCAATTGCTTGTGCACCTTTGACAGTGCGAGAGTTATTTTCCAATCTGTTCAATGCCTGGCTACCTGAAAAGAAAGAATAAAAGTATATGTTTTCATACAACATATGAATGAGAATAAATATATATGTTTCTTACAATAGATGAATGTGTTCAAGTGATAAAGAATGTTGGAACTAATCAATAAGTATTAAAATGTTAGATAGTATCAAAGCTAGACGAAATGGGTTTTCTTCATGATACATGAATTATGGTATTGTCACAAGTGATAGAGGAGCAATGAGGACAGATCCCTAACTAGTGAATAAATCATCTACTGTGCTGCTCTATCCCATGGTGCTCCTCTCTCTTTAAAAAGAATGAAACTAAATATAATGTAAATGAATAGTTAGAATGGTCACTAACAGGAAAGAGGAAAAAAGACAAAAGAAAAATGTGTAAGAGCAAGAAACCGAGGAGCAGATTAAGCAGTAGAGAGAACAAAAACCCATTCAGTTAATTAGCATGGTTAAACAATTATAAGTGAAAACTAGGTCCAGCTAATCCCCTTAATAAGAAGAAACAAAAAAGAAAAATTAAGATCATATGAAAGAACAATAAAGTCAATTACAACATTACAGTACAAGAAAGGAGCCTGAAATTAAAATCTAACCATCCATCTATTAGTGAATTCATGATGAATGTGGTCAATCATAAATTCTATGGCATCAAATTATTATTACAAAGAAACTCACCTCCATTACTTTAAACTCGAATGATATCATGTCCTAACACATTGGACACAAAACTGAAAGCAAATGAGTTTATTAAATTGCAAGCTCGTCTACCTGACGGTTTAACGTCACCAGGGCTTGCAAATCCTGGGAATTCCTCATGTGGTGAAGAACTGACTTGTGCTCTGTTAGAACAATTCATTTCAGCATCATTGTGGAGGCTTGGAAGAGTATTTTTCTCACGGGCAGCCGGAGAATTGCCTTTACCTATGACATGGCAATTTTTATAGTCAATAAAATGATAACGAAAAACTTAAGTATCCTAAGTTGCTCTCAGAACTGAAAACAATCATACCATTTGCCATTTGAACATGGTTTCCTTCACCCTTCCACGCTGCATCACACCCCCTTGAAGCATCAGTTGTCACACGTAACTCCTGGGGATAATTCACTGATTGATAAATACTTGCATAATTCTATGATAACAAATTTGAAAAGAATAAAATGTTAATGTCTTTATATGCAGATATTGAGATGCACAGTCCCTTGGTAAATACAAATATATTATATACATTATAACTTTACCCTAGCCTCTACTTCATCTGACGTTTCTCTAACGAATGGATGTTCAAGAAGAGCAGGCCAAGTCAACCGGTTTTGTGGCACCTGTTTCACATTATATCAGACTCTGAATAAGATTTTCTTGCCAGACTATAGAATTTAAAAGCAGTCATCAACATGGGATATGTGTTAACCACAAAAAAACCTTATTAAGCAGTCCCTTCAGAAAGCTTTTAAAATTTGGACTCATATCATCTGGATATTTGACTGGATCCTGGAATGTTGCAGATAAAATTAGCTAAGTGGTTCATACAAATATTTGTGAGTTCAAATGAGAAAAGTCATAAAATATCTTAGCAATATTACCTTAACAATGTGCCTAATGAGTGCATAGACTGAATTTGTATAAAATGGAGGTTGGCCAACAAATAACTCATACCTAGTGGATCCATAGTAAAATAAAATCAATTCAAAATGAACAATAATTAAAAATAAGGCAGAAAAATAAATGCAAGTTATGCATCATTCGTTACAACATACTGTTAATTATTTTTTTCCATTGTTTCCTGAAACTGCAATTTGAACATCTATAGAACTTCTCTTTCTTAACCAAATGAATTGTGATTTATTTTAACAAAAAAAAATTACAAAAAAAAAGAACAGCAAAGCATATGATGATTAAATCAAAATAAGAATTTTCCACCTCTATTTTTCTGGTCATCCAACAATTTATTGACAGATATCTCACTTTTGGTAAAAAAATAATGATGACAAAATATGCCAAAACATAAAATTTAAGGAACTTGTATTTGCCTTCTTCTTTTTTAAATATATAAAGAGATTACTTCTAGGCACCGCCAAGCATACAAAATAACTCAGATTGGGTTTCATTACACTACTCTACCATAGACTTTATGTAGACATCAGCGATATCGGAATGAAAGTGACAACTTTATCATTAAAGAGTGGTCCAAACTAATCAACTAATGACATCCCATATTCAACATCATTTACACTTTTACATAATCATAACAGAATGAAAATTGAATAAACTAAAGCAAAACAGTAGGTATCATGGAACAATTAATTAAATTTGATTACTCCTTAAACATGTAACATCATAAACAAATAGCAATGACATACAATATAACGCCGAGTGACCATAAATCAGCAGTGTGGTTGTAAGGTTGTTCCCGTACCAGCTCTGGAGCCATGTACAGAGGAGTTCCTGAGATACATTAATAAAAATTGTGCTAAATATGTGAAACACAACAATAACATTTGTTAACACAATCTAAGGAATAGTTCGGCGATAATTCCAATCTAGACAAACTACAAGCATTATATTGAGATCATCCAAACCTTTTATGGATCGCAAAACAACTGTGTTTGTAGACATTGCACGTGCAAACCCAAAATCGCAAAGCTAAGATGAGGAAAAACAAAACAAAAGTTAGAAAGCAACTTAGCACCTCTTTGAAGAATAAAAACACAAGCTTATTAAGAACATGACAAGAGAACATGCATCAATATGATTACAAGATATGTTATTAAATTGAGAGCACATGACATGGTAACAGGTCTTCATAAAGCAAACCTGAAAATAAACAAGTGGCATGCAGCATGCGCATGAACCTTCTTCATGATTTTGATTTTTTCTTGTCCATTAGCAGTTGGGACATCTTACAATTATTTGAATTTTTGTGTACATTCTTAAATATATGTATACTGCACCTAGACAAGATTCTAGCACTGGCGGAACTGAAATAGTACTTTCAAACAGATATAAAATATGGAATTTCTCATATACACGTAAGTATTATTAAATCAGTTTTCAAATAGATCTATAACAAGTTGCCTGCCCCCATTATATTACTGCTCACTGAAACAAGGTATGATAACTAAATTAACACAAAGGAAAAATATGCTATGCCAGACTATTTGACCAACCATAAGTAAGAGCTTTAAGCTAGCTTTCTTCCCCAAAAGCTTGGAAAGAAACTAGGCTCAACTAGAGCGCAAAAGTACTGACAATGACAGTTTAAATAACAAACTTTCAAGTCAGTATATCCGCAAGATCCTATAACTAGAGATCAAGCCAATAAGGGAGGAAAATTTTTAGCTGTGGAGAAGGACTAAAGCAAAGAAACATGTAAGCCGGAATATCCATGGTTGGGCATTGAACATGGTGGGTAGAGTGAGAGAAACATTCTACAGTTGAGAAGAGGCAGGCACTCCTATCCTTTCATTGCCACCTAGGTTGCTCGTGTTGCAAGAGCAAGGAAGCATTCCTTATATTGGATTTCAACTTCAAGACTCACATTAAGAAAGCAAATTAGAGTCCCAATACAATTTGTTGAGTTCTATGAATCTTGGTTTTGTAACCTCTTGAAAATTTCAAAAAAATAAGTACACCCATTGTTTTAAAAACGTTCTGAAGCACGCCTCTGAGGCGTTTTTAACAAAAATGCACTGATAGGCTTCCGCTTAAACCAATTGAGGCGTAAGAGGCGCCTCAAAGGCATATTGAACTCGACCCCTGAGTGCGTTACCGTAGCGCAACAAAACTAATTCAATCTTCACAACCCAACATGAAGATGCATTGATGATGTTATAAAGTTAGTTATTTTATTTTATTTTTTGAGTTGAGGATAGCTAGAGCCTAGATACTAATTTGAACGTTTTTGTTGTTAGTATAATGATTGCATGTTAATTATTCTAATATTTTATGAATTATATCATGCTATTGATGGTTTGTAAAGTTCTAAGATTTACATTTAACTTTATAACTTGATATTTATAGGATAAAATAGGTTATTAGTGATTATTAAGGTGATTATTGATTGTTTTATGAAATTTTATGTGCTTTATATATATATATGTGCTTTATCTATCTTTTGTGAGGCCTACACCTCGCCTCGTCGGAGGAATACACCTCGATGCTAAAAATGTATGTTAAAACATTGAGTACACCTAATGTCCAAGATCAACCTATACATATGAAATGGATCTTCCTAACATTATATAGACGTTGTAAGTTATAAATATTCTAATAAGAAATTGATATCACTTGGCTCTGCAAACAAGTAATAAGCAAAAACACATATATAAATAAATTGAAAATTTTAAAAGAAAGCAAAGACTTGGTTCTCCATTTTAGCGCCTACAACGGCAGCTTGATGTGATGAGCGCATACAAACCACAAATTCTTAGCTATGACAAGCCAAAATTTCAAACAAGAATGCAGTATAATAGTAGTTAAACCGATATAGATGAATTGCTAACATACATAAAGAAAAATTAAAATGTATGTGGTCTATCAAACCAGGCAACCTTGACTATAGACCCAGCACCAATAAGAATGTTTTGTGGTTTCATGTCACGATGGATGATGCGGTTCGAATGCAAGTAATGCAATGCTCGCACCTGCAATTTGTAAGGCAAGATTTAGAAACGAGAATTTCAAAACAAATAGAACAATAAACTTTAAGTCAATATCAACTATGATCAATAATAATAAATATGGTATGTCTCAAGAGGGGAATACCAACTGCTTTGCAATTGCTTGAACTTGTTCTTCTGGAAGGCATTTATCATCCTCAAGAATCTCAAATAGTTCACCCTGCATATCAACATACATAAACAATTGCTCATCCATCAGAACATGTTCACAACAAACTTGTGTGGGTATCTTTAGTACTTCCTAGGAAAGGTATATTGAGTGTATGAAAAATAATTAAGCAAATTACCTGTGCAAATTCTGTCACAACACAAAACTCCTGAGGGCTTTCAAAGGAATCCAACATTTCAATGATATTTTCATGCTTTAGCTTTCGTAGAATCTGCAACATTTTAAGAAAGTCAAACATCAAAGCAGCCAAAATATTTCTGTCAACATTAAACAAAGAGTCGGAATTTCAAACTTGATAAATCTTGTTTTTTGCTGGATGTTGAAAGAAATAGTCTGGGAACAATGTGTTCTTGTTCATTCTCTCCTGTGAGTTAGTTCCCAACCCCAGTCTCATGTGAACTTATATTAATATGGTACTTAAATGTTGTTAATTTGAAGAACTTCAAAAAGTGGAAAACCAACTTAATTTTATACTATATCATAAGTAGCCATATAGAAGTGATGAAATCAAATCAAATCATGGGATGTTTAACTCTTCAAAAATATCCATCACTAGAAAACAAATCATACAAGAAGGAAAGTGAAATTGATACCTCGATTTCCTGCCTTAAATTCTGGATATCTTTATCACTTTTACCATGCTTCATAATAAATTTCATTGCAACTGTCTGAAACAATAAATGACAAACATTTAAATTCAAAGAAACTAATTAAACACTTGATGAGAGTATATAATCAAAACAAGTACCTGGCCAGTATATTTCCGCCGGCCCTTGTACACCTTCCCGAAAGACCCTTCACCGACAAGCTCAATTACATGATAATTCTCTACACCCATCTTTAGTATTCAAATTATTCACTGCAAAAAAAGGAATATTATTAAAAAACCACTTTCATTTTCGGCAAATAACACCTCCAAACCGCGAGAGAGACTACCCCGATCTCAACCCACCAGCTGTGAACGGGAGACTTCCCCAAACACCCCCACAGATCCACAGAACCCCAAAACCACCTCAACCAACCAGCTACCACCTCCAAACCAAAATCTACCGCACACACAAATTTCCCAAAAATCCAGCCAGCACTCCCAATCCAAACACTCAACACCCAGCACCAATCCGCAGAGAAGAGAAAAGGGTGTTCAATATCTATAACTATGAAATGAAACTTCTCATATAAACTGATAACATTAAACTAGTAAAAAAAAAACATTGTTTACATTCCCCTAAACCGCGAAGAACAAATTCTAAAACCTAGCAAAAAAATAATAAAATAAACGCAGATTCCACAACTTTACTAGCGATTGCTGTTCAACTACTACTATAGGGGTTTCAAAAGAGTGGCTTTAGGTCAAAATCACAACATTGTATTCAAATTTGAAAGGGTTACTGCAAATCGCATAGGTTGATCCATGAATCACAATCAAAGACGGATAATTCAAAGAAGAAGGTAACAAATAGCAATTACATTAAAAATGTGACCTGAGGGAGTTTGACGATGCAACGATGCAGTAGCCGAGGACCTTGGAAATGAGTGGCAGCAGACAAATTTGTTATTCAATTTGGTCAGTTAGAAATCTACAGAGAGAAAAGATAAATAGCTTTAGAGAGAGAAACGATAAGGAATTTGAAATGTTAAATTCCCGCCCAACAAAATGACAAATTTTGAAGCAAATCTTCGCTATGCTTTTCTCGGCCAGATCCGCACATGCCAAACCAATTTGAGGACTGATGTTTGCACTCGAAATCAACATTTTAAAAAAATAAATTTGACCTTTGATGCCGTTAATCAAATTTGGTTATTAACTAGGTCAAAGTTAATCGTTGGACAGTATTCTGGTGCTTTCATCAAGTTTAATATTTGATTAGATCGGGCAAAATTTTACACGACCTATATCCGTTCGAAAATGACGGTTGATGAATATAGTTTATCGGATCGGGTTATTAATAGGTCAACCCATTAAAACACGAAATACAATGGGTTGGTTTTGAGTTCATCCTTACAAAAACCGTTAATTTGATAACTCGTTAATATAATTTAATGTGTTTATGAAAGTTATTAATAAAATCTTTGTATAGTCAAGTTATGGAATTTATAAAAAAAAAATGAACAAATTGCATTAAACCTTCCTACAGTACTTTATCATAATGACATTCACAACCCCTGCTACTAGTCAAACTTGATTAAATTTAACATTAACAGTTGACTAAGTTTGACCATCAAAAAACTAAACTACCCTTGACCTCTAAATAAAATAAAATAAAAATGAAAATTGAATTAAAATTCAAGAAAACATAAATTTAAAAACAAAGCAAAATTAAAAAACAAAAAAATTTGAAAAACTGAAGAAAAAAAAATTATTGAAGAACCAAAATCCTCGAAACCCAACAAGTGGAGATCGAGGTCGATTAACCATATTGAAGGAAACTTTACAAATCAATAATACCATCAGGTCCTCAAATTGAAGAAGATTCAAAGCTCGAATTGTGTATTTATTTCTATCGCTAGCTACTCCAGGAACTATATACAGATATCTCAGGAGTGTGTCAAATTGAACGAGAAATATATACACATCCATATACAGAACTATATATTCTTTTAATTATTATTATTATTGAACTAGACTTGTCAAAATCTAGATCCATATACAGAAAAATCTAGATCGGAATGGCGAAAGAATAAAAAGAAAAATACCTTGAAGAGAGAGGATTGAAGGCGGAAGTCGGAAGTCGGAACCGTGGAAGACGATTGCTGGCAGAAGAGAGATTTCTGGTGGGTTTCTGGTTGAAGAAGCGGCGGAAGAGAGAGAGAGAGAGACTGTGTGAGTTGAAAGATAGAGATAGGTCTGGAAGAGTTAGAAATATTTAGGCGCGTTTGGTATTGATTTTAAAATGATGTTTGTGAGAACGGTTTTAAAAAATGAAAAAGGTGTTTTAAAATTGACGTTTTTAAAAACGTAATGCATTCGGTAGGTGTTAAAAGTAAAAATTTAGAAAAACATCTAAAAGTTGTTTTCCTTTTTTTTGTTTTCTTTTTGTTTTTCAAAAAAAAATTAACAATAATTTTTTTTTCTTTTTTTCTTTTTTCTCTTCACCAGTTCACTGTGCCATCTTCTTTCTTCCCGATCTAGTAGTCTTCTTCAGCTCTCCGGCTCCGCCGCTAATCAGCTCCCTCTCGCCGCCGCCGATTTGGTCTTCTTCTTCTTCAGCTCGCCGCCGATCTGGTCTTCTTCAGCTTGTCTTCAGAATCTTCTTCAGCGGCGGTCTGGTCGTCTTCTTCAGCTCGTCGATCTGGTCGTCTTCTTCAACGGCGGACTGGTCTTCTTCATGGGCGTCTGGTCTTCTTCTTCAGCTCGCCGATCTGGTCGTCTTCTTCAACGGCGGACTGTCTTCTTCTTCAGCTCGCCAATCTGGCCTCCTTCTTTAGATTGGTTTTTGAAAATTTGATGAAAGTGAATCTGGGTATGGTGGTTTTAGCTCTGTTGTTGATTGGTTTGAGAAGATTCAGATTGGATCTTTAGTTCATATGTTCATTTTTCTATGAATTTTATTGTTGATTGGTGGTTTTGTAGGCTAGATCGGCCACACAAAAAAATAATTATTAATATTTTAATTTTAATTTTATTTAGTTGATACTTTTGGGATGAATTTAATATCAAACTTTGATATTTTTTGATTGATCTACCAGATGCGTTTTTAGTATTTTTATTTTTAGAATATGGTTCTCATATGTGCTACCAGACGCGTTTTTCGGATTTCGAAACTGAAACCAAAAACACTGTTTTCATTTTATTTTTCTTTTCGAAAAACGCTTACATGAGAGACCCTAGTATTTTTGAAAATAAGTTTTGTAAACGAAAAACAGTAAATGCTGTTTGGCATCATTTTAAAAATGCAATAGAAAACTGAAAACTTGTTTGGATTAACTGTTTTTGAAAATAAACTGAACAAAAACTACTAGTATTGAGTTGATTATGTGTGGATGAATATAATTTTTTAAAAAATTATATTAATTGATTCTAAAATAGATAAATAAAATATTAATGAACCATATATCTCTCTCGCTCTCTCACGTGTGTTTATATATATATATAATGAAGAAAAATCATGAAACGTTCTTTTAATGTAAATATTTTCTGAGATAGCTTATACTTATAAATATTCTATTTTAGAGTCATGGTAAAAGTAATAAAATAGTAATGAGATAATTTTTGTTTTGCCATTCAAAATAAATAAATAAAACAATTAAGAAAACACGATAATCTTTATATAATTAAACAAGTGAAATTGACTGATGAACAGAATATTATATAATACTATAATACAATTCATTGCATATGTCTTGTATAATCATTCCATAATGTTGTTGCAATCGCATCCCTTGTACCATTCATTTGTGAAATGTGTCATGGAGAAAGATCGATATCAACTGTTACCCTTTCTTCATTTTCTTCCTCTATTATCATGTCTTCTACTTGAAATTTTTCGAACATCCTATCAGAATGAGATGTTTGTCTAATATAATTATGAAATACACAACATGCAATAGGAATTAATCGTTGTCTACTAATTTGATAATTTGACACGGTTTTCAAAATTGCAAATCTAGCCTTCGAAAAACGTTCAATCACGTTCCTTAATGATGAATGCCTATAATTAAACAATTCACTTGGCCCCTTTGGTGATCTATGAGGTGCACGATAGTCACGTAAATGATACTTCTCACATCTATAAGGAGCCAAGGATCCTAGCATGTTTGTATACCCAGCATCAACAACATAATAAAATCCTGTAAGAAAACATATAAGTTATTTTTTTATTAATTACAATACATTAATGAATTAAAAATATGATTGTAAACTACAAGATAGTTATACCTTCATTATGAAAAGGGAAATTATTTCCTCCCTCATTATTGCATCTAGGAACACTCTCGAATCATTTGATGTCTCTTCCCAACTCGTGTATACTAATGTAAACATCATATCAAAAGAACAAGCACACATGACATTTTGAGTCACTTGAACCTTCCTACCACGAAATGATGTTTGTTTGTTTACAGGCGCCCATGCAGCAACATGAGTTCCATCAATAGCTCCAATACAATTCTACATTAAATATATTTATTAATAAAAATATATAATTTATGTGATATCTATTTCAAATGCAATATATTTGTTATTTACTTGAAAATATGGATAGTATTTTGGGTTCTCCCTTATCTCGGGTGGTGTCTCCCCTTGAGTCCATGGACAAATTATGTGAGGCGCCAATCCACATATAGCCTTCAAAACACACTTGAATTGTCTGTGAACTATTTATGTACTATGCTGAAAACGTTCTGCAACAATACGTGAGGTGACACTATGTGCCACTATAAATAAAAACATTGCAACAGCCTTTCGTACACACAAATGTCCATCATTCTGTATCAATTGGTGATTTTATAGAGTGGCATATAAAGAAATAAATACATGTTTGTCCATGCACAATGAATTATGTATCCTACTAGGATGCCCATTCAATAATTCTTGCAAATATTCAAACCCACTTAATCTATAGTTATGGCATGTAGTTTTTTCTATATATGTGCTTCAATACTCATATATGTTAACTAGGTGTAGCATGTGTATTGCTAGATCTTCAATTGAATCATCATAATCATTACCGGAATTTGTAGCCATTTACTAGTACCTACATCAATTAAATATAAGTAAAATTTAATAAAAACACAAATAATAATAAAAATATAATAAGAACATCCAAAACTTTTTTTTTTCACAATAATCCAGAATAAAGATAACATGATAAATTAACATACACAACACATGAAACCACAAAAAGTCATACAATACATCACCTAACAAACATCATAGCAAACCTTGGAACAAAAAAAAAAAAGAACCATACCAAAGCAAATACATCTCCTAAAACTAAAACATAATTAGAAAATAAAACAGAACATCTTTCTAAAGACGAGATAACCACATCCTTCTCCTCTCATCAGTCATACCAAGAAAAAATTTTCTCCACTCAATATCCACCACCTGTTGAACAAATTTCATGTAGGTGTTATCAGTGCCGGTCCTGACTATTTCGAAGCCCTTGGACGAAATCTAAAAAATGGGCCTCATAGCAACAAAATCATCCCCAATTTATCCCAAAACAAAAATCAAAATTAAAAAAATCCATGATTTTTATGCCTCCGGTTACCATTTTTTTTTTGGTTTTTGGTGGGTGGAGAAGAAATGAAGAATACATAGATAATACGTGATAGGATAGTACGTAACTTTACAAAATTGGATTTTGTACTAGAATAAAAGGATGTGGGCCTTGTTCTAATTTTTTTTGGTATTGTTTAAGCTTTTTTAGATATTTTGTTTACAACTTAACCCATAACAAAAATGAGCATCATATATTTGGGGTCCCTAGACATGACGGGTCCGGAACGGGCGCCCACCCCTAATCCACCCAGGGCCGCCCATGATTTTTCCAGAACAACCATATTAATGATATCATGGAATTATTAGCACCAAAGTTTCCAAAGGTTCATTTCATTATGCTCTAAAAACTTCTTATTCTGTTAAATAACCAAGAGACGAGTTATTATTTCGCATTTTATTTTAGGGCAAATTACACTGAACTCCTTGAGGTTTGGACAAGTTACACTTAGATGGATAAGTTTCTTTATTATACACTAACATCCCCAAAATTTAAATTTGACTTTAAAAATACCTAAAATGCCCCTAGTTATATTATTTTACACTTTATTTTTTTTTTGCCTTTTAATCAAACACTTTATAAACTTTAATAAAATAAAAAGATTAAATAAAAGATATGATTCATTAAATAAATAAATAGTTTTAAAAAAATAAATAGTTTTAAAAATTAAATAAATAAATAGTTTGAAAAAATTTAATATATAAATATTTTTAAAAAAATTAAGTAAATAAATAATTTAAAACATTAAATAAAAAAGTTTTAAAAAATCAAATAAATAAATAGTTTTAAATAAATAAATAGTTTTAAAAATGAGTGAAAAAATTAATTTTTTTTTAAGAATATCTATTAATAGGGACAATATAAGCTCTAAATATCTAAGGAGTGTTGGGAACCTTGAAGCTTGTCTCACCATTATCTTTACAGTAAAAGTTTAGATATTTAGAGTTTTTCTTGTCCCTATTAATGAATATCCTTAAAAAAAATTAATGTTTTTAAGTTTTTCACTTATTTATTTAAATTTTAAATTTATTTATTTATTTTTTTAAAACTAATTATTTATTTTATTTTTAAAACTGTTTATTTATTTTATTTTTAAAAACTATTTATTTATTTATTTAAAAAACTATTTATTTATTTAATGAATCATATCTTTTATTTAATTTTTTTATTTTATTAAAGTTTATAAAGTGTTTGATTAAAAGGTAAAAAAAATAAAGCGTAAAATAATATAACTAAGGGCATTTTAGGTATTTTTAAAGTCAAATTTAAATTTTGGGGGTGTTAGTGTATAATAAAGAAACTTATCCATCTAAGTGTAATTTGTCCAAACCTCAAGGGATTCAGTGTAATTTGCCCTTTATTTTAGAATGGATGTTGATAATAGTTGCTTAGTTGTGAACTGATTTCTTGTAGGGAATAATAAGATAGCATTCCATAACTTGATTATCTAGACATAATTTGCTCATAGATAAAAGCAAACTTAATTTGTGGAGTCAAATGCCGCAGAATGCCAACTACTTTTCTAGGTTTCATCGTCGAGCAGGGAGTGAATGATTTTTTTTTTTTATGTCTGAGGAAGTTTGTCAAACAAGGAATAAAACAGTCATTAAGTTTAGATAGCTATGCTTAACCTTTTGGTTGAATTATTTATGTATTTTTATTTAATACTTTTGAGCTTAAATCTAGATCAATGTCTGTAAATTTAGAGTTTAATTGTTATCATTTAAGTTATTCGTATAAAATATAAGAAAAAGAGGGAGATAAATCACTGCAATTAACACATGGGTTTTACTATGTCAGTATGTCATGAACACCTTTATCCAGTGGCGGACCCAGAAATTTTAACGAGGTGGGGCACTTGAACAAAACAATTATTTTAAAAAAATTAATAGAAATTTAAAATCATAATAAAATGTGTTTTTTTTATATAAAAAATGATGGTATAATGAATTTTTAATAAAAAAATAGAATACTTACTCGAAATGAATTAAATAATCTTACATTTAAAAGAACTAAAAACAAGAAATAAAATATTTAAAAAACAAACGATAACAAGAAAAACAACATGAACAATGATAAATTATAGTATTTATTCGTAAAAAAATTAAAATATAGTTTTATAATAAAAAATTTTGTTTTGTATTTATATTGAATTCACTTTAAATTTATACAAAAATAATTGATTAATAAATACTACTAGAAATGTTTCTGAATTTTTTTTATTTTTCTAATTTTTGATTCTAAATAAATTAGAATAATAAAATAAAGAAAAATATAAATGATAAAATAAAATGAATCAAAATAATAGATGAACTATTTTAATATAATAAATTTAAATTTGAGATTTTAGGGTTTATTAATTGGATGTGTTAGGTATGTCAAACTAAAAATATTAGAAATAAAAAAATTTCAAAATAATAATAGAAAATAATAATAATGGAAACAATAATTCAAAAAAAAAACAAAAGGAATTGGAAACGAGTGTAAAATAAATAGATATTAAAAGGTATTTGTTTTGCTTAAGCTGAAAATTGAACCAGTGACTAAAACTAAAGAACTAAAGACAATTAACTAACAGTGCTGTGTAACAACATATGTCATGATGTGTTATTTGTGATATATATATATATATATATTTATTTATATATAAACATAAAATGATTTTTTTTTTAAAAATTTGAGGTGGGACACGGGTCCCACCTGGTCTCTATGTGGGTCCTCCCTTGCCTTTATCAAACCTAGTTCTTGAACTATGAGGAATAGAATGCCTTTTAGGCTACTGCTGATTTGGTTGTAGAGGAGTGTTGCTGGCCCTGTTATCAACAATATTTTTAGATGTTGGGGTTGTTAAATTCCGTACCATTCAAGGAAATTGTAATGTTGTGGCCCATACACTGCCTTCTATTTTTATGTGATTTATAGTAAAACAGTTTGGCCAAAAGAGTGTATACTTGTTTGACTGTTCAATTATGTCTTTTTCTGCCTAATCCAAGATCGGGATGTAGGTAATCATAAAAAGTTGAGATTTGGTTTTTTAGACATTGGATCTTTTGCTAATCCTCACAACAAGTGCTATAATTATATGAGATTATTCATAAGTTTTATTGGCATATTTAAACGGATCCGGATGCTCTTCTGATCCAATCATTCGGGTAAATATCATTTTTGGACATTTTAGTTCACTAGAGATATAGGGAAGATGGTTGATGTATAAAAGATCTTGCGAGAACTAGAAAATGTATTGTATCCAAATTCGTTAAAGATAAACTAATTCAACCATGAAAATTTACAGGAATGCACATGCTATGAAAAAAATAATTCACTTTGAGAGAGTGTTTTGCAAACAAAGTTCTTAAATATCAATTACTATAAAACTGGAAGCATAACATGTGTATGAAGAATAACTTTCATTTTTCTATAGTAATCGGACGTTGTGTTAAAATGATGATGAAATTAGACATCATGATTGTAACAGCGCCGATGATATTAGACATCAATCTATAAAATATTTATTTAATAAAAAATATATGTGGGTTTATTGTAGGCCTATCGAGCTTAGATTCCCCAATCCTGTTCATATGGATTATGATTGAAATACACGCAATCAATTATAATCCAATGAAAATTGAATGACAAACTATTACAATAATTAGTTAATTAAAAATAACCAAAAACATTGTTAAATAAAATTATAGTTTCATATTATTATTAAATAAAATTGATATATTATTTGAATTAAAAAAACAGTTAACTTAGACCAGCTCAGTTGGGATTAAATAGGAGCATCAAAATTGCTGGGTTTATTTAATCTTTCCACCAAACAGAGTCTAATGGACTTAAAACAAGATATTTCAACCAAAAAAAAAAAGAAGAAGAAGAAGGAAGCATGAAAGTCTAACGCAAATGGAAAATCTTGATCATCGGATGATTTAGTTGTCATGTGTTGCTGGATTCCCAAAATCTTATGAAAGAGAGGTGGCAAATCCATCAACTTCCACAATAAGTTTTTTTTTTTTTTTTAATCATAATAAAAGCTATTCTCACAAAGAAGTGAGTTGACCCTTAAATGATAAGGGTAGTTTGGTAATTTAATAAACTATTTGTTTTATTGCAGTTATATTGCGGATGAATTTAAATCCAATCCGTGTAGCATAATTTGTAATTGTTTTAATTTATATATTATTAAATTAAAATGTCCAACAAATTATTATTAATTTTAAATAAATTTAAATATTTTTCAATTCTATATTTTTTTTATTTAATAAAAAATAAATAAATATATATATAGGATTATTGTAAGCCTAATGAGTTTAGATTGTCCAATCATGTTTGGAGGGATTATGATGGAAATACTCTCGATCCATTATGATGTATTGAAAATCGAATAACAAACTATTACGGTAATGATTTGATTTATATATTATTAAATTAAAAATAACCAAAAAAAAAAACTATTAAATAAAATTTTAGTTTCATATTATCTATTAGTCCCATGTATTATCGGGTCCAATTTAGATAATATGGAACTGCATGGCCGTTGGCTCGAAAGGTTATAATCATTTTTTTTAATTAAAATAAAATATAAAATTAGCTGTAATATGGAACAGTGTGAAATCCCCTTTATTTACAGTGTTGAAACTTGAAAGTTGAAATAACAAATATGGAACCATGCTTTTGGGTTTAATTAGTGAAGAAAACGTTGCCTTGTTGCTATATTTGATTTGGTAAACTTTGAACTAGTTTTTTTTTTTTTTTTATGTATAACCTACTATCGGGACCGGTGAGATTGGACTCTACAAGCTCAGCCCGGAACACTACTTCCACTATCGGGAAGAGGATACAAATGGTATACAGTTACTCTCACAACTTGAGAGAAGGATGCTACCAAAACCGGAAGAGAAACCCACACTTTGGATTTTATGACTAAGATAGGACATATAAATATATGCACACACCGGACATTGAACCGTGGTGGTGGAGGCTCCCAGAGAGCATCCCGCCACATTGGCAAGAGGGCCGTGTGTTGAAACTAGAGTTTTTGAAGTTTCCCTTTTGTTTAATAAATTAATAAATACTGAATTTAATGGGTGTTCATTTGGTCCAAACAAAGAGATACACAGTGAGTGACATATGGATGGTTCGTAAAGGATAAAAAATTATTATGCGCGGACTTGTTCACACCATTTTATTCTTTAGTCTAGTCTCGCAATCTTAGACAGCTGATTATAACATTTGGATGCTTTTCCAGACCTCAAAAGTAAAATTTAAAAAATTTAAATAAATATATACCGTTCATGTGCCTATAGAGCGGGTATGCAATCTCTTATAAAGAGACAGCTAAAGTTAAATAACAGTTGTCGTCAATAATAGATTTGGCTTGTTGTGTATTCTTCTTCTCATATAACCCAACTATATCATTCAAATTCTCAACCTTTTTTACCTTTCTTTGATCAAATAATAAAAGTAGTTTATTTTTTTTCCAACTTATATCTTATCTTAAGATATATATATATAATAGAAAAAGTAAAAAGTTTTGGTTGTTTTCTTATTGAAAAAATGATACGGTAGTTTTTTTAGTAAATTTCTATAAATGTCTTATTACGATTCATACATTTACAATTTTCTTCATACATAATAAAACCCTAAAATCAATTTTCCAAAAAATATCAATTTCGAATAAATCCTAACGCAACCAAACGAACTCCAATGGGGAGGATGTCATAGTAAATTAATTTGTAAAACTTATCCATATATCTAAAAAAACAAATTAAGATCTTAATAATGCTCCTACATTCGAGATATTTCTAAAAGTAAATTGAATCATCATTAGAAGATGATTTGATTTCAATAATAATATAATTTTTTATATATAAATTGGATGTGATAATAATTTAAGAGTGTTTATAAATAATATGTATTAAAATGAATATATTTATTTCAATTAGGATACTATTGGTATTAGGATGAATGTTTATATTAATATATATTTTTTAAATTGTAGACATGTGTGTAATTATAAAATGGATGTACTAATAAGTTTTATCGATATGAAGTCCAAATGTTAATTTAATTGTCTATTAAGTCTATGTTTATACCAGATAGGAAGCAAATCTCTTGATATTGTTATCTTGTCAACAATTATTGATATGCAAACCATTTTTATACCGAGATGCTCTTAATCCTGATCAAAACCAAAATCGCAATCAAGCCGTCCACGTCTCACGCAAGAGTCAACGCTTAAAACCTTGTACACTCGAAATATCGTATTATGTGTCTACCTTGTCTACGGCGTAATCGCTCCTCCGTTTATTTTATTTTATTTTTATACGGTTTCTTGCATAAAAATTAATTAATTAATAAAACACAAAATAAATATCTTAATATCTTATATTATTTCAAAGAGTGGTGCTATTGGCATACTCCCTACTGATCTATTCATGCCCCACTTTTTAAAATTTAGATTTAATTAAATAAAATTAAATGTTTTTATTAAATTTTTTGGTTTAGTTCCAAAACTACCTATTTTACTTATTTTTCAAACTTAATACATACCATATATGATCCATCTATCTCTGATCTCTGTATCTGTATAGATCTCTCTCACCTCCATTGATTGATTTTTTTTTCTTTTAGTTTTTTCTTCTTCTTATTTCATGATGGAAAAGAAAAAATAAAAAATAACAGGGCATTTCAAAACAACAACATCTTGATATCATTTAAAAATAATAATAAACTTCAAACTTATTTCCAAAGAATGAATTGTTTCCAGATGCTTACTACCATTGTTAGACAGTTCTTACTTTATGTCATTATCAGACAATTCTTCAAGATGTTTGATATAATTCTTAGACAATTTTTCCATATTCTTGATATCATTCTCAAACTCTTCCATAATATTTTATATATATGTAAGAAGCAAATTTTAGGGTCTAAGAGTATTTTTTTTTTTAAGAAACAGATTACTGGTTTTTTTTTTCTTTCGGAAAAGGAATGTGAGATTTTAATAGATTTACTTTGTAGAAGATTTTTTTTCCTAAATTGTATGTCTCTTTAAGTAATTTTGATAAAAAAAAAGAATATTATATAATTAAAAAAGTGGGACATGAATAGATCAGTAGGAGGTGTGCCAATAGCAGCACTCTATTTCAAATAAACAGATAATCTTCTTTTAGTTTCCCAATATTAAAAAAAAACCTTCTTCGTCGAGGATAAGGCTTCGCCTTCCTCATTTATTCTCTATTTCTTATTATTATAATAAATAAATTATTAAAATAGAAAGTATTTTCGTATCTCTCTCATGTCAGGAATGGAGAAAATATCGCCAACCCATGTGCAAGAGCACCGGTTAATATAGTATTAATACCCAAAGCAGTCCTTCACTGCCTCTTTTGTCTACTCGGTTGATCCGTTTCGTTTATGGTTTTGGACGATGTCGATTGCTTTACAGAGGAGCAACAGTAACTCAATCCAACGGTCGAAGCGCATGCAGTGTGTGTCGTCAATCTTCGAGTCGCCGGAGGCTGACGTTTTTGACAGTGACAGGCGGTTTCCGGCGGAGAGAGAGAAGGACGAAGACGGAGACTCTAGTAGCTCCTCATCGCTCGGGAGGAACAGTGACGGTTCATCGGACGACGAGGATTCGGACGAGTTGCAGAGCTCATGTAAAGGACCGTTAGACGATTTGGATAGCTTAGAGGAAGTTTTGCCTATCAAGTAAGTATGTTGGAGGTGTTGTGTTTTCTGGGTCTTTATTGAAACTCGATTTTCGGTGTTGAATTTTAGTATGGGTTTTGGTGTTCATGTTTATCTATTATTTGATCTTTAATTGTTTGATGATCAAGATGTCTTGTTTGAAGCTTGTAGTTTGCTCTTATTTAGCGAAGTAAGAGTTGGACTCTATACTGAAAAATTTTACAATTCAAAATGAACTGTCTTATTTTAGTAACTTCAGGTTCTTCTATTTGCACATTCCATGATTTTTCTTTTTGATAGATTACAGTGCACAGTCCTTTGCTTATTTTGTAATTAGTTATTGAATATTTTTGGTGGTTGTGTCGTTCAAATAGGCCTAGGTAATGCAACCCTATCAAGCAAGCTAATTCTAGAATTGTCATTAGTGAAGTGTGTGGTTCTGTGGCAGAACTATGGTTTTATTTGAGTAGAAGGTGAAACATAAAGTAGATCCACATTTAAACATCAATGATATGAATATCTATATTCATGGTTTTTTACTTTAGATGGTCGGTTTATTTTTCTTAGTCATGCTTTTTTTGGATGAATTCTTTCTTCGTTTTAGTTTGGTATATTCAAATAGAAAAATCTGAAAGTAGTGCTGTCGGGCCATATGTTATTAAGCAAATTATGAAGTAACGAAGATAGGAGAATTGTTATTAATGCAGTTGGTGGCACAACCTATATCAAAAGTTAAAAGGGGAGAGCTTTTAACATTTTAATAACACATAAGAACTAATGACAGATGATAGATGACATTCCTGGAACTATATCTTTGCATGGCAAACATTTGTGTATCATGAAACTTTAACCTTGTTTCTTAGGAAGGGATGTAACAATAAAAAAATCTGGTACCCCAATACTTATTAGGGGGCCATCCTTTTATTGGAAGAAGAAAGCGTTAGATGAAGGAAATTTGATAGAGTTAAGGAGGGCTAAGGCCCCCTTTAGTCTTAACAGTGGGCTGCCACGGGTGGAGTTTGAAATGAACAGGAAGCTTGTTTTCTTAGAAAGGCAAGGCAGGGGGGGAATTGGGAATGATGTAAATAAGTGAATTTGACTTGCTTCGAAAATTTAAGAAGAATGATGTAGGAAGTTCCAGATCATGTCATTAACAAATACAGATTGAAATAGGAAGAAAATAAGATTCCTAATATAGGACTATCTCTTTGACAAGTAAGTTAGAAGGGGACCTTGATATACGTTACAAATGCTGAAGTATTAGTTTACTGAATTGTAAATACATCATTCGGACAAGTAAATTTGATGAATCAGACTTAAGAAAAGAAGTTAGAATATGGGGGTGTAACTGTTTTTGCAACCATATTGCTCCATGTCTAATAAACCTGCTTTTGGGAAATATATGTCCCAATTCCTTTATTAACTTCACAAAAATTTCATCTTTTTTGTAGTTGGGGGTGGGATTCTCTTAATTGTATTACGCACTCTGGTATTGTCGATTAATATTTAAAAATTGAGTGGAAGTGGTTGTGCTACTTTTTTGTCCTGTGTGAGAAGTTGAGTAAGCATCACATACAGCTATTACTGTGTGAGAGCAGTTGTCTTGAACATTTATGCATCAAAGGTCCAAAAAGAAAGAGGAAAAAGTTCATCCACCAAGATGATGAATTTCATTGGTAAATACTGAAGCTTTCATGATTGCTAAAAATAAGCTAATGGGCCATTTGCTAACAGAATTTGAACAAGACTCATGTGTTCTGTTTCTGTTATACTTCTTCCCGCGCTGTTATTATTTAGATTCCTAAGCAATTTTTTACTCAAATTAATTTCAGGAGAGGCATATCCAAGTTTTATAAGGGCAAATCAAAGTCTTTCACTAGTCTTGCAGATGCCTCCTCTGCTTCATCTATGGAAGACCTTGCAAAGCCAGAGAATCCGTACACCAGGAAACGTAAGAATTTATTAGCTCATAGTAATTTCTTGGGCAAGAACCGCAATCACTATTTCAAAAGTAATGGAAGTGGGATATTAAAGAAAACAGTCAAATCTGGTCGAAGCAATAGCCCTGAGAGCAATAACAGTGAGGACTCAAATTCAATTGCATTATCATCTTCTCATCATCTTCCACCTCTGCATCCTCATGGTAAAAAATCACCTGGCAATGAATCATCATCACCACCTCCTCGTCGAAACTCTCCCTGGCGTTCGTTCTCTCTGTCTGATCTCCAATGTGTTGCTGCTGCAAGTCCTAAAACAACTGGTTTGGCGATTCATGATGGAGACATGGACTACAAACAACATTAACATTTAGCTTCAGCTTTAGACTCTTGATGAACCTGGAAATTGGAGGAATAATCGTGCTGTTGGAGTTTCTTGCAGAGTTTCCCACTCAAATTGTAGTTTTGTCCACTGTACTTTTAGTTTTAGATATAACATGTCCTGGCATTTGGACAATATAACTGCAGCTGTACTCTTTCGTTCTCTTTTTTTTTTTTTTTTTTTGCTTTGGCTTTTAGATAATGACTAGAATGCTTCACTGTATCATACAAGAGTATAAATATATCTCCTCTTCTTCCAAATTATGAAGGTCCTTTTGTTACACTCTTTAAACTATAATGTTTCACTAGAATGGATAGAACTAACCAGTTGCATTATTTTTTTCAATCAGTTCTCCTACGGTCGCAATCTTTTAGCTGTATCCACAAAAATCAAGTCTTTCTGGCATTTGTCTATGGTGACTTCACAAGCTTGCTCAAATTTACAGTGCCTGTTTACAGAGCTTCACCTTCATGTTACTTCTTCCTTCCTCCTGACCTCGTCTCCTTCTATCCTTGCCAAGGTGAGATTGATGGTTATTTCTACTGTTGGTGGGACATGGGAATTTCAAATGCACTCAGTAATTCTATACCAAGTTGAGATTGATGCAGAGGCTAGGTTTGGCTAATGACTTCCTCGGCAACCACCAGTCTGAGACACCTTTAAGCACTCTTCCTTACTTTTCGCCAATTGCTAGCTTGCTGCTCTCAATATGGGGATCTGTGGCATCATTAACCACAGCTAATGAATTTCCGGAGAATCTACCAATATGGAAGCTGAAGTTTGTATGCTGTTCTTCAAGTAAGTTCCTGCTAATTAGTAGCCATAGTTGATAATAAGAAAGATTTATGAATTATTAGCTGGAGTAATCATCATCTGTATAGATAAATAAATAATGAACTGAAAAATCTGCTTTCAGTGATCGATCTCAGTATAAATATATTTTGCAAACAATTATTTCTTGGCCTTTATCACAAACAAATATTCTAGATCAGAAGAAGATACTAAGCTTCATTTAATTGAAAACTATCGATTAATTAGTAATCGTGCAAATAAATCTTCAACTCAGTAAAATTTAATACCATAGACAAAGTTTGATATATGCAATTTAATTTTACATTAAAACAGAAATTTGTTGTATTCGAATCTCATTGAATTAGTTTTAAGTTTTAATGTATTGAATCTCAGTATTTCTATGCATTTTTATTACAGATGCTGAGGCTATGTTTGGCTAATGACTTCCTCGGCAACCACCAGTCTGAGACACCTTCATGCACTTGTCCTTTTTCCCATTGCTACCTTGCTGGTCTCAATATGGGGATTTGTGGCATTAACCATAGCTATTGAATTTCTAGAGAATCTAGCAATATGGAAGCTGAAGTTTGTCTGCTGTTTGGAGTAAGTTCCTGTTAATTAGTAGTCACAGCTGATAAGTAGAAAGTTTTATGAATTATTAGTTGTCATAATTGTAGATGATTCTAAAATAGCTGGTCATAAATGGTCTGTGTTTAATGGATAAATAAGTAAATAATTAACTGAAAAATCTGCTTCCAGTGATCGATCTCGGTATAAATATAGTTTGCAAACAATTATTTCTTGGCCTTTATCAGATACAAATATTCTAGATCAGCATAAGATACTAGGCTTCATTTAATTGAATATGATCCATTAATTAGTAATCATACTAATAAATCTTCAACTTAGTAAAATTTAATAGTTAATACCCTAGAGTTTGATATATGCAATTTAATTTTACATTAAAACAGAAATTTGTTGTATTCGAATCTCAGTGAATTAGTTTTAAGTTTTGATGTATCAAATCTCAGTATTTCTATGCATTTTTATTACGGATGCTGAGGCTACGTTTGGGCCGTTTGGCTAATGACTTCCTTGGCAACCACCAATCTGAGGCACCTTTATGCACTCTTCCTTACTTTTCGCCCATTGCTAGCTTGCTGCTCTCAATATGGAGATTTGTGGCATTAACCACAGCTATTTAATTTCCAGAGAATCTAGCAATATGGAAGCTGAAGTTTGTCTGCTGTTCTGCAAGTAAGTTCATGTTAATTAGTTGTCATAGCTGATAATAAGAAAGTTTTATGAATTATTAGTTGTCATAATTGTAGATGATTCAAAAATAGCAGGTCATAAATGGTTTGTGTTTGATAGATAAATAAGTAAATAATTAACTGAAAAATCTGCCTCCTGGTGATCGATCTCGGTATAAATATAGTTTGCAAACAATTATTTCTTGGCCTTTATCAGATACAAATATTCTAGATCAACATAAGATACTAGGCTTCATTTAATTGAATATGATCCATTAATTAGTAATCATACTAATAAATCTTCAACTTAGTAAAATTTAATAGTTAATACCATAGACAGAGTTTGATATATGCAATTTAATTTTACATTAAAACAGATATTTGTTGTACTCAAATCTCATTGAATTAGTTTTAAGTTTTGATATGGTAATAAGCCAGTGAATTATCTAGAAGCAGATTATTAAGTTTGAGATTACTGTTAATATAATTTTCTGCTTAAGATTGAACTTGTTAGTCGGTTGATACTTGACTTCCTTTAGATAGGAAACTGTAAAATCAATAACGCTTGAATAATATGATTTTGATCTTGTGATAAGGAAAATCTGTGTTGTTGAAGTTTCTTGCAGAGTTTCCTCCTTTAATATCCCAGTTTTTATCCGTTGTACTTGTAACGTTGGATATAACTTGTCTGGGCATTTGGACATTATAACTGCAACTGTGTTCTTTACATTTCTTTTTTGCTTTGGCTTTTAGGTAATGACTATAATTTTTCGCTGTATTGTACCAAAAAAAAAATCATCTTCTTCCACATTTTGGCAGGCCTTTTTATCACTTGTTAAACTATAATGTTCACTAGAATGAATAGAAGTAATCAGTTGCACTATCTTTTTCTATCAGTCTTCCTTTGTTCACATTCTTAGCTGTACCCACTGAAATCAGTAAGTCTTGCTGGCAAATTCTATGGAAATTTCACTAGGTTGCTCAAATTTTATGTCCATCAATAGAGCTTCTCCCTTCATGCCACTTCTTTTCTATTGTTGGGACATGACAACTGCATCAAATGTACTCAGAATTTCTTGCATTTATATCGCAGATAGTGAAGCAGTGTGTTTTGGCTAATGACTTCCACAGCTATCACCAGTTTGAGACACCTTACAGGACTCTTCTTTACTTTTCGCCAATTGCTTGCTTGCTGCTCTCAACATGTGGATTTGTGGCTTTAATCACAGCTAATATTTCCAGAGAATCTCACAGTATGGAAGATGGTTTTGTGTGCTGTTCTGCAAGTAAGTTCCTGCTAATTGGTAGTCATAACCGATAATGAGTGATTTGTGAATGATTAGTTGTCATAATTCTAGATGATTCAAAAACATCTCGTCATGAATAGTCTCTATTTGATACTTATCAAAAGAAGATAATAGGCTTCATTTAATTGAAAACGATCGATTAATTAATAATCATGCAAATAATATTCCACTTTGTAAAATTTAATGCCACATGATTAATAGAGACAGTTTGAATTATGTAATTTAGTTTACACTAAGGCAGAAATTTGTCGTTTTCGAATATCATCGATTAGTGTTAAGTTTTGATATGGCAATAGTTCTGTGAATTAACTAGAAGCAGTTTATTTAAGTTTGAGATTACAATTAATGTAATTTTTTTATTAAACCAATTGATACTTGACATCCTTTAGGTGGGAAACTGCAAAAACAATAGCACCTGTATAGTTTTTACTCTCCGGTCTTTATAATATGATTCCGATCTGTTAGTATGTGATGTTTTCTGTAGATAAAATAGCCAAATACATTGTAGTATTTCCTGCTTAATTTCATGTACAAAACCAACACTTTATAATGAAGATAAAAGACAAATGCTTCCTGAAATATTATAATTTTTCGCAGAATCCAACAACCATCATCTGATTGGCCAATATCCGAAAGATTTTCAACCCATTTGTTGTAGGATTTTTTACTATATTCTGTCATGCTAGACATTTGTAAATATCCTCATTGCCAAATATATTGATACCTTTAAAAGAAAAAACTATGAAAGTCACCAATCGTGTTTTTTTTAAGGTCATTAGTTAACCTGCCATAAACTCTCTCTCTTTATATGGTATCAAAGCTGATGGAGTTCAAATTCTATGAACTAGGCCTGGATAAGAACGTCATTAAGATTCTTCAAAAAAAAAAGTCATTATGACGCTAATGATGCTAGGTTAGTTTTGGGTTGCAAATTGGTCTCTCAGTGCTTATAATTTGGCTCAGACAGACAGATAGCGGCAGCACTGGTCAGTCTTAGGCGAGGATTTCATAGCACAAACCTGAAGGTTTCTTCTTTGCTTTAAAAATGTTCTCCATAGTATATTACTGCTTGTTATAGTTGATATTTGCCTGGTGATAAGATTCAAGATAGCTTTTATTTGTAAATCTCATTTAGCTTTCTTATTGTGAATTCTCTTTCCTTCTCTTTTTTCTTTCTCCTAATCTGAAAATCGTAAGATGGTAATGACTATTGTGTAATTTTAGCAGGGCACTCGTTAGATCTGGTGGTCTTTCTTCACCAAATAGCACACCATTCTACTGTAGAAGCAAATATGATGGTTTCAAATGTGGAATTCAATACCTTCCACAAAATTGACAGGGAATTATATGCAGTCCTTGTCATGAGTTTATGGCGGGATCCAGTGGAAGCTATGCAGATTATGGCGTTATGGCTTTGGTTGGAGCGCGTAGGCTTTAGAAACGTTGTTAAGAAAATATTATCCTTGCCTACCATACTGGTCAATGAACTTGCAGATGAGGCAGCCGCTTGTCTCAGTTGCATTACCAATGACCAGTTTGTTTACTCGTCTGAGAATAATGACATTCCTTTGATGCATACCTTGATGGAGAAAGAAATCTCTCTCAAATTTGTTCACGACAATCGGCTGATTGCAGCTCAAGGGATTTCCAGAATCATCAACGAAGTGTGTGTCCGGGCTTTAACTGACATCATGCAACTAGCCGTTGAAAGAAATGCTGCTCAAAGCTTGATAGATAGCCAGAAATTGATGGCTCCTTCTTTTCAGCAACCGTTATATTACCCTGTTGGAGTTCCTCAGCAAATGGTGCTGCAGCCTCGGACCCAAGAAACTGAGGTACCGCCAGAGGCTAGAACTATGTTTGTTACATTCTCAAAGGGCTATCCAGTAATTGAAAGGGAGGTCCATGAATTCTTCACTAGAGGTTATGGGGATTGCATTGAGACACTGAATATGCAGGAAGTCCAACCAACCGAACAATCACTCTTTGCTAAGATTGTATTTCGCTCAGCAGCAATCATTGATGCCATTCTCAATGGGGTGGCCAAAGCAAAGTTTACAATCAATGGCAAGCATGTCTGGGCCCGAAAATTCGTGCCGAAGCGTCCCTGATTCGTTGCCATATCTCCCAACATGAGATTTCACATATGAGATGGCTTAATATGTATTGATAATATTTACATCAATCATGAGATGGCTCAATATGTATTTGGTCATATTATATATAATAAGTTGATGATTATGATGATTCTGATCATCTGATGTTGTGATGTTCGTAAAAAATTACAATTTGCATATTTCACTTGATGATTCTAATGTAGCAACACTTGAAAAAGTGTTAAATATATGTGATCACAGTTATAGACCATACGTCAAAAAGTTAATAAATATGTGATCGTCGTCATAGATTAAGCAATAAAAAGATAAATAAATATGATTGTAGGTATATACCATGTGACAAAAAGATAAATATGACCGAATCATTTGTTGGTGTGAGTAGTTCGGTACTCTCATCCCTTAAGCAAGGTCGTGGGTTCAACCCCCTTCTGAACGGAGCTGTATATATTATGAGCACTTTACCTCTTGGTGGACCGACCCGGTGCGAGTCCGGATTAGTCGGGGTGTGGACAGGGCTGATTGCATCGTATGGTGGATCCGCCCCAACCGGATGGTTTAAAACCAAAAAAAGAAGAAGATAAATATGATGAATATGTGTGATTCACAGTATAGACTATGCAATCGACAAGCTTCACTATTATGCGATAATGATAAAAAGATAAATATAATTGCACGTATAGACTATGCTATCAACAAGTTTCACATAAATGTTAAGATTCCAGGTTCAAATAATGCAACAAGGTTCACTTAAATGTTGAGATTCCAAGTTCAAATAACGGAATGATGTTTTCTAATAGTAAGGGCATTTTAGGGATAAATTGACACCAGTTGTATCTTGCATAGGCGCATAGCTGATAGCACCGAGTCCCCTCATAAAATCTTCATTATCAAAACTGCTGAGCCACTGCAGTGTGGAGACTGGTAGCAGCACAGCAATCTCGCACAGTCTGTATTAGATTTACGCTTAAAAATAGTTTTATAGGTACGTATATTTTTCTACTTCCTCATTAAAATACAGTCTATCTAGTTCTATGAGAGCGTTGTGTTGCGTATAATCAGAACATAATCATGGCTCTTCGTTCAACTTAAAGCGCGTACAATTCTACTCTATGTATGGTATTTGTACCAGAGAAAGTTCTATGTAATTTCTCATTTAGGTGTTATTTGGTACATGGGTTCGTTTTTATTTATTTATTTCATTTCTATGTTTTGCTGATTGTTTGTTGCAGTATTGACTGGTTAAAGATGGATACTGGTTCGAATGGAGAGCAACCCACTTCCTGGGAAGAGCTTTACAATATAAATTTGATGCCATCAGAGTTGTTTCTCAAGTTTAGAAAAGAACTCGAGGGGTTTCGAGTTGGTTTCAATTTTGAGGTTTCTTTTTAAGGCTTTTGCAATTTTTTGTGTTTGTTTGTTCTATATCCGGTTTGGTGCTCTCAAATTTTTAATTGGCTTATGGTTTTATTGGAATCCAAAATATGTAGACAAACTTTTGGAGAATATTAGGTTGCAGAGGTGATTACTAGTGGAGAATTGTGATTGATTAGGATGAGTGTTGGTTTTGTGTATCATGCTTGTGTACTGATAATCATGAAAATGAAGAGAAAACTTTGGAAATGTTCTTGTTGGAGTTCCATATAAGGTTAAGAAAAAGTAGTGTTAGTCAAAAGATAATTGGCAACAGACAATTCTATTTCCTGTTCTTATTCTGGTGTGGGATAGTTTTGTTGTATAATCCATTTAGGGGCTCGTCTCTGGCAATTGAATGTGATGAATAAACAGTTGCTCAATTTTAGCTTTGATTAATATAATGTATTATGTTATTGGGTTGTTTGACATCCTGAAGTATGGAATCAGTTTTGTAGTTTTATTCTTCAGTTGTGTGGTGTTGCTGGCTAAGATACAAGGATATGGCCTCTTGTAATTTTAAATTTGACGCACTTTATGTCATTTGTGCTCTTTGATATGCATTTGCAGATTTTTCTCTTGCTAATTGTAGGAATAGTTATTTAGGACCAATGCTATTTCTGTAATTCGGGCAATTCAAATATAAATGAATGAGCTCCTCTTTTGTTTGGCCTTGGTTAATGACTTAATTCATATGTCGAACACTCGAACCTACTTAGTTGCATATGCACAGGCCAATTATTATACATGGAAACATCACAAAATTTTGTGCATATTGGACATGACTTGAATGGGTATTGGCGTATTGCACTGTGATATGCGTTTACAACACTGCCATAAGAACATAGCATTAGGTGTTTCTGAAAATAAAGAGGGGGGCTCATGCTTTGTTCATTTGAAGTTGCTTGTGTACCTTTATATCATTAAATAAATGAATAAAAATTCATTAATCAAGTATAATTTCAGAGCAGAATGTTGGATCCCTGGAATATTCTATTTTGTATAATGGAAACACTCTGCACTTGAGAACTGTAAGTCTGCCCTTTGTCCTTAGATCCAGTTATTGGACAGATTTGATTACTTGACAAACACTCTTACAGTAACCTGCACACATTGCTCATGCTTGAATTCTTGTAAGGGCATGTATATCATAGTTGTTGTTTTTGCTCGATGATTTTTTTATTTTTTATTTATTTTTATTTTTTATGTTCTATTTGATTCTGCTTCAATTGTGATTTAACATTCTCATAATTTTGGTTCAGCTCTATAATGCTCCAATCAATGATATACATGCAAAGATCGTATTGAAGCCTCACTCTCCTGATCGAAGGTGGAAGTTCACGTATGAACCCATACGTCATGATGTACACCTTATTTCAAAAAAGATCCCTCTAACCAAATTTCTAAATCTCCAGGTTGGCCGTTTATCTTTGTTTTTTTTTCCGGTGCACATATTATAGGATTGAATAAAATTTCATAAATGATAGCATGTAACACATAAGTTTATAAAAATTTTATGCTTGTATTACAGGTAAGTTTACTGTTTGTTTAACCTAGGTCTGTTCAAAACTTTGTAGTGATGATACTCAAATCTTTAATTAATTACAGGTTGGCATAGGTCATAATTTTCAATTGCACGCAACTGGTTGGAAATGGAAACTCACCACATGTTTGGGAGGAGATGGCATATCTCGGATTCAGAACAAGACATCTGTTGGCTTGTGTCCTGGCGTGGACTTCCGTTTTGGGTGGAGGGCCGATTTTGTTATTCCAGAGATTACTGGGCAAGTTCCTTCATCTTCTATATTTTTACCATTGCAGAAATCATTAGAGCTACAAACTTGTATTTGAAACATTGGTCATGTAAGAGATCTCAAAATACTCACTACAAATATTCAGATGATGCGTGGAACTGCTCACTCTTGTTCTGCAATTAAAGTGTCTCCTTTGCTTCTTTTGTTCATATTATTATTTATGGTGTGTATGGCTCATGATTGAAACCTTGAATTCAACAGGGCTCTGGGTACGGAGGAACCATTGTTCAACATGAACTCAGGACGATTACAAGCATCACTAGATAGAGTTGAGGCTATTATAACCCATACTTCATGATACTTGTCAAAAATCCAGGTAGGCCTATCTTTGAACTTCCTAATGGTTGGATATGGAGGGAATTTTACACTTACAAAGATTAGAATTTTTCATTTTTTTAATTCCATGTTTGTTGGAGTGAATATTTCATTGTTGGCTTCTAAGTCACGAAGTCTATATGATAATCTCTCTCTCTCTCCTGCAGTGCCTTTGACACTTCTTGTACTGTGACCTTCATTCAAGTAATATGATTGTAATGCATGTACTGTTTTATTTTCTTTTGTTGTTTTACATGACAAATCTATATGACTGTATTGTTTGACCTCATTTATATTGAATTCGAGATCTCCGGTTCACCATACGTATTGAAGTTATATTTACACAATTTTTTTCCTTTTACTTTGCAGAACCTTAAATTCAGCAGGATTTGTTAGAAAATGGAAAGATGCAACGGCATGTTGGAATGTATCTTGCCTGAAATGCAGGTACGGTCAATCATTGATGGGTTTACAAATTATAATCATGTAAATGTTCTTCAGAATGGGACTAGGCACTAGGATGCACATGTGGATAAGGGTTATTAAATCAAACCGCTCTTTGACCATGAAGCACCATTACTTGAAATTAAGTCGGGCTCTAGTATGCAGTTGGCTTTAGTACAGTTGTATAGTTTTTATGGCTACTGCTATTTATTTGCTTCAGATTTTATTTGTCTTCACATTTCTTTTCTTTTTGTTTTGTTGTTAAATTGTTGCCATTGCAAGGCTACTTGGCCATCAAAATTATTCTTGACACCTTTTCGAATTGATGATGTATATAACTTCCATTAAATAAGCCTACATGCCCATATGGTATCCCAGAACTGGGCCCTGTCTGAAGAGTGGAAAGGATCTTGTTTGTTTTCCGTCTGAAGACCTAAAAGGATCTTTAAAGATAAATTAAGATGTTTTGATTGTTTTTTAAGTGGTTTGAAATCCGTAAAAAAATGTAATGCTAGATTTCCCATATTTTATCTAAATTCATATTCTAATAATATGCCATGTGAATTGTAATCAGTATATTAATGATACGATAGTGTTGTGAATATTAATGATACGATGGTGTTGTGAATGATGTATTAGTTACAAGATAAATGTCATATTATTTGGGCAAAACATTTGAGCATTATAACATTACTAAAATACATTAAAAGATGAGATAATCAATAGTTAAAAGGGTTATCATAAGTTTGCAATAAAATATTATGAATAAAAAATAAACATATCATTAAGATTTATCTATTTAAATCAATTCAGATTTCAAATCTATTTAAACTTCTGACATGTAAACAAGCACTATCTAAAGGGTGTAATCTTCTTTAAATGATGAATTTTAGTAGAGTACGAATTCTATATAGATTTTGTCAAAATTGTGTATATATATGGAATTGAATGGATTTTTAATGATTTGTCTTGAAAAAAAAATTTGATTGTTCATTATATGATCATATTAATGTAAATATGTAATTTTGATATTATAAAAAATAATTGATTTTAAATTCTAATTATCAAGGCTAATTGTTGAATAAAAAAGTACTAATTTCATTGCATTCTAATAAAAACTTAAAAATCGGAAGAGTGGTGCTATTGGCACACCCTCCTACTGATCTATTCATGTCCCACTTTTAAAATTTTTGATTTAATTAAATAAAATTAAATGTTTTTATTAAATTTTTTGGTTTATTTCTAAAACTACCAATTTTATTTATTTTTCAAACTTAATACATACTATATATGATCTCTCTATCTCTGATCTCTGTATCTGTATATATCTCTCTCACATCCACTGACTGATTTATTTTTTTTTCTTCTTATTTCTTTTTTCTTAGTTTTTTTTTTCTTCTTATTTCATGATAGAAAAGAAAAAAAATAAAAAATAAAAAATAACAGGGTACTTAACTTCAATACAACAACAGCTTGATATCATTTTAAAGAAAAAATAAACTTCAAACTTATATTCAGAAAATGAATTGTTTCCAGATGCTTACTATCATTGTCAGACAATTCTTGATTTATGTCATTCTCAGACAATTCTTCAAGATATTTGATATTGATCTTAGACAATTCTTCCATATTCTTAATATCGTTCTCAAACTATTCTATAATATTTTATATGTATGTAATATGCAGATTTTAGGGTTTAAGAGTTTTTTTTAAAAAAAACAGATTACTGGGTTTTTTTTTGGAAAAGGAATGCGAGATTTTAATAGATTTACTTTGTATAAAATTTATTTCCTAAATTGTATGTCTCTTTAAGTAATTTTGATAAAGGAAAAAAAAGAATATTATATAATTAAAAAAGTGGGGCATGAATACATCAGTAGAGGGTGTGCCAATAACACTACTCAAATTGAAAATCTTGATTTAAATATACCAACTCATTTTAATATCCATTAAATTTCATCACTTAAATGTAAAGTTATGACTTTTTTATCATACCAAAATTTATACGGATTTTTTAAATGGTTTAGATATTGTCACTAATATATTTGATTCATGCGTACATATTTTATTTAAAAATTTAATTATAAAAATATCTTAATACATATTTTTCAATAAGTACAAATTACTTTAATTAAATACTATATATATCTAGTCCAAATGCCGGATTATATTGGAATCTTGTGAATATGTCCATATTTGTATAGATTCTTTACAAATATGAATTGAATACACCTGATTTTATTGGAATCTTCCAAAATCCAGATTGAATACCTCTGCATTTGTATAGATTTTTTTTTCAGGTATGGATTGAACACACAATTTTAAAATCTTTTAAATTCCAACCAAATCTAGATTGTATCATACATTTATATTAAAACATTAGAAATAAAAAAAATGTCATTAAATTTTATCCGTTCATATAGATAATTTACCACCCTTCGGACACGAAAACAACACTTTAATTCTTGTCTGTTGGAGCCAGAGGGAAATTAATTGAAAGTTGAAACCAAACAAAGACTCAATTTTAAAATCAGAGGGAGGGAATGAACAAATGGTAACATCAATCGAGGTAAAAGAGTGGGGCCTCTGTAACCTAGCCGTTATATAGTCTCCAACACTCCAACGGTCAAATCCTCTGTCCTTATATATAATATATATATATATATATATAATTTGAAATCTCCACCACAAGAAGAACCCATTACCCATCTCAGCCAAATCTCAGAATTAGAATTAATGGCAACCTCCAAGCTTAGAAGCTCATGTTCTTTCCCAAACCTTGTCCTCTCATGCTTGAATTTCACTCTCTTTATCCTCTCTGCAGCATCTCTGGCTCCCATTATTCTCCTGAAAATGCCACCTACTTCATTTGGTCTTGCCTTCCTCATGGTCTCTTGCATCTCACTTCTCTCCTCTTTTGTGGGTTTCTACTCTCAGCTCACCCACTTCTGTTTCATAACCCATGTTTCGCTTCTTCTCGCCTCGTTGATCGGGCAATTACTCAGCATTCTGGCCTTGTTCACCAAAGAAAAATCGAGCCTTTCGATGCTCAAGTCACCACGAGACCCTAAAGAAGCTAAGGTTTTGGTGAGATTAGAGTGTGGGATTCTAATGGCGATGTTGCTAATACAGTTGATGGTGTTGGTATTGAGCTGTGTCATATACAGTTGTTGGTTAAAAGACTATGAAGAAATAGAAGCAGAGAAAGAGACATCAGCGAAGAAGAGGAGTAGGAGGATTGCTAGAGTGCAAGAGGAATCCACGGCGAATGCTGTCAAGATTCAAGAGATTAAAGCCAAGGAATTGGATGAGAAGATGAAGAGCAAGTATGGGCAGTGGATTAAAACTGATTTCGAAGGCTAGATCAGGCAATGGTTTGGACATTATTGTAGTTATCTTCATAATTATAATGTGTGATGTGTGATGTGTAGTGTTTTGTTGGTTTTTCTTCTCGAGTCACTGTGCTGTTGTGGCCATCGGAAGAGTAATGTAGAGAGTCTCAGTCACCTTATGATGCATTTTCTGTATATTTTAGATTTTACCAGATCTATGATGTTTCTTCCAATTCTTAAATTCTTACAGTGTATGCAAATGCAACAATATATGTAGTTATTAACTGGCATTTCTACATGAGGTGGAAATTACAAAGAGTTATGATATCCATTATATAACAAGTGCTGCTACAGAATTAGTTGCATTCAGTCAACTCTTGTTCAAACCAAAACAATACACAAAGACAAAACACTTGATTGTTAAACACTTTGATCTCACAACTCAAGGAAAGGTCATAGGAATGTAATGAAGACAATTAATTGGTTAAAAACTATGTTCAAGAAATCTAAAGGATTCATCAAACATATCTTATTAGACATTCTAGAGCAATTGTCACTTAATGACACTGTCATGTATACAGAACAAGTAAGATACATATCTAATGAAGTGGAGGGATTGCACCAGTGTTTTTCTGGTAAACTGTAGAATCTATATATCATATATTCATTAGCGCAATGAACACTATATACCCACAAATGATATTAGTTGCAGATTGGGCCTCGGCCACTGTCCCACTTGTTATTCCTTTTATCTCCTTGTATGAGCCATCCAGTTAGATTGACCTTCTTAACGGGCCCATTAACAGATTATGAGGTGGAAACACAGAGATTTGGATGTCAAATTATCCACATGTTCCTCTCACAATAATATCCATTAACTAGTGCCACATCATTGACCGACCCAATACCATGGTGGGTCCCAAATACTGAGGTGGCAAAAACTATCGTTGAAGAATCATTTGTCTTATCCTATCTTCACAGCCGACCACGTTTATTAGTTTATATTATATTAATTAATTTTTTTTTTTGAGAGATTATGTTATATTAATTCACGTCATAATATATTTCCCGAATTTATTTATTTTTTCGTTTTCATTTTAAATGAAACCAAAAAATTTCCATTATTGATGGATAGTATGGATAAGAGAAGTTTTTTCATTTAATCCTTGTTGGATAAGGCATACATAGGCATTTTCAAATTGTATTTCTATTGTGCTTCACTGTGTGTAATGTCAACGATTTTACTTCACGGGCCTGAAATCTTTAAATTTCCTCACGATGGATTTGGAAATCATCGCAAATTCCACACAATTTCTGTCTCCTGGACCATGTAAGTTTTTTATGACTCTTTGAATTAGGTTTTTTCTTGAGCTCAATCTTGAAACTATATTTTTTTTTATTGTTGTTTTATCGCCTTATTTGATTAGAATGTTCGATTTTTTGATGAAAATGTCTTGAATTCGTCATAATTGTGAAATAGTTTATTTTTTTTAATGTTGTAACAGGAACATGGATTCTAAATCTTCGCGTACGATTAAAAAGGAAGAACTTTCGATACAGAATCCAGGGACGTCCATTCCTCAGATGGAATCTTTAAGATCGTCTGATCTGAGATTCGATCGTCTTCAGCCATCGGATCAGGAGTTGCTTCAAGAAAACAAATTCGAATTTGGAAGATTCGTTGCTCGAGAACCTGTTCTTGATGAGGAATACTGGGTAGGTCGGTGATTACTTGATACTATTGAAGTCTGTGATATATTCATTTTCATTGTTAATTTTTGTTGTTGTGGATTTTTTTTTTTACTAGACAGCAGCATGGCTCCGAGCAGAAAGTCACTGGGAGGATCGAACAAATGAACGGTTGGTATTACATTTCGCAAATTAAGTTTTATACAAGTAAATTTACACTCATTTTCTTTCACGATTAGATAGTTTACCATCTAAAGATGTGAGATAAGATACGATATTTAGTTGTATGAACAATCAATGCAATGCTTATTTCGCCTATATAGATGAACTCGTTGTGATGTTATATGGATTGGGAGGAAAGTAGTAGAATATATTCAATTATGCAAATTTGATGTGCAATTAACAGGTATCAGCTAATGATTCTATTTAATTATTTGTTGAAATACTTAAGAGCATAAATGCAAAGGAACAATCCCACCATTATATGAAAAAAAAAAAAAAACGAAATTATGATTTGAGCACGAAGAGTTGCGTACAGAATGATTAACTCTACTCCATAAATAATAAGATTCTATGGAATATAATGGCGATGGGATTTTTGCAGTTCTTCTGCATCTATGCTGTCTTGATGAGTTAAATAGGTATATTAATGCTTATGAGTGGTAAAGTTAAGACTTGAACATGGCTGATTTTAGCTATCCCTGATTAACACAGATATGTTGATAGCCACAAAAGGAAATTTGCAGAACAGGTAGCATGAATGTTGTTCTACTTCAATTGCTCAATGATATGTATAAACCAATTTTTTTTATGAGTCTAATGCTTAGTAACTTTTCTTATTGTCTAGGAGTTCAATGCCATTAAAAGGCGATGCAGAGGGCAACATGGGGAGAAGTATATGTGCTTTGTTGCGGTAGGGTTTTACTATACGAGTTTACATTTGAGATTTCTTTTAAATTGAAACATGTTTTAACTATGGGGTTGATTTAATTGGAGATCCTCTCAGTTTGTCCTTATTCTGATGGAAAAAAGAAAAAAGAAAAAGAAATTGAATGTGCTTGGTTACATGTGCTTTTTTCAGTGTAGCTCCTCATATAATCCTCTGGTATTAAACTATCAGGTAAAGAAGGAGGAGAGGAACGTAAAACGCACTGTACTGAAAAGTGTAGTTGGAACCCTTGATTTGAGTGTCCGTTATTTGTTGCACGGAGAGACCTTTCCAGGGGTATGTTGCCTTCTGTTAAATGCCAAGTGTAATCTTATCTGTTACCAAACTATCCCGGTAATAATCTGGTAATCTGATAATGAAGTTAAATTCCTCTCACAGGAACGAATAAAGGCTCCTTTCTTCAGCTGCATCAACAAAACAGACCCACATAGATATGGTTATGTTTCAAATTTATGTGTTGCTAAATCAGCACGTCGTCAGGGTATTGCATGCAACATGCTTCATTTTGCTCTCGAATCAGCCAAATCCAATGGTAAGATGGAATAAGCATCTGTTCTTAAAAAAACAGCTGAGTTTCTGCAGATAATGGAAGGTAGTAAGGACTGCCTTCCTGATCTGACTTTTGGGTCTCAGATGTTCAGCAGGTATACGTGCATGTGTTCAAAAACAATAGACCTGCACAGGAGCTGTATCAAAAGATGGGTTTCAAGGTAATACTGTTTTACTTGTCAATCTTTATTTCTGGTTGTATTTTCAGGGTTTCCCTTAATATTCATGAAAGATGATAAGCTTTCGCATTCATATGATCAGATGGTTGAAATAGCGAGCTCTCAATTGCAAGAGCAGACTGACTTGCTCTGTATCAAGATATAGAAATTCATTCAACGCAACTTGTTGAATGCTTTTCATTTTGTTTGTGCTCAGCTGAGTAAAATAACCTGTGTACATGAAGATTGTAGATTAATCAAATGTTTACATGCAAACCCGAATCAAGAATGGGAAATCCCATAAAAGCACTTACTTACACATACCGCACTTTGTCAGGTATGAAAATTCATTTGTACCACCATATCAAGTCCATTTGTATTTTGATTTTAGTCTGTGGCCTTTGTTAATAATATGTATGATGGATAGTTTCTTACAATCTTTACTGAATGATTGGAGTGACAAGCTTGCAAGAGTGTATTTTTTCTACCAAGCTTATGAAATCAATTCAACATAAATTGTTAGGTTCTCTCTCTGGTGCTTCGTCTTTCATTTTTTTTTTCTCTTGGTATTTCGATTTCAAAAGCATGATTTTGGAATATTCAGATAGCAATTGGAGAATGCAAATTGAGAGTGTAAAATCCCTTCAAAAGAAAAAAAGAAAGGCAATCACTTGGACCTTCAACTTTAATGTGCAAGTGAGTAGCAGTTTTTTGAGAGGAAAGATTTCATTCTACAATGTGATGATAGTAAGAGTTTGTTTTGGTAAACAAGAGATGAGCATCCTTGCCTTGCTTTCACTGGTCCCTGACTCCAATGAGCACCTTTTTGGCTGCTGCTTGCGGTTTTCATGGTAAGAACGCATGCCATTAGAATACCGATAGGTATGCTCTTCTAATCTGAACTCTTTTGATTGTTATAAAAGATCTCATTATCAACATAATGTGTAATTTTTGAATTTTGATCATTTACTGATTTGATCTTTTCCTTGACCTTAGATCTTTTCCTTGACCTTTGCTAATCTCATGACACATAAGTATTTCAATTAATGTTTGATTAAGATGTGATTGGTTTCCATGATCACTTTATCAATAACCAATCAAATGCTTTAAAAAGGTTAATAAAAAAATCAGATTAGCTGATGATTTAAATATATAATTTTTATGGGCTACTAATCCTACACATGACCGCGGTTCGGTTCAAATCGTGGAACCGAACCGTAACCGGAACCGTGGGCTTAAGGTTCCGGTTCGGTTCTTTAAAAAAAATCGGACTAGAACCGACAGTTCGGTTCCGATTCTGGTTCCAGCCATTTATTTCTTTTTAATTATTTCTTTTTAATTTGGCTCCAAAATATATATATAATATATATATATATATACAAAAAATTTCAAGTCAGTATGCATTGATATAACTTCATCAGTACGTTGGATGTGAACCATTAGATTTACATATTTTGACTCAAAAGTGTATGCACTTGTCAAAACTTCTTCATAATCAGCGGTTCACATACAACGATATAAGTTATATCAGTACGCAATGAGGAGAAAGTGAAAATATATATATATATATATATATATATATATATTCTCACTTTTTCTTCCTGATCAGCTAATCTCTCTGATCTTTATCCCTCTCTCTATTTCTTTCAGACTTTCATTCGCCAAACGACCAAGCCAGACGTCTAGACTTCCATCGATCTCTTCGACTCTCCCTCACTGGCGATCTTTTAACCTCGTCGCCGCCGACTTGCCGGTGATCTCTTCTTCGTTCTCTCTTTGATCTCCTCCTAAAAACCCTTTCTCTTCTCTCTCTCTCTCTCTCTCTCTCTCTCTCTCTCTTCAATCTCTTCTTCTTCTCTTCAATCTCCGATGACCAGTGGTGCCGTGGTGGTGACTGGTGGGTGACCGGGTGATTTGGATTTTGGGGATGATTTGTGATTTGGGTGATTTGGGGTTGATTAATGTGATGAATGGGATATGGGATATGGGATATGGGATTTGGGATTTGGGTTAGGATTTGTGATATGTGTGAATCGGTGTAATGATATGTGTGATCTGTGTAATTGGGTGGGGTTTGTGAGAAGTGAGATGATTAATTTTTTTTTTTTTTAAATAGCCGAATATGTGTGAATTGTGATGAACTGATGGTTTGTTTGATTTGTGTGATCTGGGTAATTGGGTGGGGTTTGTGAGAACCGAGAAGTGAGAAGTGATTAAAGTGAGGTGATTAATTTTTTTTTTAAGAACCGAACCGTTTGAAACCGAGAACCGGACCGGAACCGGAACCGGAACCCCTCAGACGGTTCCGGTTCCGGATCTAGGTTATGGTCATGACTAACTAATCATGTTCCATATATATATATATATACACACACACACCAACACACTCATTTGGATAACAATATTCACCATTTTGAGTGTGTATTAATCTACAAAAAATATATGTTAAAGAGATTTGGAAAAGGAGCATTGCTAGGTAATGCATTTTCCAATGGATATTAAGAATCCCAACAATGAGCTTTCATAATTTTTGTTTATAGGATTCTATTTCAAAAAGTTTCCAAATGCTACAAAAACAAGACGTTAGATATATAACTTGTATAATAATGTAGCCACTGGCTTTCCCTATAAATCTGAGATCCATTTTCAAAGCTTCTTGATTGTATTTTTGGAAAGTCTTCTTCGTTTTGAAAGAATAACTTTGAAGGCAGAGAGATTGCATATAATTTTAAATTATAACTTTGCAAGAATAACACTTATTAGTTGGTAACTTTGCCACCCTTGTACAAAAGAGAACATGACAGCAACTTTGGGCCCAATTCCTTAGTAATAATGTTTTTGGGCTGTAAAATAGTTAACCAATCTTAACTGACAAGTACAAGTAGTAATTTTTTGGGAAATTTGGAAAGGAAGAACACACCATGTCAGCTTCCAAACATTCTCGGCTATAGAATATGCACGAGTAATGTTACATATTACAATCACTATCACAACTTTTCAATCACAATACATATGTCATTTGAAATGTTAATCGGTGGGTGGATACATATTAATAATGATTTATCTCATCTACTCATGTACTACTCACCAATTGACACATCAACTATCACATAAGTGTGATTTAAAAGTTTTGATAGTGGTTGTGATGTTTAGCATTATCCGAATATGCACTACAATGATGTAAAAATATCAAGGGCTTAGCGATTCAGGGAAAACCATGAACCTTTTTAGACAATTCGTAATTCTATTTATACTCATTTTTTGTAACGTGACTATAAGAACACAATTTTTCGAAAATTTTGGCCGATTCAACGGATTCGGTTTCACCAAAACCGACAAAACCTTCAAAACTTGTTCTAATATCAAAGTATTGTATACATTTTTTTTTCATTTTCTTCATTTTTGTTACTTATATTTACATGAAATTTGTGTTATTAGTTCAATTTATACTCATTAAACCAAAGTTTAAATGGATTCGGTTTGAAACCGAATTTAAACCGAATCCGTTGAAACCACAAAATGAGTTTTTAATTTTATATATAAGTATTGTAGTAATTTTTCATTTGATTGTTTTTGTTACATTATTTACATTAAACTTGTGTTCTTAATCTAATTTATACTCGTTTATTGTAGCTTAACTACGAGAACACAATTTTCGGCAATTTTGACCGTTTCAATGGATTCGGTTTCAAATCGAACCCGTCGAAACTTTCAAAACTTGTTCTAATATCAAAGTATTGTAGCAATTTTTTTTATCATATTTTCATTTTGGTTGTTTATATTTACATAAAACTTGTGTTTTTAGTTCAATTTATACTCATTACAGTAAAGGTTCAATGGATTCGGTTTGAAACCTAATCCGTCGAAAGCACAAAAATGAGTTTTTATATACAAGTATTGTAACAATTTTTTATTTGATCATTTTTGCTGCACATATTTACATTAAACTTATGTTTTTAATCTATTTTATACCTATTTTTTTAGTTTAACAATAAAAACATAATTTTTGGCAATTTTTTCAATTTCAACCAATTCGGTTTCTAACCAACTTGTTCTAATATCAAAGTATTGTAACCTTTTTTTTATTCATATTTTTCATTTTGGATGCTTATATTTACATGATACTTGTTTTATTGGTTCAATTTATACTCATTATACTTGAGTTTCAACGGATTCGATTTAAAATCGAATCCGTCGAAACTACAAAAATGAGTTTTATAAGTATTGTAGCAATTTATAATTTGATCGCTTTTGTTATATATATTTACAATAACTTTGTGTTCTTAATCCAATTTATACTCATTTATTTTAGCTTAACTATTAGAATGCAATTTTTAGCAATTTTGGCCGTTTCAACGGATATGGTTTCAAATCGAATCCATCAAAATCTTCAAAGCTTGTCTTGATATCAAAGTATTATAGCTATTTTTTTTTTCATTATTTTCATTTTTGTTGCTTATATTTACATGAAACTTGTGTTCTTAGTTCAATTTATATTTCATTAAACCTGAGTTTCAACGGATTTGATTTGAAACCAAATCTCTTGAAACCACAAAAATGAGTTTTTATATACGAGTATTGTAGTAATTTTTAATTTGATCGTTTTTGTCCCCAAGGTTTTTTTAAATTTTTTTTAAGGTATTATTTTATTATTAAAAAAAATCTATAGTAATGCCTATGCTCTGTGGTGTGGTCTATGGTAGTGCTGTAAATATGGGCCTGGCCTGGAGGGCCCGGTCCGGCCGGCCTGCCAAGGATGGCGGGCCGTGCCAGGCACGGCCCCCATTCTTGGCACGTGCCGGGTCAGGCTTCCAGGCACGGCGTGCCGGCCCGGCACGGCACGCCAGCACGGCGTGCCAAGCCCAACGGCCGGCACGCGTGCCGACCGTTGGGCCAGCAGAATTTTTTTTTTTATTTTATTTTATTTTTAAATTTAACTATATTTTTATTGTTTTTTTAAAAAAATAACCGTTGGCTGACGTCATGGCTGACGTCAGCCAACGGTTATTTTTTTAAAAAAACATTAAAAATTACAATTTGCCCCCTCAACTCTTGTATTTTATATTTTTACCCACTTTTCTAATTTTTCTATAAATACTCCCACACATTCCACTTTTCATTCACTTTCTCTAATTCTCTCAATCTCTCCATTCTCAAACTCTCTATACAATTTCAATTACATGTACAGAACTAGGTCCAGAACTAGGTTGTACATGTACATTTACTTGTAATACGATTGCACTCTTTTTCCCTTACCAAGTTTTTATCCCACTGGGTTTTCTTGGTAAGGTTTTTAATGAGGCAATCATATAAATATGTAATACTGAAAGTCCGAAATAAATAAAGAATTCTTCATTTCATATTTTTATCTACTTTTTTTTTCTTTCATGTTTTATCTTTATTTATTTTTTGAATTAATTCATTAAATAAAATAAAAAATGATCTATAATCTATTATTAATTTATTATAAACATTTTTTTTATTATATAAAAATAATAATATATAAAAAAATTTTAAAAAAAAAATATAGGCCGGCCCATTTGGCCCGCCAAATTGGCCCACGGGCCGGCACGGCACGGCACGCGGCACGGCACGGAAGGGCCGTGCCGGGCCCCCATTTAGGAAAACGGGCCGTGCCTGGCACGGCCCGTTTTCCTAAACGGGTCGGGGGGCCGTGCCGATGTGGGCCGGGCCGGCCCCCTTTTACAGCACTAGTCTATGGACACTTCCTTTAATATTCTAATCACTTTGCATTGTTTTTTTAAAATAAAAATAGTTATAAAAATATTAAATATTAATAAAATTTCACTTATTCCTTTTTCTAATTTTTTTTATAAATAAGATGGTCACTTTTGCTCACATCCTCAAGTCTTCCTACAGAAACAATTTTTAAAGTCCATCTCAATTTTTTTGTTATCTTTGTAATTTTGACTCATTCTATTATACACAGATTTTTACACATTCAAAATCATAGTGTTGCTTCAAAAATATTTTAGTTTTTAGAGTATCTTTCCCAATGCAAGGAAGTCGAAGACGAATGCACTCTCATAAAGTTTTTCCAAATATGTACGCTTTTACTTTTTTTAATTTAACATATGTAGGAAAAATTGCTAATTTGATTGTTTATGTTATCATCATGCATACTATAGAAAATTTTGTTAAATGCACTTTAACCACCCCAATATCAAACTTCTAGTTCCGCCCTTGATGGTTACATAGGTCATCTCGTGTAACCAAAGTAAAGTACTAAGGTAGGTTGTTACATTGGGAATGTTATAAGAGAAATGAAAAGTGGAGGTTGGATCCATGTTTGGTATTTGTGGTAAAACAAACTTGTTTGTTATCGATGCCTGGTCAGTCTTGAGGTTTCCAGCTCGAATAAGGATCCTTTCCTCACCTCACCTCTTTAGTCTTGAGGTTTCTAGCTCGGATAAGAATCATTTCCTCACCTCACTTTTTCCGGTTGATGCAACGTAGTCCATTCATATCCTGCACTTCAAGTGATTGCAGAAACATAAGGTTCAGCAGCTTCAACATTTGGTGCATATCCTGCACTTCAAGTGATTGTAGAGACATAAGGTCCAGCAACTTCAACATTTGCTGCAACTACCAGCACAATCATGATTGTATAAAAGAGACTGACCTACGATACTCTTGTCGGAAGTGCTCATGCCCCTTGCATTCTCTACTAGTGGCATCGGTGTGTTTGTGAGTGATTTATAGAAAAGCCATATCGTAATTTAGGATCCGGCTACTGTAAGAACCTATACGGTAGCTAAACCCATAATTTATAGATGGCACGGTGAGTGATGACTGATGTCCCTATAGCCTATTGTCAAACACTGAACCCACTCACCAATCAGCATCGTATATAAATTTCTTTACCATTTTTTGAAGATTTGATTTCACCAACACCATTACCTACCACCGAATGTTTTATCTTATTTCCTTGAGTAATTTGAACAAAAATTAATCAGAAAATTAGCTTTAAAATCAGATAGATGTTCAACCTTCTACATAATGATGAGGAGCAATATTCCATTTCATTTTCCTGAAATTTAATAAGGCGCCAGGCTGCCTGCAGGCACCCAGCAACACAAACAAAAGGGCATGTTAAGGATGACAAAAATAATCGCAATCCCACATGCTAAACATTTTACTTTTAAAGCTTGCGCATCAAAACTGCTGCTTGCAACAAGATCAAAATGCCAATACTACAAAATCCAATCCAAGGAACGGACTCAGATCATAATGAAGATAACACCGAGAAGTAATGCAATGGAACTTCTTCGGGATCAGGTACCTTGAGATGTTCCAATACTGGGGACATCTTCAAACCAATAATTTTTACCTCTGAATTTGAGTGACCGTCCAGGAACACATTTGTAATCTACAAAATCAACATAAATGGAGTATTAGTATCTTAATGTCAGACATGTAGTCTAATTCCACATGATGCGAGGTTTTGTGATTCAATACCAGATGATACAGTTGATCAAGACTACAACAAGCTAATTACAACTGAAACAAATACATACCTGAGTACATCCAAAGAGTTTAACCATCCTCAGTGATGAACAGCTATCAACAATCAGACCCACAGCCTCATTTGTCAACAACCGGCACCATGATAAGTCCAAATTTATCAGGTTTCTTGAACTTTTGGCGAGTGATAAGGCAGTGTTGTGAGCAACCTACAATAAGTCATGGATACCCCTATCAGAAATCAAAGGAACATTATGTAGCAACAACAACAATACCATAAATCCCCCAACACTTCTTTGTTCGCCAAATTTTAAACGGAGGACTACTACCAAATCCTATAACCTTAATACTTAGGAAAATCATGTGGCATAATGTACTAGGTAGGTGTACTCAACAGGATTTGAACCCCTAACCTCGTGGTTGAAAACCAAAGGTCTTACGAGTCAACCCATCCATCCCTTGGGGATAGGCGGATAACTACAACAAGCTTCTTCACCCCAATTAAGCTAAATGAAAGCCAGCTAATAAACCTAAGTCAACCTAAGATTGTCATCAGAAACATGTGAGTCAAGCATGCCTAGAATTCCTTCAGTGAGCAGCCATTCTAAAATTATATAATGAAAAATTCACATATGAACCAAGTCAAGGAGTTCTTAAATCAATCATTCATCATATAAGCATTGAGCATTCAGTTTGGAAGAAATGAATTTCATATGGAACAAATTTTCACCAAACCCTAAGATAAGCACACACCATACATCTGTGAGAGAGAAATTCATGAAGTTACCTTCTTGAGATTGTTCAGAGAAAGTTCTTTTAAAGACTCCCCAGAGGTTTCCAAGAATGCAGCAATAGCTTCATCACTATCATACAAAAGAAAATGAGATGAAAAAGTTACGGTTATGCACTGATGTCAGAACTGCATGAGCATTGAGCATCCAACATAACTGAAATCATATATTGACAATAGAAAAGAAAAAAACAGCACCAATATTTAACATAACAAACAATATATGTTTTCACATCAGTAGAATCAGAAAAGAAAATTTTCATCTCTCAGTATCCAGGAGAAGCCAAAATCTTCATACAGAGCAGGGATTACTAAACTCATAAAGCAGAGGGTCCTCTATATGACCATAAGTACTTTTCCAACAAGTCTTCAGGGGTTTACTATAACTAATGAGGTAAAGTTTATAATTTCATCAGAACAATTAAAAAAGTAGAGGAAAAATATATATATATATATATATATATATATAATTCAACCAGAAAAGCTAACTACAAAATCATACCTTTCAAACCCTAACCATTTTCTCTAAGAAAGTTTTATTTTATAAAAAAGAAAAGTAAAGAAGAAAAGAAATGCACAGATTTAAGATAAATACATAGATGAACCTTTTTTGAGTAAGAAAAAATTAATCATATATTTGGCGATGATTGGTATAAATAATTCTTAACAAAATCAAAATGTCCTTCAGCTGTCTAGTTTTACATCTCCAGAAGGTGTTAAACCTGTACCAACTATTGCATCAGAGATAACAGCAGGCTATCAAGGTTATCTTGAAAATGCTATAATATTTTGGGTTCATTCCAAAATCACCCTATGTGAACATCAACGCGTCAAAAAGACAGATGACTAACAGTCAAGTTCACCTGAAGGAAACACATCTAGGACACCCATGCCTCCATTTGTTTTTTTAAGGAAAATAGAAAGTATATTAGAGAGCAAAATTACAAGGAAAAGGAGCTGCCCACAAAGAAAGTGAAGTGGCAAACCACAAAGAAATAACCAGCTGAACAACAGGTCTTTAAAAAGCAGTCCCTAAAACTAAAAAAAGATAACGAAGGAAGATACAACTTTAAAACCCCCATGTACAAAATACTCAACCCCCATGAAAAACCCCCATGGCTCCATAAAATATTATACCAAACATATGTTGCTAATATCATAAATGATAGCCGGCAAATTAGTTGCCTTACCAGCAAGAATAGCAAATGAACTGACAACCCAAGTTTCCCTGCCAGAGCAACGGACAAATACATTGGATGTGGGGAAAGAAAATCTCAACCCACCACAGGTTTGCATTGGTATCAAAAATTATTACCTCTGGAAAAGTGAACCCCTTAATGTACTATAAAACCTACATTTAAGTCAACAGAATTATCCATGCATACAAAAATTCCATTCCTCGAGCATCTTCCATGTCTAAGCTATAATCATGGAACTTCCAACATCATAACCATAGTCGAATCGTAAGTTAATCATATTAATCATCATTTGCCATCAACCACTATCACCCACCATCCAATAACTTGTATGTCCCCACTCTATCTCTCCATTTTGATTCTTTCTCTATCATATTCTTTATTGATCAAATTCCAAGGATGAGAAATTCACACAATCTTCAAAGTATGGCTTCTCAGATAAAACTCGCAGAAAAGTTACAAATTTCAGCAAAATCACAGTTAAGAGTTATAATAGGTTTGAAGGATAAACATCCAAACGAACAGGTCAACCCAATTATATATGACAAATGTCACAAATCCAAACATAAGACATAGCAGTATAGGGAAATTTATTTCCAACCTGCATAGGTTTAACACAGGTTTGGAGAAAAGAGTCCCAACCTATCAGGGATTGAGACTGGTTCTGAACATGGTGCATCCTCTCAGTATCAAAGTTAAAAAGGTTTCTCATCCAAATACTAACCTCAAGAATTTGACAGATATATTAGAAGGAAATTTGACTGCTAAGTGCTAAGTTCACACGCAAACATAAGCAAATAAGTTCACACCCATACGGTTGAAAACAGAAATTTTGTAACAGCACACCATACATATTTAAAACAATTAACCAAATACAAATGTCAACTAGTAAAACCAAAGTACAATGTGATGCAACAATAAGTTTTATCATATTGTACAACAGACAAAATAGAATACTAAATTATATCATCATTAGTGAAAACCTGAACGCATTGCGGCAGAGGTTTAATGTTTGAATTGCACGACAGCCATTTGCAAGATATCCAATAGCAAAATCAGTTAACTTGCACAAGTTAGATATATCCAGAGTTAATCCAGGACAGGTTTCAGCAATGACTTTCAAAGGAAATTTGACTGCTAATTTCACACCCAAACATAAGCAAGCACCCATACAGTTGAAAGTAGAAATTTTGTAACAGCACACTATACATATTTAAAACAACTAATCAAATAAGAATGTCAACTAGTAAACCAAAGTTCATTGTGATGCAACAATAAGTTTTATCATATTGTACAACAAACAAAATAGAATACTAAATTAGATTATCATTAGTGAAAACCTGAATGCATTGCGGCAGAGTTTTAATGTTTGAATTGCACGACAACCATTTGCAAGATATCCAATAGCAAAATCAGTCAACTTGCACAAGTTAGATATATCCAGTGTACATAATCCAGGACAGGTTTCAGCAATGACTTTCAAAGAAAAATCAGTCAATTTCCTGCACCAAATTAAGAACCCAACGTGACTAGATGAGAAAAGGTGCCTCTGAATAAGGTAATTTAAAATGAACATACAAATGATAGCTGTAGAAAACTTACACACAATCAGACAGAACAAGCTCCTTCATATTTCGGCCACATGCACTCATAAATTCTCCGACAAAATCATCACTAACGGTTTCAATGCCTGCTACTGACAAAACTTCTAAATGGTTTAGCCTTTTAAGAGCTGGAAGAATAAGCATAGCATCAATCCTTTGACAATCATTTATATACAATTCTTGTAAAACTGATCCTAATGAGTCTGCTAAGATATCAGTGCTGGTGGATGTAAGAAGTGAGCACTGGCTAAGGTTTAAACATCTTAGTGCAGGGGCAGAAGAAGCAAGTGCCCGAAGCCCGTCGTCAGATAGCCGACAGGCACCACAGAGGGATAAAGTAGTTAGGGATGGCAAGCAGTTTAATGACCTAGCAATTGTCGAAAGCAGTGTGTAATCTGGCAAACAACGTCCACAGCGGTCAAGTTGTAGAACCTAATTTCATACAAAGCAAACAAACTCAGATTCTCCCCAAAGTTCTACACTGTACAAGGCTAATTCAAAAGATTGAACTCACATGATAATTGATTAGGAATATGAAACTAAAGCAATCAAGTTGAAGAAAGAACATACGGTCAAGTTGCTGTAGTCACACCCCTCGAAAGATTTACTAAACTCTTGCTCCGTCAGCCAAGAACAATCCCTTAGACGTATCTCGGTAGGGGATCCCATGACAAGAAGGTCCAGAAAATGACTGTTCATCCCCCGAGAATCGCAGAGCATTTGACTGAGCTTGTGTCTCAATGCATCCGGGACATTTTCAAGTGAAGCTATAGCATCAGCATTCTTGACAAGAATTTTCAAAGACAATTCTTTCAATGATGGAACCGATATTTTATCCCTAACAGCTCCTTGACCACTACTTTTAGGAATCCATTTAATTGATGTATTTTTACCACGCTCTACAGCGAAGGTCCCTTGTTGTTGCCTGTTCAACTTCTCCGTTCTATCCTTAATAATTTTCATCGCAGTAGAGAAGGGACCGGGCCAATCTTCGATCTCCATCTGCACATCTCCAGCAGGCATTTCGCTTTCGTTCCCAAAAAGTGCAAACCTAGAAGCATTCTCCCTCGCAATCTCTCGAAATTGTTCCATTCTTGTCCCTGTAATAGTAGCATTAACCTTCTCATTGAGGTTCGTCGTCAATCCAATTTCTTCTGAACTATCATCAACATCTGAAACCCTAATAGTAGTCTCCACTGGATTCCCAACTCCATTTCCTAATCTCAAATTTAAATCAACAAAATCGCTTCCATTCGTCGACACTACCGTATCTTCATCAACCAATACCGCCTTCCCTTTCTCTTCTCTAGTAAATCTCCCTCGTTTTTCACCACTATCGGTCTCGTCACCACTCCATTCCATCTCCGATTTCTCTAAATCACCGACCGCGACACCCTCTTCACTCACATCTCTCGCCATTTCCTTCCCTTTATCATTCACAACCGAATCCGCATTTGTCTTTTCTCCTTCCAATCGGATTTCCGATTCCATTGAATCATCGCCGTCGTTTCCGGTTCTCATCACCGTGGGTTTCCTGCCTAACCTCAGAGTCAAAAAATCTTCAACTTCTCCATCCTCCGAACCCAATGAACCGCCACTCACGTCCAGTTTTCTCTTCCTTTTAGCGTCATTATGACCCGAAACCCGCTCTTCGTCGCCGGAGACCGAGGACTTTGAAGCGAGACGAGCACTCCGTCGACAGACTGGTGGTGTAGGGTCCGGTGAAAGGAGAGTCCCCACCGCTTCGCGGTTTTGGGAGGGCGTAGCGGGTTCAATATCGGTCCGATCTTTAACGGGTTTGGGTTTCGGATTAATAGGGACTACTTCGCGAGATCGAAGGACTGTCATAGTTCGTTGAAGGAAATAAAAAAAAACGAAACAAAATCAGAGCTGCTGATAAGAAAACGAAACTCTCATGAAGAAAGTGAAAGGGTATTTTGGTCGGCAGTTTCCATTTTTTTTTTTAATTAAAAATTTAAAGTATTTTATGGTTTTTATAGGGTTGAGAAGCTTCCCTTGTAAGCCAATTGGTTGCGGTTGCGGTTCTTCACTTTTCCCGCCTAACGTGTTGTGTCTTGGGCTTCTTAATGGGCCGAAGAGTATTCTAAACACCCACCTAATTACTAACTACATCCATTTTTAATAAATTGAAGTTATGTATAATTTTTTTTTTAAAGTATTACGATAGGACTGTCGAGACCTATCAATATCAAACAATATATATACAACTCGGATACAACTCGGATATCTACTCCCATATGAGAGATAACTCTCTACTCATGCTTGTAAGTTGTAACACTTGCTTATAAGTGGGATTTGAATCTCTTACCATTTATGACTTTTCTACCAACTTTACTACGAGTTTAGTGCTATGTATAATTTTTTTCTAATAAAAATATATCACAATCAAAATATCAAATTTGCTCTCTGTTTATAGTTTGATTTAGTGGCAGGGGGGCCCATGGATGCCACTGAAAAAAAACATATAGTTAAAAAATTATAAAAAATGAATTTAACATTTTAGTATCATAATTTTTAAGTTTTTATCGTTTGATCCTTAATTCTATAATTCCAGTTCCGCCCTTTTTTAGTGGTATGTCATATTGTACTGTTGTCAGTATAATATGGGAGGATATAAAGTTTTAAGCATTTGTACTAATTTGAATCTGTCTTTTTCCCTTATTATTATTGTTTTTTATCATAACAAAACAAAAAATATGGCACCATACAAATTTAAATTTGCTGTAAAAATACAAGTCTTAAATAAAAACAATAATCAATAATTTTGTTGTTGATCCATCATGTCAGCATAAAAAAATATAAATGATTAAAAATTGAATCGGTGTCACATACTTGCAAGTTTTCTAATGAGAAAATGAATTTTTGGCGGCCAGCTTAGACAAGTATGGCCCAAATGAGTATGAGAAAGACCACAAATTTGTAAGTTATCACTTGTCAGGAATTTCTATTTGTTTTATCATTCTTATGCATCCACGTTTTTTTTTCCATGTTGATTGGGTAGAATAGAATGGAAAAATGATCATTCTCTATATTTGGTTTGTTAGTAAGTATCAAAAAAGATTTTCCATTTGAATGGGTTTTCTATGGTATGGGCTTTCCTCTCAAAACCCAATGAAAAGCTATTTCCAATTCCAAAATGAAATTGGTGCTCTAAAAATAACCCTCATATGACCTAACGTTATAAATATATATTATATAATATAATAATATAATATATAATAATATATAATAATATATATATATAATAATTATATATATATAATAATTATATATATATAATATTTAAAAATATTTTTATATATATATATTATATATATTATTATTATATATATTATTATTTATATATATATTAAAGTATATATAATAATATTTATATTATATATAATAATACATATTAAGTATATATTATATATTAAAAATATATATAATATAAATAATAATAATAATATTATATATTATATATTATTATAATATATACTAATATATTATAATGTATATTATATTATTATAATAAATTTTATATATCATATTATTATAAATGTTTTGTAATTAGAGGTATTTTTATCAAAATACAATTAATTTTATTACAATGGTGTGGTGTGAGCCTGAATTTTTTTGTTGAAAGCAAAAGGAAATATTCATTCACCATAAAAAGAAGTACATGAGTACATATCAACATTGGCTAACATACTTATCCAAACCAAAAAAACTGAATCAACAAGAGTGACAGCAAATTTTGCAGCACCATGGACTGCCATATTACAGCTTCTAGGCACATAATTAATAGAAATCTCCCTATGATATCATATATATAGTGTGAGCCTGATTTGTTTGTGGTTGTTCTTGTTTACTTTAAAAAGCCAAGTGGGTCAATACTCAATATTCATTATTCAGCAGTAGCTCACATTGTCAAAAAAGCCACAATTAAACAACTCACTGCCAGTGGAGATCGAGAAAGCGAGTAATGGCTCAAACAATTAAGGCTCAAACAATAAAGGTTTACTACTGTATTTGCACTCACCAATAATGATAATCAGTATATTCGGTTAAAGATTAGTTGCCTGTAACGGTCCAGGATATTGTCCAATCCGACGAGATATACCCTTTTAAGTTTGGTTCAAAATACAACTTTTACTAGAAACGATGTGACTTAAATGAGAAAAGTTGAGACTCACCCTTATTATTGTATCATTTGCTAAGAGTAGATGTATTATGAATTCAGGACGTATCAATTATTTTTTGTCAAAAGAAATGTCTAATAACTTTCTTTTATATTCTACTTATGCTGATTTATAATACAAGTATTATGTTGTTAATACCTAGTTAGTAGAATGAATTATTTTATTTAATTTTAAATTATTTAGAAAGCACACTTTTCATGGAGAGGACACACTACTGTATATAATCTGTAATTACAATTACATCCTTGCTTCCACCACCGACCACCGTTGGTCCGCCGCGTAAGCACCGAATTTTTATTTTAATTTTTTGAAGATCTAGGTACTATATTCTTTACTCGTGACACCGTTAAAACAAAGGAGACGATGACAACTTTATCAATTGATTTTAGTCAATTTTGGTAGGCACTAACCAGCATCACGTCAAAATCTTATGTGTCCATAAAGTCACCTACCTTGCAATGATTCCATGTGAGAACAATATACCATCCAATCAAATATTTATTTTCTTCTCAAATAATATACTATTTCCTCGAACATGTCACTAACAAAATTAGTTATTAGTAGCTTAAAATCAAAATCAAAATCAAAATCAAAATCAAAAGGTGATCATCTTTTAATACTAGTCATTACGTTACACTGCCATTTTCCAATATCATTGAATAGTATGGCTGCCTTGGTTTGGATTCTCAACCTTTCGTTCTGAAATCCATTTATTGGCTCGTTATTCTATCTGTTGGACTCGTTAATAGATATTAGTTAAATTACGTAAATTTTTTTTAAAAATAAAATTATCCAGCCTCTTAACTAATGAAACTTTAAACTTTTAAGTTTGTTAAAAGATAAAATTTTAACTAATTCAAATATTTTGTCAACAGCAAAAATAATTTCCACTTCAAAATTTTCATTATTAATAGAAAACCAGTTTTTAAGATTATTTATTTATTTTCGTATAATCAGTTAATCACAAGCAAACTAACCGACATTAATAGAAGTACGCAATGTCCCAGATTTCAAAGGCGTGAACTAATGCCATTAGCTAATCATTTTTAAAAGAAATTATATTTAATTAATTTTAAGTGGATTCAATCTTGACAATCGTTGTTGTCAATCGTATTCAAAAAAAGAAAAAAAGAAAACAAAAAAAAAATAAAGAGAGAAAAGTATGCTTATGGTATCTCACATTTAAAGACTTGCAATGTTGACTGTAAAAAATATTTGGAAACAAAATCTGAGAATATTCTGTGCACGTAAAACGCGACTGAAAAATCTACAGAGATAAGAATTAAAAGGGTCATGAATCTGAGAAAATAACTGTTTGTCTGTTTTTGTTTATCTAATCTATTATTGGGGTTGTTAATGGCGATCGCATAAAAATCTCCTTAGAAAGATATTGCAATCATGGCTAATCACAGTCACCACCACCGCCAGAATTCAAGTGATGGTGTTTCTCAGCGAATCAACAGTCCACGATTCACTGGCTCAATGACTCGCCGAGCTCATTCTTTCAAACGCAACGTCAACAACACTCAAAACACTGTTGGCGGCAACACCACCCCACCAAACAGCACTACCACTAGCAGCAACAACAATAACCATCACGAGATTGATGTACCAGTGAACTCTCCCAGATCTGAGATTGTGCACAATACGGGTTCGTTTGATGGTGGCGGCAACCATCTGAGCCAGAGAGCTCATCTGAGAAGCTTGTTGAAGAAACCTGGGGTTGGATCTGTGGTTTTGGATTTGGGGGGGTTGAGAGGGAAGAAGAAGCTTGGTCATTTGATGTTCTTGCTGTTTTGTGGGGTTTGTTTGTTTCTGGGTGTTTTCAAGATTTGTGTTGGTGGCTGGTTTGGATCTGCCATTGAAAGAGCTGCTTCCGTTCAGGTTCCTTCATCACTAATATGCTTTTATTATGTATTTGGCGATAATCTTTGTTTGCATATGCTGGGTTTGTGTTACAGTTTTTCAATCAGAAGTAGCTTCATTGGTGGTATCTATTCAATTTAGATTGATCAATATTGAAAATGTCATTTTTTAGAGCTTGTCAGGTTTGTTCATGTGTTATTTATGTGCCGTTTGATAATGAGATTCTGATATATAAAGAAGTAGAACTTGCATCATAGAAGGTCTTTTCCCATCGAAGACATAATATGCTATAAGGTTGTCCGTAGCTCATCTCAGCTGAAGAATGCAGTTTCATTATCCGTAATATGTGAATAAACTTAATATTCTCCTGCTTATAGATGAGCACCTAGCTCTATTAATAACTTTTAAGAAATTGGATTCTATGTCTTCAAGCTTTTGTGAATATGCTATATTGATTGTTTGTTCAAAGTTTGCATTCTCAATCGCTGATATAAAACATTAAAGGGCGAATTATTTGTGAAATGATGTATCGTCAGTTTCCACTTGATGCCTGCTTATTGGGTAGTTGCTTGACATTTTGAATTTGATTATGTGTATGTAAGTTATGGCATTTTGTTTTTGCTTACTTACTGCTCTTATCTTGTCTAAATTTTTCTTTCAATTTTATTAGGATCTACCTGACTCTTCCACTACTCTACACAATGTAATGGACCAAAGTTCCCATGATTACAAATCAATGAAAAGAGATGGTGATGTTGAACGAACTCTAATGATGGTAGTGCCTGGTGTGGTTGATAACCAGAATGGTATGGCTGAAGTAAGTCTCAAATCTATATCTTCAGCACTTCATTTACTTGCTTAGTGGGTTTCAAATTTGAAAAGGACATGCCGACAAGAAAATGTTTTCTACAGGGAACTGAAGAGTACATTAGTTTCTTAAAGGTTTCGTTTATGGATTCAATTGTGATAATTACTTCTCCTTCAGCATGCAGGTATATGGTCCAGTCCGAATAGCGAGAATTTCACTCAGTGCATTGATCATCCAAAAAAACACAAAAGTAAGGAACTTAAATGCTTAAACGCTCCCTTGTGCTGATGAGACTTATATGCTTAATCTCTCCCTTGTGCTGATGAGCCATCTGCTTTTTGCTCTCTCTCACTTCCTACTTCTTGCTTATCTTGGCAGAGCTAGATGCAAAGACAAATGGTTACATTCTCATTAATGCAAATGGTGGCTTGAATCAGATGAGATTTGGGGTCTGGCTGTTGTGTGTTTTTACTGTTTCTATAAGCTAATGTTGTATTAATACCAGCTATTTTTCTGATGTATCCATAATTTTAGAGTGCAGATCTGCGATATGGTTTCTGTTGCCAAAGTTATGAAGGCAACACTAGTCCTACCTATGCTTGATCACACCTCATTTTGGGCAGATGAGAGGTTTGTTTATTTCTGCACTTTCGAATTTAAGATATTATGTCTGATGTGCAATAATACTCCTCTTTTTGTCCATTAACATACTCACACTCATAGAAATGCACAAGCACATGCATGCAAACGCACACGCATGCAAGCCCACATGCATGCAAACGGACACCCGCGAAACACGCGTGTTTTGTATGTGCTTGTGTGTGCGTGTGCGTGGGTGTTCCTGCGTGCGTGTGTGTGCATGTGCGTGTTTGCATGCGTTCGTGTGCATGTTCGTGCGTGTATGTCTGCATGCGTGCTCCTGTATGCGTCTGCATGAACACGCACACTCAAACTCAAACACGTGCATGCCCACCCACGCAAGCACGCACACATACGCACATGTATGCTAGCACGTACATGCACACGTATGCAAATGCACACACGGGCACGCACACGCACGTACACATACACTCACGCACACGCTTACGCACGCACACACATGCATGTAAACACACACACACACGAACATGCACAGATGTGCAGCTGACTAACTTAATTATTCTATGCTAAATTTTGGATAAGGCGGGGGTTCATAAGGCTTAAAAGTTACTACATTCCTCAGATGCCTGCCCTTTTTTTCTTTCTTTCTGTCTTTCTTTTGCATCCTGTTATGAAAGACATTCACTGACGTACATAATATATAGGATTTACATACTTTAAGAAGCCATAATTTCAGTATTTTAAGTGCAAACAATCATACGTTTAGTGGTAGAAATAATAATCCCTTAAGAATCATCTGAGTTTGATTGACTCTTAAAGCAACTGCACTTTTCAACCATTTCCATAAGAGGGTTTCTCCTCTTACTACTAAACCTACACATCTTGATATAACCAATACACTGAACTGTTGCAATGATTAACCTCCTTGATGTTTCTGATATGTGCTTTGTTTTAGTAGAAGTGTTCTACATGACATTCATGTAAATTTTTTTGTAATGATCTATCTGGATCTAATTTCATCTCATATATATGTTGCAGTGGCTTTAAAGATCTGTTTGATTGGCAGCACTTCATCAAGACATTGAAGGATGATATCCACATTGTTGAGTCATTACCAGCTGTCTATGCTGGAACCGTGATTTTCAACAAAACACCAATATCCTGGTCTAAGGTCAGCAAATACTTGTTTAATTATAATTTGATGTTGTCTTGGTGTCTACAGAGCTAATATGCTATAAGTTTGTCCCTGCAAATATGGGTTTTATATTCTCTGCTTCTAGTAAATCAAGTAGGTACAAGCTACATGTGAGGCCATCTGCACTGTGTAGATTATTTAGGACCTTCACACATGCATGTAAATGGCAATTTCTTATTGTCATTTCAACATTTCGGCTATACATTTACTATCATTGTCTTATTCTGGGATGAGTAACAGTCTATTAACTTGTATTTCTTCTGTTCAGGTTAGTTATTATAAAACAGAGGTCCTTCCGCTGTTGAAGCAGCACAAAGTAATCTATTTTACTCATACTGATTCTCGAATTGCCAACAATGGTCTCCCAAGTTCCGTACAAAAGCTTAGATGTCGTGTAAATTACAGAGCATTAAAGTATTCAGCTCCAATAGAAGACCTGGGAAATACCTTGGTTTCTAGAATGCGACTAAATGGAAACCCCTATCTGGCTCTGCATTTGAGGTAAGTTCTGACTGCTGTATTTCTTATATTAAATCAGACTGAAATATTTTCTTTTCTTTGGCAGTGTTTTTGGGATAATTCAACAATTTATATCATAGAGAATGACAGTATGATCTTTGCTCTTCATTTCATGAATTTTTATGTTGGAAGTTTTGCTAAGCTAGATCAAATAACTCTTTAATTTTGGTTTATGAATATGAATTCTTCTCTAATATTCCGATTACAAATCATGAATGTACTTAAAATATGTGCATGATCTGTTTCTGAGACTCAGTAGTGTTCCTGTGAGAACTGCTTGGCTGGCCTCTGACATAACTTGTCTATTTTGTTTTTCTACTTGTAGAAAAATTTAAACTTGAAATTTATTATTCAGAACTAGGATTAACATTTTATTATGTTACAGGTATGAAAAGGACATGCTTGCATTTACTGGGTGTAGTCATAATTTGACAGCAGAAGAAGATGATGAGCTACGCAGAATGCGGTATGAAGTTAGCCACTGGAAGGAGAAGGAGATTAATGGAACGGAGAGAAGATTGCTTGGTGGCTGCCCATTGACCCCTAGGGAGACTTCACTTTTGCTCAGAGGGCTTGGTTTCCCTGCCAGCACTAGGATTTACTTGGTAGCTGGTGAAGCTTATGGAAATGGTAGTATGCAATATCTTACTGATGATTTCCCCAATATCTACTCGCATTCCACTTTATCTACGAATGAAGAGCTAAATCCTTTCAAAAGTCACCAGAACATGTTGGCTGGTTTAGACTATGTAGTTGCCTTACAGAGTGACGTCTTTCTTTATACTTACGACGGAAATATGGCAAAGGCAGTTCAAGGTCATAGGCGATTTGAGAACTTCAAGAAGACCATAAATCCAGACAAGTAACGTTATGACCTATCTTAATTCTGATTTGGTTCTTGTCTTCTAAATCTTGAATGATTTGTCATGTATTACATTTCCGCTTATGATAATCATCATATCTATTTTGCAGGATGAATTTTGTGAAACTTGTTGATGATTTGGATGAAGGGAAAATTTCATGGAAGAAATTCAGTTCCAAAGTGAAAAAGCTTCACAATGATCGAGATGGAGCTCCATATCTAAGAGAGCCTGGAGAGTTTCCGAAGCTGGAGGAGAGTTTCTACGCAAATCCCCTTCCAGGATGTATTTGCGAAACTTCATTAGAAAGTTCAACTGCATGCAATAGATGAGCGAGCCACTGATACTTCTAAAATATATTGTCTTCGATGGAGGCAATCATAAATATCCAAATTCGGGAGGGGAATCACAGACACTGGTTGGAAAATCCCGGGCACATGGGAAAATATAAATTCCCTAGAGGTAGCATGGAACAACATATGATGAGGTCCTTGTCAAGTACACCACCTGTGAGAGGCAAAAGGTGAAATGTTAAAATTCTCATACAAAGAAATGATCTCTTTATTGAATTTGGTTCAGAAGTGGATGCTGCTTGGATTTTTCTTTCTTTTCAATTTTTTTAAGGGGGAGGTGGGAAGGAGGCTGATGGTGGCGTTGGTGACAGAGGTGACACTAATTCAAAATCGAGTAGATGGTGTTGTGAGGTGACACAAATTGTGGTTGTTTCAGTCAGAATGTAACCGAATCAAAGGGAATTCAATTTTTTATTTTTATTTTTGGGCTCGAAATTGAAATTTACATAGTGACCTGCAATTGCAATAGTTTAATAAAATAGCTCTCTTCCCATTTATTTGGCTTTGGCCTTTGCTCGGTCTCTCTCATCAGTCTTTTTTTAATCAAAATTTTCAACTATAGAAAAATATCTCACATTAGAGTGATTTTACCCAGTGATTTTCTTCGAAATTAGAGAGAATTACAATGGAAAGGAGACAATGTATAGGGTGGCTAACTGGCTATATTACCACCCAAAAATGTTCTACCAAATAGAAAGGAGAAAATGTATAGGGTGGCTTTAGATTTTTAGAATGGATTGTCTGTAGAAAATGTGTAAAAAGAAAAAAAAAATTGGACTGTATCCCTTCTTTAAGGACAACTTTATTACTAAAATGTCTATCACTAATTTACTAAAAGGGACATTATTTTTAGTATAAAAAAAGTTACTCTATACACCTAATATTTTATTCAGAACTGAAACTAATCTTATTTTTTGTAAATACAATTTGGATCTGTGAATAAGTAATGGACAAATAAATTGTTGAGATTGAACTTAAAAAATCTTTTCCTTTTTTCATTTCAAAATCGATTTTAGTGAAAGAAATTTTTATGTTATTCTTTTTTGAGAGTTTTGTTTAATCAAATCCTCTATCAAGGTTAAAATCCGTAGAATCAAAATTTAATTTATTTAGAATAAACAACCTTTTGTCCACAAGTATTTGCACGCAAAAATATTATGCCTGTGCATTATGCGGATTGCATGTGTATGAATCAATACTTTACCCAATCATCCACCAATTAAACTTTATAAGGTATTCTTTTTTTTTTCTTTTCAGAAAACCTGAACTGTCTTAGTACATGGGGATGAGTTGGAGGAGGAGAGGAGAAGATGATTGCTTATTTGTGTAAGGGTTGCATTGTTCTTTCTAGGATATTATTGGGTGTAAAAAAATAACTCAAATATCATAAAATGGGTTGAGAGAGAAAAATGGTACAGTTCTCAACAAAAAAAAAAAAAGAAGCATGCAAGGTCAATTATGGTATTGAAAGGGTTTGAAGAGAGAATGTGTGTTGAGAACTTATTTTTGGGTGGCAATAGAGCCACCCAAATGTATAACCTGTACAATTAGTTTTTTGAAATTTAAGAATCAAAGACTGAATAATGGTGTAAAATTATCTTTAAAAAATTTTGAGTTGCTTTTGGTCAAAGATTTGAACACAAATGCAAAATCCAAAAGTTAACAATGTTGGAGACGAATAAATTAAGATAAAATAAACATTACTGAACAGAACCTCCTTATAATAATTAAAGGAAATCTTAGAAATTAGTTTCACTTTCTATACATTCATAGGAAAAAAACCGAGTCATCGGCACATAATAGAACACAGAGAAATAAGAAGAAAAGCTTAAAGATGGAAACCCATTTTAACTGTAGTATTACATGGGAAAACAAAAGCTCCCAAAACTGTTGACCCAAAACACTCGATTCAAATTGTTTTTTTCCTTTAAAAAGGGAAAAAAAGACATGTATGAGCAAGAAAGAAAAATGAATGGCATTATAGCTGCAGAATAGACTCAACGAGCTCAGATAGAGGTGCGAGCTCGCCTTTATCAATCAAGCGGAATTCCTGCATCAAACCACAAAATCTTTGTCAATGTCAAAAATAGACAAGAATGAATGAATTCATGATCAAAACCCCAAGAGTTTAAACACATTTTGTGCTCAGAAAAAGAAAAAGAAAATGGAAATGAAACTGAATTTCACTCACTTGTATAGTTGTATCTTACAATTTCATGATGATGATATTAGAGACTTACCCATGTAAAGAGAACAAAATGTTTAAAGCAAGTGTTGAGATGAGCTTCTTCTTTCAGATTGACAATCTTCTGAAAATGTGAGTGATATATGTGTGCATATACACGGAATAGCCGCTTAAAAATTGTCTTCACCACGTCTTTGAAATTGGGAGGAAAAGGCGATCCTGTACCACAAACAACAGCAGTTACAATTAAGCAAAATATTGCTTCAATCAAAATTCAAAATGCATATCTTGTTACTTTGAGAAATTTTCACTTACCCAATCTCTGTGGGAAAATTGATTCATCATCTAGCTGAGTCTCAATCCAATCCATCAGATACTCCACATATTTGGGAGCAGACACCTCTATTGGTTTTTTAATTGTAACTCCATCTGCCCATCTATACTCATATCTGTAAATAGTTAACAAAAACTGAGTACTTGCATCATGAATACATGAAAAAAATAATTATAATAAGCATGGATATTTTTGGCCATGGAAAAGTTCTATCAAGTTACTCTTGGAACTTTCGAAAAGCATGAACATAGATGATGATTTTATAAGGAAAAGTGTAGTATATTGCTGGAGTTTTCTCATTTGAATCTGAATTTTCAGCACCAAAAGAATACATGAATGCAGAACCTTTGGCGATTACTGATTATACTAAGAGACGAGTGTCAAAGCTAGCTCACACACACAAACACAGTAACAAGTTTTAGTGGCTCAATGATAATGATCAAGCAACTAATAAGTGTATAGTCATTCTACACAGAAATTAAAAAGAAATGTGGATGAGGGATTGAGAATAATACTTGGGTCCTGCTGTCATCATCGGACAGTTGGAGGCAGTGCAGAATTCAGTCAAAGTACCAAATAGAATGTTCACTTGGTTGAAGAAGTCTACAGCTGCATAAGAAGAAGAGAAACAAATAAAATCAAAATGCAAGTTGAAGAAACAATGTTATGTTACAGTTTAATTGGAAAAAGAAAAGGCAAAGATCTTAACTACAGGGCAATTGTAATTCTGTATTTCAAATAGAATTGTCTAATGTAAACTATTTCAAGGAAGGAGATTCCCTAATAAACATACAAATAAAAAGCAAACTGACTCAACACATTTATTCAGAATTCAGCATGACAACTGTGATCTTATAGCCAAAAAATCCAAATGTTTAAAAATTCTTACTGTTCACAGCCAACCACTCATGAATATCTTCTCCGGGAGGTAACCGTACAGCCTCTCTCAAATTTCCACTACCCAAGGTAGCATCAATATGTTTTTGAAGTTGAGCACCCTGAATTTGCATAAAAGATATACATTAGTCATTAGATCAATCAAAAAGTGTGTAGCCTATCACATTTCTCTTAGAAATAAACCACATAGCCATAAGAACTGGCACCAACCTTGCTTCCTGAAGGAGCATTCTTTTTTGGGCGAAATGTCCTCTGGTTTCTGTACAACACAAAGTTTAACAGGAGAATTTCTATCATTATCAAGAAAATGTCATCAACACTTAAAACAATTGAATGAACAGAAATATGGTTTCTGTACAACACAAAGTTTAACAGGAGAATTTCTATCATTATCAAGAAAATGTCATCAACACTTAAAACAATTGAATGAACAGAAATATAAAGAGAGTATACACAGTACACCTCAACCATAATCTATATAACATAACTAATCTATAAATACATGCAATGACAAATCAATTGCTCCTTGATATCCAAAATGTTAAACTCTATCCCTTAAAATTGATCATAAAACTTGAAATTATATTCACTAAAAGATTAATTTCAACATCAGGACCTGAAAACCATGAATCTCTCAGATCATTCAAAGATGTCGTTTGACATTATAAAACAGAGGTCCACATATAAGGTATTACACAAGAAGTGCAATAAAATTAATTATTTTGATCTTCTAGGCAAAAGTTAAATAAATCCGAAATCCGGATACTTGCCAACCTCAATCTATGACTAAAAGGCGCAAGTTGGAGTTCAAGAATCACCAAACAGCCTTAAGATGCCATGATATCCACATTAAGAATAAAAAATTAGTAAATATAAAATAAATAAATCGCAACATATTATTAACTAATTTTCCAATTTTAACGTGTTTATTTAATTTTTCACTCTGCCATGCAATTGTCAGTTTCCGCTTTTTTCAAAAAAAGCTCTTCATATAATCAATCAATCGCATAAATAATAATAATAATAATAATAATAATAATAATAATAAAGCAATCCAAACACGATATATCAGAATTATTTGTCAAACATCAAACGAATCATCATTGTCATCATCGTCATTATAAGTCGCAAGAATGAACCAATTGTTTGTTATTCGATTGAATTCGACACATAATCCAGAAACAATTGAATCAAACATAGCGAAAAAAGGAAAAGGAAAAAACCTGTTTCCGAGACCGAAGAGACTCATTGTGTATGACCTGAAATATCTCGCCGTCTCTCTTCTCCGTAAACCAAAGGCCAGAAACCAGAAACCAAAATGTTGAAGAAACAAAATTATTCACATTATAGACCTATATTTATATAAGAATATAATTAAATATGTTTACATATTTAGAGAGAGATTTATATGGAGATTGACAGACTGGCAGTGAGAAGGAGAAGGAGCTTAAGAGAGAAGGGACAGACAGAGGCATACCCATTCTTTCTTTTCAATTTTTGGTTGCTTACCTGTCTCTTTCTATTTTCACTTCTTATAATATTATCCAATCATTTAATCTCAATCTCTTGCTACGTGGAGCGTCATCACTGGCTCACAACTCTGCTTTAATTTTGGGATTATGATGATGATTTGATTTTGTTTTACAAAAGTGGGCCTGATGATGACGTGGATCTAGCTGTATAAATCTGTCCTCCTGGGTTGTATGATAGTAGGCTAATAACATCTTGTTAGATACTTGGATCTTAATTGTTTTTCTTTATTTGAGAAATTAAATAGATTAATGCTTGACTATTCAAAAATTTTAACGGTTGTCAATCACATAATTTCTCATGATTTATAGGAAATTTACAACTCATATGTCATATCATTTGAATATGAATTTTAACAAATTTTTTTAACAACAAGCATTACTCAATTAAAAATAGAATGATGTTGTGTTACTCAAAGAAAGTGCCTAAATTAATACCTCAAATGATATGGTATGTGAGTTGTCAACGTCTTGTAAATCATAAGATTATGATATAAAATATTGATAAATCATATGCCATATCATTTGAACGTTTTTCTTGGTAGCATCACAAATAACATATGATGTTGATGAGTTTTTATTTTGTCAATTCTAATTTTACTTAAAAAAAAAAAATCAATAGTACGTTTAAGTGGATAAAAACATATTTTCTCCATTACCATCACGTGTTCAAGGGCGATAAGATATTTCAATTCATTTTTTCTGTCAGAGTTACCCTTTTAAATGGAAATCCTGGCGATAAGGTGTAAAACTTCAAATATTTTGCTTTTTAGGGGGAAGAACGGCCATTAATGGAACTATATGGGGTAAATATATGAATATGGAAAACAGCAGAGGAAAATAAAAATTCCCCTAAAATAAATCAATGTTTATTTGTTGGTGGGGTTTGACTTATTCCCGCCATTTGTCAATTCAGTTAACCGTTAAACATGAACATGTGACTCAACTGAAAAAAACCCAGTCGGCGAGTGACGACACAGAAGTGATAATTACAGAGAATGCCACCACACCACAGCATTCCGTTCACGTCACTTTTTTTCAAATGCAAGACGATTCAACAGTTGAAACACACACATGCTCAGCTCTTGATGAGAGGCCTGAATCATCCGCCGCCGTCTCTGAGACCCGCCATATCCTTCTCGGCCCTCAACTCTTCTGGCGACATCCATTACGCGTTTCTTCTCCTCTTTCAACGATCTACGCTCCCCTCAGATTTTCCTCTACAACACCCTCATCCGCGGCCTTGCACGCGCTTGCCGCCCTGACTCTCTCCCCGCCTCCTTGCTCGTGTTTTATAGGATGGTCGAGTTAAATGTTGTTCCTAATAACTTCACGTTCACGTTTATGTTTCAGAGTTGTGCTAACTGTGGTGATTTTGATTTGGGTAGGCAGTTACATGGGATGGTGGTGAAGAATTCGTTTGCTTTCAATGTGTTTGTGAGAAATTCTGTTATACAGTTTTACTCTGTTTGTGGGAAAGTGAGAGATGCGAGACGGGTATTTGATGAGAATGAGGATCTTGATATTGTGTCTTGGAATTCAATGATTAATGGGTACCTAAAAAACGGTGAGATTTTAGAGGGGCTTAAGTTGTTTGACAAAATGCCCAAAAGAAATGATGTTTCTTGGAACAGTGTGCTTGGTGGGTTGGTTAAGTTTGGTTCCTTGGATGATGCTTGCAGGGTTTTCGAGGAGATACCACGTCGAAGTATTGTATCTTGGGTTCTGATGATTTCTGGCTATGCTCAGAATGGGCGACCAAAGGAAGCTTTGGCTTTGTTTAGAGAGATGCAATTGTTGGATTTGGAACCAAATTCTGCTGGTATTGGTCAGTGTGCTTTCTGCATGCTCACAGTTAGGAGCTTTGGATCATGGGAATTGGGTTTATTCTTATATTCAGAAGAAATGTATGAAGATCGATTCAATACTTTGTGCAGCTCTTGTTGACATGTATGCAAAATGCGGCAGCATTGATTTGGCAATGCAGGTATTTCATTCGTCTAGTCAGAAAGATGTTTCAGCTTATACGAGTGCTATGTTTGGGCTGGCAATGAATGGATGTAGTATAGAAGCATTTCAGCTTTTTGAGCAAATGAAAGGTGAGGGCATCTCACCTGATAGTATTTCCTACACGGCAGTTTTATGTGCATGTAGTCACATTGGATGGGTTGAGAAGGGTTTTCATTATTTTCATTCAATGTTTGATGAACATGGGATTAGACCGGAGTTGGATCACTATGCCTGCATGGTTGATCTTCTTGGCCGTGCTGGTTTGTTGAAGGAGGCAGAAACTTTCATTGATTCCATGGCAATGAAACCAGATAATATCATCTGGGGAACCCTACTTGGAGCTTGCAGGGTTCACGGCAATGCTGAGATGGGTCAAAGAGTGGGGAATATGCTGATAGAATCTGATCAAAACCATCATGGTCGTTACATTCTACTGTCAAACATTTACGCTGAAAGCAGGCAAGGAGAAGATGCTGAAGAAGTGAGGAACATTATGAGAAAAAGAAGAATAAAACGGGTTCCTGGGTATAGCTTGATTGAAGTAGATGGTGTTGTTCATGAGTTTTTGGCTGGAGACAGATCCCATGAGAAAACAGAGGAGATCTACCTGGTGTGGGAAGAAATTACCAAAAAGATAAAGAATTATGGCTATAATGCAGAGACAAGAGCGGTTACCTTTGACATTGAAGATGAGGAAAAAGAAAACGTGATTGGATACCACAGTGAGAAACTGGCCTTGGCTTTTGGGTTAATCTGCACAAAGCCTGGATCTGTAATAAGGATTGTGAAGAATATTCGGATCTGCAATGATTGCCATTCAGCAATGAAGCTTGTTTCAAAACTTTTCGATAGAAAAATATCTGTCCGAGATCGAAAGCGGTATCATCATTTTGAAGAAGGTCGTTGTTCATGCTTGGATTATTGGTAATTTAGCAATAAATGAAGACAAAATGAGGAACAAGAATTAGTTCTTAACAGAACAGTACCAAGGTGTGGAAGTGAAATTGATAAACTAATCACCTCTGAATAAGATCAACCATAATGTTGGTAGGATCTGATCTCAACAAGCATCTTCCAGTGTGTTGCTTACATGAATCCTTTCCTGTATTGTACTCCGCTGGAAGCCACCGTGTCCACCTCTTTAATTATAAAGGTTCATTTGGAATCTGACAATCTGGACCCAGGTTTCATTGGGTATAGAAACTTCAGCTTGAACTAACCATTTTGATGGTTATCTCCAATGATTGAAGAAGAGGACCATGTGCCATCAGGGTTTCAAAAGTCATTTACATGTTGTACAGAACTCAGTGCACATGGTAATTATGCTTCAGATGGGTCAAGACCAAAAGAAGCTTAGAACCAGAGAGCTAAGTCCTCTACAACAAAGAAAAATGATATACAGCTAAGTCTTCTTACATGTTGATGTTTAAAGGTGCCAAGACATATGTATGTCTACTTCTGAAATTTAATTTCGTTTTCTGACATTATATATATTTCAGCTTTCAGTACTGCATATATATTCTGCCAAATTGATTTGTCATAATTGTCTACATGTTGAAGTTAATGATTATTTATATGAGACAATTTTGTCATAATATTATGCTTCTTAAATGAATTTATACTTGTCTCTTGAAGGTTTTCCATACTTGTCATCAGATACAATATAATTGACATATTTTGTTATTTTCTGTTGCTTTGTAATAAATAATTAAGTATATACAAATATCTCTGTATGTGACCGTTTATGTGTTGATGATGGTGCTAGCAATGATGAAGTGAAAAGATATTGCATAACAAGACCTTTAAATGAGTGAGCTTAATTAGTGCTAATCAGTTTTGTTTCCCATATGGTATGGTAGTAGGATGACATCTTTCTCATGCTAGGACTGGACCTTAATCCAGACCCGCTGTAAGTCTTTCTTTTTCAAAATTTACTTTAAAGATTTCTGAAACAATAAAAAATCATCTGTGCTGCCATAAAAAAAATCTACTTCCTCTTTGATCCTTGAGCCTGGTCAATGGACTAGAACTCCTGATTTTAGATGCTTGGAGCAAGGTTATCACCTTTGTAAGAAAATTCCAGAAGTTGGACTATTCAATATAGTTGATAAGGTTATCTTATTACATTTAGTTCTGACCAATTTTTGGATCGAAATGTTGTTTTGCAGAGATATTATCACCTGAAAAAATTCCTTCGTTAATGATCATTAAAACACTTAACCGCTGAGATTGTACAGGCAGTTGCTATCACTCATTTTCTTGTAGCTTTCCGGTTTTATAACTTTTCAATCTGCTTGTATGAGTACTCTTCTATTTTACAATTTAGAAAAAGAACACACTTGTTCAACATTATGAATGTAAGGCAGTATAAGGTGACAAAAGTGGCATATGCCTTCAATAGAATTGTTTCTCAGTACAGGTTTACATGTCTAAATGCACTCAATAAAACACACACTTCAGTTTTAGGAAGAAGTAGAAAAAACACACTAACTAGACTCTTTTATTAGTGAACAGATAAACCACCACGGACTGGAAGAACCCTCAAGACTCATGGAAGAAACCTAAGAAACACTGAAAAGTGGAATGAAAAGACAGTGGTTGAAGTTTCCCCAACCGCGTTCAGCTGAGTGTGTGTATAACCTTATCCACTGCCACCAAGAACACCCTTAAGCTTCTTAATGGTTGCAGCGTCGAGGAAAGTAGTCAGCGCTATCAGTTCAGTAGGCAAATTGTTTCCAAACAAAGCGTAGTCCAGGATCTGGAGGCCTGGGACTGGACTGCTGAAGCTAACAAATGCCAAGGCTGGAGATCCCCCTGAATTTATTTGGAAGTGCAATAAACCTTGAGGGAAAACCATAATATCACCCTGCTTAAGAGGTTTGAAGTAAACTGCATTAGCCGAGGAAATGAAGCCGGCAGTAATTGAGCCTTTCACCACCACTAGCACTTCTGATGCGCCAGGGTGTGTGTGCATTGGGATAACTCCTCCGGCAGCCAAGTCCAAACGAGCAATGGAAATTCCAAGCCCATTTACACCAGGAAATTGAGCAGAAAATGCTGGTGTGACGGCAGCTTTGATAATGTTTGAGGTGTTACCAATTGCTCCTAAGCGGGAGAAAACAAAATCATCAACTGTGACCGTTGCAGCCTTCTTGCAAGAATAGCCCGCAGGGCCTTCAGGACCATTAAGGTCTCCAACACAGAAGTCTTGCACAGCGGCAAAGGAGGAAGAGGCGAAGAGGAGAGAAGCAATGAAGATAGGAAGAATCATCTTCACCAAAATACTTGGTATACGTTTGATTTACTGTTTTAGTGTGTGTTTGATATGGAATTTTATGGTTTATATAGAGTGGGATCGTGTGGATATTTTGGCCATTGCAATTGGTTCTTGGGATATGCGATTTCAGATTTCGTTTGCATGGTGATTGGGTAAGACTATATGCAAATGGAAGAAAAGACAGATTTCGAGCACTGATGCATGTGAGCTAGTGATCTTTTTCAGATAACAACAAGAGTTCTCTTTTCTGTTTTGAAAAGTAGGGGAGGGAAGAGACAACTTTTGCTTTTCTGTCATGGTTAAAAGGTATCTTCTCTTCGAGGACTTTTATTGCAGTAACTTGGTTTGAAGTGACAGTCAATAGAGAAATTAGAGCTCATTAGTCACATTGGTTTGTTGTTTTGTTAAAGTTTCCTGATTTAATCTGTGTTCACATTGACATTCAATGCAGGAAATTGTTTCTCAGAACAAAATCAACAATCCTGAAATACAATTGTTTTGTTAAATTTTTCAGTACTGCATATATATTCTGCCAAATTGATTTGTCATAATTGTCTACATGTTGAAGTTAATGATTATTTATATGAGACAATTTTGTCATAATATTATGCTTCTTAAATGAATTTATACTTGTCTCTTGAAGGTTTCTCATACTTGTCATCAGATACAATATAATTGACATATTTTGTTATTTTCTGTTGCTTTGTAATAAATAATTAAGTATATACAACTATCTCTGTATGTGACAGTTTATGTGTTGATGGTGCTAGCAATGACGATGAAGTGAAAAGATACTGCATAACAAGACCTTTAAATGAGAGAGCTTAATTAGTGCTAATCAGTTTTGTTTCCCATATGGTATGGTAGTAGGATGACATCTTTCTCATGCTAGGACTGGACGTTAATCCAGACCCGCTGTAAGTCTTTCTTTTTCAAAATTTACTTAAAGATTTCTGAAACAATAAAAATTCATCTGTGCAGCCATAAAAAAAATCTACTTCCTCTTTGATCCTTGAGCCTGGTCAATGGACTAGAACTCCTGATTTTAGATGCTTAGAGTAAGGTTATCACCTTTGTAAGAAAATTCCAGAAGTTGGACTATTCAATATAGTTGATAAGGTTATCTTATCGCATTTATTTCTGACCAATTTTTGGATCGAAATGTTGTTTTGCAGAGATATTATCATCTAAAAAAATTCCTTTGTTAATGATCATTAAAACACTTAACCGTTGAGATTGTACAGGCAGTTGCTATCACTCATTTTCTTGTAGCTTTCCGGTTTTATAACTTTTCAATCTGCTTGTATGAGTACTCTTCTTATTTTACAATTTAGAAAAAGAACACACTTGTTCAACATTATGAATGTAAGGCAGTATAAGGTGACAAAAGTGGCATATGCCTTCAATAGAATTGTTTCTCAGTACAGGTTTACATGTCTAAATGCACTCAATAAAACACACACTTCAGTTTTAGGAAGAAGTAGAAAAAACACACTAACTAGACTCTTTTATTAGTGAACAGATAAACCACCATTGACTGGAAGAACCCTCAAGACTCATGGAAGAAACCTAAGAAACACTGAAAAGTGGAATGAAAAGACAGTGGTTGGAGTTTCCCCAACCGCGTTCAGCTGAGTGTGTGTATAACCTTATCCACTGCCACCAAGAACACCCTTAAGCTTCTTAATGGTTGCAGCGTCGAGGAAAGTAGTCAGTGCTATCAGTTCAGTAGGCAAATTGTTTCCAAACAAAGCGTAGTCCAGGATCTGGAGGCCTGGGACTGGACTGCTGAAGCTAACAAATGCCAAGGCTGGAGATCCCCCTGAATTTATTTGGAAGTGCAATAAACCTTGAGGGAAAACCATAATATCACCCTTCTTAAGAGGTTTGAAGTAAACTGCATTAGCCGAGGAAATGAAGCCAGCACAAATTGAGCCTTGCACCACCACTAGCACTTCTGATGCGCCAGGGTGTGTGTGCATTGGGATAACTCCTCCGGCAGCCAAGTCCAAACGAGCCATGGAAATTCCAAGCCCATTTACACCAGGAAATTGAGCAGAAAATGCTGGTGTGACGGCAGCTTTGATAATGTTTGAGGTGTTACCAATTGCTCCTAAGCGGGAGAAAACAAAATCATCAACTGTGACCGTTGCAGCCTTCTTGCAAGAATAGCCCGCAGGGCCTTCAGGACCATTAAGGTCTCCAACACAGAAGTCTTGCACAGCGGCAAAGGAGGAAGATGCGAAGAGGAGAGAAGCAATGAAGATAGGAAGAATCATCTTCACCAAAATACTTGGTATACGTTTGATTTAGTGTTTTAGTGTGTGTGTGTGTGTTTGATATGGAATTTTGAGGTTTATAAAGAGTGGGATCGTGTGGATATTTTTTGCCATTGCAATTGGTTCTTGGGATATGCGATTTCAGATTTCGTTTGCATGGTGATTGGGTAAGAGTAAGACGATATGCAAATGGAAGAAAAGACAGATTTCGAGCTCTGATGCATGTGAGCTAGCGATCTTTTTCAGATAACAACAAGAATTCTCTTTTCTGTTTTGAAAAGTAGGGGAGGGAAGAGACAGCTTTTGCTTTTCTGTCATGGTTAAAAGGTTTCTTCTCTTCGAGGACTTTTATTGCAGTAACTTGGTTTGAATTGACAGTCAATAGAGAAATTAGAGCTCATTAGTCACATTAGTTTGTTGTTTTGTTAAATTTTCCTGATGTAATCTGTGTTCACATTGACATTCAATGCAGGAAATTGTTTCTCAGAACAAAATCAACAATCCTGAAATATCGGAGAGAGTCTCTGGAATCAATCTGCTCCATTCGTTTTCTTGGTGTCAAATTGTCAATTTACAGTTGTGGTGGAAAAAAAGAACCATTACCAATCTTACAAACTGATCTGATATATAAACAACACTGTTAGTTATACTGCAACTATATCCAGGAATTCACAATCATCAATCACGGGATGGATGGTACGATGTCATGTCAGGATATCGTTGGCGATGAACGAGCGTATAAGCCAGGTGAAAAGACAGAGAAGTGAACAAGAATCTAAAGAGTGGTCCATTAGCACATGGGGAGTAATAAAAACGAGAGCATAAGAAGACATTTTGACAGCTAATTTATAAGAGTCTCTCTGCAAGTCTTCTTCTCTCCATCACTTTAAATGTTATCCATGAAAAAATTGTGTGGAACTCAGCAATTCCCTTTCTTGCACGATTTCTGGACTCAGCTTGTCAAAGTTTGTCGTTTTAATGTAAAACTCTTGTAGAAAGTAAATTACTGTAAACTATATGTAGTCACTAGTCAGTCATATTGCTACTCGTCATTTTAGCAATAGAGGTTTCCAGTGATTGGCAACTGCCTTACATTCCATTGCTTGTTGGAAATATTTGAAAAATGTTGATACAGTTGTGGTCTAGAGGGAAAATTATGCTTTTTGTAAGGTAATGTATATGACATGGTCCTACTAAAAACAGATTTATTGGTGTTTACAAACTGAGAACAAAATGCGTTTACATGATAAGAACAAAATATGTTTACAAGTCGAGAATAAGATGATGTTGGTTACTAAAGTCGGGGAGCATTTTTATACAAAAATCATTTTCGGCTAAAAAAACAAATTTTTTTTTCGAGAATGGTTATTTTTAATTTGCCACTAATTTGAGGGCTATTGTGAAATTTTACCCCAAATATAATATGTTGGAAATGAATTTTTTATTTAAATAAGACATGAATTACATTTACTTAATTGATAATCAATTTTTTTTTTTTGACAATATCTATCTATCCAGGCCGATATTTTTTTGAAGGTTTTGTCATAGGCAAGATTCGAACAGCTGATTTAAGAGTCATTGTGCGTCATTTGCCCAAACCCCAACTCGTCCATCAACCAGCTGAGTTACGCCTCGATTAGCTAATTAATAATCAATTTAGTTTATAAGGATAATGATTTCATATAAGTCACACACTGTGCCATGAGAATTGGTGACTATCCAATATAAAATATGGAATTTAAATAATAAAAACTTTCATTTCAACAAATAAAAATATAAAGCTAAAAAAAGAGTGGTGCTATTGGCACCTCTCTACTAACCTATTTATTCCCCACTTTATAAATTATTTAGTATTATTTTTTTTCTTTTATCAAAATTATTTAAAGATGCATACAATATATATTTTTTAATTTAAAAAATCTTCTACAAAGTAAATTTAATGAAACCTCACTCTCCTTTTCAAAATAATAATAATAATAATAATAATAATAATAATAATAAAAAACCCCACATTCTGGTAATTTGTTTTCTTGAATTTTTTTTTCCTAACTCTTTAACCATAAATTTTACTTCTTATACATATACAAAATATTATGGAAGAGTCTGAGAATGATATCAAGCATCTAAAAGAATTGTTTGAAAATGATATCAAGCAACTGGAACAATCAGACGAAAACGGCACCGCACACACCATCAACAATCAAAACAACGAAATTGCACCAAGAATCGCAACGAAGAAAACCAAATTTCTGACGAAAAATAACCGCACCAAAACCCTAACTCAATTGCTCAAAAAAACTATTAGAGACAATCAATACCACACTCTCAACCTATCATTGGCAACCCAGTCGACTACAAAAAAAAACATATAAAAAGGATAGTTTCACCATGAAATAAGAAAAAAAAATAAGTCCTGCGATGAATGTGAGAAAATGTATAGAGAGATCATAGATGAAGTGTATTTTTATTTTATATATTTTGAAAAAGAGATGGGGTGTCTTGAGTTTTAAAAATAAGTAAAACGATAGATCTGAAAATAAATCAAAAAATTAATAAAACCATTTAATTTTATATAATTCAACTAATTTAAACCGGGTCATGCACTCATGCCACAGTTTTTGTCGACATTTTTTAATCATTAATTTAAACTGGGTCATACCACAGTGGGTGTTGTCTGTATATGACTTGGTGTTGAAATTTGAACATATTGTGATCCACCCTTTTTTCTTCATTTTTTATTGTAATTGATTTGTTGTTTTTGTTTTTGGAATTTATTGAAGAATAAGAAGCTCTAAGTTGTGTTTGGATTGATGAAACATAACAGTGTTTCCAGAAAATGATGAGAGGCTGTGCTGGGATTTGTTGGTGGGTTATGAAATGGTCTTGTGTTTTGAAGTTGATTGGTGTGTTATTGGTTTTTGGGGGGTTTTCAGTGAATTTGTGTTTTTTGATGAGAAGAATGAGAGATGAGAAGAATGAGAGTTGTCCGAAAAAAAGAAAGGTTATTTGATGAGAAATCATATGAAATCCATGGATAAATGGCAAGATTTGTGAAGGTCATTCTATTTATACTTATCCTTTTAAAATCCATCGAAATCCATCACTTAAACAAATTCATCTAAACACCCAATATCGGGGAGAAAACTTGTATTGGATTGAGATTTTAATAGACAATTTTGGGGTATAAGGATTTTATAGATTTGTAAGACTATTATGATTATTAGGATTGTTAGGATTATACTTTTAGGATTATTATGATTATATGGACTAGACTTTTAGGATTCTGAAAGAGTCTATGGACTTTATTTATAAACTATTAAGATTATCTAGACTTTATTTTAAGACTTTATTTTAAGACTTTTTAGACTTTTAAAAATATGAGTTTCAAGAGTCGATTGTAGTATTCAATTTTCTCCACAAGTTCTAAGTGCTCTATAGTTTTGTTAAGGGCAGTTACTGATCAATAAAAATTGAATGAGAAACATGTATAAGCTATGAAGAGAAGTACTAAAATTTTAAAATACCACAAACCAATAAGCTGAAGCAACCATAGAAGAAGCAAAGAGATGCTCAAGAATTCCATTACTATGAAGTAACAAAACACAAAATAAGACAACTCAAAGACCTAGAAAGTGAATTCAAAGTGGGGGATTCATAAAAGATTCTTTTAGACTAGGAAAGAAACAACAACAAAGCAAAGTCACTGGACCAAATTTTCTTGGTAGTCATCCTTAACTATCTTGCTATTCAAAATACAACTAAAAAAAACATACCCACCACCAGATTTTTCTAGTATCTATCTGATTATCACTCTCATTATTCACATACCCACCACTAGATTTTGACATCATCAGTTCACCACCATCTGATCCCCATTTTTAATAGCAACCATGATAAAAAAAAAACAATCTTTGTTGTGTATTATTATCTGATTATGATTATGATGATTCTATCAAAACCAAAATACAAAAATACAAAAATACAAAATTTTGACAACAACCCGGGAACCAGAAAAGAGCGAAGCAAGATAGAAGCTGAAGATGATTTTGAGTGAGAGATAAAAGTCTAGAAAGTATTGAGGGAGAGTGCAAGACAATTTTGGATTCAAACTATTTATACAAATCACTAAGAAGTCTGAAAAATCCATTTTGTCATGAAATCCTAAAAATCTTGATCTCAATCCAATATCACCAGACAATTTGCTGCCCCTTGAAAGTCTAGATCAAATACCACAAGACAATATAAACTTTAAAAAAAATCTTAAAAGTCTAGATCCAATACCACAAGACAATATGAGCTTTTTTAAAAAAAAATCTTAAATGTCTTGATCGAATACCACTGGACTTATTTAACTAGTTAAAAAGTCTCAATCCAATACCACCGGACTTTTACTTCTCAAAATTGTCTAATAAAATCTTGAACCAATACACCCCCCTTATACATGCTTGTAGGATTTGAACCCCCATCACTCACGTAGTCACGTAGGAGGGAATATACACGTACTACCATTTGTGTTAAGAGTTGAGGTTACGTGCTACTCTCTTCTTTATTTGACTAAATATGTAATAAGGATTATTCAAAATTAATTGGTAAATTCATCAAGTGTCTTAATAAATAATTTATGAAACATTAATTTAGAAGAAAAAAAGAGAGATCATAATAAATTATATAATGTAGTGGAATTCAATCCAAATATTTATCCTTTTTAGCATGCACTTCAATAGGGGAATTGGGAAATAGAAAAACAAAATGGAAAATTCAATATTTGGGCTGAATCCATTCTGCTTCGGCATTAGGTGGGCCTTCATACTAGTACAGAAATTTCAGTCCCCCAATATGTAATGTAGAAATGCGATTCCAATCCGGTCCGATATTTCAGATTGGAAAGTTGATTTTTTATTTTCCTAAAAAAAAAAAATGGAAATGACAACATATCACCCTTTTACATTTCTCAATAAATTATAAATAGCAGTCAAGGTAATAATGTACATTTTTAAGTCTTCAATGCATTAGTAAACAAAAAGGTAATGGAAATATACGTGTGAGTTGTCATCACTACAAATAGCATGAGATAATATGGTTAATGAAAAAACCATTTGCCACATCGTTTGAGTTGAAATTTGGACTAAATTTTTGGGTTGTTTATCATTAGTGTTTCTATTTTAATAACAAATAAAAATTTCATTATACATCTTTAAAAAATAAAAATCATTCTACATATTTAAACAATAATTCTGAACATCTTGCCTCCGGGATAGCTCATCTGATAGATGGACAAGCTTGAGGTTTGGACAAATGATTCTCAAGTCAGCGGCTTGAATCATACAAATTGCAAAAAGCTAGGTGGATAGATACCGTAAAAAAAAATACTAAACATCTCAACTTGAGACATATTATTCTTTAAAAAAAATAATTGTGACATTATTTTAATTAATTGACATAGGGCAAATGAAATAATATAATAATTAATGTAAGTTAATAATAGAAAAACGTTTATCACCTTCCAATGTAGTTTGGTAGTGATCAATGACTCTCATTTAGTGTGATAATGTCTTATATTCAAATTGTCGCCATTGCATATATAATATATACATATATAGTAAGCCTCTTATAAGAGGTCTCTTATTTTAATTTCGGTAAGAACCACTATAAAATCACATTGATGTTTAATTAGCACTATTAATATTTAAAAAACATATCTCATAGAATTTGATGAGTTAATTGTTACTAGTTTTCCATATAACATGTATTTTTTTTAGTGCACACATTAACAATACACTATATAACATTGCATAGTACTAAAAGATAAAATTACAAAAGAATTCTCTAATTGTGTAAGAAAAAAAACGAACGTTACATAGATGTTTAACGTGTGCTCTAACGTTAACATGATACTACTTTTAATTATATTTAAAGTTTTAATTAATACAACATGTTATGTAATATGTACACCCTTTGCCTCAATATATCTTTATCGCTAGTTATTACATATATTTGTTTCTTTTATTTTTTGAAATATACGTATATTTGTTTGTTATTCATCATGCACGAGTCATAAATATAGTACAGCCATTAGTATTTATGTTGAAATCAGAATTTGTTAATCATATATCATGTACCAATCATATATTTACAATTATTAATATTAATGCTGAAATCAGAAATACTTTTAAAAGAAGATTCTGTGATGCTATATAAATACATAGACCAAATTAAACATGATCAAATTGTGGATTGAATAGCTTCCAGTTGTTGCAACTCCAATTTAACAAGTAAGTTGCAAAAGCCTTCTCACTTTCAATATTGATATTTAACAAATTTTTTCTTTAATATTTAATTACTGTTTGAATTGTGTACTAACTTTAAAGTTTAATCCATATAAAGCTAGGCTTAAGTTAGTCAACAAAGAAAATAAGTATTTGTTTTCTCAACAAATGTACATTAATTTCTTCTTCACTCTTTTATTACTTGAGTAATATTTCACTTAATAAAAAACAAAAAATCTAAATTTTGTATCCTAATTCCTAAATGATTCGCATTACCTAGCTAGGAAAGAAATTGAGTTTCTCTATGCTGTGGTTATATTTGGAATCATTCCAGCTTGTTGTGAACCATTTTTTTTAAAATTAAATATGTTCTAAATTAATTTTGAAATCAGAAGATTAATTATATTCTAGTTGGTTGATTAGGAATATATTAACATGGATTCTTGCTGTGCAGGCAAACCAGCCAGTGAGAGGAAAATGATGGGTTTAATTAGGCAAGCACTCATTGTTGTGGTCACCATAGCAGCAGCTATTCACAGCCAAATCCAAATTGCAGTAGCTGTCGACATTGGCGTTTGCTATGGAATGCTAGGGGACAATCTCCCACCTGCATCTGACGTTATAAACCTGTACAAAAAATACGGCATTGAGAAGACGAGGCTCTTCGATCCCAACCCAGCAGCACTCAATGCTCTAAGAGGAAGTGGAATCAAAGTGATTCTAGGCATAAGAGATGAAGATTTGCCTAACTTAGCAGCTAGTCCAGCCGCAGTGATGACATGGTTTTCGACTAACGTTGATCCCTACCTCAACGACGTTTTATTCTCAGTCATCGCTGTTGGTAATGAAATCATCCCCGGAGTCTATGACCAAAACGTTTTGCCTGTGATGCAGTCTCTGCAAAGCATCCTCGATGGTAAGGGTCTCGGCAGTACCATAAGAGTCTCCACTGTGGTGTCTTCAGGCACGTTGGGAAGCTCTTACCCGCCTTCGAGTGGCGCATTCACTCCAGAGGCAAGCAGTACACTTAGAGGTGTTCTGACCTTTTTGTCGCAACAGGGATCGCCCCTTTTGATCAATATTTATCCTTATTTCGCCTACGCGAGTGATCCAGTTAACGTTCAATTGGATTATGCACAATTCACTGCAACTGAAGCTTTTGTTACGGACGGGAGCTTGAGTTATTATAACCTGTTTGATGCCGTTGTGGATGCTTTCTTCTCGGCCATGGAAAAGGAAGGTGTGAGTGATGTGAATGTTGTTGTCTCTGAGAGCGGTTGGCCTTCTGCTGGCAATGGTGATTTCACAACTCCGCAGTTGGCAGCCACGTATAACCGGAATTTCATAAATCATGTCACCAGTAACCAGGGAACGCCGAAAAGACCCAATGCTCACATAGAAGGGTTCATTTTCGCCACGTTCAATGAGAACCAGAAACCTGTTGGTGTGGAGCAGAATTTTGGACTCTTCTTCCCAAACATGGAGCCTGTTTATCCCGTATTTTCTTAAATCTTCCGATTTAAATTTACGAATTGCAAAAATAAACTGGTTTACCATATAATAAATAATTAATTTTATCTTTTAACGTGTTGTCTCTCCATGTATATAAAGAAATTTATTGGTGGTGGAATCTAACTCCCAGACTTCTGTTTGGTTGCTAACCAACGACACTCCTACTGATCACTCTGTATAGCATCATTCACTCTTGTAAAGCCTTGATGGATAATGACTGGTGCTGTAGCATTCAGCATGTCTACAGAAAAGGCAATAGAGCTGTTGATGGCCTGGCTAAGTTGGGACACTCCTTAGAGTTGGGAATCATGAATTTTGTTGATCCTCCCCTTCAGATCCTTAATATCTTGGAGGAGGATGTTACTAGTCTAGCTTTAGCTAGGCTTGTCCCTTCTGTCTAGTTTTGTTTCCTTTTGTTCTGGGCTTTCTCCCTCCTTCTTACCAAAAAAAAAAAAAATTTATTTGGAATCTTACATCATTGCATAGTGACTTTTTCTATATTAAAGAAAGTCAAACCAACATTGCTTAGTCATTTAACATGTCTTCTAAGCTAAACTTTTTAATATTATAACATGTATATCCATACTTTTTAATATTATAATATATATTATTAATTATTTATATATATTTATTTGTTATTCATCATGCACGAGCACAAGCGGAGGCAAAGGGGCTGGTAAGTGATAAGGGACACGTGCACGATTCATAAATTTATAGTTATTAAGAGGGGTGTATTCAATTAAGATTCTTGATGACATTTAAAAAGACATTCTTTAAGTGACTGATTTTTATGAATTTCTACGGACTTTTAGAAATGCACATAGACTTTCATTGATTTGTTTAGACATTTATCCCAGACTTGTATGGATTGGTTTAAAAATCTATCTCAGACTTTCATGGATTTGTTATCTCAGGCTTCTGTTATAGATGGATCAAATATACAAATATATAACTCAAGCAATTAGCCGAAGAGAAGCTCCACTTCAAAGCTTAATTTTCACAAAGATCTCAACTTTTATGATAAATCCAATATATATATATATATATATATATATATATATGAATACATAAAACTTCACCTATGGATAAACGCTGCACACCAAAAAAAAAAAACTAACGGCAATATGTTTTACTAAAGTCGATCACAAATGAAAGAAATTGATGTAGTTTATAACAATTTTCAGAGCAAAATTAAAAAGAAAATACTCAACATTCATAACCCACCTTCATTGATTCTCATTGTTATTCAATTAATCATATAAATAAACAATAATCAACTAATCGAATAACTAAGCAAAGCTATACATAAAATATTGAAAAAAAAACAGCATAATTTTATCACAACTAACCACTATTTAATCTACGATTTTTAATTTATTCTCCACAACTCCAAATCTTACAAAATTTGACACGGATAATCTAGACATACATGACATACTACAGTAAAATTATCAATTTAATCCATAGCCATTTGTATATGAACACATTCATTATTTTCTTCTTTCCCGAATCTGTCAAGCAGAAATCAATATTGACCTTTGTCCACTCCAAAAATTATAATAATTTTTATACTCAATTATAAATCACGAAATTTTTCAGAATAACATTAGACATAACATTCTATCTACATATAAGTTTTTATAATTTTATAGATAGAAGAACCCATCCAAATTAATTTACAAATTCTGGCCATTTGTCAAAATAGAGGGGTTGTTCCATCAGGCCTTTGTATGTTTCGAAAATACATAAAATCTAATAATCGCCACTATCTATTGAATAGGCTATAAATCATCCTCATGGTATCTGCTTTCATCAAGTTAAGCATATCAAGAATCATAAGTTAACATATTCTAGAAGTTCAACCATGAAAGAGATAAACAAAGGAAAATAGAAGCAACGAACCCTAGCAACAAGAAAAACTCAAAATCCTTGGAGAGAAGGCTGGACTTGTTATAGCCTTTGATATTTATACTTCTCACCATCAAGTCCACCAAAACCCATGAGTTAAGAAAATCCTTGAAAATCTAGTCCTAATTGAATACACCTTGATTTTTGCAGACATTTTTAATGTCTCAGTTCAATACACCCGGATTTCGAAGGACTCTTTAAAAGTCTATAGAAATCTGAATTGAATACCATTTGATTAATATTGACTCTTTTAGGGTGTGTTTGTTTGACATGATGAGACTGTGATATGACTATTTTTAGTCCATTTCCCATGTTTGGCTTGGTAGTGGGATGATATAAATTAATCCCGTTTGACTTTTTTATCCTACTAACGTGGGATAATTTAGGCCCCGTCTTGCAGCTGTTTTTTTTATTTTCCAAAAACGATTTCGAATTCGCGTTCGTTTAACCGTTTTTCATTTTATTTTCGAAAAACAAAAAAAATTTGAAAAACACATTTAGTGTTAAAAGTGAAAAATTTGAAAAACGTTTGAAAGTTGTTTTCTGAATTTGAAAAAAAAGAAGAAGTCAATATTTACATATGTTTTCCCGACTCTTCTCACAAAATCACATTCCTCTCAACTCTCAACTCTCAACTCAGGTACCGATCTTCTTCTTCGCTGTTCTTCTTCGCTGTTGTGCTTCTTCTGCATATCTTCTTCTTCTTCTTCTTCTCTTTCTCTTTCTTCGTCTGATCTTCTTCTTCTTCTTCACTGGAGCTGCTATTCTTCTTTGCCGGAGTTGGTCTTCTTCTTCGCCGGAGCTGGTCTTCTTCTTCGCCGGAGCTGGACTGCTTCTTCGTCGCCGCTGTTCTTCTTCTGCAGATGTTCTTCTTCTGCAGATGTTCTTCTTCTTCTCTTTCTCCTTCTTCGTCGGATCTTCTTCTTCGCCGGAGCTGCTCTTCTTCTTCGCCGGAGCTGCTCTTCTTCTTCTTTGCCGGAGCCGGTCTTCTTCTTCGTCGCTGCTATTCTTCTTTCTGCAGATGTTCTTCTTCTTCTCTTTCTCCTTCGTCGGATCTTCTTCTTCTTCGCCGGAGCTGCTCATCTTCTGCAGATGAGCTTCAGATCTCCTTCAACTTCTTCTTCTTTTTCGTGCTGTTCCTCAGACTGATCTCCTCCCCATTCTTCTTCTTTTTCATCTTCTTCCTCTTCTTCAGATCAACATTATGTTATCTTTTATTTCTCAATTTTTTAATTTTCATAAACTGAAATTATTGTTGATTTACTTGGATATATGTAGATCTAAGTAACTTTTCAATTAATTGTCTTTGTTAAACCGAAATTTAATTTCCAATAATTGTTAAAAATTTTTTTACAGTGATTATTGAGGAAAATAGCTGTGGAAGACCGGAAGCTTTGAGCAAAAGTCTGAGACTCAGTTTCTCAGGCACTCAGGTTAAAATTATTCATTTTTCTTATATCCTGCTACATTGAAAGTCGATTCACTATTTTGAAAAATATGCCTAGTTACAAATTACGTAGACAGCGCCTTGTACCTATAGCATGTTGTGTCATACATAACTTTATTCGATCACAAAGTCGTGGTGATAGGGAATATGAGAATGAAGATATGTTAATTGACGGAGAAGGAGAATGAGAAGGAGAAAGTAGACCAATTCCTAATATTGACTTATCTCCATCAAATGTAGCAGTAATGACTAATGTTAGAGATGAAATTGCAAAACAAATGTGGACAGATTGCTCACGCAATAGGAGGTGATGTTTTGTAATAGGAGGTGGTGTCTTCTGTAATTTATTCGTGATCTTATATAATTAAATTATGTCAATGTTATGTTATAACAATTTTAATGAAATATTTCCATAATCTATGATTATGGAAATTGATAGTTATGTATTTTTTGTTAATGCTAACAAATCTAATATCTACAATCCTTTTTATAATTCAATTAAAAATGATTGAATGGTCCGTAAAAAATGATTAAATTCAAATTATTATATTATTATAAACAGTTGTACAAATATTTCATATATATATATATATATATATATATATATATATATATATATTAGTTTTAAACTATAAATTATAAGTTTAAGTGGATGAAAATAAATATTACAACCTATGAGGATATTTTAAAGATATGGGAATGTCAAATTACATATGTAAAAGTTCTTCAGTTTTTGATGTTTTCAGTTATTCTACATGACATATTTTTACTGTTTTCATTTTCAGAATTCAGCTTTCAGTGAAGCTACCAGACGCGTTTTTACTGTTTTCAATTTCAGGATACAGTTTTCCGTATATGCTACCAGACGCGTTTTCAGAATTCGAAAAACAAAAGAAAAAACACTATTTTTATTTTCATTTTTATTTTCGAAAAACAGTCACTGAAAAACGCTTACAGGACAGACCCTTAGTCCTATCCAAAACAATGGGATTCAAATGAATCCCATCTCTTCTCTCATCTAACATCATCATCTCCTTCAGCAACCAAACTAGAGAACGAAAAATTTATTCACAATCACAAAATCAAACCTTCAATTGCAAAATAAAGCATGAACATGAATACAAAACGCCAAGAAAAAATGCCTAGATTAATTAAAATAACTAAAATACAAATAAAGCTAACAAGAACAACTAATAATAATAGTAAACCAGAATTATTTCCAGATATTGCTCAAAGCTTCCTTAGCAGCTTTCCCAATAATCACTACAATTTTTTTTTAAGGATTACATAGAATAAAGTTAGCAAAAATCAGTGTACATCTACTAAGATCTACATAGATCCAATTAGATCTACACTAATTTTGGTTTAAGAAAGAAGAAAATTGAAAAATAAAAAATAGAAGAAGAAGATCAACCAACTAATTTCGGTTGAAGAAAGAAAAAAAATGAAAAATGAATAGAAGAAGAAGATAAATAAAAGAAGATGATCTGCAAACTAATTTCGTTTTAAGAAAGAAAAAAAATTGAAAATTTAAAAACAGAAGAAGAAGATGAAGAAAAATAAAAGAAGAGATCTGCACACTAATTTTGGTATAAGAAAAAAAAAATTTGAAAAATTAAAAATAGAAGAAGAAGAAGAAGAGATGAGATCCGCTATGGAGGAGATGATAGTTGAGAGGAGTTGAGAGCTAGAGTGGTGAGTGGTCGTTGGTCGTATGAGTCAATGATTTTTATTTAATTTGATTTTTTTTCTTTTTTTAATCAAGGTAAGTTTACGTAATTTACCCTTTTTTTAATCATATCCCATATTGCACCAAACACATGATTACTCTATTTTAATCTTATTCCATATTGCACCCAACATGAGAAACACTATAATTAATCTAATCCAATCAAATCCAATCCAATCTCATTTCTTAAAAATAGTCCAATCCTACCCCGCGCACCAAACATACTCTTGAAGTCTTTAAATGTCCGAATTGAATACACTCGGATTTATAAAGTCTTTAAATGTCTTCGAGAATCCTAATTCAATACCCCCTCCTAATATTTATGTTGAAATCATTTCTAACAAATTATATATATATATATATATATAGTCTTTCTATTGTCAGTTCGTCTTGATATAAAATATATTAGGACGAAGAATGTGAACCACAGAATATGGAGAAGTTTTGATAAGTGTATACATTTGGAGTCAAAGTATGTAAATCTAATAGTCCACATTCTTAACCTGATATATTTTATATTAGGACGAACTGACAATAGAAAAATTGTGTGTATATATATATATTTATATAAATAGGTTGTTTCGGCGCTGGTTTTTGTGCCTTTGGGTTCCTCTGCTTCTGTGTTGTTGCCTTGTTTTTTTCTTCTGTTTTGGGTTTGCTTGTTTTGCTTTGGGATCGTTGTGTTTTGGCTCTCTATTGTTCTTTCCTTGTTTGTTTGTGTTGTTATTGGCAAGAAACTTTATTAAAATATTGAAATATTTTGTTATTGGCAAGAAACTATATATATTGAAATTACAATAATTCCGGTTTTGGGAGAGGGAAGAGACTCGAACCCATAACCTTGTGGGTGTAGGTGTACAGAGGAATTGATGTAGGAAAGGAGAAAGAAATGAAAGGCTAAGGAATTTGTAGATAGAATACAACGGAATCACTCACATTGTAATCACGGAATCACTAAACGCGACCAAGCCGAGTGCTTGATTTGCATGAGGAATCACTCACTCAACGCAATATTGTTATTTATATTTTTTCAAAAACAAAATTTATTATTGATATAACACTGCCCAAATGTAGCTTAGTGTTAAAGAGTCTACGACAAGGATAAATTTTGAAAATCATAAACGTAGCTTGGCTCTCCATGATAAGGATAAAGATCAGAAATATTAAAAACTGGGCTAATTCCCATGGCCGGAGGTAACTCCATTTGATAAGCATTTGGTCCAATCTTTTTGAGAATACGACAAGGACCAAACTTCTTATTCTGAAGCTTGTGATATGTACCTGCTGGAAACCTCTATTTTCTTAGATATACCATCACCAATTCACCTTCTTGAAATTCCATATCACGCCGTTTCGCATCAGCAGTCTCTTTGTCTCTGTCATTGGCTTCTTTCAAATTAAGTCGAACTTGCTCATAAATTTCTCGAACATGAGCAGCAAGTTCTTCAGCCTCCATACTACTTTTTTCCAGGTTTGGTATAGGCAATCGATCAAGGATATGGCCTGGAGTTCTACCAGATACCACTTCAAATGGTACCTTTTGAGTAGAACAATTCTTGGAGCTATTGTAAGCAAATTCTGCATGAGGAATAACAAGATCCCATTGACGTGGATTTTCACTTGTAAGGCTCCTCAATAAATTTCCCAAGGTTCGATTAGTAACTTCCGTCTGACCATCGGTTAGTGGGTGACATGTACTTGAAAATTGCAGCTTTGTTCCTTCCATAATGTACGCCAAAAATGACTCATATATCTTGTATCTCGATCGGAGGTGACGGTTTTTGGCACACCATGGAGTCGAACAACCTTTTTGATAAAAATATGAGCAACATGTGAAGCATCAATGGTATTCTTGCAAGGAATAAAGTGAGACATTTTTGAAAACCAATCGACCACAACAAAAATTGAATCACACCCTCGCTGAGTTCTTGGCAAACCTACCACAAAGTTCATACTGATATTTTCCCAAGGCTAGTTAGGGACTGGAAGAGGTTGATAAAAGCCACTGTTTTGTTTTGTACCTTTTGATTTCTGACAGGTCATGCAGCGATTTACATATCGTACGACATCTTGATACATTTTTGGCCAGTAGTAACGTTCTTGGACCAAAGCAAGAGTTTTGTCTCTTCCGAAATGACCACCTAACCCTCCTCCATGCAATTCAGAAATAACATAAAGCCTCAAAGACCCTTCTGGAATACTTAATTGATTCCCTTTGAACAAATAGCCACCCACAATGGTATGCTCACCATTTTTGCCAATGTTATACTCCTCCATATTAGTGATAGAGATTCACAAGTTAACAACCAACTCAACTACATTAATTGCCGTGTACAACTAGGAGAGTTTAGTTTTGTAATTGCATTAGTTGCCGTGTACAACTAGGAGAATTTGTACTCTGTATAAATAAACTGCTGATCAATGAATACACATGACAGAATTCACATACAAGTATCTTAACTTATTATGGTATCAAAGCCTCAGCTAAGAAAAGCTTGAGATCCTAAAACCCTAAATTCTTTTCTCAAAATTTTCTTCTCTTAAAACCTAAACACAACGGCTGACTATGACTACTCCTACATCTTCCTCTTTGTCCTCTGCTTCCCAAGTCACTCTAATGGGAACCAACAATAACAACAACAACAACAATCAATTTCCATCTCTCATTGTTATCAACACCACTCAAGTCCCTATCAAACTAACAAAAGGAGAGAACTATGCAGCATGGAGATCACAATTTGAAAACCTGTTTTTTGGCTATGATCTCATGGGATATCTAGATGGTACCACACCATGTCCACCAGCATCTATTCCAGCCTCAACTGATGCCAACAATGGTGAAGATTCTGATCAAACCACAGCCAATCCAGACCATCAGATTTGGCTCCGTCAAGACCGACTTCTTCTTCATGCAATCCAAGTCTCCTGCACAGGAGCTGCTCAATCTATAGTCACCCGATCCACCACTTCTGCTCAAGCATGGGAAAAACTCGAAATCACTTATGCTAACCGGTCCCATACCCGTAAGCTTGGACTTCTTAACTCACTAACGAATGTCAGCCTGGAAGACAAATCCGTAGCGGATTACATGCAAGGGATCAAAACCATCATTGATAATCTTGAATCAATTGGCAATCATGTCGATGACGGTGCCATTGTCATACACACACTAAATGGACTTGGACCAGCCTACATGCCTCTTGCTTCAGCCATTCGAGCCCGAGACACCCCAATTTCTTTTGAAGAACTGTATGACAAATTACTAGATCATGCAGCTTACCTTCGCCGTGATGAATTAAAGAAAACTGGCACAACAATCACTGCTCAATTCAATCAACGCACCTTCAATCGACGAGGCCGTGGACAACAAGGGAACTCCTCAACCAGTTCTGAACAACACCAGGCGTTCGGTCCCAACATCCCTCACAGTCCACACAACAATTCTGTGGCTCACCCAGGCAGCAATTGAAGCTTCAACTCCAATCAAAACAGCACTTATCGCCACAACAATTCCTCTCAGACATCTCATCAGAATCAGTGGTGCCCACAAATATCTCACAACAACACTCGACCGCTATGTCAACTTTGTGACAAAATTGGGCACACAGCCCGCACTTGTCGTTCCCGTTCTCCTCAGGCAGCTCAACCTTGGCCTCAGGCTAATCATATGATATCTGATCAGTCTGGCTCCCGCAACAACAATTGGATACTTGATTCGGGTGCCTCTCATCACATGACATCGGATCTTCAGAACCTATCACTACATTCAGAATATGGTGGTCCAGAGGATATCACACTTGGAAACGGTAAAACAATTCCTATCACTCACACTGGCTCTACATTATTAAACAGTTCTGATCACTCTTTTCGCCTGAAACATGTCCTATGTTCCCCCAACATTTCTCATAACCTAGTGTATGTGTCTCAATTCTGTTCTCACAATAACACGTCAATTGAATTTTTTCCTGACTGTTTTCGTGTGAAGGATCTGATTACGGGGGCATCCTTGGTCCGCGGCCAGAATAAAGGAAATCTTTATATTTGGCCAACATCCAATCAACTGCGTCAACCTACATCTCAAGTCAGTCTCAATTCTGCATCTGTCCATCCTCTCGTCTCCCATCTTGAGTGGCATTGTCGTCTAGGACATCCTTCTGCACAAGTCCTCCACAAGCTTATCCAGTCTCATAATCTTCCAGTCACCAAGTCAGGGTTTCAGTCTTCTTCTTGCTCTGCATGCTTATGTAATAAAAGTCATAAATTACCATTCGGTAAATCTACCTTGACCAGCAATAAACCATTAGATATTTTATTTACTGATGTTTGGGGTCCGGCTCATGTACCTTCATTTGACAACTTTTCTTATTATGTTATCTTTGTTGATTATTTCTCTAAATACACCTGGATATATCCCATCAAGCATAAATCTGAGGTACCACATGTCTTCAGCCGATTCAAGGCACTAGTTGAGAATTTTTTTAACTCAAAAATAAAAACTGTATATTCAGATGGTAGTGGGGAGGCTCATTTTCTTGGCCTTGACCTAAATAACATGGGAATTCAACACCTCAAATCTCCTCCTCACACACCTGAGCATGTAGGCACAGCTGAACGCAAACATAGATATGTCGTCGAAACGGCACTAACCTTACTTCATCATGCGTCCTTGCCTGTCAAATATTGGTCCCTAGCTTTTCGAACCGCGGTCTACCTGATAAATCGCATGCCCACTCCAGTTCTCCACAACCGTACTCCTTACCACCTTCTATTTGACAAGGAACCGAATTATCATAAATTACGTAAATTCGGTTGCCTTTGCTATCCTTGGTTACGACCATACATGTCTCACAAACTCCAACCTCGCTCAAAACCATATGTGTTTGTTGGTTACTCCACCGAACACAATGCTTTCTTGTGTCTAGATCGTCTCACCAATAGAGTTTATGTCTCTCGCCATGTCATCTTTGTCAAAAACGAATTTCCGCTTGCCATATCTGTTAACCGACTGTCCTCCCCTACCCCTCCCAGCGTCGATACTTGGTTTCAGTCCCTCCCCTCCGTTGTCGGGTCTGCACAAGAAACCCAAACACACACTGCTACAGAGTCTTCTCACCAGCAAGATACCACCCCACATGACACCATACTTGTACCCATGTCCTCCCCAGCTCGTCATCGTCCACCACAAACGACACCACCCAATCCAGTTACACATCCCACACCTCATTCACCCCACACAGACTCAAATTGCACACACACTACACCTCCCACCACCTCCTCACACACATCTGATTCGGTTAGGACCATACCGAGCCCGATCCTCTCCAATCCGGAAAGAGTGATTCAAACCAGATCCAAGAGTCATATTTTCAAACCAAAAACAATTTTTGACCTTACTGCCACAGCTCCCACTCCACCACAAACAGAACCAACAACCCTGGCACAGGCCCAGAAGCACTTAGAATGGCGACAGGCCATGAGTGCGGAGTATGATGCTCTTATGAAAAATGGCACATGGGATTTGGTTCCGTCTCATTCGTCTCAAAATGTGGTGGGTTGTAAATGGATTTTTCGGATCAAACGACATCCTGATGGTTCGGTGGCTCGGTATAAAGCCCGACTTATGGCCAAAGGCTTTCATCAACGCCCCGGTGTTGACTTTACGGAAACATTCAGTCCTGTCGTGAAACCTGTCACGGTTCGCCTTGTTTTAACAATTGCTATTACTAACGGTTGGCCTCTATGCCAGCTAGATGTGAATAATGCCTTTTTGCAGGGAACTCTCACTGATGATGTCTACATGGTCCAGCCACCCGATTTCGCTCATTCCACAAACCCGCAGCATGTGTGTAAGCTACGTAAGGCTATCTATGGTCTTCGTCAGGCCCCGCGAGCATGGTACACAGAACTCCGTACATTTCTACTCACTACCGGGTTCACCAATTCCAAATGTGACGCCTCCCTCTTAATTCGCCACTGCCAAGGGCACACATTGTATCTCCTCGTGTATGTTGACGACATCATAGTAACTGGCTCCTCGGACTCCCAGGTCCGTGCCTTCATTGTCACCTTGGCTCATCGTTTCTCCCTGAAAGACCTTGGCCTACTCTCCTTCTTTCTTGGTGTTGAAGCTCACCGCTCCTCACATGGGGCTTTATCTCTCTCAACGGCAGTACGCCCGAGATCTTCTCATCCAAACTAATATGCTTGATGCAAAGCCAGTTTCAACACCTCTCTCACTCACTGATTCCCTGAAACTAATTGATGGAAGTGCGCCTACTGATGTCACTCAATACAGGCAAGTGATCGGTTCCTTACAATATCTTTCCCTGACTCGTCCGGATGTCTCTTTTGTGGTAAACAAACTCTCTCAATTCATGCATTGATCGACCATAAACCACTGGACTGCTGTCAAGCGTGTTCTCCGGTACCTTAAGGGCACCCTTGATCACGGTCTGCTTATTTCCCGTCGCTCACCTCTTCATCTTCATGCCTTTGCTGATGCTGATTGGGCGGGTGATCCTGACGATCGGCACTCCACAACAGCATACATTGTTTTCCTTGGCTCCAATCCCATCAGTTGGAGCTCCAAAAAGCAGCACACGGTTGCCCGCTCATCCACTGAAGCGGAATATCGTGCCATTGCCTCCGCAGCTGCGGAACTCAATTGGATCAGCCACCTCCTTCGTGAGCTTCAGCTGCAAGTGACTGCCACGCCTGTCATTTACTGTGACAATGTCGGTGCCACGTATGTTTGCGCGAATCCCATATTCCACAGTCGCATGAAACATGTTGCCATAGATTTTTTCTTTGTTCGGGATCAAGTAGCACGCCATCAGTTGCGTGTGGCTCATGTTAACACCAAGGATCAGCTGGCCGACTCCCTCACCAAGGCTATCTCACGCAAGCAGTTCCAAGATCATCGGTCCAAGATAGGCGTCCTCGCCGGAAGCTCTATCTTGCGGGGGCATATTAGTGATAGAGATTCGTTAACTCAGCTCAACTACATTAATTGCCGTGTACAACTAGGAGAGTTTAGTTTTGTAATTGCATTAGTTGCCGTGTACAACTAGGAGAATTTGTACTCTGTATAAATAAACTGCTGATCAATGAATACACATGACAAAATTCACATACAAGTATCTTAACTTATTACTCCATGACCTTTGAAAAGAATGGATCAATATTATAATATTCCGGTAGTAAATCGAACCCAACAACTTCATAGGATAAAGTTGTGAGAAGATAAGTCCTGCGGCTAAGAGCATCGGCCACCTTATTCATCTCACTAGATTTGTGTTGAATCACAAATGTATACTCTTGGAGGAAAGAGACCGATTTAGCACGTCTCGAATTCAGCTTTTTTTGAGCATTAAGAAAGCGAAGAGCTTCATGATCGTAAAATAATACAAACTCTTTATGTATCAGATAATGAAGCCAAAATTGTAAGGACTGGACAACAGCATAAAACTCCTTATCGTAAGTTGAATACCGTCTTTTGGATTCATTCAATTTTTCACTAAAGAAAGCATTGGGTGTCCCTTCTAACTTAGGACAGCACCAATATTGACATCAGATGTGCATCACACTCAATCACAAATACTTCTTCAAAATTTGGCAGTGCTAGAATTGGTGCTTCAGTTAACTTCTTCTTGATTAGATTGAAGCTCTCATTTGCTGCCTGTGTCCACCAAAACTTCCCAGACTTCATACACTCTGTGATAGGATCAATTATTGTGTTAAACATTCTTACAAAGCGGCGATAGGATGTAGCAAGTCCATGAAAGCTCCGCACTTTGGTTAAAGATTTCGGTGTTGGCTATTCTTTGATTGCTTTGATTTTTTCCTCATCAACCTTGATCCCCTGCGATGAAACAACATAGCCCAGAAAGACCGCACTGTCTTTCATAAAAGAACATTTCTTTACATTTACATATAGCTTCTATTTACTCAGTATATCAAACACTTGCCTCACATGATTAGTATGAATGTATGATCACCAGGTGTAGAACTATATATAAGAATATCATCAAAATATACGACTACAAATTTTCCAATAAAAGATCGCAAAACCTGGTTCATTATTCGCATGAATATGCTTGGAGCATTTAATAAACCAAATGGCATAACTAGCCATTCATAGAGCCCACCTCTGGTTTTAAATGCAGTCTTCCACTCATCTTCGTCATGTATTCTTATTTGATGATAGCTGCTATGAAGGTCAATTTTGGAGAAAACTTTTACACCATGAAGCATGTCATCAGGCGTTGGAATTGGAAATCGGTATTTCACTGTTATTTTATTGATTGCTCGACTATCTATACACATCCGCCAGGAACCGTGTTTCTTTGGAGTGAGTAGAGCAGGAACTGCACAACGGCTAAGCTTTTTTTGGATAAATCCCCTCTTCAATAATTCTTCTACTTGCCTTTGAAGTTCTGCATGTTCTTATGGACTCATCCGATAATGAGGCAAGTACGGCAAGGAAGCACCAGGAACCAAATCGATTCGATGTTGGATATCACGTACTGGAGGTAAACCATCAGGTAGCTCTTCTGGACTAACATCAGTAAACTCCTGCAAAATCATTTTCATCTCTTTTGGAACATAATCATTCTCTTTTTCTCTGTTGGTAACAACATGGGTCACCAAAGCATAAACAATTGAAGGATTTGTCTTGCACTCCTCTTCAAATTGTTTCACAGAAAGCATACTAGTAGGCTTTTCTTTTGTGGCTTTAGAAGGGATATCCTTGAGAGGATTTAGAACATACTTCACTACTTTCAAGTAAAGTGAATTAGTGTTGTTATAATCATCATGCTGCACCTTTCTATCAAATTGCCATGGACGCCCAAGTAAAATATGGCAAGTATCCATGGGAAAAACATCACACCAAATTTCATCTTGATATTTGCCAACCGAAATCTTCACTAAGCATCTTCGAGTAATTGGAACTTCACCTCCCCTTTTGAACCAAAAAATTTTATACGGGCTCGGGTGATTTTCACATTTCAATTGTAATTTTTCTATCATCTCTTTACCACAATGTTTGCACAGCTTCCCAAATCAATCAGCATCAAACATTTTTTTCCATATGGAGTGCAAAAAGTATGGAAAATATTGGTTCGTAACCAATCGTCTTGGTCAATAGATTTAGGGCTGTTATCACTATTCTAATAACAAGACTTTCAGCTTCACTATCAGGATTACAAACTTCATGAGGCAGATAACCTTCTCCAGCAGTGTCATACACCGGTTCTCCAATCTTCTGATCATCTTTTTCCTCAATCAGATTCACACGAGTTTCTTGACCCCTTATTGGACATTCATAAGCTCTGTGGCCTTCCCACCCACAGCGAAAACAAGCAGTATCACCTTGTTTTTGAACCTTGCCACGTGAAGTACTCATCTGGTCCTTCGATTGACCCGTAACTTTTTGGCTTGGCAGTTTGTTACTGCGTTGCCCCTCTTTTGAAGTACCTCTAATTGCATTTGAAAATCTTTTAGAAAGCATCAGTTTTAACTGTTCTTCAGCCTTGAGTGCCATTTGGAAAGCTTCTTCAAGAGAGTTGAGGCGATGGAGACTGAGTTCATCATAAATGGAATGCTTCAGACCACTTAAATATCTCCCCACCAACTGGTCTTCGGTCTCCCGCGAATTGACTCAACTCAGGTACTTGTAAAATTCTTCAGTATAATCTGTACACTTTGCTCATTCTTTTGTCGAAGATGATGAAACTTGCTTTATAAGCTTTGTTTGTAATCAATGGGCAAAATTTGTCATCCAACTTCAACTTCATTTCATTCCAGGTAGTGACATGACAAAGGCCCCTTTGCTCACGACTCAGTTGGTATTACTGCCACCAGACTAAAGCGTGACCCTTAAGTTTTGTAGCAACAAACTTAACTTTCTTTTCTTCAGATAAATCTTTCAAATCAAAGAATGTCTTGAGTGAGGCAATCCAATCACAATAGATTTCTGGATTAACCTTTCCGTTAAAATCAGGTACACCAACTCGAATGCTTTTATCTGAATTTTCTATGGCTCTAGCAAGATGATCCATCTCCCAAACATTTTGTATTGGTGTCTGTCAAGATGATGAACTGGTAGAACTAAAGTCTTTAAACCATCTCCTTCAAGTTCTTCATTGTTGACAGGTCTGTCTTATGGTGTAGGAAAATGTTGAAGAAGTTCTTCCAACATCTGGCGCAAGTCCCCTATTTGATTGTCGCAGTTCTTCGATTTCGTCTCGGCGGCTAACTTCATCTACAGCAGCTGATCGTCGCCCACGGTTCGCTCTTCTTCTTGTGGCCATGTCTTCTAAATAAAATAAAATAAAAAAATTATATTGTGACAGGGTTCTGCCACAATAAAGACAACAAATACCAAACAAGAAGCAATCAATAAAAGAACCAACTCTGATACCAAAATTGATGCAGGGAAAGGAGAAAGAAATGAAAGGCTAGGGAATTTGTAGATAGAATGTAAGGAATCACTCACGTTGTAATTGCGGAATCACTCAAAGCGACCAAGCCGAGTGCTTGATTTGAAGGAGGAATCACTCAACTCCAAGATTATAAAATACAATCAATTTCAAACTCAACTCTACTATGCATCAGCAGAATCTCCATTACAAATAAATAGGAATTACATCACCCATTTCAAAAATAATTAAACTATTCTAGTCAAAGACTCTTGCATTTTTCTAGCTAATTGCAAGTTACAAGACACTTAAATAAAACTCAAATTACAAGACACCTGAATTTAAATAATATATTTTGCACCGGTTTTTGAAATGGTTTTAAACTGGTTTTTTTACCTTGTATTTTGAATATTTTTTGACCATGATTACTTTATAAAACAGAAAATATTACCTATAAATTCTTATAAGCAAATCATTACTTTTTATATATAATTAAATAATAAATTAATCATGAAATAAGTTTGATGTCACACCAAATTAATCAGGGAATAATAATAAGTTTTATGTCACCCATAAACAGAAAGTATTATCCATAAAAATAATAAATTAATAAAATCATTAATTTTTATATATAATTAAATAATCAAAATACATAAAATATTGCCCATAAAATTCTTTATGGGCGTCATATCATACATAACGGTAGCTTTCTGTTAGATTTTAACAGAATGGCTGCCAAGTGAACAATGTTTTGTCAAAATGGTGATTTTGAAACTATATTTTTTCAAAATGGTAATTTTGGAACAATTTAAACAGTCAATGACATTTTTGGGACTTAACCACCAATTAATGGTGTCTAATGCTATTTTCTCTTTTATATATTATATATTATATACTATAATCAGTAACTAATTTTTTTTAAAAGGAAAACCCATATAAATATTGTGTGGTTAGTTGGGTCTCCGTTATTATATATTATATAGATTTATAAATATTGAGAGAATGACCCAAATCATTTGAAGATTTAAAACTTGATTAAAAAGTTGGATTCTTTTGGGTTATTAGGCCAAAGAAAACAATTGGATACTGCCTAAGTGTATGCGTAACTGTGTTGATGATTTGCTGATGCTTCGTCGATTTGGTCTCAGTGGTTGACCTGGTAAAGCTCCAGTTATTAGGAGTGTGGTTTGGTCGCCCCTGCTCCAAAGTGGATAAAGGTTAACACGGATGGTGCAACTATGGGTTTGCTGGGTGTGGGAGGTTGTGGGGGTGTTTTTTGGACATATAGATCTTTTGTTAAAGTTTGTTTGGCCATCCCCCTTGGTTAGATTTTTGCTTTTGAGGCTGAGCTCCTTGCGGCTTCTTTAGCCATCAATTATGATTGGAATTTAGGTTGGCATAGGATTTGGTTCGAGAATGATTCTTCTTATGTTGTACAGCTTCTTTCGATTAGGTATGATCAGGTTACCTGACGTGTTCATCAAACTTGGTAGCGCAGCATTCATCAGATCTCGTATATGGAGTTCCTGGTTTCTCATATATTCAGGGAAGGTAATCAGGTGGCAGATGCTCTCTCTAAACACGCTTTGGGTCTTTCTTCTGATTCCTGGTGGTCTTCCACTCCTTCGTTCTGTTTTTCGCTAGTTAATAATGACTGTATGGGTAGAGAGTCGCTTAGGTTTTCCTAGCTTTGTTTTTCTTGTGTGGCTTGGGTGCCTCTGGTTATTTTGGGGCTGTGTCCTCTGGTTTGTGATGTATTGATATTACTTTGTTACTTTTTTCTTTATTAATATATTTCTGGATACTGCTTAGGAGTTTTTCAGTATATGATCACTTGTGATGCTTTTTCCCTTTAGGTCAGTCAAATTTCATAAAAAAAAACAATTGGAAAATCAATATCGGTAAGATATTTTAGGCAAGTAGTTGGAATTATTGGAATATATGAAATTAACCAAAGAGCCAAAGAGCTAAAGAGCCAAAGATACTATTGAAGCTATGATGCCATTATACAAACTAAAGATTCATTTTGAAAACACACAACAGTGATAAAAACACCGTTCACACCACGAAAGTCCAATTAAGACCACCAACACCATTACTTTAGGACTTTAAAAAGCACAAAATAGAAAGCGACATAGCTACTCTTTAATCTTCCTTTCGAAGCAAAATGAGAACGAAAGACCTTGTCGTCCCTAAAAGTCCATGTCCTTGGCCACAACTTAATCAAGAAACACATTGTTCCTGTCATAATAAAACTAATTGATCTCTTTCAAGTCCTTCTTTGCCATGAAACAAAATCACCAATAATACGTAAGAAATTGAACCGAATGTTTTCCATCGATTTCCTTCAATTTCTGAGCAACCAAATGACAGTCTAAAATAGGAAGATGCAGCGAGAGCCAATCGATATTGCACATACACAAAAGTTGAGATCCGAGTATGACTAATAGGCTTTTCACGTTTAGCAGCAATGCAATCTGTAAGGACCTCGATTTTATGATTGGATTATTTCATAACAAACCACACCACATTAGGGATGATTGTGTAATGGGTAGCTTAGGTCCTCGTTGGCAAGCTTCCAAGCATCTCCATAACTTCAAGAGTAAAAGGTATATTCACTTGACTTTGTCTCTTGAAGAGTTTAGGTGCACACACAAATTTCATGCATGCTTTGTTCATCTTGCATTTGTGTTCTTTATTGTTTATATATGTGCATCTTTTTCACAATCACACTCGCACTTCATTGTTAGATCTAAGTATGGTTTTGTGTGGTTTTGTGTGGTGTAATTCGTTTCCGTTTGTGTGATCGGAAACGTCCGCGCTTGCACGATGGTATGCATGTCTTAGTGCGATGGTTGACCATTTGAGAATGTCTCATTCTTCTCTTGGTTAAGTGTTAGTTTTGGTTTGGTTGTTTGGAGTAAAGTGTCTAGTTTCAAAAGAGTGGTTTTCAATGTTTTAAATGTTTTTCAAAACTGACCTTTGTATGGTCTTATGACCATAACATTTTATACAAAGATCCAAAATGAGTTTTGAAAATTTCTGGATAAACTAGACACCCATACATTTCCAACGGTATATTATTCATAATATTTTATGATCGTTTGGATTGGTTTTGAAATCTCCAAAGTGACCACTTAAACATGGAAACTCAGTTTTTGTCCGAATCTGACCTTTGGTCACTATTGTGATCATAACTCTTTCTACAAATATCCAAACCTCATTCTGTAAAAAGGAGTAGAAAGTAGACTTCTATACCTTTCTAACGGTATATCATACAAAAGGTTTCGATGTTGTTTGGTCATGTTTTGGGTCACTTATTTCTGGAGCTAGTGTGCTGTCCAGTGTGTTAGGCGACATACAAGGCCACTTGTGCATGTCGCCTCAGACATGTTTTTCTTCTCCAGAACGGTAGGCTACATGGTAGGCGACTTTATGTATCCTCTCATGTTGCCTGGCACCAAAAACGGGACATTTTGGTCTTTTCGAGTCAGCCCGTTTTTCCCACCTTTAAAAACCCCTCTTTCTCTTCTTCTTCCCTAACTCTCCAAATTTACAAAAACCCTAGAGAGAGAAAGAGAGAGTCTTGAGAGAGAAAGCTTCCTTGAGCTTCATTAACTCTCCAAACCCAAAACCCATCTCATTCTTGCATCATTCCACATCATTTGAGCATGGGTCTTCATTGTTTCATGACTAGGTAAGCAAGAACTTCCTTGAATATTATGTATTGTTCTTCTTACTCTAGATAAGGTATTTATTGCATGATTAAATACCTAGACTCTACTTTATTGCATATTTATGAGTCTTGATAACATAATTGGGTTTGTATTTTGATAGCTAAAATGATTAGGTCATTTTTGCCTAAAAGCTAGGTCATAAACATTCATTTGTGATTTATTGATGACTTGATTGATAGATTGTCTTTTAATCAACTAGTTAAGCTTATTGAATGTTTATGTGTGTTTTATGTAACAATTAGTTTGTTGGAAATTCTCTACAAAACTAATTGAGTTTGTTTGTGATAGCTAAAATTTAGGACCATTTTGCCCTTCTAGCGAAGTCTTTATGTCTTGCATCTAGACCTTGATATTTATGCCTCATTGATTGCATTTGTTAATTGCATATTTATTGCCCTTGTTATATATTGTGACTACTTGTGTTGATTGGACTTATTTGACAATTAGGTTGCTATCATTCATTTGCATCTAATTGAGTTCTTAATTATGGGCATGTAGGCATTGTTTGATAACTAGATTGTTTAATTGTATTACAACATCTAGTTAAACTTTTTGTGTTTGGTCTTGCACATTATTGCATTGAGTATATTGTCATATATACACTTAGACTTTTATACTCTTCTTGAGTCAAAGTCTTGTGGCTTCGGGGTGAAGTTGCACAAGCATTGAAGTCTTGCAACCAAAGGTTGGTTGGCAAGCATTGGTTGCCAAGAACCACTGTAAAAGGCCCGTAGGGTAGATTAGGAGGTGCTCACACCAAGAGTAGTGAATCGAGGGATATCACTAGGGATTGAACCAAGAGCGGCGAGTGGTAGTGTCCATAGCCTGAGGTTATCGAGAGTGAGAGTCCGAGTATCATTTGAGGGTGTAACTTTCTTTTCATATAGTGGATTTCTATGGCTCAAGTGGCTAGCATGGCTAGTCCCGTGGTTTTTCCCGTTTGGAGGGTTTCCACGTAAAAATCAAGTGTTCTTTATATTTCCGCACTTTACTTGATTTTTATTGTTTGATTGTTTGGGTTAATTGTGATTAATTTTGACTAATCGAAAAAGTTGGTAATAATCGATTAACAACCCATTCACCCACCCCCTTCAGGTTGTTTAGACACACGTTTGAGCTGTATTTTCACAATCAAACATATTTATTATTACAAAGCATATTTTTGAAGCTTTTTGTTCATTTTCTTTGACAATTAAACAAAAGCCTCAAAAACCATGTTTAGAGAATGAAAGAACAAAAATGAAAGAACAAAATCCAACAAATGATCCAAAAAGCAAAATCCATCATGAGATCCAAAACTCTCTTTCACCTACCAAAAATTTTCAAGCCAAACAAATAGGAAATCATCTATGATAACATATTATATGATAAGAAACACTAATTAAACAAATCATACCAATAATGAAGATTAAGAAAGTGAGCTGGGTTCATACTCATAATCAAGGGACTCAATGTTACAGAGATTGGCACAAACAATGGCAATCTTAGAGGTAGTGTTGGTTCTATTCTTGCACAAAAGTGGCTCTTTGATCAAAGAATCAAATTCTTTATCATGATCTGATGTTTCTGATCCAAACATCTCAAACACTCAACTACTTCCCTTTCTCTCATTGTACTCTCCAGCTTCCTCTACTTCTATATCATTCTCCAAAAATCTCTCTTTACTGTCATGATCGTCCATATATATCCTATATAAAAAAAATTAAAAATCCAATCTTTTCTTTCTCTCGGATAATGCTCCTCTCTGTCCCTCTCAAAAGCTAACCCACATCAAAATATCTCATACATGAGATGTTCCTTTCCAATCCATTGATACAATCCATTAAATGAAGAATGTGAACCCTTCTATGCTTTTTTTCTTTTATTTGTGATGGGAGCCCTTCAAAATCCATAGTGATCATGAAAATTAAATATGTTAAAAAAAATCAAGAAACATGAAGTGACAAATAATATTTAATTACAAATATACAAATGTTTTCACATGATGAATTAAAATAATATTTAACTACATCAAAAATTTAATAGAAAGACGGGAGAAAAGCATAGCATCCTTACCGACACAACAAATTTTTGGATTGAAAGGTTCGGTAGCTACTTGATCTTTGTAGCTCTTAAAACCTTCGATTATAACCTAAATTGAAACCCATGATATCAAATAGTATTATATATGACATTAAAAATAATGTATATATAAAAAAGGCATCCAAAAACATAAGGAACATCATTATCACATGAGGATAAAAGTCAGGAATCAAGAAAAGTCGATGCATCTTAATTGTAAACCGTTACTCAGGAGGTTTTTACCATTGTTGTAGTGTATATGGACATTGTAAAGCGATGTACATAAATAGAGGAAAATCTCATGGCTTTAATTAGTTTATGGGAGTTAAATAGTTTGCAATAAAGAATTAATTAAATTTTCTTCTTGGTATTCCAATTTGACTAATTGTATTGTGGCTATTGAATGGAATGTGTAACATCTCAATTATTAAGATTATCATGTGATGTTTACTGAATCTTAAAAACCATTCAAAGTAGTACACTGGTCATATTAAGTGGGTCTTAACAAATAAATATCAGTTTATATATTAGTAAATATTTAAATTTTGGATTGTGGTCTTTTTAGTATTTCTATGAGAGCTAGAGAGGTCATAGGATTTAAATTCCATATATTTAAAATTATTATTGTATTAAAATTTTGGATTGCGGTCCTTTTAGTATTCCCTATATCCATATGATGACTTAATGTTCAATATAGAGAGGATTATATAGAATTTAATGTTACAGTTTTCTCACGGCGACGCGTGGCACTGTGAGATTTCCGTTTTAAGGTATTATATAGATGTTTAAGTTATCGTAAAGTAGTCTTCAACGAAAATAAATATTTGTTTTATTAGCAAGTGTTTTTTCTTCTTCACTCTTTAATTGTTTGAATAATATTTTACTTATTACTAGGTTTGGTGGCACATGCAAGGCATCTGCTTGCATTTATATTTATAATTTTTTTACAATGTGTTTATATTTATAATTATAATTTTGTGTTTTTTTTTTCAACTTATAAGTTATTTAAGACAATTATACTCGATAAAGTGAAACTATTTTTTGCATGTCTATGCAACTCTGATCATGTATTATGTTAACAATAACAATAACAATTAACAAAGCTGGATGCATTTTAATGAAAACCAAATGATTTTTCTAGAAATAAGATACTCCATGAATTTATAAAAGAAACCACACAATTAAACATGTGAATATAAGAATGAAAATACAACAAAATTGAATAATCTATTTGCTATAGAAATTACAACCAAAATGGCATATTTTGTGTAACTCACTTAATATAACAAAGATACAATCAATATCTGTATCACATAATCTACCAAGTACCAAACAACACAAAACAAAATTTAAAAAAGATTTCAACCTCATCAATAACTTATAATTTGATGATAAAGGTTATAATATACCTGGTATATAACATCTTCATTTGCCTCATTAACCAGATTGCAATAGCCCCAATCTAAAGTGTTTCATTGTTTATCCTGCACGTTAATATTATGTTACTTTAGATGTCTAACACAATCAAACAGAAAAATAAAACAATTTAAGAGGTTGTGGTCATTAACGCCAATTAAAATTTGTAAACTAAATTGAGAGCCAAGAAAATTTATGATAAATCTATTAAATGAGTATCTTAGAATCAGATATTAAACACTACATATCAATGTTTAGATCTTATGCACAACTAAAAGAGCTTGAAAGGTTATGGAACTATCTTGAATGGATTTCCCTCAAAACAAGCCTATAATACAATTCAACACCCACGAAACAAAATTCAATTCTAAAAACATAAATCACACAGTAAATTGTTTTTTTTTTGTGTGACATAAACATGATTAATACGAAACAGACAAACTAAGAAACAAAACAAGTGGGAAAGTCATCTTTCCACATCTAAATCCTTCATTCCTTCTAAAGGACAAAGCCATGGAGGCAAGGTTATGGGCCGCTCCATTTGCATTGCGGGAAATAGCCTGGTATTTAAAAACCCCAACCTCCTTGAATACGAATCTTAACATCTTCAAGAACAAAACCAACAGCACTCCATTGGTAACTTTGATCATTCACTACTAATTAACTTTAATAAAAGTATCCAACCACATAACTCCTACGTTCAAATATGTTCTGGGACCGGTTCTCTCCTGAATTCATCTATTTATGGATTCACCCTAAAATATATGAAACTCAATTTAGTATCGATTGAGATAATCCAATAAACTTTATTGTATCCCAAACTTAGAGGCCAAACTGAAATCACTTATCTGGTATATATCAAATGCATATTTCTTCATCTATAACTTTATTTCTTCTTACTTTAGCTATTCTTTCTTTTTCTCTCTAATTATTTCTCTCTAATTATTTCTCTCTGCTTTTTCTTCTTATTTTCTTCTATTTGTCCGAACCTCTCTATTTTCTTTTATTTCTATTTACTTTTTTCTTCCTCTGTTTTGTTTCTCAAAACAGTTCTCTTTCTTTATCTGAATCTTGGTCTCTCTAATCATAATTTTCAATCTCTCGTTTCTCTCTCTCTTGGTTTCTTCTTTCTTTCTCTATTTCTATTTTTTGTTTTGGTCAAATGACCCTTCTTTCGCTCCTCATCAATTTTCTTTATTTTATTTCCTTTTCTTATTTTATATTATTTTTCTTCTCTTTATCCAACCGCTTGCCACCTTCCTGTCTTCTTATTTTATTCTTTTTTAATTCTATATTATTGCCACCTCTCACTAGCTTTTGACACCTCCAATTCTCTTTACCACCTCATTTCATCATGCATTCCCGCGTGTCCCATGATGACATGTGGATGATTTAATTATTTTTCTAATTGATCAGAAACAACCGCTTGGACCTTTTTTTTTAAAATTTTTTTTACTGTCTTTCACTTTACACGCATCCATTGTATAATCCACGAGTCATAAAGTTTCACACAAATTACAATTCCACCCCTGTATAATTCCTTTTTCTTTTTCTTTTTCAACACATTAAATACATATAAAATTATATTTTCATCCCCTGTCCCATTTTACAATTTAAAATAATAATAAAAAAATCCTTATTATACAGTCCCTACTGTGTTACTATTACTAAGACCTATCTATTAAGTAATCTTACAAACTCGAAGTTACACTTGTCATCCGACGTTCAAAGCAAATCTAAGGGACACAACAATTAAAATCTTTTTAAACTCTATCCATTTAGTACATATATAAACCCGAAGAGTTGTAATTGTAATTTTACTTTCCAAAAAAATAAAATGGGTGCTATAATTGAAATCGACAACTCTCTTTTTATACATCTAATATATAAAACAAAATTTTAAAATTTTTCTTTCTAAATGATAGCATGACGACTTATTTGTAATATGCCACATGCATTATCGCTCGGCCCAGTTTTTTGATGAATAAATCTTTTTAGTTTTAGTTTATTTATTTTATTAAAAAAATAATAAATTTAGTAAAAAATCGTATCAATTTTAGATATTACTATATTAGTCACCCAAAAGAGATATTCCAGCTACGTCCTTGCACATCATCTAGTTTTTTTTATTAGGAAAGTTGTACTAACTTCTTGTGGCGTGCACGTGGGTGCTGTGTTTTATAAAATTGTTAATATACGAGTATCTCGGACACAATGTTACTTTAGTGTGACAATGCTATAATTTAATGTAAAATAAAAAAAAACTATGCTCAAATACAATACCAAATATTGTGCCAAATTTAGTACAACAATAAATGTTGTTTTTTCAATTACAAAAATACGATTTCATAATTGTATTGAATGAGTTAATAGTTGACTTTTATAATTTTTAAATAATAAACAAATTATATAAATTGAATGCATTAAATATATTTGTTGACTTTTATAATTTTAAATAATAATAAAATAAAAATAGCATTTCAAATAGAATTATGCATTGGAGTACAATGCTAAAATGATGTGCCAAATATAACATTTTACTATTTTTGTGTCAAATTTAGCATTGGCATATGCATTGGAGATGGTCTAATGAAATTAAATTAGTTATACGAAAAGAAAATCTTAAAAGAAAATAGTAAGTACGTTCATCTTTTAATATTTCTCAATTATGATTAGACAGGCTTAAACGTTTATGGATAGTGTTAACCTGTGTCTTCGTGGCACATGTTAAAAATAGAAAAGTTACAATAAATATAGTGATCGGGTTTCCAATAAAAGAAACTTTTGTGTTTTTAACATGTGTCGTTGATGTCATGTCGTTGCAGTGTCGTCAAAAGATTGAACATTAAGTTCGGCCTTGCAAGTGCACGAGCCACATGGACTAGCATAGCGGCAAGCTAGGATTGTTCCGCAGGAAGGTGAGATTCGTCGACCATCACTAGTTCTAGCTATTATTACAACACGCCAAACGAAATCGTGTGTTTTGTGTGCGGAAAAGTAAATAATAAAATAACTAAATAAATTACATGAATAATATTTACATGGATAGGATGGTATGGAGAGATGGAATGAAATGTATGGATACGCTAAGGAAATGACTCAACCAAATTTTTTTTCCTAATTAAGCATTAGACTCACCTAGTCCCTTAAATGTGCAAGTATATCATAGGCTCATATCCCTTTAATTGATCTCTAATCTCTCTCAATGTCTTAGAAATCACATCCACACAATTGCATGGATTCATTAAGTTCTTTGGGACACACACACACGAGTCATGTACGTCAGCCTAGTGATCTCTCAACTTTCAGGTCAAATACAATGGTTATTTCGTTGGGCATGTAATATGCAACCGTGTGGGCCATATTACAGCCAATAATTCATCCACGAGGCTAATCAAATACGAGATAACAACTAAGTGAAAGTATTAAGAATATGAGATATCCTTATAACACATATGTTATATGTTCGTGTCCCCTTAATTAGTCTCTACCCTCTCTCTCGAGCTCATAGAGATTACATCTATACATAAATGCTTGGATTCATTAAGGACTGTGGGACACACACACGAGCTCTACACGTCAGCTTAGTGATCTCTCAACTTTCTGGTCAAATGTAGAGGATATCACGTTGAGCATGTTAATGCGAACCACACAACATATAACACACAACCTAAATATCATTCACAAGGCGGCTAACCGAGTGAAAACATTAAGCAATGAAATACCCCCATAACTACACAAGCACAAGAGGAATTCAGTTTGTCTTTACTCTAAATAGGATTATGTTTTATCAATCTCCCTAGGATGGCTAAAAATTGGAAAACAGGTTCACCTAACATTAATGTGCAAATAAGTTGATTGTTAAACATTAAGGACATTCAATCTAGGTTAAGGGTTCATTCTCTTGATTGAGGAATTCTTCCAAATCAATTAATCACCTAATTCGGCCAAGGATGGATAATTATGTCTTTAAACAAGACCCTTTAAGCATAAGAATTTGAACCAGAGCCAATTTAACATCTAAATGCTTGAACTGAAACCTTTCCCACTCTTTGGAGCTAAATTCTCTAACGTTCAAATCATTCAATACATGGTATTTTAAGTCATAATCAATCAATCAACAATCATGGAATGCTAAATTACACTACTTCTACATTAAATTACTCTACTCCTAATCCCAGTCATGGACACATATTGATTTAAACTCTCCACACACATTAATATCACAACAAGAGTTTAATTCATGAAATTAACAAAGAGTAAAACATACCCCAAACGAATTTAAACACAAACATACATATATTGCACATGTGAAGGTTTACAATATTCCCAAATCGGGGTTACACATTAAAGAAAACAAGATATACAAAGAAATGAGCAAATAAGAGCAAACACTTAAAGAAAAGTCCCCAAAGATGCTTCTAGCCTTCCTAGTTGTAATTTGGCTCCTAATTCCTTGCAATCTACTCTAAAATAGATGGAGAAAGTGTATAATGGTATTGTGGAGATGTATGGTGAGCTCCCATGGAGGAAAAACCTCTATGGGAGCTTCGATCTCTCCTTATTATGTGAAGAAGGTAAATGAGATGAAGAAGATGGAAGAGAGAAGTGTTTAGGCATGAAAAGGGGAGGAGATGATTCTCATGAGAGGTGAGAAAATGGGGGTATATATAGTGTGGGAAGCGAGGGTTGAAAATTGGGGAGAAAAGACGAGACTGCCCTTGAAGTTGATCGAAAATCGACATGTCAGGTAGCGATCGGAAGTTGGAAACGGTGGCCTGGGCCGCTGTTCTAGACCACCGAACATCTCTGAAGCTCTTCTCGCGGTATGAGAGTTAGTCTGCCGCTGTTCACTTAGATGAATGAACCATGTAACACATTTTGGTACCTTCTGTCCACTTTTTATGGTTCGGTCTGCAGTTCGTCTACGGAACACTGAGATCGGCTGTTGGATTCGGCTGCCAGGACCGCCGTTCCAGACTGCCGAATTGCTTCTTTTGCTTGTTAAGACCGTTTTGACCCCCAAAGCTCTCCAATCAGCCAAAAATGCTTCCAAACTTCACTTTAAGCTCAAATACCTTGAAATATAGAATATATACCTACACAAGGTTCACAAACACATTAAATACCAAAATCTGCTCGAAAATGAGAACAAAAACTAGGAAATGGGGACCTCAAATAGGTGTATAAATCTGTACGATCAGCCCTTAGGGCACAAGTTAACACACCCAACATACATTAATGTAATTGTTATTAAGGTTTTTTTACCACATCATTTGAAGTCAACACTGTTGTATATATATTTATCTTTAACCCCACGAGAGATCTTTCTTACTATGTTTGGATTGGTGGAATATGAGAGAAATGAAAGGAGAGGTAAATGAGGAAAGGAAAGGAAAGGGAAGGAAAGAAAAAGAAAGTGTTTTTAATAATTGATGTTTGGATGGTAATAAATATAAAAGAAAGAAAAAGAAACCAATCCTATTTGGAGGGGAGAAATAAATGAATTCATTTTATTTTATTTACGAAAATGTCATTCTTTCAACATTATGAATACCTAATATTAATAGGGTTAGTTTTGGGATATTGAAAAAATCATTAATTCTGGATTCCTTTCCCTCCCTTTTCTCCTAAAGTTGGGTGAAAACCAAATTGAGTGAAACAAGAAGAAATTATTTCCTTATTTTCCTTCTATTTCCTTCCATTTCCTTTTCTTTCTCTCTCATTTAACAATCCAAACAATTTATTAAAAATTCATCTAAATCCTCTCCTTTCCTTTTTCTCCTATTCCATCAAACCAAACATAGTATTAAAAACAAAACTATAAATCCTAATGGAACAAAGAGGACAATACTTATGGTAGATCTCACAAGTCACAACAATGTTCTCGTGGACGTAATGCATAGTTACAATTCACTTAATTAATTTTTTTTTTCTGATATATTACAATATTTCGGGATTGGGGGAGGGGTATGTCTCAAACCCACGACCTTTTAGATGTAGGGTGTAAGGTGGGATTTGGATCCTCTCATCACCTCATCTTGTCCTCACTTTTGCATCACCTAAATCAATTGTCTTGATTAATTCTATTTTTGGTAGAGTGAAAACATAAAAATTAAATAGAAATAATTCAGACCATTGACTTGCTATATTAGACATGTGGCAGTAGATTATGGAATAAACCTCTTAAGGGAAAAAAAATCTCACTTAATTAACCTTATCTTATATCACTTAATTAATTCATATATGGAATAAACCTCTTAAGGAAAAAAGAAAATCTTGTTAATGTATCACGTAATTAATTTAATTCATTTATGGAATAAATCTCTTTAAGAAATGTCATATAATTGGAAGCAAAACTAAAATTACAGTTTTCGTACCCATGTATATAGTAATAATTTTTATAAATATAGTTGTTTCCTTAGGTCAAAAAAAATTATATAAATATAGTAACACATATATAATTTTAATGATATATCTATATATAGTAGTATACTTGTATATAAGAACATCTCCAATATAAAATGGTTTACATATTAATAATTGTTGACATGACAACAATGTCAAGAGATTTGCTTCCTATGTGGTATAAATATGGACTTGAGAGACAATCAATTTAAAATTTGGTCTCTAATGCATATATTTAAAACACATTTTGTGTTAATGACGTGTTCAATTTTATTTCTTATTTTCTCTTTTATTTTATTTCCTTATCTAAATAGATGAAAAATTAATATCAATTTTAAATGTTTGATGAATCAACCTAAAAAAGGGTTGTGTAACAGGCCGTCTAAAAGTAGACGGTCATGTTGACAATGTCTGATATTTTTTTTGTCACGTCATCTTTTTTTTTTGGAAGAAAGTTTTTGTCGTGTTATTAGAGCATCTCCGATGCAAGCGTGGCTTGTGAAAAAAAGAAATGACACATAAGATAAATAGACATTCTGTTAATAATTGTGTCTCCAATGCAACTGTGTATATTCAACCTTAAGTTGACGTGGCAAAAAAAAAACATTGTCAACATGACCGTCCACTTTCAAACGGTCTGTTGCATAGCCCCTTTTTAGATTGACTCAACAAACATTTAAAACTGGCATTAATTTTTCATCTATTTTTTGTAAGGAAGTAAAATAAAAAAGAAAATAGGAAATAAAATTGAACACGTCATTAAAACAAAATGTGTTTTAAATGGAAGCATTGAAGACCAAATTTTAAGTTGATCGTCTATCAAGTCCATATTTATATCACATAGGAAGTAAGTCTCTTGATATTGTTGTCATGTCAACAATTATTCATATACAAGATATTTTTGCATTGAAGATGCTCTAACAAAACGTCTATTTATCCTACATGACACCTTTTTTTTTTCACAAGTCACGCTTGCATCGGAGATGCTTTAATAACACGACAAAAACATTCTTCCAAAAAGAAAGTTGACAAAAATAGTTGATAATTAAATGTTAAGGACAGAAACTAATGAACTATATACTATACAGAATTACAAACATTTTTTATTTGAAAGGAAAAAATCCAGGCTTGATTATATTTTGCTCCTCTATATAAGTGGGAAACAGAGTCCTGAAATTTTATCTTATCATATCAAAGTTGTTTACTCTGGTATGTTACTTCGCTGTGCCAGTAAGCCGCATTTTTATCTAAGATCTATTTTTTTGAGTCTTTTATTTGTTTATTAATGCTTTTTTTTTTCAAGTACTCTTGTAGTTTTTAGATTACTTATATTACGATTCTTTAGTCAGATTGCTTACTTCTGACATCTGACTATCAAGAAGTTATTGATCTAGACTAGATATCACTCCTATGATATTATTGCATTAGATATCTCTATGTTGTAAACTATTTTTCAAACTAAATATGTTCTAAATGAATTTAGAAATCAGAAGATTTTATATACATATATATATATATATATATATATATATATATATATGCTAGTAGATTGATAATGAATATATTATGCATGGCAGGCAACCAGTGAGAGGAAAATGATGATGGGATTATTCAGACAAGCACTCATTCTTGTGGCCACCATAGCAGCAGCACTTCACAAACAAATCCAGATTGCAGAAGCCATTGACATTGGCGTTTGCTACGGAATGCTAGGAGACAATCTCCCACCTGCAACCGACGTTGTAAACCTTTACAAAAAATACGGCATTGAGAAGACGAGGCTCTTCGATCCCAACCCGGCAGCACTCAATGCTCTAAGAGGAAGTCATATCTCAGTCATTCTAGGTATAAGAAATGAAGATTTACCTAACTTAGCAGCTAGCCAAGCTGCAGTGACGGCATGGTTTTCGACAAACGTTGAGCCCTACCTCAAAGACATTGAATTCTCAGTTATAGCTGTTGGCAATGAAATCATCCCAGGAGTCTACGCCCAAAACATCTTGCCTGTGATGCAATTTCTGCAAACCATCCTCCACGATAAGGGTCTGACCGGTATAAAAGTCTCGACTGTGGTGTCTGCGGCCACTTTGGGAAGCTCTTACCCCCCTTCAAGTGGCGCATTCACGCCAGAGGCAAGCGGTACACTGAAAGGTGTTCTGACTTTTTTGTCCCAACAGGGATCACCCCTTTTGATCAATATTTATCCTTATTTCGCCTACGTGAGTGATCCGGTTAACATTCGATTGGATTATGCACAATTCACTGCAACTGAACCTATTGTTACGGACGGGAGCTTGAGTTATTACAACCTGTTTGATGCAATTGTTGATGCTTTCTTCTCGGCCATGGAAAAAGAGGGTGTGAGTGATGTGGATGTTGTTGTCTCTGAGAGTGGTTGGCCTTCTGCTGGTAATGGTAATTTCACAACTCCGCAACTGGCTGCAACGTACAACAAGAATTTCATGAATCATGTCACCAGTAATAAAGGAACGCCGAAAAGACCAAATGCTTACATAGCAGGGTTCATTTTCGCCACCTTCAATGAGAACCAGAAACAACCTCCTGGTGTGGAGCAAAATTTTGGCCTTTTCTACCCAAATATGCAACCTGTTTATCCTGTATTTTCTTAATCTTCCGATAATCAAACTAATGAATTACGAACATAAACTAGTTTATATTAATATAATAAACAATTAATTTTATCTTTTAATGTGTTGTCTGTCCATGTCCACGCAATTAAAGCAAATTATTTGTTCGTAGTCTTACATCATTGCATATGGTGACTTTTGTTATTCTTATTGGAGAAAAAATATAGTCGAAGAAAGTTACATAATAATTTTTTTTTTTTACACAGTTAGATAGTCATTTAGTGTGCCCTAAGGCTAAAGTTAATATGAACCTAATTTTATAGATAAAGTTTTTAATATAACAGATGCATCCATATTGTTATTGATAATTGTTACATATATTTCTTTGTTATACATAAATATAACATATATTGATTGCTAGTGTACGTATGCCATAGCCCCCAAACAAAAAAAATGATTAAAAATCTCTTAAAAAATTTATATATTTAATTTAATTTAATTTTTTAATTTTATTTTCCCCACCCGAATAAAATTTTCTAAACTTATAGTCATTACTAATAGAGCCATCCCAAAGAATTCTCACAACACCCATTTTTTTTTAACCTTAACTATGAAAGTGACTTTGACTTAGGGGTTTATGATGGTTTAGGCATTAATAAATCATTAGGGGTGTAGAGATAAGTAGTTTTTTTTAAAAAAAAAAAGAAAAAAAAGAAACATGAATAATTATCTTGTGTGTAGACATGACCGCAGTTCAGTTCAAATAGTGGAACCGAACCGTAACCGTGGAAAAAAACCAGAATCGGAATCAGAACCGTGAGCCTTAAGGTTCCGGCCTTAAGGTTCCGGTTCCGGTTCCGGTTCTTTAAAAAAAACCGGCCTGGAACCGGCAGTTCGATTCCGGTTCCAAACAACTTTAAAAAAAATTTACGATTTTTTCTCTCTCTCTCTATTTCATTCTCTTTTTTCTAGATCTCTCTTCTCTCTTTCTTTCTTTCATTTTTCCAAAATCCACAGATCTATGATCCATCCTCGATCCATCGATCAATTCCATCCACATGCATATATTCCTGTCTCTATTCAATTCCAGAATCCACAGATCCAATCCTCCATAGATCAATTTCATCGATCTCTCTCCTCCACAAATTCCATCGATTCCATAGATCCATATACGAAGAAGCTGAGCCACTGAGGAAGACGAAGAAAGAAGGAAGAAAATGATGGCCACTGTGTGTGGGTGTGTGTGTCACAAGTGTGTGAGAACCGAGAGAGAGAGAGAGAGATGAAACGGTGTGTGTGTGTGTGTCTCACAGTGAGAGAGAGAGAGAGAGAGAGAGAGAGAGAGAGAGAGAGAGAGAGAGAGAGAGATAGATAGATAGATAGAGATGAAGCCATGAGCCCATGAAGGTAATTTGAGGAAATCTAAGTTAGGGAGATTTGGATTGAGAAAATCTGAGTTGAGGAGATTGGAGTTGTGAAATTGTTATTTGAGATTTGGGTAGACATGGGGAAAATCTGGGTTGGGGAGATTTGAAGATTTTGGGTTAACTGATAAGTGTTATTGAGGTTTAAAAAAAAAAAGGAACCAAACCATCAGAAACCGGGGAACCGGACCGGAAACAGAACCTCCTCCAAGCGGTTCAGATTTCAGTTCCGGTTCTAGGTCCCCTGGAACCGAAACCGAAACCGACGGTTAGGAACTGAAACCGAACCGCGGTCATGTCTACTTGTGTGTAGAGATTAAATAATCAACTATTTTTTTTAAACGGCAAAATTTATTCATAAAAATGTCAAGTAAGCCAAGAAGAACTACAAACACATAAGCCGAGAGACCAAGAAAAGCAAAACAAGCCACAAAACCCATAAACACAACAAGAAGCCAACACAAGATCCCACCAACCACAAAAAGGCTACAACCCAACCACTAATGAACTCCTCATGAAGAAAGGAAACCATATCCAATCTAAAAATTGAGCAGCAGGTGTCTTAAAGAAACTCCAAAAGGTATCACCATTGACCCACTATTTAAGAGAGTGCATGTGAGAGGCGAGAGATACAAGAAGCCATTCAAGCCAAAAACAAAGAAAAACATTGCAACTGCAGTGAGATCACATCACCAAAATTACCACAACACCAGTAAAACAAAACCCCTGATAATTAGGGCACATAAGGCTTGAGTTTTTGGACCAAATTTCTCACCAAATCATGAAACCTTGTATCATTCTCCTTCTTCCTACTATTGATTATCTCAAGCATCTCATTTTTCTTCCCATTGAATTCGAAGCCAAGGGCCATACCTTTCTCCAAAACCTTCACAATCTCTTCCTCAAGACTCCACCCCACCTTGTTCTTTACCTCTCAAATTTGATGCTGAATTTTGTCATAAACACTAGAACTCCTAGTTTTCAAAGTATGACTCTTGAGCTCTCCCTCAACACAGACTGAAAAACCACCCATCAGGCCTGATGGGCCTTTCTTTGATCCAGCCTCTGTTAAGATTTTCTTTAAATTCACAAGTCTATCTCTCAAGCCGGCCCCTTTTATGAAAATCGAATTTAGACTTGCGCCCCTCGAAGGTTGTATATTCCAAACCGACCCCTTCCTAGGTTCAAAATCATGAGAAAATGAACTGAAACCTCTCGCACAGTCCCTATTAACATTAATAAAAATAGGATTCGCTCCCCTCACTTTATAATCTCAATTCCAACACCTTTTCCTCTTGTCAATATCACATATATCAACATCCTTATCTGTTTTTTTTTTCCTTTTTTTAAGATTAATAACGGTGTGGTCCCCCACCCTGTTGTTCTTTCCAATTTTATAAATAAGCTTCCCATCACCTTTACTTGACAACTTTTCATGAGAACACGGCTCCCCATCACTTTTCTTGACATCTTGTCCTTATGCTTAGGTTGTCCCACATTCCTAAACCCATACTTACCTCCTTCCACGTGATCACAGACACAAGAAGGGGAGTCCCTATCACATTTCCTTGATATCAGGTCAAAAATCACCTTATCCGGAGAAGGATCCACAACCCGTTGAGTACCCATCGGAATCAAGCCCAACAAGTTTTCCAACCAAGGGAGATAGTCTGGAACTGGATCCTCGGAAACCTAAACAAATAGAAAATTATTCCTATCTCTATCTTGATCTTCTTAAGACACGTCCAATCTTGAGGAACTTGCACTAAACCTATCCCTCTATCTAATTTTCTCTTAGATTGAGTATCCTGTTCAACGGTAAGATGTTCTCCAATCATCCCACCCATCTTCATAAAAAACGCAGTACTCCAGCACTTCAAAGGAACCCTGAACAATTAATCCACACCAACCTTGATTTAGGAATAAAAGTTGCATACCACTCCTCCATAGACTCAAAACAATCATCTCAGAAAAAATTATTTTCCATGAAAACTCCCTTCTCATAAACTGATTCAAAACACCATAGAATGTTCTTATCCCCTAGATAAGAAGAATGGAACGAGAAACCTCTCGAAATCAAACGTGAATTCACGTTGGACAAATTAAGGAACTGATTAGAACTCATATAGCACACTTAGAAAGCCATTCATTATCATCTATACTCTAGGACATGACCTTGTCCTCCACAACCACTTTCGTTCCCTCCTTACAGCGCCTCACCTGATAGCCATTAACCACCTCCGTGAAAGACTGTAGCCTATGTTGTTCTCCCTAGCTGCAGTCAGCTTTTCCGTCCACCTTTATTGACTCACCAGCCACCATGCTTAAACCACCCTTTCTCGCTGCCGAGGACCGACGATTACACCACCCATACGAAGCTATATTTGAAGCTATAAGCCCTCCAAAGATGATCCTTCCATTCACCCTGTTTGCCACCTTGTTGGCCTCCTCTCAAGTCTCAAACCTCACAAACGCAAAAACTCCTCTTCTATAGTTGTTTTTCGCTAAGAGAAACACATCTCTCACTCTTCCAAAAGATTTGAAAACACTCCACAAACAAGTTGAATCCACTTTGGGTTTCAAGTTATCAACAAAGATTACAAACAAGCTTTCTCTAAAATATCTTCTCACAACTTGGCCGGAATCTCTTAAATTTTCTTCACCATGGCCGAGAGACTTGGAGCCTCTCTCTCTAACTATTAAATTTTTAAGGGGGGTATTTGAGTGTTGTGTAAATTTTTTAAGCGTGGGAATAGAACCACTCTAATAATTATGTTAAAATCATTTCTATACAAATATATATATATATATATATATATATATATAATAATTTTGTTATTCATCATTGACGTACGAATCGTAAATTTATAATTATTAATATATAATGTTGAAACCATAAATACTTTTAAAAGAGTGATTCTGCCATGCTATATAAGCAAGGGTTCGAAAATTATATAACACCTTTTTTGATGTAGAATTTTAAGATATTGATTTTGCCACAGTAACTATTTTGAATTTTGTTTTTTCAAAATCCTCCATTGATGGAGGTCTCCATCAACGGAGATGAAAGTCCTTCATTGGAGGTCAATTCAACATTTGAGAAAACGTATTTTGACATCAATTATAGTTGCTTGTGGATCTAGGTTCTCTTTTCTACATATCTAAACTTGTGTTATCTTATCACAAGTGAAGCTTGTATTAATGTATCGCAAGTCCTTCAAACCTCAACACAATTCAGATCAACATCCCTGCTTAGTTTCTGTTCACATTCTCATCGGTCATCACAAGTAATTCTTTCAAAACACAGTATTTACAATTGGGAAGAAATGAATGAAACCTATAGTAAAGAGAGGCTGACTTTGATATATTAACAATGAAAACCTATCAACTATATTTCCATTTCTTGTATACACATTCGATTGGCAAAAATCGGCCTCCGATGGAAATCAAATTGACCTCCAATGGAGGTCTAAAGGAAAAAGAGGAAAAAAATTCATTTTTGTCCAGAAAATCTCAGAAATTGTAAAAAGTTTCGAAAACTACAAAAAAGTCTGGAAAAATTTCATTTCTGCCTAGAAAATCTCGGACACTACTAAAGTCTTGAAAATTTTTATTTTTACCTAGAAAGTCTCGGAAATTACCAAAAGTCTCAGAAAATTTCATTTTTACTAGAAAGTCTCGGAAATAACTAAAAAGTCTCGGAAACTACCTGAAAAGTCTCGAAAATGCCTAAAAAGTTCTAGAAATTACTTGAAAAGTTCCAGAAATACACGAAAAGTCTCAAAAAATATGAAAAGTTTCGAAAATACCTGAAAATCCTCAAAAATTTCCGAGACTTATTAGACAAAAATAAAATTTTCCAATTTTTTTTTTCATTTTCATCTTCATCGACCTCCAATGGAAGTCGAATAGACCTCCAACCTCAAACCTTCAATTATTTCGATTTCAACCTCCAATAGTTCCCCTATTTGAGGTAGACATGACTCCAGTTCGGTTAAAACCGACGAACCGAACCGGAACCGCCACCAAAAAATCAGAACCGGAACCAGTTGTTTCGGTTCCGGTTCTAGAACCGAACCAGAACTGGTACCGGGGCGATTCCGGTCTCGGTTCCAAATTGTGTGGAACTGTCCGGTTCGAACCGGACTGGAACCAGCGGTTCCGCACAATATATATATATATATATTTTTCACTTTCTCTCTCTCACTTTCTTTCACTTTCTTTCTTTCTTTCTCACTCACTTTCTTTCTCTCGCCCAGATGATCAGATCTCTCTAAGACTCTATATCTTTCTTTCTCTTTCTTTCTTTTTTCTTCTTCTTCCCGTCGACGTCTCGACGACGGCCGATCTCCACGGCACCATCGAGAAGACTGCAGATGAAGACAGACGAAGAAGATGACATATGAAGAAGTTGCGGAAGATGAAGAAGAAAGAAGAACAAGAAAGAGGAAAGAAGAAAGAAGAAGAAAGGAGAAGATGATGATCGATCCACAGCCGAAAAATCTGGGTTGATTTGGGTTGATTTGGGAGAGAGAGAGAGAGATGAAGATCTAGGTTGAGAGAGAGATGTGTTCACTGTGTTGTGTTGATTTGGGGATGTATTATGTATTTGTGTTCACTGTGTTGTGTACTTGTGTTGATTTGTGAGAGTGAGTGACGTGAGTGAGTGGGTTTTTTTTATAAAAAAAATTTGAGAACTGAGCCGCCGGAACCGCCAGATTGGAACCAGAACCGAAATCTCTGAAGGCCGGTTCCTGTTCCTGTTCGGTTCCGGTTCCGGCAGTTCCGGTTCGGTTCCGGTTCCCCTTTTCCCGGAACCGGAACCGGAACCGAACAGGAACAGGAACCGGCGTCATTTCTAATTGGATGTTTGTTCAAGCTCCAATGGAAACCGATGAAGAAGATGAAAAAATGAAAATAAAAAATTGAAAAATTGAAAAGTAAATAAAAAAATATATGTAAAGTAAGGGCTTTTTTAGAAGTTCACTTACTTTGGTATTTTTAAAACTTAAGTTATTAAAGTGGTGACACTCGTGAAACACCAACTCAAAAGAATGACAAAATCACCTATTTCCACTATAAACAATACATAGTAGTATATATTTTTTATGGTTAGAAACTTAGAATAGACCGTACTAAACATGATCAAATTGTGGATTTAATGGCTTCTGATCAGGGCCGGTCCTGAGATATTGGGAGCCCGAGGTGAACTATAAAAATGAGGCCCTCGATCCTCTATGTATATTTACTTAATTTTTTTTTCTTTAGAAAATAGTAAATACTTATAAAAATCAATATAATAGCTAAAATCAAGACTGCAACATAACCACATGGCGAATAAAAAGTCACCGAAATAAAAATGTTATAATTACATCAAATAATGTATCATGTTAACATTACCCATCTCACATTTTTAGAAGTAAAAGTACTAATTAAGTATCATGTATCATGTATCATGAGTTGCAAAAGCCTTCTCACTTTCGCTATTGATTATTAAATATTTTATTATTTTTATTAATACTATTTTTTTTATTAACTCTTTAGACTGTCTGAATTATAATATAAATGTTTAAGTTATCGTAAAGCAGTCTTCAACGAAAATAAATATTTGTTTTCTCAGCAGGTGTTTTTTCTTCTTCGCTATTTTATTGTTTGAGTAATATTTTGCTTATATAAAACAAAAATCTAAAAAATTTCATTCTAAATGATAGCATGACGACTTATTTGTAATATGCCATATTATGGCTCGGCCCAGTTTTTTGATGAATAAATCTTTTTAGTTTTAGTTTATTTATTTTATTAAAAACAATACTAAATTTAGTAAAAAATTCATATCAATTTTAAATATTAGTCACCCAAAAAAGATATTGTTAATATAATGAAATTAAATTAGTTATACAAAAAGAAAATAGTAAGTACATTCATCTTTTAATATTTCTCAATTATGATTAGATCTGTTTAAACGAATATGGATAGTTTTAACCAATGTTATCAGGACACATGTTAAAAATACAAAAATTACTATAGAAGGAAAGTCAACTGCAGTATTTATTGTATTGTTACAATAAATATAGTGATTGAGTTTCCAATAAAAGAATTTTTTGTGTTTTTAACATATATCCTTAGGATATAAGTTAAAACTACGCAACATATATTAATGAAATTGTTGTTAAGGTTTTTTTCCCACATCATTTGAAGTCAACACTGTTGTATACATAAATAAGTTATCTTTAACCCCACAAGAAATCTTTTAGAAACAAAACTGTAAATCCTAATGAAACAAAGCGGACAATACTTATGGAAGATCTCACAAGTCACAACAATGTTCCCGTGGACATAATGCATAAATTACGATTCACTTAATTAATTTTTTTTTATTTGTTATAATATTTCGGGATTAGGGGAGGGTTATGTCTCAAACTCACGACCATGTAGGTTTAAGGTGGGATTTGGATCCTCTCATCACCACATCTTGTCATCACCTTATACCAACCTAAATCAATTTTCTTGATTAATCCTATTTTTGGTAGGGTGAAAACATAAAAATTAATAATTTAGATCATTGACTAGCTATATTAGACACTTGCCAGTATCTTATCTCACTTGAGGGGGTTGGACTTATTAGTCAACCTTATCTTATCTCACTTAATTAATTCATATATGGAATAAACCTCTTAAGGGAAAAAAATCTTGTTAATGTATCACGTAATTAATTTAAGTCATTTATGGAATAAATCTCTTTAAGGAATGTCATATAATTGGAAGCAAAACTAAAATTACAGTTTTCGTACCTATGTATAGAGTAATAATTTATATAAATATGTTTGTTTCCTTGGGTCAAAAAAAATATATAAATATCGTAACACATAAAATTTTAATGATATATCCATATATAGTTGTATATAATAACACGACAAAAACATTCTTGCAAAAAAAAAAAGTTGACAAAAATATTTGATAATTAAATGTTAAGGACAGGAACTAATGAACTATATACTATACAGAATTACAAACATTTTTTATTTGAAAAGAAAAAATCCAGACTTGATTAGGATACTATATTTTGCTTGCTGTCAGCCTCTATAAGTAGGAAACAGAGTCCTGAAATTTTATCATATCGTATCAAAGTTGTTTATTTTGATATGTTACTTCGCTGTGTCAGTAAGCCGTATTTTTCTCTAGAAATCTATTGTTTTGAGTCTTTTATTTGTTTATTAATTTTTTTGTTTCAAGACTTCAAGTACTCTTGTAGTTTTCAGATTACTTATAATACGATTCTTTAGTCAAATTGCTTAGTTCTGAAATCTGACCATCAAGCCGTCATTGATCTAGACTAGATATCACTCTTATGTTATTATTGCATTAGATATCGGGTAAACTTCAAAACTAACCATAAAATTAGTGGGTTTATTAAATTTAGTTAGAATTAGTAAAGTTATTGATTTTACCAAAAAATTCCCTTTTGGGGTAAAAGTGCCCTTCATTATAAAAGAATTAAAAAAAATGAATTAATAAAACAAAAGAGAGAAGGGAGATCATGAAAAGAGAAGGGAGAGAGAGAGAAGGGAGATCGTGAAAAGAGAGAAAAGAGAGAGAGAAGAGAGAAACCCTAGAATTTGAATTGAAAGACAATCGACCAAGAGGCAATCGACCGGCGGACTTGTGCAGCATTTCCGGCGTGACGAGAGGCAATCGACCAGCGGTGTGTGCAGCGTTTTCGGCTTTTGCGGCCAGACCCAGTGCGGCGGCGCTTGTATGACCAAGAGACGAGTGAGAGACAACTGAGATACCCAACCCCGACCGGAGAGACGACGGAGAGACGAACGAGAGTGGCGTCGGAGAGACCTAACCGTCAAAGAGGTACAACTTCATAATCATTGGAAAATCCCTAATCTATTCTCTCATGTTTTTTTTTTCTTTTTATGTTTTGGTCAATTGCATGAAAAAATGAATTGATCTTATTAGTATTGCCTAGTAGTTGTGAGATTTTGTTTCCATTGTGTATGATTCATGTTGGAGATTTTTCTGAATCTGGTGTGAAGTTATTGGTAGTTTGGTGGTGGTGATGATTGTTTGTGAATCTGGTTGATGGAATTTTGGTGTTGATTTTTTTACTTTTCTAATTTCTGGGTTTGGGTTGAGCTTTAGTTTGGGTTGATGATGATGATTTTCGGTTTGGGTTTAAATTTTGAGTATGATATTCTTATATAATTCATGTTGGAGGATTTTTTAAGCAATTTTAATTTTTGTTGTCTTGAATGATGTCACTGTATAGTCTGATTACTGATTTGTTTTGTTTGCATCTAATCAAATCTGAGCTGCGCTTCGATACCTTTTGGATCCATTAACTGTTTCTATGATTTAGTGCAATAGTGGGATTTATTTTTTCAATTCCTATGATAACTTGATTTAATACAGTTGAAATTATGCTTTGTATAGTTGTATAGTTGTAGAGTACTGTGGGTATATTACTCATGTTATGTTTGAATTCGATTTATGAAACAAACTAGTATTGCGTGTGTTATGAATTCTACACTTTCTTTTCAATGAAACATTCTTTTTGATTTCTCTCAAAAGAAAAAAAAGTTGGATGCTCCTTTTTCAATTCCTATGATAACTTGATTTAATTTGCTGCTCTTGGAATTTAATATTCTCTTTAATATTGTTGGTTTTATAAAAAGAGGGGTTACTTGATTTTTGTGCATTTATATTGTAATTTAGAAATTAAGCTTTATTTCCTATTATAAAATGTCTTATATTTGTAAGGAAACCGGAATATTTTACTTATAGATGCCAGGTAGATGTTCAACAAATAGCTGTCTTGCTTCAAATTCGAATTAAAGATATTTTACTTAATATAGTTGTCATAATTTTTTTTTTAGAATTCATACCAAACTCCAAATTTGAATTAAATTTGTTCAAATTTGAATTAAACTACTTAATGGCTTGACTGCAGTAGCTGCACTTATTTGTTCACTGCTTGGAATTAAATTTACATATTTTTAAGGCTTCTAGGGTTAGGTTTTGTAAATTGGATGAGATATGTGGTTGGATTTTTGTGATTGTGTGTGGTTGGATTTTTCCAGCTGCATTGTTGCGGTTTCTGAGATGGTGGTGATGTTTTTTGTAGCTATCGAATGGCAATTGAGTTGGAAATAGGTGTGTTTAATTAGGTTGGAAATATGCATGTGTTTAATTGAGCTGGAAATAAATGTGTGTTTAATTGGGTTGGAAATAGGTTTTTGTCTTTATACCTTTATTGGATTTGCCATGTGAACGAATAGCCGGTTAGTTTCATTTGTTGGATTGTTGGATTTTGTACAATAGAGCAGGTGACTTTGGGTTTGAGGTTCATTTGGTGGATTGTTGGTTGGTCAATCATTTTGGAATTTATTGTGAACATTTGAAATATGTGATGAATTTTAATTGTTTAGTACTTGTGTGTTTAATCGATCAATAACACTGATGTGTTTAATTGAGCTTTGGTGTGTTTAATTGTTTGGTACTAGACTACTAGTGTGTTTAACAATAACACTGGTGTGTTTAATTGTTTAATACTAGTGTGTTTAATTTAGGTTTGGTGTGTTTAATCGAGGTTTGGTGTGTTTAATTGTTTAGTATTTGTGTGTTCAATTGTTTAGTACCATTAACACTGGTGTGTTTAATTGATGAGTTCTGGTGTGTTTAATTCTTTAGTGCTGGTGTGTTTAATTGTTTTGTACTTGTGTATTTAATTGATCAAGAACACTAGTGTGTTTAATTTAGTTATGGTGTGTTTAATCGAGGTTTGGTGTGTTTAATTGTTTAGTATTGGTGTGTTCAATTGTTTAGTACCATTAACATTTGTGTGTTTAATTGATGAGTTTTGGTGTGTTTAATTGTTTTGTAATTGTGTGTTTAATTGATCAATAACACAAATCCAAAATGCAATTGGTATCGTGTTACCTAGTTATGTTCGGTTATGGTATCGTGTGACCTAGTTATTACATATTGTAGAAACCGGTATCCCGTGCACATTTCTCTTGGTGTCATTTTTTTGTATCTTGACATCATCATCAAAAATCACTAATTAAGTGGCATTTTTTTGTATATTGGCATTGTAGATTCAAGAATTGCTTGTTCAAAATGCGGGTATGTTTCAGAATTGAAGATGTGGTGATGCTGGTGGATGGAGATAAATCGGATCATCATATGGATTATTGAGTTTGATTATTTTGTCTGTAGGGATAATCTTCTTCTATATGCACCAATTGGAAAATTGTATGGGATGTGTTGTAGAACCTATTTCCTTTCTAAATTTTATGGGATGTGTAGGTAATTTTGTTCAAGTTTTATTGGCGGTGTACTTTGGATTTAGTTTCTTTGAAAAAAGAAAAAGAATACATAGTTTGTTGGTTTATTAATGCTTACTTAAAGAATACATAAATTTGCAAACTGTGATCATGTAACGAAAAATAATTATCAAATGTATTGTGTCCAAGGGCTTTGTTTGTGTTTTTGTCTAGGAACTTGGGTGAGTCACAACCCTGATATCAATTAGGAAAAATTTCCCCAAAAACACTTCTTTTCGGCATTTAATCAAGCATCTCATATTACATGGCAGTAATTTACAAAATCAATATAGCATTTTCATGGCATCACCGTATTTTACATAATCCACAACATTCAAAGTTTGTGGGATAGAACTTTGACAAACTTTTTCACCAATCTCGTAAAGTTCTCTATCCATTTTCCATCATAAGTGATTATCAATTTTGATGGGTACATTCCTATATGTCAACAAATAAAAATCTCACAATTAGATTGAAATTTATTAAACCCGTCACACATTAAACACGGTTCATGTATTAAAACTAGTGTGTTTAATTGATTTGGTAGATAAATAAATGGTGTGTTTAATCTCTGAGAAAACACACCGATGTTAGTTCTCGGTGTTTAAACACACTGATGTGTATTAAAACACACACCAGGTGTCATCAATTAAACTCACACGTAAATCATTAATTAAACACACACACACACACACACACACACACACACACAAGTTCACACACACACACACACACAAGTTCACATCAATTAAACACACACACACACACACACACACACACACACACACACACACACACACACACACACCAGTTCACATCAATTAACACACACAAGTAATTCATCAATTCAAGACACACCAGTTCAAATCAATTAAACACACTATCTCAAATCAATTAAACACACCAATTTTTAATCTCAGAATTCATCAATTAAACACATCATCTCAAATCAATTAAACACACCAATGTAAATCAATTAAACACACTAGTGTTTAATCTCTGGTGTGTTTAATCTCTGAATTTATCAATTAAACACACATCGGTTCACATCAATTAAACACATAAGTTCAACCCAATTAAACACACACCTGCTAAAATTAATTAAACACACCAGCTCATATCAATTAAACACACCAGTGTTTAATCTCTAGTGTGTTTAATCTCTCAAATCAACCAAATTAAACACACCAGTTTGACCCAATTAAACACACCAGTTCGACCAAATTAAACATACTAGATGTCATCTTCTTCAACCCAAGTTCATGGCATCTACTGCAAATGAAAACCCAATCTATTTCATGCTTTTTAAACTAATTAAACAAAGGTTTCGAATACATACTTCGAGAAGAATGACCAGATCCAGCTCGATTTACAACTAGAAAGCTCCACAACAATTCCGTAAAATCCGATTTGTGTAGTTTAAGCCAATGTGTAGTGGGGTGAGAGAGAAACCCGAGAGAAAGAAGATGGAAGTTGATTTGTGCATGAGAGAAGAGATAGCAATAGGTTTTAGGTGTGAGAGAAGAGAGAAATAGTTGTGTTAATGGCTTGAGAAAAAGGAGAGAGAGAGAAGAGAATGGGGTGAGAAAAATGAGAGAGAGAGAGAGAGAAGAGAATGGAGTGAGAAAAAGGAGAGAGAGAGAGAGAGAGAGAGAGAGAGAGAGAGAGAGAAGAGAGATTCGTGAGAGATAAAAGAGATTGAGAAGGGACAATTTCACACAACAAATAAAAAGTAAAAGGAAAATTGGAAAATGAGGGTCAATTTTGTCTCTTCAAGGCAAAGTTTGGTAAAAACAATAATAATACTAATGTTGGGTAAATTTAATAAAGCTCTTAATTTTTTGACTAAAAAAACCTATTTGCTCTTAGATATCTCTATATATGTTGTGAACTATTTTTCAAACTAAATATGTTATAGTGAAGTTAGAAATCAGAAGATTATATATATGCTAGTAGATTGATAATGAATATATTATGCATTATATTATGCATAATTTATTATGCATGGCAGGCAACCGGTGAGAGGAAAATGATGATTGGATGATTCAGACAAGCACTCATTCTTGTGGCCACCATAGCAGCAGTTCTTCACAACCAAATCCAGATTGCAGAAGCCATTGACATTGGCGTTTGCTATGGAATGCTAGGAGACAATCTCCCACCCTCAACCGACGTTGTAAACCTGTACAAAAAATACTGCTTTAACAAGATGAGCCTCTTCGATCCCAACCCAGCAGCATTCAATGCTCTAAAAGGAAGTGGAATCGCAACAGTGATGCTAGGCATAAGAAATGAAGATTTGCCAAACTTTGCAGCTAGTCCAGACACATTGACAGCATGGTTGACGACAAACGTTGAGCCTTACATCAAAGAGAACAACCTTACAAATATCCGAATCATCACTGTTGGTAATGGAATCATCCCCGGACCCTATGCCTAAGACATTTTACCTGTGATGTAGTCTCTGCAAAACCTCCTCCAGTCTAAGAATCTGCATGAGATAAAAGTCTCATTGATGTAGCGGAAGCTCTGTCGAGAAAAACCTGCAAGAAACAAATTGAAAACAACCTACTAACGCTCCGTTGATTCGCGTACGAATACCGGATTATTGGGCTTCAAGTTCGTTGATTCACAAGGAATACCGAAATTGGGAGATAATTAGAGAAACTCTAAATTTTATAAATCAAAAACTGTCTAGCCTTTCGGCTTACATGATTATTTAAAGCAAACAAATCCTAACCCTAATCGTATTCTTTACAGAACAAGAAAACGACCCTAAATACGAAAAATTACTAAAAAAGGAAAAATTGAGATTAATGCAAAAACTAATACTATTAATAATCCTAAGCAAGCCGGAATTGACGGAAGTCGATTCGGACTTGGAAAACTAAAAATATGGCAAAAACGGAACTTTCCTAAAACGGCAAAAACGGCCTTTTCAGGAACTAAACAATGGAATTTAAGTAAACAATGGTATGCCTCACGACCAAAGGTCGTGACTTCTGAAGATCTCGCCGAAACGCATCAACTGTGAAAAATTCACATCATTCCAACTCTGTTGCCCGGACTAGTAGGAATGAAATGTCCTTTTTTCTTGGTCTTTTTCCTATCCAACCCCTCCATATATTACAATGCCATGTAATCTAATGCTGCTGCATCACTCATGAACTGTGTTGTTGGGGACACTTTGGGAAGCTCATACCCGCCTTCGAATGGCGCATTCAAACCAGAGATAAGCGGTTAGCGGTATAATGAAAGGTATTCTCAACATTTTATCACAAACGGCATTACCCCTTTGTATCAAAGTTTATCCTTATTTCGCCTTCGCGAATGATCCGGTTAACGTTCGATTAATGACGTAGTAGTCTGGGTTTGGAATGAAGGAAGCTCAACAAACTGGTAATGGAAGAACCAGTGCTGAGAGAAAATTTATTTCAAATCAGAAAAATATTCTCCAGTGTACAAAACGTGACCTGTCTGACTCAAGGAAATTGGTTTTGAACAAAGCCAAAATCCGTTAGGATGAAACGCAACGTTTCTCACAAAACACAAGAAGACAAAATTAACAATTATTTAAAATAGACAAACAGGAAAATCATATTAAAATAGCCAATGACAATATAGCTACTGAGATACAACTCTTGCTGCATCAGTCTTCCCCAATGTTGAGAGAACTCAACCTCGAGTTCATTGTCGACTCCAGGGCTGCATCGGATGGGTGATACTCATAGATATCAACGACATTGAAAGTATTGGAAATCTGAAACTCTGGAGGCAGCTCAACTACATATGCGTTATCATTAATCTTGTGCAAGATGGAGAAAGGTCCGAACTTCTTGTCTTGTAGTTTGCTGTATGTACCCGTAGGAAAGCGCTCCTTCCTCAAATGAACCATTACCAAATCCCATGGACCAAAAAGTTTCTCTCGCTTGTGTTTATCGGCGGCAGTTTTGTTTTTAGCTTGAGTGGCAGCAAGCTTCTGTTTGACTTTTTGATGCATTTGGACAATCTGATCAGCAAGTTTACTAGCAGATTTGCTATGTGGTTTGGACAGGGGACGTAAGTCCACAGAGAGATTGGGAGCCTTAGTATAAACAATAGCAAATGGGCTCCGTTCAGTGGATCGATTAGGCTGGCTATTAAAGGCAAATTCCACTTGAGGAAGAGCTAAATCCCATGCTTTTGGGTGATCTCCCACAATGCAACGAATCATATTGCCCAAAGACCCGTTGACCACCTCGGTTTGCCCGTCGGTTTGAGAGTGGTAAGCGCTGTTAAACCGAAGGGAAGTATCGAAACGTTGCCATAATACCTTCCTGAAAATACACTCTAAGGAGTCTAAGCGTGTGTCTAATACAACCTAGAGATGGGGTGAAACGAGTTGTTAATCGATTGTTACCAACTATTTCGATTAGTCAATATTAATAATAATTAACCCAATACAAATATACATACAAAATCAAGTAAAGTGCGGAAATATAAAGAACACTTGATTTTGACGTGGAAACCCTTCGACAAGGGAAAAACCACGAGCTATCCTTCTAGCCACAAACGATCACAGAAATCCACTATATGAACAAAAGATTACACCCTCAAGTGATATTCGGACTCTCACTCTCGATAACCTCAGGCTATGGACACTACCACTCGCCACTCTTAGTTCAATCCCTAGTGATATCCCTTAATCCACTACTCTTGGTGTGATCACCTCCTACTCAAATGTTATAATGTGCAAGACCAAACACAAAATGCTTAACTAGATGTTATAATGCAATTAAACAACCTAGTTATTAAATAATGCATACATGTACACACATGAGGTCTCAATTAGTTGCAGAGAAATTCTAACAACCTAATTGTCAAATAAATTCACATAAACATTCATAAACTTGACTAGATGCACAAAGCCAACCTAATCATCAATTAAACACACTATGAACATTTATGGATTAGCTATTTAGGCATATATGACCTAATAATGCAAGCTATCACAAATAAACACAATCAAATATTCATGAACATTAACTAGTTGATTAAAACACAATTTCTCAACCTAGTTGTCAATAAATCACACATGGATATTTATGACCTAGCTTTTAGGCAAAAATGACCTAATCAATTTAGCTATCAAAACACAAACTCAATCATGTTATCAAGACTCATAAATATGCAATAAAGTAGAGTCTAGGTATTTAATCATACGATAAATACCTAATCTAGAGTAAGGAGAATAATAAATGATATTCAAAGAAGTTCTAACTTACCTAGTCACTGAAACCAAGAAGACCCATGCTCAAATGATGATGAATGATGCAATATGGAGATGTGTTTTGGGTTTGGAGAGTTAATGAAGCTCAAGGAAGCTTTCTCTCTCTAGAATCTCTTTATCTCTCTCTAGGGTTTCTGGAAATATAGAGGTCTTAATGAAGAAGAACAGATAAGGATGAATTTATAGTGGGAAAAAAACGAGCTGACTGCGAAAAAACCAAAATGCCTAGTTTTTTTGGTGGCAAGCGACATGCCAAAGTCGCCTAGCATGTCGCTTTCTGATCTGGAAAGAAACAGAGCAGCCCGAGGCGACATGCACAAGTCGACTAATGTTCTGGAGAGAAACATAGCAGCCTAAGGCGACATCCAAGACGATATGCTAGGCGACACATGGTCGCCTAGCATGTTGCCTTTTGTTCTGGAGAAAAATATCAAGTCTTAGGCGACTTCTGAGGAGATATGCACAAGTAGCCTTGCATGTCGCCTAACATACTAGGACAGCACTCCAGCTCCAGAAACAAGCAACCCAAAGCACGACCAAACGACATTGAAACCTTTCGTATGATATACAGTAGGAAAGGTATGGAAGTTTACTTTCTACTCCAATTAACAAAACATGATTTGGATAAACGTAGAAAGAATTATAGTCAAAAGAGTGACCAAATGTCAGAATTGGTCAATAACAAAAATCCCACAATCATGGTATAAAACCATGTAACCAAATAACAATCCAAGAGAGCACAAAAGGAACCTTTCTATGGTCACAAATCATGCTAAGACTCAAGCACACCATCGTGCGAGTGAGGACGTTTCCGAACACACAAGAAAACCGTAAAACAAAACAACCACACGTAAAGACAAACAAGGACGTGCTCGTGTGAGTTGTAAAAGACGAGTGAGGAAGTTTCCTAACACACAAGGAAAACTTAAAACAAAACAACCACACGTAAAGACAAACAAGGACGTGCTAGTGTGAGTTGTAAAACGGATGCACACATATACACAATAAAGAACACAAATGCAGGATGAACAAAGCGATGCACACATATACACAATAAAGAACACAAATGCATGATGAACAAATCATGCATGAAGTGTGTGTGTGCACCTAAACTCTTCAAGAGATAAAGTCAAGTGAGTATATCTTTTGCTCTTGAAGACATGGAGATGCTTGGAAGCTTGCCAACACGGACCTAAGCTACCCATTACACAATCATCCCTATTGTGGTATGGTTTGTCATGAAATAAGTCAATCACAAAATCGAGGTCCTTACACTTCCAAAAATGGATGATAAATTTAACGTCTCGATCGGAAGTAATCGAATGAGGAATGCCATGGAGATGAACAATTTCACGGAAGAAGATTTTAGCCACATAAGTCATATCAGCGGTCTTTTTACATGGGAGAAAGTGAGCCATTTTGGAGTAGCGGTCAACAACTACAAATATAGAGTCAATTTGTCCCTGAGTCTTTGGCAAGCCGAGCATAAAATCCATACTAAGGTCTTCCAAAATATTGTTGGGGATAGGCAATGGAGTGTATATGCCAGTATTTTGAGAGTGGCCCTTCGAGCTCTAGCACACACCACAACGCTGAACAAACTTCTCTACGTTACTTCGCAAGTGAGGCCAATAGAAACGTTCTTCAAGCATGGATTGAGTCTTATCCCTTCCTAGATAGGCAGTAAGCCCGCTGGCATGAATCTCACGAATAAGATTCTCATGTAGAGAAGTCTTAGGAATGCAAAGACGGTGGCCTTTGAATAAGTAGCCATTGAATATGTGAAATTCACCTGATGTAGCACCGTCCTTGCAAGTAGACCAGAATTGTCCCAAATCAACATCACCTTCATACTAATCTGGCAAAGCTTCAAACCCAATTATTTCAGTGTGTAGGATGGTAAGTAGATGCACCCAACGGCTAAGGGCATCTGCCACTTTGTTTTGCAGACCAGCTCGGAGTTTAAAAACAAATGAAAATCATTGAAGGAAGAAGACCCAACGGGCGTGCATCCGATTCAGTGTCTTTTTAGAATTCATAAACTGTAAGGCTTGGTGATCACAATAGATAATGAATTCCTTATGAACCAAGTAGTGTTCCCAATGATGGAGAGCTTGTACCACAACAAACAACTCTTGCTCATACGTGGTCCATCGTTGGAGAGCTTTACTCAACTTTTCACTGAAATATTCCAAGGGTCTATGATGCGGAGCGGATGGCTAGTTCGTATGGGTGGCGAATTCGTATTTGGGTCGCGTGGGACAACCAAATCCGGGCTGAACTTCGTGGTCCTCTATAGAGAGCAAACGGAGTCAGATTTTCTATTATAATATATTTTCAGAAAGCCCAAGACAAGCCCAACATTTATTATGAAGACTTCGTCTTCTGTAACGGGCTGTAGTAGATCTAAATTTGGCAATTTAGTTTCGTGTACAACAAGCCGGTTGTTTCCTATTTTATTTACAATTCGTTTTTGTTCCTTTATTTTGGGATTCTTTTCCGATTTAATTTAGTTGCTTTAGACCTCTTATTTAGAAGTTTTAGAAGATATTGAATCCTAGTGATTCAGGTTGTTTTATTTTGTTTAGGGTTTTACGGGATTTTGAATCCTAATAGTTTTAGGTTGTTTTTCCTTATTTAATAGCTTGTATTAGGTTTGAAAAAGGAGAAGTTGTTGAATGAATAAAAAAAATTAGAGAATGTGTTCTTTTTATCTTCCATTTACGGTATCTTGTGAAGATCAACGTATTTGAAGCCTGTTATCCTGGTATCCGTGAGCGGATCAACAGCATAATAGTAGGTTTCATTTCCGGTATTCGTGCGCGAATCAACGGATCCGATTCGTTTATCCCTATTTTTATCGATTGGCGTTTGTGCCAATTTTCAATCTACATCAGTTGGTATCAGAGCCTTCGAGTCTACCGTTGTGCTAGGCTCATCGATCCACATATCATAACCAATTACTTTCCTGACTACTATCTCTTCACCTTCCATATTTCCCCATACAAAAAAAAAGATGAACCCTCAAACACAATTAGTCTCTTATCCTGCGGTGTTTTTCGATGATACATATGTATCAGTGGAGGTTTTTTTCGATTTGGATTTGCCACCAATTTTTGATGAAGATGAATCCGATGATGAGTCGGGTATCTGCGAGAATGTGGTGTCTGGTGGGTTCAACTCCTAGGGATGGGCATCGTTTCATCATCGTCTAGGAATGATGAACCATCAAATTCGAGGACGAATTCCGTCTAGCATGGAGAGGATGACACAGATTAGCTTAAGGCAAAAGGGTAATAAAATTGGTGAGAATGTCAACTCCAAACCCTACCGTCTTAGGCTACTTGGCAATATTCGTACGGCTGATATTTTAAATGTGAAGCATCTCGTCCCTTACAATGGCGATCCAGCTTTGGAGGACGAAGAGGTGCTGAATTCGAGGCCAAATTCTGTCCAACTTGGGGAGAATGATACGGAGCGGATGGCTAGTTCGTATGGGTGGCGAATTCGTATTTGGGTCGCGTGGGATAACCAAATCCGGGCTGAACTTCGTGGGCCTTTACAGAGAGCAAACGGAGTCGGATTTTCTATTATAATATATTTTCGGAAAGCCCAAGACAAGTCCAACATTTATTATGAAGACTTCGTCTTCTGTAACGGGCTGTAGTAGATCTAAATTTGGCAATTTAGTTTCGTGTACAACAAGCCGACTGTTTCCTATTTTATTTACAATTCGTTTTTGTTCCTTTATTTTGGGATTCTTTTCCGATTTAGTTTAGTTGCTTTAGACCTCTTATTTAGAAGTTTGAGAAGATATTGAATCCTAGTGATTCGGTTGTTTTATTTTGTTTAGGGTTTTACGGGATTTTGAATCCTAATAGTTTTAGGTTGTTTTTCCTTATTTAATAGCTTGTATTAGGTTTGAAAAAGGAGAAGTTGTTGAATGAATAAAAAAAAGTTAGAGAATGTGTTCTTTTTATCTTCCATTTACGGTATCTTGTGAAGATCAACGTATTTGAAGCCTGTTATCCTGGTATCCGTGAGCGGATCAATAGCATAATAGTAGGTTTCGTTTCCGGTATTCGTGCGCGAATCAACGGATCAGATTCGTTTATCCCTATTTTTATCGATTGGCGTTTGTGCCAATTTTCAACATCTTGAGAAAGTACAGAAACAATACCAAGCATAGAAGCATATGTGAGCACTTCGAAAACCTTCTCAAAGTTAGGTAGAGCAAGCATAGGGGATTGCACAATTTGTGCTTGATCAAATTGAAGCTCGTAGCTTGATCCTCTTGCCAATTGAACTTTCCAACTTTCAAACAATCGGTTAGGGGAGCAACGATAGTGCTGAAATTCCTTATGAATGGTCTGTACAAAGTGGCTAATCCATGGAAGCTACGCAACTCATGGATATTTTGAGGTATCGGCCAATCTTTGATGGCAACGATCTTACTAGCAACTACGTGGATTCCATGATCACCAATGACAAAACCCAAAAATAGAAGCTACTTAGTGAGAAACTCACATTTCTTCAAGTTAATGTATAACTTGTTTGTTCGAAAAGTCTCCAATACTTGTCTTAGGTGCTGCAAGTGTTCTCCAGGGCACTTACTGAAAATCAAAATGTCGTCAAAGTAAACAACAACAAACTTGCCAATAAAAGGCTTATATACCTGGTTCATGAGTCTCATGAATGTGCTAGGGGCGTTACTTAACCCCAAATGGCATGACTAGCCACTCATAGAGTCCCTCCCTTGTCTTGAATGCCGTCTTTCATTTATCTCTAGGCCAGATTTGAATCTGGTGATACCCGCTTCGTAAATCCAATTTAGAGAAAATTTTAGAGCCCTCTAGTTGTCTAACATGTCTTCCAAGCATGGTATCGGAAAACGGTACTTAATGGTAATCTTGTTGATGGCCCGACTATCAATGCACATCTGCCACGAGCCATACTTCTTTGGAACAAGTAGTGCATGAATAGTGCATAGGCTGAGGCTGACTCTAATCAACTGTTTCTCTAAAAGATCATTAACTAGTCCCTGTAAAACCTCATGATCTGCTGGGCTCATTCTATAGTGAGGCAGATTCGGTAAATTGGCACTAGGAATCAAATCAACTTGGTGTTGAATGTCACGCATCGGAGGAAGTTCATTTGGCAATTCAGAGGGAGCAAGGTCAGCATATTCATCTAAAAGAACTTGAATCTCTATGGAGATAGATTCTTATATGGTTGGTTGCTCTTTAACCATCAATGCAATTACGTAGTTACTTTCTTTGACATCTATCTTGAAATCGGATGGACTGGCAGTAAGTAGAATTCTTTTCTTATCAATAGGTGTAGATTTGCTCGACTGATCTGTGATTATCAATGGATAGTAGTGCAATTTTCCTTCTTTTCCATAAGAACACGTAAGTGTTCTCTCGCCCCCTGTAAACTGCTTCTCGATCAAATTGCCACGGTCTGCCGAGGAGCACATGGCACGTATCCATATCAACTACAGCACACTTGATATCATCCTGATAATGTTTCCCAATAGAAAAGGAAAAATGGCACACTTCAGTTACTTTCGATTCTGTTCCTTTCTTTATCCGACCAATCTTGTATGGTTTTTGGTGTCTCTCTATTGTAAGCTCGAGTGCCTTAACCAAAGCTCTAGAAACTACATTTTCGGTACTCCCACTGTCAATTATTACATCACAAACTCGTTTGTTAATGGTGCACCTGGTCTGAATTAGGGAGTTCCTCTAAGAATTAGCCGAGTTGTTTTGGGGAAAGCAACAGCTTCTGAACAATACAAATGACCTGATCACCTTCATCCCCTTGTACCAACTCAGCCCCTTCATACTCTTCCCCTAAACATCAGAGTGATTGTATTAGGGTTTGAAGGACAAATTTTGATTAATAAATTGTTTTAGAGTTTTCTTTAATTATCTTTCAATTTCGGTACCCTATACGGGTCAACGATCTTGAAGCCTGATATTCTGGCATATGTGTGTGGATCAACAGAATATTGGTATGTAGTTTTTCGAATTGGTCGTGCGAGTTTTTCTCGTAAACGCTTCCGCTACATCACATAATGAGTATATACTTTTTAATTTAGTTACCATATAATTGTCTTATGAGAAAAAATTATCATTAAGTAATGCTAACTTCAATAGGCTTTCATTTGTTGTTAGGTGGAATGAATGTTTCAATTCTAACAATCTTTCATATTTTGAAAGTATATAACCCTATATATAATATTAAACGTACAACTGAAATAAAATAATCCAAGTTTAATTTTAAAATAAAGGGAATAAAAAATAATCTAGCAAACCATTTTAGAATGAGAAGTTTTATAATTTTATTGTTAATAATAAAAAAGTGAAATTGAATAATTTGGATGTTAGAGTTGCTTTACAGTACATATGGACTATCAGGTTTTGAGGATTTCACTTTTTTTCACACTTGATAGTTATCTTGTAAAGATATATAATGGAATATCAATATCTTGTAATTATTTGATGAGAAAGAAACCAAGAGAGGGAGGAAGAAGGATATGAAATGGATTTAAAATGAATAACATAAATTACATTACAAATAATCTTATTAAATTGTGAAAAACAAAAGTAAAACACAAATTTGAAACCAAAGTTGAAATATTAAATTGAAATTAATTATATTATAATTACTTAGTAATTAATGAGACCATAATTATAAAAGTTGTGGCTCCCCTTCTATTTATCCTATATATATATATATAATATTAATCAACAATTAATAAAAATATAATTACAAATATTATGGCTCTTTAACTTTTTAGTCAAAAAAATTTAATATAATATACGATATTATTATATAACACATTTTTTTTCCTAGATTTTTTAAATTTGTGATTGCTTTTTTTTCAGATTTGCTTTTATTAACTGATTCTATTTTCCAGTTTTTTTTTAATTTCCAGATTACTTTTTTTCTCATATTTTTAATTTTTCTGATTACTTTTATTTTCCCACATTTTTAAATATGATTACTCTGTTTTTTCCAGAATTTTTATTTTTCTGATTATGTTTTTGATAGAATTGTTTTTAATTTTTTGATTTTTTTTATTTTATTTAATCAATTGATATATTTAATTATTTTTGTTGTAAGGCCAAAAGTAACATTAGACTTTTTTATTTGTTCAGATTTGTTTTTATACTCTGATTACTTTTTTTCCAGATTTTTCTTACTTTCATGATTACTTTTTTTTCCTAGATTTTCTAAATTTTCTGATTATTTTATTTTTTTCATCAATTGATAAAATTAATTATTATTGTTGTAAGGCCAAAAGTGATACTCGACTTTTTTATTTGTCCAGATTTGTTTTTTTGTCAGATCAATTTTTTTTTTTCAAATTTTTTCTTTCTTTCCCGATTACTTCCTTTTCCTAGATTTTCCAAATTTTCTGATTACTTTATTTTTTCCATAATTTTAAATTTTCTAGTTGCGTTTTTGCCCGATTTTTTAAAATTTTCTTGTTCCTTTATTAATTTTATTTTATTGATTGATTTAATTAGTTATTATTGTTCTAGGGGGGAAATGACATCAGACTTTATCCATTACAGTTTTCAATTAAGAAAATAAATAAATAAGATACATAAAAGATAAACAAAATGGGTTATAAACAGATACAAACATTTTCAAATAAATAAATAATCAGATAGAAACATAAGAATATTTAAACCGTTTCCAATTAAAAAATTATGTTGGTGGTTTTTTTATTACTGTGTATTATGTTTTGTTTGTAGTTGGTCTCTAAAATATGCCATATATATATATATATATATATATATATATATATTAAAACCTAATGAATCTACTAAAAAAACGATGAACAATAAATTAAACTAAATTAGTAGCATATTAACAAATCGGTAAAAAAATAATAGAGGCAAGAATGAATTCTAAAATAGATGTCATATATATATATATATATATATATATATATGTTCAAGTCAATGCGCACTGATATAATTTCATCAGTGCGTTAGATGTGGACCATTAGATTTACATACTTTGACTTAAAGTGTATATACATTTGTCAAAACTTCTCCATAATGAATGGTCCACTATGTAACGCACTGATATAAGTTATATCAGTGCGCACTGACCAGAACGGGACACTTATATATATATATATATATATATATATATATATATATATAAGGTTCAAACAATGTGTCTTAAAAGTGATGGCGATGGTCATAGCAAAAACCTTAGAAATGTCTTAAAAAAACACATGAGGAATTAATCTAAATTAGTGACAGATAGAGAAATGTGTTAAAAACAATACTATTAATGAAACTAAACTTGTATATATTGATGAACAAATGATAAAGTATTATTTCTTCACATGTATAAATAAATGAAATTCATGAATTGAATGGAAAAATCATATAAAATAAATATTAACAATTTAAAATTATTAAAAATCTATAATAGAAACATAAAAGATTTAAAAAAATTTGTACCAGAGGTGTTTGAATACGAATTGAAGAAAAAACAACTTTTAATGGAGGATCAAGAGCTTGCAATGATTTGATGAGAAATAAACCGAGAGAGGGAGGGAGAAGGATGAAATGGTTATAAAATGAATGACATAAATTACATTATAAATAATCTAATTGAAATGGAAAAAAAAAAGTCAAATACACACTTGAAACCGAAGTTCAAATATTAATTTGAAATTAATCATATTAAATGATATCTATTGTGGTTTATAATAATATTTTATTGGTGGTTTAATACTAATTAAAAAAAACTTCCCACATATTTCCAACCGTCATGTATCTCTTTAGCTATTAAAAAATATTACAATTAATTAGTAATTAATCATATATAACAATATTATAAAAGTTGTGGCTCTTTATCTATTTAGCCAAAAAAAAATTACATTCATTAGTAATTAATAAGAATATCATTACAAATGTTGTGACCCTTTAACTTTTTAACCAAAATAAAAATTAATCTAATACTTGATATTATATAACCATATAATTTATATTTTTATGATTAATATTATTATTATATATGATATCATCATATTAAAAAAACAGTAAATATATAATCATATAATTATTTATTTGATATAATATATCATTAATAATATTATATCTTATTATTATATATGATACATAATGATTATTTATTTGATTATTTTGTAAGCATTTATTAAGTTGTCGCATGACGGCTTCTGGTTAAAAAAAGTTGTTATTATATTGTTATTATTGTATATGAGATTAAAAACATAGTAACCATATAATCATACGTTTACTTATTTGATATAATATATCATATATAATATTATATCTCATTATTATATATGATACATGATGATTATTTATTTGATTATTTTGTAAGTATATATTAAGTTGCCGCATCGTAGCTTCTGGTTAAAAAAAGTTGTTATTATATTGTTATTATTGTATATGAGATTAAAAACATAGTAACCATATAATCATACGTTTACTTATTTGATATAATATATCATATATAATATTATATCTCATTATTATATATGATACATGATGATTATTTATTTGATTATTTTGTAAGCATTTATTAAGTTGCCGCATCGTAGCTTATGGTTAAAAAAAGTTGTAATTATATTATTATATATGATATGATATATGATTATATATGATACATGCTGATTATTTATTTGATTATTTTGTAAGCATTTATTATGTTGCCACATTACGGTTTGTGGTTAAAAAATGTTGTTATTATATTGTAATTATTATGTATGATATTAAAAATAGTAACCATATAATCATATGATTTTTATTTTTATTTTTATTTTTAAAGAGAAATGATTTTATTCAAAGAGAAAACAACCTCACACAACTGGATAATCATCATGTAGGAACCTTTCCACAGACGGAGGGTAATCCTCGATCCAAAATTGGTCCCCCACATTTCTTAGAGCCAATTTAGAAAGGGTATCGGCAACAAAATTTACATTTCTAGGAACATACTCAATCGAACAGAACAACAAAGCTTGCAGACGATTCAAGACATCACCAACAATCAGTCCAATATCGGCCTGGGCTCGGCCTCCCCTCATTGATCATCTTCACCACACCTAGTGTGTCGGACTCGACAACAAAGGGTAACTGACATGTATCAACAGCAAAGGTTATTCCATGTAAAACAGCCACAGCTTCAACAACCTGAGAAGAATAGCCAGCCTGCATACGCTGCGTACCAGCAGCCATATCGAACCCTTGGTGATTGACTGATATTGCAAATCACCACCCCAACACCAACTACCAGATTTCGCTTATCAATTGATGCATCACAGTTCACTTTATAGAATCCCTTTGCTGGCGACGTCCACCTAATATCACTAGACTCCATCATCACTAAGGGTTCACCATCTTCAACCATCGTTGTTTGATAGCCATATATAATCTCCATAGACCAGTGAATCCATTACCAGTACCCAGACCCATGGATCATCAGATTATGAAGAAACCAGATATGCCATAAAATAACACAAACAATGGCAAGGTCTTTCACATTCAACTGTGATATCATCGTAAAATACACCTTTTGAGGTCCCCATTTCCTATCGTTTATTTTCGTTTTCGAGCATATTTTGGTATAAAATATGTTTTATGAGCATTGTGTAGGTTATATCCATTAAAATAAGGTGTTGAGCTAAATTGAAGAGTTTTGAGTTAGAATGGCTGAAATTGGAAATCTTCGTGCAGTATACTCAACTTTTTGGGGTCATATCTCCCTCCTCCTATCTAATTACATTGGCCATTACCTATTTTCAGGAAATTCCCGAATGTCTACTTTCCAACGCTTTTTACAAATCGCGATTCCGAGGCATCAGGAGGAAGTTATGGCCGTTTTCATAACAGTGTGCGAAGCTGGAGCTGCACTCCAGGGACCAACCCGCAGAAATTCTGGACGGAGTATCCAGCGGAGTTTTGGCAGCCTTTTCTACATGAAAAGCCACCGCGAGATGACCAAAAGGACCATCCCGCGGAAAGGCCTATTTTCAGCCAATTTTCAACCACTTTTGAGGGGCATTCTTATCTTTTCACACCCTATTTCATACCCTAACTTCCAAGCTCTATAAAGACCACATTTTCTCTCAGTGTTTCTAGAATCCCTCTCCCTCTCTCACTCCCAAACACTTCTCTCTTCCATTCTTCTTCATCTTCTTCACCAATAAGTGAGAGAAATAGCTTCTATGGAGGTTTTTCCTCCATGGAAGCTCACTATACACCTCCACAACACCATTTTACCCTTCCTTCATCTATCTTATAGTAGTTTGCAAGGGATTAGGAGTCAAATTCAAGCTATGAAGGATTTGGAGCATCTTTGGAGGGTTTGTCTTCAAGGGTGTGCTCATTTTTACTCATTTCTTTGTATATCTTGCTCCTTTGATGTGTAACCCCGATTTGGGGACTATTGTAAACCTATACATGTGTGTTGATGGTGATTTTTCGTCGTCACTATCAACGAACTTGTATCAAGTGAAAATAAGAACAGATAAGTATAATACCGCAAGAAAATAATAAATCAAGAGACACAAATACGTGGTAAAAACTCCTTTTAACTGGAGAAAAATCCACGGGTTGTTGCTTGAGCAACAAAGTCAATCCACTATGAAAAACTCAATTATAAAGTATCTCTCTCTGATTTCTCCTGCTAATGCTCCTGTCCCCCTGTTATGTTTCTTACAGGGGTATTTATACATGTTATTGCTAGGGTTTATGGTACTGCTAGGGTTTTGTGTTGTGATACCCGTATTTTGTGTGATTTCCTAGTTCTAATTGAAGTCTGTCTCTTTCTGGAGTTTATCCTGTTTCCTGTTTTGACTGAGTCCGAATCTGCGTCGGATTCCTCGCCCTTTATCTGCGGGAAATCTGTTTGCCTTTCAGTTGAACTCTGATCTGTCCATATGTTTGTGAAGTACTCGTCTTCATTATCTGGTCCCGAGCATGACCGAGTATGCCCGAGCCGATTTCTTCGTCTGTGGTCGGGTTGCTTTGCTCTGCTCTTGACCGAGTAAATTCCCTTGGGGAATTTCTGCCCTTTAACGCTTGACCTTTCTTGACTTTGCTTACGTGGCCCCTTACTGTAATGACGTGTCCTTAATGATGATTTTTACCTATAACAATACCCCCTTAAATATTTGAACCGAATGTATCCTGCTTACTCGAGATAAATATTTAACTCTTTCATGACTTGTTCTCGTTTATCGTCTTCTTCATCATTATCGAATTTCAAATTCCTCGTTCGTTTCGAAACATTAATGGCGTGTCTTAATTACGCCCGCACGCGTTTGATTCTTTTCTTATTCGAAGATCTTTTGATGGTGACTGATTGTCTCTTCGACGGCTCGGTGCCTCTCTTTACTGCCACCTGTCTTCTTTTGTTTGGCCGTGGTACGTGGCATTTATGAGACGCGACCCTTCTGTTCGTGCCCGTACAGCTTACGTCATGATTCTTATCTCAATATTTCCCGCTTCTCCTCACCTACCCTCTCTAGGGTTTCGTGTCTTGGGACCGGTTGCATACTTACATATAGAAGTATTGCTTCAAAGGGAAAACCCCTATTCTCTTTCAAGTTTTTTACCATTACTTCCCAGATTTCTACCATCGCTTCCCTGCCTGTAATCTCGTCCTGCGAAGATTTATTTCTTTCGGTTTCCAAACCTTTTCTCGACTTTCTCGACTTTCTCGAAGATCCTGTCGTACCTCACGTCTCTTCAATCCTTTAAGGTTAGTTCTCATGGATCCCTCTGCTAGACATCGTCTTTTTACTATTGCTATGATTGCCATCGAGCAAGGTGATACTTGTACTGCTACAGCTGTCCACAGGTTGCTTGGTGATCCAATTCCCTATCAGCCCCGATTTACAGACGCTGACGTCTCCGGATTCAACTTGTCTGAACTACGTCGTGAAGTTCCACCAGCTTCTTCCAGTTCGTCACAGCCTGAATCCTATCAGCCTGAGACCGACTCCAATTCTGCTTCTGCTGCTTGTGATAATTCTCGGCCGTGGAAAAGAATGGGGAAGAAACAAAGCAATCGTGACATCAACAAAGGTTCCTTTGTTCGGGAAAGCCGAGTCGGGCCCCAGAGGGTAGTCGAAAAAGACATAGAGGTCGAGCATAGGGAGGCTCGTATCGTTTTCTCTCCCGAGAGAGTTTGCACTTACGACGTTGAGCCAAATATGGTCGGCCCCGAAAAAGTCACTAAATACACGAACCGTTTTGATCTGGACAGCAACACTATCTCATTAAACCCTGCTAACGGTCGGGCTGCGTGGAACCCCCTGCCCGGTCAAGTGGCGATTTACGGGGCGATGCTTTCTTGCGGGGTGACGCTTCCGCTTCAGTCCTTCATTACTTGGTTTTTGGCTGAAGCTCAGCTCGCCCCTGCTCAACTAACTCCGAACAGCTATCGGATCTTGATGTGCATGTGGCACATGTGGCATAGGATGGGACGACCACCCCCGACTCCTCGGGAAATTAGGCACTTCTATTCTTTGAGGCCTCTGGGAAAGACCGGGATTTACTTCCTGCTTTCAACTCAGCCCGAGAGTTGGGTCCCCAAGGACGTGAACGTGAAGAACAGGGTGATGCCGACCGCTGATGAGAAGATGAAAGGGTTTGTTTGGGGCTTCCCCACCTCAAACAAGTTCTGGAAGAATAGTTGGTTCTTCGTGGGTGGAGACTGGGGACGGTCAATTTCTTGTGACATTGAGGGCGCTCAGATGACTCACCGGGTGCCTCGGTACTTCTGCGCACCCCAGTGGAACCACATGACTTCATCTTTTACGGATGAAGAACTCAAAACCATGGCTCGGGCGGCCTTCCGTCCAGTGGAAAAGAGGGGCAGACCTTACCTCTTCGATGAGAAGAAGAGATAACAGCTCGCCTCTTCCCTCAACTTTCCGCACACCGGTGTCGCTGTAAGTTCTCTATTTCTGCCTTGCTATTTACCTGCTTTATCTATCTGGCTTTCAGCTTCCTAAAAAAAAAAAAAAAAATTTAAGTGTACGACATAGATGTAGTGTGCGATGCCCAAGCCCGTCGGATGAAAGGCATTGTGGAGGCGAGAGCCGGAGGGAAGTTAAACGTCAACGGGATGCGGGGATAGCCCCTCCTCAAGGTGACTCCGATGGGAGTTCTTCCGAGGACATTCCCAAGGGGGTGCTGGCAACGTGCCGGATTATATGCCTGAGGAAACTCAAAATCAAGAGTTGGCCGCCCATGCAGCTGATGAAGGCAATCAAGCAGGTCCTTCGACAAAGGGGAAGGAGAAGCTTGGGGAGTCTTCCGAACCAGCTACCTTCTCCTGCGGAACTAGATCTCCTCGGCCTGCTGTAGTCGAGTCGAGTACCACTTCCCCGGATGTGAAATTGCCAGGGAGCATCCGGACGTGACAGTTCCAGAGATTCTGATTTCTGCCGAACTGAACACTACGCCGTCTGGAAGTGGTGCTGAAATGAGGCGTTCCGATCCAGAATTTTGAGGACCCCACAGCAGACCTGAATACCCATGGGAGGCAACCCAGAAAAAGAAAAGCCTTGTTCTCACCTGGCCGTCCAGCCCTCAAGATTCCTCGAGTAGTTGCTTTCGTCAAGTCATCCTCAGATGAGGAGGGGGTAGTGGAGGCTGCTGAGAATGAGAGAACAATAGAGAACTCTCCTCCACGGGATCAGATGAGGGACGAACCTGGCATCCCCCTTAGTTCCCCTCAGGCGATACCTACTGCTGGGTTCCCCGAAGCTAATCTTGGCTATCCTGACCCTTCAACCCAGTCTAGCGTACCTACCCCAGAGACCATGTTGAAGGCTATGGCTTCGGGCCAAGCATATATAGGGGAGGATCGTTAGAGCGATCTCAGGGTCGGTTCGTTATCTGATCGGCTCTGTCATTTCTTCAACAGCGCTTCTTATGTGAGTAACTCTTAGACTTTCATATTTATCTCTTTTATTGCTACTTCATTTTTGTCACTTGTTATTGGCTCGTTGCAGATGGTAGCCGAGATGACTGAAGTCTGCCAGACTAGTGATGGTCAGACGGAGAAAATAAGGAGGCTTGAAGCCCAGTTGAAGGAGAGTGAAGATCGCCGTGCTCGGGCCGCAGGTCGGGTCAGGTGCTTCTGGACCAGTGCTTAGCGCGTCAACTAGAGGCTGAACAGAAAGCATCTTTCGCTTCTGAAGAAGCCCAAACCTTAAAATATCAGTTGTTATCTACTCATGAGGCTCTACTCCAGGCCGAGCAGACAGCTGAAGATGCAAAATCCTCTATAAGCGCCGGATTCGGGACTTGGAACGTCAAGCCTTGACGGTCAAGTCCCTGTCGAAGGAAGCTAGGCTGGAGTTAGAGATTCAGGTGGTCGATCGCTTCAAGAGATCTCAAGCCTATGATGCTTTACTTCTCCGGGAATTTCAGAGAGGAATGGTCTCGGCCGGAGAATTTTTCAAGAAGAAGAACATAGCAACTGATCGGGCCAGGGCCAACTGGAACCTCTCGGTCAAAAAGCATGTGGATGCTTCTCTGGAATCTCTTCGGCTCCAGATGAAGACGTGGCGAGCAAATTACAGAAGTAAGGGAAAAGAGCCACATCCCATGCACCTGGAAGTTCCCACTGCTGATTCCTTCTCAACTTTCCATGCTTGTGAGAAAGTGGGGATCGACGGTGAGGCTTCTGACGTTGGGCTCGTTCCCGGGGTAGATTATAGCGCTTGGATAGATGACGACGCCCCGGAAGATGTGATTGTCTGGCCTTCTGATGACAGCCTCCTGAGTGAGTACGTGATGGAACCAGACCCGAGCATTTGTGGAAGTAGTTCTCAACCGCCGGCATCTTCTTGATTAATTTTCTTTCTTTTTCTTTTTTGTAACAATTGTTTTTTGTAACAACCATTGTATATTCTTTCGCTCATATATAAGAAATCTATTCACTATTCTGTCTGTCCAGTTCCCTGCATGATAAACGTATAAACAAAAAAACAAATGAAGCAGAATTTGTTCGGTCACCTATACTCGGCTCATAGATCTTAAGAATTTTTGGAACTCTTAATTTCAACCAAGTACTTGGCGACTGCCAAAGTTAACCGAGTATCTTATTCAACTGGCAACTCATTTATTAAGCTGAGTATCTCATTAAACTGGCTGTTGAGTTATTGGACCAAGTATCTTATTTAACTGGCAATTTTTCTTTTAAAACCGAGTATCTTATTTAACTGGCAACTGATTTCTCCGATCTTGTGAAGATCGTTTTACCCTAACGTTTCGTCGAGGCTCACCACAACCATACGTCAAGGTCCTTACACAAGTCACCTAGGACGTCTCCCGGTTTTGTCTGTGCAAGGTTTCATCGAATCGTTGGCGGTTATGTTGACCAGCCAACACGACTGCGCATCTCACCAGTCTTCCCGGCGGCGCTCCGAGCAGTTTTCCAGTTATCCTGGTGCCTCGGTTTTGCCTTTTGGTTAAGAAGTGCGTTTGCACTGCTTAAACCAGGCGGGCATGCTATTTCAGCTTCTCAGCCCTTCAAGAACTACTTGTCCGCTCTCCCGCAGCCTCGTAGCGCATGATTATTTTTGAACGAGATTTACTCGGATCGGTTTGTTTTAGGTGACTAAATTTAGTCTGCTTGTTTTCGGACGAGGTGGCCACTGTTGTTTTCGCCTTATTTGAGTGGATTTCATCGTCTTCAATGAATAACCTCTTTATTAGCAAACGAACTTTATTAGATAACAATAAGAATTAGAAACCTCTTAACATGACTATAATTTAGTTAAAGCAAGGCTAAAATAACATTAAACATGAACGAGCTTGTCAGGGGTAGAAAATCTTGAGATACTTAGCGTTGCATGGTCGGGGTACTAAGCTGCCTTCTGGGTGAGCTATCAGGTAGGCTCCGTGCCCTGCAACTCCCTTGATGATATACAGGCCTTCCCATTTGTCAGCGAGAGATCCTGCCGACTTGTCCTTAGTGTTCGGGGACACCCTTCTTAGCACTAAATCTCCGAGCTGGAATCTACGCACACGAACATGGGAATTATAGTACCTTGCAGCCCTCTGCTGATACGCTGCATTTTTCACTTAAGCTGTGTCCCTGATTTCTTCAAGCTCGTCTAAGTTCCGCTGCAAAATGTTGACGTTGTGCTCGGGGCTGTATAGTTGTACCCTGGGTGACGTAAAGGTTGTTTCCGCTGAGATTACAGCCTCTGTTCCGAATGCTAGTGCAAAAGGGGTCTCCCCTATGGATGACCTGATAGTCGTTCGGTATGACCATAGCACCTCTGGTAGTTTGTCTGCCCAACTGCCTTTCTTTGCTTCCAACTTTGTTTTCAGTGTGTGCTTGATCACTTTGTTCACAGCTTCAGTTTGGCCATTGGTTTGAGGATGTACAGGTGACGCATAGTAGTTTGCAATCTTGTACTCCTCGCACATTTCCCTGAACTTGCTGTTGTCGAACTGAGTTCCGTTATCCGTTATAATGGTGCTCGGGATTCCGAACCTATATATGATGTTCTTCCTGACAAAGCTAGTGGTGTTCGCCTCCGTGATGTGCACCAATGCCTCTGCTTCTGCCCACTTGGTAAAGTAGTCTACTACCATAATTGCGTACTTTGCTCCTCCCATTGTTCCTGTGGGCATTGGACCAATCAGGTCGAGGCCCCACATGGCAAAAGGCCAAGGGGAAGTTAAGCTTCTGAGTAACTCTAGGGGTTGCCGAATGTCGTTTGCTATTCTTTGACATGTCTTGCAACTTTCCGCGAATCGCTGTGCTTCAGCAAATAAAGTCGGCCAATAAAAACCTTGCCGAAGTACCTTGTGTGCTAGACTCTTACCCCCAGTGTGGTTTCCACACACCCCACTGTGAACATCTTTCAAAATCTTGTAGGTTTCTTCTCCGGAAACACATCTTTGTAACACCTTTGAGAACCCTCTTCTGTATAGTTCTCCCCTTAGAATTGTGTACCGAGTTGACCTGTACCTGATGCGTTTTGCCTCCACAGCATCCTCCGGTAATATGTTTCTCTCCAAATACTCTCTAAGCTGGGTCGTCCAATTACTTGGACCTGACCGGATTTCTGACACCATGACCTCTTCAGATTCTGCCGTACTTGGTTTGGTCAGGTGCGCCACTGGTATTGCTTTCGACCTAATACTCGTGGTGGCTGAGGCTAATTTAGACAAAGCATCTGCTTTTTCGTTCTCCTCCCGAGGGATTTGAAGGATCATGTACGCCTTAAACTTTTTAAGTAAGCTCTTTGCAATGTCTAAGTAAGCTCTTTGCAATGTCTAAGTAAGCTATCATATGCTCCTCCCTCGCCTGGTATTCATCCAGCACCTGGTTAACCACAACCTGGGAATCGCTGTATACCGCCAACTCATCTGCCTCCAATGCTATGCAAACTCTCAAACCAGCCAACAAAGCTTCATACTCTGCTTGGTTATTAGTTGCTTTGAAGTCGAACCTCATGGCGCATTCCACAGCATCCCCTTCTGGTGTTGTTATGACTATTCCGGCCCCACTGCCATGGGTGTTCGACGATCCATCCACATGCAACTTCCATTGGAACTTACTCAAGTGTTCGCCTTCTATCATCCTTTGTACTTCCATATCTGGCTCGGTGAACTCTGCTATGAAATCGGACACCGCTTGTCCCTTAACTGCAGCTTTTGGGGTATATTTGATGTCAAATTCACTTAACTCAACTGCCCACTTAGTCAATCTTCCCGACAGTTCTGGCTTTTGCAGGATGAGTTTCAGCAGGCAGTCGGTGTACACCTCTATTGCATGCGCTTGGAAGTACGGCCTTAGTTTTCTGGCTGCCGTGACCAAGGCGAGTGCAACCTTTTCGGCCGGTGAGTATCTAGTTTCTGCTAGCAGCAACGCCTTGCTGGTATAATATACCGATTTTTGCACTCCTTCCTCCATCCGAATCAACACCGAACTTGTCGCTACCTCTGTGACTGAGAGGTACAAGTACAACGTCTCCCCGACCACCAGCTTTGAGAGGATGGGTGCTCGTCCTAAATACTCTTTCAATTTCAGAAAGGCAGCTTCGCATTCTTCACTCCATTCAAGGCCTTTTCCTTTCTTTATTGCTCTGAAGAATAGGGCGTATTTGTCTGTCGACTTTGCTATGAATCGGTTAAGCGACGCAAGACATCCCGTTAGCCTCTGTACATCCATCAGCGTCCTCGGCGAAGCCATATCTTCCAACGCTTTGATCTTCTCGGGGTTCACCTCAATCCCTCTTTGATGTACCTGAAAACCAAGAAATCTCCCTGATGGCACTCCGAACACACATTTGCTCCGGTTAAGCTTCATTTTATATCTCCTCAGCACTTCGAAGGTCTCCCTTAAGTCTTCTGAATGCCTCTCCACTGTGACACTCTTGGTCAACATATCATCCACATAAACTTCCATGTTCCTCCCGATTTGCCGAGCAAAAATCCTGTTCACCAGTCTCTGGTAGGTTGCCCCAGCGTTCTTCAGCCCGAAAGGCATCACCTTATAGCAGTACAAACCCTGATCTGTGTTGAAGGCCGTCTTTTCTTCATCTGCTTTATTCATTCTGATCTGATTGTATCCTGAATAAGCATCCATGAAGCTCAACAATTCGTGCCCAGCTGTTGCATCCACCAGTTGGTCTATTCTAGGCAATGGGAAGCTATCTTTCGGACAGGCTTTATTTAAATCGGTGAAGTCTACACACATTCTCCACTGATTATTCTTCTTCTTGACCAGCACCACATTGGCCACCCATTCTGGGTATTTGACCTCCCTTATCGATCCTGCAGAAAGCAACTTGCCTACTTCATTCTTAATGACCATACTCCTCTCTGGATTAAACAGCCGTCTCTTTTGCACTACCGGGCGGAATTCTGGATTGATGGAGAGGCAATGTGATATCACTTTTGGATCTATCCCGGGCATATCTTCGTGGCTCTAAGCAAAAACATCCTTGTAATCCCTTAGTAGTGAGACAAGTTGGGCTTTTATACATTCACTCAAATTTGCCCCGACTTTCACCGTCCTGCCTGGATCTTCTGGGTCCAATGCTACCTCCTCGGTCGGCTCATCTTTCTTAGCTTCGGGCTCCTCTCTGGGATCCAACTCAAAATCCTTCGATACTTCTGACTCTTCAGTCTCATCAGTTATCAGCTTGGTTGTCACATTGTATACCTGGTTTACTTCTATGTCCTTGTATACTGACAAATTTGCCCTTCGAGCCATTTCTTATGATCCTTTGACCACTCCAACCCCAAACTCCGTTGGGAACTTCATCATTAAGGCATAAGTCGTTGTCACCGCCTTAGCTTTATTCAAGAACGGTCGGCCCAATAGGGCGTTGTATGGCCAATTTTCTGTGTCGACGACTACAAAGTCGAGTAACACTGTCTTTTGGCAAGGAGCCTTCCCAACCTTCACCTGTAATTTCACTGTGCCGAGCGAACTTACCTCCACCCCGCCAAATCCTCTAAGAGGTGTAGGAAAAGGCTGCAGGTCTTTCCTGTCCAGCCTCAGCTGGTCATAAACTTCTGTACTCAAAATATCCGCTGAGCTTCCATTGTCGATCAAAATCCGATGGACCTCCCTATGGCCAATACGTGCGCTGATTACCAGTGCATCGTTCGGTCTTACATCTACTCCATATGAGTCAGCCTCTGTGAATATGATGGGATCCCAGCCTCCCTTGATCCTTTTTGGGTCGGGTTCAATAGAGTTGACATCTAGATCTCTCCTAGCCTCCATGGCTTCCCGAATTTCCTGGGTCCTCTCCCTATTACTTTTGCCCGTTGATGGTCCACCAAAAATCGTGTTGATCGCTCCTTCATCCTCAGCTTTCTTGGGGCTAGGTTTTCTTGCCCGACCATCCTGTCGGTTATCTCTCTGTCCATCTACCTTGTCGGTTTTCCTCAGGACGATATCTTTCAAGTGTCCTTCCCTGATGAGGGTCTCGATGTGATCCCTAAGTTGGAAACACTTGGAAGTTTCGTGGTCATTCTCCTTATGGAACCTGTAATACTTGGTGGTGTCCCTCCGGGCATAGGATGACTGCCTAGGAGATTCTTTAGATATGTTCTTCTCCTCCAGAATTGCTAGAATTTCCTCTTGATCCTTCCTCAGTGGGGTATAGTTTGTATATCTGCCTTGGAACTTCTGTCGCGGCTGATCTGTCTTCGGATCATATGCCCAATGACCATCCTGACTATCCCGTGTCTTATTCTTTTGTTTATCACCTTTCGCATCGGGCGTCTTCGCTTGGTCCTTGGCTTTAGACCTTTCCGGGCGTCCGCCATGCACGAAGTATCCTCCCGTGGCAATTTCTTCTTCCTCCGCTAAGGCATAGCCCCCAGCCATATCCATCATGTCAGCATAACTGGTTAGACGGGCTCTTCTCAGGTCAAATGACAGCTGACCATTCTGGAGGTTATTGATGAATGCTGCAATTATGGCCTCGTCGTTTGCACTTCCAATCTCAGACACTACTTGACCGAATCTTCCCATATACTTCTTAAGTGACTCATCCTTTCCTTGCTTAAGTTGAGACAAGTGGGCCACCGACTTCTTTCTGTGCACATTCCCGAGGAACTGCCTTGAGAAAGCTATACTCAGCTCGCTGAAGTTACTTATGCTGGCCGTTGGTAACCTGCCGAACCACCTAGAGCCCAGATCCCCAAGAGTTTGAGGGAAATTTAAGCATAGTAGGGCATCATTGTAAACATACTGGGCCATGGCACTCTTGTATCTTCTGACATGTTCCTTAGGGTCCGTGTCCTTTTTGAATTGCTCTACATGTGGCATTCTAAACCTCTCAGGGAATGGCGTCCTCAGGATCCTATTGGTGAAAGGGCTCCCGGACTCATCATCTGACAACTCGTTACGCCCATATCGCCTGACTAACGCATCCATTTGTCGGCGGTTGTTCTCCACTTCCCGGGTCAAACTCTGTATGAGTATATCTCTGTCTCCCTCCGGCTCCCCCACAGCATTGAAATTCTGACTTATAGTCAGTTTTTGGCCTCTTTCTTCCTGATTCGATTCTCTTTGATCCCGATTTAAACCGTGCAGCCGAACCGTGCCCCTTTGGCGCTTATGATGATAATTCTGCTCACTCTCTCCCGAGGACGACGATCGATCTCTCCGATGAGTACGCCTCCTTAGACGGTCTCTATCCCTAGCCGTCTGGTCATGACCATACCTTCTGTCCGAGTCATTCTCCTCTCTACGTTCTCCGCTTCCCCTGGTTGGCCCTTCAGAAAAAACCACAGGCCTGTCAATCGGATCACGGCTTACCTTTATGGGTGCATCAGGCGTTGGTATCACCACTGTGGAGCGCAACCTCGTTGCTTGCTGATTTGGAGCAGAAAGATTGTGAGGTGACATCAAACCTTCCGTGGTGGAGAGATCAACCCCTTACCTTGCAGCGTCTGATATAAGTTGCCGCAAGGCAGCGCGGAATCGTTGCGCAATCTCTTCGTTAATTGGAGGAAAACGCTGAATGCCAGCCAGGGCAGTTGACTGATCTGCCGTTGCCAAGGTTACCTCTGCAGTGTTGAGGGTGGCATCATCCTCCAATTCATTGATTGGCAATCCTTGACTATACCTGGAATCGCTACCATCTCCTTCGCCAGTCATTGTCACAAGTTTTGCTTGATACACACACCCTTCCCCTCCTTCTAGCGCCAATTATTGATGGTGATTTTTCGTCGTCACTATCAATGAACTTGTATCAAGTGAAAATAAGAACAGATAAGTATAATACCGCAAGAAAATAATAAATCAAGAGACACAAATACGTGGTAAAAACTCCTTTTAACTGGAGAAAAATCCACGGGTTGTTGCTTGAGCAACAAAGTCAAATCCACTATGAAAAACTCAATTATAAAGTATCTCTCTCTGATTTCTCCTGCTAATTCTCCCGTCCCCCTGTTATGTTTCTTACAGGGGTATTTATACATGTTATTGCTAGGGTTTATGGTACTGCTAGTGTTTGGTGTTGTGATACCCGTATTTTGTGTGATTTTCTAGTTCTAATTGAAGTCTGTCTCTTTCTGGAGTTTATCCTGTTTCCTGTTTTGACTGAGTCCGAATCTGCGTCGGATTCCTCACCCTTTATCTGCGGGAAATCTGTTTGCCTTTCAGTTGAACTTCTGATAGTCGTATCGTTGCTTATTGTGGAGTTGCTTGCTGTTGATTCTGTCCATATGTTTGTGAAGTACTCGTCTTCATTATCTGGTCCCGAGCATGATCGAGTATGCCCGAGTCGATTTCTTCGTCTGTGGTCGGGTTGCTTTGCTCTTTGCCGAGTAAATTCCCTTGGGAAATTTCTGCCCTTTAACGCTTGACCTTTCTTGACTTTGCTTACGTGGCCCCTTACTATAATGACGTGTCCTTAATGATGATTTTTACCTATAACAATGTGCAATATATAGTATGATTGTTATTAAATTCGATTGGGTTTTGTTTTACTCTTTGCTTTATGTATGAATTAAACTCATATTGTGAAATCCATGTGTATGGAGGGTCAAAATTGATGTGTATGCATGATTGAGATTAGAAGTAGAGCAATTTAATATAGGAATAGAGTAATTTAGCTTCCCATGAGTGTTTGTATGTCAATGAATGGCCAAAATACCATGTATTGAGTAATTTGAGTGTTAGGGATTTTGGCCCCAAATAGTAGAAAAGGTTTCAGTTCAGGCATTTAGTTGCTAAATTGGCATTGGTTCATATCCTTGTACTTAATGGGTCTTATTAAGACACAATTATCCATCATTGGCCGGATTGGGTGATGAATTGATTTGGGATAATTCCTAAGTCAAGAAGATAAATCCCTAACTTAATTTGAATGGTCTTAATGATATAACAACCAACTTATTGCACATTGTTGTTTGGTGAAATTGTTTTCCATGTCTAGCCATCCTAGGGAGTTGACTAAACCGAATTCGTATTTAGAGTAAAGATAAACTGAATTCCTCTTGTGCTAATGTAGTTATAGGGGTATCTTATTGCTTAATGCTTTCACTCGGTTATCCACCTTGTGAATGATATTTAGGCTATGTGTTAGATATCGTGTGGTCTGTATTAGCATGCTCATCGTGGTATCCTCTACATTTGACCAGTAAGTTGAGAGATCACTAGGTTGGCGTGTAGAGCTCGTGTGTGTGTCCCACCATCTTTAATGGACTCATGCTTATGCATGGATGCAATCTCTATGCACTCGAGATAGGGTAGAGATTAATTAAGGGGACACGAGCATATAACATACTTGTTGTATAGGTATCTCATATTCTTAATGCTTTCACTTGGTTGTCATCCCATATTTGGTTAGCCTCGTGGATGAATTATTGGCCGTAGTATGGCCCACGCGGTTGCACATTACATGCCCAACGAAATAACATGTGTATATGATCAGAAAGTGAAAGTATCACTAGGCTGACATACATAGCTCTTTTGTGTGTGCCACAGTACTAAATGAATCCATGTCTTGTGTGGATGTGATCTCTAAGACATCGAGAGAGATTAGAGATCAATTAAGGGGACACGAGCCTATGATATACTTGCACATTTGAGGGACTAGGTGAGTCTAGTGCTTAATTAGGAGGATTGTTACGGTTGAGTCATTTCCTAAGCGTAACCATACATTTCATACATCTCTTCATTCCATCCTATTACTGTACATATTTATTTATGTAGTTTGTTAGTTAGTTTAGCATTTACTTTTCGCAAATTCTTTTTGCACACGCAACACACGAGTTCGCTCGGCGTGTTGTATAGCTAGAACTAGAGACTGTCGATGAATCCCACCTCCATGTGGAGCTATACCCTTACTTGCCATTTTGCTAGTTTTCATAACTATATAGCACATTGCGTAGGACTTTTTATAAATATCTTTTTGGGGTCCGCAATTCCCTAACGACAGAATAGCGGAGCGGATATCAAACTGTCTTGAACATCTCCACATAAATTCTAAAAAGCTGACTCTATCATCACACTTCATGTTATTCATAAAGGCACACCTCCGTCGGATCACCTTAAGCTTAGAGCAGTGCCATAGAGCATGGACCTGTCGTTTCCACACATTTCCTGCAAACAGGGCACGTAGTACAGATAGGGATTTTCCTTCCTTTGAGATTTTCCATAGTTGGCACTCGATTGTTGCACGCCTTCCATATAAAATATTTCACTTTTGTAGGCACCTTTAAACTCCAAAGAGATTTCCACCAATTCTCCATACCATGCGTACCTGAAAAGCTAGGTGAAGGGAACACCGAACACTGATAAATATACAGCCACCTTGTATCCAGGTTTTGACCGAATACTCTCCACTCATAGAATAATGCCATAGAAGTGTATCATCCCTTGGATAACTACTTACTGCGAGAGATAGAATTAAATTCTTGTAATCTTTCAAAAATATCTTATTTATTAAAGCCACATTCTAGTTCCCTGAGTCCGTCTTTAGCTGCTTGAACTACACCAAATCTTCACGAATTTGTAGGGAGATCACCTTAAAGAAGATTAGACAAGGAAGCCACATGTCCTCATAAATGGACACAGAAGTTCCAGTTCCGATGTGCCATCTCGATCCGGATTCTATTAGACCATGTCCCTAACAAATACTCATCCACATTACATACCCACATACACTCTCTTAAGCACCCATAAAGGACCCAGTTGGGTAGTAGCAGCCCTTAATAACCCGTGCAGCTAGGTAGTTAGGGTGTTGGATTAATCTCCAAGCTTGCTTTGCAAGAAGGGCCTAGTTAAACAATGATAGATTTCAGAAGCCCATTCCCCCCAAATCTTTCTCCATACATAATTTCGTCCAAGCAGCCAAGTGTAGTTTTCGTGCACTATTTGCACTCCCTCACCAGAACTTATTACACAGGCCATGGATCTCATCAATGAAGGTCTTCGATAGCCAAAACAAGCTCATTGAATAAGCTGGGATGGCTTGGATGACTGATTTTAGGAGGAAATATTTTCCTGCAGTAGAAAGTAACTTACACCTTCATCCTTTCACCTTATTCCAAATCATATCCTTGATATTATTAAAGAGCTCTTTTTTATTTCTCACAGAAAAGCTTGGTAAGCCAAGGTATCTTTCATGGCACTGAACCACTCCAAGCACAGCCGCCAACCTGTCCCCCTCCTCACGCGAAACTGCCTTACTAACACATTGTCGACTTCTCATAGTTCACCACCTGCCCTGAGGCCATAGAATATACACTTATAAGACTCCGGATGGCCAAACAATTCCTAGTAGTTTCTCCCGAACTATCGTCAGCAAAAAATAGGTGTGAGATCATTGGTCCCGTCCTACTACTATTATACCCCGCATACTCCTTCCTGCGAATTGCCGCTCGAATTAAACCCGATAAGCCCTCGTTTACCAGCAGATACAAATATGGGGACAAAGAGTCTCCTTGCCGAAGGCTTCTGGAAGGGACCATAAAGCCATAAACTTGCCCATTGATAATAAAAGAAAAGGAACCTAATTCTATTTACCCATTTCTGCGGAAAACCCAGACGTTCCATGACTTAAGCCATATGATTATTTATATGATATAATATATCATATATAATATTATATCTTATTATTATATATGATACATGATAATTATTTATTTGATTATTTTGTAAGCATTTATTAAGTTGTCACATGTGGCTTTCTGGTTAAAAAAAATAATTATTATACTATATATATGATATATGATATGTCGATATTAAAAATACAGTAACCTTATAATCATATGATTATTTATTTGATATAATTTATCATATATAATATTATATCTTATTATTATATATGATACATGATGATTATTTATTTGATTGTTTTGTAAACATTTATTAAGTCACCATATGGAGGCTTCTGGTTAAAAAAGGTTGTTTATATATTATTATAAAAAAGGTTGTTTATAATTGAAGGGAAAGTACCATCCCCTTCAATTATATATTATTATATATATTGGACGTTGACCAATATAATTGAAGGTCAAATGACGGTTTTATCCTTCAGTTTTCTCCAAATAGTTACAATTTAACCCTCAAAATATTCATTACATAAAAAACATATTAAAAAACAAAAAAACAAAATAAAAATTTCTTTGATCTCCACAAGAATTTAATTTGTATATCTGGTGCTAGAATCCAAATCCTTTCTTTAATCTCCACCATCATCCTCAATCATCCACCATTACCACCACACCAGAAATCGAATCCACTCTCATCAATATAAAAATTGAATAACATAATTACACAATTTTTATTAAAAGAAAACAATTGAATTTTTATTAAAAATCGAATCCACCACAACAGTTTTTTTTTTTTTTTGTAAATCTGGTAGAGATCATTAGATCAGTTCCATCTCTTTTATCAAAAAAAAAAAAATAGAACCCAGAAACCCCAACACCATTCACCATCATCAACAATACTAACCCCAGAACTTCCACTGAAACCCAGAACCCAACACCTCATGTAATTGGATTTACCACTTTTCTCTGTCACTCTTCGTTGCTCTCACCTGGAATCGACAAAATGGTATCTTCTTTATCTCCACCAGATCCATTTCTTATCAATTAAAAAATAAATAAAAAACACATTCACCATTTATCAGCCACCAAACCCAAAAATCATCACCAAACTGATCCAACCAAATCATTATCTCAAGATCTCACCAGCCAACCAAATCACCAACAGTACAACACCCACCTACCAACCAACCCTAGACCGGCCACCATTCATCTTCCCCGTCATTGCTAACCACTATCAGCGACTCAAACCCCACGGCCGCCGCGAGAGAGGGATTCAAGATAGAGAGATTGAGGGATTTGAGATGGAGATAGAGAGAGAGAGAGAGAGAGAGAGAGAGGGATTCGAGAGATCGAGAGAGAAAGAGAGCGATTCGAGATAAGATGTAGTGATCTGGTGGAGATGAAGATTTTTGTTTTTGGTGATGGTGAGGTTGAAGATGAATAAATGAGAAAGAGATATTGGTGGTGGATGAGTGGTGGCCGATGATGTTGAAGATAAGGATGAGTGGTGGATTATTAATTATTAAAGCTTGGTGGTGGTTGATCTAATGATCTGGGTTTAATATGGGTTATCTTGGTTGGGTTCATGGATCTGGGTTTAAATGGTTGGGTTTTATTTGTTTAATTATTTGTTTTGTTTTTTAATTTTTTAATTGTTTGTTTAAGATCTGTTTGGGCTCAATTACGTTATTACCCTTTCAATTATAATGGTCAACGTCCAAATGGATGGAAAGTGTAACAGAATGGGTGTTTTTAACGTTTCTTTATTTTTAGGGGGGAAGAAAGGCCAATAGGGCGAAACCATGTCCTCATCTTAACAATATGGCAAAAGTCAAGGGGGAAAATGATATTTTCCCTATATGATATGATATATGATATTATATCTCATTATTATATATGATACATTATGATTATTTATTTGATTATTTTGTAAGCATTTATTAAGTTGCCACATGGCGGCTTCGGGTTAAAAAATGTTGTTATTATATTATGGGTAGTGTTAACATGTGCCTTACAAAAATACCTAAAAGGAAAGTATTAAATACATTTATTGTTTTAGTCATGTGCCCTTAGGGAACAAGTTAACACTACCATTATATTATTATATATTATTTAAATTTAATGTACATTAATGATATTTCAATCATAATTTATTTCATCTGTAACAATTTTTCAGCAATTCAATGAATACATTAATGGTAAGTGTTGACTTATAATTTTGATTAATAAAACAATAAAAATAGCATTTTAAATAGATCTATGCATTAAAGCACAATACTAAATTGATGTCAAATATAATATTTTACTTTTTTTTGTGCCAAATTTGGTATTGGCATTGACACATGGAAGATGGTATAATATTATAGGAGTGCTAAATTCACTCTCTCAACCCACTCTCCCAATCCACTCTCTCTTCTTTCTTTGACAAGTGTCAATATTTTACTTTTTGACTTAAAAGTTCAACCATAATAAATGGTTTATTTGTTTATATTATTTGAAACTCAAACAAAACATTCATTTCCCAAATTGCCCTTTTACTTTTTACCAACTATAATTTCTAATATCTTTTATCTAATTAAAAAGACATTAAAAAAAAATTTACTCCTAAACATCATTTATATTCATTAAAAAATATAATTTATACCAAATATAATTTACAATCTATTTCATCTAATTCTCTATGAAATCCTTTTGAGTTTTTTTTTAACTTCTAAACATCACTTATTCTCCTTAAAAAAACATAAGTACTTAAAAAATAATTTATATTTCCATTTATTTCATTCAACATTTATTTAATATGAAAAATTGATTGCAAAAATCATTATACACAATTACACACACATATATACATACAAATGTTTTTTTTAATTAGATAAAAGAGATTATAAATTATAGTTGGTAAAAAGTAAAAGGGTAATTTGAGAAAATAATATTTTGTTTGAGTTTTAAATAATATGAAAAGACAAACCATTTATTATAGCTCAACTTTTAAGTCAAAAAGAAAAATATTGACACTTGTCAAAGAAAGAAGAGAGAGTGGAGTGGGAGAGTGGGTTAAGAGAGTGAATTTAGCACTTGTCTTTGGATAATTATCATTGTTTTATATATAGAGTTTACATCAATGCTCTCATAATGATATTTTTGTTTTTCTATATATCTAGAGAAGAGCATTGATGTAAATTCTATACAATCTAAAAAAGTAACCTAAATGATTTGGCAAGTAGGTTGTCCTCACCATATAGATAATGAGATAATGTGGGTGAATGATATTGTCCAAAATAACCATATAAAATATGTGACAAGATGAGGTTGACTTAGTGCTATGTCTCTCACGCGTACACCATGAGGTTGTAGGTTTGAATTATGTTCTCTCCCTAAATCCCGAATTATTGTAATATTTAAAAAAAAACATTTAAAATATGCAAAAATTGTTTTTATCCATGTACGAAAGCTTAAAAGGTTAATAACCTCATAAAAAAATTAGTCCATAGCCAACATTATGAAAATATTTCTGCAACTTCGTTTTTTTTTTTGTTGGAAAAACGTGAAACCTAAAAACTTTACGTGAAGCCTTGGATATTGAAATGAAAGGAGACCATGGAACCACCTCGATCAGAGAAGTAGTTCAGAACTCAGAAGATGTCCATGTGGAAATTCAACTCCGAAACTTAGGTTAAGGAAAAATGATCCACTTGATTCTTGTTCTCATGTATAGTCCCAATGGTGTACTGCTATAGCTTACGAGCGAGACAAATCCTGGTGATTGAGATGAATGTCGAGGTCTAATTTGCAGTATTATATATGACCAACCAACTAAGAAATAGGAGCTGATTGAGGTCCAAATTAAGTCAAACAGTATGCCAGGTTCAATTGAAGGAGTCCTTTGCCCAGCATATCTCCCGAATCCAGCAATTCGGCTGGGAGGGATGCGGATGAGAGTTTGTAGAAGAGAGTATATATTGGAACATAAAATAAGTGTTAACCTAGTCAGGATGTACCATTAGGTCCATTACTACAATCATGAAATAAATTCTCTTGTACTTATTAATTTCTTTTAATTATTTTTATTGCTTTATATTTTTACTTGTTAAAATGAAAGGTCTTGTTATTTACTCAATTTCAAAATTTTATATTGGATAGTCACGAAGGATATGCTAGGAGGCTAGTAGCAAACAAAATATTGTTTGTAATTCATTAGTTTTAATTGGAAGATTAAGAAAATACAGGATAAACATATTGCATGTTTGGGTAGAAAAGTCCAAAATTTTGCTCCACACCAGTAGCTTGCATGTTTCTGGTTCTATTGAACATGGTGAAAATGAACCCTTCTATGTAATCATTTGGTTTTTTCGGTGTTCCCTTGTAACTGGTTATGTGATTCATGAAATTCTGATCATTTATCTGTGCCAGCTGTGGAGTTGTGAAATCGCCGTTGCCGGCAGAAGGCCAGCCGCTCTCATATACAACAACATCCACATCACTCACACCCTAGCTCCTTTTCCATGGCCGAGATGAAAGCATCCACCATGGCATCAAACAGGTTGTAGGGCCGGACTTGAGATATTGGGGGCCCGAGGCAAACTATAGAAATGAGGCTCTCGATCCTCTATATATATTTATTTAATTTTTTTTTCTTTAGTAAATAGTAAATACTCATAAAAATCAATATAATAACTAAAATCAAGACTGCAACATAATAAAATAGCAAATAAAAAGTCACCGAAATAAAAATGTTATAATTACATTAAATAATGTATCACTTAAACATTACCCGTCTTACATTTTAAGAAGTAAAAGTACTAATTAAGTATTATAATTGTGTTTCTTTCATAAACCCTAGAATTGATTTCAATTTTTTTGAATATCTGATAGATTGATATATTATTTGATCTGTTGTGAATATGGTTAAGTATTATAATTGTATTTCTTTGGTGGACCTTTAAATATATATATATATATATATATATATATATATATATATATATATATATATAAGGTAGGTCTCCAGACGTTTATGTGGTTAGATGTATATTGACTGTTTTTATTTTAGAGTGGCGGTATTTTTATTCCTCAAAAACTGTATGTATATCTCAAATTAATATTTTTATTTTTGAAAATCCAATATTAACCATAAGCAAAATTACTTAAATTGGAAGTACAAACCCCAATAATTATTAAACGATTGTATATTAATCCTTTGTAAGAAAGGAAAAATAAAATGTTTCCTGTTTGATATTTACATATATAATAAAATAATTCTATTTTCTCAAAATTAACCTAATTTCTATTTTAAATACTAATTTCAATCCCCAAAGCCACAACGACCACTGTCATCAATAATCATAAAACTTCTTCATCATCAGGTCACTACCTTGACTGGCGAGAACCCTCTTTTGTTTTGTTTTTAATTTTGATTTTCTTTGTTATGGTTTATGGGTTTTGAACATATATTATTTTTATTAGATAGTGATTAGATCTTTTGTTCATTGCTTCTGATTCAATTCAGAACCTGGATGTCTGTTTCCGGTGATCATATAGATATAGATATAAATATATATATATATATATATATATATATATATATTTTGAAAAGAGAAATTATTTATTTGAATAAAAAGATATAAAATAATAATAAAGTTGATTAGATAATAAAATAGTGGGGATGTACTTACAAAAATATAATACAATATAAATCAAGAAAGGATATTTTTAGTATTAAATGGGGTTTATTTACAAATCAGAGATTTTAAAAATATTTTAAGGGTGTGATTACCAAAGGGGGTGTACATACAATTTTTAATGGGTGCTAATATCGCCATTTTTTTTTAAACATTGGGCCTCCAGACTTATATTTAGTTAAGTGATATATGGGCTAATTGTGTTTTTTTTATAAAAAAAAAACTAGTACGTAGGTCTCCAGACTCATTTAAAAAGAGTGGCGATAATAGCACCTCTCAAAAACTATATATACACCTCTTTCGTAATCACACCTATCAAATATTTAAAACAATCTCTAATTTGTAAATAAACCCCACTTAATGTCAAAAATACCCTTTCTTTAATTATATTGTATTGTATTTCTATAAGTACACATCATATATTACTATTATTATGTTATTTAATCAACTTTATTATTATTTCTAATTTTGTTGTTACCTTTAATTCTCTTACTATTTTTTCTCTTCCCTACTTCTTTTCTCTTCTTGGTTTTTTCAAAATCAAACTCCATTTTTCGTTATAAATCTATTTAAAGATTTTTTATTTATTTATATATATCTATATATATTTATATATATAATGTTTGGCGGAAATGGGGATGGGAGCACCTACCCCCATCTCCATCCCCATTTCAATTTGGGGATAAAAACCATTCTCATCCCTCCTCATTTCCCCATTTACCCTAAAAAAATTCCCCCAAATGGGGATGATGGAGTGGGGATTTAGGTCCCCGAAGATAAATGGCCATCCCTACAAGAAAACTCAAATAATATTGATAAATATATATATATATATATATCTAAAGTGTGTTTGAAAGAAATAAAAACATATAAATAATATAGTTAATTTAAAAGTCTATTTATATATTTAATGATTATATTCTTCTAATAAAAATTAATTTAAAACTTTACTTTTTCACAACCAAATTTGTCTCATGATTATGATTCATTTTCCATACTTAGCAATCAATTTGTATTTCTTTAAAAGAGATTGAAAACATATTTAAAAGAGAATCTATAGTTTATTAAATGAAAAGAGTTTTTATGATATATGTTAATATCAAACCATTAATAGGAACTGTTTTTTTACAAAAGATTAAAATAGGAAACTAATTAATAATTATTGTTGGGTGTACTAACAAACAATTAGTCCTCTTAGTAATTTTACTCAAGGGTATTATTGGATTTTTAAAAACATACTAATTTGGGGTGTAAATATCGTCACCCATTTAAAAACTGAATACACAAAGTTTTTTTTCAACATGAAATTTGGGGCCCTTGGAAAACGAGGACCCTAGGCGGCCGCCTCTTGGGCCTATGCCCAGGCCGGCCCTGACAAGTCGTAATAACTCAAGTCCTTGTTCGTAAATAGGTTCAGTTGCAATGAATTGTGCATAATCCAAGCGAATGTTAATCGGATTGTTCGCGTAGGCAAAGTAAGGATAAACATTTATGAAAATGGGCAATCCTTGTTGCGAAAAAAAGGTCATAACACCTTTCATTGTGCTGCTTGCCTCTGGCATGAATGCACCACTAGAAGGCAGGTAAGGGCTTCCTAAAGTGGCCTCAAACAACATAGTTTAGACTTTTATACCAGCCAGACCCCTACCCTGGAGGATGGTTTGCAGAGACTGCATCACAGACAAAACGTTTTCGGCATACACTCCGGGGATGACTTCATTACCAACAACGATGATTGGGAATTCAACGTCGTTGAGGTAAGGCTCAACGTTTATCAAAATCCATGACGCCACTGCGTCTTGACTAGCTACTAAGTTAGGCAAATCCTCATCTCTTATGCCTAGAATCACTGTGATTCCACTTCCTCTTAGAGCATTGAGTGCTGTTGGGTTGGGATCGAAGAGCCTCATCTTCTCAATGCTGTATCTTTTGTACATGTTTATAACGTCGGTTGTAGGTGGGAGATTGTCTCATAGCATTCCATAGCAAACACCAATGTCAATGGCTTCTGCAATCTGGATTTGGTAGTGAATAGTTGCTGTTATGGTGGCCACAAGAATGAGTGCTTGCCTAAATGATCCCATCATTATATTTTCCTGTCACAACAATTAAAATTCATGTAGAACCGATTTAACATGATGTAATGCAATAACACGAGTCACTTGATCACGATCTAGTTTAGATGTCTCAATATTCAGAAGTCAGAACTCAAAATTAGTCATCATATAACACATTTATCCGAAAACTACAAGAGTTGAAAGTAACTTTGATATCTTTATCATTAGTATACTGTTAGGTTTTGGCTCGTATTCTCAAGTGAACCCGATATTAACCAAACGAGACTCAACTGATGTGAAACTTCCTGGAGACGTGGGATAACGTTTGAAAGTTGGAGATGGTGTTTGAGGGAGATTTGAAGACCGAAGAAGAAATGAAGAATCGGATTTCGAAAGAAAACGCGGTGCATTCCAGGTGACTTGTAATAGTGTAGGGAACGGGTGGCCAACCGTGACCAGAACCGTAGTCAATCATAAGCATGCATGAAATGGGAAATATTTAGCGAAAAAGGAAAGTAATTCTTCAGGAAGTTCTTGTGCTTATCGGAAAGGAAAAAGAGATTGTCTTCATGAAGAATAGGAAAGTCATGTACTTGAAGGAAAATGATTTCTCCTTAACAAGAAGACTTGTCATAAATAAGATATAGTATTTATGTGGGACAAGTAATTCTTGTACATTTAGGAGTAGAATTTTCTTTTATCTTAAACTCCATATAGCTAGTATAAATAGACCTTGTAATTAGGTTATTTTATGTTGAGTCAAAAGAACACCATGTAACATCAGAGAGTGGTGAGATCCAAGTGAGAGACCCAAGAGAATATCCGGTGAGGGATCCAATGGAATATCAGTGGATCAAGTATGAGATCCGTAGGTGATATTCAGGGGAGACCTAGAGGATTTTGGGGGGGTTCTTGATGAGGATCTTGTGAGCGTTTGTGAGCTGAGAATCATGATGTAAAACTCGTTGTGAGCTTGGTGACTTGGTGAGGCTCAATGGTTTGAGGTTGAGGTGTGAGAGAGAATCCTGGAGTATATGGTTGTAACTATTTATCATATAGTGGAACTTTCTCTATCGTCTTGACGACCCGTGGTTTTTTACCCGATTTGGGTTTCCCCCGTATATTTTGTGTTGTTATTGATCTACTTTCTCTCATCTCATTTTTCTGTTATAGACGTTATTAATTTCTATGAGTTATGGGCTAATATTAGGCATGACGTTTCCGCAATCATCGGTTCAAGTCCCTAACAAGTGGTATCAGAGCCGACCCCTAGACTTAGCCAGACGTAGCCGAACCAAACCAAGAGATGGTGGGCCCAGGTAGCTCGTGATGGGTCCGTGATGTTAGCTCTCGAGGCTGGAAATGCTCCAGTGCTTCACGTAAGGCGTGTGCTCCGACGCGGTGGAAAGGAGTGACCTCGATGGAGGTTCCCACCTAGCATTGACGGATGGATGATCGCTTGAGGGGAGGCCCGGACCGTGAAGATAATGATGGTCCTTTGTTTGAGGGGAGGATTGTTGGGTGTGCAACCAAAGTCCCACAGTGGCTAGACATAGGGATGATCTTGGGTATATAAGTATGGAAACAACCTCCATCGATATGAGACCTTTTGTGAAGTGTCCTAAGAGCAAATCCGTGCGGGATTAGGCCCAAAGCAGACAATATCATACCACTGTGGAGAATATGGGTTCCGTACTTATAACATATACAATAGCAGTAACTTGAAAAAAAATATACAAGTAATTTGACTTTAAAATGAAGGTCCATCACAATTTTGGTATTGTAAATATAATCTCACATTACCCATTAAACTGTGGGAGAACTGTGGGAGGACTTTTGTTTGATTTTGATAATTGCAAACATTAATAAAATTCTAATAAAGTTTGATGTGAATATATTATCACATACATGGAGATACAACAAATCAAAAAATAGAAATAATTGTTAATATATTGTAATTCATTAGTTTGAATCAGAATATTTAAGAAATAAAGAAAATAAGGGATAAACAGGCTGCATGGCCAGGCAGAAAATAATACGGGATAAACACCTGGGTGCAAAGCTCACTTATCGCCACATCACACAGCCCCTGAACAAAGGAAGTGACAGCCGAGAACCACTGTCATGCCTTTGAGTGGTGCTTTTATATATGGAGCTTGTTCTAGCTTGGACAACAACTTGATTATTTGATAATGATAAATTGAAATGTGATTTCCTTTGGAGATGGTTTTCCAGTAATAACATGATTTGATTAATTAAAAGCTTAAACAATATATATCTAGCAACTTATTAGTTTGAATTGGAAATCAAGTAAAAACAGGATAAACTGGCTCCATGTTAGGATAGAAAAGTCCAAAATTTTGCTCCACACCAGCAGGTTTCTGATTCTCATTGAATGTGGCGAAAATGAACCCTTCTATGTACTTATTGGGTCTTTTCGGCGTTCCTTTGAGACTGAGGATATGATCCTTGAAATTCTTGTTGTATGTGGCCGCCAACTGCGGAGTTGTCAACTTACCATTGCCAGCAGAAGGCCAACCGCTCTCAGAGATAAGTACATTCACATCACTCACACCCTCTTTTTCCATGGCCCATATGAAAGAATCCACCATGGCATCAAACAGGTTGTAGTATTTCAAGTCTCTGTCAATGACAACAGGTTCAGTTGCAGTGAATTGTGCATAATCCAATCGAACTTTAACCGGATCACTCGCGTAGGCGAAATATGGATAAACATTGATACAAAGGGGCGATCCAGCGGTGTGTTGTGACAAAAAGTTGAGAATACCTTTCATTGTTTCGCTTACCTCTGGTTTGAATGCGCCACTTGAAGGCGGGTATGAGCTTGCCAAAGCGTCCCCAGACAACACAGTTGAGACTGTTATACCAGTCAGACCCTTAGACCAGAGGATGTTTTGCAGAGACTGCATCACAGGCAAAACGTTTTCGGCATAGGGTCCGGGGATGACTTCATTACCAACAGTGATGATTGGGATTCCAAGGTTTTCGTCTTTGATGTAAGGCTCAACGTTTGTCGCCAACCATGATTGTACTGCGTCTGGACTAGCTGCTAAGTTAGGCAAATCTTCATTTCTTATGCCTAGATAAACTGGGATATGATTCCCTTTTAGAGCATTGAGTGCTGCTGGGTTGGGATCGAAGAGCCTCGTCTTGCCAATGCCGTATTTTTTGTACAGGTTTACAACATCGGTTGCAGGTGGGAGATTGTCTCCTAGCATTCCATAGCAAACGCCAATGTCATCGGCCTCTGCAATCTGAATTTGGTTGTGAAGAACTGCTGCTACGGTGGCCACAACAATGAGTACTGCTTGCCTGAATAATCCCATGATCGTTTTCATTTCACTGGTTGCCTGCCATGCATAATATATTCATAATCAATCAACTAGAGTATAAGCTTCTGATTTCAAACTTCATTTAGAACATATTTAGTTTAAAAAATAGTTCACAACATAGAGACACTCAATTTCTTTTCTAACGCAATAACAACATATGAGTCACTTGATATCTAGTCTAGGGCTGATGTGGCAGCATTAGGGTGTCGGTGCACCCAAGTTTTAGAGCCAATTCTTGCTTACCCTCATGAAGGGGGGTGAGCATTACCCCACTCCCCAATATATGATATGTGTCCAGGGAGATGGTAGTTTTATCTAAACACATGAGAGTTTTGAATAAAAATACAGCTCTTTAGACACATCATTTATTGGAGAGGAGGTTAATACTCACCATGGGGGTAAGCAAAAGTCTTCTCCAAGTTTTAACCCTAGTCTAGATGACGTCTAGATATTCAATGTCGGAACTTATGCCATTTGACTTGAGAAACGTGAAATAAATAATCTGAAAACTACAAGATTACTTGAAAAAAAATAATACATAAATAAACAATTAAAAGACTCAAAGCTATAGATCTCTAGAGAAAGATGTGGCCCGTATCGTCAACATACCAGAGTAGACAACTTTGATATGGTAAAATTTCAAGACTCTGTTTCCTATTTATAGGGCTCGTTTATTGTGCAAGATTGAATTGGATAAGATTATATTATTATGAGGTGTGTTAAATTCACTCTCTCAACCCACTCTCTCTTTTTTCTTTGACAAGTGTCAATATTTTACTTTTTGACTTAAAAGTTCAACCATAATAAATGGTTTATTTGTTTATATTATTTAAAACTCAAACAAAACATTCTTTTTCCAAATTGCCCTTTTACTTTTTACAACTATAATTTATAATCTCTTTTATCTAATTAAAAAATCATTTTAAAAAAATTTACTCCTAAACATCATTTATATTCCTTAAAAAATATAATTTATACCAAATATAATTTACAATCTATTTCATCTAATTCTCTATGAAATCCTTTTGAGTTTTTTTTTAACTTCTAAACATCATTTAATCTCTTTAAAAAAACATAATTACTTAAAAAATAATTTATATTTCCATTTATTTTATTCAACATTTATTTAATATGAAAAATTGATTGCAAAAATCATTATACACAGTTACACACACATATATACATACAAATGTTTTTTTTAATTAGATAAAAGATATTATAAATTATAGTTGGTAAAAAGTAAAAGGGCAATTTGAAAAAATAATATTTTGTGTGAGTTTTAAATAATATGAACAGACAAACCATTTATTATGGCTCAACTTTTAAGTCAAAAAGAAAAATATTGACACTTATCAAACAAAGAAGAGAGAGTAAATTGGGAGAGTGGGTTGAGAGAGTTAATTTAGCACTTCTCTAAACTATATTTAGGATTACAAACTTAAATATCATTTATTGCACCCAACTCATAATTAGTTAAGACATAATTTTACTTGGTATTATCCGTCTCTTTAAGTAGGAAACAGTGTCCTGAAATTTTATCATATCAAAGTTGTTTAATCTGGTTTGTTATTTCATTTGTGACAGTAAGTCACATTTTCTCTGGAGATCTATTGCATTGAGTCTTTTATTATTATTATTATTTTCCAGTTACTGCTATTGTATACTAAATGAATTTTGAAAACAGAAAAATCAAATCACTTTCAACTATTGTAGTTTTTGGATAAAAGTGTTATATTATGATTTTCAGGTCAAACGACTGAGTTCTGATATCTGAATATTGAGACATCTAAAGTAGGATCAAGTGACTCATATGTTATTGAGGTTATATTTGGAATCATTCTAGCTTCTTGTTAACTATTTTTCAAATTACAACTGTACTAAATGAATTTTGAAATCAGAAGATTATACTCTAGTTGGTTAATGATTATGATTTATGAATATTATGCATATGCAGGTAACATATAAGCAGGCAACCATTGAGAGGAAAATGATGGGATCATTTAGGCAAGCACTCATTCTTGTGGCCACCATAGCAGCAGCTATTCACTACCAAATCCAGATTGCAGAAGCCATTGACATTGGTGTTTGCTATGGAATGCTAGGAGACAATCTCCCACTTGCAACCGACGTTATAAACCTGTACAAAAAATACGGCATTGAGAAGATGAGGCTCTTCGATCCCAACCCAGCAGCACTCAATGCTCTAAGAGGAAGTGGAATCACAGTGATTCTAGGCATAAGAGATGAAGATTTGCCTAACTTAGCAGCTAGTCAAGACACAGTGGCGTCATGGTTTTCGATAAACGTTGAGCCTTACCTCAACGACGTTGAATTCCCAATCATCGCTGTTGGTAACGAAGTCATCCCCGGAGTGTATGCCGAAAACGTTTTGCCCGTGATGCAGTCTCTGCAAAGCATCCTCCAGGGTAAGGGGTCTGGCTGGTATAAAAGTCTCAACTGTGTTGTCTGGGGCCACTTTGGGAAGCTCTTACCCGCCTTCGAGTGGCGCATTCACGCCAGAGGCAAGCAGCACAATGAAAGGTGTTCTGACTTTTTTGTCGCAACAGGGATCGCCCCTTTTGATCAATGTTTATCCTTATTTCGCCTACGCAAACGATCCGGTTAACATTCGTTTGGATTATGCACAATTCACTGCAACTGAACCTATCGTTAGGGACGGGGACTTGAGTTATTACAACCTGTTTGATGCCATGGTCGATGCTTTCTTCTCGGCCATGGAAAAGGAGGGTGTGAGTGATGTGGATGTTGTTGCATCTGAGAGCGGCTGGCCTTCTGTTGGCAACGGCAATTTCACAACTCCGCAGCTGGCAGCCACGTACAATCGGAATTTCATGAATCATGTCACCAGCAACAAAGGAACGCCGAAAAGACCAAGTACTTACATAGAAGGATTCATTTACGCCATGTTCAATGAGAACCAGAAACAACCTGCTGGTGTGGAACAAAATTTTGGACTTTTCTACCCAAACATGCAGCCTGTTTATCCTGTATTTTCTTAATCTTCAAATTCAAACTATTGAATTGCAAATAAAATTCTACTGGCATATCCTTCGTGACTGTCCATTATAAATTTTGGAAATTGAGTAAATAATAAGACCTTTCATTTCAACAAGTAAAATATAATGTAATAAAAATAAATTTTGACAATTACTGTCACACTATTTGTCTATATTGAAACAAATTTTCAATCTAATGGTCATTTTAATAGTGTTCAACCAAATGAGTGATCACCGGGATAATTATCACCAATAATAATTAAAAGAAATTAATAAGTATAAGAGAATTTATTAGATGATTGTAGTAATGGACCTAATAGTACATCCCAACTAGGTTAACACCTATTTTATGTTCCAATAAATACTCTCTTCTACAAACTCTCAACTGCATCCCTCACAGCAGAACTGCTCGATTCTGGAGATTTGCTATGGGTTGGACTCTTTTAATTGAATCTGACATAAGCTATATTTGGAATTATTTTGCTTAATAAATAATTCGCTTGTAGCTTAACTTAACATATAATTTGCTTAATAAAAAAGTAGCGGGTGTTTGATAAACAAAATTTTAAAATTGCTCAACGTTTGAATGAATGGAAAATGTTTTTGATCGATAAAATGACTGAAATATACATATTTAAAGAATATGAAGAAAAAAAAAGTAAATGATATAACAATTATATATTAAAAATTAAATATATATTAAATATGAAACATAATTATAGTAAATCTCAATATTAAAATAATTATATATTATTTAAAAAAAGTTTAAATTGCCGGAGGCGGATCTATCCACCTCTGGTGACAGAGACATCGGTGTAGTCCAACGTCAACGACGCTAGCGTCGTCGTCACTGGAGGTGGACAGATCTACCTCCGATGTTGGACGAGGCATAAGCCTCCTCACGCCTCCAGGCGTTGGAATCTTCCAACGCCGGAAGAGGTGAAACGCATTTTCCTTGGAGGAGGACCGATCCTCCTCCGACAATGCAGACACTGAATTTGGAGTCGCCTGAGAAGGATCAGTCCATGAGAATGGAAGATCTATGAGAATGGATCCACTGCCGGAGTAGAAATCAGCCTCCTCCGGTGACGTTGGCTTTGCCGGAGGAGGCTTGATCTGCTCCGACCTCCAACTCTTGTGGTGGCCACCACCACTAGCCACCACCACTGATCGATTTTTTTCTGCTTTTTATTTAAATATTAATTTTTAGTTTTTAAAACATTATTAATAAATATAAGGGCATTATTGTCATTCTATTAAAATAGTAAGAATATTTTTTGACATTTCAAAGGTAAGGGAATTATTTTCAAAAGCTGATTATAGGAAAAGCAGATTGTGAAATAAGCGGATTATGTAGTGTTTATTAAACACCTCATAGGTTCTAGGATTATGAAATAAATGATTATTTCATAAGTTTAAACAACCACAAACATAGGGTCAGTTTTGTATTGTTATAACTTTTATAATAATCATTGTTAGTTGTGCGGAAAGAATAATTAGCTGTGAAGTTAATTAGTAGATGTTTGGTTAATTGTACTTTTAGGGTGTGTTTAGTATAGTTTTTCAAGTAGAGTTTCTAGACTAAATCTTTTACTAATAGAGTTTTTATTGAGTAGAGCTTTTAACGAAAAGTTGTATGTTGTTTGGTATTCAATTTAAAAAGCGTTTTAATTTTATAGATTGTTCAGGCAATATATTTTTAAAAGAGCTTTTGGTTGTATAAATTACAAAATGGGTGTTAACAATGTATTTATAATGAAAGGTATATGGTGGAATATTTAAATTTATAAATGGTGGTTGAGACAATTCATATGTTTTTAAAAAGTTCAAAAAGAGCTTTTTGGAAAAGTCTAAAATTTGGCTTCTCCTCATAGACATAAAATAGCTTTTATAAAGGGTTGATGAGACGATTCATATATTAAAAATGTTGTTTTGAGTTTTAACAAACAACCAAAAAAAAAACTTCATAACAGCTTATAGCATTAAAAAAACGTTTTTGGCCCCTACCAAAGTTATACCAAACACACACTTAAAACTACTGTATATCTCAAAAGCAGTATACATATATTTGGTAATGTTATTGTAAAAGTGATGATATTAGTTACAATGACTAAAATTTATATGATTTTAGAAACTTAATTCATTTTTTTATGGGTTAATATCATTTGGGTCCCTAGGTATTGCTGAAAGATCACATTTTTAAATGAGTTTGATTTTTTAGCAATTTTTTCCCTGACTTTTGAAAAGTATATCAAATAGGTCCATTTGACTCTTTTTTTAACGGTCAAACGTGACAGAATATATAAATTGACCATTTTACCCTTAACTTTAATTAAAGAGTTTAAAAATACAATTTTACAATTCAACATTGATATAATCCAATCAAAATCTAACAAGTGTCACCAAAATTTTAAAATAAATTATTAAAAATTTGTATTTATATAATTCATAAAAAAATTTATTTTTAAAGAATAAATAAAAAAACTAATCTGATATTATCTTAAATCCCTACAAATTAGAAAAATTATATATAAAACAAAAATTAAAAAAACAAAATCATCAAATTTCCAGATTTCCAGATTTCCAGATTTGAAGATATCTGGAAAAATTTCCAGATTTCTTTACACAATATAAACACCATAACCATCAAATTCGATTCAAGCCAACCCCAAATCAATAACTAAAAACACAACAAACATCATCATATTCGATTCAAGCCAACCCCAAATTTAGATTAGTCAATCACCCGAGCTTCACCTCCATCTCCAATCACCTACCTCATCTTCCAAACCCTACCTCATCAACCACCCATCTCTCCATCTTCAATCACCATAAACTGACTGAAAAATTGAAAAAAAAAAACAAAAACAAAAACAAAAATCCGACTAAAAAACTTGAAAAAAAAAAAAACAAATACAAATCAAACCCAGAAGATTAAATCAAACCACCTGCTCAAACTCACTCTGTCACACACACAAACAGCTGGGTTCGACCCAACCTATATCTGGAATCGAACCTAGTTCTGGGTTCGAACCAACACACCTCTCACCCAAACGACCACCACCCCAGTCCACCCCCACTTGAAATCACAACCATCGGCCGATCGGCGCCCCACACCGACGGCTACACGAACACCCTACTAGAACCAACACCAGAAATTAAAGAAGAGAGAGAGAGAGATCGGTAGATGGTGAGAGAGATAAGAAATCGGTGGTGGGTGGTGAGTGGTGTGTGATTGAATGGGTGGAGATGATGGTGGGGAAGATGATGGGAGGTGATTGAAAGAAGAAATAAATAAAAAATGAGAGAGAGAGAGATCGGTGGAGGGTGATAGAGAGAGATAATAAGATATCGGTGGTGGGTGGTGGTTGAAGGTGAAGATGATGATGATGCTGGAAGGTTTATTTTATTTTTGAAAAAAAATGTTTTTTATTTGTTCATTAAAAATAATTTTTTTTGTATGAATTATATAAATACAAAATTTTTAATAATTTATTTTAAAATTTTGGTGACATGTGTTAGATTTTGATTGGATTATATCAATATTGAATTGTAAAATTTTAAAATGTCAAAGGGTAAAATTGTATTTTTAAACTCTTTAATTAAAGTTAAGGGCAAAATGGTCAATTTATATATTCTGTCACGTTTGACCGTTAAAAAAAAGTCAAATGGACCTATTTGATATACTTTTCAAAAGTCAGGAAAAAAATTGCTAAAAAATAAAACTCATTTAAAAATGTGATCTTTCAGCAACACCTAGGGACCCAAATGATATTAACCCTTTTTTTATTAATATTATATTTATATATATATAGTGGATTTCCTACCAGTACGCACTGATATAAGGAAAACACATGGCATTCAAATCTAAGTGTTGGTTCCATCTAATGGTTAGATCTAATGGTTAGATTGTTTCTTGAAAATATATATTAAAAGAGAGTATATACATTAAAGAAAATGATATATATATTAATATTAAGATTCTCTGTAAAATATTTTTTTACCGTAATAAATAACTCTTAAGTTATCTCTCTCTATTTTCTTCTCCAACAATGATTCTTCTAAATCTTCTACGCCAAACATATATTGTTTGATCCAGGCAATTCCCGGCAATCCTATTGCAATAGTTTTTGTAATACTTAAAAAAAATCTCATACACCAAACTGGAAAAAATAATAATAATAAAATAAGCCTAGACGACAAAAGCTATTTTTTATATTCATGATCAACTATGTTTCCAACACAATATGAAAATCCAGAACACAATAGAAAAAATTATCTCTTTTAGATATACTAAGTACATTGTTGATACCACATTCGTAAAAAGTATTGATTCTGAAGGAATCATTGCAAAATGTCTTTTCAATAATAAAAAAATCATGATTCCTTCTGATACCCGCTATTCTATCGTTAAGGAATTGCGAATCCCAAAAAGATATTTATAAAAGTCCTACGCAATGTGCACTATAGTTATGAAAACTAGCATAGCGGAAAATGAGGGTATCGTTCCACGGGGAGGTGGGATTCATCGACTGTCTGTAGTTCTAGCTATTATTATAACACGTTGAGCAGACTCGTGTGTTGCGTGTGCAAAAAAGTGAATAATAATAATATAACTAAATAAATTACATAGATAATATATACATGGATATGATGGAATAGAGAGATAGCATGAAATGTGGATACGCTAGGGAAATGACTCAACCGTGACAATCCTCCTAATTAAGCACTAGACTCATCTAGTCCCTCAAATGTGCAAGTATATGTTATTGTAAGGACCTCGATTTTATGATTGGCTTATTTCATGACAAACCACCACATTGGGGATGATTGTGTAATGGGTAGCTTAGGTTCGTATTGGCAAGCTTCCAAGCATCTCCATGACTTCAAGAGCAAAAGGTATATTCACTTGACTTTGTCTCTTGAAGAGTTTAGGTGCACACACACACTTCATGCATGTTTTGTTTATCTTGCATTTGTGTTCTTTATTGTTTGTATAAGTGTGCATCCTTTTCTAAAACACTCACTAGCTTACATTAGATATCATATCTTGCATTGTATCTTAGTTGATAACATGTTTGACATGTTAATTGTGCTTCATTGTGTGCATCCCACTCTCTTCACACTTGCACAACATTCATGTAAGATTGACTTTTGTCTTGAGTGTTAAAAAGGGATTTTTCCCTTTGGCGCGGCCTAGACCGCTCGGCAGGCTTTGCTTGCACCGCGGCTCACGGAGCGGTATTCTCCAGTGCGTCATGCGCGACGTGGACCGCAACCTGTGCACTTGCACGCACAGCGGTCCCAACCGCGGTGTAGTCCAGACGGTGCACTGCTGTATGTACCGCGGTCTGGACACTTACCTGTGCCGCGGTCTAGCAAGCGGTTTTGACGGGATTCTGGTTCCCAAGTTCAAAACGATGTAGTTTGATCTAGGGCTTCATATATATTCTTCCTCTTCTCTTCTTGGCCGACCAAGAGCTCAGAAAATCATTTCTAGAGAGAGGTTAGAGCTCCTAGAGAGAGAAAGCTTCAAGAAAGCTTCTTTGACTCTCCAAACCCAAAACCCATCTCCATCTTGCATCATTCAACATCATTTGAGCATGGGTCTTCATTGTTTCATGACTAGGTAAGCAAGAACTTCTTTGAATATCATTTATTGTTCTTGTTACTCTAGATTAGGTATTTATTGCATAATTAAATACCTAGACTCTATTATTGCATATTTATGAGTCTTGATAACATGATTGGGTTTGTATTTTGATAGCTTAATTGATTAGGTCATTTTTGCCTAAAAGCTAGGTCATAAACATTCATTTGTGATTCATTGATAACTAGGTTGAAATATTGATTCTTAATCAACTAGTTAAGCTTATTGAATGTTTATGCATATTTTGTGTAACAATTAGTTTGTTGGAAATTCTCTACAAATCTAATTGAGTTTGTTTGTTGATAGACTTTTGTCTAAGACTTGCATTTAGTGAATGATTAAATGTCTTGTCTTAATCACATGAATATATGCTAAGTTTATGTTGAATACATTGTGAGCATATTTGTTGATTCATTGTGATTGTTTGTGATAGATAGGATTGGTTGTTATTGATAACATCTAGCTAAGTCTTTATGCCTTGCATTTAGACATTTGACAACTTGGATGTGTTTCTACAAACTCCTAGTTGAGCGATTTGTGTTGTCTAGCATAATTTGCATTGAGCATCATTTACATGATCACATAGACACATAATTCTCTTCATTGAGTCAAAGTCTTGTGGCTTCGGGGTGAAGTTGCACAAGCATTGTAGTCTTGCAACCAAGTTGTGGTTGGCAAGAATTGGTCAAGAATCCATTGTAAAAGGCCTGCGGGTAGAGCAGGAGGTGCTCACGCCAATAGTAGTGTATCAGTGGATATCACTAGGGATTGAACCAAGAGTGGCAAGTGGTAGTGTCCATAGCCTGAGGTTATCTAGAGTGAGAGTCCGAGCATCACTTGAGGGTGTAACATTTTACTCATATAGTGGATTTGAGGATCGTGTGTGGCTAGAAGGATAGCCCGTGGTTTTTCCCTTGTTGAAGGGTTTCCACGTAAAAATCAAGTGTTATTTATTATTCCGCACTTTACACTTGATTTTGTATGTTTGTTTATGTTGGGTTATATTATTAATATTGACTAATCGAAAAGTTGGTAATAATCGATTAACAACCCATTCACCCCCCCTCTAGGATGTTAGACACACATTAAGAGTGTATTTTCAGTTATAGGCTCGTGTCCCCTTAATTGATCTCTAATCTCTCTCGATGTCTTAGAGATCACATCCACACAAAGTATGGATTCATTAAGTGCCATGGCATACACAAAAGAGCCATGTACGCCAGCCTAGTGATACTCTCACTTTCTGATCATATACATAAGACGTTTGGTTGGGCATGTAATGCGCAACCGTGTGGGCCATACTACAACCAATAATTCATCCACGAGGCTAACCAAATACGGGATGGCAACCAAGTGAAAGCATTAAGAATACGAGATACTCATACAATAGGTATGTTATATGCTTGTGTCCCCTTAATTAATCTCTACCCTCTCTCGAGCGCATAGAGATTGCATCCATACATATGCATGAATCCATTAAGTTCTATGGGATACACACACGAGCTCTACACGACAGCCTAGTGATCTCTCAATTTTCTGATCAAATGTAGAGGATACCACGCTAAGCATGTTAATATGAACCACGCGATATATAAAACACAGCATAAATGTCATTCACAAGGTGGCTAACCGAGTGAAAGCATTAAGCACACTATATATCCATATTACTACACAAGCACAAGAGGAATTCGGTGGTCTTTACTAGTAAGTCAAGGATTCAGTTTTATCAATCTCTCTAGGATAGCTAAAAATGGAAACAAGTTCACCCAACACTAATGTGCAAATAAGTTGATTGTTATACATTAAAACCATTCGATTTAGGTTAAAGGTTCATCCTCTTGATTTGAGAATTTTTCCAAAATCAATTCATCACCAAATCCGGCCAAGGATAGACAAATGTGTCTTAAAAAGACCCATTAAGCACAAGGATGTGAACCAAGGCCAATTTAGCAACTAAATGCCTGAACTGAAACATTTTTCACTCTTTATGGCTAAAATCTCTAACACTCAAATTATTCAATACATGGTATTTTGGTCATTCAATAACGTACAAACACTCATAGGAAGCTAAATTACTCTACTCCTACATTAAATTGCTCTACTCCTAATCTCAATCATGCATACATATCAACTTTGACCCTCCACACACATGGATTTCACAATAAGAGTTTAAATCTTAAAATTAACAAAGAGTAAAATAAAACCCAAACAAATTTAAGAACAATCATACATATATTTCATAAGTGTTGGTTTACAAATTTCCCAAATTGATGATTACATCAAAGAAAACAAGATATACAAGGAAAGAGTAAAAAGAAATACGACCCTTAAAGAAAAACTCCTTCAAAGATGATCCTTGCTTCCTAACTCGAATTTGGTCCTAAAACCACTCATTTCTCCTTGTAATCTACTTTAAGATGGTGTTTGATGTCTAAAATGATGTGGTTTGGGTGTATGGTGAGCTCCTATGGAGGAAAATTCTCCATGGGAGCTAGTCTCTCTCTTATTTTTATGAAGAAGATGGAGGAGGAAAAAGATGAGAGAAGGGTTCTCGGTTGAGGGGAGAGAAAGAGAGAATTATGTTGTTAATAAAATGAGTGAGTGGCGTGAGAAGAGAAAAGAGAAAGAAAAAAATGTGTGGTGTAGGAAAAGTCAAGGAGGAAGGTGATTGGTAGAATGTGGAGAGTAGGTTGGTTAAAATCATGGAAGATGAGAGAAAATGGAGTATTTATAGAGTATGGAAGTTAGGGTATGAAATGGGGTGTGAAAGGACAAGTTTTCCCCTTAAAAATGGCTGAATATTGGCTAAAAATAGGTCCATCCGCGGGTGGGTCAGTCTGGTCCTCCCGCGGAGACTTTTCCCGCATAAAGCACTGCCCAAATTTTCGTGGTCCCGGACAGTTTTCTACTGCACGCACCGTTACGAAAATGGTCATAATTTCCTCTAGAAAATCCGGAATTGTTATTTGTTAAAACCGTTAGAAAGAAGACATCCGAGGCTTTCTGAAAATAGGTAATAGAGAATGTAGTTTGATCAGAGAAGGGAGATATGGCCCCTGAAAGTTGAGTATACTGAACGACGATTTCCAATTTCAATCCTTCTAACTCCAAAACTCATCAATTTAGCTCAACACCTTATTTTAGGGAATTAAACCTACACAAAGCTTACAAAACATATTATATACTAAAGTATGCTCGAAAACAAAAGCAAACGATAGGAAATAGGGGCCTCAAAAGGTGTACTTTGCAATGTTATCACCTTCCTACTGTAGTCGATCGGACCTACAATTGATTTCAATCGCCAAGGTAGGCACTGACAACCTGTAAAATAAAATAAATTAGAGCAGTAGCGAGCCAAGGGAGGGGGGTGTTCCCTTCGGAGACTCTCCGACGCTCAAGACAATTAGATGTTCTATGAATAAAGCCAAGCAAATGGGAAAAACTTACAAACCATGTTGCTCAATATCTTGGGTCGAGTTGTTGGTCGATCTTGATTGGTCGGCTCCAGTTATTCGTCCGGTCTTTTAGGGATCGAACAAAGATTGAGTCGATGTTATGTGATGCTGCCCTTAAGCGTACCAAAGCTCGGGTAAGCCTTCGTTCGATGTGCTTCAATCGTTGTTCCGTTTGATCGATCTTCGAGTTCAATTGGATCGACCAGAGTTGGGTAGAGGATACAATTAATGCAGAGGTGAGCACCGCAATAAATGCTCAATGTTTCAGAAAAATTTATAGAGAGAGAGAAATAGAGAAATAGAGAAAGAGCTTTCGCGTGAGAGCTAGCAAAAAAAAAAAAAAGGACCCCTCTTTGAGAAAAGGTCCTCTTTTATAGTGGAGGCTAGAAGCCTTCAACATTTGGGCTCATAAAGGGTGTGTGGATCATGGGTATTCAATTACCCGTTTTGATTCATTTAATCAGGCATTGAAGGCTTCATCATGCGTTTCTTGAGTAATGCTTGTCTTGATTGCTTTTCAAGTCAACATTTAGCCACATGTTTGTTGTGGCCTAATTATGTTTGCTAGTCAGGCCTGGTTCCGGGCTTTTGAATTGGTTTTGGTTTTTTATTGATTTTATTTTGATCCATAATGGGCCTGTTAATTGGGTCATTGGGCATTTTATGACCACTACAGTTTGTTCTCCACTCTTAAAGCTCGAGGTCCTCGAGTTGAAGAGTTGATAGGCGCGAGCTTAGACTCAATAAATTATGTCGAGCTGGACTGAAGATTCCATTGGATCGACCTCGGGTGTCGAGTGAAGAGCTTTTGTGACGATTTTGGTTTTGATCGATTATCGAGCCACCAGCAATTTCTAATTTCAATTTTCTGATCTTTTTTGTCGATAGTGAATATCGAGCGATGCCCTACTAGTGAAGCAAAGTCGAACTTCTCTCGCGGTGGGCCAGATTTCCTGTGTTTGATGGGAATTTAATAAGGCTGATGTGGCAGGACCCTTTAATGGGCGCGTTTATCGAAGCTGGTGGAATTTGAATTGGCGCTTTTTAGGTTTTCAAGGGTAGCACATCTTTTTGGATGATGTCATCTGAAACGACGTGCCCTGTTGTATCGTGACACGTGGCCGCTGAACCTTTATAAGTTTTGAAACTCTTCTTTTTTCCTCACTTAGGCTAGATAGATACTTTCTTTGGTTTTTATTTTTTCTTAAGCGTTCCAGGCGTCTGTTCGAGTTACTTCAAGCTTCTCCGGTGAGTTTCCGACAATTTCTCTGGTTCTTCTATTCATTTCCGGTAAGTTCCTTGTTTCTTACCCTTGGTTTCTTCTTTGGATGCTTTTGTTGGATATCTGAATGCCTTTTGTGTTTTGAATTTTAGAATTGAGTTTCTAGTTTTATTTAGAGTTTGATCCATTTTTGTGTGGGTATTGCTTGAAAATTCTGTTTTGCTTTTGAGTTTTACGTAGGAAATATAACCTTTAATTGTCGTATCGATATCGAACCAGGGTTTACTTTGGCTTCCATGCTTAGATTAAGTCGACCCTCTGGAATTTAGAGAGATCGTGGTTGATAAGTTTTGAGATGGATGTGGTCGCCCCTTTTTAAGATAGCTTCGATCTTATTGGGTTTTTCTTGTTTTGACAGCGTTTGGTGCTATGTCGAGTTGAATTGTAGACTTGTCAAATCCATCATTGGAGAAGATGATCGATGATTATCGGGGTGACTCATGCAAGATCGATCCCAGACTATCGGATTCAGCATCCGAATCAGATCATTAAGATGAGGTGTCGATTGATGGACCTGTGGCGATTCCAGTATAGGTGAGGTCGGAGTCAACCAGCCTAAGACTATGGTGGTGGGTCGATTAGCGACCGGAGAGCTGAATATAGAGCCATTGTCTACTTCTAGGAGAGAAGCTGGTCGGTTTTTATCCGATAATCCTGCTTCGAAGTTATCGTATTAGGATGTCAAGAATTTATAGTTCGAATTAGGAATTCCTGAATCGATCAAATTGAGGACAGTGGCCCCATTCGAGCGTGCCGACTAGTCGATCCATGGTTGGACTTACTTCTATTACTTGTATTTCAAGTTGGGCCTTAGGTTCCCAGTCCCACCGTTGGCTCGGCAGCTACTAAACTTCTTCGAGATCGCTCCAAGCTAATTGATGCCTAATGGATAGAGGATTCCCATGTCGCTCGAGGTTCTGATCGAGAAACAAAAGTTGGATTTTTCTTTCGAGAATTTAATGTATACATATCATCTGAAGGAGCACGATACTGATTGTGGGAGGTATTTGATCGTTGCTTAACATCATCTAAGTCATTTGATCTTTGAACTTAAGACCAGGGATCCCGACTGGAAACCAAAGTTCATTTTTGCTCAAGGGGATTTGGTTGATAGGGTCAGGTCATCTTGGAATAACGCTGGTCGGTGTTCGTCATGATCGAGTGTGTATTGTTTTATGCAATTATTTTGACTTTTTTTAGAAGGCCTTGAAGGGAAGGCAAAGTCGATCCAATGAGTGGACGACGTGAATATGACTTAGAAGATTGTTTATATCAATCCAAATGAAAGGGGTTGGAAAAGGTTGTTACAGGAAGATAGTCTTAAGAATAGTTCTTTGAGAAATCGGACTACCTTTGCCCAATCAAGTAACCTCTATCGCCCAATCAAGTAACCCATATCCTCATCTTGAAGATTTGACAAAGTACGCATGGATAAGACACGGGTTTGAGATCTTGTGTGGTACTCGATTTCTTGAGCCCGTTACTGAAGTCTAGCGAGCTTTCGCTACAGCGAAGATGTTGAACTTGAAGCTTATATATTCTGAAGAAGCTCTGAAGATGCAAATGGATAGGTTGGAGAAAAGGAAAAGGAAGAAGGTCACGAACATACCTGCTTCGCAAGTCTTCAATCAAATTGAGAATGTCGATCCTCCTGAGCTTGTTATTCCTGATGTAGAGAAGTTAAGGAAACGTCCTCGTTTAGACTAGTGTTTAGATGATGAAATCGTGGTCAAGTTTCTGGTCGATATATCTGCCTACTCCGATCATGGGTCGATGCTGAAGCAAGCCGGCCAACTCCTGCTCCTTGAGGATAATGCTTGACTTTCCAAGATGGGGGCCCCCCGAGTAGTAGATTGGGGATTGGTGGGCGCTTTTCAGGTTTCGTGAACTTGTTTATAAGTGGTTTTACCTTCTCTCTTTTAACGTTGATAATCGCGGGAGGTGATCGACAAGCTCGCGGGGCTCGAACAAGAGGTCGCTAGTCTGAGAGCTCTCTCAAGTCGAGCAAGAAAAAGCTATCCCAGACAGAGATAGGCTTAGGGAGGCATTGGAGCGGCTCGACAAGGCTATTGATGAGGTAGTTATCCAGACCAGAGGCGAGCTTATGCAACAATACTTGCTTGGTCACATTGACTCTTGGATCCTGAAAATGATATTAAAGTGTGTGAGTAATGGAAGAAGCTAAAAGGCCATTGATGAGTACGATGATGAGGAAAAAGTCGATAAGGATGGAAGAATCGATGTTGAGCTATAAAAGGGGGCTGACCGGAGAGGGGGTTCTGTTGGCGATAACTTGGAGGGAGCTCAACAAGACCAAGATGATCAGGAGAGTTGAAGTTTATTTTCCTTAATATTTTTTTGATATAACTATTTTGATCGAATGGGGGACGATTGATTGCTCCATTTGATCTCTGCGTAATATGTTAATATGGATGCTTTTATAACTTGCAATCGACACTGTTTTTATATTTCCTAATTCGCAATCGATAAAAATAGCAAGAAGAAACAGGAATCGAGTTTTGAGCATAATTTCGAGCAAAACCTTCGTTCAATCGTTTCATAATAGACTTTATTGATTTTATGAATTAAGATTACAATGTTCATAGCTCGACATAAAATCGATTCAAATATAAGTGGCTCGACATGGAGCGTTTTGGTTACAGAAGTTTGCGTTTTGATTTAGTTTAACTACATGATTACTCGATCCTTTTGATGGGTAAGTCGTACTTCATGTGCTCTATCCTCCCAGTCCATGTTTGCTCGATGTGTCGAGAAGACTTGTATTGGACTCTTCAGATAGCTTAATCCTCAAATGCAAGTTCGTCTCGAGCGCTGAACGATATGAATCTTTGAATGCGAGGTTGCTTTTCTTGTTCGACCTGCACTAAAGACGGAGAGTTTTCCAGCACTACTTGGTGTCTACAATGCCCTTGGGCTATTTGTAATTAACAACCTTCACTAGTGAGGACCTTTATTTTGTAGAGCTCAAATGGCACTTTATTGCCCTTGGTTAATCATCATTGCTCTCGATAAACTTTGTTAGTTTTAATTTAATCGAAGTTAATCAAGCAAAAAGATCGAATGATTTAGAAATAGTACCTCTTTAGGTGAACCACATTCTAGTTGTTACGTATCTCACGTCCATATTGTGCTCGAATTTTATAGGCCTCATGCCCAATCACTTTCGCTATTTGGTAAGGCCCTTCCCACGTCGAACCAAACTTTCCAGCGCCTAGTTCCTTGGTGTTATTGAAGACTATTCATAGAACCCAATCGCCTTCTGAGAATGTTTGAGCCCGAACGTCTCTATTGTAGTGTCGAGCGACTCGTTGTTGATACGCTGCGAATCTGAGCAGGGCCTTATCTCTTTTCTCATCAAGCAGATCGAGCTCGAGAGGTAGTAAAGAGTTGTTATGATCTTCATCGAGATGCTCGACTCGAGCTGAGACTACATTTTATTCGACAGGTATAACTGCTTCCGCTCCATATGCAAGTGAGAAAGGAGTAGCTCCAGTCAATGTCCGACTCGTTGTTCGATAGGACCACAAGACCTCTGGCAGTTTATCGGCCCAAAGTCCTTTTGCTGCTACTAGCTTCTTTTTCAGGGTCCCCATTATCGATTAATTTGATGCCTTTTCTGTGTTTGAGTCTTTTAAACCTAAGACACTCTAGAACTCTGATCTAACTAAAATTATAAAAACAAAGACACTTAACGCACCACACCAATAGAGCTTTTGATTTGATTATTAAAACTAAATAAGATTAAATAATAAAAACGCATCAGAAAACTAATTAAGGAAAATCTAAGGAAAACACTAATTAGGACCTCTTATCCACCACTAAACAATCATCCAATCCATAGACAATAACGAAGGTAAAGATGTCAAATATGATGAAGATATTCACAACAAGGCGGTGGATATTCCACACAAGTTGTATCGATTCTCTCTTAGTAAGTATATAGATAGCATGGTATTTGTATAAATACTTGTATTCCAAATTATAACCTAGCATGGTTATTTACTAGATTTAATAATTGGAACCCATTAAGAACCAAGAGAATATAAATATCACATGAACCCTAAAACATGGTATTTATTCTAGGCTATTCATGAATTAATTTCCATTAATTTGGTGGTAATTCAATTAATTGTTGCATGTAAGAATATGTTCGTATGGTATTCGAACTCTATCCTACAACATAGACTTTATATTCAAATAAACATGCTTCTAAGGTGATCAATCAAAGAAACATAATAATAGAGTAGCAATTCTTATGGAGAAATTAAAATCATGATGTTGAGAAAATAATACTTCATTGAACAAAACTTGTCTATGGAATTGAATTCATGTTTACGGCTTCAAGTTAGCCCTAACTAATAAGAAAATTAGCTAGACATAAAAGTTACAAAAATAAATAAAAACATCTGAACTAAAGAAAGATAGAATAATGAGAATGTTGATGGAGTCTTCAATCTTCAATCTTCAACTCTCTACCTTGTAGAAAACTCTTAGGATTTATATGTGATTCTCCTTGTAGATTCCCAATTTGTTTTGTTGTAGGAAACACACCAAGTAGGAAATAAGATGAATTAAGGAATAAGAATCTTTTCCTAACTTTCAGTTCCTCTTTGATGATTAATTCCTAATTTGAGTTTATGAAGTTTCTCCAACATGTCTTGATCTTCTAGAGTCTTTAGGATTTGATTTGAGAAGTTCTAGGACAATTCTGGACCAATTTGGAGTGAAAATCCCCCAAAAATAAGCAACAACCAATATGGGGACCGCTGTTGGTGTCATAGTTGTTTGACAGCGGAAAGCACTGGATATGCATCCCTGTGGAAATGCAAAGCGATTTGACAGCGTAAAGCACAGCGTGACCTTCTGATGTTTGAGCGTTGTGTTACCGCTGTCAAAATACGCAGCACTAAGACAGCGGTAAACATTAATATTGGCCACTTTGAAAGGTGCTATGAGAGTGTTGTCTAGGTGTTGTGAAGGTGTTGTCTAGGTGCTGTGAATGTGCTATGAATTGCCTTTTTGTTGCTTTTTTCCTTGTCTAATTACACTTTAGCCCTTTCTGGTGACAATTACTCTTTAATCCCTTCAATCTCTTAAAATCACTTTTTTGTCTTCAAATTTACCCTAAGAGCTATCTTCTATACAAACTCAACAAATATATTAAAATATCTGATTTCATTCAAAAACATAGCATAAAACATAGAAATTAGGGGCCTCAATTATCAACATTTATCGACCTAACAAATACCTTCAAACCTAGCTTTTACTAGTCCTCAAGGAAAATCGAAACAAAAACAAACTAATCTAAACTAGGCCATTTTCGTACTGAAACACGATAGCATTGAGCGTATGCTACAATCATTTAAACCTCTAGGTATCCCTAGTAGGAGGAGTGTTGTCTCATGAGGGTTTATAGCTATGCTACCCATAAACATATTTCTGCCAAGAACCAAATAATCAAGATGCAACTCAAATGTACCATTTAAAGCAAATGTATACTAAAGCCACTAAATAAAGACTAAAATTATGCCACAAATTTGAATGCAATGCTTAATTTAATGAAAAGCCCATATTCATGACACTCTGGCTTCAAAAACGCATCGCCAAATGCCATAGATATAATTCACCTCGACTCTAATTCTCAGAAGATGCCACTCATATTTTCACACAGAACCTAGGCAAATAAACTCATTAAGCATATGCGTATGGAGTTTATGCACAAGAAATTTCAAGTTATAACCGCATATGAATATATCATTGAGAGAACACTTCATTTGTATGCAAAAGATCTCATGAACGGAATCATACATTAAGAACAAGATAGAGCACATGTTTACCTTTACTCTCGAGCTAGCATTCCCAAAAGATCAGTTAGGTCTTTTTTTTGTTGTAATGGGGCCATCGAGTGAAGGGTTAATAGAAAGAACGGAAAAAGGAAAATCAAAGAGCTTAATTTCATGCCAAGAGATGTATCATGATATGTTGATTCATGGACATCTCTCCTTTAAATCTTCTTTGTAATTGCATTCAAGCTTCTTCATTGATTTCTTCAACTTCTTTTTCAAGTAAATATTCAACTTGAATTCATCTTATTTTTCCATCATTCTTCTTTCTTCTTTTCATTGTTTTGCTCTTCTTCAATTCTTGCTTTTCTTTTCTTTCTTTCTTTCTCTTTTTTTTTTTCTTTTATTCTTTTTTTTTCTTTTATTCTTTTTTTTTCAAGGAAAATAATATTGATTCCTTTTTTTTCCTTGGTACATGCATTCCATAAAAATTACCCATGGTTCTCTTCTTCTCTTCATCTTCATCTTCATCTTCATCTTAAACTTGAACTTCATCTTCTTCCACTCGACATGATCCCAAGGTATAGGATACGGCCAATATATATTGGGTATAAGGGATAAGGATTATGTGGGTGATGAAAGAAAAAGGCTCATAAGTGTTTGGCTTCAAAATGACTAATGGAGAACACACATGGGTAGGGAAATTTAAGACCTTTTACATAGTTTAGCACACATTGCCTAACATCACTTCTAATGGTTTAACCAAAATAAGAGAAAAGTCCACATGTGATATCTTTTATATGGGAATGTTCTTTAATATCCAATGCAAAACCTATTGAGATCAATTCTAATACTAAAATCCTAATAAGTGTTTAGGAGTAGAAACAACAAAACCCTCATATAATGTCATTTATGTACGATTTTTGGCTTAGTGAACTCACAATGGTAGTCTCCACTATTAATCATGGCAATCCAACTAATCATCATTTCCACCATTACATCAAGAGCATGTCATAAGTTTTGAAAATATGCAATACACTACTCTAAATGGCAAAACGTTAGTCTAAACTTAGTGAATAAAACATACATTATGGCTCTAAAAGCACTCAATAGAAGCATCTAAACAATGAAGGACAAAAAATTCCAAAAAATGGTGACTTTCAAAATCGACCTTTGTCCGTTAATTGATACATATCTCTCAAATGACTCAATAAAAGTTAACCAAATGTTTACACAAGAAAATAGACATGCAAAAAAACATTTTTCATTCATAAAACATTTCAAAATCAATTTGAAAAGGATTGAAAACGAGCGATAAAAACATCTCACTCTCGGATTCTTGAAATAGAGCATCACTTCTGACCTTTGGTCAAAAAATTGATCATAACTTTAAAACTACCGCCTAGAATTTTACGTTCTTTATACCGTTAGATTCATATCGAAAAATCAAAAAATACAACATGGACGGTAAAATTTATTGCCTTGCCGAAACGTACAGGTTTAAAGAAAAGTTCTCCCAAAAATATCTCCAGCAGAACATGAAAACTCAAAAAATAAAAATCACACAAAAACAAAACGAAAGATAAACACACACCCCCAGACCTAATCTAAAATTTATCTTCAATGTATGAACAATAAATAGAATGAAAGAAATAGGGAAGGAGGTGGAGCAACACATAAACAAAAATAAAAACAAAAAGAAAAGAAAAACCTGGATGGGTTGCCTCCCACCTAACGCTCGGTTTTGGCTAAATTTTTTTGACTCATCGATACTCAATCAAGTCCTCTTTTTGACGATTGAATGCACCCCTATAGTGTCATATTTAGTCATTCATTAATTCCTTCTTCTGTATCGAGGATCATCAAAATAAGCAAGAATACTATTTTTACGAAAAATACCATTTATGGGTATTTCAATCGAGATACCTGATCGAGCCATTGCAATACTAGATTTTGGCCTCTCTTTCCTATGTTCTTGTTCAATTCTTGGGTAAATTCGAGTGTTTAATGGCGCAATTGAGGTTTTTGCAGGATATCATTGTTAATAGGGGCGTTTTAGTTTAGAGAGAAGAATTTGGGGCGTAAAGCGCAATTATGAGGAGTTGGAGCTTTGATAAAGAAAGCCTCACAGTTGAAGTGTCGTTCCAGAAGACAGCAGCAACCTAGCGACAGGAACTTCCGCGGTCAAAGTTTCGTTTTGTAAAACTGTGAAAGTTTCACGTCATTCCGACTCCGTCACCCGGACTAGTAGGAATGAATTGGCTTTTTTTCTTGATCTTATTCTGATCCGTCACAGGGACTATACATTATTACATTTGATTTTAAAAATATATATTAATATATTCGTCTTCCATCAACTTGAATTTTATTTTTGTCTCCTATCATTCACTCACATAATCTCATGATTTATATAGTGAGGACAACTCACCGGCTAAATCATTTTGATTAATTTTTGGATTCTATGTAGTTTACATCAATGCTCTCCTATAGATAAATAGATATATATATATATATATATATATATACACGGTCCTTTTCCTATCGGTGCGCACTGATAGAATTATATAAGAACATTGAATGTGAGCCACTCATTTATAAAAGAGTTTTGACAAGTGCATACATACCAAGTCAAAATATGTAAAATGAGTGGCTCACATTCAATGTCCTTATATAATTCTATCAGTGCGCACTTATGTGAAAATTATTGTATATATATATATATATATATATATATCCATAGAAGAGCATCAATGTAAACTCTATATATTAAACAGTGATAATTGAGCAAAATAACTGCATTTAGGATTATAAACTTAAAAATCATTTAATTTATTGCAGCCAATCCAGAATTAGTCAAGACATAATTTTGTTTGGCATAATCACCCGCTTCTATTGCTGTGTTTGGCATATGTGATGGACATGATTGGAAATAGTCCAATCTTGTTCAATGTTTGGAGCCACCGCCGGATTAGATAGTCCAATCCAGTGGCCCCACTTTATTGCTTTCACAATCCTGCCTCAGCGGGATTGTGCAACCCCCAAATTAGTTAAGACATAATTTTACTTGGTATTATCCGCCTCTTTAAGTAGGAAACAAAGTCCTGCAATTTTATCATATCAAACTTGTTTACTCTGGTTTGTTGCTTCATTTGTGGCAGTAATTCACATTTTCTCTAGAGATATATTGCTTTGAGTCTTTTATTTGTTTATTTCTGTTTCAAGTTACTGCTATTGTATACTTATAAAGAGATCAAAGTCACTTTCAACTCTTGTAGTTTTGGATAAATGTGTTATATGACTTATATTATGATTCTCAAGTCAAACGATTGAATTTTGATATCTGAATATTGAGACATCTAAAATAGAGATCAAGTGACTCATATGTTATTGTGGTTATATTTGTTATCATTCTAACTTCTTGGTAACTATTTTTCAAATTACATCTGTACTAAATGAATTTGGAAATCAGAAGATTATATTCTAGTTGGTTGATTATGATTTATGAATATTATGCATGTGCAGATAACATATAAGCAGGCAACTAGTGAGAGGAAAATGATGGGATCATTTAGGCAAACACTCATTGTTGTGGCCACCATAGCAGCAGCTATTCACAACCAAATCCAGATTGCAGAAGCCATTGACATTGGCGTTTGCTATGGAATGCTAGGAGACAATCTCCCACCTGCAACCGACGTTGTAAACCTGTACAAAAGATATGGCATTGAGAAGACGAGGCTCTTCGATCCTAACCCAGAAGCACTCCATGCCCTAAGAGGAAGTCAGATTGAAGTCATTCTAGGCATAAGAGATGAAGATTTGCCTAACTTAGCAGCTAGTCCAGATGCAGTGGCATCATGGTTTTCGATAAACGTTGAGCCTTACCTCGACGACATTGAATTTCCAGTCATTGCTGTTGGTAATGAAGTCATCCCTGGAAACTATGCCGAAAACGTTTTGCCTGTGATGCAGTCTCTGCAAAACATCCTTTATGCTAAGGGTCTGAATGCTATAAAAGTCTCAACTGTGTTGTCTGGGAAAACTTTGGGAAGTTCTTACCCGCCTTCAAGTGGTGCATTCACACTAGAGGCAAGCAGTACATTGAAAGGTGTTCTCAACTTTTTGTCACAAACGCAATCTCCCCTTTTGATAAATGTTTATCCTTACTTCGCCTACGTGAGCGATCCGGTTAACGTTCGCTTGGATTATGCACAATTCACTGCAACTGAACCTATTGTTAGAGACGGAGACTTGAGTTATTACAACCTGTTTGATGCCATGGTGGATTCTTTCTTCTCGGCCATGGATAAAGAGGGTGTGAGTGATGTGTATGTCCTTGTCTCTGAGAGCGGTTGGCCTTCTGCTGGCAACAGCAATTTCACAACTCAGCAGCTGGCAGCCACGTACAACAAGAATTTCATGAATCGTATCACTAGTAAAAAAGGAACGCCAAAAAGACCCGAAGCTCGCATACAAGGATTCATTTTTGCCACCTTCAATGAGAACCAAAAACCTGCAGGTGTGGAACAAAATTTTGGACTTTTCTACCCAAACATGGAGCCTGTTTATCCTGTATTTTCTTAATCTTCCAATTCAAACTAATAAGTTGCTAGATTTTTTAAGCTTTTATTCAAATTATGCTATTACTGGAAAACTACATATAAATAAAACCACATTTCAATTTATCATTATCAAATAATCAAGTTGTAGTCCAAGCTAGAACAAGCTCCATTTATAAAAGCACCACTCAAAGGCGTGACAGTGGTTCTCGGCGGCTGTCACTTCCTTTGTTAAGGAAAGGGTAGTCAGTGTACCCAACAACAGGATCCTGAGTGTAAAATGTCTTCCTGATATACTTATTCAAGGGTGCATTGACCTTGAATCTTAAAAGCCAAGTCTGGGTTTGAGATAAAGAGACGGCCGTAAGATACCAAATCCGTGTCGCCCTGAGCTATGGCTTCAAGTCCTAGCTCCCTAGTAAACCCACCACTACACATGAAAGTTCCCTGATAAGAACTTCTCAGACTCCTCATTAACTGAGCTTCTTCTTCTTCAGAACCAGGCCTGCCGGATTCTGCTTGGCCATAAGCGGTGTATCGGGGCTGTGTGATGTGGAGATAAGTGAGCTTTGTACCCAGGTCTGACTGCAGCTTGTTAAGTCTCTCAATAACAGCCAAGCCTAGGCCGAGTGGATTGGAGTCCATGGCATCAAGATGATCAATTGCCGGTGAAATTCTCACACCAACGAGATCTGCACCAATGGCTCCAACTACTGCTTGCACCACCTGCATTAAGAACCTGCAGCGATTTGTAACAGATCCACCGTACTCATCTGTTCGGTCATTGATCCCATCCTTCAAAAATTGGTCAATAAGATAGCCATGGGCTCCATGGATCTCAATTCCATCAAAGCCTGCAAATTGTACATTAAATTTAATGCTAACTTGTTCACTAAAACCATCAAAATAAATGAGCAAGTAAAGCCACAGCTTCTAAATTAACTACATCCTCTACTACACCAAGATTTAAAAGATTGGAAGCCAGTCATTTCTAAGTTGAATGTGAAGAAAATGTGTAAATTCAAAGACCGCCTCAGTTATATATAACTTAAAACCGGCACAAAAGGTTTGGTATGAACGGATCATGATGGTTTCAAGTACCATGAGTTTCAAAGGAGTGAAAACGATTCTAGTGATTCTTATTGATGAAGGAATCAAGGCCATTTACCTATATATATAGACAATGTGAACGAAACTGAACTATGAAGGATTAGTTTTAGAAGCAATTGAACTAAAAGGACACATTATCATTGAATACACTAACCTGCTCGAATGGCGTTGACTGCTGCCCGGCGATAATGCTCCACCACCTCCGGTATTTCATGCGTTTCCAACTGCCGAGGTTTTGGGTATAGGCCATAGCTCCCATCTGGCAACAGAATTCTCCACCTCCTTGATATTGGCGTGCTGGTTGATGATATTGGAGCGGCTCCACCGGGTTGATAAACTGTCATTATTCATCCATGGTCAGTGATTTAAGAACAATGTAGCATACTTTATGGAGGAATTAATAGGATTTTGTGATATAATACGTACCGGGATGAGATGAACGGCCGACGTGCCACAGTTGACAGAAAATGATACTGCCCTTAGCATGAACAGCATCTACCACTTTCTTCCATGCCTCCACTTGTTCCTCCGAGTAAATCCCTGGCACATGTGGAAACCTGGTTCCATCATCATTAATAACAACATTAGTCAATTAATTTTGCAAATTAATCCATAGTTTCAGACTGGAAACTTTAGACACTGATGAATAGCAATCGACTGTGTGTATTTTAATGATCAACAACTTTCCAAGTTATTCACGGCGTTGGGATAATTATCAATCATTTATTATATGATAGTGATTCTTATTTGTTCCTTTTCTATACATTATATATAGTATATTGACATTAATTTATTTTTATAGAGCAGGACGTCCTAAATCTTTTTTCGTATCCTATGGAAAAGAATTTGAAAAAAAAAAGATTTGGATGTCTAGTATTATTCTTTTTTATAATGGGGATTATATATTCATTAATAATCAATCACAACATTTAAAAAAGGAATTTAAAATAAAATAAATAAAAATAAAAATAAAACTTATACGATGAGTCAGTGCTCCTCGTGTAATTTATAATTGAAGAAAAAAGTATCACATGCTAAAATGATTTTCTTGAAAAAATAAATTAAATTAAGTATAATAAAATGTGCATCACGCCATCACGTAGGGAAAATTAGTTGATCTCTGTAACTGTTTTTTTGGTAAATCTCTGTAACTTGAAAAACACGACTCTGACTAATTTCAGAATTTTAACTGGTGGGGACACCATTGGGCCCCACCGGCCACTAACTAAAAAAGAAGTAGGACCCACTTCCTCCCACGGATTGCTCAATAGTCAATTAGTAAAGTAAGTAGCCCACTCACGGAATGATTGGCCTCTTGTGAAAACAACATCAACCCACTTACCCACCCTTGATTTGTCAATTTAATTACAATTATTGATAATAAAAGCAGAATTACGAAAATACCCGGGACCCGTGGGAGAGATGGTAGTTCCTTCACTGATGAGAAAGCCGCCAGGGGTTGACCTCTGCTCATAGTAGGTAGCCAGAGCCGGCCGTGGAATTCCATTCAAGGCTCTGCATCTAGTCATCGGCGCAAGCACCACCCTGCCACCACAAACACACACACTGTCAAGTGTCAAACCAATCATTGTAGGAAACACAGGGTCAAAGTCGTCATATATCAACTGATCTTCCAGTTTTCTATCTCTTCTCCGGCCAGATGCACCTAAAAACCAAAATAGGAGGAGAGATCAAGCCCTACTAACCTGTGAGAGAGGTTGAACTTGCCCATCTTGTAAGGAGAAAAGAGGCCTGTCGATTGCTCTGTATTTTCCGCCATTATTGTTGTAATTTGAGCTGATCTGATGGATTGATACTTGTGAAGGACAAGGATGATATTGTATTAATCAATATAACAAGACAGGACTATCAAAAGAGCACATGAACGGAGAGAAGAGAGAAAACATTTATAAATAGTGGATGCATTTTTCAATATTTTTCTAGCATTGGTATTTGGTCGGTTAGTGATGTGATCTGGTGGTGCTTGATGTATTTGAGATTTTTTTATCGAGTCATGTGATGCTGGGTTGATTTTGGATTGAGCGGTGGATATGAATTTGAACGGTGATGATTATTTATTGATGCACTGATGAGTCGTCGGTAAATGATTATAGTACGATTCAACTATACATTCTAAATCGGACATGTTCTTCACGTGTTGGATTGGTCAACTTTGGTCTGCGCCAATATTCTCTCGTATATTGTCGATGATAATTCGAATCTTAGAGAATCTTCGGTAGTATTGTGACTTACATTTAAAAAAAAATAGTAACATGTGAATATTGTTAAGCCAATTGTTTCCTATGTGGTATGTAATTAAGAATATCTTTAATAATAACGTGGCTTGCATTTAAAACAATGATGATATGTCAACATTGTCAAGCCAGTTACTTCATATGTGGTATGTAACTAAACTTGATAGACATACAAATGTAAAAGTGGTCTTCAATGCTTCACTTATAAAATAAATGTTTTTAATGACATGTGAATTTATTATTAGTCTCCTTAAATGTACTTTAGAATTGTCGAATAAAACAAAATAGAAGACAATAGTGGTTGCTGTCTAGGCCAACAAGATAACCGTCCAACAGGCCGTCTGAAATCAGAAAGTCATGTTGACAGCCTCTAAAAACAATGTTACCACCTCAGCTTGAAGTTGTACTAGAGAGGTTGCATTGGAGATGAATTTTTTAACAAAGTTGATGTCCATCTACGTGTCATCTAATTTTTTCACAACCCACGTTAGCATTGGAGATGCTCTAAACTTGATAGACATACAAATGAAAAAGTGGTCTTCAATGCTTCACTTGTAAAATAAATGTTTTTAATGACATGTCAATTTATTATTGGTCCTTAAATGTACTTTAGAATTGTTGAATAAAACAAAATAGAAAACAAGAGTGGTTGCTGACTAGGCCAACAAGATGGCTGTCTAACAGACCGTCTGAAATCAGAGAGTCATGTTGACAGCCTCTAAAAAAAGTTGTCACCTCAGCTTGAAGTTGTACTAGAGATGTTGCATTGGAGATGAATTTTTTAACAAAGTGGATGTCCATCCTAAGTGTCATCTAATTTTTTCACAACCCACATTAGCATTAGAGATGCTTTTATCCTGACGGAGAGTTATGATTTATCCGTTTGCATTCTTGTGGGACTAAGGGTGTGAACCGGAGTAACCTATCTATCATGCTCTACATCTCTCAGTAAACAGGTCGTTGCGAGTCATCAAGTCACGCAGTTGAAAAATGATAGACGGATAGATGTTTGGACGAAGTCTGGGGCCCTCGATGTCAAAAATAAAAAATAAAAATTAATAATGTAAGCCTCATACTTTTACCATTGTTTGATAAAAATTGAGATGGTTCAATAGTAAGTCTCTCCTTACCGAAAGTCGTTCGCCCCGTTCTATTGTCTTGATTTCAAATCGTATAATACTTTTCAAATATATATTTTTATAAAATTATTATTGTTTAGTTGATGAGTGGTTATGTTCTTGAATACTTGAGAACGTCTAATTTTTTTTAAGATATTATATACGGTTAGTGCAATTCAAATATGAAATATTGTCAAGTTGAATGGGTGCTATTACTACAAAGCCACGTTGGGTGGTCGAAATTGTCCAATTTGACCACGTTAATTTCTCATTAGAAATTTAGAGAGTTTCTTTTGGCAATTCAAATTTTTTTTATTTACACTTCTTTTCTAAAGAAACTTAGTTCTAAAAATTAAAATTTTAAAAATAAAGATACTTCTTTTTATTTCAAAATTATCCATTTTATCTTTTGACATCCATATTTTAAAGATATTCTATTTAAAAAAATTTATAAAAACACTCCATTTTATTTTAATATTATCTATTATTATTTTTTAATCTTTATTTTATTTTAATTTTTTATAAAAAGCTAGTAATTTTTATAAGAGGTGCGGCTTTTGAGGTTGTAATTTTCTGAGTTTGGGTTTTTTAAATGTTTTGATGGATTTTGCTGATGAGTCTGGTTGGAAATGTTAGGTTACGTTGATTTGAGTAATTAAGTTATGGTGATTTATGTGTTCAAGAGTATTTTTAAAATATAATCTTTTGATGTTCCAATTGAAACAATTGATAGAAAGATTTAGATAAAAGTGCTTAGAAGATAAAACTAGTCATGATAAGGATTAAGGGAATGTGACAACAATTTAAATTCATTGAATTGCTCCTTACACGTTTTACGTTAGGCTAAAAGACTTAGGCCTCGAAGTCACGAACCTCCTCCAAGTCAAAACTATAAATTCGTTCTTTTATCTCGAAAGGATTTAGATCATAGTTGAATCTTCATTTGTAGTGTCTGTTTTCATATTCGAGCTGTGCGGAGAGAAAAACGAAATCAAACCTGAACTGTTGCCAAATCTTAGTTATCAGATCTACATCAATCCATCGTGAATCCGACGAAACCGGTCGCACTAATGAACTCAGCGCCGTCCGATCTTTTAGATCCGACTATCGCTAGAGTCAAACGACGCCATAGAAGGAGCGCCGGTTACCAATCTAGATTGAGCCATTGGAAAATGGGAGAGAGAGGTATAGAAAAATGGAGAGAAAATTTGAGTGATATGTGTCACTCAGTGAATACATCCGATAATTTATTTTCTAAAAAAATTAGTTTGGGGCGTTTTTAGATTTTTTTAATCTTATTTGGTAATTTTAATTTAGATTAATATTGTTATTAATAAAAAAATTAACATAATGTGTAAACAAGTAATTTGTGAAATATACGGAGAAACTCTCGAAATTTATATAACAATGTATCTTTCATTAAGAAAAAGGTCATCGAATATAAATATAGTTATAGCACATCACCTCTTAGCAAAACTGGTAGTACACCTCTCTTCCACCTAAGTGACGAGAGGTTCAAATCTCACCATGCACATTATACAAGCATGTGTGTGGAGTTTTCTTTCTGGATTGTAAGAGTAATTATCTCCCGTTATAAGAGTAGATATCCGGACCGCATATGTATTGTTTAATCTCGACATGTCTTGACAGTCATATCGTAATAGTTCTTCAAATACTTCAATATATATATATATATATATATATATATATATATATATATTTATATAAGTATACAGTAAAACCGCTATAAAATAATATTGTTGGGACCGGAGAAAATTATTATTTTAGAAGGGTTATTTATTTATCGATAAATGAATAATTTATTAATTTATCGATAAATGAATAATTTATTAATTTATCGATAAATAAATATTTATTAATTTAAAAAATGAGTTTTATGTTTTTACTATTTATTTTTTAAGTTTTATGTTTCTACTTATACATGTATTATACATATTTGATTATTTTCGACTAAGATACATAAGTACATAGAAGTTAATAAGTACTTACATATTAACGGTTATCGAAGGTCTGACAAATATTGAACTATTTTTCTTGCCTTCTCATACAACATCAAAGATTCAACCATGCGATGCTGAGATTATTCGAACACTAAAAATTCATTATCAACGCCGTTTCTACTCTAGCATCTTAGAGGACTACGAGGTAGGAGTAACAAATCTCGAAAAAAATTAACATGTTGAATGCTATGAAATTTATGAATACGGCTTCCAACATTGATATGAAGACATCAACCATTGCAAATTATTTTCGATATTGTAAGAACCGTTCAGATGAAGGTATGCCACTGATATGGCTTCTGAACCACAGTCAGTGAAGATTAAGGTATCGATGAATTACATAAAGCTATTTCTGGTTTACACTATAGAAATGGAATGGATATTGATCACATTTTGAATTATCCTTGTGAAAATGATATAGTGATGGAATCACCTATTGATGGAGAAATTATTCAAGGGGTAATGAATACGCCTATCGATGATCATGATCCAGATGACAACAGTGTTTTACCAAGCGTTTCTCCAAAAGATGTTTTTCAAGCAATAGCAATATTAAATAACTTATTACTACACAATGTAAAAAAAAAATACCATTATGGTATATGAATTATGATTTGCAAAAAATTAAGGATCAGATTGAGTTCGGTTTCAGTATAAAGAAAATGCAAACGACTATAGATGCATATTTTAAAAAAGATTTGAATTGAGAAAATAGAAGCTGTTAAATTTTTTTTAAAAAAAAGAAAGTTGTTAAGTTAAAAGTTTATTAATATGCATCATGAATTTTTATGTGTTATATTTTTTTATGTATTTAATCAATTATTAATTTATATATTCGTTGGACCTAAAGGATTTCAAAAACAATTATTATCTTATGCATTTAGTGAGGTTATTAATTTAGTACATAGGTCCGAATCGGAATCGAAAGATTTTATTATTTAAAGGAGATTATTAATTTATCGAACATTCATTAACGAGGTTTTACCATAGTTATAATTGGCTCTCATTTCTAATTGGAAATCATAATAATAATTGAAATAATCAAATCAATATACACAATTGTGCTCGATGGCGGCTCCCCATATTATAATACCACAAATCAAGAAAAACTCAGATATTAAACGACCCATTAATGTAAAAATCACTTGGAAGAAACCATCCTCATAGATAGACTGCTTTCAAACTATAAGAATGCTTCATAGGTTAATATTTTTAAGGAATTGTTTAGTATGAGGTAACGTTTGTAGGAGAATATGAGTCTTAATAACATTTCTATATTTATTACTAATTTGTGTTTTTTGATTCTTAAGAAAATGAATCTTATAGAAATCATAAAACCCATCCCAATAGGTGGATTTCAAATTATCATTCATTTGATTCCTTGTATGGACCCATCCTTATTAAAAAAACAAATTATTATTATCTTTTATTTGATTCTTCTACTTTGTTTTTCTTCTACTTTCTTCTTCTGCTTTTTTTCCCCTGGTTTGTAATCAATCAATCATGCAAATTTTCACTTTTCCAAACCAACCCATTTGACCAATTCCTCGAAAAATATCCGATATTTGGCTGCACAACCTTCAATCTTTCTCTCTTTTTTTGCTCCAAAATTATTTCATCGTAGAAATCAAGGATTTTGGATTGAAGCCATGTGATCCACTTTCCTTTATTCTTCTTACAAAATAAGGAAAAACCGACCCGTTGGATTAGGGTGATGGTAACTAAAATTTGATGATGGTTTGGACGTTTGGATTGGGTGTTGGTGATTGGTATTTGATGATGGTGGTTTGGTGTTGGTGACTAGTGTGTATTTGATGTTGTTTATGATGGTTGATGTTTTTCTGGGCTGATTTTTTTTTTCTTTTTACAAACCTGGGTTTGATTTTTTTGGTTGTTTGAATATGATTTTCTGATCATCATCGTCTCCAGATTCAATCTCCACCATTCATCTTAGAAACAGACGGTGAAGATTGAATCTGAAAATGCTTTTTTTTTTTCCTTTTTTAAATGCAATATTTTTTTTATGTAATTATGGAAAAAAAATTTAAAAAAAAATTAAAAATTGATTTAAAAGATAAAAATAAAAAATAAAAAAATCTCATGTACAACTCCATTGCATATGTTAATACCAATACCAAATTTAACATAAAAAAATAGTAAAATGTTATATTTGGTACATCATTTTTACATTATACTTCAATATAAAATTCAATTTGATATGCTATTTTTTTTATTTAAAATTATAAAAATTAACAAATACAACCGATGCATTCGTTGAATGCATTGAATATATTTTTTTAGAACAGTTTCAATCTCAATTTTCTCTATTAAATTTGTTAAATTTTTATTATTTAAAATTTAAAAAGTCAATAAATACGGCTGCATTTATTGTTGTGCCAAATTTGACACAACTTTTGGCACTGTATTGGATCATGTTTTTTTACCTTGTGCTAAATTATAGTATTGGCACAATGATTTAATATTGTATTGGAGATGCTCTTACTTGATTTTTCCATGAATCCGATATACTATTTCCACGCACAATCAAACACATGGATACAGGTTTTTTAGGAATCACATTACTGAGTTTAACTTTTTCATAAATTATATTATTTTGATTATCTCATACCAAACTGGCCCTTAAAAGATATATAGGATATCATTTTCAGCATCATGTAAAACGATACTTACTGTGGTAAGCAAGACAAATATCACTCGTCAGTCGTGACCCAGACACAAAGTGATGACAGATGACATTATTAGAGATAAGTTTTCAGTGATCCCTAAGAAATGCTTATTAATAATTATATTTCAATATTCATCGCAAGCTATAACATTGACTTAATTAAAACTATTAAGCAATCAAAAGTGAATGCCAACAACACCACTAGACCAGTTGGCTCACCCTTAACCTATTGGTTCTTATTGTAACACGGAGATCATTGGGAAAGGAAGTCGTGCTTCGAAAGTTCACTCAAACTCTCAAAGTCTCAAACGTCATTTTACACTATTCACATTATGAGAGGCGCAGCTCACTGCACTATGATATTTACCTCCAGGCTCCAACAACAATAATAAATGAAATTCATTATATAAACGACATTTGACTAATTTAAATGAAAAATATACGACGCATCAAATATATGTATCAAATAATCTCTCTGATTTTTACTGACATGATTATTTGAACACACTACTTGATGGGGAGAGAAGAATAATAATTTGACGTCAAAATTACTTGATATGAAATTTTGATTTATTTATTTTAGTTCAAGTAGTGTGCTCCTCCACATTGGTACAATTGTCCGCTGTATACCATTTATATCCTCTTCCTGATGGTGGGAGTAGTATTTCGGACTGCACTTGTAGAGTCTAATCTCGTCGGTCCCGGTAGTTGGTTATGTTGTTTGTATTGCTCAAATGGTTCGAATCTGTAAGAGACAGGAAGACATCAAATAGAAAACATCACGTTGGGGAAATCGAGGCCCGTGTTTCACACGGTGTTCTTAAGACAATTTTGCCAGCTAACACTGTTTATGTATGGCGATTGTCTCCCAGGATATAACGATTTAAACAGTGGATGTGTAGAACACAAACCACTCTCACCGAACTCAAATTGAATTCAAACTTACCAAGATACGAAGAACATAAGAACTAAGAACTAAGAAAGAACAATATTTTCTTTTAATTTCATGATTTTCATAATAATTCGAATTATAAGGAAAAGACTAGGATTTTAAATAGAAAACCTAATCAGTAGGATTGATTTGGAAATACTTAATTACTACGGTTGTAATGATAAAGGAAAATAATTAAGGAATAATCTTCAAAAAGATATATTCCTAATTAAACATTGATTCTGATTACGTAGTGATCAAGTAAGTATTAAAATTCAAAAAGGAAATCAACTCCTTCCTTAATCTAATTAATTTCCATAACCCAAAACCAAAAATTAACTATTTCGTTAGTCAACTTTTCCTTATCATTTAAACCGTCTAATTTAGGGAAAAATAAATTAAATTAATTCTTTCCTAATCAATAAAATGTTGATTTAGGAAAAAAGAAATTTAAAATAGTAGTAAAAAGTCGATTGTACTCCATGGTCCAATCGGTGCAGCATTCGTGTACGCAGAACGCGTCCACACACATGTTTATAAACTACTATCACACAACCACCTATATACCCCATATAAGTGTTTTCCTCAACCAATGTGGGATGCACATTTTTCCTTACACAATGGGCTCACCTTGAGATTCAATTTCTCATTCACTCATTAATAATTTCGTGAGTTTGAGTATACCATTTCGAAGCTCTCACGGAGGAGAATTCGAATATACTTTGATCTTCCATTTTCATGGAATCAGTCATACCCAAATAATACTCTCAAAATGTGTGTTCATCACAAAATTTCCAACAATCTCCCACATGAATGAAATTGACCTAGGAGACACGAGAGATGACTTTTGGTAAGCTCAAAAGGTCGAAACCTGCATATGATAGGTAGGTGTTACCCTTTGAACCTTCCCTCGTAAAGGTATGCTTACTTTACTGGCTGATCAGTAGATATGATATACTTGAACTGTTCTGCCGTTTATGTAAACGATAGTGTACCTCACACAGTTATCTTCCAGACCCAATTTGGTTCTCATTGCTATTTTCGTTTTGGCCATGAACATGCGCCTGGTTCTGTGAGAGTCACTGGAGAATATATCCGTTCATTATTCTCTTTTAGAAGCGGCCCCATTTCTCTCTCACATATGTGATTTCTTAATTAAGAGCAACCCATATTACTCTGCTCAGATTTCCATAGCTTGGAATTCAGACACATAAGAATCATTAAAAACACAGTTTAACCTTTTCCCTACGGGCATCACTGTTTCATAATAGGAATGGACTGGAGAGTAACCCCCACAGTGATTCAACTAAGTCTTACAACTTGGTTGTCCCATTGAACCTAGATCTTGGGATCTCCAGTCAACTAGGTTGGGTTTCCATTGTATCGACTTTCATTTCATGGGCTTTAGTCTCATTCCTCTCAATGATATCTCAACTAATTCTCTATTTAACCCTTTGGTTAGCGGATCCGCAATGTTATCTTTTGACTTTACATAGTCAATAGAGATAACTCCAGTTGAGAGTAGCTGTCTAATGGTATTATGTCTTCGACATATATGTCTAGACTTTCCATTATACATGTTGCTTTGTGCTCTTTCTATTGCTGATTGACTATCACAATGGATGCAAATCGCTGGCACAAGCTTTGGCCATCTTGAAATATCCTCTAAAATAGGCGTAACCATTCAGTCTCCTCACCATATAAAGCAATAAACTCATATTCCATAGTGGATCTGGCTATACATGTCTGTTTGAAGGATTTTCAGGATACAACCGCCCTTCTAATGTGAACACATACCCACTAGTTGATTTTGAATCTTTCATATCAGATATCCAGTTTGCATAAGTGTATCATTCTAGGACAACAAGATATCTGGTATAATGCAGTCCAAAATTACGAGTGAATCGTAAGTATCTCGATACTCTTACTATTCTTTTCCAGTGATCAGTTCCTGGATTACTCGTGTAACTGCCTAATTTATTGACTGCATTAGCAATGTCTAGTCTTGTACAACTTATTAAGTATATCAGACTTCCTATCGCTCTAGAATATTCGAGTTGAGAGACGCTCTCACCTTTATTCTTTGATAGGTGTAGATTTGTATCTACTGGTGTTCTGAAAATTCCAGAATCATTTTTGTTGAATTTCTCAAGAATCATGTCAACATAGTGTGACTGACTGAGAATGACTCTGTTCGATGTCCTTGAGATTTTTATTCCCAACATTACATCAGTCGGTCCCATATCTTTCATGTGAAATCTTGATTTCAACATATCCTTAATAGATTTTATCATCACTACCCAATGAGCATATCATCAACATAAATGCATAAATGACATAGCCATTTCTTGTGTCACATTCGTTGATTTAAAATCCATTTGACGTTATAACATTGTCAAATTTCTCATCTCATTGTTTTGGTGTTTGCTTTACACCATATAAGGACTTCACCAATTTACAGACTTTCTTTCCTTGTCTTGGAGCGGAAAAACCCTCAGGTTGTTCTAGGTAGATCTCTTCATCTAGATCTCCATTTAAGAAAGTTGTTTTCACATCCATTTGATATACTTCAAGATTTCGCAAAGCTGCGATTGCAAGTATCATCCTAATGGAGGTTATCCTGGTCATAGGAGAATACGTATCAAAGTAATCTAGGCCTTCTCATTGATTGTAACCTTTAATTACAAATTTGGCCTTATACTTATCAATTGATCAATCTACTTTCATTTTTCTCTTGAAAATCCATTTGGACCCTAGCGGTTTACATCCCGGAGGAAGATCCACTAACTTCTAAGTATGATTTTGAAGGATGGAATCAATTTCACTCTTGATAGCTTCTTTGCACAAGAGTCTTTCTGAAGAGCTCACCATTAGCTTCATCATTGGATTTACATGGAAATACATGTTCAAAGAACGATGCATTTCTAGATTCCATTATCGTGTTGTTGTGTATATATGGGATGTCAGATTTATACACCAAAAATCGATAAGCACTACTATTATGTGCATATCCAATGAAGATGCAATCAACGGGTTTCAGACCTATTTTAACCTTCTTAGGTGTAGGTACGGCCACTTTGGCAAGACACCCCCACATTCATAAGAATTTATAGGAAGACTTTCTTCCTTTCCAAAACTCATATGGGGTTTTGTCTTCTTTCATTCGGGGTACCTTATTTAAAAGGTAATTGCTAGTTAATATAGCTTCACCCCAAATGTTCCGAGGCAATCTAGAACTTATCAGCATTGCATTATTCATTTCAAGGAATGATTTTCCTGTTCAGCAACTCTGTTTTGTTGTTCGCTTCTCAGTGATATCAGCCATCTAAAGGTTTCACTTGGGGTCATCCCTTCGACATAAATCTCATGTATAATCACTTGAAGCTCTTAGAGTCTGCCATCTTGCAATCAAGAAACCGGCCCACAACAAACCTTTTAGATCCAATATCCTCAGCCTTGTGTGTCCGGTCTAATGACTCCCTACAGTTCTTTGACTGTTTTCGCTATACATCGAGTCTGATTGCCCGTTCAGTATGTTTTTTTTTGTTTTTCGCATAGAAAATCCAAAGCATTCCATACCTGAACATCTCGCTTTTAACCACTATTGGGTTTATGAGCATCTCCAGTCAAGAATCTAACTAGATTCAGTGTGGTCAAATAAACAACATCTTTTGCTGCCACCACTAAAAGTTCCCGTGACTCACATATTGGCTCATCACCGGATCTGCCATGTTTCTCACGAATGAGTTGATGGCTGGAGTCGACGTTACACAAGTGGCCCCACAATAGGCACAACTCCGACAAGCACTGAATTAACATCTGGAGTGTCTAGTCCGACAATTGGATTAGCACTATGAGTCTCAAGTGGAACACTAGTGTTCACGTTTGATTTATCCGCCATAATATCAAGAGGAGATCAACTGAATTAATTTGAAATTAATTCTCATTAAAATTGGCAATATTATAGTCAAATCGGTTTTGTTTTGAATTCAAAATTTAATATTTCCATTAACCCGGAATTAATAGAAATAAATCATTATTAAATTGATAATTACAATTTTGAAGTTCAAAATAATTGATTCTGACAATAATCACCATTTTAAACTTACACATCCAACTCGTCACCACTATTGGCCTTAGGTGCCTCAACAATTAAGAATCTCACAAGATTCAATGTGGTCGAGTAAAGCAACATCTTTTGTTACCATCTCTTGAAATTCAGACCACTGAATTTCTCTGGTTTCCCCATATGGTTCATAAGAACTGAAACCGGAGACACAAATGAATTCACCGTCGAGGTATTCATTTGACCCACAAAAAGGTTTCACTATCAGGTCAGTCAATTAACCCACAATTGGGTTGACCACCAAAGTCTCTTGAGCCACGCTCGGGTTCACAGTTGATTCGGCAATCACTTCCACAAACCAAATCAAATATTTTAGAACCACTAATATATATCACAAGGATATACATATATATATACAATAATTTTCACATAAGTGTGCACTGATAGAATTATATAAGGACATTGAATGTGAACCACTCATTTTACATATTTTGACTTGGTATGTATGCACTTGTCAAAACTCTTTTATAAATGAGTGGCTCGCATTCAATGTCCTTATATAATTCTATCGGTGCGCACTGACAGGAAAAAGACTATATATATATATATATATATAACAATATATCAATCAGTGATATATCAAAACTTGTATGTTAATATATATATATATATATATATATATATATCAAATATAATATATAACACACCTCAACCTTTGAAATACAAATAATCAGTACATTTACTGATATTTATATAACTATAACTAATATATCAAACATAGATATATCACACACCGATGTAATATTGTTTATCAATGCTGGTATCAAATAATACCATGCACTAAACACCGGTATATCCCTTTATATTAAACACTGATAAGGCAAAACCAATGTTAATATATATCCACCGTATACACCGATATATCTAAAAGTGATATCTACTGGTATACACTAATATATCAGATATTTATATAATGTATTAAACAATAATATAGTACTTTAAATATAATATGTATATATAAACAAGTGCTGCTCTTGGAGTAATAATATATAATCATGAAAATACACAAAGTGTGTCTAATACAACCTAGAGGGGGGGGTGAATAGGTTTTAGTTGATTTATTACCAACTTTTCGACTTAATCAATTTTAATAATCCTGCCCCATATTAGCAATCAATCAATCCAATATAAATATGTGGAAAACAATAAAAACACAAGGATTGATTTACGTGAGAAACCCTCCAACTGGGCAAAAACTCACGGGCTATCCTTCTAGCCACATACGGTCCTCAAATCCACTATTTGAACGAAAGTTTACAACCTAGGTTGGTTGACCTCAAGTCACACCTACTTGGTCACTAACCCTTTCACTCTACCCAACGGGCCTTTAATAGTGATTCTAGACCACAAGCTTGTGCACTAACCCACTTAGTCACAAAGCTTAACAATCAATGAAGAGGTTAAACAACCTATGTGAATATGTAAAAGATATTCAAGCATGCAATTAATGCTAGGCAACACTAAATGCTTATCTAAGGATTTAAGGATGTCAATAAATGCAAATCCTAGATATCAATATCTAAATGCAAATGTATGAAGATTTAGGTAGAAGGGTAAAATCGTCCTAAATGCTAGCTATTAATGAACAAGGCTCTCAACCAACAAACAACAACTCAAACATGTTATAAATGCCAATAAACATAAATATATGCAATAAAATCACATAAAAGAGCTCATTCTATGCAAACAAGAATATAAATAAATACAATGAGATTTAGGGCATGTTCAAGTTACCTAGTCAATGAAAGCAAGAAGAATCCATGATGAGATGATGCTTGAAGATGTTAGATGCACATGGATTTGTGTTTGGTTGAGTAAAGATGAGTTCTTGGGAGTTTCTCTCTCTAAGGGAAGCTTGGCCTATCAAAAATGGCTTCTTGAACTCATCAAAAACGAGCAAGGAAGAATATAGAGTATATATAAGGGAGCCCTAATCAAAACAGCATCGTTTTGAACTTAGGGCATAAAATCCCGTCAATACCGCTAGATGGACCGCGTCTCAGGCGAGTGTCCAGACCGCGGTACACACAGCAGTGCACCGTCTGGACAACACCGCGGTGCAGGACGCTGTGCATGCAGGTGCACAGGCCGCGGTATGGGCAACTAGAGGCCTACTGGACAATACCGCGACTTGGATCGCTATGCGTGCAAGTGCACAGGAAGCGGTATAGGAAGCATGACCCTGCTGAGGTATACCGTTCTGTATGCCGCGGTGCAATCATGTCTTGCCAAGCGGTCTAGACCGCGCTAAGAGAAGAATTTTTCTTTTCGAGGCAAACTCAACACACTAAGTGATGTGCAATCAGTGCAAGTGTAAAGTGTGAAAAGTGGCATACAATACATCATTCAATTACATGAAGATAGGAACATAATGCATGCAAGTGAGTGTGTGCAACTAGATCTCTTCAAAGAAAGTTAAACTAGTGAGATATCTTTGAAGTGCTCTTAAGAGAGAGATGATGTCCTTGAAGCTTGATCACACTCAAGAGGCCTAAATTACCTCTTACAAAGAATAATCTCCAATGTGGTTTGACAACGAAATAAGCCAATCAAAATATGAGGAACTTACAAATCATATATTCAATTTACCCAAGTAACTTGATTGTTGTCAAACACAAACAATACACAGATTTAGTATTGTCTAGTTACACACTAATCAATACACCAAAATTGAATTAACAACCGGAACAATGTGTATATATATCAACAATATATCACTCACAGATATAACAAAACCAGTACATTAAACAATATATCTAACATAGGTTGTAAACCCACTGGTATAAAACTAATATATATATATATATATATATATATATATATATACACACACACAAACATATAATCCTTTTACCGATTGTTCCAGATATAGACTACAATATCTTTAAAATATCAAATATTTACACACTCGTGTGTATAACCGGTATACTCTTAGAATCACGAAAATATCATATAATATATATGACAGTACCGATATCAATTAGTTGATATCAAACCAGTGAATCAATAATTGATTCCATATTTCACAATTGAAATCACAATCAGTGTCTGGTATTAGACCCGATTACACAATTGAAATCACACGTGATTTCTAAATCAGTGTCTGTTAATAGACCCGATTTTCCAATAATTTAAATCAGATAATAATTTGAAATCAGTGTCTCGAAACAGACCCAATTTCCACAGATTAATATTTTATTAACCCAATCCAGTGATGTTTACAAAACAAGTCTGTCGCAATCCGTAGGAAAACAGAAACTGAACTAAAAGGTTTTAAAAGAAAATAAAAATGTGAGAAGAATTTAAAAAAGAAAATTGTCCTAAGATTGTTGTTTGTATTGCTCAAAAACAATCTGGTTTGAATCTGCAAGAGACAGGAAAACATCAAATAGAAAACATCACATTGGGGAAATCGAGGCCCGTGTTTCACACGGTGTCCTTAAGACAATTTCACCGGCTAACACCGTATGTGTATGGCGATTGTCTCCCAGGATACAACGATTTAAACAGTGGATGTGTAGAACACAAACCACTCTCAGCGAACTCAAATTGAATTCAAACTTACCAAGATACGAAGAACAGAAGAACTAAGAAAAGAACAATATTTTCTTTTAATTTCATGATTTCCAGAATAATTCGAATTATAAGGAAAAAACTAGGATTTTAAATAGAAAACCTAATCAGTATAATTGATTTTGGAAATACTTAATTACTACGGTTGTAATGGTAAAGAAATAATTAAGGAATAATCTTCAAAAAGATATATTCCTGATTAAACATTGATTCTGATTACGTAGTGATCAAGTAAGTATCAAAATTCAAAAATGAAATCAACTCCTTCCTTAATCTAATTAATTTCTATAACCCAAAACGCAAATTAACTATTTCGTTAGTAAACTTTTCCTTATCATTTAAACCGTCTAACTTAGGGAAAAATAAATTAAATTAATTCTTTCCTAATCAATAAAATGTTGATTTTGGAAAAAAGAAATTTAAAATAGTACCAAAAAGTCGATTGTACTCCACGGTCCAATCGGTGCAGCATTCGTGTATGCAGGGCGCAGTCCACATACATGTTTATAAACTACTATCACACAACCACCTATATACCCCATATAAGTGTTTTCCCCAACCAATGTGGGATGCACATTTTCCCTACACAATGGGCTCACCTTGAGACTCAATTTCTCATTCACCCATTAATAATTTTGTGAGTTTGAGTATACCATTTCGAAACTCTCATGGAGGAGAATTCGAATATACTTTGATCTTCCATTTTCATGGAATCAATCATACCCAAATAATACTCTCAAAATGTGTGTTCATCACAAAATTTCCAGCAGATTATACATTAAACAAAAATGTTGTGTGCTCCTCCACATTTGTACAATTGTCCATGGTGGAGATTTCAAATTTCAAATTTTACCATCCGCATTTATTGATATAAGTGGTGAAACTTTTCTCTATGTTTTGAGAGTAATATTAATAGAATGTTTAGAGCATCACCAAAAGACTCGTCTATTTTCCCTATTCAAATATCTATTTACTTAGGCAGTTCGAAGAGTGAAAAAAAAAGAATCATTCTAAAAGATTCTTTAATTAGAAATAAGTTTATATTATTTTAATGAAAGTTCCTAAATTCCTCATTTCCTAATAATAAATCTAATTACTCTCCATTTTTTTCAAGTTAAAAATAATAACTTTTTATATTATCAATATGTTATTATTAAATATTCAATATCAGTTTTATTTTAAAGATTAGTCTTATTATATATTAATTGAATTTAATTAAAAAGATAAAAAGAATATAGATATCAAATATTAATGATGATGTGATATAAACAATAATATAATAATAATTGAAGAGGGAGAAGTTGCTCTTCAATATTGAGGAGAGAGAAGCAAAATCTTGTTTGAAGAATCTTGTTTGATGAATCTCATTTGAAGAGTCAGTTGAAGCCAAATATGTTGATGTGACTCGTTTGATTTTGACAAATATCTTATTTGAAGAGTATTTTATGGTGCTCTTATACTAGAGGTGGCCACGGTTCGGTTAAACCGGTAATTCCGAACCAAAACTATCATTACAAAATCAAAACCATAACTGTAACCGAAACCGGTGGTTACAAAACCGGTTGGAAATCAGTTTGTAACCGGTTCAGTTACGGTTACACGGGCCAAAAAACCGCTTTAAACCAACGGTTAAACCGCCGATTTTATGAAATTTTAAATTAAAAAACCGGCCAAAAACAAGCTGCCACGTGACAAAAATTTTGAAAACCGGACAAAATCGAAACCAAAACAGAATCGAAACCGCCTAATCAGCGGTTAGAAACTGAAAACCAAACCGGCTAGGCAGGTTACAGTTACGGTTACGGTTACGGTTACGGTTTTGGCTTCCCACGAAACCGGAATCGGAACCAAGAGTTTCAAACCCAAACCGAACAAGAACCGTAACTGGCGGTTTCAAACCGGAACCGAACCGTGGGCACCTTTATCTTAGACTAGTCCCAACACACACACACACACACACATGTGTGTGTGTGTGTGTGTGTGTGTGTGTGAGTGTATATATATATATATATATATATACATACATACATATTAACGGTATTTATCTATCCTTCTACCAGGTCTATTTTTAAAGCTTTTTGCCATTGATAAGATTTGAACCGCTAATTTGAAAATCATTTATCAAAAGTCTAAACCCTAAGTTCATATATCTACCCGTTGAGTTACGTCCCTCGATATTTAATTCATTTACGGTCAAATTTCACTACAAAAACAATATATATATAGCTAGCGTGGTAGGAATAGAGTTTAGAAAAAAGTAAACCTCGCTTTGTTCACAGATTCAATCACTTAAAAAAAAAAAAAATCAACCGTAATATCACTCATTTATTATTCATTGACGTAAGATACAGTAGAAAATGCTAAAATAGATGAGTTATGAGTATGAGTTGAATATGGTCATTTAAAAGCACGTCATTTGATAACTCAGTTTCGTTGAAACTTAAAAGGATGATATGGCCGGTGCGAGACTGCAACTAGAAATGTTGATAGAATGAATATTTGACGGTCCAAAATGTACGGCCGCAGCCTGCAAAGTTCGGTTTTTAAAATTCTGTTATTATTATTATTATTTACTAAATTCTTCTAAAAAAATGGCTCAATTACTGTCCATATAATATTTTGCGACACCCATTTTTTTAATGAAATTTGTTTATTTTTAAAATATTTTTATATTTAACTATTTAAATTACATGACTTTATAATTGAAAACTATTTAAATTACACGACTTTATAATTGAAAATTTAAATTTACTTTCTTCACCCATGAACACCCTATCTATCATAAACCTTAATAAACATTAATAATAAATATTTAATCAAAACCAACATTAATAAGGAAATATAATTATTTTCATAAAGACTATGGAATTGAAGAATAAAAAATTGATTTAATGAATTCTTAATGCATTCAGGTATGTTTATTTTAATTTTTATTAGAGTAATGTCAATTTGTCTAAATTTAGTATTCAAATATAGTACTCAAATGATGTGACAATACTCTAATCAATTCATTTAAATCATACAAATATAATACAATTTAAATGAATGGATTAAAGTGTTGCCACATCATTTGGACATCAGATTTGAATAAAATAACATTATTTTTTTTATTATGTTTTGTGATTGAAAATAAAAAGGTTTACAAAAGTAAAGAAGTTTGGTGGACAGATTTTAAAAAAAAAAAAACCAAAAAACCAATTTTTTTTTTTATAAATAAATTGGTTGTAAAATCACAAGGAGTTGTTAGAGATCAAATTTTATGTTTGTTTGGTGATTGAAAAAAGAAAAAGAAAAGAAAGATGATGCTGCATATTGTTATTGTTTTATATCTGCACACCTTCATTTTGAATTACAATAAACACGGATCTCGATAGCAACCTAAAAATTGAAGGCAAACTAGATTGGACCATCGGAGCTGAAATCTACCAAAAATTCATTTCACCATTCATTCCACTTACTTTATAGACTCCATTAGTCCATTTTCTTCTCATTCACCATCTATAGACTATATAGTACTCTATTCTGGCTGCAAGTTCACTCATGTTTTTGTCCTTACTAGACTCTATTTTCTATTCTTATGAAAAAATTGATGTCAAACATTTAATTTATTAATCTAACTCTAAAATGGGTGTAATGAGAAAAATATATGTTTAGATTTACTAAAAATATTTAAATGATAGTTTTGATATTTAGAAGGGTGTTGGAAGTAAAATTAACAATTTTAATATTTAAATACGGACGTAAGAAGAAAAATGGGTTAAGCAAAATATTTTTTGGGTGGTAAAAACATATCACTAAATTAAGATGATAAAATTGATTAATTAGTAGTTATGATGTTGAGAGTTGAAAAATATAATATTGTTGATTAAAAGCTCTCCAATAACAGCATTACTGATGGTTAATGCTGTGATCTAATTAATAATTACAAGAGAAAGGAGAAAGAATAATGTGCGCCATGCCGCCATTTATTATAAAATTCCACTTTCAATTGGACTAATTTGCTTGCAATTAATAGATATTGTCAAAAGAAAAAAAGAAAAAAAAGCTTGCAATTAGACCACCTCGAGCACTTTCCTGGCTTTGACTAATTGATCATGAACTGGAAAGAAAAGCTGCACCTTCAATTTTGTAGTTGCATATATGAACTTATTAATTTTGACAGTATTTTTCGCCCCAATAAAAAAGAGAAGAATTATACTTGGCATACTTTTAGTATAACTTTTTTTTTTTTTAATGTTAGAAGTTATTTTGATGTTTTTTTAATCGTTTGGTAAACTTCAAAACAGTTTTTTTAATATATGAATTGTCTTAATTACCCTTTGTAAAAACCATTTTATATCTATTTGGATAAGTCTAAAATTTAGACCTTTCTAAAAAGCGTTTAAAAAAAAATATGAATTGTCTCAACTACCTTTTATAAATTTTAAATATTTTACTATAACTCTTTCATTATAAATACATTGTAAACACATTTTTTATAATTCACTGAACCAAAAATTATTTCTAAAAGTACATTGTGAACACCTTTTATATAATTTACAAATCAAAAGCAATTTTTTTTTTTGTAAAAAGCTCTGCTATAAAATGATCTATTCTAAAAACTCTACTTGAAAAGTCATACTAAATAGAGCTTTAACCTATTTCTGATTTACCTAATTATCGGTGAAAATAATTTTTCCCAAAACCAATATTGACCTTGAAAGTGTTAGTTAAAATCAGTCAAGCTTGACGGCTGAAAGATAGTTTTAGTTTTTTTTTTTTCTTTCTGTGGTTTTTTTTTTGTTTTTTGCTGTTTTCTTAAAAAAAATTGAAAAATTGAAACATAAAAGAAAAAGAGATGGAGATAGGCGGTGTAAATAAAAATAAATAAAAACAAAATTTAAACAACTATTTTTATTTTATTTTAAATGGTCCATTAAAATATAAAAGAAAATAAAAATAAAAAACATTTTTTTTGAGATCCAAAATATATGCTCTGTTAGGTTGTATTTACATCTACTGTTGTCGTGAACGAAGGAGGCACGGTGGGGGTGTTCTCACCTCCCTTATTCATAGCGGGAGATGTTTTGCCTCCCATATTTGTGAACAAGGGAGGTCTTGCTTCCTCCATTCACTATCGAGGGAGGCTGGAGCCTACCCGTTGTGAAAGAGGATATCTCGCCTCCTCATCACGCTTCCTTCATTTGTTGCTGTTGAGGAAGGTTGGAGCCTTCCTACCATCAATGGGAGACACTTTGCTTCTTCCATTTGTAGCAAGGGAGAAAGGTGATAAATGATTAGGTTTGATTTGATTTTTTTATTTTTTATATATAAATATTATGGTTTGATTTGATTTAACTTTATCGTTTAATTACCTAACCTATCGAATAACGATTTAATTTAATTTGATTTGATTTGAATTAAAGTGAAAATCAAACTATACAAATCAATGCCCACCTCTACCCATCAGCGTCAAGACCTAAAAAATATATCTAAATATTCTAGGTCCATTATATTCTTTTTCGTGGCGTTATAGACAACTATAAACACATTAATTTCATTGCATAGGATTCATAAGGATATAAACACATTAAACCCATAAGACTGTAACAATAAACAACTTCTTTTTTGACACCGTAACTAAGAAAAACTTCGATTTAATAAAAATAGAAAGAAAAAAACAAGAGGGTCAAAGAGAATAGATATTAATTATCATATTAAGATATTCATTATTTCATTGGGTCAAATGTCAAACAAAGAGTGCCCCACGCAGTCCTATACTCTGTCTAGTGTCTAATACAATCATACAATAAGGTTGGTGTGTTCTGTTCTGGTCCACCTAGATGAGTGGGGGCCCACACACTACTCGGTCCCTTAACCATTTCTATAATAACACGACTATAAAGCAGACACTCTTTTTAATTTTTCTCTTTTTTATCACTCAATCTCATCATCCCTGCCTACTTTCTTACATAAACTCGACTTCCTTTTTGACCCCACACACCAATCTCTCCTGTCTCGAAATCATCATCATTCCAAGCACGTGACACCCAACTCACTCGATCCCCTCCTGGTTCGCCACGTGTGCGTATCAGATCACCAATCACACAATCACACAATCAAACGGTGTTAAGTATTTACATCCAAGAAATCCCTCTGGAGAAAAAAAAAAACAGAGGAAAAGAAATGCCGTTTTGGAGAAAAATGAAGTGGTAATTAGAGAAATAAATAATCATAAAAAAAAAGGTAAAAAGTGGGACATTGGATGCTTTGTTACCAAACAATACTATTTAATTTAACAAATCTCTCATTCTATAAGATCATAAAGCGTGTAAACATGAACCCAACACAAAACAACAACAAGAAGAAGAAACTGACCGTCCCCTTATATTTTGCAGCTTTTGTATTGACGCACACGAGAGGACGCTTCGCTTCTCTTCTCTTCTCTGTTTTGTCTTCGTCCTTTGATTGCCGATAAAATACCTTCTCTATCGTTAAACATTAAACACGATTATTTTAATTTATATTACTTTGTTGCTTAGCTTTCGTTTCATGGCCGCCTGAACTCTCTCTCTCTCTCTCTCCCTCTCTCATTTATCTCTCTCTGCTGAAACTCTCTCAATCTATATTTTTTGGAAGGTGAGTCTGCTTTAATTTCTTTGCCAATTTTTATTTTCTATGGTGAATTTCTATTAAAGCTATAGTGTTTTTATTTTGAGTTTTTTTTTCCCTAAATTCTGATGTTTGTCAATAAACTTGAGTTCATATGTTTATTGTAAAGCTTGTTAGTTTTATTATACGCTTTAAGCTCGAATTCGATCTTAATCTATAGGTTGATGTAATTCTTTTGCTTGAAGAAGATGATTTTGTGATTGATGTGATGTATTGGAAATTTGGAGCATCGCAGTTTATTTGGAAACAAATTTTGTAGTTTCTTTTGAGAAAAAAATAATAATTATTCAATTCTTTAAATCCAAGGTTGTGTAACTGAAAAAGTAAATCGGAGAAAGGGTAACTTCTATGAGTTAAAAGTGTAATTTATTGTTAGTTGATAGTTTGTATGTGTCTTTCAAAAGTGTTTTTGAAGAGATACCAATTTATTTATATTTTTTTGTCATGGAAACTGAAGAATTTTTTATCTAATAGTTGAAGATTTTTCCTTAAATTTTTTTTTTTGCCATTTTGATGGCTGAAAACTTTACCATTAAGCATATACACTGATTTTTTTGTAAAATCCGATAAGTAACTGTAGATTGCAATGTTTTAGGTAGGTCAATGAATCCTATCACTTTTTTAATGTCTGCTATAAAGATTGGGAAGTTCATTTGTATTGACACATACTTGTGTCAATATCCTTATAAAAGTTTATATGGTGAAATAGGAAGGGATTTTAACTGTATTTTCAATTTTTTTTTTCTTTTTTGCAGTTGAGTGTAGGAACTTCTAGGATGAGTATCAATGAAGAGACTGGTAGCCCTGGATGGGGTGCTTCATTTTTCATGCAGACCACAGAAGATGTTGCCAAAGCTGTTGTTGCTGCTGCCTCTGCTGTTCATTCTCCACGTCCTTCTGTGGTGTTTTCGTCAAAAGATGACAGCGGTGATAGCAAACTTCAAAAGATACAGCGCCAAGTTACAAGAGTACTAAAAGGCTTCGGAAGTCCTTCCGAAGCACAGAGAAATGGAACTTATAATCCAGAAGTTCTAACTAGCCAAAAGCGACAATGGGCAAGCTGTCAGTTGCAGTACTTGGTATGCATTTTCATTCAAGTGTACCTCTTCCTAATAACCAAATTTTCCAGCAAATGTCTACCAAAGCATTTTTTCAATACTTAGTTCCAGAATTTAGAGCTTATCTTTCATTTAATCTAGTTGCTAGTTTTGCTAGTTTAATGATTACTCAAATATTTTTCTATTTGTTAATCATTAAAATATTTAACTAGTACGGGGTTGTAATGAGTGCTTGATTTCCAATGTCATAGTCTTCTATAAACCCAATCCATATGAAATACTAACTGTATCATCTGAGACTGAAAGCTTAATCATTGTATGTTCTTAACAAGTCACTTATTTAAGTTTGCAGGATCATATTCATAGGTCGTTGAAAGAGCCATCAAGGCTTTTTGAGAGCATGGTAGTTGTTGGACTTCATCCTAATTGTGACATTCAGGCTCTTGAAAGGCAATATATTGCCAGAAAGTCTGAAATTCCAGGGAAATTGCGAACTGCACTCAGTTACCAGAATCATTCTCGTGTGGAACCCAATATTGAACCTCAGGTGGGTTTCTTGCTCGGAATTGTTGAATTTATTGGTGTTACAGATATTTGAAAGTTTTTTGATTATTAATTTTGCTTCTCCTGTCCACTACGTTCAGGTCTTATTTGTTTACCCCCGAGAAAAGCAGTTGCCACTTAAATACAAGGATCTTCTTTCGTATTGTTTCCCTGGAGGTGTGGAGGTTGGGTATATATTCAATGATTTTTTATTTTAATTTAGTTTCTCAGTGCTATAAATTTTTTGTTTGTTTTACGGTGCTCGTTTTGATCATTTTTTTGTCCTCTGGCTGTTACCTGTAAACTGTTGATATATAAATAGAAACTTTTTAAGCACTCATTACATGCATGAGAGGAATTGCTTATTTGATACCATTCATGTTTTTTCTCCCAAAAGGCATGGGTAGTGACATACCCTTGAGCAATTGGTGTAATGATCAAATATATTAGCTAGAGATATCTTCTCATGAAATTTTATGGATTGTAACAATGGGTTGCATCACTTATTCGATTGTGCCAACTAGATCATAGAGAGTATGTCACATTGTTCTTATAAATTAAGGACATGATCCTGTTGTTTCTAGTTATGTGATGTACAAGAAGAATATATTGTATATTCCACTTTATTTTATTTACATACTTAGGAGTATATGTCTATGTTGAGAAAAATCAAATCCATGCACTTTTATACTCAAGTTTTTTTAAGAAATTAGTCCATTTAATATTACTCTCTGCTTTTGTCGATGCATTACTCAAGATGGATTTGCTCCATATATGCTATTCTTAAACTTATTACACATGCTTTTTCAGGTTCATGCTGTTGAGAAAACTCCCTCCATGAGCGAGTTAAATGAAATTCTTCTCGGGCAGGTATTTATGCTTTGGCCTTTGAGTTCCTATGTAAGTTGTCTTTGCTAGATGAAGGATGCGTATTTTTTCCTTATACCTTGTTAACTATCTATCTTTTCATGTTTTTTTCACTAACCTGTCTCAATAAGTTATAGATGTACACGAGGAACAAGATTCATTCTTCTTCTTTCTTTTTGATGTATAATTTTTCTTCAGATATCATAATTTATATAATTACCTCAAGGCATTGAGTGTCCTCAAGGACCTCAACTTGCATTATATTTCAACTACTTAGATTTGACAGCACAAATATATAGTTATTGTTCATCTCTGGCTGGGATCATGTCAACACCTAAATCACACAAATATATAGTTATTGTTCATCTCTGGGTGGGATCATATCAACACCTAAATCAGATCATGTTTATAGGTAATTCTCTAGGATAACATCAGGATTAAGGCTTTACTATATGTATTGTGTTGAGAGTCGACACAAATCTCCCTTTTTTGGATTTCAGGATCTACTGTATAAAGATGAGATACTAACAATAATCTCAAAAGAGCCTTATAAGTTTATCTATCTGATATTAGCAATCTTAAAAGCCTTTGCACCTGGTTTTATATAGCTCTTAGTGAAGAGAATTTTTCTCTGTATACAATTCAAAATCTATATGTTGTCTTAAATCAATCTTGACGTTATGATGCTTATTTGCAGGAACACTTGAAACAAAGTGACCTGTCATTCGTATTCCGGTTACAGGTAATAATGATATGCCATAAATTTTGTCAAATTACCTTTTTACTTCCAGAGCATTGTGAACTATGATTCTTTGTTTCTTAAAATTTATCATTAGATCATTTTTTGTTTTCGTTTCATGACCCTTTTACACCATTATTGTTTCTTAATTCTTAGGTTGGTGATGATTCAACTTTGTATGGATGCTGTATGTTGGTTGAGGAAATAGTGCAAAAACCCTCTGGATTGCTTTCCATGATTTCAGATAAGCAACCTGCCTACCCAACATTGAGCCGTCATTTGCTGACTACAAGAAGATGTTATTGCATTCTTTCAAGGCTTCCATTCTTTGAGTTACATTTTGGTGTTCTAAATAGGTTTGTTTATAGTATTTCTGAATAGTTTACCTTTGTTTATACTTTTTCCTCTAAATGTGCAACTTACGTGTTAGATATTTAGTATCTTGATAATGTGATGGAAGTCGCAAGTGCCGGTGTCTAATTTAATTATGTTTGAGAATATCTTTGTTGATTATTTCGTGAGTTATAGAAATCAACTCAGTTGTTTTCAAAAGACAAGAAAAAAAAAACCAAAGAAAAAGAAATCAACTCTGGTATGACACTAATAGAATAATTGGTCTGTTATATTTCATTAAGCATGGGAAATCTGGTAACTTCTCCACGGAAATGGATAAAAGACTATTCAAGCCTTAAGCTTTCTCAAACAGAGTATTATAAATTAACAGCTGGCATAATAATTAACGGTGAATGCCAATGCTTAAGATGCTCGGTGGTTAGAAAAATCTAGAAGTAACCACTTTACTATTTGATTTGTGTAATTATGTCCTTGCATGTTTGCCTGACCTGATCGCACATCCTACTTCCGAATCGTGTCAAACTCAATATCGCTGTGCTAACCAGAGTTGAAAAAAAAAATACAATTTAATTAGTAAATGTTTCTTTAGAGATACTAAGATATAAACTTTTTCTGCAACACATTTACAGTTCTTTGTGTGAGGAAAAGATGTATGCTTCTACATATAATCAATGTGAAATGTAGTTCAGTTAGAGTTGGATAATGCTAGAAAGTATATTTGGTTTTCTTGATTCCAGCATTAAACTATTTGAGAAAGACTTACTGACATAATTCAGGGTAAAAGTTTTGCAACTACATATATCCTTTGTGGGAGTACTTTATTACTTAGCTACAGAAGAATAGTTTTTTTTCCAAGTTTTGGTTCTGTTATCACGTAAATTTTGAACTTCTTAAAATTGCACTTTTTGATGACATTGAATATTTTACTCGGAACTTTAGAAGAAAATACTAATAAGATGATTCTTTTTCGTCAGTGCTCACCCTTACGTTTTACTCTCTTATTTAGCATCTTCACGGAAGAAAGATTGGATCGGTTAACAAAAGGTATGGGCGATTTCAATTTTGAGTCCATAGAGGGTTTAAACGAGGAAGAAAATTTAGATGGTACATCATTGGATCATAGAGCTGTCGACGACATGCAGAATGGGACAACAGATAATTCCCAATTAAGTTTGGGTGTGGATGATTCAACTTCTGGAAGAGTTACTGATGGATGTGCTAAGTTGGAGAATCAGAAGGTTGACAATGATAATGTTGTGGTTCCAATAGCTATTGAATCTGAGATGGTTACAATCAAAGAAGAATCTGATGGTGCAAACCTTGAAGGTTGTCATATCAGTGTCGAAGATTTCACAACAAACAAACAAGCAGTTGATAGACGTTTGCCACTCGTGCGCTGTTATCAGTACGAAAGCTCTGAATCTTCCCCCAGGTATATCATTGCAGTTCTCTATAATATCTATATTTACTCATGAGTTGTTGTAACTTGTTGCTTAAGCATCTTTGGTCTTTTTTATAATTTTATATGAAATATCTCTGTTGGCTCTTGGTTAGTTCTTGATTGTTGTTTTCCTGTTTGTTTTATGTTTTTTGAGGCTTTATGGATATTGGTGGACTGCCTGTTTACCTTTGTTGTAACTTTGTACCTTTCTTTTCTCCTGAAATTAGATTTCTCAGATTTCTATCCAAAAAAGAAAACAAGAAAAGAAAAAAAAAATTGGTTCTTAAATTTTGTGATCAGGGCATTAGTAAATTAGGGGTAGTTAAATTTTCAGTGATGATAAGAGCAAGTTTTTAATTGCATAAATGATTGTGTTCAGAAGATTTTTTCTACTGATTCATGTAGTTCAATAATACTGCTAATTAATTATCTGTATAACCTTGTGTTCACGACAATTGGGTAGTTCAAACCACTTAAGGAATATAGAAAATTTGGTGGATTATGATTTGATTGCAAACATGACAATATATAACATGAGAAGTTTCATTAGAAAGCTTTGCTTTTATTATAGATCCAGTATAAAGCATGCCTAGCATAGGAAGTTTGATAGTATCGGTGCTTTGACTACATTGCAATTTTATGTGAAATTGAAAGTGCCATATATTGTCACTTTTCATGTCTTTCTTTAATTGAATTATTCTTTCGAAGAAAAATTGTTCCCTTTTGTTATCTTTCTCGCTGGAGATTTATTTTATTAAAAGCTTCCATTATGTGTCATTTCAATTGTATTATGCAGTGTCCTGGGTTCTCCATGTGAAGACAGGAATTTTCGAAGTGACAATGATGATACAGAGACAGAAGAGGCGTCTTTTTCTGGGCAGGAAGATTCCAGTGATAATATTGATATCCATGAATGGGCTAAGGTCTTGATTTTTCCTTTTTCTTTTAGATATTTTATATTTTTTTTTCAAGCTCTTTGCGATGTCTACTTTTGAAAATTGACTACAGTTCATCAAATTTCTAGGCAAACAACTTTGGATCATTACAAATTCTTTGCGAGTATTACCGGTTATGTTGTCCTGCAAGAGGAACTACACTTCATTTTCATCCGTTGGAGCACCTTCATCCCTTGAAATATCATAGACTGGATGAAACAGCTCTACACAGTGTTGGCTCAACTATTGATTTGAGATCATGCAGTTCAAGTCTGGAATTTGTGGAGGTATAAGTGCTGCCATCTTCAAATTTTTATATAAATGCATTTAATTTTACTCTTTCCCTATGCATATCGTTGGTTGTACTTTTTGGATATTCAAGCAAAGTAGGTTATTTTTTATCGTACTGCTGTTTTTTTTTACCAGGCACACACTGCACTCTTGGCAGAGGAGGAAGCAACTGCACTATCAGTATGGACTGTTGCTTGTCTATGTGGATCCTTGCGACTTGAAAATGTAAGTTTATGCCTTGGTTTTGGAGAGTTCTTATGAATAGTTTCTTGTCAGGATTGTGCTGCCTTGGTAGTTGGTAGTGTAAATTTGTTTTCAGAACAAACATGTCTGATTTTGTGTCACTGTGGTCTTGAGGTGGCAAGTTTATCCTATATAATGCCTGTCTGTGATTTTGATTTATCATAGAAATAATTAATAGTTATCAGTTATTGCCGCAGTATCTATTGGCTGTTGCATTCATCTTGAGATTATTCATGAAACATTTTCTGTATTCTGTTACAATATAGTCATAATGACAAAGATGCCATGTGTTTAACATAGGTTTATCTTGATTGGGTGGGTTGTTTGTCCCTATTTTGTTATGTTGAATATATTTTAAATGTCAATCTATAGTTCCTTGTTGTTTTCATGATGGATTTACATAGAAGTCTGACATTTGAGTATAGTTATTTATACATTTTCCTCTCTGCAGGTGTTAACAATGTTTGCAGGAGCATTGCTGGAGAAACAAATTGTGGTTGTTTGTTCTAATTTGGTATGTATCATACCTCTCAGAGGTTAATAATGGCTTTATGGAAATTATCATCTGCTCCATATAGTTTCTCTTTTAATGCCAAATGTTATGATAAACATGTTTCTGAAATTACTATTAAGAGTGTATAAACTAACCTAGAGGGGGGTGAATAGGTTTTAACCTAATTAGTTACCAACTTTTCGGTTAATCAATATTAAAAAATACCAACCTCTAATAAACAATCATTGTAACAAGGTGCGGAAAATAAATTAAAACACAATGATTTGTTTTACGTGAGAAAACCTCAAAAGGGTAAAAACTCACGGGCCTAATGCCACTCAAACCCTCAAATCCACTATTTGCAAAACGATTATAACCTAGGTTGACCGCATCACACTTATATGGTTACTAATCCACTTTTGCTACCCGCAGGCCTTTAATAGTGATAATCGGTTCTTGTTTGTGTATTACCAATGGCACATACAAGACTTCACTCTCAAAAGAAGAGATATGCAACATAAAGTGAATATGAACAATATTAAAATGCACAAATGGTAGGTCAAGACATTTAATGCTTATCTAGGAATTAATGATGTCAATTAAATCAAACCTAGATATCATGTTGCTATATGACATACATATAACTTAGTTATATGAAATATATGCAACCTTAGATGCAATAGCTATCACAATACAACAACCCAACAAAACAACATGCAAAAACCTCAACTTGTAATTAGAATCCTAATCTAAATGCAAACAAGTCATAAAAGAGGTTTCTTGATAAGCAAGAACATGAAAATAGATGAAGATGAAGTTTTGCTTACCAAATTAACTATGTAGATGAAGACCCATGCTTAGACATATCCTAGATGATGCTAGCTGATGCTTGATTCATGAAAGGATGATAGGTGTTTGGGTTTCTGATTAAGTAAGGATTTAATCTTGGTGGCTTTCCTTGCAAGACACTCTTCAGCTTTCTAAGGGGTCGTTTGTTTTTTTCACTTAAAACTTAATGGATCTGAATCATAATTATTAAGTTGTTTTGTTTGTTTTTATAAGTAGTCAAATAATTTAAAAATGCTAAAAAACAAATTAAAATAAAAAGTAAAAAATCATGACTTTTCACTTAATTGCAAATCACTGAATTGCATTAAATGCAATCCAAAATCTTTTCTTTCGATATTATCCCTATATATAATATATTTCCAATTTCATCATAATTTTATATGATACAAAAATCTTTATTTTAATATATTGTTTATTTTAAATAACTTTAAAAATAAATAAAAAAACCCTAATCACTTCTCATATTAGTGTTTAATATTAATTTTTTATAATGATATGGGCAAATTACCAATTAGGTCATGGACTTTTTTTTTAATTCTAAGTTGTTTCCGACTTTTATAAAAGTGATCAAATTGGTCCTCACATTTTTTTCAAGTGTCAAATTAGTCCCTCTCTTTTTAGAAGTAACCAAATTGGTCCATCTAATGACTTAACGATGTTAAATATAACAGTTGACTTTAATAATTTTAGTTAAAGTACGTAAATACCCTTTATTTGTCATATGATAGCAAAGTTATTTTGTCTTTGTGCATTAAATTCACTATTATAATTAAAATAAAATATAAAAATATCATTAATGAAACCCCATTTGTACATTTTTTTAATTAAAATTCTCTTAAAAAATCTAAAAATATTTTAATAAGACAATGTCAATTATACTTTTATTTTTTTAAACAAAGTTACCATTCATTCCAATTTTAGTCTTTAATCACTTTTATATAATTTTTTTTTTGTTAATATTATACAGATACTGTTTTCAAAATTATTTAAAAATCAAAACGCATAAATTAAATAAACAAAAATATACGTGTTAAAAAAAAAAACTATGCATGTGTCAATATTATATTGTTCAGGAGTAAAGTACAATTTCATCCCAACACAGTTAAAGTTGATGGACGGAACTTAGTTAGAGGGACTAATTTGGCACTTGAGAAAAATGTACGGACCGATTTGGTCACTTTTGTAAAAGTCGCAAACAACTTGGAATTTAAAAAAAAGTCCAGGACCCAATTGGTAATTGCCCAAATGATATTAGGTGATGTATTTATATATATATATATATATATATATATTAGAGTGTTTTGTGTGAGTTTTCCTACTGCCTTTTTTATTTTTTGAAAAAAAAAAACCTTTCTTTTCTTAATAAAAATGAAGTTTATTTGTAATTGAAGAAGAAAATCATGATCATAAGTGTTCTTATATAATTATTATTTTTAGATTGTTTTTATTCCATATTATCTGTATAATTGTTTAACATGGGTATAAATATAAAATTGCTTAGTTTCAGACAATTTTACTTTTAAAAAACAAACATGTTGATAATACATTCAGATGTGAAGTTTTTAAAAAACAAACATGTCATTCAAGTTCAGATTTCAATCCCTATTCAGTCTTCAGAAAAATTCAGGACTATTCAGTTTTCAGACAAAAAACAAACGATCCCTAAGGATGGATTAAGAATAGATTCTGAGGCTCTGAAAACGAGGTGGGAAAGATAAGAACATATATATAGAAGCCTTAGATCAAACTACGTCGTTTTGGAAAAGTTTACAAAAAGACAAGCATACCTGACGTAGTGCGCAGGGTCTATGTGCGCTGGTAAGGACCCATGTAGTAACGTACACACTGCTGTGTTAATACATAGCTCAACAACAGCGGTGCCACAGTGGTGACTTACGGGACAACATACCGCTGTGATAATTTACAGCGCACCTACAGTGGTGCCACACCGGATCAGCCAAAAACAGCAAAATGCGCGGGTTTTCTACCAGCCTGTGCGCGGGTTTCCTACCCGCGCACAACAGGTTTTCCAAGGAAAAATACTCAAGGAAACACACACAAGAAGACAAGATGGCACAATGCAAGATGAATAAAGCGTGCAAGAGAAAAGTGTGTGCGCAATTATATCTCTTCACATAAGAGTAAGTCAAGTAATCTACCTTCCTTGAAGCACTTGGAATCCAAAACCTTGTTGATGGGAGATCTTCAATTCCAATTCTACCCTTTACAATATTAGTCCCTAAATGTGATTTTGTCAACGAAATAAACCAATCATAAAAGTGAGGCACTTACATTTTCCTTTTTAATTTTTTTTATTTTTATTTTCAAAAATAAACACTAAATGTAAACAAAACTCCCCTAAATCTTGTTGGGTTGGTATGAGTTCTAGCTGTATGAATACTTGCATGCATAATTGTGGGTATCCTTTTGTAAAGGGTGACTGATTTAGTTTGAATAAATTTCATTGCAATAGGGTATAATGGTTCAACAGAAGTCTTAGTTGAACTATTTGGATCATTGCTTTTTTGGTTTTTACTATTATTATCAGTTTATCAATCTCTTTTAGAGAAAAGGAGCAATCTCTCAACCTCTGGAGTTAAATTGAATTTGAAGTTCTTTGATGTACAGGGAATCTTATCTGCGTCGATTTTGTCTATTGTCCCTCTTATCCGTCCCTACCGATGGCAAAGCCTGCTAATGCCTGTATGGTTGCCTTTGACCTTAAGATGCTTTTCTTAGTGATTTTTGACTGTTTTATGGTTAACAATCAATTGTATGGATTTACAGGTTCTACCAAATGACATGCTGGACTTTCTGGATGCACCTGTTCCTTACATAGTGAGTGTTTAAATTGTCTTTGTGTATATCCTTGTCCTTGATAATGTATTATCATTTTCAAGATACATAATTTCAAAGGAGACATGTTATAAGTGTAATATATCTAGTTGAAACGGATTTGTGGACTATAATGTATTATCGTGTTCAAGTTATGTAATTTTAAAGGAGACATAAGTGAGGTTCTTTATGGGTGTGAACTGTAAATTTGTGTTGTTGCCATTTCAGTTACTGTCTATAAAGTATGCGGACTTCAGATCTACTAAAAAGCATGTCTTTAGAAATTATCTTCTTGTAGATTTTAATCCTTATGAATAAGATATAATCGGGAATTTGATATTTGTATGGATTACGAATTATAATGCGGTTTTCATGTCTTGTGATCATCATTTTCTTTTTCTAGTAAGCTATATATGATGTCTCATTAGTTACTGGCTAATAATTACTCATTTGCAGGTTGGTGTAAAGAACAAAACCAGTGAAGTTCAGTCAAAGTTGACCAATGTCATCATGGTTGATCCTAACAAGAACCAGGTTTACTTCTTATTCTGCTACTCCATTTGTCTGCTACTCTGCTCTTTCTTGCACTCGATTAGTCGAGACTGGTTGTTAATTGATACATTTTTCTTGCATTTTTCTTGCATGTTTAATAACGTTTGTTAAATGAGGCAGAGGATTTGTCATTTGTATTTATAAAATATTTTTGTATAACCTTGTTTTTATAAAGTAGCTCATTTTGCTTATAAAACATTTCATTCTAGCATATAGATAATTACAACATTTGTTCATTGATTAAACCAAGAAAGTTTTCCTTTCATTATCACTGGGAACTTGCAAAAACTTGAGTAGCATCCTTCTTTTCGCTTCAGGGGCGAAGGAATTTGGTTTTTTCTCTGATAAAAGAAAATGCAGTTTAATCCAAATATTGAAGCTAAAGGTTCAGTTCAGCTTCTTTTGTTTATAGATGAGTGAAACTAAGAATATTGACAGCATATCATACCAAACCCTAAAAGTTTGTTTAAGTCCACATAAGGCTTCCTTTAAGTTTGTTTAAGTTTTCCTTTCATTATCACTGGGAACTTGCAAAAACTTGAGTAGCATCCTTCTTTTCGCTTCAGGGGCCAAGGAATTTGGTTTTTTCTCTGATAAAAGAAAATGCAGTTTAATCCAAATATTGAAGCTAAAGGTTCAGTTCAGCTTCTTTTGTTTATAGATGAGTGAAACTAAGAATATTGACAGCATATCATACCAAACCCTAAAAGTTTGTTTAAGTCCACATAAGGCTTCCTTTAACCGATGGATATAGTAGGATTCTTTGAATCTTAGTTTATATTTGGCAAATGAAGTGCAATCACTTCTAAGTAAATTGACAAATATTTCTAACTTATCCATAACAGAAGAAAACCAGGAAGAAGTTCATCAACTGCTATGTTCTGGATTCGAGAATTGTTAAGGGGAGGTTGTAGTTGTCACCTTTAGGCGATTAAATACTTTTAGGGACTCCTATTAAACTAAAAATAGAAAAAAAACTATTAGGAATGATGTGGCAATGTGGCAGACCATGGTTTGGGGAGGGCAGCATTGTGGCTTCAAGTAGAGAAATAATCTGAAAAGATTTGATGCATGAGTACATATGATAATGCAAAAGCCTTTGTACTTGGCTTAGTACATAAAACGAGCAAAAGTCAATGTAATTGCTTGCTTGTGTTTAGCATCTCTTTTAGATTCCCCTTCTCGCTGCCTCTTTCTCAATATTGTTGTTTGGCTCTCTTCTGGTATAAGATAGGTTTTAAAATTTGCTATTAGCTATGTATATATGAATAACAGTTATCTGTTCTACTTCCCCCTTGCATGACATGACAGGTAAAGACGCCATCAATGCCACAACTGCCACAGCACAAGGAGTTATTTTCATCCTTGAGTCCTTATCATGCAAAGCTTGTGGGAGAGAGTTATTTGGGGAGGAAAAGGCCAATATATGAATGCACAGACGTGCAGGTGTGTATTTCTGGCTAAACTTTCTTTTTTCTCATTAAACCACAGCCCCAACGCCCTTTCTCATATCCCCCCCTCTACATATAAGTAAAACTTTTTAACCCTTAAACGTATTCAGCTTGTGTACATGCATGGCTGTAATTCATGAACTGAAGTCAGGGATCCAGTTATGTTGGTGGCGGCATTTAGAAATTAGAATTGGTTGTTAAAATATATTGTTAGATACTATTGGTTGTATAACTAAATTAGCACATACAGTTTGTAATTGCATGAAAAGCCAATCTCTTGAAAACTGTGTATTATTTTACATCCAGCAGCTGTTTGTGGTCAGAGCACTTGTATGTATTATTTATACTTTGCAGTTTCTGCCATTGAATTACCTGCTGTCTCTATCTGTTTATATATTTTTCTTTAAAAAAATAAAATAAAATCTCAGTACTACCTGTCAAAATAAGCTGTACTTGATTGGTGAGATTTTAATTTATACTGCTTGTGGGCAAATATGGGAATACCAAATTGTATCAGACACTGGCCTAATATGCCTGAGTGCACTTTTCAAGGATATGACTTATTGGGTCCTCACATACAAATTTCAGGTTCACATTCCTAGCAGAGCACAAGCCAGTTGTATTTGTGATTCATTGAATTTATTTGAGCTTTGTTATTGATTTTCTCTTTATAAAACCCACATTATGCATTGGAAAGGATTATGCACACCATTTGACCAATTGATCTTATTTCTTTATTGCATGTTTAATAGGTTTAACCATCTTGGTTTTTATTGGAAACATTCACCAAACCTGGATGAGTTAATTTACCTGTTTCGTTGTATATGTTCTGTTTCTTACCTTTATTTGATATTGTTAGCAATGACGTGACACTGGTTTTTCCTTGCTTTTTTAATTATCGTTTTAAGTTGTATTATGATGTGCAGATTGAAGCTGCCAAGGGTTTCCTAGCAGTCTTAAGATCTTATTTGGACAAACTTTGTTCTAATTTGCGGTCGCACACAATTACAAATGTGCAGTCAAATAATGATAAGGTTTGTACTTATCCAAATTATACTGCCATTAAATAAACAATTTTGCTTCTTTGTAAATTTTTTCCAGTTAAAATATTTTGTTCTGTTACATGTTGATGGTTATTTGATTCTATTTCAGTATGTTAATTTTCAGAAGAAATGTTTTACTCATTGTTATTGAATGGAGAATAATGAAATAATTCTCATGATTAGAATATATATTTTATCTAATTTAAAAGTTACAATTATCGTTTGGTCCATCGGATGAAGTCTTGTGTTGCCAAGTATGCAAAAATGCTGAAGTTAGAATTGTATCCGGATTACCCCTCGAGCTTTTCGTTTAAGATTGTTTGCCTAAATATTTACAAATGTGAAGTCTCTTTTCGGTACCTATTGGCTTGGAAAAGTGCACTGCTCAACTTACAAACACATGCATGTTACCTTTTTGAACTTAATTTACCGGTTTGCATTATGAACATTGGCTTTTCATAGTCAAGTAGTAACTAATGTGATAATTTGCTATGAACCTGATCCTGAATGTCCTTCCTCTTCCAGGTATCATTACTTTTAAAAGAGAGTTTTATAGACTCATTCCCTAGTCGTGATCGACCATTTATGAAGGTGAGTTACTTCGAGTTTACAACTTATATTTCTTATTGATCTCAGTTGCATCTTTAGTAACTCAATTTTTTTTTGCTCAACCGTGACTGCTACAACATTTTATCGGTGGTGATTTGGCATTAACTGCACCACATTAACATAACCTTTTCACAACTGCTTGGTGCCTTGATTGGTAATTATCCACTTTGGAGGACTTAATCTCTCAATGTTGTAGATAAGCATGGATTTACCACCTCACCCTCTCTTTCATAGGTGTCATCCACTTGGAAGAAGCCAAACTTAGCTTCATGACATGTGGGGATACAAATGTTGCTTTATGATTGGTTTTCTGACACTATATATATATATATATATATATATATGTATAACATGTGACAATACAAATGTTGCTTCATGATATGTGGCTAGCCACTCCTTGGATTTCCACCATTAATATCTTGGATCTCCAACATTTGTATTTATATATCGAAGATTGGTTTTCGGATTACAGATACAAGTGAAACAATGTTCTATATATAGTGTTAGAAAATCAATTACAAAGCAACATTTGTATTGCCTCATGTCATGAAGCTAAGCTTGACTTCTTTCAAGTGGATGACACATATAAGATAGAGGGTGAGGAGGTAAATCCATTCTTATCTACAACACTCCCCTTGGATTTCCACCACAGTATCTTGCATGAGACGCATGGCACTACATTAGTTAAGAGAGTGCTACCACTTTAGACATGTTTGAATTGCATGAGTAAAGCTTTGGCATGTGGCGTTGAAGCTGCCTTTATGTATGTGTTAAATTATGTACTCTAATAATAGCCTATATTTATGTGTTAAATTATGTACTTTAATAATAGAGATTTCCGTTAATTAGAAAGTGAGAAGTTTCTTATATATGAGTCATTCTATCTATTTGGCTTCTTTCTTCCGAATTTCATCACTGATCGTTATTATTATTTTCTTGATAACACTCACCTGTTTGTTGGGTATTATGATTGCTATTATTTTTACCGTTGGTGGTTATAATATATCAAAGGACGGAGGCTAAGCTCATTAATGATATATACCCTGTTGCGTTACTTGATTACGCACATAATCTCAATGGTGATTTGTATTATAGCTTTCATCCTGGTAATTAACATTGTTCACTCCATAAGTATGTTAATCTCATTCCAATAATAAATTACTGATGTTTTTATGAGTAGAAGTAATAGATGAATGCATGCTAATGTTTTTCCCCCTCCATTTTCATTATGCCAAGCAGCTGTTTGTGGACACACAACTTTTCTCTGTACAAACGGATCTTGTTCTCTCGTTTTACCAGAAGGAATAGGCCAAAGTGCCATGCAAGGTTGGCCGCCCTGATTGTTTGTTTTGTTGTAACTTGAACGTAAGTTCAGAAATGTATAAAGTTCAAATTGTGTTAATCTATATTAGTTTTAAGTTTTATTGTTCAGTCTCAAAGGTGATCCTTCTTTTGTTGGTTCATCTCTTATAGTCTTATATCATAAAAACAATAATATGAATTTTGCCTTTTTTTATTGAAATATTACAATAATTCGGGATTTATGGGGAGGGGGACAGGCTCAAACCCACAACCTAACGGTGTAGGTATGATGGGTAAACCATTGGACTAACCTCATATTGTCTATGAATTTTGCCTCCTTGATCCCTAGTAATATTAATTTAGCACATGATTAGATATGTTTCCTTAATAAATTGTAGTATTTGCTTAAAGCATTATATTCATTTGGAATATTAAATGAGTTTTGTTATGTTACCATAATGTACTCAAATAAGAATTATTTTCATTTTCAGTTTCTATCCTCACTGTTAAATAGTTTGCTCTTGCATTTTTGTTTAACACTTGATTAGTCACAGCATGTGTATGATTGATATCAATGTCCGGCACCGGCACTGTAGTTTGATTAGACTTGCAATCTCATTTTATTTCATTTTGGATGCGATTATTCTGTGATTTTTAACTTTTCAGGCCAAACATACAGACTGTGTGAACAGCACTCAACTCTTGTATTGAGAACACATTTGTTCTTTCACCTCTGTTGTGTTGCATGTCCGATCAGCAGACCAGTTTACTGTTGGCATGGACTGATGGACCCTTCTCCATGACGATTGCCTTGGTTTGGTCTTCTCTGAGAACTCAATGCCTATCACAATGACCAATCATGGTAGGGTTTAGTGTACAACACAATGTGGCTGGAAAAAAGAGGCAAGCAAAGTAATGAATTTTAGTGAGTGAGAGCTTAAAGGTTACTTTTTGTAAATTTCGGAGTTAAAATTAGATGGTTCAAAACTAGGAAAGATTTCCATAATGAAGATCTTCAAGCATTAATAGGCAGAGTAATGATTTTTTTTTTTGGTGTTGTCAAGTTCCATCTTGAGCATAGTAATGCGCACAAAAACTAGGCCTGCTTCAATGCTTTCGGCACTGACAGTAATGATCCTCTTTTTGAGTGGTGTCTTTTATATTAATAGGACCTACTAAATCTACTAGAGCTATAAATAAAAAAAAAATTAAAAACCCATCTAAGCAAACATGTGAAAAGACACAACAGTTAGGTATGTGAATTGTCTGCACATAACAGGACAAAACAAATGCACATAAGAATGAATTGAAGGCCGAAGAGTTCATGTTTTGGTGGTCCACTCACAACTATTGTATAAACTATCAAGTTGCTCCTCAATCTTCTTCACTTTGCTTGGGCTATGCCTACCGTGCCACCTGTTAAGTCACTCTTTTGGCAGCAGGAAAGGAAAGAAAGAAGTTTGTATGATCCCCTAAAATGGGATTATGGCCCAGTTTGGGAATGCTTCCCAAGCTGCTTTTGGGGTCAAAAGAGATCCTGGACTAGTGATAGGATGCTTGGTAAAAGTTTGGAAAAGTGCTTTTGGACACTTTTAGCTTCTCTCAACTGAGTTTTTAAGAAGTTAAGACCCCATCCTGCAGCTGTTTTTTTTTGTTTTCGTTTTTGTTTTCCAAAAACGATTTCGAATTCGCGTTCGTTTAACCGTTTTTTTTATTTTCGAAAAACAAAAAAAATTTGAAAAACACAATTAGTGTTAAAAGTGAAAATTTGAAAAACATCTGAAAGTTGTTTTTCGTTTTTGTTTTTTTTTTGTTTTTCATTTATTTTTTTATAAAAAAAAATCATTTTTTTTCTTACTTTTCTCCATCTTCCCGTCACTATTCTTCTTCATTGTTTTCCAGACTCCTTTTCTTCTTCTTCTTCTCCGTCGATCGGCTTCTTCTTCTTCTTCGCCGATCCGCTTCTTCTTCTTCTTCTCCTTCTCCTCTTCGCCGCCAATCGGCTTCTTCTTCTTCTTCTTCGCCGTCGATCAGCTTCTTCTTCTTCTTCTCCGCCTCCGATCGGCTTCTTCTTCTTCTCCTTCTTCTTCTTCTTCTTCTTCTTCGCTAAGTCCACTTATTAGTCATCCAGCGAAGTTAAAAATTTTCTTTCCTTGAAATTTTACTGAACTTTGTTTGAATACCAACTTTTCAATTTCCTTTCCTTCTACTTCCAGTGTAAAAGACCCATTCAAGCTTAAAAATTCCAGCCTCCCAATGACATCTATGGCTAGTGAACATATTCCTTCAAAAGTTGTATATACATTGTTCGATAGAAGTCCTAAATGAATTGGTGTTTCAACAATTGATTCCAATTAACTACGCTGGATATGTGATTGATGTTGAAAAGGGTGTGGTTAAAAATGGTTATTTTACAGGTAATGGTACTTCTCATGATGATTGCAGTGACGATGTGTGAACTAATGATGCCCCTACATGTTCTTCTTCAGGGAGTTTACTAGATAGACGTTTTGTGATTGGTGTTTTAAAATTTTGTAGCAATGAAAGATGTCTTGAACTGGGAAAAATATATCATGCATTGATTATCAAGAGTGAAGTTAGTGTTAATCAGTTTATAGGAACTAGTCTTGTTGGTATGTTTGCTAAATGTGGAGATATGAGTTTACTGGTAGCACGTTTAACTCCATATTTTGTTAACTTAACTCCAGTTTACTGAATTTCATGTGTAATGTTCTGGTGACTCACTTTTATTCAAATTATATATGTATATGTATATATGTATGTATTCGGTGAATTAATTTTCTTCTCTGATTTATTATTATATTTTTCTCTTTATTTTTACAACAATTTTTAAATTATGAATTATTTGATAATTATTTGGGATGAATTATTAGCTCCCTTTTATTCAAATTAAAAATTGCAATAGAAAAAATATAAGAAAAATTATAATTTTTGATATTTTTCAGTTATTCTACCAGACGTGTTTTTACTGTTTTCATTTTCAGAATTCAGCTTTCAGTGTAGCTACCAGACGCGTTTTTACTGTTTTCAATTTCATGATACAGTTTCCAGTATATGCTACCAGACGCGTTTTCAGAATTCGAAAAAAAAAAAAACACTGTTTTCATTTTCATTTTTATTTTCGAAAAACAGTCACCGAAAAACGCTTATAGGACAGACCCTAAAAATTGTAGATTTTGGAAATCAGCTTTCTAGATACTAATTTTAAAAACGCGTTACAGTGTAAACATTAATGAAAATTTTCAAAACTTCCAATTTTATCCCTTACCTTTCATGAAATTTACCAAAATAACAAAACCATATTCCCACCTCCAGCTGCCAACGATTGATTGCGTGGAAGAGGAGAGGTGGAGGGAGATCCAGGATCGATGGAGGTCATCTGGAGGACGGTGCAATCGTCGGCGACAATCGGCCGGTATTTGCGTCCTCCTTTGTCGTGAAACCCAGAAACCCACCAACACCTCTCTCTCTCTTTCTCTCTCTATCTCTCAATGAAAACCCAGAAAATTGATGGCCATAGCCACGATCTAGTGAGAATTTTTCCTTGATCCTTGATCTGAAAAATTGATGGCCATGGCGACGATCTCCATTTGCGGCCTGTCTTCATATTTTTTTTTTTTCAACTGTTTTTTTTAATATTTGTCTATTATACATTATTTTATTGTCTTTTAAAGTGAAACCGTTTATTTTCTTAATATTTTGCTATTATCCATTGGCCATTTTTTTTCTTCTGTTTTTTAAATTGTAACTTTTTTTTAATATTTTCTATTATCCATAAGTTTTTGTTTTTTTGATCTTAATAAATTTTGAGTATCTTTCAAGAAAAAATTCTGTTAATATAATTTTATAAGCCATTTAAATATTTGTTTTTATATTTTTGATAGATAAATATTATTTATTTTTGAAATAATCATTTATGTTTTGAATTTTTTTTAAAAAATTTAATATCATTTGTGTCATTTATAGTAATTTTGTACGGTCACAACACTTTTTACTTCCAGTTTACCAAACACATTGAGGTTCTTACAGTATTTTAAAAAATCAGTTTACTACGCACTCAACTGATTCTCCCCACAGCAGATCTAAAAGCAATTCTCCACAGCAGATCTAAAAGCAATTTCTCCCACGGCAGAAGATATAGACAGTAAAATAGTGGTAGAAAGTGATTTGATATTAATCTTGAAATTGGATGGTGAGTGGACCATGAGTCATGACTCGCACTTTTTATGGCCAATGTTTTTCATTTTTACTGGAGAGTTACTCTTGGAGTGATAGGGGTATATTTGGATAAAAAGCATATACTCCTTATTACTTTAAAAAGCAAATTGTAAATAATGGAGTGTGTGCTCTACTGCTCTGCCAAACAGTAGTTTGGGAAATTTGAAAAAGGAAATTTGATCAAGAAATGCACCTGGGGTAATGTTCTGGTCAAGTGGGCTTTTGTACAAAGAGAGAAAAAAAAGGTGGGTTTGCATGTGTTTTGAGTCTGGCGGGGGATAAGAACAGTAACAGTGCCAAGGAGTGGCACTACTTGTACAATTTCTGCCAAACTTACAATACTTGAATAATTTCAGGGGATTGATTAAATGCAAACAAGCAAGAACCGATATGCCCCTTGATCCCTCCCCTTTTTTACTCAAATACCCCATCTCCAATTGCTTTGACCAAATTCCAAAACAATAATAGTTATAATTTGAGAGGTTTCCTCTCCACTCATCATCAACTCTCATGTGAAAAAATAGTAGTTCTGGTTGGATGGTAGTCTTGTCACTTGTGACTAGTGTAGTGAGTGACCTGGGTTCATAATCATGATTTATGCATGTCATTTTGCACAGTCTCACAAATATAGTTTCTTTAAAGAAGACAAGCAGAGGGGGGCACATGTTTCTTTAATGTGTCAAATGTGACAACAAAAACACAAAAAAGAAAAAAACGAAAAAAAAAAAGTAACTAAACAAAAATATCTGTAATGAAAAATTGAGGTGGTGTTGGGGGTGGTTCTAGTGTCCACCCAACCAGTCTTATCATCAGAACCCAAAAAAGTCCTTGGCACTGAACTGCATCTCTCATTCATTTTCTCAATTTCCCAAATTGATTAAAAAATAAAAAGGTCAATTAGTAAGTAAGTGGAGGGCAGTGGGGTCTGAGTTAAAGGAGCAGAAAAAGTAAAAGAGTTAATGGCACTATGACAGTAAAAGCCTAAACCGTACAATCTTCTCAGAGGGCAGGTATTGGCTTCAAGCTTCAAGCTTCAAGCACAACCTCACTACACTTATATAATAATAATAATAATTAACATTAATAAGATTGGTTGTTTTTAACAGTCTTTTTAATCCACTTCCCTTTAGTTTATTTATTATGGGTTTCCGTAGAGATGTCAGAGACAAGAGCTGCCACAAAGGCAGCTTATAGCTGCAGCCTGCAGGAGGACCAGAGGCAACAGACAGGTGCAGTAGTCATAATATGAAGAGAGAGAGGTGGCAGTACAGTAATCAGAACCGTTGATTTTATCCATGTACAGAAGATTCTGCAGGCCAATGGTCCCTGAAATAAATATACCTACTCTACTTACACTTACACCAAAACCCTTCTCTTCCTAGCTCCTACTTGTGTAATATTATGAATAGTCCACAAACTTACAAACACAGAGACACACCCCCCCTGCTCTCTCTATTTTTCACTGAAACTGTCTCTCTTTTAAGTTTTAACTCCACTGCTGTTGTCTTCAAAAACCCAAGTGCTTTCCAATTTCCTGCTTAACCAAAAAAAAAAAAATGACTAGTGGAAGAAACAGGTTTCCTTTCACTGCTTCTCAATGGCAAGAGCTTGAACACCAAGCTTTAGTCTTCAAGTACATGGTTTCAGGCATCCCCATCCCTGCAGATCTCCTCTTCACCATCAAAAGAAGCTGCTTTGACTCTCCTCTCTCTACCAAGCTTTTCTCTCACCAACATCAACCTAGTAAGCCAACTTACTCTCACTATATATACATATGCTGCTGCTTTTATCTATATATTGTTTATGGACTTTTGTGGGGTTTTATTGTTGTGTATGCAGTTGGATGGAACTGTTTTCAAATTGGTTTAGGGAGAAAAATAGACCCAGAACCAGGAAGGTGTAGAAGAACAGATGGGAAAAAATGGAGATGCTCAAAAGAAGCTTACCCAGATTCAAAATATTGTGAGAGACACATGCACAGAGGCAAGAACCGTTCAAGAAAGCCTGTGGAAGTAATTACTACAACACCACCTCCACCTCCTTCACAAACAACCACTATCTCTTCAATTTCCAAAAGCCTCTCTCCTCTCAACCCACCTGAGAATCATCATCATCATCTCCAAAATCAACTTCACTATTCTGCAGCTGGTTATCATTCTTCACATCTCAACAACCACCCTTATTTGTATTCTTCTTCAAAGCCTCCTCCTGAAGCTCTAAACTTGAACACTTCTCACTTTGTTATGGACTCTGGTTCTTGTTCACAGGCCAATACTACTGACTACAGGTTTGTTTGTTTTTGTATATATTTTTTTTAAATGAAGTCTTGTGCTTGTTCAAGGTCTTTCTTGTAATAATCTTGTTAATGGGCTGTGTTTTTTTTTTCTTTGTTTTGATTAAGAAGAAACAGGTATGTTTATGGGTTGAAAGAAGAGGTTGATGAACATGCTTTCTTCTCAGAACCATCTGGAAACATGAGGAATTTCTCTGGTTCTTCTATGGATGATTCTTGGCAACTTACACCATTGACTATGAGTTCTTCTTCATGTTCTTCTTCATCGAAACAGAGGAATTGCTCTGGTCTACAGAGTGACTACTCTTACTTGCAACTTCAAAGCCTCACTGATCACAACACAACAAAACACCAACAACAGAAGCAAGTGCAAGATCAGCATTTCTGTGTTTTGGGTAGTGAAATCAAGATGGAAAAAGACAAAGAACAAATACCCCAGAAGACTGTTCATAGGTTCTTTGATGAATGGCCACCAAAAACCAGAGAATCATGGCTTGATTTGGAAGATAAATCATCAAACACCGCACCAGTTTCAACAACCAGGCTCTCAATTTCCATTCCCTCTGCACATGATTTTCAAATCTTCAGTTCAAGAGCTCCTTAATGGTATTCACTAATTAGATTCCACACTGATTCTTTATCAGTGTTTTTAAACTGACTAATCGTATCATTTACTACATCACTTCAAAAATCAATAACATTTTTTCCTCTATGAATTTCAGGACATTTGCAGATGGATGAGTTTTCAGAGGTGGGCTGCTTCTGTATTTAAGACCAAATATGTACTTACTTGGTGGGGGTCACACTTTCACAATCAGTGAAGACTAAGGACAGTCAATGTTTTTGTTTTTATTTTTGTAGGCTTTTTCCCAAAAAATTGGTGAAGTTCCATTATGTGTTTTTAATGAAGGATCCAATGTGGTGATATGCTTTGTTTGTTGTTGTTGTTTATTTTCCTTTGTCTACTTAATTTAATAGTTCATAAATAGATGGTGAATGACTCAGACACACATAATTTTATATTTTATTGACAGTAAGTATCTTCAGGGTTCTTCATGGTTGCTTTCAGTTTCAAACACTATCTCAACCTTGAGCTTGCTAGTTGCTATGATTGATTATATTTGAGGGACCCCCAAATATTTCCCATTATTATTATTATTGTTTTCCATTTAGTCACCTCCAACTAGTTCACATACTTGAGTTGGTACAGACCAGACCCCTATTGTTTGCTTTGAACTGAGGCAAAATGGTATATAAATTAGGTATATCTATCCTCATGTTTTTTTTTTTTTTTTTGGGTTTTTGAACTTGCTTACAGAATCCTCTTTGTCCCATGTAAGACCAAGATTCTTGTTTATCATATTATGATATGGCTATTGGAGAAAAAGAAAATATAATCATAATATTTACCTTCACATGGAATACAATAAAATTTCTCAACTATTAGGATCTGACTAGGACCAATCTTCACATGAAATGCAATTGAAGTTAGATTTTGGGAAAAACATTGAAGAAGACTGCCTTCCATCTTATATTCTTATCTAGTCTTTAGTCTTTCCTTGGTTTCATATTTTCATTAAAAGAAAGTAAGAACAGGACTCTCGATCAAGGCAGTCAAGTCGAAAATTAGCAATAAAACGTGGAGAAAAAAAAACCAATGACAATCAATCACATGCCAAAATCAAAAGTAAATACACATATAATAAATTTGATAGAAATGACTATTAATGTGTTACTCAAGTTTAAAGTTTGGTTGACAACCCTCAAAATCAAATACATAGACACATTAAATGAACGTAAGATGAATTAACCCCAACGAGATGATGTCGGCCTGGTAGGATGCCTCTTCCACATGTGCCATTAAGATCAGTATCCTACCTTGGATACCCGACCCGAATTAATTATGATGATAGAAGTAGCAATGCAATTGTATATAGTTTTTTTTTCTAATGTGTGTGGATGTGGTAAAGGTAAGAAGAGAAGAGAAGAGAAGAGAAGGGGCAAAATGGAGATAAAAGAAAGGAATGGCAAAAAGAGGTGTAACGCTGCATAATTCAGAAGTTTCAGGTGGGGGGTGGGGTGGGTCTGGTTAGGCTGGTACTGGTTGCTTTTAGTCGAAAAAGAGGAGAGAAGAGTGATGAGAGTGATCAGACTTGTAAAACAATGACTTACACACTAATCAGTAGCCAGTGTGCTCAGACTTCGCAGACACAACTGAACCTACACTTTTAATCCTCCGCATACCCACCTCTGACACCCCGCCTCTGACTCGCTTTGTCTCTCACTCTTCACTCTTTATATTTTTCTGACAGATTCACCCTCTCCTCCTTTTTAACAAAAGATACTCGCTCACCTTCTTTATACGCTGTTGTTTTTGAATATGTCTGGGGAAACTTATTGCATCAATAAATATATATACATCTATCACCTAATGGCTAATGCATCTCATCAAATATTTTCATGTACCCTTTGACCATTTTTCAATCTTACATGATTCAGCAGAATTAATTAAATTGTCTGTGGGTGCTCTACATGTACTACGAAACATGAAATTCATTTCATTACACACACACACACGATGCAGCTTTTTACACGAGTTGTATATGCTTTTTGAAATACTTAGCTACATCTTACTTGCATAATTATTGCACCCAATGTAAATAACACATGTAAGATTCAAAAATTACAAATTCATGATAGTTGCTATTTGCTATTTGCAATTGAAGTAATTGTAATCTTATACTAGTATTCCATGACAACATTCAACACAGCAAGAGGAACCATTGTCAATAAAAGCTTTGCGGCACAAACACGATTGGTGCATAAGCATGTGTTTCATTTTCGAACAAAATTATCACAGCTGCACCATCGGACCGTTTATGAACTTATCAAAAATACTAAAAATGCTATTGATGGAGAAAGATAAAGGGTGCTGCCATTCGAGGAGCATTTCATCTTAAAATCAAGATGTAAAAAAATGGGCCATGCTTATATTAAGCTAAATATTGAAGTACAACATACAGATTGAACTATAAATTATACATCAGAAACTCTGGGAAACACATTTACCACCTATTAACAATGTAGTGATTCCCCGGAGCAAGCAAGTCATCTGCGGTAAGGAATAATGGGTAAAAATCAAAATTTGCACATTAGTTTTTCCTGTCCAAGTCAAGATCAACATGTTTAACCCAGTCCTAATCATCATCCAAACCAGCATCTTCATCTGGCTTATCATTATCATCCCTTACTTCTCCATCACTGTCGGTATTGTCTCTTATTGGGTTTGGCTGCTCATCCTCATCAGATTCTGACAGTGCTTGCCTCCGTCGAACTGCAGCTGATGAAGGCGCAGCCTTCACCGAGAAAGATAAAAGGAACAACTTAGCAAACGATTACTTGTCATGATATTTGATACCACATGCTTTGTCACCGAAAGAACTGGAAATCAGTGACCAAAACTTAAAAGAAAACATTACCATCTCATCTTCAGCATCGGAATCTTCAAGCCCAGCTGCTGCAAGAAGATCCTGAGCATTTTCTCCTGCAGCATCATCCTGATCATCCATCTGATGCGTGGTCTCCCTATAATTCATGTTGGCATCTTCATCTTCCAGCTCATCCTGATCATCCATCATGTCAGCTTCTTCTTCCTGTGTTTCATAACGTGACCTTGAGCTCTTGTCCTTCTTTTTCCTCTTTCCACCTTTTCTCCTCCTTTTCTCGCTATGCCCACCCTCATCTTCATCATTTTCGGGCCTTTCTCGGCGCTTAGATGCAGATGTGCTACTCTTCCATTGCTCCTGGAGATGCCAAAATTTGAGAAAAAAAAATATGAACGTAAACATTTGGAAAACACGTCAAAAAGTTCATCCAGTTTTTCTCCAAAACAGCTTCAGGTAAAATCATAAATGATCAAATAATGAGGTTGAAAATAAATCTTATACCCAATCAAGGTCTAAAACACCTATATGGGGCATAACATTGCTTCTCAAGCTCACAATAACTAACTAACTAACTATATATATTAACTTTCTACGGCAGGATCCCCCACTAATTTTTTGTGCAAGATCCAGCACTAAATAATTTATATATATATATATATATATATATATATGTGTGTGTACTAATTTTTTGTGCGAGATCCAGCACTACATAATTTCTATATATTTTTTGTGAAGCTTTAGGATTCATGCACATGAAAAGATACAGCTGCAAAGTTTAAGTTTATTATGGAGAGATGAGATGATTTGGACTCCTTATATTCACTAAAGCAATGGTCTATTCATCTTCTGCCAAAAACTCTCTTTGAAATCATTCAAAATAAACAAACCTTTATCCACATATCTCGACATCCAGAAAAACAAAATGAACAGAAATAAAAATTGTGTTTGCTACTCAACCCATTTTGGTCTGTACCAGATAGGAAGAGTAGAAATTTCGGTCATGCTTCTAAATTAAAATTAGATCTGGCCATCAATAACTTGAGGGATTATAACACATCATAGTCAAGAACTGTTACCTTTACACGCTCAAAATTTTCCTCTAGTTGTCTCACTCGCTTTTGTTCGTCCTCTTGTTTTCTCTTCTCCAACTGTTTCGTCAAGGAATTAGTGTCTGAATTTATTTAATTTATTTGTTTTGAATTATTCATAATAACCATAAGAGTAGAAGGCATAAAGAAAACAGACCAGATATTTCTTTTGTTCTTCGGCCTTACGACGTGCTTCCTCAGCCAATGCAACCTGACGAGCAGCTTCTTGTCTCTGCCGGTTCTGCTGCTCCTCACGCTCAGCTGCTTCACGGTGAACTTTTGCAGCTTCAAGTAAATGCTTGCAATACTCAACATGGGTGTTTATTTTCTTCTCATCAAACCCATGAAGGTGAAGGTTGGAACCAGCAGACAGCTGACTAAATACACGAACAGCATTCTCCAGCTCTGCAACTGTTGAACGCACCTACAATTATATCAAAACCAATTACCAATGAGACAGCTCACACAAACACAGAGAGAATATCAAACCTAACGTACTCATTGTAATTCCAGCATATTTTAACTCACAACATGATTTCAGAGTCAAGCAAATGATCAATTTATCATCAAATGTAACTATACAAATGGCAGTGATGTTATCATGCAATTACACCTACACAATCTCTTAGTGAAGAAAGAAGCTTCAGCTACAGAAGGCTACGACAAAAATGCAACCTTATATAAAATAAGAGATCACCACCACCCAAAATCACTTCTCCAGTTCAAGCAATCATGTTTTCATTACATGACTATTCTTTTCTTCTCATGATTTGTTCCCCTGCTCTATTATCCAAAAAATATAATGTGCATGTGCATAATCATTGTCTAAATACAGAGTACTGCACGTCACCTCTAATCCACTGTCTAACCATGTCAAACCAGACAAAAATATCAATGAAAAGCAATTTCTATTACAAGAAAATTAGCATTATGGACTCAAAAGCTACTCATAGAAAGATGAGTCTAACAGAAACTTAATGGCAAGGAGTAGCAAGAGAAGGTTTCATCAAACAACCTCATCTGCTGTCCTCTTTGTCTTTTGTAGCGTGGATGCTGAAAACTTTTGCATTGCAACACCTGCATCAAACCGTAAAGTGTAATTTGATGGTGCTAAGTGGATGGCTCTCAACAATGTCTTCTTGCACTCTTGCCATTGTTCAGCTTCATAATGAGTACGAGCTAAATAGAGAAGAATTTGAGCATCTGTATTGTGATAAAACTTCCGCAAGCAATTCTGATACTGCATGAGAACAAGTATTATCATTGGAATTATGATTTATGCATGCATACAATAAAAGAAAACTAAATTATAAGGGAAAAAAAATATGAAACAAGATCGATCACCATTTTGACAGCCAAAGCAAAATTTCCTTGAGCGAAATAAACATGCGCCAAATTTATCCACACATCTGCCATCTGGACAAAGACACTTCCGCTTGCTGCTTCCTGAACCTACAATGATTAGAGAATGAATATGATACCAACAAACTTTTAGGTTTTATGAACGCACAACCTGAAACTGGGAAATATTTACTTACCTGTGTAAAGATGTCTTTTGAAACATCGAAATGGCCTTTTTCTGCCAAGACCACTCCAGCACCATTTGCAGCATATAAATTAGATGTATGCTGAATTAGAACCTGTAATAAAATAAAAGATGAGTGCCAAAGAATACGTTACATACTACACCAGCAATTCATTAACAGGGACAATAAAGCCAAAAGCTGGAACCTAAAATGCAATAGGAATAATGATGTCAATGCTAATGATCTAGTTAAAAATAAAGATACCCGTTATACAGAAAAATTAAAGCTAAACGGTGTTCTAGTTTGGAACTATGAATGAATCAAAATCATAGCTGGATCAAAATAACATAAAAAAAACTTTGTTACCTCATGTTATTACATACAGAAGCTATAAAAAAGTAAGCACATAATTAATAAAACAATATGAAGACGGAACAGAGAAATATATATATATATATATATATATATCATACTCTTGTGTAGAGTTCCTTTGCTTTTTCCAAATGGGTAGCTTCCAACTTCGGGGCTCTTTTTTCATTGCGAAGTGCAGCATAGTAGTTCCAGTTCCCCTAACCAAGGTCAACATATGACACATGATTACAACTAATAAGGTAATGAAGTGAATATTAAATCTTGGTAATGAGTTGCATGTATTTATTTTTATTTTTTGAAATAGAGTTGCAGGTATTTATATATATATATATATATGTATAGAGAGAGAGAGAGAGAGAGAGAGAGAGAGAGAGAGAGAGAGAGACTTCGCAGAAGCACATTCAGCGAGGAATGGCAGAGGACCAACAAGCACTTTGTAGAAAACTTATACCAAATATGTAAAGAAAAACAAAATAACCCCTCAAGGAATAATATACACACCAGAGAAAGAGTAGCATAAGAATCCTTCCCATCAGTGGCATCACTGGCAGCCCGAAAGGTTTCTTTTGCCTTAACCCAGTCATCATTTTTAAGCTCCAAGTCACCAAGCATAGATAGTGCAGTTGGGTATTTTCCATTCACTTTCAGTGCCTCATTAACCTATGGAAGTAACAAGAATATGATATCATATCACCATACATACATAAATTCATGAATATGTGTGAGTGTGTGTGCAAGAGAGATAGAGATAAAAGAAACAAGGATGTTATTCAGGAAATAACAACCAGTTCAATGCTTAGTTGAAGATTATTCCGAGCTTTTGAAATTGCAGCAAGCCTCAGATAAGCATCTATATAGTCTGGATACTGTAAAGAAAAACAAGGAAGAGTTAAAACAAAAACAAGAGTAACCCATGAACATCAAACAACACCTACTAAATACATATTCAAGTCACAATATATAAAACATCATAGACAGAAACGACAAAATTGATAAGGAAGATGATTCAAGGCAGAAATTCCCAAAATGAAAGCATTTCCAACCAGATAGCCACAGTACCAAAAATTCAAGAAATGAAATAAAACTGTCAAGCAGTTTTAACCTACATCTTGGTTATAAAGTTTTTGCCAAGTGCAAGAAAGGCTCATAAGAGCAGAAATTATATACGAAAAGGCGTCTCAAATTCAAATCAGAGATATACACAGACAATACGGCAGCTAAGAACTAAGGAAGTGAAGCTGAAAAAATGAAAGTTCAGAAAAAAAAAAATTGGATATGGGAACTATTTTTTCTGATATTTCCCCATTTTTTATAATCTTTAAAAAGTTTGAAAAAATATAGTTCTTGTACCCAAAGTATTTTCAAATTTGTTACCAAATATATTTCATTATTCTTGTCATCCATATGAAAAATCGCATCAAAAATCATTAAAGGTATTTAAACTATACTTAATAAAAGGTCCTCGCTGATTTTTTTTAATATATAAGGAGATGGAACTTATTTGTATAAAGTCAAGTCGACTGAATAAATTCTAAAAAAACGAAGTATGATTCTAGCACCTTCAAACTTAAATAAATAATTAGATGATAAAGTGATACTGTTTGATAAGACAAAAGCATAGTACCTCTCAACTCTCAACATCTATACTGAATCTACCGACCTATTTCTGTGTATAAATGTGCACATTCAGAGATCAGGTGAAACAATGACTAATAGAGAATCTTAAGTCCACAGCATTGACTAATTCTTAAAGATACCAGGAGGAAATGCACAATTACGAAATTCCCCTAAATCACAACTTCTAATGATCCCAAAGTTAATGGTATCCTTCACATCAAAGTTGAAGCCAACCAGCCAATTGGTCCACTGAGTGCTTAGTGACTAATGAACTGCTTCAAAAATACTTGCTGAAAGTGTAGTTATGTCTCCTTTCCTGATGGCACTTGAAATTAAAATAGAACATAAAGGAGATGTATATATGCGTATACATGCCTACCTTGAACAATATCACACGGTACAATATGCTTGCAGCTTCTGTGTTATTAAACTGCTCAAGTAATCTGGCCAGATTAAATAACACCGTAACCTTATTCCATGGTAGTTCCACAGAATGACCACCTTCCTCAAGTCGACGAAACAACTGCATGTCCTTATATTGAAGAATAGATGCACTAGCATCAATATCATATATGTTCACTTTATTATCAAGCAATGTAAGCCATATGCCATCGCCTAGAGCCTCCATGAAAACTTGTTGAGCCAACTGAAAATTAAGTACATCAAAGCTATCTGCTGTGAGTTACAATAAATCAAATTTCCATAGACTAAAACACTAACAGACACAAGAAAATGATGATCGATACAACTTATTAAAACAATATTAACAGATTCTTCCAAAGAGTATTTAAACTAACATCAAAGACTAATAATAACAAATCAACACAAACCTCAAACTCTTCCTTTTCGAAATGTAGAACTCCAATATTGTTGAGTACTTCTATTGGCACTTCTTGACCTCCCTTTTTCATAAGAGTGCGTGCCTGTAACAATATTCTAAGTATGAGCTTTCCGGAAACAACAAAAGTACCAGAACTTCAGGAGATAGAATTTACTTCACCATTAGGACCACCATGGCATCACATCATAGGCAATCCAAAATTGAGTATACAGTGTTTCAAAAAATTAAATGAGTATACGGTTTGAAGTGCTTACAGTTTTAAAAGCTTCAAGAGCAGCACTGGTGTCAGAGGAAATTAACAATTCCCCTAAATCAGTAAACGCCTGTATGACAGTCAACAGAATTATTTAGAAAAAAAAAAAGAGAATGGTGTGGGAAACAGCATATAGTAAGCTCACTGACTATATATTAATCATTTATACTTGAAAATGTGCAATTCAAGTTACACATTGGAATCATAAATCCATGTTACAGTGATACAGAAAATCCTATATCAGGATGACAAAAACAAAGTGCAGCACAGTGGAATATATGAGTGATTGAGTGCTATAGTTTAAGCATTAAATACATGAGTCCTGCATATCTTCATTCAGGGAATGACCCCAGATACAGATTCAATTTCTTCTTGAGTTACCCTTGTCTTCCTAAATTTTACAAGCAAATTCCATTTAGGTAATGAGCTATAGAAACCAAAATTGCGGCGTATAAAATTAGCTATTATTGAAGTTGAAGAATTTAGACAACATAAAATCATCGAGTACCCAGGCAGAAAAATAAAGTTTTCAAATTTTTTTTATCAAAAGCAAAATTTATCAGAATTTTTCGTTAATTTTCCTGCACAATCAGTGAAAACAGAAATATTATGATAAATTATAATAGCAAAGGTTGTGATAAAGATCAAAACCATAGTAGAACACTTATTTGAAGTAAGTCTGAACATTTCTAAGAAAAAAGACTAAGTTGATAAACTTGAAGGGTATTTAAAGTCGACTGAAATGGTATGCTGGACTTTTGCTAAAATTTGTTAAAAGTTAAAACTATTAGATATCAGATTTTCTTATCATGTTTTGCAGTAAATATGACAACTGTAGAACTCATTCCTACAAGCTTTATCATGAGAGTGTCATGATGCGTTAATGCAAAGTTGCTTCCCTGCAGATATTATAAATAAAAAAATATCTGCATCGTCAGCCCACTTATCACAAATGACTCAGAAACAAAGCCATAGTAACTTGAAAACAAAGCAAGAATATAAAGAGGATTGAATCCACATGAGCACTGTCAGAGTCCTTCATTCAAAAAAATTATCTCCAGAGCCTCAATACAAGAAATGTGTATCAAGGATCACGACACATCAAACTATTAGAATAAAAAATTGAAAAAAAAAAAACTGAAATTTACCTCAGCATCACGTGCATCAATTTTTGCAGCCTTCTTCATAAATTCCTGGCCCTTTTCAATCTGGCCAAGCTGAACGTAGATGTGCCCAAGAGACTATAGGACAAGAGAAAAATCAATTCAGTCAAGATCAAAGGACAAAAGTTAATTTTTTTTTTTGCAGATTACAAGTGATACACAGATAGCAAAACTCTTTCTTTTGACTCACTTTCAACGTCTCACAATTATCAGGGTAAATCTCCAAAACTTTTTCAAAATTTGTTAGTGCACTTCTAAAGTCTCCCAGCTTCAGTTGTACTTGTCCCAAACCTGTGTCAAACAACCAAAACTGTATTACAGGGAGAACTCCAGGAAAGAGAACAAATGGTGAAGCCTACGTCATGAAATCTTGAGATCATTGTGCTGAAATTATCAATAATAAATTTAACAATCATGGTAATGGACCGAAATAGCAATATGCATGTCAGTCAATAGTTTTACAAAAATACCAAATGGTTATAGTCATACAAGTCCATTGAAAGCATATTTCAAGATTTAAAATCATGAGGCATTCAACATATATGTCACTTGAAAGAGAATGGTGATAACTGACAACAACTTCAAAGCCATCAGACGACCAGCTCTAGGAGCACTAAACCCCATGCCAAAGATTATAAAGGGTTGAGAAGAAATGGTAAAAGTAGATTATTATAACAAGTCGTAGAGCACAAACTAGTATAAGCACTTAATTTTTATTCAAATATCTTATATTATTTTATGATCATACAATGGTATCTGTCCTTAACCAAAGCATATATTTGGTAATCCGTAATCTATCCTTAACTAAGGAAGGGGAGTTTGGTTTATACTTAGTCAAGTTACCGCCAATGCACGGAAGAAATAGTGAACAGTATAAAACCCATACAGGAATACAGATGGTTACTTACCATAATATGGAAATATAAATTCATGGGGCTTATTAATTTCTTTGACAGATGCCATGTAGTAGAGCCCGGATTTTTCATAATCCCCCTACAGACCAGAAAAATTGACATCACTGCATCAACAATCTAAAGTGCCAAAAGCAACAAAGTATAAAAAATGATTAAAAACTCTGCCAAAGTTTCCATTGAACAGGCACTACAAATTTTGTTAATTATTACAATTAGTGGTCATTTCCTATTGTGTTCACTCATTAGACTTGACTGGATAACCGTATGATATTAAATCTATAATTCTCCTGGGAGGAGCAAAAAACGTAAACTTAAGACATTAAGTTTACTAACAGGTAAAATAGTTGTTTGAAGGTAACAGTGGTTTGTTTTGAAAACTATGAAAAACAATCATTCTTTTTTCAACTTTACAAGTCATAATGTGAAGAACATTATAGTTTCATTTTTAAAAACAACTTATAGAAAACATGTAAACCGGCCATTTTTTTATAATAAAAAAAACAGTTTTTAAAAACGTGTACGAACAGCCACTTAGTAGTCATGATTGTTTGGATGATGAAAATGAGAGTTTAACTCAGCTTGATTTATTTTGAATCTACTTCACCTATTTGGCTATTTCCTTCACAAGTGAAATTCAACTGAGGGAGAGAGAGAAAGAGATTCCACCAAATAATGTCATAAAGTGCTTAGCTACTTAAAAAGTTAAAATCATACATAATAACTTAAGATATTGAACCTTGCTGTGGTATGATCGCGCTAAATTGTAGTAAGAATGTGACTTTGTTGGTCCATGATTGGTTACAGCAAGTGCTGTTTCAGTCAATTGCTCAACTAAGAAATGTTGACCAGTAAAGAAAAAATGATTCGCTAGATAATTCAGGGCCATTGCACAGTAGGGGTATATCTCAAAAGCTCTCTGCATTTTCTGCATTCCGTTCCTTATTCCAGAAGCTGTATAGACATTGTAGAGCGTCAGAATTAGATTGCTGAAAGTATAGTCTTAGTAAGAAGTAACTAATCATGACCAAACCAAACAGTATTGTCATAAAAAAAATATGATTGTTAAGAGTTCTAATATTATTGTTTGATCCTTTCCTATAGATTGAGATTCATTTTGATTAATAGTTACTTAATTCGACCATAGATCTTGACTTCAAATTTCGAATTTTCTTTAAAAAAAATCCTAATTTAACCATAACCTTTAAATCCACATGGCAAGCCTATTGATTAGATCCAGCCCAACATGTGAGAAAGAGTATTAGAGATTTAGAATTCAAATATATTGTTGGACCCTATCCTATAAACTTAACTTTTGGTATTAAAGGTGTTTCAAGTTGATGAATCTGAAAATACCAACCATCATTTGGATGCAAATCCATAATCGCAAGTGCAACAAGAGCCTCAACATTTTCTGGATCTAACTGCAAATAATAATATTAATAATATATAAAGCATCAGTGATAAACTTGAAGCTACAGCAGCAAAATTACTAATAATCAACACACAAACTAAACGATATCACTACCTGCAAAGCCCGCTGAAATGCCCGTCGAGCTTTCTCAAATTGACCCAATTTATAGCGACAAAGACCTATCCCAAGTCTTACAGCTCCAGGACAATCAGGATACACTTGCAAGGCCCTCTTAGTGAAGGTCACATAACGAGTCAACAGAAATGTTAAGATTTGTCTTCAAGAAAAAGAACATTCATTCAGATGGTACAAACATTATTGGCATACACTAGAATGACAGCAACAAACCTTATACAACTCCAGAGAATCAGAAAAGCGTCCACGATTGAACTCAGCACATGCCTGCAGAGTGCAGACATACAGCTGGTATCATTAACAAAAAGTAGCATATGTATACTAAACTATTAAGAGTTTTCTTGACCTCTCTCAGCTAATTGTATTCACCTTATAGGAAATATAACATCTTCCTTGAACCTCACTTAAATTTTATTTTCTCTAGCTGCTAGAAAATCACAAGAGAGCCACCCCTCTGCCTTATTCTAGCCTTTACCTCATGTTTTTGGCTTGAGAATGTCCCAGAAGCATATCAATGGCAACATGTCAAGTGCAATAGATATGACGACAAACATGGTACATTATAATTCCTATAATCAAAGAACTTTTTTTTTTCCAAATAAGTCTAAATAATACTGTCCTGGAGACAAATAAATGGTTAAAGGTAAGGCTTAATTAAGCAAAGAATGCACCACATCATCAGAACAAAATGTGAAAATGTGAGCAGAGCAAGCTCTTTGAATTTGCAATATCTAACAGCTAACCAAATTACTTTGTCAGAGTAACAGTTTTATACCTGACCCAGAAGAGCAGGAACATTATCACGATCTGCGTCCAATACAATCTTAAACGCACTTGATGCTTGTTCTACTTCACCCTTAGCCAGTAAAAGTTGACCTGTATGGAGTAAATGTGAATACCATCAGTCCAAAATCCCAAAACAACTATCCACTCCATAAGATATAGTTAATAAATTGAGTCTTGTGAGACACTTGTCCAATCAAAACAATAAGACAGTATAAGGATAGATTAAATCCAAATATCAAGCAAATTGTATGTTTAAAAAAAAAAACCTTTCACATGCACAAAACATTAAGAAATAGCTCTGCAGAATATAGACCAATATGTAAAGTTTTATGCCATCAGTCAAGCTTCACTATGTAGAGAGGTTAACACAATACAAAGGGTTAAGAAAGATATGCTAAGGGGAATAAAATGAATGTATTTGAGGAAGAAGCCTATGAGTAAATTGTCAATTTAAAAACAAATATCTCCATTATCATTCTGTAATCTGTACATGTCAAATCATGAATTAGTAATTGCATCCAATCTCCAAAATGATCCCAATTGTTTCAAACTTTCTACTAGAGCGGAAATTTCTAATGATAAATCAACCAGGATCCACAGAAACATATATCCGGTATAAATTCAGACTAAAGAGAAACATTCCACAAAGCATATGTAGTTTACTTTGACAATCAATGATCTTAAGACAGCGATCCAATTCAACTCTACTTTGACAAATATGATAACAAAAAGGAAGCCAGAAAAGTTTCACCTTTCCCAACCCAAGTAGAAGGTTCATGCACGTCAATTCTTGATGCTTTGTTGTAGTATTGTGTTGCCATAATAAAATGTTCCTCCTTCTCTCTATGTTTTGTCTCGATTTTCCTATTTTTTGTTTCAATTTTCCCAAGGTAGGTGTAGTACGCCCCCAAAGCATTCAGGATAGCAATCCTCTCATATCTAACCTCGGCATAATATTCATCAATCTCTGCAAAATAAGAAGAAAAAAAAAAGATGCAGTATAATCACAATAGAAAAGTAATCTGGAATACTCGAAAGGTAAACACAATTGCACTACTTATTTAGTACCAGATACACAGTTGTTACATTCATCTTCTTTATGAAATCAAACGCATAAAGATAAACATAATAAAGAGTGATGACATTGAAAAGAAGGAATACCAGGACTAGACCCTTCCTCCAAAATTTGACGGAATTGTTCAATTTTTCCTTGTTTAAAGTACTCTCTCTGCAACACATCAAAAAAAAAAAAAATATATCAAATACATCATATAATCGATTATTAATTGTAAAGAAGAATGCTCTACTACACGAAACCACGACATCATTGTAAACAATATAAATCAATAACAATTTTATGTAACTAAATCAAAACCTAACCGGAATCACGATATTTTGGATATGTGCGATAAAAGAAAAAGAAAAAACGAAAACAAACCGCGATGATGAGCCAGAGGTCGAGTGGGGCTTGCTCGGCCTTGAGAATATCAAGAATGTCAGAAGCGTCTCTAGGAAGCTGATCCAGCGCCACTCTCACCTCCTCCTCCGAGTTTTGAACCGGTATGTACACGCACGCCATTGATTTTCTTCACTCGATTCAATGATACGCCAAAACCTAAACTAACGAACTAGGCGTGAGTGTGTTTTTGTCTTTCTTTAGGTCTCTCTGCGATCGAGAGCATGCACGATTTGCAGATTGCACTCAACCAAGGCAGTGAAGAGAAGCTCGATTGATTCCAATAACCGCTATTTTAAATCGTACATGTAAACTGTAATGTAATTCACCTCCTCACCTGTAGATTCTAAATACTGTAATGTAATTCACTTTATATTTTGCAAAATTGCTCTTTTAGCCATGGACTTACAAAGACTTCTATATATTGATTATATTCATTCTTTTTATATATAAAATTTAAATGTATCTTTCGAAAATTATATTAACAAAACCTTTATTAACACAAATAAGTTTTATGGTTGATTGCATATCAAGAAAAATAAATTATAAGTTTATAACAATATCAGATATAAAACTCAAACATTAAACGAATATTCAATTTAATTATAAGAAATTTTATATAAATACATTTAATGTTTCACATAAACATCGTATAAATATATTTTATGCTTCGCCGTGAATAGTTTATCTTATCAAACAATATATATTTAAGCGACGATTCAAACTTCTCTTCAAATAATATTAACAAAACCTTTATTAATATAAATAACTTTTATGTCGATTGCATATCAAGAAAAATAATTATAACAAGATTCACAGACATAAATACATTTAATGTTTCATAGTGAAATGAAACGCCATACGTATAAGTATTTTTTATGCTTCATCATGAATAGTTAGCTTATTAAACAAAGTTAATATAAGCGACGCAAACTTTTCTTAATATTTCTTTTATTTTTTTAAATGTTTTATTTTCTCTCCCAAGATAGAATCGAATACTCAACTTAACAATTTTCACTCACTTTAATAGTCGGTGGACTCGTGGATATGGTTTTTTTTTATGTATAAAAAAGTGTAATACTAGACGTCTCAAATTTCTTTTTCAAATTCTGTCCCAAATGATGTGGCACGTGAGGTGTCAGCATCTTATAAATCATGATATTATACGGTAACTGATGTGATGTTGACACCTCACGTGCCATATCATTTAAGACAGAATTTGGGAAAGAAATTTGGGACGCCTAGCATTACTCATAAAAAAAATTGTTTATTAATAACTTTAATTTAAATACTTATTTAAGTTTTAAGGAAATTTTTATTTTCAAGATTCAAATAAAACATCAAACTAAAAAGTAAGTGAAGTAACTGACTTTTTTAGGGCCATGGATTAACATTTAAGTTACAATAAAGATTGTATTCCATAACAATACAAGGATGTTCTAAAAAATTTCTCAATCTATAAATTAGACCAGCAGTTCGGGTCACGAGTCATGATGTGAGAACTCAACACAAACCCGAAATAGATAATCATATTCGGATTGACTTACTTGAGTTTGGATCGACTTAAATTAGTTCATTATTTTCCCAAAATCATTAATAATGAATAATACATTAAAATAGTGAAAGAGCAATGAATTTAGTGAGAGGTGATCAAATGGAGTGAAATAAGAAATTATATAAAATGTAATATTTTTTTATTGCAATGCTTTCAAAGGAGTAATGTTTTTTTTTTTTTTAAATGACAAAGGACTAAAGGAGTAGTGTTAAAAGAAAATAGTTATATAATTATAATTTCAAAAACGTTTGGGGACGATATTAAAAAAGAAAAATATGTTATCCCATGATACGACACCGTTTACTGTCTATGGGGGTGGCCTCTGCAATCATCAACCCAACACGAACACGATCACGGTCCACGACACCAAAGAAGTCGCTCTTCTCTGCTTTACTAAATCCAGTCACCAGCTAGCAGGATGCCCATCAAATGGTAAATCGATTTTTTTTTTTAATTATTGTTACTATTGTTCTTAGCATTAAAAGAAAATTAGAGTTGATTAGATGGAAATTGGTTGTCTAGGGTTTTGCATTGGCAACCAAATGCAGGAACAAGCGTGAACAGTCAAATCCTCAACGAAGTCTCACAGTGCGTTGAAGGCATCAACGGCACCAAGGACGGACGTTGGAAAGCCACTCTCACCTTCTACAAACCCATGTTACGAGGTTTTTCATTATTCTTTTTTCTATAATGGTTTCACTTTCATCACACAACTTGTTCAAAATTTTCATTATTTGAATTATATACATGACAGAGCATTCAGTAGCAGCAGATTTGCCGAGAGATTTTCTGGGGATTTCGCTGCCGGAGCAGCCAAACAAGTATTTTTTCGTAATACGCGCTCAACGTATCGTTCTCGAAGCCGATTCCTCCATTCAGACTATAATGGAGAAGTTGCAATCTTACAAATCGAGGGTGTCGCTTAATTTTGAGGTTTTAATTTTTTTTTATATATATAATTTTATTGTGTGCAATTTAAAGTGATATAAATTTGTTTGTAGTGTGTTTTACTATGTAGTGGTTTATGGTTTTATTGCAGGGGTTTCAATATCAACTGGGTGATTTCCAGTTGAGAGTGGGCAAAGTTGTGCCTACTCATTCTGAAAATTTGAGAGGGATTGTTATGGAGGTAGGTACTCATATTGCTTGAATACAAATTGTGTATGTTTAGATGTTTACTATTATGAGGAATTTCTAATGTACTGCAATGAAGCCCTTTTCCATTGATCGATAAATGTGTGTATCTGTGTTTCGGCATATTAAGTCTTCTGTTTGGAATCGTGTACATCTCATGTTATATCATTTTGTTTGAGCAGTGTGACTGTCTCCACAATTGAATTCTAGAATCGCCTGATGTATTTTGTGTAACATGATCTTTGATGATAACATGTAATGAAGGTCGTCTTATGTAACAACTTTGGTTATAGCATGTTTTAGAGGTTGGAATATCAGCTTATGTTGACGTTAACATTGAGCTCTGTTAACAAACAGGGTTGATTTTTGAAGATCATATCAATCATGTGTGCACTTTTTCGCATTGCCAACATTACGTTTACATGCCAATATAGACCAGTTCTTAATACCTTTTGATTAAACATCAAGGTTTTTTGTGACTAGAAAGTAATGCATATACCAAATCCTGGCTTCTGAGTGGATTTCAAAGGGCTGCTCATTGCACCAGGGGAGGGAGAATGATAATTAGTTTTTAGTGACTTTTACTGCTCTATTGAGAACTTTGATAATCTACAATGTTGATATTTCCTAGCTCTAAGATAGTAATCTCATGTTTATTATATAAAAAACATAAGATTCGATATTCACTCTCCCTCAAAATCAGTGCTTCTGATTATTGCTTCACCTCTATATTAATTATTTGGATTCTTGACATAGAGTAATTGTTTTGTTGCTGCTGAATGATAATTCATGGTAATTGAAGTTGTTTGTTTCCTTGTAGGTGGAGTACCTTCCCCTTTCATCAATCGAGAAATCCAGGCAAATCTTGGATGAGTTTCTCGACATATGGCAAGAGGCTCTCTCAAAAAGATCATTACCGGGTCATTTTATGCATATGGAACCTAATTTTACTGATTATGGCCTCCCAGATGATTATAGTTCGCAGCATACTGCTATTCAATATGCAACTATTATGGCTCAGCTAATTGCATCTGTGCAAAGTGTCCAAACAATGAGAAATTAGAAAGTGTTAAAGTGATAATAAGATTTTCATCTTGTATCTTAGTTGTGTTTCTGACATTTTTTTCTCCTTAGAAGTTGAAGAATCTGGTATTTAGTTTTCCCTTCATGTAGTGTTGAGTCTTATCCTTTTCCGGACCAATGATTCAAATCAACAGCATTCATTTTACGGATGGAATGAGGAAATATGGAAGGGCTTGTCACAAACATATGGAATGCAAAGACTTTGGTTGCATTATTGCTGACAAGCGTGGGTTGCAAATGAGGCTATGAGGATATTGCACATCTCAAATTTTGATCCTAATGACGCATTGACGCAATATGTGATTTCTAATAAAACTTAGAATTGGAATAAATTTTGGGCATCTCATAATTATTTTCTTGGTTAATGGAATTTTATTAGGTCTTGACCCAAAAGGCAAACAATAATAAGGCCACACAGAGACGTCTGTAATCACTGTGATGGTTAATTGTATTTTTAAAATTAACGTATAGCTAAAAAGTAGTGTATATATGTTTGATAATTTTATTGTAAAAGTGTTTATTTACGATGACTAAAATGTATATATGATTTTATAACTCTACTTTATTTTTTTTTTCATCAATTGATTATATATATTAAATCAATATTTAAATAGAATATTTAAATTAGAAAAAAAATCAATAAAAACAATAAAAATATTTTTAAAAGATTTTATAAATCAAATCAATATTCAAGTAGAATTATTAATTTTCAAATGAAATAAGATATATAAATGATTTTAACTTGATTTTATAAGAATAATATTTTAAAACATTCATTAAATGCTGAAATAAATTATTCTATAATCACTCAAAAAGTAACATCTCACCTACTTCTCAAAATTAATATCAAAACTTGTCAGATTATCATTTAATCACTTTTGGAAGTTTTATCAAATATTTGGTTTCTTTCTGAAATTCTATCATGTATGGAAAGGGCTCAAAAATTAAATGACACCTTTTGTAGGTGGCTTTTCAATACTGTCAATGTTTTAATAACTTATATTTAAAAAGCATCTATTACGGTGAACGAACAAAAATATCCTAACAATTGTTCCACATAAGATTTCTTTCATTAAAGTTACGGTGACAGAATTGTGAAGTAGAGAGAAAAGTCCCGTTGAAACCCATGCAATCACTCGAATGGAGACAAAGTGGAGCTACACTAACACACTCGTGGGTCGAGCTCCCCGCCAAGCTCTCGATGGTCGAGCTGCCCGGTCAGCTCGCAGGGGGTCAGGGGGTTATGCCCTTAGAGTTTTTTTTTTTTCTTTTCAATTTAAAACCCAAATACAAAATGCTCGGATTACATTTACAAAGGCTCGAGTTACATGTCAAATAGCTCGGGTCAGTACTTAAAAAGCTCGGACACTATTTTAAAAGGCTCAGACACTGTTTCATTGACAAACCTAACGACTATGCAAAAAGCTCGGACATAACTTCACAAAGGCTCGGGGTACATGTCAAATGGCTCAGATCAGTACTTAAAAGGCTCGAAGATACATAGTTGACAAACCTAAGGTTTATACAAAAGGCTCGGAAACACTTATAAAATGCTCGAAATGTAATTACAAAAGTTCAGACACTAATGTAAAAGGCCCGGACATTGATGTAAAAGACTCAGACACTACTTTAAAAGGCTCGGACAAAAGGCTTAGAAACACTTACAAAAGGCTCGAAATGTAATTACAAAGGCTCGAAATGTAATTACAAAGGCTCGTACACTGATGTAAAATGCTCGGAAACCACTTCATTGACAAACATAACGGCTATGCAAAAGGCTCGGACACAACTTCACAAAGGCTCGGAAAGTGTTTAGAAAGGTTTGGACAGAGCTTAAAAAGGCTCGGAGATTCAAAATTCACACAACCAGCTTAAGGTTTACAAAAGACTCGGAGAACAAATGAAAATGAATGGATAAAGTGGAAACTGATAAAATGAGTGATCTTATGTAAATATATGAACGTCGAACTCGTTGGAAAAGAAAATGATCTTGGATTTCAGTGGTACTGAGCTTTTCAATATGGGATAGTTAGAGAGAGAAGTAGATATCAGACAACTTCAAAGTGTCTTCCAAACGTTAAAGTCAAACAAATAATTTAAAATTGTGTACAGTAAGGGCATATTTGGAAATCACTTACTTTGGTGCCTTTTAAACTTAAGTTATTAAAATAGTGCCTCACGTGCAATACTAACTCAAAAAACTGCAAAAATCCCATATTTCCTACATGGAAATCACAAACGATTGTATATTCATATTATATGATATAATATTATTAAATTGAGTGATTAAATGTTATGTATATTCATATCATATTATATTATAGATTAAATATTTATATCACATTATATAATATTATTAAGTATAGCAATTAAATGTAATTGTATATTTATATCACATTATATGATATTATAGAGTTTGGTGCATATCATCCGGCATTGAATTTTAACATAAAATCAACACTTTCAATATCCATGTCATATAGAAGATAATAACAATTTTATTTAAAGGGACGAAATTGGCGAAGTGGTATGATCTCACAATTATATTATGATTTTGTGGGTTTGATCTACTTCCTCCAAAACATTGAATTTATATTATTATTTTTTTTCGAAAATCATAATAATTTGATATTTATATATTTATAAAAATATAGTTTTCCGATGGAATATAAATCATAAAAATATTATAATAATTTAGGGTTTGGTGGAACACGCAACTCGAACTAACAATCTCGGGTACAAATCAAAGGAGAACTCGGTCTTTAAACATGCTAAATTTAGGTTTTTATTATAAACACGAGGTTTGATAGAGACACACACAGGCTTCTTGGTTGGCGGGTGGCCGCATTCTATCAGGCTTCTATTCCCACCAACTTTGCTGTGTCAAAAGGTTAGTTTTCATCGACCATCGTTTATACGACTATATATTTCATCATCTTCTTTTGTTCTTTGTTAGTCAGTGATCTCTTCTTCTGCGTTTCTCTGTTTTGTGACAATGATATTGTAACCGAATTATATATCTTATATTATTTGAAGATCCTCTCTATTGAACTCTGATGGAGCCAGACACTTCTAACAACAACAACAACAACAAACCTGCCGCTAGAAAGGTTTGCTTTTTGATACCCTCCTTTCACAGATTTTTTTTACTCCATTGTTATTGATTACAAGTTCTGATCAATTGTTGTTTTGATCTGTTTGCAGTATAAATTCAAACCAAAAATCCCACCTGTGCAGCCCAAAACTGAAGTTAAAAAGTACTTTGTCATTTTCATTAACCAGCAATGTGCCAATGTGAATGCCTCCACTTCCTGTGATGACTTTGTTTTCAACTTGTCTTCTTGTCTTGTGTTGTTTGCAGTGAAGTTGTTGAAAATGCTGATTCTGCTAAGGCCAGGGATTTGATGCGGCGTTTCAAAGAAAATGTTGTTTGTCAAATCTTTTTTTTTTCTTTTTCTTTTGGTTAATTATATCAACTTTTAAGTATACTTGTGTTCTTATACTTTAATTTCCTTTTTTTTTTCCTTTCTTAGCAAGGTGCACTGAAGCCAAGGCCTAAAGTTGAAAAAAAAGGTATTTTAAGTTATTTTTTTATTCTACCTCATGTAATTTTTTCTCCATTGGATATGGATTTGAATTATACTGTTTTGATGTGCTGGTTCTGTGGTTGTGCAATTTAATTTTTAATTTCTCCTGTAGTTTCTCTGCTTCAAATTTGCAAATGGACTTTTCAAACTGCAAGTTCTAAGGAAATATTAAATTTGTTTTTATTTATATAATAGTTGCATGCGGTGATTTGTTTCTAAAAGAACTGAATTGGAGTTTCACCAATTATATATATACTTTTTTCTTCTTCTTAATTTTGGGGCATAGTTGTGTATCCTTGTTTGGAATAAATCTTAATGTGCCCAGTGTTCTAAAGTTTATCTATTTGGTTTGTCAAATTTAACGATTCAAATATGCATCTATTCCCGATGCAGGTACCTTTAACTTCTATTATTCAGCATCATAACTTATAAAGCCTGATTTATTCATTCGTTGTAGTTTAAATTTGGATCCATTGGATGGTTTGATTACTAATTCGCGAAGTCTTTTCATAGAACAATGCTAGATTTTGGATCCACGTAATTCTCTAATGCTAGAACAATGCCTGGAAATATCTGCAGTCAATTATGGACTAGTTATAATTTGCTTCCAACTGCAATTTTTTTTTTCCTGAAAACAATGACATTTGGATACATCATACACATCTCTGAATCATCAGCTTCTAGAATGCATTTTGATTCTCTAGTTCTTTTATTTTAAAAATGCAGTTGCAGCTTCACAAATTGCGTTTGGTTACGGAGGTGCGTCAGCTTCCATAAAATCATACGGTGTTCACAAAGGGAGTAGCAGTAACAGAGCTCGAGGCTCTGCTCTCAATGGTATGCTATCCAAAGATATAATCTCTATTTGATTAGCTGTTGGTGAGATACTTCCAGTGTATAACACTTGTGAATGATGATTCTGCAGGAGGTGCGTATGCCTCAGGTCTGAGAGGGGAGAAAGAGTACAAAGAACCTTGGGTACGTAAAAACATGATGGATTACTGTTTTCCTATCTCTCAATCTCTATTTTTGTGTACGTATGTATTCCGGTGTAATTTATTATTATTAATATTTTGTATGTCAATGCTGTTGCAGGATTATTACAGTTATTATCCGGTAACTCTTCCTTTGAGGAGACCATATTCAGGAAATCCAGGTCTGTTCTACAGCCATGAACTGCATTACCCAAGAAAAATAAGATATATTGACATATTACCACTAATTGTGTATTGGTATATACCTAACTGAATTGTGTTAAAGAAAATTGTTATGATTTATTTATATGAAACCAAGATTGCATAGCTGCGCTATAAGATTGCTTTCAACTTGCTTACATGTAGAACTTCTTGATGAGGAGGAATTTGGGGAGGATTCAGAGACCGTAAATTATGAAGAAATTTCCACGAACCCAGCAGTAGAGCTTGGTCTAATGGTTAGTGAACCTAACTAGATCAAATATTACATGCTTAATCTGTTTAGAATCTTATCTGAGGGTTGGTTGGCAGGAGGAGAATCCAGAACCAAGCATGGTTTTTCTTCAGTTACCACCAAGTATGCCTATGATAAAGCGATCAGTGAAAGCGGAGGATGGCCAAGAGGCAATTGCAAAAGCGAAGCCACGTGGGGGTGCACGTACTATAGAGTTACCGGCAGGCTTTATGGGTAAAATGCTAGTATACAGGAGTGGTGTTGTCAAGTTAAAGCTTGGTGAAACCCTTTATGATGTGAGTACACTGCACAATGAAATTATGGAATGCATAGGCATGTTTAATATGTTCAAGTACATGAAATCTACGCATATAATAATGAAAACCATTCTATGTTGCTTTGATGTAAACTTTTTTTTTCCCCATCAAATCATGTGCAAAAACTGAGAATATCAAAATTCACTTGTGAATGACAGTTATAACAGGATTCATTTTGTACTTCTGATTTTGAAAATTTGGTGCAGGTTACTGCAGGTTTGAACTGTACATTTGCCCAAGATGTTGCAGCTATTAATACAGCAGACAAGAATTGTTGCATCGTTGGTGAGCTCAACAAGCGTGCCATTTTAACCCCAGATGTGGATTCAGTGCTACGCAGTTTAGCTGATCTGTGATGGTTTTTTCTCTTTTGCGATAATATTGGTTAATATACGGAACTGGTAATCTATATTTTCCGAAAGAAGTAGAACTATAGCTTACAATTTCTTTACATTCTCGATTGAAAACACTTTTGAGAATGAAGTTAGGAGGTTGCAACAGGAACCTTTTGACTTTTTTTGACATAAAAACAGATTATTATTGTTATTTTTTGCTCACTAAATGAATAAACAAAATGGAAGTTCCTCAAGTGTAGCTACCAGGAAAACATGTGAAATTTTTTAACACATTTGATATGATAATTGACATTCATGTGATATTGTAATATCTATTTTCACTTTAGATTTCTGTTAATCATGTTTAGACATTGCTAAGTCCATGAAGTATGTCCGATCCATTACTTTGATGACTCCTCTGGTTTCTTGAATCCTTCTATCTATCCAGTCAGTAGCATATGAATTCTTAAAAAAGTAGTGAGCTACTTAAAAATGATAATATTATTACAAATTGGCAAACAGTTGCTAGGGAAGAAGCAAATCACCCTATAGGAAGAGATTACAACACATCTCATAAAACGATAGAAATAACCCAATAGATAATTTTTTGTGATGCAGTCGCAATATTATTTATTTCCAACATCTTCTACCTTTAGGCTTTATAACTTATAATTTAGAGTTTCTGTATTATCATTTGAGCCCCATGTTGTGGTTGAAGAATCATAACAGTATGAGGAGCATGTGAGTAGGAAGGTGAGAGTTGGAAAGAGAAATTCTGTAGAATCATTGCCAAAGCCATCTTGGCTTCTAGTATGGCATAATTTTGGCCAATACAGGTCCTCGGTCCCCATCCAAAAGGAAAGAATGCTAGTTGATTTTTAGATGCCTTGGAAACTCCTTCAGCGAATCTTTCTGGTTTGAATTCTTCAGCATCGTCACCCCAAAGCTCAGGATCATGGTGAATGAGCAGTGTAGGAAGTACTACATCAACCCCAGCTGGTAGAGAAATTTCACCTATCTTGGTTGCCTCAGATGTATGTTGATACTGAGCAATCGCTGGTGGATATAGCCTTAGGACTTCGTAAAGTATCATGGTTACCTGCAGGAAAATTACAGTAAATGTGAGTATCAATGCAAAAAACAACACATTCTTTGTCTGTCCGTCTCAAAGTAAAGGCATCGTTTCTTCAGAATATTAGGAAAAAAGTTTCTTTTTTCTTTTTCAGAAAGCGAAATTGCATTAGTTCTGTTCTAGGAAAACGAGGCATCAATGTAGAAGCTAAGTGGAGAGAAATGATACTGACAATCTTGAGGTGTGCTAAAGCTTCATAAGCTGGTTCCTTCTCCTGACAAGCTTGTAGAACTTCTTCTCTGGCCTTTTCTTGCCAGTCTGGGTGCATGGCTAACACTATAATGGTCCATGTTAACCAGCTGGAGGTAGTTTCCTGCCCAGCTAGATAGAAAGCTTTGCATTCCTCTATTACCTCTTCAATTGTCATTCCACTACTTGCATTCTCTTGTAGGCTGATTTGGTTGTTAGATTGCAAGAGCAGGCCTAGCAAGTCATCAACCCTGGATTCTCCGGCATTGATCGCGTTTGCTTTTCCCTGGACTAAATTTCTAAGCATTGCTGTGATCTCTTTGTACAATTTGTTTCTTCTTCGATTCTTCTTTGTCGGAACAAATCTATTCAACACAGTTTGATCCAAAATATTACACTTTAATAATAGTAGTACTTGCTGGAAACCAGAATTGTAGAAAAGAAGGAAGAAATGCATGTACCTGAAACCAGGAATGTACAATGTCAGCATGGCTTCAAGAACTAGTTGTATCAGCTCCTTTTGAAGTTCAAATACCTTCTTCCCTTCTTCATAGTTGCTTCCAAACGCTGCCCGAGAAATAGCATCCGCTGTAAGTTTCTGAAATTCAGGCCAGATATCTAACTCACAACTTTCTTGATCATCAACCATTTTCTTCCACTCTTCTATCATATTCCTACAACTGGTTGCCAATTCTGGAACCATCAACTGTCATCATAAATCCAAAAATAAGCTTTCTAACAACATACACATAGTAGTGCAGCAAATGAAATTTACAGTGATTAATTAGGAAGTGAGTGAAGAAATGGAAAAAACCTTGAGTTTCTCAAGGTGGAAAGCAGGATTGATTATCTTTCTGTGTTTAGCCCACATGTCACCCTCTATAGTGGTCAGTCCTTTTGTTAGAATTGTAATGAGAGGGTTCATTGGTGGCTTTTGAAAGTGACCTTGCTTGTTAGACAACACTTCTTTCATCAATTCTGGGTCCTTGATGATCACTCTTGGAGTTTTTCCAGCCCAACACACTGATATCTTCCCTGAATTTTTATAAACAAACTTGATCAAAAATGTAAATTTATTCAGTGATTTTTTATAAACAAAGCTGAAGATGTAGTAGCCGTACCATATTTTTGCACATTGTTTAGGGTGAACGGGTCGACCCGTTGAGCAATCTGGTGGGTAAGATTAATGGGTTTGGACCAAGCTTCTGTTATCATCCTCACAAACTCTTTCATGTCTCCAATCAATAGCTTGTATGATCTGCCTGAAATTCCCTGCCGCTTTAATTGTCTCTCTTGCCATTTTGGTTTCAACAAAATGGAGTAGGAAACTCTTGCAACAACATAGAACAGGAACAACGCCAAGGAATACAACATAAAGTATTCCATACTTGGTTTTCTTAATTTGAATTCTAAAACTATCAACTTTTGAATTATTGATGGTTTGTAAATCTCAAAGTTGTGCTAAATATATAGGTATTTTTGTTGCTCTATCCATATGAGAGAGATTTGACTTCAAATGCTTGGTCAAAAAGTTTCTTTCTTACAAAGAAATCACATTTCAAGATTATATATGTATTATATTGATTGTTCATTTCCTAGACTTTAATTCAAATTTTTTCTAAGAAGACGATATTAGAGTATTTCCGATGTAAAAGTAGTTTGCATATTAATAATCATTGACATAACAACAATGTCAAAATACTTGCTTCCTATGTGACATAAAAATAAATTTGATAGACGATTAATTCAAAATTTGATCTCCAATGCTTTTGTCTAAAACACAATATTTTTTAATGACGTGTCTATATTTTTTTCCTGTTTTATTTTTTATTTATTTCCTTACTAAAAATAAATGAAAAATTAATGTCAGTTTTAAATATTTGCTGAGTCAACAGAAAAAATAGCTGTGCAACAGACCGTCGAAAGTAGACGGTTATGTTGATAATGTCTAATATTTTTTTTCCGCATAAACTTGAGGTTGAATATACACGGCTGTATTGGAGAAAGATTTATTAACAGAATGTCTATTAATCCGATGTGGTATCCTTTTTTTTTTACAAGTCACTCTTGTATTGTAGATACTCTTATATTATACTAGGAGTTTCATTTTGATGTGACCTGGTACATTACTAACTTAAAAAGATGATCTGAATTATTTTTGAACTATTACAAATAATTTGGAATACAAGGGTAAATGACACAATTGGGATCCACGATCTCAATAGTGTAAGTGTGAGATGTATATCAGGCCAACTTCATGACGTCTTATTAATTTGGTTGAAAGTGTTCCCTTGTGTGATGTTGTGGAGGAAGAATATATTTAAGATAATGTGTTCTTTTTTTTTTTTTCTTTTTTTTTTTAATATGGTAAGCTTATATTTTCTATGCGTGAGGACAAAGTTTTCAAGCTAATTAAAAATGAATAAGTAAAGAAGACAAATGTAAAAGTTGCTAATGCTTGGAGAGCACTCTCATGTTTTGCCTAAAAGTGGTCATTGTTTCAATTTATTCCAAACCATCAACTTCGTAAATATTTTTATATATCATTTTCAATGTGAAGCAAAATTATTAAACATGATAATTAATTGGTTGGGTCAGCATTGAGGTCTAATTTTTCAAACCATGTGATACATGGCAAAAAATTACTCATCACTCTAATTTTTTTTTAAATAAAACTTATTATTACTAAAATACCCATAAATAATATTAACTAAATAATATAAGTAAAAGAATTATTTGTTCTCAGTCCGATAGAACTATTCATTGAAAACGTATCAATTAATGCACCGGTGAAACATCCGTTATAGAAACTCAATAATTTCAAAAAGACGGCTACGAATTTTAAGAGTTGAGTTCCACACTCGGAATCGGAAGATTCCCAACACCATCCGCAGTATATAATTAACAATGATACAAAATATTAAAGCTCAATATTGGTTTCCACCAGCAATCCTGCAAACATCGAAACGACAATATGTTGATAAATTCTTTTTAAAAAGACGTTGTAAACATTTTTTTTGTGCGGATTCCTTCCTAAATGATGTGACATATAAGGTGTGAACTATCATATTAACTACTATATTATCTCATGATTTATAAGATGTTGACATTTCATATAACATATCATATGGAAAAGAATTTGATTTTTTTTTTGAATATTTAGCATTACTCAATATATATATATATTGAGTAAAAAAGAATACCATACTTACACTAATCAGAATTTAATAAGATGGAAGAGGATCAAATTAGCGAAGTTGATGGTGGTGATGCTTCTCTCCAAGCTGGCAATGATAGAAATCTAGCCTATATATAACCACATGTCACTTGTCTCGTAGTTGTAGAAGGATAATGTTTGGGTGCTGACCGGTCAGCATCCAAGATAATAACCCACCAATTGGATGTTTATTCATGACCTTTTTCTTTCACTTTTTATATTTATTTCCTTGTATTCTTCCAAAATGAACCACATATCAACACCCAATTAATGGGGTTATTATCTTGGGTGCTTCAACACCCAAGCATTATCCATTGTAGAATAGATAAAGGTTTAATCGTACAAACTATCAATATATTCAATGAGTAACCTTAATTACACTAACACCCCTACCGACAGCGGTGAATAGTTAAACTTTTAAAACTCAAGGGTATAATGATCATTTTACCAATTAAAAATCTTATAATTACACATCGTATTTTTTGATACCTCATAGAGTGGTGCTATTGGCACACTCCTATTGGTCTATTTATATCCAAATTTTTAAAATTTTGATTTAATTAAATAAAATTAATTTTTTTGATTTAATTAAATAAAATTAATTTTTTTGATTTAGTTCTAAAACTACCCTTTTTACTTATTTTTCAAATTTAATACACTAAATCTATGATCTCTTTATATGTCTCTCTTACCTCCATTAAACGATTTATTTATTTATTTTGAGTTTCTTTTCTTCTTATTTCATGGTGGAAAAGAAAAAAAAAAGAACAGAGTTGTTTTAAGTTTCAACACAACAACAACTTAATATCATTATAAAGAAAAATTAAACTTCATACTTACTTCTAGAAAAGAAATTGTTTCCAGATGCTTGATATCATTCTCAGATAATTTTGACAGATGCTTCATGTCATTCTCAGATAATTTTTACAGATGCTTCATGTCATTCTTAGACAATTCTTTTAGTTGTTTGATATCATTCTCAGACAATTCTCACATATGCTTGATATCATTCTCAGACTCTTCCATAATATTTTGTATGTGTGTAAGAAGCAAATTTTAGGGTTTAAGAGTTCATATTTTTTTTTTCAAGAAATAGATTACAAGAACGTGGGTTTTTTTTTTGAAAAAGGAATATGGGGTTTTATTAGATTTATTTTGTTGAATGTTTTGTATCCTTAAATTGTATATCTCTTTAAGTAATTTTGATAAAGGAAAAAAAATACTACATAATTAAATGTGGGGCATAAATAGATCGGTGGAGGTGTGCCAATAGCACCACTCTAAATCATATATATATATATATATATATATATTATAGAAATATTACATTATTACATAAATTCGGGGTTTTCTAAGGGAAGAACGAGGATTCGAACTCATAACCTCATAGCATATGTGTGAGGGGGTTTACACCAGACCAATCTCATATCTTCTCAATAATCATATTTCAACCTAATGAAAAGTTGAAGAAATTTTTTTTTTCCACCATCAATGATGGAGTATCTCCTCCACCTTAATAAATTTTGGTGTTCATTTGGTTGGCCTGAACACGAATATTCATCGGAAGAATTTGAGTCTTCCATTAGATGAAATTGTTTTGATCCAGCTTGATAGGTAAATTGAAGTTTAAGTTATTTCTGATTTTCATCAACTTTTGGTGTCTAACCGACACTGCTTATATGTGCTTACAATTTGCTAACTCAATAATTAATTCTCCTTCTCTTAACCACCTGATATCAGCTACTAAGAGATGTATCAATTCTCAATTAGCTCACTTAAAATAGAAAAAGTTTGGAATATCAAGTGAGCTAATTGTTAGGTTTGGCTCGTATTCTCAAATGAACCTAATGAGAACCAAACGAGACTCAACTGATGTGGAACTTTCTAGAGATGTGGGAAAACGTTTGGAAATCGGAGATGATGTTTAAGGGAGGTTTGAAGACCATGAACAACTGAAGAATAAGCTAAAGAAAATTGGAAATGGGAATAACGATGTGGGTATCGCTGTGCATGGAGAGCGGTTGTCATAACTGTTGATGACCAGTAGAGTAGCACTATGGATACCAATGTGCAAGGGAGAGCGGTTCGCACATCGGTTTGATTCTAGTAGTTTGCGCTGTCCAAAGCGTTGTGGGTTGGACAACGGTAGGGACATCAGTGGACAACGGTTTGCTAAAACGTGGTGCATTCCAAGTGGCTTGTAATAGTGTAGGGTGCGGGTGGTTAACTGTGACCGGAACTGGAACCGTAGTCAATCATAAGCATGCGTTGAATAGGAAATCTTCAGTGGAAAAGGAAAGTAATTCTTTTGGAAGTTCTTGTGCTTGAAGGAAAATGATTTCTCTTTACAATAAGACTTGTCATAAAAGAAATAGTATTTATATGGAACAAGTAAGTCCTGTACGTGTAGGAGATGAATTTCCTTTTTGGTCTAAGCTCTCTGTTACTAGTATAAATAGAACCTTGTAATTAGGTTATTTGCATGGAGTCAAAAAAACACCTGTAACATCAGAGAGTTGTGAGATACGGGGGAGACCTCAAGGAATATCCGAGGAGAGATCCGGGGAATATCGGGGGATCAAGTTAGAGATCCGGGAGTGATATTCAAGGGAGACCTAGGGGATATTAGGGGATTTTTGTGAGGATCTTGTGATCGTTGTGAGCTGAGAGTCCTGATGAAGAGCTCAGTTGTGAGCTTAGAGACTTGGTAAGGCTCTGTGGTTTGGGGTTTGGGTGTGAGAGAGAATCCTGAAGTATATGATTGTAACAATTTATCATATAGTGAAACTTTCTTTGTCGTCCTGACGACCCGTGGTTTTTTCTCTGATTTAGGGTTTTCTACTTATATCTTGTGTTGTGTGATTGCTTATTTTTCTCATCTTATTTTTCTGCTATAGATGTTAATTGGTATGAGTTATAAACGAATATTATGCATGTCGCTTCTGTGTTCATCTAGTGCTGTAAAAATAGGCAGTTCGGCCAACTTGGGCACGACACGGCTAGTTGTCGCACCATGCCAGGCCTAGCTCGTTTAGGTAAATTTGGTACTGCACGGCACGTGGGCACGGCCTTGGTGGGCGGTGCCGTGCCGGTCTGCGTGCCGGCTTCGGCATGCCAATCGGGTAGGGCCTAGGCCCATTTCAATATATTATTTTTAAAATTTTAAATTGAATTTTTTTAAATATTTAATTTAATTGTCAGAACTATAATATTGTTTTAACAATTTAACTTATGTATTTCTAATTGTAATCTGTTTATCTTAATTATTATTTTAGTCTAATAAAAAGATGTTGACAATAGATAAATTTATTATTTTATTTAATAAAATAATTCAAAGAATAAATAGAGATAAAAGATTAAAGAAAATAAAAAAGTAGATGAAATCATGAAAATATGAAATGAAGAATTATTTATTTATTTCAGACTTTCAGTATTACATATTTACATGATTGCCTCATTAAAAACCTTACTAAGAAAAACCCAGTGGAATAAAAACTTAGTAAGAGAAAAAATATGCAATCGTATTATAAGTAAATGTATATGTATAACCTAGTCTGGATCTGGTTGCTGCCGAAACTCTCATTGACATATAAATTGGATAAATTTTGAATAAGTTGTTCGTCTAACGTTTCATTTTGCATCCTCTTTCGAGCATGCTCCCTAATCCCGAAGGCATGTTAATACCTTCACCATCTCTGGAGACAAAGAACTTCTTCTTGGTTTAATAATTCGTCCACTCATGCTTAATATCTGTTTTGAAGACACAGTGAACACGTGAATAACCAGTACGCCACGCGCTAAGTGTGACAGGACCGGATACATGTAGCTATAAGTCTTCCACCATAACAACATATCAAATCCCTATGTGTTTTCGTATGAGTCGAACTGGGCTTTAAGGAACCTGTTCAGTTAGGCACCAGAAGTTGCAGCAGATCGTTGGGGTGAAGAAGAAGAACTTGATGATTTGTCTTTTTTTTTCGGCATTTGAGAATGCTCCAACTTGTCTACAACGACTGTGTGTCCGGTGCTGCTGATGGCTGCGTGTCAACGCCGCCAAACTTGAGCTCATAAACTACTAAAAACTTCGAATAACTTATTTCGAATGTCAGTAATCTGGTCAGAATATTTTACTGTCAAATTACTACCATTAAACTCAAGCAAAGTTTCTAAACCAGATAATTTAACCCTAAGATATACTATAACACCTAAGGCATAAATGAAAGACATTGTAGACCAGTATTTTTAAACTTGGTCTCCATGGCAACAATTGCAGTGCCTAAGATGTTATCTTTCCTATAAGTGTTTAACATTTCAGACATTTTCACAATCTGATGGACTGCCTGAGAAGATGTGGGGTAATAGACCCCGGAAAGAGTTACAGTGACATTGTAAAAAATCAATGAAAATTCAACCAAAACCCTTGTCACATACCAATTGTCTGGGGTTAGTAGCGGAAGACCAATTTAGACCATTTTCATGTTGTAAAAACCTGAAATAGTTGTATCATAATCTAAACAATTTTACAGCATTAAGTAAGTAGAGTTCCACCTTACAGGCATATCAGTTTGGAATCGTTGGGGTCGTAGACCGTAAGTTGTACAATGTCTGCAGAATTTTTGAAATCTTGGATTAGAACTGCCGATCCAAGAAAGGGCATCTTTGATGCGATCTATACAATCACTTACTTCCTTCAAACCAGATTGTACAACTAAATTTATGATATGACATGCACACCATTGATGGAAGAAATAACCCCCATCTTGTGGGATTTTTCTTTCAATAAACAATGTAATAGAGCTAGTATTTGCCGATGCATTATCTAATGTGATGAAAATGATGCGATGAGTTATTTTATAAGTTTCTAAAATAGAAGAATGACATTAACAATATTTTTTGTGGTATGTGTAAAATCCATAGGACGAAAACCAATATTTTTTTTTGTAACCTCCAATCAGAGTCTAAATAGTGTCTTGTGATACATAAATAGTCCTGTTTGGAACATGCGTTCCAAATATTGGAAGTTAATGCAATAGAGATACTTAGATGCTGTAATTCAACCATCAAGTCATCTTGTTGGGTTTTAAACAAATTTAACAAATCGTTCCTAGTGGTGGTTCTAAAAACAGTTTTAAATTGGGGGTTGAATGTATCTGTGATAAATTCTTCAAAACAAAAAATCCATTGTCACCGAAATTAATAGGATGATCAGTTTGTTCAATGTATCGTACCAAACATTCACTAGCATGCGCGGCATTGTTACGCCACATCGTAACGGACCCGTTTGAGTGCCGTTGTAGTTGTGTCTAGGTTATATTGTCTACCTGTCCATGTGCAGACATGCATTTTAGCATATGCCTTCTCAAATTAACTACTAAACATAACATGATAAATTTACTAACCAAAAATATTAAAATTAATAACTAAAGTCTAAACATAAAATGATAAATTTACTAGCTAAACAAAAATATTAAAATTAATAACTAAAGTATAAACATAAAATGATAAATTTACTAACTAAACAAAAATATTAAAATTAAAAGCTAAAGTCTAAACATAAAATTATAAATTTACTAACCAAAATTTATAAATTAAAACATAAAATTAAATAATGACACTTAAAGAAAAATGTACCTTTGAACTTTGGTGTCTTGGTGCCTTGGTGGAGAGATTAAAGAATAATAGTTAGATAATAGTAAATTAGTAATATAGTATTAGAATAGTAGATTAGTAGTGTAGAGATTAGAGAGTAGAGAGAGAGAGAAAGAATGAAATTATGAAAAAATGAAATTGTGTAGAGAATTGGAGAATGGAGAAATTGAGAGAAAGTGAATGAAAATTGAAATGGGTGGAAGTATTTATAGGAAAATTTGAAATATGGATAAAAATATAAACTAGAAAAGTTAAGGGGGCAAAACATAATTTTTGGCCAGTTTTAAAAAATCAACCATTTGTTGACGTCAAGTTGATTTTTTTAAAATTAGCCGTTTGTTATAATTTTTTTTTGAAATTGGCGGGCCCAACGGTTGGCATGCAGTGCTGACTGTTGGACAAGGCACGTTGGCCTGCCATGCCGGGGCGGGCCGGCCCGCCACCCGAAACCACGACCTAGCAAGTGCCAAGCATGGGGGCCATGCCTGGCACGACACACCCCACTTGCAGGACGTTCCAGGCACGACCTACCATCCTTGGCAGACTCCAATCCCGGTACATATTTACACCACTACATTTATCGGTTCAAATTCTCAACACGAATGAAGACAAGAAGCTATTAGAACATGAGCACGACAAATTAAGTTTGTCCAATTGATTGAGTGCTTGTGAGACCTAACCGTGAAACACCTAACAGTAAAATCTTAGAAAATCTAAGGAATAGATGTTAATGTCAATTGTTGTATTAAAGTAACTAGCCTTAATTGCATAAACATCCCATAAGTTTAGATGAAATTACACTCATATGCAACATTTCCATTTATTGTACAAACATCCCCTGTAAGATGTTGACTTTTTGTTGACCAAAAGGGAATGACGAAAATACCCTTATATGAAATTATCAATTACCCCCTGAGCTTTGCCCTTAAATAAAAGGGTCCCTCTATTCTCTATAATAGCATATCAACCCCTGAAAACCTTTGACCTCTAATTAAACAATTAAATGTTTTTAATAGGGATTGAACCAACAACCTTAGCTAAGAGTCCAAGCCAGCTGAGCTACTCAAGCTTAGTGTTATCGAATTGTTGATTTATATATATATATATATATATATATATATATATATATATATATCAAGTTATATAATGTATATATCTATAACTATATATATAATTATATAATTATATTTTAAGGCTTGATTACACAAAATAATTTAAATATGTTTCTTTCCATAATTTTAACATATTTAAAATAATTCTTTTCCTTTGTTTTCTAATTTCCTTTTTCTTTTTCATAAATCTATTTTATATATTATTATTATTAAATATGAATTTATTTAAAATATATTATATATGTATAAGTTCATTTTAAATTATATTAATAACTTTAAATTATTTTTAAGGCTTAATGGCACAAAATAATTTAAATCTGTTTCTTTCCATAATTTTAACAAATTTAAAATGATTATTTTCCTTTTATTTTCTTATTTTCTTTTTCATTTTCATTAATCTGTTTTTATATATTACTATTAAATGTGAGTTTATAAATTATGGAAAGAAACATATTTAAATTATTTTGTGCAATTAAGATTTAAAATATAATTATATAACTATATATATATAGTTATGGATATATACATTATATAACTAGATATATATATATTAAATCAACAATTCTATAACAATAAGTTTGAGTAGTTCAGCTGGCTTGGGCTCTTGGCTAAGGTTGTTGATTTAATCCCTATTAAAAACGTTTAAATTTTTAATTAGAGGTCAAAGGTTTTCAGGGGTTGACATGCTATTATAGAGAATAGAGGTACCAATTTATTTAAGGGCAAAGCCAACGTCTTATAGGGTATGTTTGTGCAATAAACGGAAAGGTTGTATATGAGTGCAATTTCGTCTAAAATTAGGGAATGTTTGTGCAATTAAACCAAGTAACTAAGGCTATTAACCACCCCACGATGTGAAAAGATGCAAGCTCTTTCGTGCAATATTTTGGGTTCGAAAAACTTTCAATAATGAATTAATTTAAAGAAACTTTCAATAATGAAGAGGACTATCTTCCAATTATGCATTAGATCATGGTTAGTACTGGAGAACTTCATTATTCAACCACCTTATTACAAAGATCAATTAGATCATTCGTCTTCTGAATTCAGGAAAAAAATTGAGATCCATCATATCATATCATTGTTTTGTTCAAAAGGGTCACTAAGTCTAGATCTTCAAACATGGCTTCATGTAAAATATCAGAACAATCGATCATGAGGCCATCATGATGATTTAGATCTAGTCCATCTACCACGTTACAATCTAGTCCATATCGTTTATGTATTCATCGATTAAAATTCTCAGCACAAATGAAGACAATAAACTATTAGAACATGAGCACGGCGAATTACGTTGGTCCAATTAATTGATTGCTTGTGACACCTAATCATGAAACACTCAACAGCAAAATCTTAGAAAATCTAAAAGACAGATGTCAGTGTCAATTGTTGCATTAAAGTAACTAAGGCTACTGACCACCACACAATATGATTCGTACAATATTTTGGTTTTGAGAAAACTTTCAATAATGATCACCGGACTATTTCTATTAATAGGAAATAAAGACATATATTAATTAATTTATATTTATTATTTTATTATAGTAAATACAGTTTGTTTATTTTTTTAATAAAAATAAAATAGATATTAACATATATCTTTAGAGTACAAATTAACATTACCCATTAATTAATTTAAAACAAACTTTTTATAACTGAAGAGGACTGTCTTCCGATTAGGCATTATAGATCATGGTTAGTACTGAAGCACTTCATTATTCAACAATCTTATTATAAAGATCAATTAGATCATTCATCTTCTAAATTCAGAAAAAAATTGAGATCCACCATATCATATCATTGTTTTGTTCATAAGGGTCACTAAGTCTAGATCTTCAAACATGGCTTAATGTAAAAAATCAGAACAATCGATCATGAGGCCATCATGATGATGTAGATCTAGTCCATCCGCCACGTTACAATCACAATGATCACCATTTTCATTGATCTGATGATCATTAGCTTGGAGAGAACCAGATGAACTTAAAGCTTCCCATAATAAGAGTTGGCTAATGTCAAAATCCATTAACATATCATCATCACTAGTAGCTGAATTATTATTATTATCCTCCTTTAGTACTGGGGCTGAAGATGATTGGCTAACTATATTCTCGGCACCAACATTGCGATCCACCGTCTGATTATAATCTAGCAGTCCTGGAATAATAACTTTGGTGCACCTGACTGCCTTGGTTCGAAACACTTGATGTGGCTCTGCTGGTTTGCTCTCTTGTGAGTTTGACATCATTGAGGATTTTCTCGAACACCCATTAATCTTTTTTTTAGATTTTTGAAGCTGCATACTAGTACTCTTGTCATCACCTTTGAGTTTCTTGCTCAAATTAGTTTTCCAATAGTTCTTGATTTCATTATCTGTTCTCCCAGGTAATCTTCCAGCTATCAGGGTCCACCTGTATTTAATTAATTAAACTGCACTTTTTAATCACCTTCTTAATTGATTGATTAAGATTACCTATAAGTGTATACTATATTGCTTAATTTAGTTGAAAATTGGAGGTTGAGAGATTTAAACTTTAGAACTGAACACTTGTTAAGAGTTGTAGTTTCCAATTTACTTACTTTAATTATGACTTATGAGTAGTACTGGTGACAAATTAAGGTGAGGTCGATGTTAAAACTTAAAAGTTTAGTCTTCTCACACCGAGGGGAATCCTCTTCTTTCAAACTAGACACAGTATTGATGAATAATTTTGTTTGAGACAACATATTTATTAATTCAGGTATTTTTTTGAAAGCTTTCGCCATTGATAGGATTCGAGCCGCTGACCTGGAAGTCATTTGCCCAAACCCCAAGCTCGTCTATCTACCAGCTGAGCTACGCCCCTGTTGGCGCATTGATGAATAATTGAATATGAAGATGTGTGCATCATCAAACAACCTAGTAAGTTTTGAGAAATTCTCAATGGTGTATCTGACCTCCAAGACTCCAACAATGGAGGCATCTGTTCTCATACCTCCGACATCAGTGGTCTCTTTCGCAGACCACCATTTTCAAATTTCTTAAAGAAAAATAAAAATCAACTAATTTAAAACAAAGCAGAGGGCTCGGCTGGAGTTGTCAAAATTAACATCTTGTTTGGAGGTTCAGAACAAAAAACAATGACTTAATTTATTCTTCATGATCAATATGGACAGACATGATTAAATGTTAAAACTTTAGAAGAATTAAAATTAAAGATGAAGAATATATTACCTATTACCAAGGAGTTTATGGAGTCTGATGATGAGTTCATCTTCTTCCGTAGAAATGTTACCTCTCTTGATATCCGGTCTCAAATAATTCAACCATCGCAATCTACAACTCCTCCCACATCTATTTAACCCTATACATATATAAACACGTCGTCGTTTTAGATCATAAAGAATTTTTTTTTTGACAAAATGGAATAAGAAGAAAAGTTGATAACAGTACTAGACTACTAGTAAGTACCAGCTTTTAGAGGGAGGTCTCTCCATTTGCCTTGTCCATGGATTTGAATGTAGTTGATGAGGACTTTATCTTCTTGAGCAGACCAAATGCCTCTGTTGAGTCCTTGTTTGGTGCAACATGATTTTCTTCCCATTTCATATCAAACTTACACTCACACTCTATTGACTTTTGGCTCTTGATTGAAAAAACCAGCTGCTTATTTAAATACTTACATGTGCAAGCTGTCTTTCAAGTTTCAACAGCTCGTGCTTAATTGGAGTTGGAGTTCGATGACTGTGAATTCATAAAATGACAAAATAAAATCTTTTTTTTTTTCGATTTCTGACAAAATAAACGTTGAACAATAAAAATATTTGTGGTAGTGCGGTGCAAGTCAGACATGTCAAAATTATCTATTGGTACGAGGATCTGTGGGGACCAGACCCATTAGGGACGGTTTTAACCGTACCATTTAAGTTATGGTATTAGACTGGTATTTTTTTCAATATCCAATTTAATTTCATTACTATTACGGGATTTTCAATCCCCGTCCCTCCCCGTACCCGTAGTCCCGTACCTGTACCCAATATATATATATAAACATAAATTTCCCTCATATTTTTCCCTCCCATTAACATAAGTTTTCCTCTATTTTTTTTCTTCATATTTTCCCTCCATTGAAATGCTACTCCATTCAAAATCATTATATATAATATGCCCCTCACACTATTATTTTCATATTACTCAATAATATTTATATGATCTTTATCAAAAAGTCTTTAAAAAATATATCAATGGGATGATGATGATATGAAATAAAAAACCGATCCCCTAATGGGGAATCCTCGAACCCGCATATTTAATTTTATGGCGGGTATTTATCGGGGATGGTATTTTTCATACAAATTAGTATTGGAGATGGTAATGGAAAACCCGTACCGAACCCGTACCATTGACATCCCTAGTGCCAGCACAATATATATACATATTATTCAAGTTATCAAAGATAAATATACAGATATTTAAAAACTAATTAAGTTGTTAAAAAAATGTTATATCATTTAAGCTATATTCGGGATTGCTTTGCTTAAAAACTAATCCGTTTATAGCTTAACTTAAGAAATAATTTGCTTGACAAAAAAACAGACAAGTGTTTGGTAATCTAAATTTTAAAATTGCTTTGCTTTTGAAATGGTGGAAAATATATTTGATGAAATGACAAAAATATATATCAATCAATTGGTATAGTAATTGTATATTTAAAAATTAAATATAATAAGTATATAATATAATTATAATATTTTTTAAAAAAGAAATATAATTATAATAAATATTAAAAAATTAAAATAAAATTGAAAAACCTAAACTTCAGAGAAATAGATCCGGCGACGGCGACGTCGGTGTCGTTAGGGGTTTCGACCTCCTCCGGCGAAACCGAATCCGGATCTAGATCCACAGGCGAACGAAGACGACTATCTCCGGCAGCTTTCCAGACGTCAGCACTATCTCTGTCGTCTGCACTCGCTCTATCTCCGACAGCTTCCCAGGTGTCCTGGGTCGGGTTCGAATTGGGCTCCGCCGATGATCGGGTCAAAGTCCTCGACTTGGTGTGGAAGAGACGAGGTTCATCTTTCCTTGCCTCTGCTTTCGTCGGTGGATTTAGATCAGGCGTCGCCGGAAGCAGTCGATCCTCCTCCAGTGACGGAGAATTCCGGTCCTTCTCCTAGCTCGACGTCTGGCGGCCACAACTTTTATATTTTTTAGTTTTTTTTGTTGAAGAGATATTTTTTAGTTTTTATTATAATCAGTATTAAATATAAGGGTAATATTGTCTTTTAATAAAATAGTGAGGATATTTTGGACATTTCTGAACTAAAAATTTAGCTTTTGTTTCCAAAAGCAACCCCCACCCAACTTATCAAAAGCTGATTATTGGAGGAGCAAATTGTGAAATAAGCTGTTTTTGGGAAGTTTACCAAACATCCATTTGCTCAAAACTTAAGAAATAAGTGATTATTTCTCAAGTAAAAGTAATCTCAAACATAACATTAGTCTCATATGTAACGATTGCTGCCATCCCTAACCTTTTTCCAACGTTTAAATCCATCAATAGTGGAGGGTCGCTGCAATATATGTAACGGTTGTTGCCATCCCTAACCTTTTTCCAACGTTTCAATCCATCAATAGTGGAGGGTCGCTGCAATATATGTAACGGTTGTTGCCATCCCTAACCTTTTTCCAACGTTTAAATCCATCAATAGTGAAGGGTCGCTGCGGTATATCTAGTTAGCCTCAAAAAGAGAAAGCACAATAGATAGAAAGTTGCATGTTTTGTAGGAGAATATTATAATCATATAGGAAATAATTAATTTAAACCAAGGATACTTGAATGCTGGAATCTACGTTGATGAGTATCTGATCATAATGGTCGATATTGGGTTGGAATAATGCACCAACTTTTAATACAAGCTCAATGAATTTTGTCACGTTCATCGACTGGATAATCTCATATTTGTCGACGTAATCTTAGGTTACGGACCAAATATTTATCATCCTGGTTAATATCACTTATTGGATACTTCGTAGATTGATTTTCAGAAGCTCAAATATTAATATTAGATGTTGACGAATATAAACGGTTTAGGAGGATTTTCTCATATCATACTCATTTTTCCTTTTTGTATTTTTATTTGACTTGGAAAACCAAATCAATTAGAAATAGGATACGACTAGAAAAAAATGGATAGAGATGATAAAGCTAGAGAATATACAAAAAGAGGAAGGAAGGAGAAGAAGAAAATAATGGTCCGTCCTGCTGTAAGCATTTTTCAGTTGATGTTTTTCGAAAAGAAAAATGAAAATGAAAATGAAAACGAAAACAGTGTTTTTAGTTTCAGTTTCGAAATCCGAAAACGCGTCTGGTAGCATTTACGAAAAACTGTATTCTGAAAATGAAAACATTAAAAACGTGTCCGGTAGATTAATCCAAAAATATCAAAATATTGAAAAATTAATTAAAATCTTTCAAAAAAGAAGAAAAAGAAGAAAAAAAGAAAAACATGATTAAAAAAATATATCCTTTCTATGAGTCTCTCACGCCCCATCTCTGCATCTGTCCATTCTATTTATCCCTTCATCTTCTTTTTTCTCTTTCTATGGTTAGATTTCGGGTGGGTTTTAGTTGGATTGAAGTTGTTTATACTTGGATTTGTGGTTGTGTTCAGTTTTTGTTGTTGAACTCGAAAGGAAAAAAAATAGATGGTGATGTGTGGTGATGGAGTCAGAGACGATTGAGTTGTTGACAAAGGTCGGCGATGGTGGGTCGGTAGGATCGTCAATGATGGTCAAGGTCGGCGAAGTCGGCTCGACGATGATGGTGGGATCGTCAATGGTGGGATCGTATGTTTTGTTTGGGATGGTGGGATCGGCCGGTGGCAGCTGCGATCAGCGAAGGAAGAAGAAGAAGAAGAAAGAAAGAAGAAGATGAAGATCGACGGCGGCTGCGATCGACGAAGGAAGAAAGAAGATGATGTCTGGTGGATGAGAATGAAAGAAGATGATGTCTGGTGGATGAGAAAAAAGGAAAAAAAATTATTGTTTAATTTTTTTTTGAAAAACAAAAACAAAAACAAAAATAAGTATTTTGTGTTTTTCAAATATTTCACTGTTAACATTGATTTTGTTTTTCATTTTGTTTTTTGTTTTTTGAAAATAAAATGAAAAACGGTTAACGAACACGAATTCAAAATTGTTTTTAAAAAACAAAAATGAAAATAGGCTAAAAAAACAACTGCAGAACGAGGCATAAGTTTTTAGCATTAATTGATGAGAGATGACAGAGAAAATAAATAAAGAAATTAAAAAAGAGATAAAAGATATTTACAAGTAGGTTAATCCATACCATTTAAAGTTTGTTAATCCAATGAGACATAAATTTGTGTCAAAACTTTAAGAACTTGAGTTCATGGTGCCCCTATATATTACACATTCTTACACAATTTTTACTATGAGAGGTAAGAGAGAGAAATTAATTAGTTGATTTTGTTTAAGGATTCAAATCACCTGTTAAAAAATGGTGTCATAATTTGTGTCTAACCAACTAAATTGGGTCATGTCAACCACTATCATTTACATTTAATTTTTTTTTAAAAGCATGTACACATAGTCCAATTTGGTTGGTTATACACAAATTGAGACACCATTTTTTAATAGGTGATTTGAATCATTTATTTAATTAATAATAAGAGAAGAAAACAGATGAATTAAAGAGGAGAGAGAAGAGGAAGAGGAAACACATTTATTGAAATTTTGAAATGTATAAATGTGATTGTAATTAAAGGTATGATTGCATCTAAGCCATCCAACACATCATAATCCAAGGGTCAACAAATTGTTACACGAATTGTGTAATTTTAAGGATTGTTGATCCTGCCTTTATATATAAGGAAACATACCAAACAACCAAGCCACCAGGTCAAAAGAAAAAGAAACGAGCCTAACAACAGCCAAAAAGCCTCTCTAACAGCCTGCACGGCACATAGCAAACACAAGAAAGGTCCAAACCCGAAGCCCACAAAAACGACCCCAAGAAGCAAAGCCAAAAACAACAAAAGAACTGAAAATACACAAAGTGTGTCTAATACAACCTGGGGGGGGGGTGAATAGGTTTTAGTTGATTTATTACCAACTTTTCGACTTAATCAATTTTAATAGTCCTACCCCATATTAGCAATCAATCAATCCAATATAAATATGCTGAAAACAATAAAAACACAAGGATTGATTTACGTGAGAAACCCTCCAACTGGGCAAAACTCACGGGCTATTCTTCTACCCACATACGGTCCTCAAATCCACTATTTGAACGAAAGTTTACAACCTAGGTTGACCTCAAGTCACACATACTTGGTCACTAACCCTTTCACTCTACCCAACTGGCCTTTAATAGTGATTCTAGACCACAAGCTTGTACACTAACCCACTTAGTCACAAAGCATAACAATCAATGAAGAGGTTAAACAACCTATGTGAATATGTAAAAAAAATTCAAACATGCAATTAATGCTAGGCAACACTAAATGCTTATCTAAGGATTTAAAGATGTCAATGAATGCAAATCCTAGATATCAATATCTGAATGCAAATGCATGAAGATTCGGCTAGAAGGGTAAAATCGTCCTAAATGCTAGCTATCAATGAACAAAGCTCTCAACCAACAAACAACAACTCAAATATGTTATAAATGCCATTAAACATAAAGATATGCAATAAATTCATATAAAGGAGCTAACCCTAGACAAACAAGAACATAAATAAATACAAAGAGATTTAGGGCATGTTCAAATTACCTAGTCAATAAAAGCAAGAAGAATCCATGATGAGATGATGCTTGTAAGATGTTAGATGCACATGGATTTGTGTTTGGTTGAGTAAAGATGAGTTCTTGGGAGTTTCTCTCTCTAAAGGAAGCTTGGTCTCTCAAAAATGGCTTCTTGAACTCACAAAAACGAGCAAGGAAGAAGAAGAATATATATATGGGAGCCCTAGTCAAAACTGCGTCGTTTTGAACTTAGGGCACAAAAACCCGTCAATACCGCTTGATGGACCGCGTCGCAGGCAAGTATCCAGACAGCGGTACACACAACAGTGCACCGTCTGGACAACAACGCGGTGTAGGGCGCTATGCACATGCCGCGATATGGGCAACAGTGGCCTACTGGACAACACCGCGACGTGGATCGCTATGCGTGCAAGTGTACAGGAAGCGGTACATGAAGCATGACCCTACTGAGGTTTACTGCTCTGTATGCTGCTGTGCAAGCATGTCTTGCCAAGCGGTCTAGACCGCGCTAAGAGAAGAAATTCTCTTTTCGGGGCAAACTCAAGACACTAAGTGATGTGAAAAAAGTGCAAGTGTGGAGTGTGAAAAGTGGCATACAATACATCATTCAATTACATGAAGATAAGAACATAATGTATGCAAGTGAGTGTGTGCAACTAGATCTCTTCAAAGAAAGTTAAACAAGTGAGATACCTTTGAAGTGCTCTTGAGAGAGATGATGTCCTTGAAGCTTGATCACACCCAAGAGGCCTAATTTACCCTTACAAAAATAATCCCCAATGTGGTTTGTCAACGAAATAAGCCAATCAAAATATGAGGAACTTACAATCTCCCTCTTTGGCTATTTCGTGACAAAACCACCACTTACAAATCATCCTCACAAAATAAAAACAAAAACTAGAGGTCAACAAAAAGATATTCTACATTACAAATAGATACCTAGATACTAGGTCTTCAAAACTTCAAGCTCTTATAGAATAGCCACCTTCCCTACAAAACAATGAGACTACACTTTCCAAGACAAGTGTATGTGAGGTGATCAAGAGAGACAATAAATAAAAGCAATTTGCATAATAAAAGAAAACTGCAACATGCAACATGCAAATGCTCCCCCTAAATAGGTTAACTCTCCCTCAATGGGACAATCCCTCCAAATATGCAACCCCCTTAAATAAACCACATTACTCCCCCTTTTTGTCATGAGATAGGCAAATGAGTATTCCCCAACCGGGTCACTTTGGCAAAGATTGTTATTTGCAAGATAAATGCATAATCATATACAACAACTTTATGCAACTTAATTAATTGAGAGAGAATCATTTAGGGTTTATTTTTAAGAAGAAAATATGTGACTTAGTTGCTTTGGATGTAAGACATGTAACATCATAGTTCAAGCAAATGATATTTGGCAAAGAGAACATCAAAAGGGTTCCAAAGGAATTCAAACCAATTTGCACCCTTTTGCCATAAGTAAACAAGATATAATGTTTAAAAGTTTGAGCACACACAAGCAACAATGTCAATCCTTAATGGTCAATCAAGACATGGATATAAAATCCTTATTAATTGAATGTATATAGAATCCTTATTGGTTGTTGTCTTGTTCAACCATTAAGAAAAGACCCAAAGCTAAATTGGATGAGACATCCTTATTTATTGCATGGACACAAGGTCCTTATTGAGTTTAACTTTGTCAAGGTGCTTCCACACACATTTGCACACACAATTCATGCATAATATTTTAGCATGTCAAAATCAGGTCACATGACATGGAGATACACTTTAGGTCATTCAAATGTACTTCCCAATCAATTCTCCTAATCCAAAAATTCATGTTTGAACATAGAGGTGACATGGATTACAAACCAAGCAAGGCACACTTATTGAATAAAAAGCCATATAAGAATATATATAAGCACAACCAAAAATACACAAGCAATTAATAAAGAAGCATAAACTTGATCAAGTTTTTGCTTATTTCAACATGCAAGGTTGCTCTCTTTACTTGAGCTCCCCATAAGGGGTCAATCACCAAAACTCATCAAGGCATATGACAAATTCCAATAGACCTACTAAGTGACTTGAACCTAGTTGAGTCTAAAGGCTTTGTAAATAAATCCGCTAGTTGATCATTAGTGCCCACATGCTCAAGTGTAATGCATTTGTTTTCAACTAGGTCTATAATGAAATGATGTCTAATGTCTAATGTCTATATGCTTTGTCCTAGAGTGCTGAACCGGATTCTTTGAAATGTTAATTGCACTCATGTTATCACAATAAAGGGTTAGAATACCTTGATCAAAGCCATAATCCACAAACATTTGCTTTATCCAAAGGAGTTGTGTGCAAGCACTCCCGGCGGCTATGTATTCCGCTTCAGCTGTGGATAGAGAAATGAAATTTTGCTTCTTGCAAAACCATGAGACCAAGTTGTTGCCTAGGAAGAAGCAACCCCTCTATGTACTCTTCCTATCATCACAATTTCCTGCCCAATCTGCATCACTAAAGCTAACTAAGCTAGCAGTAGTGTCAAAAGAGTACCATATCACATAGTTGGATGTCCCTTTCACATATCGAATGATTCTCTTCACGAAGGAGAGATGGGATTCCTTGGGATCCGCTTGGTACCTAGCACACACACCCACACTAAAGGCTATATCGGGCCTACTTGCCGTCAAGTAAAGCAAGCTACCAATCATGCCACGATAAAGACTTTGTTCCACACTCTTGCCACTAGCATCCTTGCTTAGTTTCAAGGTGGTACTCATGGGTGTGTCACAATGTTTGGCATTCTCAAGGCCAAACTTCTTCACTAGGTTCTTAGCATACTTAGCTTGAGATATGAAAATCCCATCATGCAATTACTTGATTTGTAAAACTAGGAAGTAATTGAGCTCTCCAACAAGACTCATCTCAAACTCATGGGACATGACATCAACAAATTGTTGGACTTTGGATTTGTTGGTGGAGCCAAAAACAATATCATCAACATAAATTTGAGCTATGAAAAGCTCATCTTTGTTTCTCTTGATGAATAAAGTTTTGTCAACACTACCCCTAGTGTAGTCATTGTCAACAAGAAATTGAGTGAGACGCTCATACCAAGCCCTAGGTGCTTGTTTCAACCCATATAAAGCCTTCTTGAGGCGATAGACATGATTGGGGTGGTGTGGATCCACAAACCCCTTGGGTTGCTCAACAAACACTTCCTCATGCAAGAAACCATTGAGGAAGGCACTCTTAATATCCATTTGATACAATTTGAACTTGTGCACACATGATATGGATAAAAGAAGCTTTATGGACTCAAGACGGGCAACCAGAGCAAAAGTCTCCTCAAAGTCAATACCCTCAATTTGAGAGTATCCTTATGCTACAAGTCTAGCCTTGTTGCGCACAATGTTGCCATTCTCATCCGACTTGTTCCTATATACCCATTTGGTGCCTATGACATTAATATCCTTGGGTCTAGGAACAAGAGTCCAAACCTCATTTCTTTCAAATTGGTTTAGCCCTTCTTGCATGGCAAGAACCCAAAACTCATCATTCAAGGCTTCATCAACCTTTTTGGGTTCAATTTGAGAGGTGTAACAAGTATAGCTAATTTGATTAGCTATTTGACACATAGTCCTAACACCCTCATTCATATCTCCAAGAATGTCATTCTTGTTGTGGAGGTGTCTAACCCATGGAGCGGGTTCTTTAGAGTCCAATGATGGATCTCTATCAAGAGGTTGAATGACCTCTTCATCAAGACTTGACTTCACATCAATTGAAGTCTCACTATTCTTCTCCATGGAAGAATCATCAAGCACAATGACCTCCTCATCATGGTCTTTAGTCTTAGGCCTACAATCATCTATGACAACAATAGATGATTCCATGACACTCCAAGTTTTTAAATTGAAAACTCTATAGGCCTTACTATTAAGGGCATAGCCAATGAAAATCTCATCATCACTCTTGGCATCAAACTTGCCAAGTTGATCTCGGTCATTTAGAATGTAGCATTTGCTCCCAAATGAGTGGAAGTAGCTAACATTTGGCTTCCTACCCTTCCATAATTCATAGGAGGTTTGCCTAGTACCGGGCCTTAGGAAGACTCTATTTCCTATGTAGCAAGCCGTATTGACGGCCTCAGCCCAAAGGTTCCTAGGGACATTGTTGTCAAGCAACATTACACGGGCCATCTCTTGAAGGACCTTATTCTTCCTCTTAACAACCCCATTTTGTGGAGGAGTTCTGGGAGCCGAAAACTCATGGGAAATGCCTAAGCTATTGCAATAGCTTTCAAAACAAGCATTTTCAAATTCCCTCCCATGGTCACTCCTAATCATTTTAATGCTTTCAATGTGTGAGTTCTTTTCATTTTGAATTTTAGTGCAAAGCATTTTAAAATTTTAAAATGTTTCAGATTTTTCTCTAAGAAAATATGTCCATGTAAATCTAGAGAAACCATCAACACAAACAAAAATGTATCTCTTGCCACCGAGACTCTCGGTTTGCATGGGACCCATAAGGTCCATATGTAGAAGCTCTAATGGCTCATTGGTGGCGAGATACTTGCCTTTCTTGTGCATACTTTTGGTTTGTTTCCCTTGTTGACAAGGTCCACAAACGCCATCGACTTTCTTCCTAAGCTTAGGGAGGTCACGCACAACCTTGAACTTATCTAAGATCCTCAAATCTCGATAGTTCATGTGGCCAAGTCTTTGATGCCACAACTCAACTTCCTCACACTTGGACATATTGCAAGAGATAACACTAGCTTAAAGACAATAGCAATTGTCACTAGATCTTTTTCCTTTTAGTAAGGTTTGTCCATTGGGCATTAAATTAGAGCAATCATTTTTGTTAAACAAGACGGAGAGTCCATCATCATTAAGATGAGAAATGCTTATAAGATTGGCTTGCAAGCCATCAACAAGTAAAGCATTGGACAATGAGGGTAAATTGAGAATGAAAATGGTTCATTTCCCTATGACTTTCTTTCTAGATCCATCACCAAAGGTGACAAATCCTTCATCCTCCAAGACAAGGGATTTAAAGAAACTCTTGTTCCCCGTCATATGCCTAGAACACCCACTATCCAAATACCAAGTGTTAGAGGCATTTGCCTTCAAGGCAATTTGAGCCACATAGCAAAAATAATCATCTCTTCTAATCCACCTAGGTGAAATGTTCTCATTCCTAGTGGTATTAGTCACATTGGCTCTATATTTCCTAGGATTATGCAAATTGGCTCTAGATCTCCTAGGAACATGCATTTTGGCTCTAGCTCTATTTCTTTCAATCATGCTCTTGATTCTACACATTTCAATGTATTTGAAGCAATTAGGTCTAATGTAACCATCAACACCACAAAAATGACAAGTGGGAATGAAATAAGAAGATATACCATGCCCTTGTGAATACAAATGGGCTTTCCCATGCATTTGAGCTTGCCTTTTGGTGTTGGATTGGTTCTCTCCTTCTTTGTTGTTGAGTTGGAATAGATTGCTTCCTTGGTTGAGATTACATGAATTGCTTCTTGGCTTGGTGATATTTGGGTTGAGGAAAGCTTGCTTGTTGAACCCTTGTTGGTTGAGCTTGAGCTTGTTTCCCTTGTGCCACCTTGACTTGGGAATACTTGGAGCACTCTCCTAGTTCAATCTTCTTCCTAGGATGTTGTGGAGGTGAAGGCTCTTTGTTATCTAAGCTCTTGACAAACACAGTCTTGCTTGAGGATGAGGTCTCCTTGTCATCTTCATAGCCAAGACCTTTCTTATCACTTGGTCTCTTGCCAACTCCCAACATGTGGTCAAGTTTCTCCGTGCTTGAAGTCATCTTAGCAATGATCTCTCTTGCTTTTTCAAGCTCCTTTTCCATCAATTCCTCATTCCTTTTGGCTATCTTCACTTCTTTATTTAAGTGAGTAGCTTCGGTAGATAGCTTGAGATTCTCTCCTTTTAGCCTTTGAATCTCTTTCTTCATCTTCAATCTTGAGCTTTGAAAATGCTCAATGAAGCCTTTAAGATCCATTCCTCCTACATCCATATTTGTTGAATGGGATGAAGAGTCACCATCACTAGAGTCATCTTCACTTTGTTTCTCTACCTCTTCATCATCTATTAATTCCTTACTCTTGAGAGAAGATGTGAAGGCAATAAAGTTTGCCACATGATCCTCATCATCCGAGGATTCTCCTTCTTCTTCCAAGTCATCACCATCGCTCCAGGTGGCGGCCATGGCCTTTCCTTTCTTCTTGTTCTTTAAATTTCCACAATCTGTGGAGATGTGTCCGAAACCTCCACATTCAAAGCATTGAATCCCTTTTCTTGTGGGCTTGTCTTCACTTGACTCAAACTTCTTGAAAGGAGTCTTCTTCTTCATTTCCTTTCCTTTGGATCCAAATCCCCTCTTCTCAAAATTGATGAACTTCTTGAATCTTTTCACCATTAGGGCCATCTCCTCATCTGAGTCATCTTCCTCTTTCTCTACTTTGGAAGTTTTCAGAGCAATACTCTTTTGCTTCTTTGGAGGTGTAGGTGTAGGAGTTCACCTAGACTCATATGCTAGAAGTCTTCCTATAACTTCACTTGGCTTCATGTTTTTGTAATCATTGTTCTCCTCAAGAGCCATCACTTTTGACTCAAATCTTGCTGGAAGCGACCTCATAATTTTTTGCTTGATTCTCCTATCCGAATAGGGGTCACCATGTTGATGGCTTTGATTGACTATGTCCATCAACTTTACTTGAAAGTCGTTGAAGCACTCATCCTCCTCCATCCTAATTTGCTCTAATTGTGTTTGGAGGACTTGAAGCTTGGAGTCCTTGACCACCTCGGTTCCCTCATAGGCCGTCTCTAGAATCTCTCATGCCTCTTTTGCAATTCTTGTTGTTTAGATCAATTTGTACTGATTGTCATCCATTGCACAAAGAATAGCATGCATAGCCTTGTTGTTCCACTTGGATGCTTCAAACTCTTGAGTTGACCATTCCGACTTTGGCTTGGGAACTACACTTTCGTCTGCAAGAGTCTTTTCCGGAGGAGTGTAGCCATCTTCAATTGCCATCCATGCTCGGTCATTTATTTGGCAAATGTAAGACTCCATCTTGCCTTTCTAAGAGGCATAGTTTACTTCGGTGAGCAAATGGGGTCTTGTGCTAGAGGCTCCCTCATTACCACTTCCGTTCCCACTCATAATGTTTGGGTATGAATGAGATGAATGTTAATGATGCAACAAACACAAACAAAATGCAAGACACACAAAGAGCAAGGATCACCTAAGTGTATCTAGGAACCCGCTCTGATACCAATTGAAAAAACACAAAGTGCGTCTAATACAACCTAGAGGGGGGATGAATAGGTTTTAGTTGATTTATTACCAACTTTTCGACTTAATCAATTTTAATAGTCCTACCCCATATTAGCAATCAATCAATCCAATATAAATATGCGGAAAACAATAAAAACACAAGGATTGATTTACGTGAGAAACCCTCCAACTGGGTAAAACTCACGGGCTATCCTTCTAGCCACATACGGTCCTCAAATCCACTATTTGAACGAAAGTTTACAACCTAGGTTGACATCAAGTCACACATACTTGGTCACTAACCCTTTCACTCTACCCAACCGGCGTTTAATAGTGATTCTAGACCACAAGCTTGTGCACTAACCCACTTAGTCACAAAGCATAACAATCAATGAAGAGGTTAAACAACCTATGTGAATATGTAAAAAATATTCAAACATGCAATTAATGCTAGGGAACACTAAATTCTTATCTAAGGATTTAAAGATGTCAATGAATGCAAATCCTAGATATCAATATCTAAATGCAAATGCATGAAGATTTAGCTAGAAGGGTAAAATCGTCCTAAATGCTAGCTATCAATGAACAAAGCTCTCAACCAACAAAAAACAACTCAAACATGTTATAAATGCCATTAAACATAAAAATATGCAATAAATTCATATAAAGGAGTTAACCCTAGGCAAATAAGAACATAAATAAATACAAAGAGATTTAGGACATGTTCAAATTACTTAGTCAATGAAAGCAAGAAGAATCCATGATGAGATGATGCTTGTAATATGTTAGATGCACATGGATTTGTGTTTGGTTGAGTAAAAATGAGTTCTTGGGAGTTTCTCTCTCTAAATGAAGCTTGGCCTCTCAAAAATGGCTTCTTGAATTCACTAAAAACGAGCAAGGAAGAAGAGAGAATATATATATGGGAACCCTAGTCAAAACTGCGTCGTTTTGAACTTAGGGCACAAAAACCCGTCAATACCGCTTGATGGACCGCGTCGCAGGCAAGTGTCCAGACAGCGGTACACACAACAGTGTACCGTCTGGACAACAACGCGGTGTAGGGCGCTGTGCATGCAAGTGCACAGGCCGCGGTATGGGCAACAGTGGCCTACTGGACAACACCGCGACGAAGATCGCTATGCGTGCAAGTGTACAGGAAGCATGACCCTACTGAGGTATACCGCTCTGTATGCCGCGGTGCAAGCATGTCTTGCCAAGCCGTCTAGGTCGCGCTAAGAGAAGAAATTCTCTTTTCGGGGCAAACTGAACACACTAAGTGATGTGCAAAAAGTGCAAGTGTGGAGTGTGAAAAGTAGCATACAATACATCATTCAATTACATGAAGATAAGAACATAATGCATGCAAGTGAGTGTGTGCAACTAGATCTCTTCAACGAAAGTTAAACAAGTGAGATACCTTTGAAGTGATCTTGAGAGAGATGATGTCCTTGAAGCTTGATCACACCCAAGAGGCCTAATTTACCCTTACAAAAATAATCCCCAATGTGGTTGGTCAACGAAATAAGTCAATCAAAATATGAGGAACTTACAAGAACCATCAACAAAACAACAACTTATTAGCCGTTTTTTGCTTAGCACCCTTCAATTTCGACATTGCTCTAGCAATGACATCGGCTAACCTCACTTCCTTTGCATAGAAGTCAAAACCTAAAGCTGTACTCAAGTCAATAATCTTTGAAATCTCCCCCTCAAGGATCCCAAACGCCTTATACTTGGAGCTCCTTATCTTCATACCATGACCCTTTTACTATAAGATAACCAACCTTATCCACCATCTTCTTTGAATTGTTGATGACTCCATCATTACCTTCCCCTACTTCCATATCAAGATCATAGCCCATACCGCTATTATCTTTTTTTTGAACAGCAATGATTATTATTGAAAGGTAGAACGCCGGCAAAGGAACACCGAAAAGCCAACACCAACGAAGAACACCACCTCACCACAACAACCCAAACAAAGAGAACAAAGATCAAAGAGCAAAAAGCCTCCCAGCCAGAAGCAAACTTTGAAAACAGGGGACAAGAGGACCTAAAAACAAAAACGAAAGCAAAAAATAGAACTGAACTGAACTACACAGCAGCCGCTATAGCTCCCTAAAATCTACTTTGTCCTCTCCCCCGCTGGAGCTTCTCTTCCTCATACCGCTATTATCTTTATTATAAACCAGATTTTCAATCCTTATCTTATCAGGCTTTCGCTCAATCTTCAGTCGAGTTTCTAGTACTCATTCCATGTCTACTATAGGAATAACACCTCTTCCATTCTCTGCTCTTCTTCGACAAATCCGGAGACATACCCGTGTTTCCTCCATCTTGATCATTAGCTTGAACAACAACTGGAATACTACCTGAAATGTGAATATGCTTCATGCTCGAAATCCTAGAGATGTTACCATTTGCCAACCAGACCGGACCATCTTCTTCAAAACCAGATTCGAAATCTTCATGAGAAGCTTGAACACAACCCACCTTAACTTTCTAGGCTTGTCTAAACTGAAAGCCATCAGTTTGTCTAGAGACTAACTTGTACTCTATTGCTAAATCTGAAGGGCCCTTGTTTGAACCTTTTAGAAGGCCTTCGGACATACCAGATCCATAACCAGTGATAGAAAGGCCCTCTAGGCCCACATCAACATGCTTGCTAAAGTTTAGCCTATCAGAAACCTTCTTTATGCAATTCTTGCCTCTCAACAAATTGAAATTCGAAAACCGCCCATGTCTTAACTCCATAATCGCAGAAGACAAGCTGGAACCCTTGTCTGAAACCCTCTGAAAAAGCTATTCTTTATCATCTCTTTCAATGTTTATCTTAGAATGGCAACCTTTGACAGTCTTTCTCCCACTACATTTACCCATTTCCAAGACAAGGAGTCCAACATGCATGTATCAGGTAAAAAATTCAAACCATCCTTAGAAAAGTTCAGTTTAATCCCAACAAATCAGTCAGCCATTTGAAGTCCACCAGCTTATTAACCTGGTTCACTCTTATCGGAAAAGAAAACTCACTCACATTCACGATCACCTTACAAGAACCAGGGTTATTATTCGGAATCAAGATGAGGATCCTGCCTCTGTCTAGCCTTCTTCTTAGAGAAGAGTCTTCCTCTATCAACAAAGTTTCACTAAGAAAGTTACCCAGATTCATGAAAAAGAAAAAGGCACCACACACTTAAAGGAACTCTCATACAATCAGCCCACACTAACCTTGATTGAGGGACAAATGATTCACACCATCTTGTCATAAAGGAAAAACAATCATCCCAAAAAAAACCTATTTCGAATAAAGCCCTCCCTCTCATTTTCAGACTCAAAGCTCCAAACAATATCCCCCAAATAAGTTGAAGAAAAAATAAAACCCCTCGAGCTTAATCTGTTATTCATAGAAGACAAACTAGAAAATATTTTCATGACACCCACAACACTCCTTTCCAGCCAATCAATATCACCTCTTCTTCCAACCCAAGACATGAACGCCATATTTTCCTTCTCTTCACAATCACATTTTTTCCTCATTTTTTTCAAACCTGACACCACCTCCACAAAAGAGCCACACACCTTGGTTTTGAGATCCTTGTTGCTGAAAGCTGCCACTACTGCCATCATCAAAACTCCATCCACCAACACCACTTCACACCCATAATCAAAAAGATTATATATATATATATATATATATATATATATATATATTGAGTCTCTCATAAGGGATCCCTTGTTTTAATTTTGGTAAAAACCACCATGAAATCACATCAATTTGAATGAATTTTGATTTGAATTTTTTTGTGCATGATAAATTCATTGAAATCTACCTATAAATAAAATTTGAGAATTTTCCAAGAATTAAAACTATTTTTCTTGAATTTTCTATATTTCGCATATTTTTCCGATGCCTTCATATTTAAAAAAATCGGTAAAAATAGTTTAAGTATTTGAAAATTTTTCAAATTTTATTTATAGGTAGATTTCAATGAACTTATCATCCACAAAATTCATTCAAATTGATGCGATTTCATGGTAGTTCTTAATGAAATTAAAATAAGGGATCTCTTATAAGAGACTAACTATATATAAACAACTTAAATTTGTAATTTAATTTATTGACTTCAATATCTTAACATGTGCTCTTATTCCAAGAGTTGTAAATGCATTCAAATCTTAACCATTAGAATAAAGGCACATGAGTGGCTCATATGTTAAAGTCAACAAATTAAGTTACAAATTTAAATTGGTTTAGTCTAATATATATATATATACTAGTTCATAATGCATAGAAAACCAAATCCTATCAAGAATATATTTTCTTTGATGTCAACATTTATATTTAATAATAATTTAAATATTCTAATTTTTTAAATTTATATATTATGTTTTCTATTTTTGAAAATATTATAATTATATGTAATTATATTTTTCATTGTTTATATTCATCATTTTATATATTTAATGAGGTTTCCTAAATATAATAATATAATAAAAAATTTGTAATCATCAATTATTTATATAATTATCTTAGTATTTTTCATCAATGTTAAATTGTAATTATACAAACATGTTACCCAATATTGATAGATAATTTGAATCGAGGTTGCATGCTTTGAGAAAATTTGCGTACATTGGAGCCATAAATATGATATTGACAAGGAATATATATCAAATAAAAGCTTTTTTCAGAACCATCTGATCCAAATCTGAATCTTTTTATTAATTAGAAGGCAATTATCAAGTAGGTCCTGGATTTTTTTTTAAATTCCAAGTTGTTTGCGACTTTTACAAAAGTGACCAAATCGGTCTTTACATTTTTCCCAAGTGCCAAATTAGTCTATCTAACTAAGTTTCGCCAGTCAACTTTAGCTGCGTAGGGGAAAAATGTACTTTACTCCTAAACAATATAATAATGACACATGCATAGTTTTTTCTAACACATGTATATTTTTATATATTTTATTTGAGGATTTTGATTTTAGAATAATTTTGACAACATTGCTTGTATAATATTAACAAAAAAAAACAATTATATAAAAATGATAAAAGACTAAACTGGAAATGAATGGTAACTAAGGGTATAATTGACATTGTCATATTAAAATATTTTTATATATTTTTAGATATTTTTAGAACATTTTAATTAAAAATGGTAAAAATGGTGTTTTATTAGTAATATTTTTGAATTTTGTTGTAATTATAATGATGAATTTAATGAATAAAAAACAAAACAACTTTGCTCTAATATAACAAATAAGAGGTATTTATGTACTTTAATTAAAATTGTTAAAGTCAACTGTTATATTTAACATCATTCAACCGTTAGAGTGACCAATTTGGTCACTTCTAAAAGGAGATGAATTAATTTGGCACTTGAAAAAATTATGAGGACCAATTTGATCATATTTGTAAAAGTCGCAAACAACTTGGAATTTTAAAAAAAAAAAAGTCCATAACCAAATTGGTAATTGCCCTTAATTAGATGCGTTTACTTGAAAAGGAATCAAGTTTCATAGGAAAAGAAATAAAAAAAGGGAACTTAATTCCTCTTATCAAAAACTTAATTTTTGATTTATGTGTAAGACCCACAAAATCTGTTTCCAATATGATTTGAGTAAACACAATAATCACTTATCTTTCCCTATTATGATTTCTAATTAATAAAAGCATAATGAGACCAGCAAAAGGGGGAAAAAAGTAGGTTTAGGGGCTACATGGAAGTCCAAATTGCAAAATTTCACGTCTTTACATATTTTTCGCATATTATATTTTACGGATATTCATAAATACATTTATTTAGTACATTTGTTAGTAAAAACAAATTAACAATTCCAGGTTTAATTATGTCTTTACACAACAATACTAAAGAAATGCTGTTATATGTAAACTAAAAAAAATATATTAAGTAAATTTAAACATATATTTTTAAATTCCACTAAATATCAAAATTAAAGTTAAAAAATGAAAAAGTAAAAAATAGTGAAGGCCATTAGCAAATGGCAATAGCCTCTACGGCGCAGATGAGGCGGTTGATCGCCTCCTCGATGTGGGAGGATGCGTCGAGCCTCCTTTTGACTGGGAAATCAAATGGCTTCCAACCATGTTGCTTTTCCTAGTTATATAGTTATCTTAGTACTTTTCATCAATCTTAAATTGTAAATATACAAACAATTACCAAATTTATCTCAATTATTGATACATACTTAGAATTGAAGTACATTATCTGAAAAAAAAAAAAACAAATTGTGTACAATGGAACCATAAATATGATATTGACAAGGCATATATATCAAATTGAAGCTTTTTTCAGAACCATCTGGTCCAATTCTGATTTTGTTATCTTCAAGGCTTTTAATGCTAGACTTTGATGATAATAAATATTGATGAAATTCTAACAAAGTTTGATTTGAGTTGAATGTGATATAATAGTAAAGTTTCAATAATCATACTGAAATTAGAGCAAAATGCACCATTTAAAGTTCTAATACTTTGAAGAATCCATCTACATGCATGGAGAGGTAACACATCAAGCTTTTGGATGTCATCTTGATTGGGTCTTCCTTGTTTTCCATGGTTCATGTAAGTTCAAACCCATCCTTTTGCTTTGTTCTTGCTAGCATTAGGCTTCTCATATAATTAGATTTTTTTGGGTTTCCTAAATATAATATTATAATCATCAATTATTTATATAGTTATCTTAACATTAGTGTTTTACATCAATGTTAAATTGTAAATATATAAATAGTTGCCCAATTTATTTCAATTATTGGTACATAATAAGAATTGAAGTACGTGATTTGAAAAACATAAAATTGTGTACAATGGAACCATAAATATGATATTGACATGGCATATATATCAAATAGAACCACAGCCAACAAAAGGGAAATTAAAAAAAAAAAAAAGTAGATTTGAGGGGGATACATGAAGGTCCAAAAATTTGCATTATTATTTTATATATAATATTGTTGCTGAATACCGGTAAATTATATATATATATATATATAGTAGCTTTCAAATACATGATCCCGGATTTTAAGAAATTTTTAGGATTCCATCTTGGACGTTATTAGATCCAATAGCCAAAAAGAATGTGCAAAGAGACAAATCATGAGATAAATGAAACTGATTGGTTGGCCCCGTGACTGACATGGAGAGAGAAAATAGAGGAAAAAAATGAAAAAAAAATAGTTGTATTACTAGAAACATTTTAAAAATTTGTTTACAGATAGATTTTATTAAACTTAAAGCATCTCTAACGGAACCCTTAATCAAGGTCTTTAGTTTAATTAAGGGATGAGCTGCATTTTCCAGCTCCAATGGATCTCTTAATGACTCCCTTTGTTAGAATCAGTGGAGCTTACCCACTTAATTGAGGGGTGGCTTCAGCCTCTCTTAATTAAATGGTTTCCAAATATAAAGAAAAAATATAGTTCATAAGTATATAAAATAATAATAAAAACAAGTGGGCTCTACATAAAATAATAATAAAAAATTTATAAAAGAGTCATTTAAGGGAGTATCATTGGAACACAAACCCTCTTACAAACCCCTTTAATCCCTTACAACAACGAGAAAATCTTGTGCGGGACGTTCTCACTTATAGTTTTCCAATCTTGTACTGCTTTAATATTTTAAATTTTACTTTTATATTTCTAATAAAAATTGGACAACTTGATTGGACGGTCTCACCACCTGGAGGTGAGATCGTCACACACAAGTTTTTAATGGGTTTTCGAGGGAGACCCTCTGGAAATGCTCATATCATCCATAATATAACTAAGATTAAAATTCATTAAAATCGATAAATTTCATCGAGATCCTTATTTTATATTAAAATAATAGATCCATTATATATATATAAACTTACGGTTTATAGTTTGGCGGGAACATAAATATATGATTAACATGCAAAACTTGCAGTACTAAACTACTAACTATATGTATATATAGTGGCCGAGATAAAATTGAAAAATTAGGTCTTACCTACAAAATATAAAAATATCTGTACTAGCTAGAATAGTCGTGTCATATAGTTGTGTAGTGGTCCTCGACGTTAAAGCAACATCAAACATGCGATTTACAAAATCTAGTAGCATCAAGATGTTGCTAATCTCCTAGTACAGTATTTTGTTTTTGTTGTGTGGTACGTAGATAAAAACAGCAGAAGCATATCAAGATCATGAATATCTACCATTCAATTTCAACGGATCACATGATTAAATTTTCAGCTACCTCTTCTGATGAAGTTGTATCGCCATTTTTGGCCTCTGGGCCCCATCTTAACATGCATTTCTGTTGAAGTTGTATTGCCATTTTTGGCCCCTAACCCTATCCTGACATGCAGATTGCAGACATGCATGATGCTCATGCGCAAGTACATTTTTCTGATGCTTTTATATTTAATAAAATCGGGATAAATAGTTTCGGTGCTTGAAAAATTCTCAAATTTTGTTTATAGGTAGATTTCATTAAACTTATCATTCACAAACAAATTCAGATCAAAATTCATAAAAATAAATGTGATTTCCCCATACCGAAATTAAAATGAAGTATACTTCACTTGATAACTAATATATATATATATATATATATATATATATATATATATATACATCTATATATATGATTATCGATTAACATGCAATATATGAAGAGTTTCTCTGATGCTTCCTTCATACTGGCATCTGTTGGGTATGACTCGTATTTCCAATGATTACCAAATAGAATTCAACCAATGTGGAAATTTTCCTGGAGACGTGGAAGACGTTTGGAAGTAGGATATCGTGTTTCAGGGAGGCTTGAAGACCAAAGAAGAACTGAAGAAACGGATTCTGGAAGGAATCGCTACGTGGACCGCAATGCCAACAAAGCGCACAAGACGCGGCATGGGGAGCGGTAAACTCCAGTGAGATCAACGCGGTGTATACCGCGACGGAGGCAAAAGGCACCAACCGCGGTATTCTGAGCAGTGGACTTCAGTGGCTTACCGCGGTTCAGGGCGCAAGTTGCAAACCGTGACCCAGATCGCAGTATCGGTGGATTTTGCCCAGATCAGAAATGTTGCGTAAAAATATGAAATGTTTTCTTTTGGAAGTTCTTGTGCTTATCAGAAAAAGGATTTCTCCTTACAATAAGACTTGTCATAAATAGGAAATAGTATTTATGTGGAACAAGTAATTCTTGTACGTATAAGAATATGATTTCCTTTCGTCTTTAACTCCCTGTAACTCATATAAATAGATCCTAATATCTATGTTATTAGGTGGGAGAGCCAAAAAATAGGTGGTACAGCAAAATTTGCAAATATTTGACTCAAAGAGAGCATTGGGTATAATTGGGTTTGGGGTATTAGAGAGAGAATCTTGAGTGAAGTTATAACAATTTTCTTCATTGTGGATTGATCTCATGTTGTCCTGACGGCCGTGGTTTTTTCCCTAGTTGGGTTTCCACGTAAAATCTATTATGTTGTGTGATTGAATTTAATTCTTTTTTCTTCATCTTATTTTTTCTTTTGTTATTGTTTGTTTGTGTTTTATCCGGCAACACTTCCGCATAGTGACATTGTGCACTAACAGCATCAATATTCAATACATATCGATCGATGATATAGCGAAAAAACTGTCCAACCAGATTTGCTTTGTACTGGTGGGGTGCTTTGTGGAATGAATTTTGTACTATTTTTAATTACTTTGGTAATTCGATATTAATTCAATATACAACATTCAAGGAACAATTGCAAAGGAGAAGTACTTAGGCCAAATTCCAGGTTAATTTAGGGTGCGTTTAGGATTGCCATAGCTTATAAAATAATCACTTATAGCTCAATTTAAGAATTAATTAACTTAAAATATATGTTGATAGATGTTTGGTAAATTGGATTTATAAAAAGTCAACTTAAGAAAAAAGTAAGATAAATGTGCTCGGTAAACTTTAATTGATTATAAAAAATGATTAAAATAGACATAATTGTGTTAAGATGTAATATATTATTCACAGTTTTTTTTTTCTTTTTACCTCGTTTTTTTCATTTTTCAATTTTTTTTAAATTGTTGCTTTTCAAAAAAATAAAAACCATTCTTGTCTCAATTTTTTTTGAATATTTTTTATTTCCCTTTTAAAAAATTGTTTTTCTTTGTAGGTTTACTTAAAAAAAAAAAAACAGAGGTCACCTCTTTACCCACCACACCCCTGAAGGAAGTTGGGCTTCCTCAGCCGCCCGTCGTTGCAGGACAGATCGTCCTCCAGTGACGTTGTAGGAGGAGGCCCAGCTTCCTTCGGCAGTGTGGTGGGCAAGGAGGTTAGGACTCCTCCGATTAAGTGTTCGAAAAATCGACCTAGATAGGTCAATTAATCGGTTAGATTCCTCTAGTCGGCAATTCATTGTCACGGAAAAGCCAAAATCGGTTAGATTAGTCGGCGACCGATTAATCGGTCAAATCGGTTAGGACGGAATCAAAGTCGTTGACTTTACCTAGCCCCCTTTATTATTATTATTTTTAAATTTCAATATTTTATTCACTTATTCAGACTTCAATTCTTCACTTCTTCTTCTACCAAACCTAAACATTCAAACAAACCGTCTACCGAGATCACCCACAGAAGCTTCATGACGCCTGCCACCATTCAGTCGCCGAGATCACCGAAAGCTGCCATCTGCCGTCGCTAGTTCGCCGGTCTATCTCCTGTCTCCACGACTCCAAAGTCCATCTAAGGTCTGTATTATTATTTATTTATTTAAAATTGCATTAATCATTTTGTAATTAAAATTTGTCACTTTCTTCCTGTTATGGGTTTTTCACTTTTGTTGTTGTTGCTTTTATAAAATTGTAAATTAATTATTTGGATTTTGTAAATTTGTAAAATTTTGTAAATATGTTCTTACCTTTGATTTATAAGTGGTTTCTATTGGATTTGCAAGAGTCTTAGCATAACAGTAATAAGTTATATGAGAAAGCTAAGGGTTGTTGTGGTAGCCGAAAAAGGTTTCATTGATGCCCATAAGTTGAAATCGTGCATAGAGAATGCCTGTGTAAAAGCAACATTCACAACTAAAATTTTTTAAATTAGATACACTGGATTTTGATGAATTTTGTTGACAGAGGTTGCCCTGTCGTAGTTGTGCCTTGTTTTGAAGATCAGTCTTTGCTTGCCTTTTGTTTTTTGTTTTTCTCTGTGTTGTCTGTTGTGTTGTATTTGTATTGGTTTTTATTGAATTTTGTTTATGATTTGATTGGATTGGTAATTTGGCATTTGTGGATTTGGAAAGAATTTGGTTTGGATTTGATCATTTGAATTCGTTTGTGAATGGATTTTTATGTAGGAAAATAAAAAAAATTCACCGGCCAATTAACCGCCGACTAATCGGCCTAGAGGCTAGGCGCTAGGTCTCCGCCCTACTAGCGCCTAGCGCTTACTAGGTCTCCGCCCTACTAGCGCCTAGCGCTTACTAGAACTCCGTCCTACTAGCGCCTAGCGCTTACTAGAACACTGCTTCTGTTACAATTTATTCAAAAATGTAAATTGTAAAATATACATTTTTTTATATTTTTTTTAACTACTAATTTTTTCTGTGTGCTAGAGGAGCCATGGAGTTCCGCCCCACTAACACCCCTATCGTTGGTAGTCCATTGTTAAACTTAACGGTTGACTTTAAAACTTATGGGTAAAATGGTTAGTTAACCTATCAAATAAAACTAATATTTTATAATTACATGTCTACCTAACAAACGAGAAAATACCTAGTATATTTCAATATTGGAAATAGGTCTAAATAGAACCAAATCCATAGTGGTTTTTAGGAATAACAATAGATTAGTAATTTGATTTTAAATAGCATCAATGGATAAAAATATCCCTACCTTCTTCTTTTATTACTTTTATGCCATTAGGTTTAATTTTTTTTCTTTTCAAAAACCTTCATTGATGGAGGACCAATGGAGGTAGAGGTCGATGAAGAAGATGAAAAGAATTTGTTTTTTGAAACATTTTGTCTTTTGCCTAGTAAGTCTTAAAAATTGCAAAAATACCTAATAAGTCTCAGAAAGTATGAGGAATGTATTCAGGATTCAGTAAAAAAATATGTCAATGAGAGAGAATTAGTGAGAGAATCTCTGAAAGTTGTGGCCATAGTGGGAAAAAAGGAGCGGAAAATATCGGCCATAGTGGGAAGAAGGACTTTAGGGCTAGTTTATACTCCATTTTCGTTGATAACATTAACCCTTACGTGGATTCAAGTTGTCTTTGGGCATTTTCAAATCATTTAGGAGAGTTAGGGATGTTTATTTATCTTCAAAAAATAGTTCTAGGAGAGGTAATTTGGCCTTTATTCTGTTTGAGACTCTTGAGGAAGCAAATAATGTGGTGATATCGACGAACATAATGCATGTTTATGGCTGGTCGATCACCACAAAGGTTGCCTCGTATGGGTGGGTTAACAGGAGAAATGGAGTTGCTCGTTTCCATGGAAATACTGGTTCACGTTTGTATGTGGAGGTGGTGGATACTGGTCACAAGAGGGAGACAAATGTTGTAGAAAAGCTGGATTCTGAGGCTAAAGTTTTAGGATAAGGGAGGAGAAAATTCTTACAATGTCTTGGAACAATCAGTATAATGATTGTGGATGGCTATCAAAATGCACTGTGGGGAGGCTTAAAGAATTCTCAAGTGTCTCTAGAGTGAACCATATATTGAGCAGCAGAGGTTATAACTTTTCTTCTTCTTATCTGGGGGATAAAAGTGTTCTATAGAGCTTTGATTCTGAAAGTGCTAAAAATGAATTCATGAACAATAGTTCTTTATAGGAGGATTGTTTCATGTCCATGGAGAAATGTTTAGAGGATTTCAGACCTTATAAAAGGACAGTTTGGCTCAACTGTTCTGGTATCCCATTAAGGTGCTGGAACTCCTCATTCTTCAAGAAGCTGACCAGGTTGATTGGAGAATTTCTTTTAGTTGACGAGGACACTTTGCATAGAAGGAGATTTGAGAGTGTGAGGATATTGTTACCGGTTCCAACAGATTATTAGTGTTCCTGTAAGATTAAAGTTAGGGATGAAGTGGATTCGTTTGTGGTAAAGGTGGAGGAGGATGAGAATCATGTCGATTGTTCTTGGTTGGATAAGTTTCTAGGCTTGGAAAATGTGAGTTCTTCGACAAAGAAGACATCACATGCGTGGTGGTCGGACAGTTTCATTTTACAGTTTATGGACAACATTGATTCCTTGATCAATTTGTCTTCTTTGGATTATGATTCAAAAGACAATGCTTTGGAGGAAGGAAAAGAAAGTTGTCAGGTTTATTATAAAGACAAGTTGGGCTCTATGAAGACTGCAGAACAGAGGTGTATCAAAGAAGTATTTCAAGTCAAGTTGGTGTGAAAGAAGATGGTCCAAGATTCCTTTCTAAGCTAAACATGGGTTTTAATAAAGGTGAGCTGTCAACTTCAAACAAAGGTGATGGGAGTTGGCAACAAGTAAAGACACGGAAGCTCAAGTTGACCCCAAATGGAATTGCCAAGCGGTTAAAGGAGAAAAGAGAGGGCAATACAGTTGCTGGAGTCGTGGAAGGAGAGAGAATGAATGAATCAAAATGAATGGTTAAAAGCAAGGGGTCGAGCTCTAATTATCAAGTCTTAAAAGGTGGTAGTGGTAATCAAAATGGTGATGTAGGGCTGGTTTCATGTACTATTTCAGACTCTAATCATGGGATGGAGATTAAGCCTAGTGACCCATTATGGAGTGTTAATGATGAAAGGTTTTTAGGTCAGAATGCAGCCCTTGTAGAGGTTGGGTCTCAAAGTCCATATGTGGTCAAGAATCTGAAGTTGGTTTTGGATATGTGTGATGGGCTCAACAATTTTAAAAGTAATAGTAGAGGGATGGGCTGTGACTTTGAAATGGATATGGAGGACATCAAGTTTGGTGAGGGTTTTAAGGTGGAGCAGTGTAAGAAAATTTCCAAGGAGCTGTCTCTTTCAAAAGATCTAATTTTGATTCCGGTAGAGTGAGAATGCATTGATAAAGTCATCAATAATTCAAAGTTGAGGAAGGATAGAGATTTTTGTCTTTCGACTAAGGGTTATGGTATGAAGACTAGGAGCTTTAAGTTTAAGATGTCTGAGATTCTTGAGGAGGAGATCATTATGGTAATAACCATGGGGACTGCTTTAAGTTTTGATTTCAGTAATATGGAAGTTAGGATGACTGATGTCGTTACAAAAGCGCTCTCTATGTTGAAGGGTAGTAGACTAAAGATGGCGAAGAAACTGTGATCTTTTTTCTAGTTCTTTTGGGGCAGCTTGCTTCGATTGTGCTTGGCTTGGAGGTTTTTGTGGACAGCTCGTGGTGGATTGGCTTCTATTTTGGGCTTTGGTTCGCCTCCTTTTCTGTTTGTGGGCCTCTTTTGGTGTGTTTTGTGGTTTTGGGCTTGTTTAGTTCCTTTTATTTTGGGCTTTTGTAGTCTTTAGGGTTTTAGCTGATTCAGGTTGTTTGCTTTGTTTTGTGTTTGTCTACAGTGGGTTTTGTTTATTTTTTGCTTTATGGGCTTTTGACCCCTGAATAAATTTATTGCAATTCAAAAAAAAAAAGTCTCAAAAAGTATAAAATAAATCTCGAAAATATAAAATAAGTCTCGGAAATATCCAAATAAGCATCGGAAAAAAAATCGTGAGACTTATTTTTATGATTGTGTTTTAAGGGTATTTTTATTAGATTCACATTTTATGTGCTATTAAATTTAAGTTATTATGTTGGTGCTAGTTTTAAAAGTAGGGGAGTAAAGAGTGCAAAAAAAAATTTGAACCCTTTTTCAATAATCATATTTCAACCCAACAAAAAAGTTGAAAAAAAAATCCACCATCAATGAATTACCATCGCACAATGATGGAGTATCTCCACATGAAGGAGATGTGATCTTCTCCATGGTGGAGTAGATATGCTCCATTGAATGGAGCATATATAGTCCAATTCCATTCGATGGAGCGTCATATGGAGTTAAAGATTAAGCAAATCACTTCATCTAATGGAGCATATGCATGGATCTTTCTTCTGTTGTGGGAGAGATCGAATCTCCACCACTAATCATGGGTGGATGTATAGGAGGGCTGGCCCGCCCGGGCAATGAAGGAGATGTGATCTTCTCCACGGTGGAGTAGATATGCTCCATTGAATGGAGCATATATAGTTCAATTCCATTCGAAGGAGCGTCAGATGGAGTTAAAGATTAAGTAAATCACTTCATCTAATGGAGCATATGCATGGATTTTCCTCCTATTGTGGGAGAGATCGAATCTCCACCACTGATCATGGGCGGATGTATAGGAGGGCTGGCACGCCAGGGCAACCCTTTAGAAAAAAAATCAATATTCAATGGGTTAATTACACAAACGACCCTTAAGGTTTGATAATATTATAGAAATATGATATTTTTATCTAAACTTAGTGAAATGTAAATATTTTGTTGTTCAAAGTAAATTGTAAAAATGCACATTATATGATGGCTTCCAACATTATAGAATTAAGTCATTTGCAAGTTTAAATAACTTTTTTGAACTACAAGTTTAAATAATTGTTTATGGATAAATTTTACAATGTATTTCATATTCTTGATTAGTCCATTATTGGATTGGTGTCATCTTATTATTAAAAAAATAAACAAATACTTTCATCAAGAATTATATAAAAGCTATTTTATTCTTAATCAATGGTTCACATGTCTTGAATTGATTTTATTATATTAGTGTGCATTGATGAAGAAAATTATAAGAGTTTTCTCTACAGTGCATATCGAATTTAATGATTTTTTGTGAGAGTTTGTGAGCCGCTAATTAAGCATTATAATATATTGACTAAATAAAACTAGATAAATCCAACTATTTATATCGAGAAAAAAATATACTTTATATATATATATATATATATATATAAAATTTAACCCGAACGGTAAATATTCAATGCATGGGTTCACCTCTGCCACTAATTGTGTTCTCTATTTTTATTTCAAAAGAAGAAAAAAAAGATCATTGTTATTATTATTAATTGACCAATTATTTTCCTCCTCTGTGGGCCAGAACCTACATGGTTGAATGGGTCGCATTAAGTACACCTCACAAATCGTGTAAGCACACTCACGTTACATCCAAATAAACTGATCTGAGCTAAGCTAATCTACAATGTAAAATATATATTTTTGTAATATATTTTTGAATTTCTAAATAGTGTTACATCAATAATATTTTTATTCATTATGGATCCACTTTTGAGAAAAAAATTAGGGAAATACATATTCACATCTCCAATACAATTATCTAAAATCAAATATGTATCTATTTTATGACCAATCATAATCAAACAATTATTCCACTCTCTCTCGCCTTTTATTTTACAATTAAATAAGCTCTAATATTATTGGTGGAAAGAGTTATAAATCCTAGTTAGCATTTCTAGGAGAGTTTCTAGAATTAAAAACTCAATTCCATATTCTCTAATTTTTTTTTGCCACAACATCTCCGTATTGAAGTTTGAAAATTGCATTAGAGATAATTTTTCTAACCATAAAAACTTACTTAAGATTTATTTTTCTTCCTTGATGTGATCCAAAAGTATTGGGTGCTTGTTTGGTTAGGTTTTCTACTACCTCAAAAGCTCTATACATCTCTATTTGTGTTTTTTTAGAGTCGTTTGGTTGAGTTTTTGAGATTGTCTATTTTAAATTCAGTCGATGCTAGTAAAGTTTAAACATCTAGTAGGTAAAATCTCATGGGGAGGAGTTTCTCCAAATATAATTTTTTTTAAAAAAAGTCTACCAGTCAAACAACTATAATTTTTGTTTTGTAAAAACTATATTTTTAATAGATCTACTAAAAGAAGCAGACCTTTTAGTAATAGACGATTTTCGAAATATCAACCAAACAAGCTCTAATTATAGAACCCGGAAAGTGCCAAATTGGAAATAATGATCCTTCTAAACAAGCTGTCTTCAAAGAACTCAAAATATTAAGATTTGATTTTGAAGAAAGCTATTGAAACAACTTAGAGCTAAGTTAGGGAGAAAACAAAATTACCGATAGCAAGTAAAATATTAGTAGAAAATAAATAAATAAATGAACAAGATAGAAGTTCGACAAAAGTTTTATCATATCGTTCATAATTGTGTCTTTTGAAAAAGAACTTCTAGAAGCATGTGTTTTGAGGAAGTAATTTTGAATTAAAAAAAATCATTAAATAATTTTTTTTTTTGCTTTAATTTGTTATTCGAGATTGTTTCAAAGTAAGAAAAGTATTAAGAGTTCTTTTAAAACCAGAAAATAATTAAATTCCAAAATAAATAGTTGTTTTGGAATTAGGAAACAATTAAATTATAAATAAATAATAGTTTTTTAAGAAAAAATAAAAATTTGTACAGTGAAAATGAATTTTTATCCTTAATTTTAAAAGATGTTACATTTTCATAGATAGATATTAGAAGACTGTTTAATTTAATATTATCTATAACTAAAATTAGAAAGAAAAAAAAATACTAACTAACTGAGACCTTTAAATACTGGAAACTCTAGCCCATAGGCGACCGTCTAGCTAGCTCCCATAGTGCTTCAGTCGACTGAATTAACTTTGTATGAGTTGGGTAAAGTAACTAATATCGCCACACCTTTCTTGATCTAATAAAATTACACTTTTAAAATTTATTTAATATTATATTTATATCCTTTATCAAAATTATTTAAGAAATATTCAATTTCATAGTTAATTTTTTTTACCAATTGAATTGGAGTAAAACTTCACTTACACTTATAATTTCATCGCTAATAAACTTCTTTTAATATTATGAATCCTAAATTCTTTATTTTCAATAAAAATTAAAATAAAGTATATCTGCTTGTTTCATGTATATAAGTAATTATGTTGTTTCAGTAAAGTTCTTTTAACATTATAAACCCTAAATTCTTTGTTTTTCAATAAATAATAATCTAAAAAATAATTGTTTCTTGACTTTCTTCCATATATATAGAATATCACAAAAGAAACAAACTTAATAAAATTAAAAGACATAACTCCAATTTAGGTTGAAACATATAAAAGCAATGGAGAGAGATTTGTTTTTCCAAAATAAAATATAATCAATTTAGAACTAAAGAAATAAAAAAAGGCTATTAAGATGTTGTGATTGAGATAAGAAAAATGATAATATATAAAAGGAAGCCAGAAGCCAAAGCAAATTACAGAGAGAAATGCAAAATATAGAGAGGAAGGGTGCCGGGCGTATGAACTCGCTTGGTGGTTTTTTTTTTTTAAGTCTCATTGGGTGTTATTAATTTTTAATTCTGAGGGGTGAGTTGAAGGGTAGTTTAGCCGTTTAGGACATAAATGATTATAATTTTTGAAAGAGTGGTGCTATTGGCACACTCCCTATTGATCTATTCATGCCCTACTTTTTAATTATATAATATTCTTTTTTTTTTACCTTTATCAAAATTACATTAAAAAGACATATAATTTAAGAAAGAAATCTTCTACAAAGTAAATCTATTAAAATCTCATATTCTTTTTCCAAAAAAAAAGACCAGTAATCTGTTTCTTCTTTAAAAAAAATAAATTTAACTCTTAAAACCTAAAATTTGTTTCTTATATACATATAAAATATTATGAAAGAATTTGAGAACAATATCAAGAATATGGAAGAATTGTCTAAGAACGATATCAAACATCTTGAAGAATTGTCTGAGAATGGTATAAAGTAAGAATTGTCTGACAATGATAGTAAGCATCTGGAAACAATTCGTTATCTGGAAATAAGTTTGAAGTTTATTTTTTCTTTAGAATGATATCAAGTTGTCGTTGTTGAAGTACCCTGTTATTTTTTATTTTTTTCGTTTCCATCATGAAATAAGAAGAAAAAAAACTATATAAAAAAAGAAATAAGGAGAAAAAAAAATTAAATCAATAAATGGAGGTGAGAGAAATGTATACAGATACAGAGATAATAGATAGAGAGATCATATATGGTATGTTAAGTTTGAAAAATAAGTAAAATAGGGTAGTTTTGGAAATAAACCAAAAAATTTAATAAAAACATTTAATTTTATTTAATTAAATCAAAATTTTAAAAAGCGGAGCATGAATAGATCAGTAGGAGGTGTGCCAATAGCACCACTCTTTTTAAAAATACATTTAATTCTTGAAAGTAAGGTTTTATTAGGTCAATGAATGTGTGCCAATATAATCACTCTCAGTTTTATTTCATGTTATAGAATATTTTTAATGATGATTAAAACCCTATTATTAGTAGCTGATTGGTAAGATTATTTTGGTTTTATACATATATATATATATATATATATATATAGGAGTTTGGTACAAGTCTCACGCACCTCTTACACTAGGATGCGAAGAGATTTAGTTTATATCTATGGTAATAATGATTAAAACCTGACATGGATTTTGATATCACAATAGCTTTATCAAGTTTTGATATAGGAACTAGGAAGAAATATTCTTCACAAAATTTTCAAACCCCATTTCAAGAATTTGATGTGGTACTGCTCAACCACAGTGAGAAGTAGTAGTTTTCCATCAAGTCTCTGTAGCAGTTGCACCTAATAAAACTTAGCCCCAAAAAAGGAAGCTATATATTACTTTTCTTTCTTGCCTCATTTCCTTTCGTGTTTTACTGTTTTTGTTAATTCAAAATCATACAGTGAATTCCAGTTACCAGGTTTGACAAAAAAGAAAAAGATAATAGTAGTTGTTTAACATTTTCTCCTAATTTTTAGGGTTGAAGTGAACCAGAAAATAGAGGAAAAAACCAAGTCCCGCAATAAAAATATTTTCCTCAACTTACCAATTGAAACTTGAAAGAAAGAAAAAAAAGAGTGTACAATCATGGATCGAGAGATGGCTTCTTGTGGTTAATTTGGTTCATGAAAAAATTATACTACACTAAAGAGAGCTAGCTAGATAGGTTTGTGCTGCTAGCTAATTTGACAACGACGTGCTTGTGCTCCAAACAGCTCGATAAATTCTTCAAAGCGCCTGCTATATTCATCCATCTGTCTAGTATATATATCCAAACTCTTTAAATCATTAATCACTGTATAAATTATCAATCACAAGAGAAATATACATACCACAATATGATATTATTTAATTGGCTTGAGAGCGCATTTTGTTTTAATTTATATTAATCTACACATGATTTAGTCTACAAAGAAAATAATTGGAGCAAACTGGTATTGTCTCGAATGTACATAAATTCACTTGATTTTACCTAAAATGATTTCACATGTTGAATAATTTGTCAAAAGCTTGCTTTAAGATGTAATCATCCACGTTTTTTTTTCTTCTAATCTTCTCTTTACTATAAATAGTCTACTGCTCTCTCTTGAATCTTGTCGTCGAAGAACATGCATTTTGTTGACATTTATGCATTCCACTTTAGCTCGTTTTCTTCATTTGGATTAAAAAGGATAAAAAAAATAAAAATAAAATAAAAAATTCAATAGTATAATGCTTATGGCTTTATGCTATATAAAAAAATATAGTAAATGATGATGACTTTCTCTATAGGTAAAAAAAAATAAAAAACCTTCTAATATAAGAATAAAACATATTATAGAAAGTGAAATAAATAATATCAATCATCGATTACACATGTCACAAAAGATCTCTATTTATGTCAGAAAAAACAAAATAAGCTCCAAATTCTATTTTTTGTTTGTATGGTCTATTTTCAAAAAGGTTGGCGGTATATGGTCCTAAACTTGGATTGGAATTTTAAAAGAATGCAACTGGGTCATTTCTAGTAATAAATTAAGTTTAAACATATATATATATAATAATTTTCATATAAGTGCGCACCGATAGAATTATATAAGAACATTGAATGTGAGCCACTCATTTTACATATTTTAACTTGGTATGTATGCACTTGTCAAAACTCTTTTATAAATTAGTGGCTCACATTCAATATTCTTATATAATTCTATCAGTGCGATATATATAGTCTTTCTATTATCAATTCGAACTGATATAAAATCTTGTATATGGGTCATTAGATCTAAATGATTTGACTTGGTTGTATGCATTTGTCAAAGCATCTTTTAAATCCAATGGTCTACATGCAAGAAACTGATATATCTTATATCAGTTCGAACTGACAATAGAAAAACTGATATATATATATATATATATATATATATATAAAGGGATTTACTGGTCAAAAAATAATATTTCTTTAATTTTTTGAACAACTACAAAATTTTTAAGAAATGTAATGTTATTCAAATTTATATTCTCATTTATGTGAGTAAGAAAGATATATTAATAAATCGGTCCATTTTATACGAAATTTAATGTCACGAATCACAATAGACAATTAGGGGGTGTATTGAATTATGATTCTCGAGGACTTTTAAAGACTTTATAAATCCAGGTGTATTCAATTCGGACATTTAAAGACTTTAAAAGAGCCTATATTAATCCAATGGTATTCAATTCAGATTTCTATGGACTTTTAAAGAGTCTTTCAAAATCCAGGTGTATTGAACTGGAACTTTAAAAATGTCTGCAAAAATCAAGGTGTATTCAATTATGACTAGATTTTAAAGGATTTTCTTAAGTCATAGATTTTGGTGGACTTGATGGTGAGAAGTATAAATATAAAAGGCCATAACAAGTTAGGGGTGTCAATTCGGGTTGGCAGGTAGTGTTTGGGTCAACCCGAACAGGACACGATTAATTTTAAGTCGACCCAAACACGACACGATTAATAAACGGGTCACACCCCCTCAACCTAAACACGACACGAATAATTTTAGGTCAACCCGTACATGACACGAATAACACGTTTAATAAATGGGTTTAGCGGGTCATTTGAAATGACCCGTTTACTTGACCCATATACCTGTTAGTACTAATTTCAAATTTTCACTAAAATACACATTAATAATAAAAAATTAAAAAAAAAACAAAGTAATCAGTACACTGATTCAAATATATCCTCAATCTACATAGATAATTCAAAACGATAATTAAGATCATATCAAATCTACGATTCTACAGTCCATGAGGAAAATCCATAAGTCCACATATACAAATTAACAAGGCTTGCTTTGCATTCGCACAACTTTCTCCCCTTATTCCATATCATCATTGTTTTGTACTTATGTTTCGCCATCATGCTCCTCTTCCATACTCTCGAAACCGAAGCCAAAATTATCGATGACGATGGAATCTATAGATGTATGACCTACAAAATGTGAATTAATTGGTCTCAAACTTTCAATTAAGCACAAAAACAGCTACATATAATCATATACGTTCTTCACACAACAGCTTTAATAAAAAAATATGTATACATATTTGGTACAGAATATCATGCTACATTACTACTAAAGCACATTTCATTTTTTTCTTCTTCTTCAATAATAATAATTTTTTTAGAGCTCAAATGAGAGGATCCTTCTTGTTAGCTCACAAGTCACAAATTATTTAAGCAAACTTTAAAAGAAAAAATAAAAAAATTTGTATCTATTTACCAATATAAATGCAATATATTCACAGCTTATACAGATCTACGCATCCAATATTGGAAAATTGTATTCACATGTGGGTCTAAACAACAATGTGCTTCAACAGTTACACTGCTACAAATGCAGTATTTTCAATGTTCTAAAAGTTTGATCTTCTCAAGAAAATTTTGTATGTGCTGACTGCTGACTAATATCAGGTCATCGAGAGACGTGTACCGACCACAAGCTTAATAATAATACTAATAATAATAATAATAATACTAATAATAATAATCTACTTGTTGTACAAACAAGATTATCTTGAGATAAAAGTAATCTAAGAAATCTACAAACAAAAATAACTGGGAAACAAAGATTTTTTTTTTTAAAAAAAAACAAAATAAAAAACGAAGAACAAGAGGGCTGGGAAACATCATCTTCAAAGATCGAAACAAATAAAAACATGAACAAGCTTCAAGGTTGTTAATATACAAGAGAGCTTCACAAATCTGAGATTAAAATAAATAGAAGTAGTCAAGATTAAATGATTAATAGATCTACATAACATAACAAACAACTGTAAGTGGTTCGATTAAACACATAATCAACATGCATAGGCATATAATTAATCCGAAAATAACCTAAACATGTTTTTATATCATGATTAATCAAACCCTAAATACATGTTACTAAACCCATATCGATTCAAGAAAAAATGGAGATAATAGAAAGCGGAAGCGTACCTGAATCCATTGCCGGAGTTTGGTGAACGGGTTGTGTTCTTCCAAATTATCACAATTCTTGGGACACAAAAAGTGTTCTTTGTTCTCTGTTGATGGGGATACAGAAAAGCCAAAAAGATTGTGTAATTTGGGGACCATAACCCTTAATATAATAAACATATTATCATATGTTTTGCTATTTCTAATTCGGCCCCTCATCAAATTAGAAATAGCACTCTGGTATCTACACATTAACTCCATGACAATTATACCCTTAAGCCTTAAACTTTAAATCTTAATTAGATCACTTTAATTTAGGCTTAACCAAAAGATAGCAAATACATTTAATATTTACATGTGTGGCCCCATATGGTGGAATTTTTCCAACAATCTCCCACTGGGCCACATATGTAACTTTACAAATGTGTATGACTTTATGAGCTCCAAAATTTTGCTATCACAAATTTGGGGTATATCCGAACAATCTCGTCCATTGATTATGCCGATATAGGATCAAAGCGGTTTTCGTCACATTTAGCGTGACTAAACCCATCAATGGTCACGTATACCAACGTAATCAAATGACATAGATCAATCATGGATGCGTAGCATAGAAATTACATGCAATGTGATCTATACATATCTATTTCCAACTGGTCCTACTTTATTCTTTAGTGAGATCAAAACTTAACATAATGTAACAGAGTGAAATGAACTGAATACTTTATTTCTGATCAGAAAAATATCCAAATACATAAATGTATATATATGTCCAAAACCAAACATAAAGCACTAAAATACAAAATGATACAAACTCCCACTATAATGTGATATCCTCACACAAAATAACACCCATATGAGCAGTGTGCTCATGAAAGACCTTGGGTGGTAATCCCTTTGTAAGCGGATCCGCTATCATGGAGTTTGTCCCAATGTGCTCTATGGATATCTGTCCACTCTGTACTCTCTCCTTCACAACGAGGAACTTAATGTCAATATACTTTGACCTAGATGAGCTCCTGTTGTTGTTAGAATATATCACTGCTGACTTATTGTCACAATATATTTTGAGTGGTTTTTCAATACCCTCCAGAATGCGCAGCCCAGTGACAAAATTCCGCAGCCATATTCCATGGTTGGATGCCTCATAGCATGCTACAAACTCTGCTGCCATGGTGGAAGAAGCTATGAGTGTCTGCTTGGCACTCCTCCAAGAAATAGCTCCACCAGCCAACATGTATATGTAGCCTGATGTGGATCTCCTACTGTCTTGGCATCCAGCATAATCGGAGTCAGAATACCCTATGATCTCCAACTGATCTGATCTCTTATATGTGAGCATGAGATCTTTTGTTCTCTGTAAATACCTCATAACCCGCTTGGCTGCTATCCAATGATCCATCCCAGGGTTACTTAAATATCTGCCTAACATACCAACAATGTACGCAATATCCGGACGAGTACACACCTGAGCATACATTAGACTCCCTACAGCTGATGCATAAGGAATCTTCTGCATTTCCTTAACTTCAAGGTTATTTTTAGGGCACTGACTGAGACTGAACTTGTCTCCCTTATGTTCCCCTTGCCTTTTGTACTTCATAGAAATCAAGCTTTGCAAAAGCGTTCTTGTTTCTGCCTTATTGTTTCGCAACACCCTTTTCAATTTCGGCTAGGAACTTTTTGGCTTTGGTTATCTTTTCAGATACCGCGCCCCTAAATATCTCTGGAATGCCGCGCTTAATGATCATTAGACTCATGCGATTTGAACGATCCCACTTCTCAAAGTTCTTCCTGTCATCAGAAGAACTTGCATCCGTAAGAGAAGCAGACTGCTCAGTCCGAAGTGCAAGGTCTAGATCCATGCAGCCGAGAACAATAAGTACGTTCTCTTTCCAATCCTTAAAGTTGGTATCATTAAGCATGTGTATTAAGTTAATATTAGCAGATATAGTAGAAATACTAGCTTTAAAGAGAACAAACCAAACAAACATACTCACATTAATAACCAAATACAATAATCAACAAATTCAAATAATGGTAAGTCCCATCTCAAGATACCTAGCACAACATTAATATCAAGTCTTTGGACAGTAATATTAATTGTAAGTGGTACTCTTGTTGTAGTAATCAAACATTGACAATAATTCATGTCAAATAATAAATCTATCTTTGGATCGACTTATTATTCACATGTAAAACCTTACAATCGTCACATGTTTACCACCACAAGTGTGTGTGCAATTCGGCCAAGTATTACCCTTCCTTTGGGCCGGTTAATACCCGCATGAATTTACACACACAAACATCCAACATCCTTCATGAACAATCTACACAAGAGAGGTCACTTTGGCTACATCTTGTTTCAATTAGCTCATTTAGAATGTAAGACTACTTTATTTAACCATAAAAGGTATACCAAAATATTTGAATTTGTGTTGATTCTTAATTTTTAAAAATTACAAAACTGCCCCTGATTTGGAAAATTACAGAAAGGTCCCTCAAGTTTTGAAAATTACAAAATGACCCAGTGACTTGCAGTAATTATAAATCCATCCCAAAACCTTCTCGTAATTACATAATGGCCCCAAGTTTATCGAAATTACAAAATGTCCCTAAAATTTAAATAATTAAATTTTGGCCCTAAAAATATTTCAAAATTGCAACTGACCAAGTACGTTTTGGTAAATGTAAATTGGCCCCAAACTTTAGCAAAATCTCACAATGGCCCATAATAATTACAGAACAGTCTCTCGAGAATATCAAATTCTCCAAAAGAGGCCCAAACCAAAAACGACTTCTGTGAACCCTAGGTTCTCGCCGCCGCCGCCTAAATCTGCACGCCGTCACCTGAAGGCAACGATGAACGGCTGAGCGACCAGTCGACGACCCACAAAGGCGGATCGAAGCGACGAAGACCAAAACCGATCCAAACCCAATCGAGCGACTGCGGCAGGAGGCGGAGTGGATCACCCGATCTGGACGTCGAGCGAACGGCCATCCTCCTCCTCGCCGTGAATCGCACGGTTTTCGGGTCCAAAAAACTGGCCGGAAAAGCTCACCAGTGGGCGTTGACCCGTGAAGAGGAAACTGGTTTGGGTGGCTGAGCGTGGGATGGCGATGGGTGTGGGTTGAAAACCCGTCAATCCAAGAGCAAACCCATACTGGGTTTGATTCGATCCATCACCCAAAAACAAAACCCAGATCAATTGGGGTGCGATCTGGGCAAAAGGACACCTTTTTTTTTTTTTAAACTTAAGAAATCAAATCTCAAATCACGAATCCACACAAATCCATACAATCACAGTTGTGTATATGTTAGTTCATGACATGAGATCATTCAAATACAATATAACATGATATTGTAATACCCAAAAGAAAATTTCAGAAATTATTAAAACCTAAAATTCAAATCTCAAGTCTCAAAAATTTTTCTCAAGAATCGATCATGGGTGGCTCTGATACCACTTGTAAGTGGTTCGATTAAACACATAATCAACATGCATAGGCATATAATTAATCCGAAAATAACCTAAACATGTTTCTATATCATGATTAATCAAACCCTAAATACTTTTTACTAAACCCATATCGATTCAAGAAAAAATGGAGATAATAGAAAACGGAAGCGTACCTGAATCCATTGCCAGAGTTTGGTGAACGGGTTGTGTTCTTCCAAATTATCACAATTCTTGAGACACAAAAAGTGTTCTTTGTTCTCTGTTGATGGGGATACAGAAAAGCCAACAAGATTGTATAATTTGGGGACCATAACCCTTAATATAATAAACATATTATCATATGTTTTGCTATTTCTAATTCGGCCCCTCATCAAATTAGAAATAACACTCTGGTATCTACACATTAACTCCATGACAATTATACCCTTAAGCCTTAAACTTTAAATCTTAATTAGATCACTTTAATTTAGGCTTAACCAAAAGATAGCAAACACATTTAATATTTACATGTGTGGCTCCATATGGTGGAATTTTTCCAACAACAACCCCTTCAAAGATCGATACCAATAAATAGGAAAAATAGAGATATTTTACAAATCGAAATAGGAAAAAAAAAGCAAAATAAAAAACCAATAAAGAGAAGTGGTCGACTCTTACCAGTGACGCAGCTGACGGCTGCTAGAAAGAGATTCACAGATAGGCGGAGGCCGGCGAGAGAGGTTTTCAGTGTGAGTGACTGAGTATGAACGAGAGAAGCAGCATATAGAGTGATAGTGATAGAGACGAGTGTCTAATGTGTGGTAACCGGTAAGTGATAGAGTGATAGTGAGAGAAATTTTGGTTTAGGGTTTCACAACTTCACTTTATATTGTATATGTGTAATTTACAGAAATGTCCCTTAATACTAAATTTACATTTTTACCCTTACTAATCGTGTCAACCCGTGACCCGTTAGACTTAACCCGGACATGACCCAATTATTAACCGGGTTAGACGGGTTGACCCGTTTACTGACACGACCCATTTAATCTTAACCCAAACCCGTAATAATCGTGTTCATGTCGTGTCGACCCGTCGTGTCGTGACCCATATTGACACCCCTATAACAAGTCCAGCCTTCTCCCAAAGGATTTTGAGTTTTTCTTGTTGCTAGGGTTCGTTGCTTCTATTTTCCTTTGTTCATCTCTTTCATGGTTGAACTTCTAGAATATGCTAGGTAATGATTCTTGATATGCTTAACTTGATGAAAGTAGAGACCATAAGGATGATTTATAGCCTATTCAATAGATAGTTGCGGTTATTAGATTTTATGTGTTTTCGAAATATACAAAGGCCTGCTAGAACCTCTAGAATTTGTAAATTTATTTGGATGGGTTATTCTATCTAGAAAATTATGAAAACTTATATGTAGATAGAATGTTATGTCTAATGTTATTCTGCAAAATTTCGTGATTTATAATTGAGTGTAAAAATTGTTATAAGTTTTGGAGTGGACAAAGGTCAATATTAATTTCTACTGGACAGATTAGGGAAACACGAAAAAGAGAATGTTTTCATATACAAATGACCATGGATTAAATTGATAATTTTACTATAGTTTATCCTATATGTCTAGATTATCATATTAAATTTTGTAAGATTTGGAGCTGTATAGAGTAAATTAAAAATCGTAGATCAAAGGGTGGTCAGTTATGACTAAAATTATGCTTTTTTTTTTCTATATTTTATGTATAGCTTTGCTTAGTTATTCAATTAGTTATTGTTTGTTTATATGATTAGTTAAATAACAATGAGAATCAGTGAAGATGAGTTATGAATATTGAGTATTTTCATTTTAATTTTATTCTGAAAATTGTTACAAATTACGTCACTTTCTTTCATTTGTGATTAACTTTAGTAAAAATTATTGCCTTTAGTTTTTTTTTTGGTGTGCAACGTTTATTCATACGTGAAGTTTTATGTATTCATAAATATTTTTTTTGGATTTATCATAAAAGTTGAGATCTTTGTGAAAATTAAGCTTTGAAGTGGATTTTCCCTTCGGCGAACTGATTGGGCCATATAATTGTATAATTCATCCATCTATAATAGAAGTCCGAGATAACAAATCCTATGAAAGTTTGAAATAGATGTCTAAACAAATCTATACAAGTCTGAGATAGATGTCTAAACAAATCAATGAAAGTCCACGTGGATTTATAAAAGTCCACGTGGATTTATAAAAGTCATTGAAATCCATGAAAATCTGTCACCTAAAAAATGTCTTTAAATGTCATCAGGAATCCTAATTGAATACACCCCTTTAGTTTTTGCTGCAAAAAGAAAATTATTAAGTTATGTTTTATTTATTTAAAATAAATAAATAATAAGTTATGTTTTATAACTGGGTATCAAGAGAGTGGTGTGGATAACCGGGTATCAAGAGAGTGGTGTGGTACCTGTTGATGCATAAAAATTGACCAACAACAAATTGAATTAGAAAAAGTCTTTATTGAACTTTGATACTAGATTGACTGCTTGAGAAATTACAATTTGAGATTCTTGATCTCTTTATTTCTCTAAGCTACTTATTTCCTTATTTTTCGATACCCCTTCTACCTTGGAGAGCTTCTCCTTTTATATCGATTCTTTAGACTGTTAGGACAATAATGTTGCTATACGCACTAACATTATTCTAACAATCACATAACGTAACATGCGGTGCGCATTAACATCATCTTAACTATCAGATAATGTAATAGGCGGTTCGCACTAACTTATCTTAATAATCACATAATGTAATATACGGTACGCACTAACATTATCTTAACTATCAGATAATGTAATATGCGATACGCACTAACGTTATCCTAACTATCAGATAATGTAATATCCGGTTTATATCAATAATCAAAAGCCGGCCAGAATGTGTCCTTGAACATGGGACGGGTTACTCCTTTTTGGAATCTGGAAAATTCCTCTTTTCGTCCAAGGATTGAAGTAGGATGACTTTAGGTAATCTTTCTCAGGTTGAGCTCGGATATGACACTTTGGTGCATGACTTCGAATCTTGGGCATATGACCGGTTCTTGTTTTCAGACATGTGACTGCTCCTCTTTCCGTCCTCGGACATAGGACAAATTCCTCGTCTTCGGACATGTGACGAATTCCTCGTCGTAGGACAAATTCTCGGACATGTGACTGCTCATCTTTTCGTCCTCGGATATAGGACAAATTCCTCGTCTCCTCACCCATATGACGAATTTCTCGTCTTCGGTCTTGGGGACGACTTCTTTTGTTGAATCCAATTTATTCTTACTTCCACACATATTTGTATGGTTAATGTTGTATATATAAATATATTCATCTCTGTAATCAAGGTTTCATGATAATAACTTAGGAACTTTTATCCATTCATTTTTATGGTACAACACTAGCCCTCTAGCTTTCAAGGGTCAAATATTATTTGTAAGCTTGGAAGATATATACCTTCTTCTTCTTATTTTATTTATTTTGAAATTACTATATTTTTTTATTATTTTTATTATTATTATTATAATTATAATTATTATTTATTTTTATTTATTTATTTTTGCTCTTGGCCATTGTGCTTTTGGCCAAGTACACATGCACTTTGACTTGGTCGAGTATGATGTCATCATGAAATCATCAGTCTTTTTTTTGTTGGGTACATGTGTACCTTGGTCTGGTCGAGGATGATGTCATCATGGCCGAGTATGACACCATCACCGCTTTTTTTGGGTACATGTGTACCTTGGTTTGACCGAGGATGATGTCATCATGGTTGAGTATGACATCATCACCTTTTTTTTGCTAGGTACATGTGTACCTTGGCCAAACTAAGGATGATGTCATCATGACATCCAACCTTTTTTTTGGCCGGGTACATGTGTACCAAAAAAGAAGTTTAAAACATAAAATGTATTGTGTTGAGTTCCCAACTTCACTTGACACATGAACTTCTTGATCTCGTTTGTATTTTTTTAGTTGTTAACTTGTGTTCACATTTATATACTAAATTACTAATACGATAGCTCCCCAAAGCTGTCTTTTCCCTTTTGCTCTCTGTGAGTCAAAGGTGTAAAAGTAGATTGTCCTTTTAGTTAGAATATACTGAAGAAGGAAATGGGTTATCTTTGATGGAGGCAGATATTGCTAAGCTATATGAGAATCTTTCAATCGCGGATGAATATGGTTCTATCCTCGAGCTGTCTGAAGAAGCCCAACGCGACGTAGTGGCTGATGTGGGTCACTGCTTGGTGGGGAAGGTCTTATATGGAAAAAAGGTAAACATGGATGCCTTTAAAACCTTAATTGAACAGCTCTGGAGTCCCTTTGGGAGTGTGGAAACTGAATTGGTAGGTGAAAATACTTTCATGTTTTATTTCAATAATCAATTTGACAAAGACCGGATCTGGCAATGATGGCCTTGGTACTTCGATAAAAGCTTAATAGCTTTAGAAAAACCAGTAGGTACAGGGAACATATCCCTTCTTGAATTTAACAAGGTGGAGCTCTGGATCCAAATCCACAATGTTCCCATCATGTGTATGAATAGAAGAACAGCAAAATGGCTTGCAGAACAGATTGGGGGAGGAGATGGGGGGGGGGGGGGGGTAATCGACATTCCCACAGAATCCAAAGAGTGCTGGGGAAAGTTCATGAGAGTTAAAGTTCAAATAGATATCAACAAACCTCTAAAAAGATGGCTTCGTCTTAAACTGGACAAATCGGACAACATAGTGGTGGTTGGCCTAAAGTACGAGAGGCTTCCTGAGTTCTGTTATGCGTGCGGGAAAATTGGACATGGAATCAAGGAATGTCTAGATATGGAGGCAAGGACAGAAGCATTGGAAGGAAAAGTAACGAAATTTGGGTCATGGATGAGAGCTCCGATTCCTGATAGATTGAAGAGCAGATATCAACACTACTCGAATGGAAGTTCTATTGACAAAGATCAATTGATGGATGGGTCGAGGGAGGAGGATAAAGATGGTCCCTCCATTCAGGAAGCTGGATCCTACATAACTCAAAAAAGAGATTCCACAAAAAGTGGGGCGGCGTTAAGAAAGACAAAGGAAGGGACGAACTCGAAAACCCTAATCACTACTAGAGGGTCAGGTGAAGTCGGGCCCAGCGAAGCTAAGGGGATACAATATGAAGGCCCATCTATGAGTCAGATAATGATAAGCAAGTCCAAAGACAAAGTGACAGATTTGGTCCAATCGAAAATAGGGCCTGCTATCAATGAAGCTGCGGGCAATATAGGTAGCCCAACCGTGACAATAAAACTATACACAACACCTTGTTGTCGACAGAGTTTGAAATGAATATTTCTCCAAAAAAGAAAGCTAATAGGGGATGTAAGAGATCGGCTAGGGAAGGGCAGAATATACAGAGGACAGGGGGAATCCCAAGCCTTCTTCATCGTGCTTTAGCAATTAGTAATAGGGGTAAGAAGATAGTAAAAGGAAACAGTTCTTCCCCTTCGGATAGAAAGTTTTCTGGCAGCACTGGTAAAGGCAAAAGCCCTTCGAAACAAGCAAAAAGCCCCAAAGTGCCTCAGAGAGCTGATGACTCAAATCTCATCATTCTGAAGGGAGTAATAACCCAAGCTTGTAAACTGAAAGTAGTGTTTGACCTTCCGGAAGAGAACAGAATGCAGAAGAAAAGTAGAGTGCCCCTCCAAACTTCTGAAATCAGTAAATCGGTGGAACCTGAATACCAGGCCCATCGGGAACAATGATAGGCCTCAGTTGGAACGTTCGAGGATTGGGAATCCTCAGGCGTTCGCAGCCTTGTCAAGGCTGCTAAACAAGCATTCCCATGATTTTGTTTTCTTTTTATAAACAAAGGTTTTTGGGCACAAAGCAGAAAGTGTTAAAAATAATTTGAGGTTTGGTAATGGTTTTTTGATGGATTGTAGGGGTAAGAATGATGGATTAATGTTACTTTGGCAGTCAGACCTAATGGTTACTATCCTTTCTTACTCAGCAGGTCATATTGATGCCAAGTTCAGTATGGAAAATGAGTTCACATGGCGGTTTACTGGGATCTACAGAGAACTTTCCTCTAGTAACAAAATGCACTCTTAGGCCTCTTACGTCGGCTGAAAGATATAGAAAACCTTCCATGGGTGTGTTTCAGGGGATTTCAATGAGTTACTATGTATGAATGAAAAAGTAGGAGGTTCAGATAAATCCATCTTGGGAATGATTAGATTCAGACAACCATCGAGGATTGTGATCTCTCTGATCTGGGTAGCACTAGACCAAAACTCACCTGGAACAATAGAAGGGATGAGAGCGGTAATGTGCAGGAGAGACTTGATAGGTTTTTTGCTGATTTTCGGTGGAGGGATAGGTTCGATCAAGTAGTGGTGGAACATTTGGGCTTCAATTCCTCGAATCACCGAGCCATTCTTCTACATTTTAAGAAAGATGTAAGGTCTAAGAATAGGTGGTCCTAGGCTTTTCGGTTTGAGCCTTTCTGGCTGAAGGAGAATGACTTGGGTAGTGTTGTCGAGAAAGTGTGGGACGAGTCTGGCCATTCAGTTAGGGTGGGGGATATAAATACAAAATTAAGTCAGTGTGGGACTAGACTGGTAGGATGGAGCATGATTCGGTTCAAAAGTTTGAGAAATTAGATTAGGATTAAAACTAAGGAGATTGAACATCTCTATAAGTCCTTTGAGATGAAGGAGATTATGCAATCGATAAAATCCCTGGAGAGTGAAGTAGAGGGCCTTCTGGACTGTGAGGAGATCTATTAGAAGTAGAGATCCCGTGTTAACTGGCTGGAGGCGGGTGACCGTAATACAAAATATTTCTATTCTAGAGCTACGGCTAGAAAGAGAAAAAATCGTGTTGATAGGCTAATTGATAGTGTTGGGCAGATTCATGAAATGAGGAAGGTATGGCACATGTGATCAAGAATTTTTTTTCTCTGACCTTTTCCTATCTTTAAATCCCTTGGCTCATGATATTTCGAAAGCGACTGAAGGCATCAGGTCCAGTATTAGCAAGGCGAACATGAAAGGTCTTAGTGCAATCTTCACAGTTGATGAAGTTACAAATGCAGTCTTCGACTTAAGCCCAATCAATGCCCTAGGCCCGGACGGCTTCCATGCTATCTTCTTCCAAAAATTTTGGAGTGTTATAAGGAAGGATTTCTCTGATGTGTGCCTACATATCTTAAATGATGCTGCTTCAATTAGAGAGTACAATTTCACAAATGTTGTCCTAATTCCAAAAGTGAATAATCCAACGTCCCTAAACGATTTTCGGCATATCGCGTTATGTAATGTAGTCTACAAGACAGTGGCTAAAATGCTGGCATCTAGACTCAAATACGTACTCCCAGATGTGATTTCTCCCAATCAGTCAGCTTTTATTCCTGGTAGACAGATTTTTGACAATCTTTTGGTGGCTTTCGTATCCCTTCACTCCATAGCCTGGAAGAAATCAGGGAAAAAAGGATTAATGGCACTCAAGCTGGATATGAGTAAGGCCTATGATAAGGTAGAATGGAATTTCTTGCAGGCTGTTTTGATCAAAATGAACTTTCCCTCGGTCTGGATCGGTGTGGTGATGAATTGTGTTTCGTCGACCAGCCTTTTATTTGTGCTAAATGGTCAGAATATGGGTAGTGTGACGCCTTCCAGGGGTTTAAAACAGGGATGTCCGATGTCTCCTTATCTTTTTCTCTTCTGTGCAGAAGCCTTTTCCGGACTGATTTCTGCTTCTGAGAAGAACGGCAGGGGTTTGGGTCTCAAATGTTGCAGATGGGCTCCTACAATAAGTCACTTGTTCTTCGCTGATGACAGTATCCTGTTCTGTAAAGCTTTGGTGGAACATAGTCTATGCATCATGAAGATTCTTGATATCTATGAGCGTGGCTCGGGGCAAAAAATTAATCTTCATAAGTCGAGCATCTCTTTCAGCCCAAATGTTGATGTTCTCACTAGGTCGAGTATCCAACAGCAGCTGGGAATAGAGGAATGTAATTGCAAGGACAGGTATCTTGGCCTTCCTTCTATGGTGGGGAGAAATAAAAAGCTTTTATTCAATGATATTAAGGAAAAATAGTGGAAGAAGATTCGAGTATGGAATGGAAGTCTCTTCTCTTTTGAAGGAAAGGAGGTGTTAATCAAAGCAGTCGCTCAAGCCTTCCAACTTATGCTATGAGTTTATTCCAAATTCCTTTGGGTCTTTGTAAAGAGCTAGGAGTGATGTGTTCTAAATTCTGCTGGGGTTTTAGAGGTGGGAAGAGGAAAATTAGTTGGATTAGCTGGAATAATTTGTGTAAACCAAAAAATCAAGGTAGGTTGGGTTTCAAAGATCTCTCGGCTTTCAACCAATCTCTGCTGGCAAAACAAGCCTGGAGGATTATAATGGACACTGATACCTTAGCAGCGAGGGTCCTAAAAACCAAATATTTCAGAAATTCAGATTTCCTATCTGCCTCTGTTAAGGCAGGATGCTCCCATATTTGGCGAAGCTTAATCTGGGGCAGAGACTTGCTGGTAAAAGGCTTAAGATGGGGTGTTGGAGATGGTAACAACATTAAGGTCTTTAAGGACCAATGGATCCCTCGACCCATCTCCTTTAAACCGATAACGTCGGACCCTGGAACTGATATCACAGTGGCTGATCTCCTTGATAAAGATCATAGTATGTGGGATATTGGGAAACTAAATGAAGTCTTGTTACCCATTGACAAAGATGATGTTCTTACTATTCCGATCAGTTGGAGGATTAGCAGCGATTTTCTGTTATGGCATTTTGATAAGAGTGGAATCTACAATGTTTAGAGTGGCTATCGAGTCGCTTGTGCTTTAAAGTTGGAGGCCCCAGTGTCTAATTCTTCTATTTCCTGTAACTGGTGGAAAAATTTATGGAATCTTAACTTGCCTCCAAAGGTTCACATTTTCGTTTGGAGAGCTTGTTTGAATGTACTACCATCGATAGAGATGCTATGTAAAAAGAAAGTGGTGGTTTCGACACATTGTCGGAATTTTGGAGGACCCCTTGAATCTACCGCGCATGCCCTGTTTGGCTGCAAGGAAGCTGGGAAAATCTAGAGAATGGCCAATTTTGAGAAAATTCTAATCTCTGTCAAGCATCTTCCAGCTATGGAGGTTTTTATGTTTGTCATTTCCTCTTCAAAAACGGAAGCTCTTACTCACTTTTGCATGATAGCCTGGGCTATTTGGGAGAATAGGAATTCTTTCCTGAATTATGGCAGAAGAAAGCATGCTGAGCTTTTGGTGGCAGGTGATGAAGCCATGTTATCTGATTTCCAGAATTCCAAGTTGGTAGTCAACACTAGATTATCTCTTCCGACTCATCAGTCCTGTCTTGAGTAGATTGCCCCTCCCTCAGGGATTCTCAAGCTTAATATAGCGGCTGCTTCCAGGCCCAGTATCTCTACTATTGGGATTGGGGTAGCAATTCAGGATGATAAAGGGAAAGTGTTGATTGATCGTTGCAGTCGGATGGCAGGGAGCTTCAGTGTTGTGGTTGGGGAGTTGCTTGCTTTGAGGGAAGGGCTTAGGCTTGCCAAATTCTATAATATCAGTGTCAATGCGGTTGATGTTACCTCTCCTAGAGCTGCTTCTATCCTTACTGATCATGCTGTTTATTTTGGTGTTTCTAAGTTGATTGTTGTTGATATTAAGACTTTTATGCTTGATGCTGGTATTTGTATGGTCCAGGCGATTTCCAAAAATGGAAATTCCTTGGCCCTAAAGCTGGCTCGCTTAGCCTTCTCCTCTGTTCAGGAGCTTCTTTGGCTGGATAACAGCCCTTCTACTGCTTTTAAGTTGTGTTTGTTTGTGTTCCTTTTTCAAAAAACAAAAACTTGTGTTCACATGTTAACGCTACCCATTTAATTAGGGGCGAAGCCAGGATTTCGACTTTTGGGGGGCCTAAGACAAAAAACAATATATTCAAATTAATGCTAGACAAATATAATGGCCAAGAAAGAGTTGGAACGGATTGGCTTTAATATAAGATCGAGAATTTCATCACGTTCATTGACATGATAATCTCATATTTGTCGAAGTAATCCTAGGTCACGCATTTGTTGGAAATTCCTTGGATTGATTTTCAGAAGTTCAAAATATTAATATTAGATATTGACGATGATGAACTAGCTTCTGAAGTTTTAATTCTTTTGAAAAATCCATCAGTTGTCGATGGCTTTCGCATCTGATGATCAAATAAAAAAATCGAATTAATTTAAATAAATAACGTTTAAATATAAAACTAGTATAATAAATGTTGAAAAAGCATATATAGTTTTTGAAAGAAGAATATTAAAGATATTAAAAAATGAAAAATAAAATAAAATACTTATTAATTTGCAATATCGTACTTAAAAGTGTTCGGATAGATGAACCGAAGAACAAAAAGAATTTAACTTCAGCTGGAATGAAATTGCTATAGTGAAAATATGGGAAAATATATATATATATATATATATATATATATATATATATATATATATATATATATATTAGACTAGTTCATGAATGAATCATGATGTATAAGAAATCAAATCCTAAAATAAATATATTTTATCTTGTGAGTTAAAAAGGATAAAATTGGACTATTATTTATTTATTATATTATTAATAATTTTAATTTAAAACCAACCTATTTACATAGATTTTAGTTTTTTACGTCTTTCAAAAGAAAAAATTCACATTAAAAAACCAAGACTTATGGGTCGTTTGTTTTTTTGTCTGAAGACTGAACAGTCCTGAATTTTTTTGAAGACTGAAATCTGAACTTGAATGACATGTTTGTTTTTTTTTTTTTCGTCAACATGTTTGTTTTTTAAAAGTAAAATTGTCTGAAACTAAGTAACTTTACATTTATACCCACATGAAATAATTATACATATAATATGGAATAATAACAATCCAAAAATAATAATTATATATGAACACATATGATCATGATTTTTTTCTTCGATTACAAATAAACTTCATTTTTAATAAGAAAAGAAATGTTTTTTTTTTTCAAAAAATAAAAGTGGTTGCAAGAAAACTCACACAAAACACTATAAAAAAAATTATATATAAATACATCACCATAATATCATAATAAAGTATTGATATTAAACACCAATATGAGAAGTGATTAGGGTCCTTTTTTTTATTTTTAAAGCCATTTAAAATAAGCAATGTATTAAAATAAAGTTTTCTGTATCATATATAATTATGATGAAATTGGAAATATTTTATATATATGGGATAGTATCGGAAGAAAAGATTTTGAATTGCATTAAATGCAATTCAGTGATTTGCAATTAAGTGAAAAGTCAAGATTTTTTACTTTTTAATTTAAGTTGTTTTTTGGCATTTTTAAGTTGTTTGACCACTTATAAAAACAAACAAAACAACTTAATAATTATGATTCAGACCTATTAAGTTTTAAGTGGAAAAAACAAACGACCCCTTACGGTAGACATGAGGGGCCCTCGTGTATTTATATAATATTATATAAAAATCAAAGAAGTATTTACAGTTTCGAAACTTTTTTTTTTCATCCCCCCCAAAATCGCCCCTGCATTTAATAATACAGCACAAGAGGCTTACGAATACGACGTTTCTTTCAGCGCTACCATCGGTCCACGACCGCGACTACATAATTAGCTTGGGACTCATTTGTCACTTGTCAGATTCACATTAATGGATTCCAAAAAGGGAAAATTACACTGAACCCCTTGAGGTTTGACAAGTTACACTTAGATAGAAAAGTTTCTTTATTATACACTAACACCCCCAAAACTTAAATTTAACTTTGAAAATACCTAAAATGCCCCTAGTTATATTATTTTACATTTTATTTTTGTTTTACTTTTTAACCAAAAAATTTATAAACTTTAATAAAAATAAAAAAACTAAATAAAAAATATGATTCATTAAATAAATAAATAGTTTTAAAAAATTAAATAAACAAATAGTTTTAAAAATTAAATAAAGAAATATTTTAAAAAAATTAATTAAATAAATATTTAAAAAAAATTAAGGAAATAAATAATTTAAAACATTAAATAAAAAAGGTTTTTAAAAATCAAATAAATAAATAGTTGAAAAAATGAGTGAAAAAAAATTAAAAACATTAATTTTTTAAAGAATATCCATTAATATGGACAATATAAGCTCTAAATATCTAAGGACTGTTGGGAACCTTGAAGCTTCTCTCACCATCATCTTTACAATAAAAGTTTAGATATTTAGAGTTTTTCTTGTCCCTATTAATGGATATCCTTAAAAAATTTAATGTTTTTAAGTTTTTCACTTATTTATTTATATTTTAAAACTATTTATTTATATTTGTAAACTAATTATTTATTTTAATTTTTAAAACTATTTATTTATTTTATTTTAAAAAACTATTCATTTATTTATTTATTTTTAAAATTATTTATTTATTTAAAATATTTATTTATTTATTTTTAAAAAAAACTATTTATTTATTTAAACTATTTATTTATTTAATGAATCATATCTTTTATTTAATTTTTTTAATAAAGTTTATAAAGTGTTTGATTAAAAGGTAAAAAAAATAAAGTTTAAAATAATATAACTAGGGGCATTTTAGGTATTCCTAAAGTCAAATTTAAATTTTGGGGGTGTTAGTGTATAATAAAGAAACTTATCCATCTGAAGTGTAACTTGTCCAAACCTCAAGGGGTTCAGTGTAATTTGCCCTTCCAAAAAATATGTGTTTAATTATTGTCTTGGTTGGAGACTTGGAGTATGTATGTTGTTTCTAGGGGTGGGCACTAAGTTCGGAACCGAACCGAACCGAACCGAAAAAAGGGTGTTCGGCTCGGTTCGGTTCATATAATTAATTCGGTTTAAAAATTGAAAACCGAAAAAGTTTTCGGTTCAAACCAGTTTGCTTTTCTGAAAACCGGTTTGAACCGATTAAACCCCCTATTAAACTATTAAAAAAAAAACCCTAACGTTTATAGTGTTCTTTCTCTTACACAACCACGCAACATCTCAGTTCTATTTATTTTTGGGGAGGTATTAATATGTAGTGTACTATTATTAACAAATTTTGAACTTTTATTTACGAGTTTGGATTTTGGAATGTATTAATATGTTTTTTATATTTTGGAATGGATTTGTTATTAACTTATTATTATGTATTAATATGTTTTTTATATTATGTAATATGTTGTTTTGGCTTTGGACTATTCAAATGACCAAAATTAGGCCCATTAAGCTATTCATTAATTTTAAAACAAATTAAAAAGACCCATTATGCTATCCGGCCCATTAGGCCCAAACCAAATTGAACCGAACCGAACAGAACCGATTAAAATCAGTTCAGTTCAGTTCGGTTCTCATTTCTTATTCGGTTTAAACCGGTTTAATTTTGGATGAACCGAAATATTTTTGGTTCAGTTAGGTTTTATCCAAAACCAAACCAAACCGAACCGTGCCCATCTCTAGTTGTTTCTGTGGACGTTGATTTACTTAATCATTCTTCCGACGATTAAGGAGAGCCGTAAACGTTGGAAAAGCTGGAGGTTGTTGCTTGTGGGGGATGAAGATGGGTGTGGTCCATATAATATTATCATGCACGTGGAAAATATAGATAATGATCATATGATCTCAGCAACCGAATGAAGACATTTTTTATAATTAATTAAAGTTTATCGTTCACTTTTTCTATACTTTATTTTAATTGATTATTTATAAAATCAATTTACGAAACACATTTTGACTTATCCTATAATTTGATTATTCCTTAAATTAAGTTAAAAGTGGATTATTTCATAAACAAAACAATCTCAAATATATATTAAATCATATACACACAAGTCACTAAGAGTTTTTGGTTTTTTTCAATAAGAGAAGAAGATGAGTGCTGGTCTTCATCGACTTTATTTTCATTTGTATTTTATCTGTAACTTGTCTTACAAATTTTTTATTTACAAAAAACTGATACCTAACGACCGATGTATTTACAGACACTTGCTTCGAGAGCTTAACCGCAACAAGTATAGTCAGAAAAATAATTCCTACGCAGGATATGAGTCTTTCTGCACTTAGCCATTTTAATAGGTAAAATTAAAACTCAACTCCAAAAAAAAAATGAAAGGGAAAAACCTAATCACTTTGCTAAGAGTAATTTTGTAATGTGAAATCTAACATTGGTTGCATTGACCCAAATTGCAAATTAAATATAAGAACAGAAGGGAACATAGTAATTGCAGTTCATACCATCAATATATTGTTGGTTTCACACTTTCACATATCTTACGTTATGGTTGGGTTCACATTAGCTTTAGACTTCAAATCATTGCAATTGTCTCATCTATCTTTGAAATGCTTCTTCGAGTGTAGAATGCATTTATGTTGAAGAATATATAACTGTTTATAGATATATATATATATATATATATATATATATTGAAATAAAAATTAAAGAATCAAGCAACACTAAACTCATGCTCCAATGACCAACCACATATTACCAATTCATATCATTTTAACCAGCAACAGAAACATATAGAAGTTATACATCGAGTATGTTTTACTTATCCAAATTCGTTTAAATTATTATTTTATTTTCAAAGATTTAATTGATCGACTTTGGATTCCAAAAATTTACTATTAGAATTCATTGATGTCATGTTAATTTTAATAGCTTAATTATTTTGTACTAACTTACGGTTGTTGTAAAAAGAAGATGTTTTTTGTGATATGAAATATCAATGTCACAAAATAAAGATCACGTATAATTACTTATATGAGCTATTCTTTTCCTTGGTTGAACAAATTGAACTAATTATTTGAAGACAATATTGGTTTAGTTGACAGAAACATACAAGTTTAAACATCACTTGATTGAAAATTTTGGATTTATTTTGAGAAAACATGATGTAAGCGAATATAAGCCTATAGTGCAGTAGTGCACGTTTTGCTTTATTTCCTTAACAAGAAAAGTGCAATTATACGAAGATGTTACAAATGTAGAAATATCTGCAACCACTCCCATGCCATTTCAATAATCAAATAGATTTCGTTAGATTTGCTTTTTGATAAAGAAAGTGCCCACTGCCCATGTTTGTGTATATACGGTAAGTGGTCGTTTATTTTTTTCACTTAAAACTTAATAGATCTGAATTATAATTATTAAGTTGTTTTGTTTGTTTTTTAAATGGTCAAACAACTTAAAAATACCCAAAAAACAATTTAAAATAAAAAGTAAAAAATCATGACTTTTCACTTAATTGCAAATAACTGAATTGCATTAAATACAATCCAAAATATTTTCTTCCGATACTATCCCCATATATAACATATATCCAATTTCATCATAATTATATATGGTACAGAAATCTTTATTTTAATATATTGCTTATTTTAAATATCTTTAAAAATAAAAAGAACCCTAATCACTTCTCATATTGTTTTTTAATATAAATATTTATTATGATATTAGGGTGATGTATTTATATATTATTTTTTTAGAGTGTTTTGTATGAGTTTTCTTACTGTCCCTTTTATTTTTTATTTAAAAAAAAACATTTTCTTTTCTTAGTAAAAATGAAGTTTATTTGTAATCGAAGAAGAAGATCATGATCATATGTGTTTATATATAATTATTATTTTTGGATCTTTTTTATTTCATATTATATATATAATTGTTTAACATGGGTATAAATGTAAAATTATTTAGTTTCAGACAATTTTACTTTTAAAAAACAAACGTGTTGACAATACATTCAGATGTGTGGAAAAAAAAAAAACATGTCATTTACGTCAAATTTCAGTCCCTATTCAGTCTTCAGAAAAATTCAAGACTATTCAGTATTCAGATAAAAAAACAAACGACCCCTAAATAAAAAGTACCGTGCGCTCATCCTCATTGTATCTCTCCCTCAGTCGGGCCCTCTCTTGTCTCCCCTTCCTATGGAATCAAAGTTTTCACTCATCAATTTGAAAATAAATAAATAAAATCTTCATCTCTTATTGAGCAACAATCACAGTTGACCCGTTTGCCAACAATCGCCGCCGGCCTAGAAAGTTTTATTGGTCACCGACCACCAAACCCAGGCAATCAACGCCTAATCTGCTCGTCAAAAATCATGAACGAAACCTGTGAAGAAATCGGCTTTGTAGTCTCGATTCGTCACAAACCACCATGGTGTTCGTCGGAGTCTGCCTTACCTGATCAACAACTCCTAGACACCGATCTAGTCGTGACGACGATATGACACATTGTATGCATGCTGATGCATCTTTGATGGAGACCTAGAACGATTCATCTCTCTATTATATATGAAACTGTACATCTCATCAAGGGATCTGAGATGGAGCAGAACTCCGATTAGATGGAGATGGAGAAATCCTGATCACGGAGAGGCTCCTAGATCTGGGAGGAGGCATCGCACCAGTTTAGCCATCGTTGCCGGTGTCACGGGGGTGACAGAGGAGGTTGAAGATGAATGTTTGGTTATGGTTGATTTGTAGTTTTGTTTTTATAGTTATTATTTGGGTAGATTTATAGTTATAGAAACACTTGGGGTTCCTTTGGGTTTTAATTAGTTTAATGTGTAAAAGGACGGTTTTGTCCCTAGATCATCCCTAGACCATTAAATTGATAGTTAGTCAAACCGTTAGTCAACCTTTTTCAGGGGAGGTTTGTGCAATTAAAGGAAAAGTTGAATATGAGTGCAATATTATCTAAACTTATGGGTGTTTGTGCAATTAACCCTAAGAAATACTATCAGTTTGAATACGCATTTTTTACCGTCAAGACAGTTGAGTTGTGGTTGAAGGTTTGTTAACAAGTGAATATTATCATTAATTTATCATCAAAATCTTATTTCTTACATTTTATTCTCAAATGTATTTTTTTTTATGGGTTGTTCGCTGCAATCTTTGCATATAAGAAAGACAATTGATTTGACATCCATATGTTATTTTAACTTTTTTTAAAGAAAATAAAAATTAACTCTATGTTATTTTTAGAATTTGATTTGATATTTTAAACGGTGTATATAAAGAAAATTTATATATAAAATCCAAAAACTACTCAATCTGAACATTTTTTTTTTGATTGACGATGCTACCAAGCTGTGGCTTGAACTTGGATGGTAAGAATCACATGAGCTCATGTCATCTTACCACCAAGTCCAACAGGAAATTCAAAAGCAGAGAATTGCATTCAAGTGACGTCGAAAACAATAATAAATTTCTGGAAGAGCCATGAAACACGAAATTTGAAGAGACAAAAAGTAAACGACAAAGCGATATATGAATATATGATGATCAGGAATCAGGTCGTGAACTGGTGCTAATAGCAGCAGCTAGCAGGACACTGCACTGCAAGTCAGCAACTATATGATGAGAAACTGAGCCATTTGTTTAAAAGATCCATTATATCTCTTATTCTTTATTAGATTTCCTACATAATTACAGCTCGGGTCATATTTTGCTAAGATCAATAGAAACACTAATTCAGGCTAAAAATGGAAAACACCTTAATTATAGAGCTACAAAGGGCTAATTCCTCTAAAATTAATTAATGCAATATATATTATTCCGGTCGCTCTCTTCTGGAATCGAAAAATGAGGGAAGTGAATTGAGATCCGAAGCAGAATGATCATGAATATCAGCAGTCCAGAAGTTATCTTGCAACATTTCCTCAGTGAAGACTAGAGGTTGTTGGTGACGATGATCAGAATTAGAAGCCGATAGATCCGAAAAATCGGAATTCAGAAGATCCAAGAAGCCTAAATCATCCAGGTTTATTAAGTCTACCATGAAATCCGATGAATTATTATCACTGTTGCTGTAGGCATGATCAGATTCGATTATTTTGTTGTTATTATGATCATCCATTGTTACTACCGTTGCTGCATCTGGGTTGGTTTTGAAATGTTGAATCTTGTGGTGTGATTGTGAATCTTGATTTATGAAAACCTTGGAGCTACACTTAATTGCCTTGGTCTTGAACACACGATGATGATTGTTAGGAGACGAATTAGCAGAGATATTGGTGGTGTGTTGATTATGTTGAACTCTTTTGACTAAGTTGGTGTTCCAATAGTTTTTTATTTCATTGTCTGTTCGGCCAGGAAGCCTCCCAGCTATTAAACTCCATCTGCAAAACGTACATGAACATGAATCGGATTGTCAAATTTACAGAGCCATATCAGAATCGGAATCAGAGAAATCAGACCTGTTTCCAAGGAGCTTGTGGAGCCTGATGATGAGCTCTTCTTCATCTGGAGATATATTTCCTCTTTTAATGTCTGGTCTCAGATAGTTCAACCACCGAAGCCTACAACTCTTGCCACTTCTCATCAAACCTGTACTCAAACAACCATTTTTTTATTTTTTTTATCTCTCATGGAATTAGAAAATATTAATTTATAACCCAGAAAAGAAAAGAAAAAAGAAGTGAAACCAGCTTTTTTGGAGATGTTTCCCCATCTGCCTTCACCATGAAGTATAATGTAGTCTCTGAGAATATGGTCTTCTCGAGCAGTCCAAGCTCCTTTGTTCAAACCTTCCTTGGAACAGCAAGGACTTCTTCCCATTGCCAACTCTTTCTCTCTCTCTGCAATGTTTTACAGATGGAGTGGAGGAGTTTGTTTGATATTTTGCTTGTTGATGTCTCCGTACTAGTGTAGGAGAGTGATACTTATATATAACTGGACTATTAACATTTCTGACGGAATGAGGTTGGTACGGTGGTAAAACCTCTTACACCTTCACTATGAGGTTGTGGGTTCGAGTCATTCCCTCTCTAAAATAACCTCGAATTTATGTATGGTGTAATACTTCAAGAAAATTATTAATATTTCTCGGTAGTGTGTGTGGTAGCAAAAAAGAGCCCTTAGGCCCAACGCTTAAGCACATAATCGATATTACTCTGGGTTTGGATTAGATCCACCTGATCTGGGTCGATCAAAAATCCCTTGTACTTAGCAGAGCTTGAGTTTGACTCATCACTCTACAACTGCCATCTGATAACAGAAGCAGAGTATGAACGAGTCATTAAAAATACCTATAAATAAGACAACTCTCTCACTGGAGAGGGATTCCGATCTTTCTAAGAACTGAAAGCTATTCTGCGTGCCAAAACTTTGTCAACATTAGAACTCGGGCCATCAGAATCTCATGGTTTTTTACATCCTTCACGTTCAATTCACCAGTTGCATCCCTGGAATCCTCGCATTAACCAATACAACACTCAGTCCAAGCAAAATAAGGCTAAATTATGGGATCAACCAATTATTTTTCGTATTTCTTTTCTTTCGCAGGTTTTCGGAGCAGTCGACAAGTCTCAATCAATAAAGGCTCTATCTATAAGTTGCAAGAGCCTATTTTACAACAATAGTAGATCGACCTTCTACAGTTTGGCATCCACCGTGGGGCACCATGCTACTTTTTCACGAGCCAATCGAATCAAGACAACGGCTCTTTCAAGATGCCAAAAGAAGGAAATCCACTAGCTGTCGAAGAGCTGATTGCCGCGCTGACTTCTCAAACGACCACAAACGCTGAGAAGCTGCGAGAGCTAGAAGCCAAAAAAGTTACAGTACGAACCCGTACTGCAGAATTACGAGCCATAATCGAGGGCATGCCTAATGTCATGCCATCAGCACCCTTAATCCAAGCGGTCGACACCACACAGAACGTTGACAGAACATCTCATGTAGGACCAGAGGTAAATTCCCAAACACCAGAACAAATCAGTGCTAGCGAAGTAGCGAATCCTGAGGTTACAACCCAGACAGTTCAAGCCGAAGCAGATCCGGTTGTCTTGTCGACCCCTCAAGGAACCCCCCGAAAGCAAAACCATAATAGTGATCCACAACTGAAAAACGCTTTTAGGACCGTCGTGTCCATCCATTCGAACCCAGAATTGGTAAAACCCAATCCAACCTTACCTGTTTTCACTAACCATGAACTCTTTCGCAGGTTCACAGAAATTGAGGCACTCATCCAAAAGGTTCCAGGATTCCCAACTCCTATCAATAAGAGTACGGCAAACAGTTTCGCGGACTCTCCGTTTGTCGATGCAATCACCTTAGTCGAGATTCCCGGGATATTTATTTTTCCAAATATGAAGCAGTTTGAGGGCATGACAAACCTAGATGACCTTGTCACGCAATGCAAACAACTCACGTTCACTGCAGAGATCCTATGCGATCTTAGAGAAACATGCATGTGCAAAGCGTTCGGATCCAACCTCAGCGGTCCCGCTCTACAATGGTATACCAATATACCCAATAATTCAATAACCTCTTTTGCACAGCTTACAGATACATTCGTAGAGCAATTCGCGAATAGTCAAAAGCTAAAGAAACAGTCAGACGACCTCTATACCATATCCCAGAGATATGGCGAAAACCTAAGGAGCTTTGTTAGACACTTCAACAGGGAGAAAATGCAGATCCCACACTTTAACCAGGTGACCGCCATTTTTGCTTTCGGGAAGGGCTTAGGTTCGACTCCAACCTCTACAAAGAGCTCACCAACAAGACGATGGAAGATGTGCTGGCAAAAGCATGGGCTCATATCAAATGGAGAAGGATGAAGCGAACAACGTTGTACAAGCAAACAACTATGGCAATAGATGAAATGATCGTGTCAATCTAAGATAAACTGACAAGCGAGTTGAACCCTACCCAATAAGGAATCGACGCGACAATCAATCCCGCTACAACGGATCAGACAACAGGTAGTCATCAGACAAAATCAGCTCAAGACAATTCGATCACGCATACATGTCCCAGAGTAACACCTAAACATTAAACCCGTAGATCTTGTAGCGATCATGAAAGAAATGGGAAACACCTTCAAGTGGCCAAAGAAGATGAACGCTCCCCCAGAACATCGAAACACTAGGTTTCGATACGAGTTCCATGGAGATTACGGCCATCGAAAAGAGGACTGAATCGCACTCAAATTAGAGGTAGTCGAACTCTTGAAGCGAAGTCATTTGCTAGAATTTACAACTAACAAAGAAAAAGAGACAGCAAACCAGTCGAGATGAAACTCCACCAGAGCCACCCCGGCACGATCGAGTTATTGATTTTATTGCATGTGGATTAGAAGTAAGCGGCGTGACGTATTCAACCGTAAGGAGACACACGCGACAAATGTCGAACCCTGAAGTCCAACCCAGGAGAGAACATAAGTCAAGAGTCGACGAGACTATCAATTTCAAGGCCCTCGATAAATCAGATTTGTTCACTCCTCATAACGACGCCCTTGTTATTTCATTATATATGGCTAATTGTTTAACCAAACGATTTTTAATTGACAATGGCAGTTCAAAAAATATTCTATTTTACAGTGCTCTCAGGGAGATGCAGGTCGAGAAGTCCAAGATCAGTCCTCGCTCGACAGTACTGATCGGGTTCATCGGTGAGTAGAAAATCACCCTGGGCGAGATCGCACTACCAGTGTATGGAGAAGGACTAAACCTCTACATTAACTTTCTAGTACTCGACAGTCCCTCATAATACAATGTTATCTTTGGCCGACCCTGGATACAAGAAATGAAAGTTGTCCCATCGACTTTCCACCATCTGATTAGATTTTCCACTAAGTGGGGAGTTTAAGAGATCAAGGGTATGCAAAGAGCAGCAAGAGAATGCTGCCAAAATGCCATGAAGAAGAAGAATGAGCTAATGTAGCAATTACACGAACCTGCGCCCGAACCAACCCTAGACAAGCCAAGAATAGAAGTGCTCGATGAAGTGTCGATCCACCTAGACCATCTGGAGCATAAAGTGCTTATTGGTTTGAGACTACCCAAGGAAATTCGGAAACAGCTAATCGACCTTGTTAACCGCCAAAATGGCCAAAGAATCAAGAAAGTACTTTTTCTGATCCACCACACCTGAACATGGGATCATGCCAGAGATCCTTGGTCCAATCTCGAGCCCTCATCCCGGTACCAGAACAACCGGGCCCAGCACGACCCCTCTCTACCCTCCAATATCAGTCCCCGAACAAGTACCCAAATTCTCGATGACACTGGGGGTAATTGGGGTACCGCAACGACCCGGTTCATCCGATTAGCCAGGAAGAGTGGAAAAGAGCACCCCAAAAACCGTCATAAAAAAATCAAAACAACCTAAGTGCAGAAGAATGATCTAGAGTCGCCATCTATGTCAAAAGAGGACCCGTGAAGGGCTTATGCAAGCCCTAACAGAAAGACCGACTCAACCAGAGAAGGAACCCCTACAGATGGCAGGAGGTATATGGGCATTAATTATGCCCAGATTGATAAGGAAAAGGAAAGACAATGAATCAACGGCCCCGGTCGTGCCACATCAATTAGGATCAGCGGTTAGATAGATGTCCATCTCAGCCCTACCAGAGGTCAACTCCAACCATCACCAAAATGGAACCTGAGTTCCAGCATGCAAAAGGGATACTAAAAGCACCTAGGCAGAAAGAGGAAAGGATAGGAAGAAGCGCCTAACAATGGCAGCGCGACAGACGTTGACACTGTCTCCCTGAAAGCTCAACCCCTTAGGACCATATTCCTACGTGTTCACCCAGGAGATACGTGCCAGATAAAATGCCACAGCTCAGCCTGACCGACCGCAACCTGAGGAACCACGAGTACCACAGCCATCCCAGCCAGCCTCAGCAGCACCAGCCTCGACCTCCAGCCTAACCGCCTAGGATTTATTCGTGCTCCAAGTGGCGGCCTTTATAGAGGGAATCCGCTGGAACATGTTTGGACCTCCCACTCATGTCATTCTTCCTACTCCTCATGCCTAAAAGATCGAACCCAGCACGAGAGTCCCCATGTTCGACAAGCTCTGTCCCGTGCGGCTCCCAGCCCAGAGACCAGCCACTTTAAAACCACACCGGATCAGATCTACAGTTAAGGTTTCCCAAAAAGAAGCATCCTAAAGCCAACCCGCTGTAACAGATAGGTCCGGGACCGTAAGTTGAACTGAAGCCGAACGATCCAAACCACGAGGGAAGTAAAGGAGAGAGACGCGACGAGAACAGAGGGCAACCTCGGCATAAAGAATCGCCGGGGAAGAAGCAAGCCCAGAGGCTTAATCTAGGAAAAATGACTCGAAGTGCCTAAAGTACTGGGTCTAAGATTACCTTCCGACAACAACAAATTCCAACTTCTTTCTTTTTCTAGTATCGCCATAACCTTTTGAGAACGCTCGACAACATCTGGACACTCTATCTTACTCTTTCCATTCACTCTATCTACAAAGACAAACATGATTGTTAATGCTAAAACAAAACAAAAAATAAGAAAATCGACACTAGAAATCAACACTCACCAGGTCGACTCCACAAACGGGGATAACAATATCTTTCATTTCCCCAAGGGTCGTCTACTAAAGGTCTATTTGCAACAACAAAAAGGTGTCTTTCCACTTTCTATCATTAGTAGTACGGTTAGAGATAGTGTGAGTTATGTCCGGCCTCAAGCAGATCGTAAAATGACATTTCTCATAAACGTCATGCTTCAAGTAGTAGGTATGTAGAGGTGAAGCTAGTTTAATTCCTTTTTCTCATGAAGGACGGTTAGACTTAGAATGATTCTCCAACTATTAGGCAACAGCTGACTAGGGCAATATCAAAGTAGACTAAGAGACTAAGAGCCTACGAGCTAGCAAAGGAACATGGAATTGAAACCCTTGTCGAAAGACATATTCGTAGAAATACATCCAGCCAAGAATATCCCAATCTGTTCACTCGTATTGTTTCGGAGCATGTAACTCGACGGATTTAGGAATAGCGTACACTATCCTCAAATGATCCATGTTCTTATCAGTAAGCACGCTCTCCGGCACCAAGTATGCCTAATGGTCTACCTGAATAGGATAGACCCTCAACTTCTACATGCTCTGGAAAATCACTAAAGTGCATGACAATCTGCGTTGCCCCAACCTTAACTAAACCTAACCTATCTGGGTCTACAACAATTAACCTTAGCAGTGTAGCTAATGTAACTCGTCGCCCGAGAACCCCAGAGTCGGACCTAGCTTCCTCTATAACCTTGTCTTCCGAATTGCTGGAGGTTTAGGAAAAATTTGATTCGAGCTCAGGATCTGAATTTGCTCTCTCGCTCGACATAATGTTTTCAAAAGCTAACATGCAAATAAACACAAAAATCAAGTAAGGAACTAAGAACCCCAAATCAAATCCTAAAGATTTCTACAAGTCTAGGTTAATTCAACAAAACCTTAGTAAATCTAAATCGAACGACCCTCAATCTAGGGTTCTACAAGGACCTGACAGGGTTTTTAACTTACTAAATCTCGTAAATTATCGCCTAAATGGAATGAGATGAGAGAGTTAAATCGACTTTCAATATTGAACACGAAGAACAATAAAAAACCATGCAGTTTTTCTGGGTAAATCTCTAAATTTACTTCGCTAGTTTCTTATGACCAGGTGAAAGTAAGTCTTGTGAAAGCAAAAAATAAAAACGAAAGAAAAGTTCTTACCTTGAAAAGATTATGAGATGAACTTGTTTGATCGACTGTTGGAAAAAAAGAACTAGTTTAAAGGAGAATTTGCATAGAGAAGTGTTTCTGCTTCTTCACTTTGAAACTAAGAAAATGAGTGAGGATGGAGAAGTGAAAAAGCTTGGTCAATAACCTTGTATTTTAACCATAGTCGCCACGTGTCACAACAGCTACGGTTATCCATTAAATAGGCTAACAGCCAGGTTAGTTTGAAATTCAACCTGTTAAGAGAAGTGCACAGAAAACTAAATGTCACATCAGCCATAGGGAATTAAACCACTTTAGTCCCATCAATTGACGTTTCCATTCCCCTAAGTATGTGAGCGCTCGACATTGATCGTTGCAACACCAAGACTCGTTGAACAGAGTTTTAGCATATGACTTGTTATATCCGACCAAGCTTTGACCTATGCTCGACATATTGACAAACCAATGTTCGACTCGACAAAATAACACTCTCTAACTTGGAAACTCATTCCTTAGAGAGTGGGGGAGAAACTTTGGTAGCCAAAAATTGCTCTTAGGCCCAACGCTTAAGCCCATATTCGATATTACACTAAGCCCGAGTTAGGATCCACCTGAAATGGGTCGACCCGAAAACCCCTTGTACATATCAAAGCTTTAGTTTGACTCGGTCACTCTACAACTGTCATATGATAACAGAAACATAGTTTGAACAAGTTATGGATTCTTTATCCCATGAAATTTGGTCAGGATCTCAAGGATTGGATCATCTACGAAACCACTAACCAACTGATTCGAAAACACCTATTAATACAACAACTCTTTCACTGGAGAGAGATTCCGATCTTTTAAGAACTGAAAGCTATCATGTGTGCCGAAACGCTGTCAAAATTAGAACTCATGCCACCTGAATCTCTTGATTTTTACATCTTTCATGTTCAATTCACCAGTTGCATCCCTCGAATCCTCGCATTAACTAATACCACGCTTAGCCCAAGCAAAATAAGGCTAAATTCAGGGATGAACCAATTATTTTTCATATTTCTTTTCTTTTGCAGGTTTTCGGAGCAGTCGACAAGTCTCGATCAACAAAGGCCCTATCTGCAAGTTGCAAGAGCCCAGTTTACAACAATTCTAGATCGACCATCTACAGGTGTACTACCATATCTGATGTGTTTTGCTTATATGATCATAAGCAAAACACACTGCAGTTAAATGACACAAAATTGTTTATATAAAGAGGTGTTTTATTAAGAAAAATATTAATATGCTTTTAGAACACGTATTAACGATTCAAAAAGTGGCACATCACCTCTTAGCAGATATGGTAGTACATTTCCCTTCCATAGTAGTGGTGAGGGGTTCGAATGCCACTATGCGTAATTTACAAGCATATGTAGGGAATTTTCTCCCGGTATGAGGGAATTTTCTCCCGGTATGTGGGAGAAGTTATTTGGACCGTACATGTACTAATTATCTTACATTGGCAGGTCCCGACAGTTCTATCGTAATAGTTGTAACTTTTAATACTTAATAAAGAAAAGACGATTCAAAAAGTGAATATAACATTAAATGTATTAATATATTGAAAATAAATATAAAATTTTAGGTTATTAACATTTACTCTAAAAACACAAATTAACATTACACATATATATTATTGTCACTCGCGGATCAATGTATACATATATATATATATATATATATCGAATCAAATGTAACATCCATATAATATGGTATTGACAGTGATATATTATGAGTGGGATAGAAGCTGCCATGCATTAGACACATGATGTATTTTATCTTGAGTCTTGACATTACAAAATCTGATCCGAAGATGAATACTACAACAGGATCCACTGTTACGTGAAATCATGAATAAAATATACAATTGTCACTTCATATAATATTGGAATATATATATATATATATATATATATATGAAATCTTTTTGCTGGTTGCATCATGCATGTGATAATGGGACCATTATTATTTCTTTATGCAATCAGCAACCGGACCACAGTTTTCTATCGAATTAAATGGACTGTTCTGTGCTTGCTATCAATCTGGCTGTACCCCAAGTCCCCAAAGGCCCTACCTGATTGATGCACCAAAACATTGCAAACTTTTTGTCAATATAAAATTTCATATATAATTTAATTTTGCAATTTCTTTAATGGCATCGAAACAATCTCAATTTTCCCATATATAACTTGTAATCTTCTCTTTATTTATTTTTTTAAGTATTATATTATTATATAAACTGACGGTTTTTCTTAAGAGGGAAGGACTCGAATCCGTAACCTCATGATGTAAGTGTGAGTGGTTTTAGCACCGGACCAACCTAGCCTGATCTCGTATCTTCTCTTTAACTTGGAAGGATAGTTATCGTATGATAATTATTCTTTAATTTCTGTCATTCTATGTAGCTTTTGGGTTGTTAATATGGACATGTTTTGTGTGCGTAATATAATTGGTGATTTTTTTTTAATATCTAAATGTTCTCCTGGCAAACTAATTTTCTCGCTGGGCATTGAAAGTTGGTTGAAGGCCGCCTTGGACCAGTCTCTCTTTTCTCTCTGATAGTACTAAATGTTTTCATAACTGTTCGAAAGGTACTGGTTTGTCGGTGTAAACGAGTAGCTGGCATGCATTCTATATATTCAATCGTGTATGTGATGAATAATAATTTCCTGATCAGTCGGCTCTAAAAAAGAAATCTAAGACCATGATTATGTAACGTCACATAATAAACGTGCTGTCATATACAAAACTGTAGTGATTTTCGTACAACCATGTAACATTACGTTATTTAGCCCACTGTACATATTTAAAAGCAGTACGTCTTGATTTTTTTTTTTATAAAAAAAAACGATTTAACTGGAGAAGAATCCATATGATATGAATATATGATAGATAATCAGATATGGCCAACTACGAGTTTGCACCCTGTCTCAATCGACTACATGATCCTCTAATTTTTTTCTTCTATCAAGCAGATTGCGTCATATATATATATATATTCGTTTCTCGATCAAAAAGAAAGTGATCAACAAATACACCAGCTTCCATTCTTCATCAGCTGTGGACCGTGATCGCAGATACCCATCAAATTCAGCATTATATTTTAATTAATCTATTAATTTGTTGACATGGACACACACTTTGTGTCCTTAATTCTCCATCTTAACTACTAGTGTTGGCCTGTAAATGGGCACATATTATATATGGATACATAGTTATTATTATTGCTTGTTATAATCAGTTCAATTTTATGGCTTTGGCTTTTTGGGTAGTGATTTATATGGATGAGCAAAATTGAATGATTAAAACAATAAATTATTATTATTTTATTTATCATTGAAGGGATCGGGGAATTGGAAAATTATAATTAGTGGTTAAAACAAGATGTTAAAAAATTAGTCAAGTACTGGTTCGTAGAAAAGAGCAAGGATATCAATTTCTTAATTTGTACAGACAGGCGGTTTAATGACTAATGAGATGACATTACAAATACATGACCAATTATACAAATGTTGGTTTGTTTTTTTTAATTTTTAAATTTTTAAATTTTTCCTTTATAAAAATAGGACACTTAGGTATGATGAAAGTCATATAGATATGATTTCAACTATTGAAATTACATTAATTTGACGGTACTTGTATGTTTCTTTGTCAACTAGAGACAATGAAAAAGGGAAAAGAAAACATTAACCGAATAATATTCACTGATGTGTGGGATTATATATATTAACTATTTTTAACTTTAAACTCTAATATTTAAATATCTATATATGCTCTAATCAAAGTGGAATATGGGGTTTTGTCACTCTTTTGAATTGATGTTTCACGAGTGTCACCATTTTAATAACTTAAGTTTTAAAGGTACCAAAGTAGATGAACTTTCAAAAATCGACCTCCAATGGGGGTTGAAATCTACCTCCGCCGGAGATCTGTTCGAGCTCCTTGGAGTTCGAAATCAATCTTTAATGGAGATCGAAATCGACCTCCCTCCATTAGAGGTTGATGAAGATGCAGATGAAAAAAAAGATTTGGAAAATTTTATTTTTGTCCATTAAGTCTCAGAAATTTTCGAGACTTTTCATTTAATTTCCGAAACAATTTAGGTATTTTCTAGACTTTTTCAGGTAGTTTCCGAGAATTTTGGTAATTTCCAAAACTTTTGGTAATTTCCGAAACTTTTTGGTAATTTTCAAGACTTTCTAAACAAAAATAAAATTTTATATTATTTTTTTTTTCATCTTCTTCCTTAAAACCTCCATTGGAGGTCGATTTAAATCCATTCGAGGCCCGATGCGACTTCCAATGGAGGTCATTCATCTCCATTGATGGAGGACTTGAAAAAAAAAACAAAATAGTTACTGTAGAGATATTTTTAGAAGGAATCCATTTTAAGTGTTATTTAAACTTAAGTTATTAAAAAAGTGATACTCTTTTTTTAACGGCAAGTTTAATTAAGCAAAGCGGCAAAACCGCAGAAGGAAACAAGCAAAAAACACAAAGCCAAGACTACTGAAGGCCACACTGCCACAACCACCCAGTATAAAAGAGTAACACAAAGAAAACAACACCCAGAAAATGCCCACAACAGACACGCCCTAACACAACGAAAACAAAAACAGAGGACTAAGAAAACAGTCCATTAAAGCCAACCAAAAGGAAATGAAACAAGCCATCATAGAGACCCCACATTCCAAAGACCCACAACCCATTAGATAACTAACTACCAACAACGGAGCTGATGACACAACAGAAAAAGAAAAACAAGCACCAACTTAGCTGATGACACTGCTATGTACTCAGCCAACTCTATATCTTTGCCTTGGACAATGAAACCCAAAGCTTCCCCTATTTCAAAAACCTTGACCAGCTTCCTCTTCCAAGATCCAAGACCCAAGACTTGATTGAAGCCAAAATTCCATTAAAACAATGTGCTATATAATTTTCGAACCCTAATCTAAATATGGAGTCATTGTTACGTTTATTTCACACTTTATTCATGCTTTTAATTATGTTCAAAAGATGAGATAATATTAATCAACCTTTAAATTTAAATATATATATAATATATATATATGATTTAAAATTTAAATTAGAACACTAATACTAGATTGCTCAAATGATGTAACATGTCAATTATTATTATTATTATTTAAGTATTACACTATTACATAAATTCAGAATTGTTTTAGGAAGGGTAGACTCGAATCCACACCTTTTGCTATGAATTATGAAAGGATAATAATAAAAGGTTCAATCTGTATAAATGGTCATACAGGTTCAAGATCGGTTTTCGTTTTCTAAAAAAAATAATAAAAAATACAAAGCTTTAATGCATGGGTTTAAACTTGAGAGAAGACTAATGGGCTGTTTTTTTTTTTTAATATATAAGACTTATTACCTCTTATGAATTAAACTGAGATAAATAGATTATTTATTTTTCTAAATTAAGGGGTTATTTGTTTTTTTGTCTGAAGACTAAACAATCCTGAATTTTTCTAAAAATTAAATAGAGACTGAAATCTGAACTTGAATAACATGTTTTTTTTCCTCACATCCGAATGTATTGTCAACACGTTTGTTTTTTAAACGTAAAATTTTCTGAAACTAGTAATTTTACATTTATACTCATGTTAAACAATTATACATATAATATGGAATAAAAACAATCCAAAAATAATAATTATATATGAACACATATTATCATGATCTTCTTCTTTGATTACAAATCAACTTCATTTTTACTAAGAAAAGAAATGTTTTTTTTTTTCAAAAAGTAAAAGGGACAACACGAAAACTCACACAAAACACTCTAAAAAATAATATATAAATACATCACCTTAATATCATAATAAAATATTGATATTAAACACCAATATGAAAAGTGATTACGGTTCTTTTTTTATTTTTAAAGCTATATAAAATAAGAAAATATATTAAAATAAAGATTTCTTTACCATATATAATTATGAAGAAATTGAAAATATGTTATATGTGGGGATAGTATCGGAAGAGAAGATTTTGGATTGCATTTAATGCAATTCAGTGATTTGCAATTAAGTGAAAAGTCATGATTTATTATTTTTTATTTTAAGTTGTTTTTTGGTATTTTTATGTTGTTTGACCACTTTGAAAAAAACAAACAAAACAACTTAATAATTATGATTTAGACTCATTAAGTTTTAAGTGGAAAAAACAAATGACCCCTAAATCTTAATTTAAGAGGTATATGTCATATATAAAAAATTAAAATTTTTGATTTTTCACGTATTTATTTAAGCTGTTTTTCATTAAGTGAAAACAGAAAAAATTTCACTTTTTATAAAAAGTGGTTTTAGGAGCTCATTAAGTGGTTTTATAACTTAAAAAATCAAACGAAACAATTTAATAACACACATTAAATGCCATTAAGTGTTAAGTGAAAAAATCAAACAAGCCCTAAGACTTATTACCTCTTATGACTTAAATTGAGATAAATAGATTTATTTGTTTTTCTAAATTAAATCTTAATTTAAGAGGTATATGTATTATATAAAAAATTAAAAATTTTGATTTTTCACTTATTTATTAACCAATAATTAGATGAGATGAGATTGGTCTGGTGGTAAACCCCTGACAGTTACACAACAAGGTCGTGGGTTCGAGTCATTCCCCTTCCCGAAAAAACCCCGAATTTATATAATATATTTTTTAAAAAAAAGTCATAATTAACACCTTGATATCTAGTTACTTCAAAAATTAACCTCATATAATTACCAAAAATACCTCTAAACAAAAAAAATCCTTGTTTTCCTAAACAACTCAAACTCTAACCCTAAAATTCCTAATTTTATTAAACCCTAACCCTAACCCTAACCCTAACTAAAACCTACCCCTAAATTGACCTAGGTGGAGAAAGAGGCGGTGGCGCTGCCTCCCTGAGATTTGACCGGCCAGCCTCCTCGAAACTCGGCGATAGAGGCCGACAGCCTCCATCACTACTCTTTGAGGAGGTCAATGCGTCCTCCTTTTGAATCTTGATGTAATACGTGCCACTACATTATTTTTTGCCTTTTTAAAAAAATAAAATAAAATATTTTATTTTATTTTAAATAAAATATTTAAATTAATAAATAATTGCATATAAAACCAAATACTTTTTATATAAAAATAAATATTTGCTAAAAAAATAAAAATACATTAAAGAATAAAAATAAAGTGTCCTGAAATTTAAATGATTTGTTAAAATGAGTCTAGAATAGTAAAACCTAAAGCATTTTATATTTAAGTGGAATAATCTCAAATAAAGAAAAACAATCAAATGAGAATGTTTTAAATATTAAATGGTATCATTTTACTTAATTAAAAAAAGGTGTTTTAATATTTAAAAAAAGGAAAAAACAAATAAACAAACAATGACGACATTAGCAAAAACCACTCACCGCCTAACTGTGATGAGCCATTGAAATAAGGAAGCTCAACTACCGGTTGCAACTCAATCCCGGCATCTTTGGAAGGAAAGTCCTAAACAAAGGCCATTCAACTACTACAATACGGTTATACTCTCTAACCTTAACCCTAACCCTCATATTCTCTCATGATGATCCCCCTACTTAATGATTGATATGTTTGGTCTGGATTCTGGAACAATACATGTGATATGTTTGTTATTTATTATTATTTATTTATTTCTATAAATTATTATGAACTATGTGATGTTGTCCATGCCAAGCATTCTACGTACCTCATGCATGATAACATTCTGTCCAATCGTTCAATATATGGTGAAGTGTGAACCCTAGCTCGTTCGTTCATACGATGCATGTAACCTTTAATTCATATTGAGATACGATAGGAATTGGAAAACGTACGGTATCTTAGTTACCATAGAAATGAAGATATACTAATAATAATAATAATAATAATAATAATAATAATAATAATAAGGCAGAATTTTACATAAGTACTACCTTTTTGGTGATTTGTCGTCTTTATAAATATCGTTTCAAATTCATCACCTTAGTTCTTACTTTTTCTAAAACTCATCACTTTAGTCCATTTGACTAAATATGTTAAAGTCAACTATTTTAAAACCTGTGAAAGTACACTTTTACCCTTATTACTATTTAATTTAGCTAAAATGATTATCTTAGATTTAAATTAAAATGAAAAAAAAATAAAAATCTCAATAATAAAATCTTAAATAAATATATTACAAAAAATAGCTTAAATAAATAATTAAAAAATCCATTAATTTTTTCTTATTTTGTATTTTTTTTCGTAATGGATTTTTATTTAACTAAAATGATTATCTTAGCTTTAAATTAAAATAAAAAAACATCAAATTCTCAATAATAAAATCTTAAATAAATAGATTACAAAAACAAATTATGAAAAAAAAAATCATTTAAAGTTAAGATAATCATTTTAGCTAAATAAATATCTATTATTATAAAAATACAAAAAAAAATTAATAGATTTTATTATTATTATTTATTTAAGAGTTTTTTGTAATATATTTATTTAAGATCTATTGTTGAGAATTTTATTATTTTATTATTTTAATTTAAAGCTATATAATCATTTTAGCTAAATTAAATAGTAATAAGGTAAAAATATACTTTCACAAGTTTTAAAATAGTTGACTTTCTTATATTTTATTAAATAGATTAAACTGATAAATTTAAAAAAAAAACTAAAGTGATGAATATAAAAAGATATTTATAAAATAACAAACCATTAAAAAGATAGAATTTAAATAAAATCCTACCTAATGATACTAATAATAACAAGGGATACTATTATTTTTTTCGATAACTTTTGAGGTATTAATCATTTTGGTTTCTCTTTTTTAGGGTATCGGCCATTTTTCATCTTCCGTTCACGCGGTGGAAGATGACTTTTAATTAATACAAGTACACGAGTGATTTAAACCAACAACACTTGTCGCTGGTTGGGGGATACAATTGTCCCCATCACCCAACTTCCAGTCTTCCATTAACATGTGAAAAGCATGCATGGGCTATTTCAATTTGTATGACTGAATTTAAAAATAAATAAATAAACAATATAGCTAGCTTTTTCTGATTATATTACGGTAGAACCCCTCTAAATTAATATTTTTGGGATCAATCATTGAGTATTAATTTAGATAAGTTATTTATTTGAAGGGTTTTACTTATAAAGTATTATTTTTATCTTTAAAAACTTGTGGAATTCAGTTTTCTTGTTTAAGGAATATTCCTTTTTAAGATTCTTTGTTTAGTCGGTTTTCTTCTTCAAATAAAGTTTCTTTTTTTATGATTCCTAATCATAATGGCATTACCCATGGCGAATTGAAAGGTTCGCTTCTCCTTGACAATTGCACTGCCCATGTACCACTTACAGAGCTACCTAATCACATCCAACCCAGGAACACCACATTGAATTATCTGCCACCAAATTTGAAAAAGAGATGTGTTACACTCTAAATGAAAATGTTATCATCAATGATATCACAAGGTAGAATAATAATGATGTGGTTGAGATAGATGACGACGAGGACGATAGTCATAAGGTATCTAAAATCTCTGCAAGTAAGGCTGTTGAAATGTTAAATTTAATTGAAACGTTAAATTTAATTGAAACATTTTGGCTATAACAAGAATGTGATGACAATATCTTCTCCAGGACAATTCAAAAGATTAAAGATGATGTCATAAATATCAACCATGGTGGCGCTTAGAGCAAACTAGCATATTGAAATACTTTTCTAGTTCTTGAATAATATGTAATATATTTTGTAATATTATTTAATTATTAATTTATACGATAATCGGAATCGAAATTTTATATTATGTTTTAAAAAGAAATTATTAATTATAACGATAGAGGAGTTTATTAATTTTTTACACTGACCCGAATCGAGACCGATATTTTTTAATAATTTAGAGAGAATATTAATTTATAAGAGATTAATTTATACGGTATTAGTATTCGACATTTAAAATGGTCCCATATTATTTGTTTTTAAACAAGTTAAAGATACTTATAAAAATAAAAAAAATAAAAAAAAGGGCCCAATTTCATTTACTTTTATTCGGATCCTTTTTTTTCTAGCCTTCTAGGGTTTCAATTCAGCATCCGGCATCAAGCCATCAATCATCATTAATTCATTTATTTCTTTTTCTTGCTGCATTTCTCTTTCTCTCTCTCTCTCTCTCTCTCTCTAAGATCGACAAATGGAGCAGCCGTAGCCCGTAGGCCCTCTCCCTCTCTCTCTCTTTCTAACCTTTTATTCGGTCCTTTTTTTTTACTATTGATCCATGTCTCTCTTATGCAATGAAATTAAACATCCTATCATTATCTTATATTCAAGTATTCAACACTTGTAGCGATATTGAGTAATGGTCTTAGAGTATATATTCAAATCTAATTCAATTATAGACTTTTGTCTTTTGATGAACAAATTACTCATAATATTAAGAGTCGATTGAAAACAATAAACTTGTAACTTAAATAAAAAAATCCAAACATATACACATGGTCAAATTCATTTTCATAAAGCACTAATATGACCATTAATGAGAATAATAAGGTGATCGGTGCTGGTGTGATTATTCGTAATTTTAGAGGACAGGTATATGCTTCTTCTATTTAGAGATTCTTAGCTTGTTTTTCGACTCCGATGACTGAGGCTACGGCAATTCTAAGGGGTTTGCGCTTTGCGATTGACTCAGGTTTACTCCCTGCAATGTTGGAGAGCGATGCTGCATGGGTGGTGGATTTTATCAATTCTAATTATTCTGCTAATGCTAATATTGGTAGTGTTATTTGTGACATTATCTCCTTGTGTAGACAGTTTAATGTTTCCATTTCTTTTATTCCTAGAACTGCTAATAAGCAGAGCCGGTTCTAACTTTTCAGAGGTCTCTGGGCAAAACCTAAAAAATGGGCCTCTTGTGAGTGACTAAGCATACACGGTACACAACACATGACTAAAAAGAAAATTCGAAATCAATTCAAAAAAAAAAAACTTTAATTACCTGGGTGGGGATATTGATCCAAGATAATTTGGGCCATGTGTTTATTATTATTATTTTTAATGTTTGGGCTTTTTAAAAAATTATTTGAGCTCCTTTTATTTAAACAAAAATCATTCAATTCAACATTAAAACAAAAAAAAAACAAAAAATGGGCCCTTTTTGGGCAATTTTTTCTTGGGCCCTGGGCGGGCCCCCCTCTAGGGCTGGCTCTGCTAATTAAGCAGCTCATTCTTTGTCTAAAATGGTTGTTAACCGTTGAGGATTTTTTTTGGATGGAATCGTTTCCTCCTTGCATTAGCTCTGTAATCTTGGAAGAATGTCTTCCTTAGTTTTTCTAATGAAATTCTTCTTCCAAAAAAAAAAAGCACTAGTATGGAGATTCTTGAATCAATGAGAAAAAATAAGGTCAACAATTTGGAATATACTAGTTTGATACGTATTATGAATTTTGTATTTTTTATTTGAAGTTTTCAAATTACATAAATTGAGGGTTTTTTGGGGAGAGAGGAAGACTCGAACCCGCAACCTTGTGGTGCAGGTGTGAAAGATTTTACTACCCGACCAACCTCATTTCATCATGAATTTTGTATTTTCATAGTATAAAACCCGATTTATAACAGTTTAAGTATATTTTTAAAGTAACAAAACATAAAGCAATTTTCGATATTGGTAACGCGTAAATTATAAACTATGAAAAAACATATTATATACATTTATGCGGAATTGAACAAAGGGGTCCATTTTAAATTTTTTGCATCGGGCCTCCAAAAACTCATAACCAGCTCTAAAAATAATAATAATAATAATAATAATGGATATTATTTTTTTTTTTGCTAACTTTTGAGGTATTATAATTTTGATTCCTTTTTTTTTTTTAGTATTGGCCATTTTTCACCGAAGATGACCTTTGATTAATACAACACGAGTCATTTACACAAACAACACTTGTCACTGTTTGGGGGATACAATTGTCCCCATCGCCCAACTTCCAGTCTTCCATTAACATGTGTAAAGCATGCATGGGCTTATAGGTGTACACGGTTCTAGTTCGGGCCAGTTTCGGTTCCGTGGACAGTTCGAACCGAAACCGAACCGAAAAATTTAGGTTTTGGTTCGGTTTTTAACCGCCGGTTTGACGGTTTTAGACGGTTTTAGGCGGTTTTGGACGGTTTTTTTTATGAAAACCGGCGGTTAAACTGCCGGTTTTGGGCGGTTTTTCCAAAGGCTAAACCGAAACCGAACCGGCTTCAACCGGTTTTGTAACCGCCGATTTCGGTTTCGGTTTCGGTTTTCCAATTTCTGTTTCGATTTTTAACCGCCAGTTTAACCAAACTGTGGACACCTCTACATGGGCTGTTTGTCTAACTGAATTTAAAAATAATATAAATAAACAATATAGCTGGCTTTTTCTGATTAGATTATTGGTATTCATAGAATCATATAGTCCATGTGTTTCATCTTTTAAATGGCTATCTAACTTTCTTTATATCATTTCTTCGGTTGAAAGTTGGCTAGCAAGCTGGGTTGTCATTATTCATTTAGTGTATGTTTGATATGGCTTCTGAAGAGGTCAAAAGCACTTTTTTTTTAAGGTTAGAAGCTATTTTATGGTTTTTTTTTTGTTTGGTAAATTTGAGAAACAGCTTTTTTAATCTTAAAAAAAACCATTTTTTATCTACCGAGAGAAGCTTAGATTTTGGGCTTCTCCTAAGAAGCTCTTTTTGAGCTTTTTTAATACATTTGCATTGTCAATACTACCCTCTATGAATTTTAAATATTCCATCAGATACCTCTTCTATTACACAACCCTATTATATTTGAATACTTATCAAATATCATTTTTGTTTCTCTCATCTTCATTGGCATTCAAACGACAAGTTTTCATCTATTACCTGTAAGTTCAAATCAACACTTAAAATTTTTTTTATAATTATAAACAATAATATATATATATATATATATATGTTTACTGTTTATTGTTAAGAAGTTATATATATGTTTACTTGATTTAAAAAAAAAATCATTTATCTAGGATTTAAAAAAAAAATCATATACCTATACTTGTGTATCTATGTTATATTTTTTTTAAATTCAGTCACATGTGATTTTGTTTTTATTGTGTTTTTAAAAAAACTCATTTAACTGTGATTTTTTTTATTAAAAAAAAACAAAACTCATGTGTCTGTAATTTTTGTTTTAAACTCATATATTTGTGCCCTTATTTGTAATTTATCACAACCAACAGCACTTTTGGAAATATACTTTCAAACAATCTAGTAACTGAAAAACACTTCTGTAACTGAATACCAAACAACATATAACTTTTTATTAGAAGCTCTACTCCTAAAAAGCTCTACTCAAAAAAGATCTACTTTAGAAGCTCTATTTAAAAAGTCATACCAAACATACCCTTATGTCACTTTCTTTTAATCAAGGGGAAAATTCTTTAGAGCGGCCATTACATTCAAATAAATTATTAAGAAGCGTCAACGTCAAAAAGTGATAAAATTTAGCATTAAATTTATAATTTTTGAAGGAATTTGTTATTAATTTTTTTTATGAAAGAAAGATATATGACCTTATGGGATCCCCACCATCCGCCACAAACTACTTGAATTCACATCATCAATAAGTTAATGGTATAAGTGACCACTAATTACTCGAAATCCACAACCTTAATTGGTCAATAGTGCAAGTGCATTTAGGGTATCTCCCATCCGAATAGTAGTTTTGGTGTAACTTTTACATTAAAATAATACAACCGTCACACTATTTCAATATTTCATCTGCAATCCACGGCACCAAATTTTACATTAAAAAAAATATTCCCTTAAATATTCTATTTCTTTTCCTTTTTTTAATATTTCTCTACAATTAACATGTCACCACATAATTAACATAATATTACAATACTATAAGAAATTATGAAATTAATACGTTAGTGGTAATTTATTTTGTCACTATGAACTTTGTATTTCGTTTTTAATGTATTTTGCTTTAATTTCCGCTGTTTTGAATGAAGTGGTTTATTTAAAAAAAATTACATTTAAATTTTTTAATTATACACTTCATTTTAGTTTATTATAAATGTTAATAAAAATAATAATTAAATCACATCAAAATCATTAAATAATAAAAAGGATCAAATTAGAATAAATTTAATTGATTATAATAAAATTGTGATTAAACAAAACCTTTAAATAAAAAATATAATCAAAATAGATTTTAATAAATATGGCTAAACTGTGATTACATAAAAATTGAGAGTTTAAAAAAAACAACGCTTTTTTTTTGAGTAAACAAACAGTGTCGCGCAATATATTGCACAACATTGTGCATCCATAAAGAGAAGGCGTAAAGATTGGCGCTGTGTTAGTGGTAATTTTTTCAACAAATTAGAGATGACGTGAAGATTGGAGCAGGGTTGAAATTGGTCTTAGACAATGATACAAATGTACGAAAGAGTTGTAACGGGTTAATCTCGTCTAATAAAAAATTTTAATTTCTTACATTTTTTTTATAGAATTTTAGACTGAATCTTGTATAATAGCAGGACGCTCGCAGACTTCATTTTATCCACAATTAAAAAAGATAAAAAGACTCGTATAAAAAAACGATAAAAAGATATCATAATGGTTGTACGTCACTGTTATTTGATCATTTGCATAAAGTTTCATGCTTATTAAAATAATATTTTTATTCCTAATCTAACTTCCCCACGATCTATGCCAATCGATTTTGAGAGATTGCTATTTGCCGATCAATTTTGCTTTACTACAAATATTGATGTGACGAAGAATATCTTGTGGGTACCTCACTAGCCAATCACCATATAATCATATATCCATTTGTTTTCTTTTCTTTTTTTTCTTTATAATATATGCTATCTGTGAGTCTGGTCTGTGAGCTTGTAAAAGTCGTACTTTTCAACCTAAATTTGTATTATAAAAAGATATAAATTAGAATTTATCATATCGTCACGTGGGTAAAACGTAAAGCTACCCAAATAAAATACTATAAACAATCGTTGTAAAACTACTTAAAAAAAAGTTATATTTGATACATCATGAAATAAGTAATAACAATAACAATAGGTTCTCAAAAAAAAAAAAAAAACAATAACAATAGCATTTATGTTATAAATAAATATATACATAGGCATTTTCTTCTTGGTGAGCACTAGGGATAGACGTGAGGGTCCAATAGGGCCGGGGGCTCTATAGATAGTCATCTTCTTTTTTGGGCCGGGGGCTCCCCTTCCCCCCCCCCCCGTTTAGGGAGACTGGGAGTAGGGGTGTTTTGGGGGAGGTTCCCCCTCCTCCGCCCCCAAACCCCATTTTCCCAATTTCTTTTCATATCCAATTTAAAATTTTTAATTTCCAATTTGAAAACCGGAATTCAGAATTTAGAATCCGGCTATTTCAATCTCTAGTTTGATACTGTTAAAATATTCAATCCAAAAAGTAATCAAAATATTCGTTCTAAAATATATAATTAGTTAAAAAAATCTAAAATAAATACAAATACTCATGTAGTACTAAATAATAACTACTAACTCATGTTAATATTATAATATATTAGTTTTTTTTTAAATGTTAAAACGTTATATATGAATTATAATAAAAATTATATATATATTTATTGGGGGAAATAGGGGAATGGGTTTGGGGCATGTCCCCCCCCCCCCCCCCCCCCCCCCCCCCCCACCATATACAAAATGGGAGCTAAGTTTGCCCCCACCCCTACCCCCAAAACCCATTTGGGGGCAAAATTTGCCCCTAAAACCCCATGGGGGCCCGTGGGGGATGGGGCCCCATGGGGAAACGCCCATCCCTAGTGCTCACCGATACAAAATATATCAGTGCATTAACAAGCGCATACAGACTGGATCAAAACAATTGAATCTAATGGTCCGCATCTAAGACACTGATATATATATTTATCGGTACGTACTGAGGAGAAAAGTTTATATATATATATATATATATATATATATACACACACACACACGGAGATAAGAAGCTATATATTCTAACATGAGCACTGTCATGAGTTTGGTCAGAAAGGTAAAATATATAGGATTATATAGATAGAGTAGCCCGCATATAGAGTAAATTGTGAGTTTTTGAATGCTCCCCTAATTTTAGGGTTATTTATGGCTTTTGCCCTTAATTCTTTGATTAATGGAAGATATATACGGTGCATTGGGTGCATCCAGTATTTCAGAAACCAGTTATAATGAAGAGAGGACTTCATTATTCAACAACCTTACGTGGAAAACCCAAATCGGGTAAAAAACCACGGGCCGTCAGGACGACAGAGAAAGTTCCACTATATGATAAATTGTTACAACCATATACTCCAGGATTATCTCTCACACCTTAACCTCAAACCATTCTCACAACGCTCACAAGATCCTCACCAAGAACCCCTCAATATCCCCTAGGTCTCCCCTGAATATCACCCACGGATCTCTAACTTGATCCACTGATATTCCCTTGGATCCCTCCCCGGATATTCCCTTGGATCTCTCACCCGGATCTCACCACTGTCTGATGTTACATGGTGTTCTTTTGACTCCACTCCAAATAACCTAATTACAAGGTCTATTTATACTAGCTATAGGGAGTTTAAGATAAAAGGAAATCCTACTCCTAAACATACAAGAATTACTTGTTTCACATAAATACTATTTCCTATTTATGACAAGTCTTCTTGTAAGTAGAAATCTTTTCCTTCAAGCATAAGACTTTCTTATTCTTCATGAAGACAAACTCTTTTTCCTTTTCCAATAAGCACAAGAACTTTCCAGAAGAAAACCTTTCCTTTTTCACACAACATTCATGATCTGGGCAAAATCCGCTATTACAGCGGTCTAGGTCGCGGTGTGCACCCCGCTCCCTACACCGCGGAAAAGCCACTGAAGTCCACCGCTCAGAATACCGCGGTTGGTGCCTTTGCCTCCGCCGCGGTCTGCACCGCGCTATACAGACTGGAATTGACCGCTCCCTGTGCCGCGATCCATGCGCTTGTCCGCATCGCGGTCCACGCCGCGGTTTCTTCCAGAATCCGTTTCTTCAGTTCTTCTTCAGTCTTCAAGCTCCCTCAAACAGCAACTCTAACTTCCAAACGTATCCCACGTCTCCAGAAAGTTCCAACATCAGTTGAGTCTCGTTTGGTTCACATTGGGTTCACTTGAGAATACGAGCCAAAACCTAACAATTACAAAGGTCAACTAGTCCATTAATCAACTTCTGAATTCAGAAAATATAATTCTAAGCTCTAGAGATCCATCATGTCATTGTTTTGAAAAGGGTGATCACTAAGTCTTGTTGTACGTTCATCCATTAATAGATCTTCAAACATGGCTTCATGTACAAAATCAGAACACTCGAGGCCGTGATGATGTAGATGATCTCCATAAGTCACGTTACGGTCACGATGATCACCATTAATTTCATTGATCTGATGATGATCATTAGCTTGGAGAGAACCAGATGAACTATTTAAAGCATCCCATAATAAGAGTTCACTAATGTCAAAATCCTTTAACAGTTCATCATGATCACTAGTAGCTGAATTATTATCCTCCAATATTAGGGCTGAAGATGGTTGGCTAACTACATTCTCGGCCCCAGCGTTGTCCACCGTCTGATTAAAATCTAGCAGCCGTGGAATAACAACTTTGGTGCACCTGACTGCCTTGGTTCGAAACACCCGATGTGGCTCTGTAGGTTTGCTGATCTCTTCTGAGCTTGAATTCTTTGAGGATTTTCTCGAACACCCATTAATCTTCTTTTCAGATTTGTGAAGCTGCATACTAGTACTCTTGTCATCACCTTTGAATTTCTTCCTCAAATTAGTGCCCCAATAGTTCTTGATTTCATTATCTGTTCTCCCTGGTAATCTTCCAGCAATCAGGGCCCACCTGTATTTTATTAAATTCCACTTTTTAATCTCCTGATGATACGTAACTTGTACAATATTACTTAATTTAGTTGAAAATTGCAGATAGGAGATTTAAACTTTGCAGATAAAAACGGTAGTAGTACTATATACCTGCAATAATCATCACTTTATTTTTGTTTTCATTATTTATGATTCATATTGACATTTTCTATTCTAAAAGGACAAGTGATCACATTATTAGCTAGTCTTCTTCTCATTGTGAGATGACTGATGTACCTTATATGAGGTTTATTATAGGTCCATAGTTTATGAGTCTTGAAATTACGCACATAGGTCCGACAATTGAAGCAAAAGTCTTACTTTAATTATGAGTAGTGACAAATTAAGGTGGGTCTTTATTAAAAAGATTTGTCTTCTCACACCAAGGGAATCCTCTACTTTCAAACCAGACACAACATATGAATAGTGGTCACTGCATCGGCAAACAACCTATTAAGTTCTGAGAAAATCTTCGATGCTGCATCGGCAGTTTTGAGTGTGAACATGAAATTGTAATTTATGACGGTGTCAATGTGACACATTTAAAATAAGGCTTATACTAAATCAATTTAAAATTGTGATTTAAAATTTAGATTTCAATTACTCATGTATTTTTAAGTTATAAATTTAAATTAATTTAACCGACCCCTAAAATAATTTGAAAATAATGATAACTCTCTATGTAAAAACATTTTTTTTAAATCTTGAAATTGTGGCCTCCATTGAAAGTCTGCAAACAGACTTGCAATTAAAAAAAAAAATTACATGCCAGTCAATTTTACACCAATTCAATAGTAAATGCCGGTTCAATTTTACACTATATCAATTTTACACGTTAATTCAGTGTTACGTATCAAATCAATTTTACACTAAATCAATTTTACACGGATTTTAATGTTACATGCTAGTATTCAATTTTAAAATTTAATTTTTCGGAAAAAAAAATTGAGATTATTTTTTTCAAGAGATTTGTTGTTGTTGCAGACCTTGAACAATGAAGGTCTCTGTTTGCAGACCTCCATCTCTAATTTTTTATTAAGAAAGATAAAAATCAAATAATTTAAAATAAAGTAGTGGTGCTGAAGTTGACATCAATAAAATTTTGTTCGGAGGTGGATAAAAATAGAAAAGCAGATTATTATTATTATTATTATATTTTTTGCTATTTGTAGCTTTTTCATCCAAACAATGACTAAATTTATTCTTCATGATCAATACGAACAGACATAATTAAATGTTAAAACTTTTGAAGAATGAAAATTAAAGAAGAGGAAGATGAAGAACACACACGTGTGTGTGAGTGTTTGTATATATATATATATATATATATATATATATATATAATAAAGAATAAATTACCTATTACCAAGTAGTTTATGGAGTCTGATGATGAGCTGTTCTTCTTCTGCGGAAATATTACCTCTCTTGATATCTGGTCTCAAATAATTCAACCATCTAAGTCTGCAACTCTTCCCACATCTCTTTAACCCTATATATAGCTTTAGATGATGATCAAGAAAAATATTTGAAATGAAATATATGAGCGCAAGAAGAAGAAAGGTTAATAATAGAATTATAGAAGTACTTGCGTACCAGCTTTACGAGGGAGGTCTCTCCATTTGCCTTGTCCATGGATTTGAATGTAGTTGGTGAGGATTTTATCTTCTTGAGTAGACCAAGAGCCTTTGTTGAGTCCTTGTTTGGAGCAACATGGTTTTCTTCCCATTTTATCTCAAACACACTCTGCCTCTGTGGTTTCTACTTTCGACTCTTTCTCGCCTCTCGTAAGTCGGCAAAAACCAGCTGCATATTTATATATAAGGGTCAGGATCCTCTGCTATGTTGATCTTTTTCGGTTTTTCCATCTAAAACATTTGAGAATAATACTCTACATTATTAAGTGAAATAAATATAAGAAATAAATTATAACCATTGACTACACATATCAACAGATCTATAAAGGTCAAGACAAAGATTAGCTCAATAGAACATCTAAATTCTATATATAAATACATGCAAGTCTTTCAACAGCTTTTGCTTATAGTTTTAGTTCGATGATTATGCATTCATATTTAATCGACTTGAATTGTTTCCCTGATCTCCTAGAATAATAATAAGGGTACAGATAATGACACTCATAAAACTTATTAGTACATCCATTTTTATAAGTACATCAATGTCTAAAATTTAAAAAATAAATATTATTATAGGTATCCATCATAATGCCAATAGTACTCTCATTGAAATAAATATATTCATTTTAATATATATTATTTATAAACACTCTTGAATTATGAGTGGTGCTATTGGCACACCCCCTTACTGATCTATTTATGTCCCACTTTTCAAAATTTTGATTTAATTAAATAAAGTTAAATGATTTTGTTAATTTATTTTATTTATTTCCAAAACTACCCTTTTTACTTATTTTTCAAACTTACACCCATCTCTAATCTCACTCTATCTAACATCTATTCATCTCTGGTCTCGTCTTTCTCTCGCCTTCCATGAATGAATTTATTTTTTCTTCTTATTTCTTTTTTTAGAGTTTTTTCCATCTTCTTGGAGTAATTATTAAACATAATATTTTTTTCGGTTGCTCTTGAATAAATAAGTTCAGATCATTGAAAATCTACTTACAACAAGATTGCAAGATAAAGAATATGCTTAAAGTTGGAGTCCTGAAAACTGGATCCGACCATTAACGAACACCAAGTCACAACAACATCGAACAAACAAACCAATCTCTGCATCAAAGACCATCCGCGTCTTTACTTCGACTTCTAATATACATATAAACATAGGTGCGCTCACATATATACTATACAGGTCACATGGGTTGCGCTGCTTCTATTTTGGTGGACTGAACAATTTGGAGAATGGTGGGGCATCTGATGTAAAGAGTCTTCGTGTTAAGTTGGTGTTGTTAGGTGATTCAGGTGTTGGTAAAAGTTGTATTATTCTTCAATTTTGAGTGTTATTATATCCTTTGGTTACGAATTGAATTTTCTCATCCTTTGGTTCTTTTTCTTGGGTTTCTTGGATTGAATTAAGAAAAAAAATATTTAAGAAACAGATTAAAAGAACGTTGGGGTTTTTTTTTTTGAAAAAAGAATGTGTGATTTTATCATACTTAGGGGTCGTTTGTTTTTTTGTCTGAAGACTGAACAGTCCTGAATTTTTCTGAAGACTGAATATAGACTGAAATCTGAACTTGAATAACATGTTTGTTTTTTTTTTCTCACATCTGAATATATTGTCAACACGTTTGTTTTTTAAAAGTAAAATTGTCTGAAACTAAGTAATTTTACATTTATACCCATGTTAAATAATTATACATATAATATGCAATAAAATCAATCCAAAAATAATAATTATATATGAACACATATGATCATGATCTTCTTCTTCGATTACAAATAAATTTCATTTTTACTATAAAAAAAGGTTTTTTTTTTCCAAAAAATTACTCTAAAAAAATAATATATAAATACATCACTCTAATATCATAATAAAATATTGATATTACACACCAATATGAGAAATGATTAGAGTTTTTTTTTTATTTTTAAAGTTATTTAAAATAAGCAATATATTAAAATAAAGATTTATGTACCATATATAATTATAATGAAATTGGAAGTATGTTATATATGGGGGATAGTATCGGAAAAAAAGATTTTAGATTGCATTTAATGCAATTAAGTGATTTGCAATTAAGTGAAAAGTCAAGATTTTTTACTTTTTATTTTAAGTTGTTTTTTGGTATTTTTAAGTTGTTTAACCACTTATAAAAATAAACAAAACAACTTAATAATTATGATTCAGACCCATTAAGTTTTAAGTGGAAAAAATAAACGACCCATTACTTTATATTTTTTTTTCTTCTTAAATTGTATGTCTTTTTTAGTAATTTTGAAAAAGGAAAAAAAATACTAAATAAAAAAAAAGAGGCTATAAATAGATCAGTAGGGGGTGTGCCAATAGCACCACTCTAAATTATTATCACATCCAATTTATAAAAAAAATCATATTATTTTTGGAATCAAATCATTTTTTAATGATGGTCCAATTTACTTTTGGAAATATCTCAAATGTAGGAGCCTTATAAAGGGAATATGTGGAACCGTATAAGAGGTCAAGAGATTTTCAATATGGAATTCTCTTATTTATACAGATATCTTAAACAAAAAAAAAATTACTGATATCTACGACTATCTTAAAAAAGAAAAACTTGTTGATATCTATGGATATTATTGAAAAAATATATATTTTGTTTATTAATAGAGTTCATAACTATGCATAAAGGAAAGACAAAAACAATATGATAATCATGTGATGATGAGAAAGTTGAAAACTTGAAATAAAATTAGAGTTTAATTAGGGTTTATCATAAGTTTTTTTTGGAAAGGTAGTTGTTTTTTTAATAAAGAAATATAGTTGAAGATATGAGTATAATTAATGAGCGTATATAGTATTTGATTTATTTTTAATTAAAGTTATTTTTCCTTATTGGTAAATTTCTATTGAGATGTTTTTGTAATTAAAATTTTTATAAAATATGGATGTACTAATAATTTTTATGGGTGCCAATATCGGCACACTAATAATAATACGACAAAAAAAAGATCAATAGGATGTTACGTTATCACCCTCTGTCGATAATAATAAGTAATTCTTTGATCTATTCTTCTCCACTATGGAGGAAATAGGGATAATTACCCCAGTGGTCATCGAATTGATGATACACTATTAAAATGGCCACTAGATTGGAAAGTTGTTCCAAAATGGCTATTTTCGGTTAAAAGTAGTGACATCAATGGCCATTCCATCCAATTCCATCTAATTCCATCCAATTCCATCCAATGAGTGGCATTTTGGTAAATAAGGTGATGATATTAATTTATTTAAAATGTTTTTTTGGAAATCAATTTTTTCAATGAGTGGCATTTTGGTAAATACAGGGATGAAATTAATTTATTTTAAATGTTTTTTGGAAGTCAATTTTTTCTTTTGTTTTTTGAAATGAATAATTATATTTAGTGTGTGTAAATATATATATATATATATATATATATATATATATATGTGTGTGTGTGCGCTTAAGATATGCTATACGTATATACACACATTAAATTTAATTATTTATTTTAAAATATAAAAGAAATTGTTTAGATCAATACACGTATCTCTTTTTGTTTTTTAGATTTTTTAGATTTTATAACTTTAATCTTCTCAAAAATAAATATATATATATATATATATATATTTATAAATACACACACGTTATATATATATATATATTTGAGATACATATATAAACACACTAAATATAATTATTCGTTTCAAAAAATAAAATAAAAAATTGATTTTCAAAAAAACATCTTAAATAAATTAATATCATCACCTTATTTACCAAAATACCATTCATTGGATGAAATTGGATGGAATTATATGGAATTGGATGGAATGGTCATTAGTGTCACACTTTTTTGTCAAAATGGTCATTTTGGAACAACTTTCCAATCTAGTGGCCATTTTGATAGTGTATCATCAATTCGATGACCACCGGGGTAATTATCCGAAGAAATATCTATTTACTATATGGAAAGCACTAGTCAACTAATTACAATAGGAAACAATCAAACTAATTACAATAGGAAACAATCAAGCTAATTATTCTACAATCAAGCTAATTACCCTATAGTCAACTATAGCTAATTAAGCAAATAATTTGTTCTTCGAGATGGGGCAACCCGACTACCCGAAACTAATAACTTGTGCTTTGGGTTACCCCCTACCCAAAACCATAATCTCCATCCTCCTCATTCTCCATCATCATCATCATCATCATCATCATCATCATCATCATCATCATCTTTCTTACTTTATTTTCTCGATATTCATCTAAAATTGATGAGCGATCGAGATAAAATTGAAAGATTATGTACTTTACAAAATATAAAAATATATGTACGTACTAACTAGAAATTAATAGTGACTCTCATTGTGGTCCCGGTAGAAGTTTAAGAGACATTGAACATATGATTCTGAAAAGATGCTCCTAGGAGTATATTTTGTTTTTTTGTTTTTTGTTTTTTTGACAGATATGTAAACAAAAAATGGAAAAGCAGATCGAAGCATGTATTGATCTACCATTCAAGTTCAACAGATCACACGATTTGATCAATTTTCAGCTACCTCTTCTTTTCAAGTTCTATCGCCGTTTTTGACCTGCCATTAATTAACTCAGCTACGTTTATTGAATTATTGGCATCTATTAATACATGTCGTCATGTCGATATCTATAGCGGAAACTGTCCGACCAGAATTGCTTTGTACTGGAGGGCTGCTTTGAGGAATGATTTTAATTTGTACTGTTTTTAATTACTTTGGTAATTCGATATTAATTCAATATACAGCATTCAATAAGAGGAGCAAATGAGAAGTACTTAGGCCAAATTCCAAGCTAATTTAATCTCTTTTGGGGCTGCATGCACCAGTATATTATCAAGGTACTAATTAGTAATTACATATATAGAAAAGGGAATGTTGGTTCAGTGGTAATTAAGATTCTAACATCTACATTCAAGATATTCTGGGTTCATGTCATAACCCATCCCTAAATCTCGAAATTTTGTAAGTCTTAAAAAATATACTTATATATATATATATATATATATATATATATGTAGAGTGCAAATATTGATATCCATAAAACTTATTAGTACACACATTTTTATAAGTTCACTCATGTTTAAAATTTAAAAAATAAATATTACTATAAGCATCCATCCTAATGTCAATAGTATCCTCATTGAAATAAATATTTTCATTTTAATACATATTATTTATAAACACTCTTAAATTATTATCACACCCAATTTATAAAAAAAAAATCATATTATTTTTATAATCAAATCATCTTTTAATGATGACACAATTTACTTTTGGAAATATCTCGAATGTAGAAACCTTATAAAAGAAAATATGTGGAACCTTATATGAGGTCAAGAGATTTTCAATCTAAAATTCTCTTATTTATACAGCTATCTTAAAATAAAATTATTGACATCTACGGCAATCTTAAAAAAAAAAACCTTGTTGATATCTACAGCTATCGTTAAAAAATATATATATTTCATTTATTGATAGAGTTCATAACTATACATAAAAAAAAAGACAAAAACAATATGATAATCATGTGATGATGAGAAAGTTTGATACTTGAAATAAAAATAGAGTTTAATTAGGGTTTATCATATGCTAGAGTTTATTATAAGTTTTTTATTTTGAAAGGTAAGTTTTTTTAATAAAGAAATATAGTTAAATATATAAGTGTAATTAATGAGTGTATATAGTATTTGGTTTATTTTTAATTTAAATAACTTGTCCTTATTGGTACATTTCTATTGGGATATTTTTGTAATTAAATTTTGTTAATAAAATATGGGTGTACTAATAAGTTTTATGTGTGTCAATATCGGCACCCATATAAGTATTGTACGTGGTAGCCAAAATCTGGCTCTATGTCCAATGCTTGGGCCCGTGTTTATTTTCTTAATGAATCCGGGTCAGGCCCAAACATGGTGGGTCGACCCTAAGACCCAACTGACTCGACTTATTCACCTTCATTGGACTCTTGACTAAGTCAGGCAATTATCGTTATCTAATAACTTCCTAATGTGGACCGGATTGCAAACCCGTATTTGGGCCGCTTGGAGCACCAAAAATAAGTCTAACTTTGCAGGATCATAACTTTCGCGTATAGGCTTAGAATTTCTATTATAATATGTTTTCGGAAAGCCCATGACGATTTCTACAATTCATCAGAGAAACGTTTCTTGTGATCAGGCCTGGAAGAGGTCCAAAAAAAGCTATTTAGATTGATATGCGGGCACTTAAAGTTTCTTGCACGACAATTTAGTAGTTTTCATTTTTATTTAGATGCGGGTTCAATTTCAAGACGTTCTCAACTTATTTGATTTAGTGACCTTGTCCGGAGCCTATCAGAGGGCAATACATTTGGAGAAACAGTTCGCACAAAAAAGTATGGGTGGGGGTATTTCAGGGCAGAGTAGCAACAGCGGTCGTGCATCAGTTTCGCCGTCCACTACCGCAAAACCCGATGCACCACCATGGACAATGGCGCCGGCTCCGCGTCTTCACTGTTTCATTTGTGGAGAAACTGGGTACAGATTTGCAGTTCGCACGAAATGGCCAAAAAAGGGCTCTTTGAGGATTCTGAAGAAGTACAAGAAAAGTCCAATGACTTTGTGGCCAATTCAAATTACGATGACACCGGGGTGATAGAGGAAGAGCGCCTGGAAGGCCACAATGGGCCGTTACTCATGGTCCGACGTAGCTGTCTCCCTCCCTGCGGCATTGATGATGATTGGCTGCACACTAATGTGTTTCAGTCGACCTATACAATCGGCGAGAAAGTCTGTAGGTTCATTGTCAACTCAGGGAGTTACGAGAATGTAATTTCTAAAGAGGTGGTGAGGAAATTGCAACTGATAACTGAGGCTTATTTGTGACCATACAAGTTGAGGTGATTGGACAAAAAGAATGACGTAACAGTATCTCAGAGGAGCCATGTTTCATTCTTAATCGGAGCAACATACAAAGATAAGGCTTGGTGTGATGTGGTCGTTATGGATGTCTGTCATTTGCTACTGGGAAGGCCGTGGTTATACGACCGAAGAGTAATATATGATGAATTCCTAAACACATGTACCTTCTCATTCAATTCAACCAAGATTGTGCTCTTGCCAAAAAAAGAAACAGCAAGAATTACCCCACCAAGAGAAAATAGCAATTTGTTGTCAATGGCCAAGTTTGAAGTAGAGTTGAAAGAATTAGAAATCGTGTACGTATTGATTGGGAGAGAGAAGACTGAACCTAGTCGTGTAACTAGTGTTGGGGAGCCGATATTAGAGGAGTTTAAGGATGTGTTTCCGGCAAAATTACCTGACAGCCTACCTCTGCTACGAGATATTCAGCATCAAATTGATCTCGTGCCGGGTGCAACCTTACCAAACAGGCTTCACTATCATATGAGCCCGAAAGAGCAAGAAGAATTACGGCACCAAGTAGAGGAACTATTGGTAAAGAGGCATATTAGGGAAGTCTCAATCCCTGTGCGGTTTCGGCTCTCCTAACCCCGAAGAAAGATGGGTCCTAAAGGATGTGTGTTGATAGTCGGGCAATAAACAAGATCACTGTTTGTTACGGGTTTCCAATGCCGAGGTTGGACAATTTACTGAATCAATTGAGTGGAGTCGTGGTCTTTACTAAGCTGGATTCGATAAACGGATATCACCAAACTTGTATCCTTCAGGGGGACGACATTCAAAACTCGGGAGGGTCTTTTTGAGTGGCTAGTAATGCCTTTTGGGTTGTCGAATGCGCTGAGTATGTTCATGTGGGTGATGAACCAGGCTTTGCGGCCTTACATTGGTAAATGTGTTGTGGTCTATTTTGATGATATCCTGATTTACAATGCTAACCTGGAGTTGCATCTACAACCTCTCAAAGAAGTACTTTTGATTTTATGCAAGGAAAAGCATTTCGCAGCAACAAAGAAATGTGTATTCTTGACCGATCAGGTCATTTTCCTGGGGTATATCATGTCTTCGGAAGGGTTATCGGTGCAATAATCAAAGATTGAAGTAATCCAACAGTGGTCGCAGTCGTGCACAATTGCTGATGTGCCTAGTTTCCATGCTCTGGCTTCACTTTATTGGCGTTTTATTCCTCATTTCAGCAGCATTATGGCTCCCGTAACCAATTGTATAAATTATGACAGCAAATTCTTATGGACAGTCGAAGCGTATCAAGCATTCCAAGAAATCAAAATATGATTGACTATAACTCATGTTCTTGTCCTACCAGATTTTTCAAGTCCTTTTGAACTGTATTGTGATGCTTCGAAACTGGGGATTGGGGAGGTTCTAAGTCAGAATGGTAGACATGTGGCTTATTTCAGCAAAAAGTTGTCATGAGCAAAGCTGCGTTACAGCACATATGATGTCGAGTTCTATGTTATGGTACAAGCGGTCAAACATTAGCGACACTATCTTTTCTTGCAGGAATTTATCCTTTACACAGAACATGACACACTCAAGCATATGGGCAACCAAGATAAAGTGTTCTCACGATATGCTACTAGGGCAGTGATCAAACACAAATCGGGCGCGTTGAACAAAGTCGTTGATGCACTCAGCCGGCTGCGGAACTTGATACTTGAAATGCGAATGAAGGTATTAGGCTTCGACACGTTTAAGAGTTTGTATCCCTCAGATCTGTTTTTTGCTATTGTACTAGAAAGAATCCAGAAAGGTCAATTGTCCAAATTTGTGCTGCAGGATAGCTTCCTTTTTAAAGGAAATTAGTTATGTGTCACAGAATCTAGTCTTCGGGTAAAAATAATCCGGGAATTGCATAAAGAGGGATATTAGGGTATGATCGAACTTTCCAGTTGGTAGCTGCATCTTATTATTGGCCGACCATGCGGAGGGAAATGGGCCGGATCGTGGAAATGTGTCGTATTTGTCAAGTCTCCAAGGGAAGTGCCACGAAGGCTAGATTATATATGCCCTTCCCAATTCCTGAGCAGTCTTGGTCTAATATCAGCATGGATTTCGTGTTGGGATTGCCATGGACGCATCAGGCTTTTGATTCAATCTTTGTGGTGGTTGTTCGTCTTTCCAAAATAACACACTTATTCCCTACAAAAACACTAACGACGCCATCAATATTGCTCAGCATTTTTTCGGTAAGTTTATCATCTTCATGGGTCGCCAAAATCCATTGTTTCCGCTCGGGATACAAGTTTCCTGAGCCATTTTTTGTGAAGCCTGTGGAAAAAGATGAATACAAAGCTGGATTTTAGCAATGCTTACCATCCTCAGACTGATGGTCAAACTGAGGTGGTTAACAAATCCTTAGGTAATCTTTTACGTGGTTTGGTGGGTGATCAGTTAAGGACATGGGATCATAAGCTCAATCAAGCCGAGTTTGCTCATAACCATGCCACTAACAGCAGCACCTGGTTCAGTCCATTTGAAGTTATTTATGGCTTTCTTCCATGATGTCCACTCAATCTAGCTTCCATGCCAACCAATGCGAAAGTCCATCGCAAGGCGGAAGATTTTGCCACTCTGCTAGCTGCAAGACAATCACAAGTTAACTCGTCAGAATTTGCTAGAGTCCACTGCTCAGTATAAGCTGGCTACGGATCGCAAGCGACGACAAGTCGACTTTAATGTGGGAGACTTTTTTTGGGCGGTTACTAACCAAGGATCACTTCTTTCTGGGTGAATACAATAAGCTTTCGGCAAGGAAAATTGGGCCAGTTGAGATTATCAAAAAGATCAATTTCAATTCTTACCGTCTCAAGCTACCAAGTCATATCTGAACGGTCGATGTGTTCAATGTTAAGCACTTGATTCCTTATTATGGAAATTCATCATCTGAAGAAGAAGAAGATCTGGATTCGGGGTCGAATTCTTTCCTACCTGGGGAGGATAATGTGGACCGGATTGCAAACTCGAATTTGGGTCGCTTGGAGCAACCCAAACCGGGTCTAACTTTGCAGGGTCATAACTTTCGCATACAGGATCAGAATCGCTATTATAATATGTTTTCGGAAAGCTCAAAATGAGCTCTACAATTTATCATGCAAACTTTTTTTCCTATGATTAGGCCTGGAAGAGGTCCAAAAAAGGCAGTTTAGATTGTTATGCAGGCACTTAAAGTTTCTTGCGCGACAATTTAGTAATTTTCCGTTTTTATTTAGATTTTGTTTTTGTTTTTAGATAGTATTTCTTTTCCGATTTCGCTTAGAAAAACTAGAAGTTTAGGAGATCTCGATTCCTTGTGGAATTTGGATTGTTTCTTTTCCTATTTAAGTAGTTTGTATTAGGTTGTGGGAGTTTAGTTTTTTGTGAATAAAATTTCTCGAGTTTAACTCAACTTTTTCCTTCTTTTTTTCCTGGTTTTCATTAGAATCAACATGGATTAAGAACATAGGTTGTTCATATCCATGTAATTGTCTTTCTCAAGGCTTCCGTCTGCATCACTTACCCATTCGAATTTAACTCAAATGCGGACTCGAATCCCGCTAAATAAGGGATGTATCTTGGGAATCACGATCCCATATCAGCCACGCTAACAACCTTTACCTGAAGACTATAAATAACACTCCTCTCTCATTGAGAGGGGAATTTGACTTTTCTCTAGATACAAGTTTCTACTAAGCAAAACTGAAACTCTGTTCAAATACTACATCCGGCTAGGGGTGAGAGTTTAATGGATCGGTTCATTTTTCGAGTGAATCGATAAAAAACCTATAATATTCGGTTTTTAAAAAAGTGAACTGATCTGATAAAATTTGTAATTTGAACCGATCAAAAACCTATTGAATTGGACCGTTTCGGTTCGGTTCTGTTTTTTCGGTTTTGGGCTTATTGGGCTAGATTATTGGGCTTTAATTTATAAAATCTGCTATGGTTTGAAAAATAGAAACACAAGTTTTTCATATTTTTTGGGCCTATTGGGCCGAATATGATTAAATTACAATATAAAACATACTAAAAGATTTTTTCAATTCTTAAAACTCATTAAAAATCACCAAAATAACTGTTCTCAATTGTCAAAACTACAACCTTTGCAAAAATCTTAAATAGTAAATAGTAAATTTCATGACATAATAAATTAAAAACAATTCACCGATAACATTCCATAAACACTAAATAATCAACTAAAACCACATAATAAGTTCTAAACAATCCACATAAGAGTTCATATACAATCCATTATCAAGTCTAAGATAACACATTAAGTCCATAACGCAAATAAAAAAAACTAGAAATTCTTTAAACAATAATGCAAAACAACCACTGAATCCTTGGTTGCACAGCAGGCCTTGAATCCTTGATTACTCCAAACCCACTTCGAATTTCCCAATCAATCTATACATAACTTGAAATAATAAGAAACATGTTTTCATTGAATTAACTTGATTCATCAAACAATAAATCAATGACAATAAAAAAAATATTATCAAAAAATTCTTACCATTGGCAAACTCGAATCGGTTATTCACTACTTTTACGCATCAAATGTTGTTATTGATGACAATGCTTTTGACAACTTCTCAAACTCTATATAAAGATGAAAGTAAATGTTAGTATTTTTGAAATAAAAGAGAAAAATAGTAAAAGATAAGCAAGTTATCAAATTGATTAATAACTACTTACCGGTTTCGGAATCTTCAATGAATTACAAATTTTCTAACGATGAATCATCATTTTGATCTTGCATTATTTCTTCTTCAAGTTGACTCGTACGGTACTTGGCTTGCAACCAATTTCGTGTACAAATCAAACACTCCACCATTTTAGGAGTCAATGAACTTCGAAATGAATCTAGAACTCGTCATCCACTATTAAATGCAGACTCAGACGCAACAATGGAAATCGGCATTGTAAACACATCTTTGGCAATCAATGCCAAAATGGGATAGTGTGCACTAGAAACACTCCACCGAGACAATATATCAAAATTATAACTCTTACGTTCAACCGGCTCCAACAAATACCTCTCCACCTCATTTGTACTCATAACATTATCTTGATTCTCAACTGTCTCCAAAAAGCTATTGAAAGATCAAACACACTACTATCATCACTTTCTAGATCACAAAATGAGGGGATTTCAACACCACCACCATCACCTCCACCACCACCAAAACCACCACTGTATAATGCACTATAACATTCATATAACTCAACCAATGCATTTTTAATGTTTGAGGTCATTGATTCACGACTTGTAGCACCATAGAAAACCGAAAAACAATAAGACACATATTGCAATTTGTACCTAGGGTCCAACACCACTGCTACTATCAACAACTTGTTCTTTTTATGCAAAATCCCCCAATATTTTTCAAACTTAATCTTCATACTAGAGGCTATTTGAGAAACAAGGCGATCCTTATCACCACTCATTGATGTCAATTGGTTGTTAATTGTGCTCCATTTATGAAAATATAAATTTGAAGTGACACTTAATGATGCACTAAATTGCAAAGTAACATCATAAAAGGTTTTCGAGAATTGGATAAATACCTTAGCCTTCTCCCAATGCTCAAAATGAGGTGGCCCAACCCGCTTTTGCCCATTTTCATCCTCCTTAAAGTAGCTCTGGTAGTGTCCATCTTCATCATCCAACCGATCAAATTCTTTGACAAATTTAAGTGAACTTGCCAACATTAAATAGGTTGAATTCCACCTAGTAGGCACATCCAACACTACAATTCCCTTATTTTGAATTTTTTCATGCTCCACACATTTTTTGAACTTCTCGAATCTACTAGGAGACAATTTTACAAATTTCACGGCATTACGTATGTCAACCACCGAATCATGCATCTCTCTTGACCCATCGTTTACTATTAGATTCACAATGTGTGCACAACAACGTAAATGCAAATATTTTCCATCCAAAATCGCACCATCTGCATTTCAACTATTCAACTTTCTTTTCACATAAAGCATAGTTGTATTATTAGAACTTGCATTATCCACGGTGATTATGAAAACCCAATCAATACCCCAAATCAATTAAAACTTTCTCAATACACTTCCTAATGGTCTCCCCTCTATGATCGGAAATTTGAGTAAAACTCAAAATCCTCTTTTGCAATTGCCATTTTTCATCAACGAAATGGGCCGTCACAACCATATAATTGATATTTTGGATTGATGTCCAAGCATCAGTGGTAAGACAAACCCTCACCTTACTCTCTCTAAATTGTTTCATCAAAGACTTCTTCATATCAATATACATTTGCAAAATATCTCTAACTATTGTTCTTCTAGATGGGACATCAAACCTAGGCATACCCATACGACAAAAATTGTGAAAACCTCGTTTCTCTACAAATCTAAATGGTAACTCGTTAACAATCAACATCTCTACTAATGCCTTCCTAGTATCCTCCTTATTAAAAATACCCAAACCAAAACTACTACCACAATCACGACTTGATGATGTTGTATATGAACTAATAGAGGCTTGTTTTACTAAACATGTTTGTTTTGGGTCAACTGCAGCTAATTTAGCATGGTAATTTTTGCACTGCTTCTCTATATGCTTATTCATATTGGTTGTCACATTAGTATTTAAGTCACACGCATAGTTTTTTTGACAGTATTTGCATTGTGCTCTCATACTCCCACATTCTTGGTATCGTGTAAAATGATTTCATATATCAGATGATTGTCTACCATTTCCACCCACAGATTTAAGTTTCTCATGTTGTTATATAGAGTCACTCTATGAATTAACAACATTGGCCGGTAAAACATTATCATCATTCATTTTCTGTCATGACATAAAAATAACAACTAATTAGACTAACAACATAATATATCCAATTGGTTTTGAAAATAATTTTGGCAACTAGTAAAAGTAAACTAATAATATATTAATATCAATACAAGTAAAAGAAAATTGCTTGAAAACAAGATAATACTTACTTTGTTTAGGCCAATTCAGAAGACAAACGAATCAAGGTTTGTTACACTGCTAAGTTTTGATCACGTCTTTTAACTGTTCCAAAAAAAATCAGAAATTCATGTGATATACTTAGAAATTCAAGTGATCAACTAATTAAGAAATATTTGAAACCAAAAACAACTGAGAGTCTGAGACCGTATAGGATGTTTTTCATCATCATTCATCTTTAACAAATACAACCCCTCAAATTGCAGACATCTCCTTCATTTACAGCTCAATTCCTATTCCAGTACATCTTCCTTTGATTACGTATCAGTTTAATAAACTCAGATAATTTGTTCAATAATGTTTCATTTTGATGCATCAAATATGGTTTGATCCCTACTATAAGCTCATCAAGCAAGCTTTCATGGAATAATAAATAAATAAAAAGTTAATGTGAGCCAATGATATGAATGCAGCATTGCAGCAGATATATCCAGCAGATAGCTCCAAAAATATGGTGGTTCCTACCACAGATCACATCAGATATAGCTACACATTTCAATCATTGATAAAACAGAAATGGCATTGCATCAGATACGTCTATCTATCTATCTATTTATCTATATATATCAGTTTATATTCCAATCATGAGAGAGTTGAACTAATTTTTGTTGGAGAGACAAGAAATGACACCATTATCAAAACAGAACAGGAGAGAGTGCAAACTGTAGCTCATGTTATCAATAAATCTTAATAATTTCCATTGAAGAATAATTTTCATGAAAAATTCAAACATAAAAAGAAATAGAAAAAATCAAAACATTACGGGAAAAGAATACAAGAACATTGCAATGAATATAGTTCTTGCTAGCCGAATTGTTTTGTCTTCAAACAGAAGCCTTAATTCTTGGCTCAAATGAAAAGGCAAACATGAACTCGACAACTTCACTGTTCTTAGAACAAAATCTAAAATAGAATTAAATTTTAAAAGAAACATCAAAATTCATTTTAACTTACTGTCGGTGGAGGGAGAGAAGAGAATCATAGCGTTGTTGAGAGAGTTTGGGATCGTCAAAGCCGCGAGATTTGATGGAGTTAAAGGAAATGGAGTGAGACAATTTGAGAGAGACATCGTCAAGCAAGACCAGGACTCGACGATCCAAGAAGTAGAGAAACGGTGGCTCAGCAGAACGTCGGACGAGAGAGAGAGAGAGAGAGAGAGAGAAATGGTGGACGACAGCGAAAAACAGTGGACGAGAGAGACAGAGTTGAGAGATTTAGGGTTGGAGCTGATAGAAAGTGTCTGCGTAGAGAAAGAGAGAGAGAGAGAGAGAGAGAGAGAGAGAGAGAGAAAGTGCAAAAAATTTAAGGATTTTTTTATACCCAGTTCACGGTTCGGTTCTCGGTTCCAGCCACCGAACCTAAAAATTTGGTTTTTAAAAATTTAAACTGAACTGAACCGGTTTATAAAGAAAAACCAAAAAAAAAACTTGTTGGATCGGTTCGGTTCGGTTTAATGGATTTTTGCCCACCCCTACATCTGGCCACCATAAATTTTCTATTAATTCACTCAGATCCTCCAGTTCATCAATTCTAATCTCATCACACAATAATCTTGATTTAAGCACTCATCTCCACGTTCTTATTGCCATACCAAAGTGACAAACCTTACTTCAACGAGCGCTCAACAACAATAGAGGGCGTACTATAACAGTCTATTTAATTGATTCACTGTATTCCTTTACAATATTTATCTACTACGAATTTTCCACTGACTTAAGCGTCAGAGAGTCTCCCAAGGGACCACCCCCATCTCGCTTCTTTTTTACTTGTTTGTTTTCCAGGTCACTCGACAACTTTTCTTCTGTCTAACACTAAATATAGGTTGCAGGTGCCTGCATCAAAACAAATGTAGAGCGATCATGTGTCTCTAAATATAGCTCTTAATACAGGTTGCAGGTGCTCGCATCAAAACAACTGTAAAGCTATCATTTGTCTCTAAATACAGGTGCCCACATCAAAACAACTGTAGAGCGATCATGTGTCTATAAATATCAATGTTCTAGTAAACGCTAGGCGCTAGTCGGACTGAGACGCGACGCATAGCGCCTAGTGCCTAGGCCAATTAGTCGGTGATTAATCGGGGATTAAAAGGCCGGCAAATTTTTTTTATCCTGTATAAAAAAATTAAAAATCCAATAACAAATAAATTCTCAAACATAAACAATATTAGACTAAACAGTTAATGAGCTAAAACACTTAAACAATTAGGCCTAACAACAGATCAGGACCAAAGAAACCCAAAGAAATTGACATCGGACCAATAGGCACAACAACATATCATGTCCTGATATAAAAACTCCATCAGTTCATCTCTTGTCCCCAAATCATCTTCTTGTCCTAAGCTGCCACTTGAAATCCCTAAAATCTAGAATCCTCTCATCTAACAAATACAAACCCTAGATGGATGAAGATCGGACGAGTAACGAAGGCAGACGGCGGCGACCTGGCGACGGCGGACAGCAGTTTTGGATGTCGATGGCGACAGATCTGGTTCAGTTTGGACGATGACTACAGGCTGGCCGCCTAATATGGCCAACTTTCTACTTTTCGCCCCGATAGGAGACCGTTTGGTGGCTAGTCGGCAATTAATCGACCAATTTTTCGAACACTGCTAAATATAGCTATATATACATGTTGCAGGTGCCCCCATCAAGACAACTGTAGAGCGATCCTATGTCTCTAAATACAGGTTGCAGGTGCCCGCATGTGTGTGAACACACTTACCTTTTAAAGGGGTGTATTGGTTCAAGATTTTATTAGATTATTTAGGGAAGAAAAAGTCTGGTGGTATTGGATTGAGACTTTTTAACAAATTAGATAAGTCCTGGTGGTATTTGATCAAGACTTTTAAGATTTTTTTAAGAAGTCGATATTGTCTTGTGGTATTGGATCTAGACTTTTAAGATTTTTTTTAAAAAGTCAATATTGTTTTGTGGTATTGGATCTAGACTTTCAACAGGCAGCAAATTGTATGCTGGTATTGAATTGAGATCAAGATTTTTAGGATTTCATGACAAAATAGATTTTCCAGACTTTTTAGTGATATGTATAAATAGCTAGAACCCAAAATTATCTTGCGCTCTCCCTCAATACTTTCTAGACTTTTAATTTGATTTCAGATATTTGGTGGGTGTATTGGTATTTAATAAATGTGGCGGTCAAACATGCAAAAGACAGCATAAAACTACACTTGAAAGTCGAGTACCAAATGACTGATAAAATACCTATGTGAGTTAAAAATAGTTTTATACTAGATTTCCATGATCCCACCACCACCACCGGTATCTAAAATCTTTAGGACCACTAGTAAAAATTGATCAAATGTTTTATCTATGTCTATAAAAGATGGATTTGGCAAAAAATAATGATAAAGAGGAAGTTGATTTTTTTTAAATATATATATATATATATATATATATATATATATATATGTATGTGTGTGTGTGTGTGTGTGTGTGTGTGTGTGAAAATATATATATATATATACACACACACACATGATAAAAAGAGTTGGTCCCTTACTGATAATATTGCCCTTTGTGTAGATTGAGTTCAAAGACAAAAGAAGATGATCACCATTTCTATTGATTTATTGCCTAAGCAAGTTAAAAAGATATGTGTCTCGCATAAAACCACGCTTCTACAAAATTTAGATACATGTTTTTTTTTTTGAAATCCGATAGCGGAAGGGTATGTCGAAACCTGTCGAGAGCAAGCTCTAGTTGACTGTTTGGAGTAATTGTTTTTTTTTTTTTAAATATGTATATCTAAATCTTATATATCATTTTTTTTGTTATTTACATTTATATTAAAAAAAATTCTTGTCATGCCCCGACCCTCCAAATTTAACCAATGCATGCATAGTCTGTATATCAACTCAACTCACCGGACTTGAATCATCTATCACTAACATGAAGGGGGCACATACACTGTACACACCACTAGAGAAAAAAAAAGAGATTAAAGAACAGTGAATATTGAAGTTTGATAACATATGAATTAATGAAAACAGAAATACTTCAATATTCAAGCTATTGTTTTTCCCTATTTCATGTCATTTCTAGTGAGGTAGTGGGGGATGGTTGTTGGTTATTATATTTATTTCATATAGTGACATTTTCTGCACCATATGCACCAGCTGAAGGTTATGTGTTGGTTTGTGGTATTTTAAAATTTTATTACTTCTCTTCATGGCTTATACATGTTTTTCGCTTCAATTGTTGTTGTTCAGTGACTGCCCTCAACAAGATTATAGAGTACTGGAACTTAGAGAGAAAATTGAATACTACAATCGATTCTTGAAAGTCCATATTTTTAAAAGTCCAAAAAGTCTTGAAATAAAATCTAGATAATCCTAATAGTCTATAAATGAAGTCCAAAGATTCTTTCAGAATCCTAAAAGTCTAGTTCATATAATCCTAATAATCCTAAAAGTATAGTCCTAAAAATCCTAATAATCATAATAGTCTTGTAAATCCATAAAATCCTTATACCCCGAAATTGTCTATTAAAATCTCAATCCAATATATCCCTCTTAGATTATGTAAGAAAATGTGTGTGAAAATGATCGGTTTTAAAATACGACTACGTCTTCTTTTGATTTGGACACTCGGCCCTGTCCAATTGTTTGGGGAACACATGGATCAATTTAATATGAAGATATTTGATGAATATATAAATTTGTTCCATTTGTTTGGAAATTATCGATACCTTATTTGGAACATGTTGGATTACTTTAGCAAAAGCTACTTTCTAGAAAAAACATTATTCTAATACAATAATGGTTTGTTAATGTTAAAAAATCACATTTGAAATACCAAAACTATTTTACATTTGTTATGAATTAATTGAAATAAGCATAAATTTAAAATTATAGAAGAGAGAAAGAATATCCAAGAGAGAATGAAATTCTTTTATTCCTCAAGCATTCTCAATTATTTCCATCAAGCCGTCAAGGTATCAAACACAATGTTGCCTATCTCTGGATCTTCATAGAGATCCAATCTGGATTTCCCTCAATATATTTCTCTCTTTTTTTTCTTTCAGTTTTTTCTTTAGCTTTTTTTAAAAATAAATCCATTTTTAATTTTTTTTTGATCTCCACCGCAATCAATTAGGAAAGTATTTAAATTTCCCATAAAAGTAGAATTTTATTCATATATGTATATATCTAATCTACCATAAGGCTCATAACCATGTAGGTAAGTAGTAAATTGAAATGGTTTTAGGTGGCCTAAGGAGTCGAGGGGATGTTTGTAAATTATAAATTATAAAAAAAAAATGTTGACAATATATTTTTAAAAATAGTTTTGGTTGTGTAAATTTAAAAAAAAAATTGTTGACAATGACAATGTATTTATAATGAAAGAGTTGCTATGGTGGAATATTTAAAATTTATAAATGGTAGTTGAGACAATTCATATGTTTTTAAAAAACTCAAAAAAAGGCTTTTAGGAAAAACCCTAAATTTTGGGATTCTCCTAATAGACATAAAATAACCTTTTATAAAGGGTAGTTGAGACAGTTCATATATTAAAAAAGATGTTTTGATTTTTCCCAAATATAAACAAAAAAAAAATCATTTAGAATAGCTTCTAGTATTAAAAAAAGGATTTTGGCCTTTACAAAACTATACCAGACATGCACTTAACCTTCATACTGTTCTAATCGGGTCATGTCATATGAACAGTATCATGCCTATTGTTAAGCCCAGCTCATTGGTCAATGGCCATGAGGGTTGGGGTGGACTGTATTTGGGCCCAATAAGTTTTGGGCCTTTTATATAATTGATTTTCTTTACTATTTTATAAAGAGTGATAATATTTGCATCCTTAAAAAACTGTATGTATACACCAAATTAGTATGTTTTTAAAAATCCAATAATACCCTTATGTAAAGTTACTAAAAGAACTAACTGTTTGTTTGTACACCCATCAATAATTATTAATATGTTTCCTATTTTAATCTTTTATAAAAATAACTTTCCTATTAATTGTTTGATATTAATATATTATATATATATATATCATAAAAACTCTTTCCATTTTAATAAACCCTAGATTCTTTTTTAAATATATTTTCAATCTCTTTTAAAGAAATACAAATTGATTGCTAAGTATAGAAAATGAATCAAATCATGAGACAAATTTGGTTGTGAAAAAGTAAGTTTTAAATTAATTTTGATTGATGCTATTGGCACACCCTCTACCGGTCTATTTATACCCCACTTTTTTAATTATATAATATTTTTTTTTTCACTTATCAAAATTACTTAAAGAGACATACAATTTAAGGAAAGAAATCTTCTACAAAGTAAATCTATTAAAATCTCACATTCCTTTTCCAAAAAAAAAACACAGTAATCTGTTTCTTCAAAAAAAAAATTAACTCTTAAACCCTAAAATCTGATTCTTACACATATATAGATTATTATAGAAGAGTCTGAGAACGATATTAAAAATATGGAAGAATTGTCTAAGAACGATATCAAACATCTAGAATAACTGTTTGAGAATAACATAAAGCAAGAATTGTCTGACAATGATAGTAAGCATCTGGAAATAATTCATTATCTGTAAGTAAGTTTGAAGTTTAATTTTTCTTTAGAATGATATCAAGCTGTCGCTGTGTTGAAGTACCATGTTATTTTTTCTTTTTTCTTTTCCACCATGAAATAAGAAGAAAAAAAACAAAAAAAAACTAAGAAGAAAATAAATAAATCAATCAATGGAGGTGAGAGAGATGTACATATACAGATATCAGAGATAGAGAGATCATATATGGTATGTATTAAGTTTGAAAAATAAGTAAAATTGGTAGTTTTGGAAATAAACCAAAAATTTAATAAAAACATTTAATTTTATTTAATTAAATCAAAATTTTAAAAAGTGGAACATGAATGGATTAGCAGGGGGTGTGCCAACAACACCACTCTTAATTTTTATTATTTTTATTAGAAGAACAAAACCATTATGTATATAAACAGACTTTTAAATTAAATATATTGTCTATTTTTTTTTCAAGCACACTTTATACTTTTTATTTATTTATCAATAATCTTGTAATATATATACTAGATGTTCTTCAATTTTATTAACTCATATCTTTTTTTTTTTTTTTGAAATATCATTTAACACATATTTACTTCCACATCATTTGGAACATGGCACAAGTCTTGCATCCCTACAACTCTCTCAAACAGAAAGTGGGTCTTCAATAAAAAAAATCTTAAAATGGATTTTAACAAAAAATAAATAATGAAAAATGGAGTTTGATTTTGAAAAAACCAAGAAAGAAAAGAAGTAGGGAAGAGAAAGAATAGTAAGAGAACTAAATATAACAACAAAATTTAAAATAACAATAAAGTTGATTAAATAACATAATAATAGTTATAGATGGTGTGTAAATACAAAAATAAAATACATTATAATTAAAGAAAATGTATTTTTGGTATTATGTGAGGTTTATTTATGATTTAAAGATTTTTTTAAAATTTTGATGGGTGTAATACGAAAGGGATGTAAATATAATTTTTAAGGGGTGACATTATTGTCACTCTTTTGTAAAAGACTCAAATCGTATTGGGCCTGTGTGGGCCCATATCTGGTTCGGCCCATATAAGGACATTATTCTTGAGGCTATTTAATATAAGAAGCTAATTAATAATTAGTAGTGGATATACTTACAAACTATTATTGGATTTTTAAAAACATACACACTTGTGGTGTAAGTGTAATTTTTAAGGGGTGCAAATATCAACAAATCATTGGTAATATTTTTCATCCAGTCCAACTTAGTCTGAACAGTATCAAACCCTAAGAATTGGATCCAATCCGATAAATTTGACTTCAAAATTTCGGACGGGCCATCCCTTTTCAAGTCCTTGCGTGCAACTTTCATTACAATTGAATTGACTAATTGAGAGGTTTCATCTTTCAAAAAATAAAAATAAAATTGAGAGGTTTCCTAACATTTTAGGACTTAAAAGGTAAAGATGAAATTCCCTCTTACATATGGAACAATCACTTTGTTGCAAGGGACATCTCTAGATATAAAGGTTGAATTTAATGTTTTTTAAAATACCGCTATACATTTATTATCAGTAGTGAAGCTTACATGTTATTTAAAAGAAGTCGTTTACTGTTTGTTTGCTAAATTCCTTTCTGTTATTCATCAGCAAATCTTTGTTGGCACAACTATATGGGAAATAATTTTATTCAATAATATTTCAGGACAATGCCATTTAAAAATAATAATAATAATTAATAAACCGGTAAAACCCTAAAACCGAAAATAAATTCTTATTAGAAATTACAGAATTTCAGATAACAAAAAGATGACCGTCTTCCAATTATGCATTAGATCGATCATGGCTAGAGGACTTAATTATTCAACAACCTTATTATAAAGATCAAACATTAGTCTATTCATGATTCATCTTCTGAATTAAGAAAATAATATAAACTCTTGAGATCCATCATGTGATCATTGTTTTCAAAAGAGTCACCAAGTCTTGTTGTACGTTCATCCATTAGATCTTCAAACATGACTTCATGTGAAAATTTTGAACATTCGAGGCCACGATGACAATGATGATGTAGATGATCTCCATCCGCCACGTTACGATCACCTATTTTCATCATTTTCATTGTTCTGATGATCATTAGATTGGAGAGAACCAGATGAACTTAAAGCATCAGGTCCTAAGAGTTCCTTAATGTCAAAATCTATTAACTGAGTTGAATTATTATCCTCCTCCTGTACTAGGGATCCTACATTGTGATCCACCGTCTGATTACAATCGTGCGGTCCTGGAATAATAAAAACTTTAGTGCACCTGACTGCCTTGGTTCGAATCACTCGATGTGGCTCTGCAGGTATGCTGCTCTCTTCTGAGTTTGACCCATTAATATTTTCAGGTTTATGAAGCTTTAGCTTCTGCATACTCTTGTGATCAGTACCTAATTTCTTTCTCTTGCTCAAATTGGTGTTCCAATAATTCTTGATTTCATTGTCTGTTCGGCCCGGTAATCTTCCAGCAATCAGAGACCACCTGCATTCAATTAAATTTGCAGCTTTAATCACCTTCTTCATTAATAGTTTATTCCTTTATTTTATTTTATTTTATCTTTTTGGAATTAGAGAAGGGGATTTAAATTTGGAGTTTTGAGAGTTGAGGTTATCAATAAGCTATACATCTAATTACTTTATTTTTGATTTCATATATTATGAATATTGACATTTATTATTAAAGTAAATTAAAGGGGACATCATTAATTGCGTCTTTATGTTTTTTATTTCTGAAAATAATTTAGACTTTATATTAAACCAATCAAATTAAATCATATGTACAATTTTTTTTTAAAAAATAATTAAATATAAATTATTATGTACATATAGTCTAATATAATTGGTTAAATATAAATTGACAAATAGATAGAAGTACAGTAAAAGTCTAATCGAATTATTACTGATAATACAATCATCTAGGATCCCTGTAAATAACTTCGGTATTAGAGGGCGATTCCCAACAATAGCCTCATTGGCCACCTTGGCCGTGCATTCTGATATCGTGCCGGACCTCAGTGTCTATTATTGTTAACCGGTCGTCTAAGACTCTAAGGGATCCACTGACAAGTCAATCAAATCACAGTTATTGTGAAAGTGAATCCTACTTTTCCACCGTTATTTAGCTAGTCTTTCTCCTACAACCACTGAGTGCGACTTGATAATAAGGATATTCATTCATCAATGCTAATATTCTGAGTTAGAATCACCACCATCTCATATGCCATTAAAAAGAAGAAGAAAAAAAAGCATTCCTCATCATGTGGTTGTGTGATGTAGTGGTCTTGAAATCACAAACATTTGATAGTAGAGGTCTTAAATGGCCTTTGCTATAGTAGAGGTCTTGAAATCACACACATACTACAGTTGAGTGGTGCCGTGGTGGTGACAAATTAAAGTGGGGTCATCCGTCATTATTAGAAGATTTATTCTCGCCAGGTTGTCTTAATTCTTAAATAATATTCTAGGGTAAATCGTATTTTAGTTCCCTGTAGTTTGTCTTAATCTACGTTTAGTTTACGGTTTTTTGATATTGTAACTTTTAGTCAATTATTTCTCTGACAATATGTATTGTAGTCTTTACCGTCCAATTCTGTTAGGGTTTTCGTCAAGTCAATGATGGCCAATGAGGATAAAAAGATAAAATAATAACATATGTTCTAGAATCTTATATAACCAAAGGGTATAATAGTAATTTACAAATTCATATATTTTAGAATATTGAAAAATTAAAAAAATATCATAAAAACTAAAATACGGTTTTCCCTTGAAAGAAAAAAAAAAGAATTGAATATTCTCTCTCATCTCTCTCTTCTGTCTCCGTAAATTATTTGTCACTTGGCCACCGGCGAGGAGCGCCGATCTCCTTCGATGTGGGGATCTGCCACCGCACCATCTCTCTATATTTCATCTCTCTCTCTCGTTCACCCTTCTCTCTCTCATTTGCCGACGAGATTGAACTGCTGATCTCCTCCGTTAGGACTCGATCGGCACTGGTGATGGTGATTCTGGTGAGATGACGGTGAATGTTCGAAATTTGTTTTTGTTTTCTGGGGTTTCTTTGAATTTTGTTTTTCTAGGTGGGTTTTTGTTTATTTTGTTAATCGGGTCAGATTGTTTGTGGTTTTGCAAATTGCTTGATTTGGGGGGCGATTCCTTTTTTTTTTTTCCTTTTGTGTGTAAACAGTGGTTTAGGGATCTCCACACAAAATAATAAGATCTAGATCTCCATCCAGATCTTATTTTTTATCAATTTTTTTTTAAAAAAAAAAATCAGTTCATTGTACAATTAATCACGTCTTTTGTGTTGTGTTGCAAGAAAAGAAAATGCAAGCATCAGATGATGAGATGCTGGCAGAAGTTGTGTTGTGTGTATAAACTGGGAAGTGATCCATAAAACTGGAAAATGTTGAGCATATACTGCCACCAATAATTACCGTCGTCGTTCGTGCACACCAAGTTTTTGATTATATTCGAGTATTTTTTTGAAACAAAATTCAAGTTGTGAGATTGGTCCCATTTTTAAAGCCTTAGTTTCAGCTACCCAGAAACAAGAGATGAAGGTTTATGGAAAATGAAGGTTGAAGAAGAAGGTTTCTGGAGATCCAGATCTTATTTTCTTTAATTTTTTTTAATTTATTTTGTTTTTAAATGCTGTTTTAAAATTTAAATAAAAAATAAAAAAGAAATATCTCCACCGTTCATCTTTGAGATGGACGGTGGAAATCCATCCTTTTTTTGTTTTTAATTTTTTTATTATTTTTGTTTTCTTTTTGATATATTTTTCATTTAATAAATATCTATTAAATATATTTTTAGTTAAAATTTAATTTAGTCACACGTAAAGACAATTATGGGTAAAATGGTCTTTTCAATGGCATCAGCACTCATCATGGGCATTAGGGTCATTTTACAAGCCTGACATGTTAGATTCTATCATTTTAACGAATTCTGTCACAGAATGACTAAAACTTACAATTCTAAAATCCGTGGACTAAACGCAAATTAAGTCAAACTAAAATTAAGTCAAACTACAAGGACTAAAATACGATAGAATCCAATATTCAAACTACACAATATTCATCTAAAAACAATTAATTCAAAGTTTTGTTAAGAGAGACATGATTTAAATTCAATTTGAATCCACGGTATGAAGAATATAAATGTGAACGGCATAACGTAGGCGAATCTAATAATTGTCACATTTACAATCTTAAAATTTTGAATTTTTATTTCTGTGATAGAACATATCAACAATGGTGAAAACTTAAATAGAAGAATTAAAATTAAAGAGAAAAAAAAAGGAAACAGATGAAGAAAAAACATATATAATAAAGAATAGATTACCTATTACCGAGGAGTTTATGGAGTCTGATGATGAGTTCATCTTCTTCCGTAGAAATGTTACCTCTCTTGATATCTGGTCTCAAATAATTCAACCATCGCAATCTACAACTCTTCCCACATCTACTTAACCCTATACATTTATAAACACGTCGTCGTTTTAGATCATGAAAAGAAAAAAAATTGACAAAATGGAAGAAGAAGAAAAGTTGATAACAGTACTAGACTACTAGTACGTACCAGCTTTTAGAGGGAGGTCTCTCCAATTGCCTTGTCCATGGATTTGAATGTAGTTGATGAGGACTTTATCTTCTTGAGCAGACCATTTGCCACTGTTGAGTCCTTGTTTGGTACAACATGGTTTTCTTCCCATTTCATATCAAACTTACACTCACACTCTTTTGACTTTTCTCTCTTCTTGGAAAAAACCAGCTGCCTATTTAAATACTTACATGTGCAAGGTGTCTTTCAAGTTTCAACAGCTCGTGCTTAATAGGAGTTAATTGGAGTTCGATTACTGTGCATTAATAAAATGACAATATAAAATCTTTTTTTTTTTTTCGATTTCTGACAAAATAAACGTTGAACAATAAAAATATTTGTGTGTGTTTCGTGCGGTGCCAGCACAATATATATATGTTAGTCAATGCACACTCGAGAGTCGAGACTCTGTACTTTGTAGTTTCCAAATTCGACTCTGCAGAACTCAGATCCCGACTTTGCTTCTTTAAAGCTAATAGGTTGTCCATCTATGTAATACTAAATAAAATATAATTTTAAAATAAGATATTATAAAATAAAATAAAATAACATGGTGTCTAAAAAAAGATATTTCATATTCAAATAAAAATTTTAAATAGATAATTTATATTATACTATCTTTTTAAATTAAATATATTTCACAAATAAAATAAAGTTTGTATCCCCCAAAAAAAGTAAAGAGTATCCAAATAAAAGATTAAAATTAAATAATTAGATTTGTATTATATTTTTTTCAATTTAAATTTTATAAAATACGAAATTAAAAAATAAAATAAGTCAAAAGAAAAAGGCAAAACTCATCAGATTAAACAATTTTTATATCTTAAATCACATATTTTTCGTTACAGACTGCAACTTTCAGATTCACTTAACTAGTTTTGCCTGAAAATTCACAAATATGTTGTTATACTTTAACAGTTTCACATTCGATTTTACATGTCCATATCATATTTGTAACAAATCTCTTATAACATAAAGTCTTACGTTAAACTTGCAAGATTCGTGTTCCAAATTGCAATTTTGCATCCACTTAAAATAATGTTTTCATGTCGTGCTTCACAAGGTTTGCGTTCAACTCCACGTGTTTGCATTAACTTCACATATTTCATGTTCAAACACTATCCCAAAAAATAACTTTTAGCAACATTCAAAAAACAACATGCAGACCTCGTCTTAAAGTTCTATCGACATTTTTGGTCCTAAATACTGACCTGCCATTAGCTCTGCTGCATATTGGCATGGCATTAATACATTTCAATGTAGGCATTTTGCGAAAATGTCCAACCAGAATTGCTTTGAGGAATGATTATAATTTGTACTATTTATAATTACTTTGGTAATTCGATATTAATTCAACAGTATTCAAGGACATTTAGAGGAAGGCCTGGGTACAATAATTTATAAAAGGCTCATATCGTATTGGGCCCGTTTGGACCTAAATCTTATTCGACCGACCCCAATGACATTGATCTTAGTTCTGGGCTCAACAACAGGCATATAACTGTTTATATGGCCCGATTTGGTCCAAACATTATGGCCTGAGCCTTCATCCAATCCGATAATCAATTGGACTTCAATTTTTCAGACCGGGTCAGCCCTTTTCACACCTCTACATTTTGCAATTTGATGGGTAAATGATCACATAAGAGAAAGGGAAATGCCCAACTACATTGATATACAAGAGACATCTCTAGATATAAAAGGTTGGATTTCATGTTTTTAAAAATACCCCTATACATTTATTATCAACAATCAAGCTTACATGTTCTTTGAATTGGAGACTAAAAGCTGTTGTACATCAACAAACTGTTAATTTCCTTTCTGTTATACACTTACACATCAACAAACCTTTTTGGTACTACAATATTGCTAGGGAACTTTGTTTACAGTTGCGATCAAGGTTTTAACAAGATGCCATTTAAACATATTTGAATGCAATACCTCTTACATAACATGTCTTAAATGTATACCATATTATCCTAAACCTGATTTGAGCAGATTTGAAGGCAAGATCTCTTACAATTACTAGCTGAATTAGATAGCTCCCACTTTTTAATTTACACAATTGTAATATACCTTACCAACTGAACCGGCGAACACTCACTATTTTGACTAAAAAGCTCATCAAAGTTACTATGTCAAAGTCCCACCCACTTAGAGGAAGGAGTACACTCTTTAAAGAATCATTGTTAGGTTTTTTTTTTCATTGACCTTGGGGATAAAATGAAGAGAAACCCAAATTTTTCACTACCATTCAGGGGAACTTGACATAAAAAGATGGAACCACTGTTCTTCACGCTCTAAAGAAAGTCAATTTCAGAAGATATGGAACACTGTAAAGTCATAGACTCATAGCAAACAAATGCAACATGGTCCAATAAGAAACTGAAACTTGAAGCATCACAAGATTATTGTTGATCAGCCACCAGAGTGGCATTGTCTGATCTGGGGACACTGAAGAAAGAATTGACCTCAAGTCTACTTTCAGACAAGTCAATTAACTGAAAACAAGCAACTTGACTGGAAATTGACTCCTATCCACATGAAATTGTTATGAATTAATATCCATATCCTATATTGTATTATTGTCTAATGTGTGCATTATCAACACGTCAATGAGTCACTTGACCACTAAAAATTTTAGATGTTTGGGAATTATATGAACACGTCATTATCAAATGTAGGAAGACCTATAAAGGAGACATATTTGCTTTCCTAGAGAAGTAATGTGTATAGGGTGGAATTCTACCAGTGTGCATGAACGACGACTCAAGTGTCGCAAACTTGCACCTCAGCAAGCCAACCAATAGGACATAAAACTTAGGGACATATGGTCTTAAACCATACAACCAAAACAACGAAAGGCTTTCAATTGTTAGTACTTACTTCGATGTAACAATATGTTGATAGTTGAATTTAGTCAGAACTCAGAACAAAAATTCAAAGTTCAAACTCACATATGAGTTATGACTGGTTAGATCTTTTGTCTAATTTTTATATTAATTGTTACTGATTTGCTAATACGAAGTTGGACCAGAAGTCAATTGGATTCTGGAACTAATTCAAAAAGAGAAAACTAAAACTAAAACATGCTCTAAAATTCAACAAAAGCCACCTCATATACACACCCCAGTCAACTTATCAATCTCAAAAGTCAAACCCCCAGTTCAAAATACAAATTTGATAACCCATCTATCAAAAGGTTCAGTCTTTCTTCCTATTAATCTCTTGCCCTGTTCAATTATACGATTTAGTAAAAAAGAGTAATGCAATGCAACACAGAGAATCAAAAGTCTTTTTATTGCAATTCTAAGATGATATCAAAGAGTCAAAGAGAGACAATTAACATAACCTTATTAAAGACTGGAAGCCGAAGGGACCACATAATCAACAGCAATCGCGCTCTCCACATAATCCTTGACTTTCTCCTTCTGCAACTTCACCAACTCTTGGTTCGAATCCGCTTCTTCCATCTCTTTAACTCCTTTGAAAATCGCAATCGAAGCTATCGAAAAGCCCTTTGCTCTTGCAGGAGAAAAATTCTCTCCACAAGTAATTTGCTCGATTCCCCCAAATTTCTCTTTAAGTCCTTTAATTACCCCTAAAACCTCATCTTTCACTTCTTCTCCAAGATTCTCCTTCAATTTCAGAAACGTGATTCTAACAGCAGACCCGGGCGGTAAGACCATCGTGCTCGGAGTCCGATCGGCGACCCAATCGACGGCCATGATGTCTTCGCAGATCGGGAGAACAGTCTCTCTGACGACGGAGAGATGGTTAGGGTTCTGAGAGTAGCTGTCGAGGTCGGTTTTGGAGTTGTAACGGCTGTGGAGCAAGTGAGTGAAGGTGAAGAGAGACGATCCGGTGCGGATGACCGGACCGGCGGTTAGGTGGAGAACCGGATCGAGGGAGACGAGGCCGTTGAGGTTGGTGATCATGGTGTTGACTTTGGAAGAGTCGACGTCGGGTTTGACCTTGAAGAGGACCACGTGCTCGATGGTGGACGATGACGACGACATGGCGGATTTGACGGAGAAGGAGGATTTGAGTTTAGGTAGGCGTTTGGGAGGGGAGAAAGTGAGGGAAAATGTAGTGGATAGGAGAGGGAGTGCTCTCATAGTCATACACAGCATTGTTAATTTTTATTAATCCAACCTAACCGGTGAGCGAGTAGCGCCGTTTTAAAAATGATTGATTGATGGATTGATATGATTCCGATCAAGCTTTTGGCGCGTGGCTGATATTTGGATTCTATTATTTTATGGGCCCAGCACATCACACATTAATGAGCAAGAACCGTCCACTTCTGCTAAATACAGACCACGTTATATTTTTTATTTTTTTTTAACCGTTATAGCAATCTAATTGAATCTACTGTCACCGAATACTAATGTTAAGTAATTCAGAATTTAAGTCCATATTTGAATCCAAATGATGTAGCAGATGATTTTTTTCATTAACCACATCATTTTATGTTATATGTGGTAATGATAACTCACTTAGGGTATGTTTGGTATAGTTTTTCAAATAAAGCTTTTAGAGTATGTGTGTTTGGTAAGGCTTTTGTAAAGATCAAAAGCATTTTTTTTAAACTATAAACTATTTTGAGGTTTTTTTTTATTGTTTGGTAAAAATCAAAACAATTTTTTTAATGTATGAATTGTTTTAATTACCCTTTATAAAAGTCATTTTATATCTACTTGGAGAAGCCCAAAATTTGGGTTTTTCCAAAAAACTTTTTTTTGAGCTTTTTTAAAACATATGAATTATCTCAAATACCCTTTATAAATTTTAAATATTCCACCATACAATTCTTTCATTAAATATATTGTCATCACCATTTTTGTAATTTACACAACCAAAAGCTATTTTTAAAAATACATCGTCAACACACTTTTTTTTTTTTGTAATTTACACAACCAAAAGCTTTTTTTGTTGGAAGCTCTACTCATTAGAAGCTCTACTACAAAAAGATATACTCTATAAGCTCTACTTGAAAAGCCATACACCTGTATCATTTAGGTTAAAATTTGGATTAATTATTTATGTTGTATAGTATTACTTGTCACCAAGAGTATATTCATAATTCGATGTCAAGGATCTCAATAATACAATGTATTTTTTTTTAATAATTGAAGACATTTCTAAATAATCAAAAGTGTTTAGCTTTAAATCATTATATTAGACCGGAACAAAAAATATATTCATAAACATCTATGATCTTTTGATTTTTGTGATAAAATTATTAAATACAAATCTCAACAAGTATTTCACATGATGATGTTCTATGGCAATCAATGAAAGAAAATTGATGTACAATGAGATCACTAAAAATTAAATACAAAATCGAAGAGTGTTTAAGAGTAAAAACAAAACCCACAAATTTTTGCTATTTAAGTCTAGTGTAGCTCACGGGTAGTCTCCACTATTTTCTCAAGCTAAACAAACATAGAGGTCTCATCCACCTCAACATCAAAAGATTGGCATTGTACAAGCATAAATTTAAGCGATGCATTGAACTAAAAGTAGGGGTGGGCACGGTTCAGCTCGGTTCGGTTTTAGGCAAAACCAAACTGAACCGAAAATATTTCTGTTCATCCAAAATTAAACCGGTTTAAACCGAATAAAAAATAGGAACCGAACTGAACTGAACTGATTTTAATCGGTTCGGTTCAATTTTGTTTTGGGTCCTAATGGGCTGAATTGCTTAATGGGTCTTTTTAATCTGTTTTAAAATTAATTAATAGCTTAATGTACCTAATTTTGGCCATTTGAATAGCCCAAAGCCAAATCAACATATAACATAATAATAAGTCAATAATAAATCCTATTCCAAAATATAAAAAACATATTAATACATTCCAAAATCCAAACTCCTAAATAAAAGTTCAAAATCAGTTAATAATAGTACATTACATAATGATAACTTCCCAAAAATAAATTATCCAACTCCAAATCAAAATTACAACTAGTTAACTAAAATAACATTTCAATTATAGTTTCCACACCACATTCCACATACATAAATACATTAAGAAAAAAGGCATTCCTTTATGTCACTCCACCTGCTGCCTGTAGATACAAATATACAATGGACATATGTGATTCGAATAAACACAATTAGACATTTGGACACATATAAATAAACATATATAAATTAATATACACTAACAAAATATAAATAAACATATATACTGATAATAAAGCAGCATATACTAAATAAACAAGTACACAAACTTCAGTTTACCATGGAGTATACATCGATTGCAATAGATTCATTGAAGTCAAATTCTATTCAAAGACATATAAACTTCGGATTTAAATCAATTTAAATGTTACAAATCAATGTACAGATCAAAATGATTGTTCAGTTGAGGCAAGTTTACTTCAGCTTTAGCTTATTAACAAGGATCATGACAAGTGGTTTGTTCTCGCAATCAAGAAGTAACAAATAGAAGAATTCTTGGTGTTTATATATCTACCAATTCGTGCAAAACAACTTTCAATGTTTCTTAGCTTATTTACAAGGAAGGATCGTTACTTGAACTTTCTTCACGAATAAAGAAGATCTCTTGGAGAACTATAAATATTGCTTGGTGCAAAATTTCTACTTATGTTTCTTAGGCTTCTATTCAGTTTTACAGTAAATGCAAACCGAAACATTCACATAGCCTATCATTCTACGATGAGGAAACATCATGCTGATATCATAAACAAAAAAGCATTAACATTACATTCATATTTTAATCCAAGTAATCACTATTTAATCGAAATTGTGTGGTCTTAAATAATACACATCAAAAGCAGGAAAAAAAAAACAAAAGACGAATCACAGAAAACCCATATTCCCACGACTATAAACTTTGTTTGGTTGTCGGGAAAATCCTCCATTTACCCAAAAATAAAAATTAGGGCTTTATAGAGTCGGAAACTTCAAAAAAAAAATTCTTCCACTCTCACCTTTTTGAATATACAACATTTTTAGCTGAATTAGGCATAACAGATTCGAATCACAGATTAGACACAAACAAATGAACAATCACTTTTTGAATCAACCTTTGTTAACCAAATCAAGAAAGAAAAGGTAAGTAAAAGAAAGAAAAGCTAACCAAATCACAGATCGAACGAGCTGGAGGTTTGTCTCTTTGAAGCTTTGGCTGGCGATGAAGACGAGCAGATCGGAGAAGACAAGAAGAAAATTAGAAGAAGAAGAAGAAGAAAAATAGAAAAAGAATAAGAGAAAGTGACAAACCTTGCAGTTGTAGCCTTGTAGGAGCAGATCGAATGTTAAGAAAGTGAGGAACCGAGTTGAGATAAGTAGATCGGAGGCTGAGGAGTTGAGGAACAGTCGAACAGATAAGGAACAGAGAGGGGCAGAGGCTGTGTGGTCGTGTAAGAGAAAGAACACTAAAAAGGTTAGGGTTTTTTTTTAGTTGTATAGCGGGTTTAATTGGTTCAAATCAATTTGAACTGAAAAGTTTTTCGGTTTTCAATTTTTAAATCGGTTTAAACCGAATTAATTCTACGAATTGAACCGAACACCCTTTTTTCGGTTTGGTTCCGAACTTAGTGCCCACCCCTAGCTAAAAGCATACAATGCATGTTTATACCGGCACGCAAAAAAAAGCAACTCAATATGGAGGCCAAAAATTCTAAAAACTGTCGAAATTCAAATTTGTCCAATGTCTGCTCTTTGGTATATATCTTTAAAAGCACAAAAACATCATTTGATAAAAGTTTTACACCATAGAGTAGACATATAAATACACACTTTTCATTTAGAAAATATTTCAAAATTTGAATTTGAAAAGTGTGAAAATGGACAATGAAAACATTGAATGCGTGATTTCGAAAAACAGGGCATCGCCCTTGACCTTTGGTCGAAGAAATGATCATAACTTTTTAACCGCTAACCATAATTTTACGTTCTTTATATATTTAGAATCGTAACGAAAAATCGAAGAATGCTTCATGGACAGAATAATTAATTTCCTCACCGATTAGTACAATTTTAAAGAAACATTTGCCTCAAAATATTTAACTCAAAAATTTTAAAACATGGCAGTTTTTGCAGAGATTTAAAAATTTTCTAAAACAAACAACCTAAGATCTAAGCACAACACATATCCACTCTTAGATCTAATCAAACATAAAAATCATAAAACAATAAGCAAATCATTTTACCCTTGAAGCGCTAGCCCTCGCAAGTGGTTATCAAATCAACTAAGCCTTCGCGATGCTCTCTTGAGTTGTGCGGTCCATTCAACCTGAAAATCTTCCTTTTCTAGCACAAGACAACTCAAACAAAATCAAATGCATATGCTTAAAACAAAAATAAGAAAACCAAAACATGACTTACACCATCAAACCTAGCCTAAACATTGCTTGTATGAACAATGAAAGACATGGGTAAAAGAGATGCTTATTTGTAACATAACAAGCTACTCCACAAAGCAATAAATCTAAGATATTTACAAAATCTAAGCCAAATCTAGCAACAATCAATGAATAAGCCACATCCCCGGCAGCGGCGCCAATTTGATGACACGTCATTGCAGTGCCGTTCAAAGATTGAACATTAAGTTCAGCATCGCAAGCGCGCGAGTCACAGGGACTAGCACTGCGATAAGTAATGATCGTTCCGTAGGGAGGTGGAATCCGTCAACATACACTAGTTTAGCTAACAAGAAAATAGCGTGTATGTTACTGTGTGCAGTAAAAGTAAATAATGCAATGAAACATAAATTATGTACAAATATATTTACATTGGTAGAATGGAATGGAGAGATGTAAGATGAATATGGTTACACTAAGTAAATGACTCCACCTTAACAATCACATAATCTCATACAACATGCCCATCAATTGAAAGTCGTGATCACTTAATCCTCGCCAATATTCCCTCTCGAGATATAAATGCTATACCGACATACACCAGCAACCTATCAAAGGATGGTTACCCGAACTGCACTCGAGTTCATTAAGAACTATAAGACACATTTAGCGACTATAAATGCAAAGCCTCACGTATCTCTACCTTACCATACATGTAGTGGACATCTAATCTTACACGTTGCGTGCTTCACCTCTCGGTCCTTCACACAACAACCTAGGTTCATTCAAATGGTAGTTAATCACTCAAAAACATTAAGAATTGAAACAGACACTCAGTTGTCGACAAAAAATATTTAACAAAAAAGGCAACTATCTTAGGTTTATATCAATTCCCTAATGAATGAAAATACTCATCAAAAGAGAGACAAAAATGCAAGGAAAGAAATACAAAATGGATAGAAAGGAGAACTCATCCGATACTGGGAATCAAACACCGAGTTACCACGGTTGTCAGCTACGAGTCTTGACTGCTAGACGATTACGGTGGTCTTCAATCTCATGAATGCACAACTCTCTCAATAAAAGAGAAAGCTCTTTCCTAAGAGCATCTTCAATGGTATAAGCAAATTTGAATCATCAAAAGTTGTCACTTCAGCATTAGAGGATTGTTTTCAGAGATTGCTAAATTTGATGATTGTGTAGTCCACTATGGTACACTTTATCTAAATCAAAAATCTAATCCCGATACATTTTTCAATATTCCCACCCATTTTTATTTCAAGGGTAAAAAAAATAAAAAAGTAAAAAAAAAACATATAAAGACAAAAGAAGGTATATGATATGTATATTGATCCATTCGTAATGAAAAGATGAATTTTACCTGATTGAAATTTTTGGGATCGAAACAATGATAAGATACATAGGTGATCAGAGAAAAAAAGAGAAGAAAAAGTCACAGATGAGAGAGAAAGAATAAAATTACAATATCATTTATTTTGGGTTAAGTTTGTATTTCATGATTGAACGTCAATCTTCAAATCTGATTATTGGATAGGCAATTTGATTATTGATAACTGTTATTGCTAAATTTTAGTGACTCTGTTGGACAGTGTTTTTTTATATAAATAATTAAATTTTGATTACTCTCCTACTTTTGATGATACCATTAGAGATGCTCTAATCTCTCAAATCTCCCTAAGATGAATGACTAAAATGGAAACAAACTCACCAAACAACAATGCACAAATAGTTGTTAAACATTAAGAACATTCAATTTAAGTTAATGGTTCATTCTCTTGATTAAGGAATTCAAAAAAATCAAATTATCACCCAACCCAAATCATGATAAGCAATTATGCCTTTATATAAAGACTCTTTAAGCACAAGAATATAGAACCAAGCCTAATTTAGCATATAAATGCATCAACCAAGTCTTACCCACTCTTTAGAGCTAAAGCTCTAGCACTCAAATCATTCTACTCATGGAATTTAGGATTATCCATCAATCAATCACAATCATAGGATGTTAAATTACACTACTCAAAAATTAAATTACTCTACTCCTAGTCTCATTCATGCATACATATCGATTTAGACCATTCACACACATAAATATCACAACAAGAGATTTAATCATGCATAACCAAAAAGTAGAGCAAAAACAAAACGAATTTAAGAACAAACATACATAAATTATGCAAGTGTAGGTTTACAAAATTCCCAAATGGTGTTTAACATCAAAGAAAACAAGAAAACAAGAAATACAAGAAGAGATAAGTTGTAAAGAAAACCCTTGAAGAAATCTCCTTCAAAGCCTCTCTAATTCCATTGATGTTCGTTTTTGGTCAAGAGACCACTCTTTTCTCCTTATAATCTACTTTAAGATGGTGGAAGAAGTGTAAAATGAGGTGGTGGAAGTGTATGGTGAGATCCCATGGAGGAAAAATTTCCATGGGAGCTTGAATCTCTCACTTATTTGGTGAAGAAGATGGAGAAGATAAAGAAATGGGAAGGAAGGATGTGTAGGTCGTGGGTGATGGTAAAGAGAGCTGCAAATGTGAGAAAATTGGGTATTTGTAGAGTTCAAATGCCAGGGCAAGAAATGGGTGTGAAATGACGAGATTGCCCATCAATTTCGGGCTGAAAATGGCTGTTATAGGCAAAAAGGCGACATATAAGTAGCCTTACATGTAGCCTTTGATCCTGGAGCTGAAATGTGAGTTTTGACAGTGTAAAAGGCGACTTGTGAGGCCACTTGTGGGAAGTCACCTCACAAGTCACCTAACCCTACGGAAAAGAATTTCCAGCATCGCATACCGTTACGAAAATGAAACCCAGAATTGTGATCTATAAAACACTAGAAAGTAGACATTCGAGTCTTTCCGAAAATAGGTAGTAGGAAACGTAGTTCGATATGGCCCCCGAAAGTTAGGTGTACTGCACAGCATTTTCCATTTCAGCCCAAATAACCTCCAAAACTCTTCAATTAAGCTCAACACCTTATTTTAGGGAATAAAACCTACAAAAAGCTCACAAAACACATTATGAACCAAAATATGCTCGAAAACGATAAGAAATGATCGGAAATTGAGACCTCAAAAAAGTATAAATATGGTATGATCAGTGCGCAGGGGGGGGTATGCAAATCACAGACCTCAAACTTTTGGTTGGACGACTCATGTGTGGGCGAATCCTGCGTACACGAATGTCACACAGACTGGACCGTGAGAGTACATCCGACTTTTTGCTACTATGAATCCGTGTTTAATTAGGAATAGATCTTTTGGAGATTATTCTTTAATTAATTTCATTTATCATTAAAAATATGATAATCAAATTCGGTTTTCTATAAGAAACTCTAGTCTTCTCTTCATAGAATACATTCCAGAATCACAAAATACAGAGCAAATAATTATTTTCTCTCTATATTCAATTCCTTTGTTTTTTATTGGTAAGTTGAAACTCAATTTGAGTTCACTGAGAGTGGTTTGTGCTTTGCACTGCCACTGTTTAGTTGGTGTATCATGGGAGACAGTTGCTATACACATACGGTGTTTGTCTTAAGGACAATGTGTGAAACACAGATCTCGATTTCCCTAACCTGATTTCTAACGTGTTGTTTTGGTGGTTTTCACTTTTTGTCTCTTCTAGATTCGAACCAGCTTGTTTTTTGATTTACAAACAACAATATCTCTATTTGGGTATATTTTACATGAAAAAAAAAATGTGACTTAATAATCTTAGGTTCTAAAGAAGAAATATAAAGTAAGAAGCTCAGTTGGTAAATGGACGAGCTTGGGGTTGGGTAAATGACTCACAAATTAGCGGCTCGAATCCTACCAATGACAAAAAGCTTTAAAAAATGCATGATCTATATAGTTAAATAGATAAATAATGTCAAAAAAAATGTAAGAAATGAATTTTAGAAGATATTTTAAAATTTTCCAAAGTTTAAACAATTTTGATAATTCTATTAAAATGAATATTTAAAATAAAAATAAACTAATACATTATATCCAGTTTGTCCTAAAATTATAATTAAAGAAACTAGAAGTTGGAACATTAGGTGAAAAAAAGAAGTAACTTATATAATTAGATTAATGATAAAACAATAAAACATAAATTTGTTGTATTTATAAAATAGTAAACTAATAACTAGAGTCGGGTGAGGAGGTTATCTATAAATTATATGGGCCCGTTTGTTTGACGGGATTGGATAGGATAGGTTTATTTTAAAACCATTTTCCACGATTGGCTCACCAACAGGATGGGATAAAAATAATCCTGTCTACCAATATTATCCCATTGAAATGAGATAAATTAATCCCAATGAAATATATGGGATTAATTTCTTTCTCATCTTCTTTATTATACAAAGACCCCTCCAATACACACAAACACCCCTCCAAAATGGAGACCAGCCAGAGAAGCAGAGTGGACGAAAGGAAGATTCATGCCTTGTTATTTTGTTCATGGCTTGTGTTTGCCATTGAAAAAGAAAAACCCAAATCCTTTCACAAAAGAAAAATAAAGATGAAAGAGCAAAGTGGAACATAACCGGATCTATTCGCAAAAGAAGAAAAAAAATAAAGAAAAGATAAAGAAAAGAGTAGATCGTGGATTTATTCACAAAAGAAAAATAAATAAAGAAAAGATGAAGAAGAGAGAATATCATGGAAGATGAAAAAGATAGCAGATCGTGGATGTTGTAATCAAGAAATTAAAACAATAGAACTCTTAATGCTGAAAGCATCTCACTCATTTTATTGAATACAAACTGGTGGTTTATAAAGCCTTACAGGATAAAGAAAAACAGAAACAATGCAGCCCACGTTCTACAACTAGAATCGTGGTATTAGTTACAGAAGAAGTCAAATCCTACTAGCTGTTTCCTAACAAATAGGAATTTATTAACTGAACTTTGACAAAGCAAAACCTTAACAGAATGAATCCTAACAATTCCTCCCCTAAACTGAAGCAGTTTGCATTCAGTTTAAGTTTGGTACCTCACAAACTCCAAGCTCACTACGTAACTTCAAGAATACTTCAAGCTTCAATGCCTTGGTCATGATATCAGCCACATGATCACACGTGCCACAATGCACCAGCTTCACAACTTCCTTCTTTGTAAGATCCCTCAAGAAATGGAACCTTGCGTCTATATGTTTACTTCTTCCATGCATGACTGGATTCTTGGATAATTTAATCGTTGAACTGTTATCACACATTATGGTAGTACACTTACTTTGTGAATGCCCAATCTTCTCCAACACTCTTCGCATCCACACGCATTGGCAAGCACACGAAGCTGTTGCCATAAACTCTGCCTCAGTGGTAGACAACGTCACCACTGGTTGCTTCCTTGAAGCCCACGAAACTGCTCCACCACTCAATAGAAACATATAACCGGGATGTGCTCTTCCTATCATTTATGTCTCCGGCATAATCACTGTCGGTATAAGCCAACAGTTCCCCAGCATCTCCTCTCTTATAAAACACGCACAATTCCACAGTTCCCTTTAGATATCGAAGAACTCTTTTTGCTGCTTGCATATGTAAATCAGTAGGATTGGCCATATACCTGCTCAAGAGACATACTACATACATTAAATCAGGCCTTGTTGCAGTAATGTACATGAGACTCCCAATTAATTGCTTGTAAATTGTAGCATCAATCCTAGAACCTTATCCTTCATTTGACAGCTTAAACCCAGGCACAATCGGGTTCTTCGCCGAGTTGCTATTCTATAACCCAAACCGCTCAAGCAATTCACGAGCATACTTTTTTTGACTCAAGTAAATACCTTCTGAATTTTATACAACCTCGACACCAAAGAAGTACTTCATCTTCCCTAAATCCGTCATATCGAACTCATTCTTCATGGAACTCTTGAAGCTTTCAAACATGCATGCATCATTCCCAGTAAAGATTAAATCATCAACGTACAAACTTACAATTAAGAATCTCTTACCTCTTTCTTCTGTTTTGACAAAAAGAGTGTGCTCAAAATTACATCGTTCAAAACCCTCATTGACAAAGTAGGATTCAGTTCTGCTATACCAGGCACGCGGTGCCTGCTTCAACCCATACAGCGCCTCTTTAAGCTTGTAAACTTTCTCTTCTTCACCCTTTCGAATGTAACCCAATGGCTGCTCCACATACACATCCTCATTCAACTCGCCGTGAAGAAATGCACTTTTGACGTCAAGTTGATAGATATTACAACTCTTTTGTGCTGCTAGAGCTAGAACCATAAGAATAGTGTCCCACCTTGCTATTGGAGCAAACACTTCATTGTAGTCAATCCGTCGTTGTTGAGCGTAGCCTTTAGCTACCAACCGAGCCTTGCACTTATCAACTTCACCATTTTCATTCAATTTGGTCTTAAAGATCCACTTCACACCGATCTTTTTAGCCCCTGTAGGTAAAGTAGTAAGCTGCCAAGTCTCATTTTTCACAATAGACTCGATCTCCAAATCCATTGCCTTTCTCCAAATTGAATGAACTAGGATCTTCAAAAGAGGTGAACATTGCAAGATTTTTCACATCCTCCTCTTCGGACAGTCCTTCACTTGTTACATAATCCTGTAAGTAACTTGGTGTTCTTCGAATTCTTCTTGCTGGAACTGGTACATCTTCATTGGATAAATTACTAGATGATGAAGCTGTGACTCTTGCTTCTTGACCTGTATCTACAATTTCAATATCTTCCTCAGCTTCTTCATCAATTTCAGAATAAGCTTCCTCATTTTCATCGTTATTCCCCCAAACTAATACATCACGACTTACTTCATTAGTAGTCCTCCCCCAATTCCAGCCTTTATCTTCTTCAAAACTCACATCTCTGCTTACTACAATCTTTTTAGCAACAGGATCAAACAAGCGATAAGCTTTTGATTCATCACTTACTCCAAGTAGCACGCATTGAAAGCTTTTGTCATCCAGATTCGTTCGTCTCTGATCCGGTACATGTACATGAGCAAGGCACCCAAAAACTCTAAAGTAATCCACTTTAGGTTTAATCCCACTCCACATCTCCTCAGGTGTCTTGTCATTTACCACCAGTGTAGGACTTCTGTTGAGAACATGAACAAACCATCTTGCAGCTTCTGGCCAAAATGTCTTTGGTACTTGTTTGTCACAAAGCATACACCGAACCATATTCATAATAGTCCGGTTTTTGCGTTCAGCTACCCCGTTCTGCTGAGAGGTGTAGGATGTTGTAAGTTACCTACTTATACCATTAATTTTACAAAACTCATTGAACTCATTTGAGGTGAATTCTCCTCCATATCAGTGCGTAAACAACTTATAAGTGCACCTGACTCCTTTTTAACTAAACTCTTAAAGTTTTTGAATATTGTAAATGCTCTTGACTTTTCAACCAAAAAATATATCCACACCTTCCTACTAAAATCATCGATAAATGTTATAAGATACCTATTGTTACTGTTGGAGACAAATGTGATAGGACAGCAGATGTTGGCATGTATGAGCTGCAATCTGTGAGAAGCTCGCCACTGACTCCTTTTTGGAATGGTATCTCTGTGCTGTTTGCCCACCAAACATTCAGTACAAGCTTTAGTTGTAGCTTTGAGAAGTGGAAGTCCTTTCACCATCTCTTTGTATTGCAAAGTCCTCAGTCCTTTATAACTCAAGTGCCCAAATCTACTATGACATAACTGTGAACTGTCTTCTGTGACCGCTTGCAGACAGGTCGAGGTCTCAAGCACTATCCTAGCCAACAACACAAACATACGATTTGTAGTCATCCTTGTCTGCATGATCAATCCTCTTTTTGGGTGATACGGCTTGCATTCCCCATATTGTATAAATATGGCTAAACCTCTTTCTTGAAGTTGGCCTACACTCAGCAAATTGTTTTTCAAATTTGGTACATAGAAAACATTAGTAATCACATGAGTTGTACCATTAATCTCAAGCCGGATATTGCCTTTGCCCATCACTTCCATCCTTGTATTGCTACCAAGCTTTACCAAGTGTCTGAAGGCCTTATCAAGGTTAGAAAACCACTGCCTATTCCCGCATATATGATTACTACAGCCGGAATCGAGAAACCACACATCTTCTCGTTTTGAGTTGTTAGCTTCAATGTAAGACATGAGAATCATCTCTTCTTCTTCGTCAATCTCAGCGTAGTTGGCATTTTTCTCCCAACTAGGGCATTCGTATTGAAAGTGTCCTAGTTTGTGGCATTTAAAATACTCCACCATGTCTTTGTTTAGAGACTGTCTTTCTCAGCCTCTCCCTCGACCTCGAACAAAACCCTTGCCTCTGCCTCTTCCTTCGAACCTCTCTTCATAAGAAACCTTCAAAGCTTGTTCATCCCTTGCATCTCCACTGTGACACTTCATTCTCTGTTTATGAACCAAAATACTGCTTTGAAGCTCATCTACTGTCAATTCATCCAAGTTGTTGGATTCCTCCACTGAACACACTACGTAGTCAAATCTTGCAGTCATTGATCTCAGAATTTTCTCTACGATCACAACTTGACTCATCTTCTCACCATGTATCTTCATCCTATTCACAATTGTAAATGTCCGAGCAAAATACTCGTCCACTTTCTCTCCTTCTCTCATCTAAAGCATTTCAAATTCCCTCCTCAACGCCTGCAATTGAGCCCTCTTCACTCTTGGTGCCCCCTGGTATTTCTGTTTCATCGAATCCCAAATACTCTTTGCACTCCCTTTGTTAAGAATTGTCTCCATGATGGTTCTGTTTATGGCCTGGAAGAGATAGTTTTTCACCTTTAAGTCTTTCAGACGTTGCTCTTCAATTATCTTCCTTTGTGCCTCTGTTGGCTCTTCCTCACAGCTAATGAGAACTCGTTTGTTGACTATGAACAACATGTGATTGACATGTGCATCTAAGGCAAACATGTGGGGACATGTGTGTAGGCAAACGTATTTGGGATACATATGTGATCAGATGTGATCTGATGATTAATTAACATGTGTAAAATATGTTGGCTGAAAAGGGAAGCAGTTACTTGGCAGTTACTTCCTGTATTATTGTTGTATCACATTTATACTCAGAATGCTGGGTAATTTTGGGTAGCGAATCAGTGTGTGATATCCTGCTATGCATTGTATTGCTATTCCTAATTGTTAATGGAATGATTGGGTTGGGATTGGTTCCCGTAAACACTTTGTTCTTGCATGTATTCATTGTTTGTGTCTGCTGTGAGAATTTACAGGTTGTGTGCTTGTGTGAAGTGTGAAACTCGTACAGTGCTTGTATACAACGAATTGGCTTGGTGATAGTGAGTTGTTGGGATTTTGGAAAACACTGATTATAGACAACAGATAGTGTAGGACTGTTGTAGAAAGGATTGCTAGCTGGGCTGAGAGTTCAGCGCAACACATGTGAAAATTCTAGGCAGAAATTGACCCTGTGACAATTGGTATCAAAGCTTCGGGTTGAAGCAAAGTTTTCTTATGTTCGTGGGCAAATATGACGTTGGCAGACACTAAAGAGCGGGTTGCTCATCTGGAGAAATTACTGGGTGAACCTCCTCCAGAAGGTTCAAGTGAAATTGTCCCTGCTTTCGATCAGATTGTGGATCACAGAGAGAGGATTGGTATAATCGAACAGAACCACAAAGATCTGGTGAAAGACATTGTGACGAAGTTGAGTTTATCTCGGGTGGATCATACACTAGTGACAAATGGGATGGCAGAGAAATTCAGACAGTTAGAGGATGAGATTGCTGTACTGAAGAGGGCCTTAAACAACCCTACTATTGGTGATGAAGGACTGCTGTCCAAGATCAAAATGCTTGAACCAAAGCAATTCAATGGTAGTCAAAATGCTAAGGAATTGGAGAATTTCCTATGGGATATGGAACAATACTTTAAGGCAGCTAGAGTTCCTGAAACAGAGAAAGTTAGCATAACCAGTATGTATCTCAGTGGGGATGCAAAACTGTGGTGGAGGACCAGAATGGTTAATGATCTCAGTGCAGGAATGCCTAAAATTACAGTATGGGAGTCATTAAAGAAAGAATTGAAGGATCAATTCTTACCATGCAATACGTCATGGCTTGCAAGAGAGTCTTTGAAGAAGTTGAAGCATACTGGATCAGTGAGGGAATATGTCAAGGATTTCAGTTCCTTAATGCTGGACATTTCCAACATGTTTGAGGAAGACAAACTGTTCATTTTCATGCCTGGACTGCAAGCATGGGCACAGACAGAATTAAGAAGACAGGGTATGAAAGAGATTCCAACAGCCATGGCTGCAGCAGAAGGCCTGGTTGATTTTCGTATGGCAACTTCAGCATCTTCTTCAAATGCTGAAAAGAAGAAATCAGCAGATGGGAAAAAGGAGAAGAAGAATTGGAAGAAGAAATACGAAAGTGGGAAAAAGAAAGACGGTGAGACTACCAAGAGCAAAGACTTGCAACAGAATAAAGGGAAGTCCCAAGCAAAGGGATGTTTTATTTGTGGGGGTCCTCATTTTGCTAGAGAATGTCCTAAAAAGGAGAAGGTGAATGCTATCATTGCTCAAGATGCTGATGATTACAACTCTTCTGTTGGTACTTCTAGAGTGAATCCACTTCAGTTGTTGGGAACTATCAGTGCAGAGATTCAGCAAGCATGTAGGGGTCTATAATATGTTAACGTTGAGATGAATGGGCTGATGATCCGTGCTATGCTGGACACTAGTGCAACTCACAATTTTGTGGCCAAAAGGGAAGTAAATAGATTGGGATTGAGCTTGTTAGAAAGCTCTAGTAAAATTAAAGCAGTGAATTCAGGGGCAATACCAGTGTGTGGCACGGCCGAAACATTGCTTAAAGTGGGACCTTGGCAAGGAATGTGGAGTTTGATGGTAGTACCGTTGGATGACTTTGATTTGATTCTCGGTGTAGAATTCTTCATCAAAGCCAAGGCCATACCAGTACCTCACCTTCGAGGTATGTTCATTCAAGATGAGCAGAATCCTGGATTTGTGCAAGCTATTGGGGGAACTCAGATTATGGAACAGGGAAAAGGCAAGGGGCCTATGATTTCTGCTAAACAACTAGACAAGGGTCTGAAGAAGGGGCAAATTACTTATGTGGCAGCGCTGCTGCAAGTTAAACCTGATGTAGTGGTCGAAGTGCCTGATGAAGTTAGGGCAGTGTTGGAAGAAATCTCTGATATGATGCCGAAAGAATTTCCTCGTGAACTTCCACATAGGAGGCCCACTGACCACAGGATTGAAGTGGAGGCGGGAGCCAAGCCACCAGCCCAAGCTTCTTACAGGATGGCGCCTTGTGAGTTGGTAGAATTGAGGAAACAATTGGATAAGTTGCTGGAAACCGGTATGGTGCAGCCATCCAAGGCCCCATATGGTGCTCATGTTTTGTTCCAAAAGAAGCAGGATGGTTCAATGAGGATGTGTGTGGATTATCGTGCATTGAACAAGGTGATAGTCAAGAACAAATATCATGTACCGAATGCTGCTGATTTGTTTGATAGACTGTCGAAAGCTTCTTATTTTACAAAGCTAGACTTGAGGTTTGGATATTGGCAGGTCAGAATTGCTGAAGGTGATGAAGCCAAGACAACTTGTGTCACGAAGTATGGCTCATTTGAGTTTTTAGCCATGCCTTTTGGCTTAACAAATGCACCTGCCACGTTTTGTAATTTGATGAATGATGTCTTATATGAGTTCATAGATAAGTTTATTGTTGTATATCTAGATGATATTGTGATATACAGTGAGACCTTAGTTGAGCTTGTGGCTCATTTGATGAAGGTGTTCTCTAGACTAAGGGAGAATAAACTGTTTGTAAAGAAGGAAAAGTGTGAGTTTTGTCTGCAAGAAGTTATGTTCTTGGGACATTGGGTTGGTAGGGGAAAAATCAGGATGGATAAGAAAAAGGTTGAAGCCATCCTAGACTGGCCCGTTCCTTCGAAAGTTGCAGATCTTAGGTCTTTTCTAAGCCTTGCAAATTATTACCGACGGTTTATAGAGGGATATTCGAAGAAGGCGAGTTCCGTAACAGATCTTTTGAAGAAAGATAAACAGTGGGTGTGGACTGAGAAGTGCCAGATTGCATTTTGACAAGTTGAAGATGGTAGTCTCATATGAACCTGTGTTGAGTCTACCACAGTTTGATAAGCCTTTTGAGGTGCATACTGATGCATCTGACAGAGCCTTGGGGGGTGTTCTTATACAGGAGAGGCATCCTATTGCATTCGAGAGTAAAAAATTGAAAGAATCATAACAGAGGTACTCTGCTCATGAGAAGGAGATGGCAGCGGTGATTCACTGTCTTGATACATAGAGACATTATGTGTTGGGTACAAAGTCCACGATGGTGACTGATAATGTAGCCAATACATACTTCAAGACACAAAAGAAGCTGACTCCAAAACATGCAAGATGGCATGAGTACCTAGCTGAGTTCGATTTTATGTGGGTGCATAGGCCTAGTCGTGGGAATCAAGTTGCTGATGCTTTAAGCAGGAAGGAGGTACAAGGGTATGTTTCTGCTCTTGCTACCTTACAGTCTAATTTTCTTAAAAGATTGAAATAGCAAGCTGAAAGTGATTCTGCTTACACCAAACTAAGGAGGGAGGTGGCATAAGGCTTAGTACGAAGGTACTGGATTGAAGACAATCTATTATATGCCAAAGTGGCAGGTTATATGTTCCTAGTGGTGGTGGATTGAAACAGGAGTTATTGAAAGAAACGCATGATCCGCAGTGGGCGGGACATCCAGGGGTCGAAAGGATAATAGCTTTACTGTCTAGAAGCTATTATTGGCCCAAAATGTTTGAAGACGTAAAGATGTATGTCAGAACGTGTTTGGTTTGTTAACTTGACAAAACAGAAAGAAAGAAACATGCAGGACTGTTGCAACCTTTACCTATAGTTGAAAAACCATGGGTTTCGGTTTCCATGGATTTTATTGGGGGTTTTCCTTATGTGAATGGTATGAGATCGGTTCTAGTGGTGGTTGACAGATTTTCCAAGTATGCAGTATTTATTGCAGCACCAAATGCTTGTCCAGCTGAAAAAGCGGCAGAGTTATTTTTCAAGAATGTTGTGAAGCATTATGGGGTGCCAGCGGATATAGTGAGTGATATAGATACTCGTTTTATTGGAAAGTTCTGGACCTACCTATTCAACTTGATGGGATCAGAGTTGAAGTTCTCTACATCAAACCATCCTCAAACGGATGGTCAGACAGAAAGAATAAATGCTCTGGTGGAAGAGTATTTGAGACATTATATGACTGTTAGTCAAAAAAACTTGTTGGATTTATTGGATGTGGCGCAGTTTTGCTACAATCTGTATAAATCTTCTTCAACAGGCAGGAGTCCAGCAGAACTATATATGGGGTTTCATCCCCTAACCCTGTTGGAAGTGGCACAGCAAAAGGATCAAGGTTTATGTCCACCAGCTTACAAATTTGCACGGGACAAAACTGAATTGATTGAAGAGGCTATGGAGAGCCTAGCTAAAGCTGCTAGATGTATGAAAAAGTATGCTGATCAACATAGGCATGCATTGAAGTTTTCTGCAGGTGACAAGGTGTTACTAAAGTTAACTCCACAAATCTGGAAGAAGATTACAGATAGAAGATACCACAGAGGGTTGATTCAAAGGTATGATGGACCTTTTATAATCAAGGAAAGAGTGGGCAACGTGGCGTATAGACTGGCTTTACCTGACAGGTTAAAAATTCATCCTACCTTCCATTTTAGTTTTTTGAAACCTTACCATGAAGATGGTGAACATCAGAGTAGGGCACAAACAAAGAGGGCTCCTCCGGTGGTCAGGAAGTAGTTTAACAAAGCAGTTCAGAAAGTGTTAGATCATCGGACAGTGGGGGAAAGTAATTGGAATAAGAGGACCGATCACTTGATTCAGTGGAAAGGAGAAAGTGAGGCAGATGCTACTTGGGAAAGAGGTGGAATTTTGTGGCAGCTTGAAGACTTGATATAACAATACTTGGAGAGGCAGCCGACGAGGGCGTCGGCTTCTTCAAGTGGGGGTGGTTTGTTACAGCCCCAAAAATGAGCATAGGCTGGTGCCTATGTAGATGGATTGGTGTGGGTGTCATCAGGCAAAAACAAGGCAAGTTGGGTGGACTTAGCTTTGTGACAGCAAGTGTTCTGCAAGTTAGCTTGGATTGGCTAACAGTGTGCAACAATAAGGGCCGTTGGCTGAGATAGATGCATGAGGCAGCGTGGGTGTACGTTGCTTGGTTAAAACAAGCTTGGCTTGTCAAAACAAGCTTGGCGTGCGAGAAACAAGCTTGGTTGGCAAAACAAGCTTGGCATAATCAGTGAATGGGGCGTTGTGTGCAGAATACGGGCTTGGCATGCAGAAACAAGCTTGGATGGGAAAAACAAGCTTGGCATGGGTAAGGAAGTTGGTTGACTATGAACAACATGTGATTGACATGTGCATCTAAGGCAAACATGTGGGGACATGTGTGTAGGCAAACATATTTGGGATACATGTGTGATCAGATTTGATCTGATGATTAATTAACATGTGTAAAATATGTTGGCTGAAAAGGGAAGTAGTTACTTCCTGTATTATTGTTGTATCACATTTATACTCAGAATGCTGGGTAATTTCGGGCAGAGAATCAGTGTGTGATATATTGTTATGCATTGTATTGCTATTCCTAATTGTTAATGGAATGATTGGGTTGGGATTGGTTCTCGTAAACATTTTGTTCTTGTATGTATGCATTGTTTGTGAATGTTGTGAGAATTTACAAGTTGTGTGCTTGTATGCTTGTGTGAAGTGTGAAACTCGTACAGTGCTTGTATACAACGAATTGGCTTGGTGACAGTGAGTTGTTTGGGATTTTGGGAAACACTGATTATAGACAACAAATAGTGTAGGACTGTTGTAGAAAGGATTGCTAGCTGAGCTGAGAGTTCAGCCCAATGATCGTAGTGACCATCAAACTTGGGTATAGCCAGTTGTGCAAAATTGCCTCCTTCAGTTGTCATCTCTCACTCTTCCTCACTGTCTGTTTCTCTCTTTCTCTTTCGTTAGAAAACTGCAGTTTCTAACCACACTCTATCAGACCCCTTTAGGTTGCTCTGATACTAGAATTTGTTGTAATCAAGAAATTAAAACAATAGAACTCTTAATGCTGAAAGCATCTCACTCATTTTATTGAATACAAACTGGTGGCTTATAAAGCCTTACAGGATAAAGAAAAACAGAAACAATGCAGCCCACGTTCTACAACTAGAATCGTGGTATTAGTTACAGAAGAAGTCAAATCCTACTAGATGATTCCTAACAAATAGGAATTTATTAACTGAACTTTGACAAAGCCAAACCTTAACATAATGAATCCTAATAGTGGATCTATTGAAAAAAACAAATGAAGAAAAAATGAAGAACATAGTAGATCGTGGAATAAAACAGAGCAAGGTAAACAAATTGAATGTTAAAAATCATAAGGACCATAAAAAACTCAAAGAATAAAAAGACGTTGAGAGAGAGAATGAGATGGGCTCAATGGAGACTAGATATGGGTCTATGCTCTCTACATAACATCTTTTTTTTAATTTCTTTTATAATTCTATTTTTAATAAATTCTATTTTTAATCTTATCCTATGTTACACCAAACACATGATTACTTTATTTTTAGTCCAATCTCATATTACACCAAACACAGGAAACACTATAATTAATCTAATCCAATCCAATCCAATCTCATATCTTAAAAATAGTCAAATCTTATCCCGAGTACCAAACGCACCATATATGTCCATTTCTTCAAAAAATAAAATGGATATAAGAATAATATTCATCTTATCTCCGACTCTGATCGTGACGTAATAATATCCATCATCAACCCATATAGACTCCCATAGTCACCCCATTATAGAGATGTCAAGTGGGCGGGTTGAGCTGCAAATTTCAAGGTCCGATGAGCTTGAGGGTTGAGCCCTTTTTTTTGTTTTGTTAAAGTTTCAGGCTTTCAGCCCTGCCCATAAACCCTCTCCAAAACGAGCTTGCCCACATGAACTCTATGGCGAACCGGTAGGCTTTACCTCTTTTCTATATAGTATTATTTTAAATAGCGATATTTGCACCCCTCAAAAATTGTATATATATTTTAAAATCATATATTTTTAAAATTTAAATATTGTACTTAAATTGAATTTTTAATATTTTAATTAAAATATATTATAATATTTTTTTAGCTATTTTACCTTTCTTTTTTCAAAATCTTACTACTTAAATTAAAATTAAAGATAAAAAATAACGAACAAAAATAAAATATCAGACCGAAATTTGGGTGGAGAACTGGAGGCAACTGTTTTCTCCTGAAAAGAGGGAGGAGTAATAGCAACGTCCATCAAAAATTAAGCAGAAGGCCACTGATCCTCTGCCATATTTATTATTTTTATTGTTATTTATTTTATAATTTATTCATTTGTAATATTTTTAAATTAATCCTGTAAGGCTGTAAGAGATGTGGTGATCATCTGGAAACTGGCAAAACTGTTTTTTTTTTTTTTTACCAATTCTCATACATCAAATGGTTGTCTTGCTATAGCCTTATTAGATGGTTTTTTTTAGTAAGGTTAAATAGGAGGATTTTGAGTTCAACTGTGTGCTTTTGTGGAGTTTATGGTTTAAAAAAAATGCTTTTGTTCATCAAGGAAAAACTAGATTGGTGGAGGATATTTGGGAAGGGATAACAAACTATTTGCAAGGATTTCATAATATCTACAGATTCAGTTTGGGATCCCCTCCTGGTATATATATTTTTTCAAAATTAAAAAAAAAATGAATATAATTGATAATGCATGGCAGCACGAGGTGTGTTTACGAGATATAATAATTTAAAAAAATTTAATGGAAATGTAAATATAAAAAATGGGTGTATATACAATTATTCGTAAATGTAAATATCATCGTTCTATTATTCTAAAAAAATTCATTTTTAAGTTTGACGGTCAACGAGCTTGGACACATGCTTGGCCTCAACCCATTTGATACTTCTAGCGTTACCTATTGGCATATTTGATCTTTGGATTCTGCGATATGATGGGTAGGCCGCTCAACCCATTTGACACTTATAACCTCACTGTTGGCATATTTGATATTTGGAGTTTGGACAATATGAGGTTCGTCTACGGAGTTGTAGATTTGAGTTTCTTTCCATTCTCAAATCTGAATTAATGTAATATTTTAAAGATTTTTTTTTATATGATGGGCCCGGATTTTTGCACGGCTTTGAAAGCGCATCAATCCCTTGTTAAGATTATGATATTTTGTGTTGATGATTAAACATTACAGACCTAGATGGTTGCGTCTTTCCTTGCTCTTAATTTCTCAGTTTCAGATTTCTCGGATGTTACAAGGATGGAAAAATAAAGTTAATGCACTACTAAAGAGTGCTTTTTTTTTTTTTGCATTTATCATTGTAAGAGGGTTGGAATTCATGATCAGCAAAGATATAAGATCAGCTTAATTCAGTTAGTACAATTAATGTGAGACTGGCTGATCGTATCTAGATATAAACTAGCATCTGCGTCATTATTAATTAGATGTGTGATTGACAAATCAGAGAAATATTTCTTTCATAGCAAGTTACAAATTTGATAACAGTATTTCTTTCCAATTAAACTCTTGCTCTAACAGTATTTCTTTCCAATTAAACTCTTGCTCTAAGACCATCTCCAATGTATATGTCAATGCCAATACCATATTTGATATAAAAAATAGTAAAATATTATATTTAGTATATCATTTTAGAAGTGTATTCCAATACAAAATTCTATATTTCTATTTGATATGTTATTTTGTATTTCTTTTATTATTTAAAATTATAAAAGTCAACATATACAATGAATGTAATGAATATTTTTTTAGATTTGTTTCAATCTCAATTTTCCTTACCAAATTTGTTAAATTTTTTATTATTGTAAATAAAAAAAGCAACAAATACGGTTGTATTTATTGATGTGTCAAAGTTGACATATACCATACACCGTGCCAATTTTAGCACAAAATATAACATATGTCAAATTTGGCAATATATTAGAGCATGATTTTTTTTACTCCGTACTAAATTATAGTATTGGTACAATGATATAGTATTGCATTGGAGATAGAGATGCACATTTTCCCCCAGATCCCCAAATCCCCACGTCCCCATCCCATTTGGGGAATTATTTTTGGGGAAAATGGGGAATGGGGTGGGGATGGGGATGAAAAATCATCCCCAAATTGAAATGGGGATGGGGATGGGGATGGGGGGAGGTCCCCCATCCCCATATCCCCCATAAATATATTGAAATGGGGATGGGGTTGGGGGGAGGTCACCCCATCTCCATTTCCCCATTTCCCCCAAAACATATATAAATAAATAAATATATTATATAACATTTTTATGATTTTATTATGTATTGTAATGCACATTTTATGATTTTATTATGTATTTATAATGCACTAATGGATTTTAATTTTAATTTGTAATTGAATTATTATTTTTAATGTTAAATTTTTAATCAAAAGGGAGAATGGAAAAACGGGAAAATGGGGAAACGGAGAAAAATGGAAAAAAACGGGAAAAACAAGAAACTGGAATTGGGGATGGATATACCTCCCTCCAAAATTCCCCATCCCCATCCCCATTTTCCCTAAATTGGGGGGGGGGGGGGGGGGGGGGGGGGGGATGGGGGAAGGGTTTGGAAAGTGGGGATGGGGATGGGAGGACCTATATCCATCCCCATTCCCTAAATATGCATCTCTAATTGGAGATGCTCTAAGTTGATATCAGAGAGAGAGAGAGAGACAATCAACATAACATTATTGAAGATTAGAAGGCGAAGGGACCACGTAATCAACAGCACACACGCTCTCCACGAAATCCTTAACCTTCTCAAGGTTTGAATCAGCTTCTTCCATCTCATTCACTCCTTTGAAAATCGCAATCGAAGCTATCGAAAAACCTTTAGCTAAGTCAGGAGAAAAATTCTCTCCGCAAGTAAATTGCTTGATTCCCTTTAAATTCTCTTTAATTACATCTAACACCTCATCTTTCACTTCTTCTCCAAGATTCTCCTTCAATTTTAGAAATGTGACTCTAACGGCACACCCGGGAGGTATGACCACGGTGTTGAGAGTCCGATCGGTAACCCAGTCCATGACCATGAAGTCCTCGAAGAGCGGGAGAACAGACTGGACAACAGAGAGGTGGTTAGGGTGCTGAACGTAGATGTCGAGGTCGGTTTTGGAGTTGTAACGGCTGTGGAGCATGTGAGTGAAGGTGAAGAGGGAGGATCCGGTGGTGTTGAGGACCGGACCGGAGGTCAGGTGGAGGACCGTATCGATGGAGATGAGGCCGTTGAGGTCGGTGATCATGGTGTCGACTTGGGAAGAGTCGGCATCGGGTTTGACCTTGATGAGGACCACGTGCTCTATTGTCGACGACGACATGGCAGATTTGACGGATAAGGAGAGTTTGAGCTTAGGTAGACCGTAGGCGTTTGGGATGCGAGGAAATAGGGAGGAAATGAAGTGGCCTCATGCACAAGCATTGTTAATCTTTATATAATACAATCTAGGTAGTCAGCGAGTAAGGTTAGAGTATGCAGAATCTAATCTAATCCAATAGGATTTGATCTAATCCAATAGGATTCTAGATCCAATTCAGTTTGGATTTGATCAGATTTGAGAATATGATTAGATCAGATTGAATTCTAAATTTAGAAATTTAATGGATCGGATCGGATATTTGATGTCCATATTCAAATTTTCTAAATACGTTGGATCCACCAAAATGTAAGCCTTAATCTATGTTGGGTCAATTTATTGTTTTATACATATAAACATTGAGCAAATTTTTGGTGATATTATATTTTGTTACGATAAATGGTTATATTTTTATTTTAAACCTTTAAATGATTTTATTAGTGTTCGTGTTCAAAACTTATGTTTAAATTTTATAATTTGATAGACTTTTTGAACTTTAAAATGTACAATTAATTATTATTGTTATGTTACTTGTTACTTTGTTAATTTTATTAGAGATATCGAATGAATTAATTATTAATTTTGTTAAATTTAGAAATTGTTTTTTTATAGATATTTAGGAATTTTTTTAACAAATTATATATTAAGAATTGCTTCATATGAATTTGATCCATTGAATTAGATCATATCGGATTTAAGTATTTTTGTAATTGGATCGATCTAACTGTAATTAGATTGGATCTGATCAAATCTGATTCCGCTCTAAGATTCTATCGGATCTAATTGTAATTTCTTTGATCCAATCGAATTGGATAGAAGATCTTGACAATTCCAATGGATCCGATCCACAACACCACTCTAAGTAATGTCGTTTTCAAAATTATTGAAATGGCGAACATTTGAATCTAGGGATGGGTAAATTTCCCCAAATCCCTATTTCTTCATCCCCATTTTGGGAGAAAATATCATCCCTAAATGGGGAAATGAATGGGGGATGGGGATGGATTTCATTGGCAAATTATTTTGGGGGTGGGGATAAGGGGACCTTCCCCATTCCTATTTCCCAAGTTTCTCAATTTAAATCCAAACTATAAATATTTTATAATTTTACATTTTAAACCTAAACCTAAACTAAAGTCTAAGAGCTGTACAGCTGCACCCTTCCTTTAAGCTCTGACTCTCTCCTCTTCTGCCATCGTTCGTCTTTTCTTACTATCGATGTTTGTCTCGTCTTCTACAATCAGTCGTCTCATCTTGTTGTCTTTTGTCTCATCTTTCTACCTTTGTATTCATTTCTTTATATGCTTTTTTTATATTTTCAATTAATATGCTGCTTTTTATTATAGTTACAGTATATTCTTAGGTAAAATGTCTTCTCAACCAGAAAATCAAGAGGTTAATTCAAATAATGTTATCAAAGTTGAAGAGAGCAGTAGTCAAATTCAATCTCAAGTATAATAACAAAAACAAAAATTTAGATCTCATATATTGGGAACAATAAGAATTTGTTAGTGCAAATGATGAGGAAAAAAGGTATTTGCAACTATTGTAAACATTCATATACTGCTGGGGTGGGTACAAAGGGTTTAATTGACCATCAAAAAACATGTAAGATGAGGTTTGGACAAAGAAGAATAGAACTATTATCAGTCAATTGTTGAGAAAAGGTCAAAATGCGATGAGAGTGGGGATGAGAGTTCCTATCAAACCTTAGCAACTCAACACTTTGATAGTGATGTATCTAGGCTTGAGCTTTATAGGATGATTGTGATGCATGCTTATCCTCTCAGCATGGTTGAGCCTGTGTAGTTTAGAGATTTCAGTAGATCACTCCAACCATTATGTAAGCCCCTAAGTAGAACCCCTATTAAAAGGGATATTATGAGTATGTATGAAGAAGAAAGGGCAAGGTCAAAGAGATTGTTGGAGAAGATTTAGGGTAGGATTGCAATTACTTCAGATTTTTTAACTGCAAGTAATCAAAAGAGGGGTTACATGACTGTCACATCACATTTCATTGATGATTCATGGCAACTACAATGTCGACTTTTGTGGTAATAAAACTGTTATGGTTTATTTTATATTTTGTACTATTTGCTATATGTGTCTGTTTATTAGTTTTTAATTTATTTAAAATCTTATTTATTAGGTTTATGTATGTGGCATGCCCTCACAATGCTGAAAACCTTTTGAATGCATTAATAAGTGTTTGTTGGATTGAAATCTTGATAGGAAGTTATCTGCCTTGACTCTTGATAATTGTTCCACGACTAATTGCATGATTTATATTTTGTTGGTTAAACTATCCTCACATTCATTGATCATGTAAGGACGTTTGTTTCATATGTGATGTGCTACACATATTTTAAATTTGATTGTGAAAAATGGGTTGGATGTAATTGTATACAAGATTGAAAGGATCCGTGGTAGTGCTGCTTCAACATTTTCGATTATGACAAAAGGTTAATGCTTGATTACAAAACTCGTCGAAACTTAACTTATTTGATGTTAATTGTTGCTTTGAATTATAAAACTGCTATGTGATGCAACAAACATATTAAGACATTAAAACATGACATGAATTTCTAAGCAAGTGTCTATCAATTTCTTATATATTTATTTACCTCATTCACATCATGTTATAATGTCATAATGTGTTTGTTGCATCACTTCAACATTTTTATAATTCAAAGCAACACATAACATCAAATAAGTTGAGTTCCAACGGGTTTTGCAATCAAGCACTAACCTTTTGTCATAACCAATATTCAATTTTCTTTTAACTGTTAGGATTATGCTCAATAGCAAGTGTAATGATGTATTTGACAATCTTTTCATATTAATAAAGTGATTTCTAGTTTAACAAATCTTATAGCATTTACTGTTTAATTATTATAATTGTCAAAAGTAAATAATCATAAGGTCAAAAGACTATGAGAGATGAAGAATTGTTCGTATATCTGGATATGTATGAGGTAGACACAATTCTTTAGTTAATCTTGAACAATGTTCACAACTTAAGATAAAGGTTGGAAGTCTTTACCTTGTTAAAGTTGTAGATTCTTTTGCTAGCGTTTGAGTGGGATCAAATGTGTTATGATGATTCTAAAATCATCAAAGTGTAGTGTCTTTGGGCAAAAGAATCTAGTGCACTAGGTGCATTGAATAGGATTACAGTGAAATACTTTATCTAGAACCGTCAATGGATAAAAGTTTTCATTTGAGGACAATCGGAGAGTTTATCTCAATCCTGAGATAAATGATGGACTTATGGTTACAAGTGTTATCATTTGAACTATCAATGAGTACGATTATATAGCATAGTCTATCCTTGATAATTTGGTGGTATTCATTTGTTAATCGATGGAGGACTTCATTTATAGATATGGACATCGTGGCTCTATTTATTAAATATGAATAGAGTATCATCATATGGATATTTTGAGGTATTGTATATTAAATCTTAACGTTAAGTTTTCAATAGTGTCTATTGAAACATGGCTTCAGGACAAGTCAAAATATCCAAGTTCAAAATGTGGTCATATGAGTAAATATGGTAACTAGGAAAGCTATAGGCGGTCTATGAGCTCTTGGCGATTACTGATATTCTTCACGAGGATACACTATCTCCAATAAGATTGTCTAGGGTACGAATGAGCGATATTATCTTATTCTATCTTTATTTAAGAGTTCAATTTTAACTCTTTAGTGGAATGAGCTAAAATTAATAGATCGGACCTAAGTGAAGCATTTGTTGATTGTGATTAGGTTATGTCTATTGAAGCTTAAATTAGATAGTCCACCAAGATCCCCAATCCGCACGAACTTGCATGGATTACTTGATATATTCTACCGGACCAATTTCTGGGTCCATCTAGAATTGTTTTTGGATTTTAGATTCCAAAAGTTTTGGAAAGGTGTGGTCATGTGTGATCAAGACACGCGGTAACTCTTCAAAAAGGCCTGGAATGGCCGGTAAAGGATGTTGAAATCCTACGGTGGCCCTAATGGGGTACGTTTACCATTTCATTAATACATTAAGAATATAATTTGCACATTTTAATTAAATGGGCTGCCAGATTATATTAATGTATTAAATTTAATGTATGTGGACTTGTTTCTTTTATAGTAAGAATAGATCTAGTTCACATGTGGACTTTTTATTAAAGTCCAATAGATTTAATAAAATGGAAAAATAATATATTGCACAAGTATTTACTTGGGCGGCACGGCTAAATTAATTAGTCTAATATATTGTTTTATTTTATTTTATTAATCAAATGGAAATTAATTTATTTATTAATTAATTAATTGTTTGATTAAAAGTCAAAAAAAGTTTCTAACTGAGAGAAGGATTCCTAGTGTCATACTATAGTTGGTAGTATGATAAGTAACAAAGACTATATTTGATAAGTAGATAAATAAAAGTATTTTATTTATCTTGTCAAATTACGAAGTTTTTGATATAGTCACAATATTATATTTAATAATTTATTATTGGATAATACACTCATGAGTTGGAATATGGTTAAAACTCAAAGTTAATAGGAGACTTGGTGAAAAAGTAATCCTACTTGAGTGAGGATTTGACTACAAGGTAGAAATCCTACTTGAGTGGGGATTAGGCCATCACCTATATATATATATATATATATATATATGTATATATATATATATATTATTAAATTCGGAATTAATAATGGTAGTTCAAAAAAAGAAGTTTTTTATAGAAAATTTGTATTCTCTTGTTTTTGAATAAAAATAAATACTTCCAACTAAAGAAAGGGGTGTAGAATTCGGCCAAAGAGAAGAAGAATAAGGAGTGTTTCATTTTCGATAGTGCACTAGAAGCTTTTACATCAAAAAGCTTTATGCATAAGATCGAATTAGGGTTCACGCGAGTTCTTGATTAAAAAGATTAAGAATTCACAAGTGACCAAACGTTCTTTATTTTCTCTAGGAGGATTATTGTGACTAACAAAAGAAAAAAGGTGTGTCTTTCCATCATCAGGTTTACAATTCAAAGAAAATGAAGCTCACACTTCTAGGTGATTCACGTTCGTGATTGGATTGGAAGATCTTACTGATTCAATTCGAAGCAAGTGGATTCAATTCGACGCAAAATCAATCGTCACGTGAAAGAGGTACGCTACTTTTAATTATATGTTAATTAATCAAGGGTTAAAGTTCTTTCTTTTAAAAGGAAAATTTTTAAAATATACAAACCCAATTTTTCAGCTTCCGTCGAATGTGTTTTCCCTTACAGTAGCCTCCTCAAATTTCTCCATCCGTTTCGGGGTCGCCATCCAAAAAGCAACACTATCACAAATCCTTTCAATCCCATATTCAATGACATCTAACCCACTTTTCACAATCAAATTTAAAATATGTGCAGCTCGTCGCATGTGAAACAAACATCCATAAATAATCAATGAATGTAGAGATAATTTAGCCAACAAAATATCAATCATGCAATTATTCGTGGAACAATTAATTATCAAGGGTCAATGAAGATAACTTTCTATCAAGATTCCAATCCAACAGACACTCCATTAATGCATTCCAAAGGTTTTCAACATTGTGAGGGCATGTCACATACATAAACATAACAAATGAGATTGTAAATAAATTAAAAACTAAAAAATAAACACTTAAAACAAAAGGTACAAAATATAAAATAAACCATAAAAATTTTATTACCTCAAAAGTCAACTCTGTAGTTGCCATGAATCATCAGTGAAGTGTGATGTGATAATCATGTAACCCCTCTTTTGATTGCTTGCAGTCCACAGATCTGAATTAATTGCAATCCTACCATGATTCTTCTTCAACAAACTCATTGACATTGCCATTTCTTCCTTATACATACTCATAATATCCCTTTTAATAGTGATTCTACTTGGGGACTTAAATAATGGTTGGAGTGATATACTGAATTCTCTAAACCACACATGCTCAACCATATTAAGAGGATAGTCATGCATCAGAAGCATCTTAGATGACTCAATCATAGTTACATCACTATCAAAGTATTGAGTTGCTAAGGTAAGACAAGACTCTCATTCCCACTCATATCGTCTTTTGCCCTTTTTATCGACAACTGACTCTGATGTAGCTCTATTCTTCTTTGTCCAAACCTCATCTTACATGTTTTTTTGATGGTTAATAAAACCTTTTGTACCCGCCCTAATAGCATATGAATGTTTACAATAGTTGCAAATAGTTTCGTTTTAGTTGAGGTACTTGAGATTGAATTTGACTACTGCTCTCTTCAACTTTGATAATATTATTTGAATTAACCTCTTGATTTTCTAGTTAAGAAGACATTATATAATGTAACTATTGTAAAAATCAGCATATTAATTGACGGTAGATTAAAAAAAATACATACAAGAGCAGCAACATGAGACGAACGACAATAAGACTAGATGAACGATGGTAAAAGATGAGATGAATAGTGGGAGAAAACGAGACAAACACGGTAGGGTAACAAGAGGAGGACGACGACTTAACGGAAGCAGCATGACGCTCGACTGAAGCCGACGACGACAACCCCATGACAACGACAGCCAACTCTGTTTGGCTTCTGAGAAAGTTCGAGAAAATGAAGGTTATTGTTCCTTCAATTTGAGTTTTTTTTCTTATTGATTTGTGCTTTGTAAAGTCTGTTTTGCTTTTGACCCACGACAATTTGTTTTGCTTTTTCTTCAACTTGTTGAGTTTCAAAAATCCCTAAATCCAAGTCTCAAATATTTCTCTTCATGATATTTCTCTTTACAATAAGTATCGAATCATTGAAGAAATATTGTTGACAGGGTAAACACAAGGCGTTGTTTATCTGATAGATATGGGGAAATTTGGAATTTTGAGGTAGTCATGTGAATTTACAGGAGGATTGCTTTGTAAGGGTCACCTCAATGCATGCCAAATTTAGAATAAAGTAATGCAAAATTCTGAGTGATCGATTCTCACTATTGTTTGTAGGAATAAGTATAAGAAAATTCATTTACTTTTCTAAATGTTGAATTTTATGTTTTGCCATTCTGATTTTGTGTAGAATGTACACCGCACGTTTTCTTGATAGATCTTCATCTTGTGCAAGAATGCTCCAAATACCTTTGATTTTCCTCTAATTTTCCTTTAATCTGCACATGGCAATAAGCAATTGAATAAGAACAGTATAAAATTATCAAATAGAGCAAGAGAAAACCAAAATTAGGTACTTTTTTTATTCAAATGTTTTATTGCAATGATGATATGATCACGGTTCATGGCTTGTACTGAGGTATATGGGTGGCTGTTTCAGCCTGTGGTGTTGAGGCAATCAGAAAGTTCTAGTTTTTCTTCTTAACTCTCGTTAGATAGGACGTTGTTGAAGTAGGACAGCTGCTTGCATGTTACCTGTTTGTGGAAAGTTTGAGTTCATGCTTACACATTGAAAAATCTTTTTTTAGCCTGCGAACAAGGATGGACAATTTTTTTTTCCTTTTTTGATGTAGAGAGCAGTTTTACTTTCACTCATATGGAAACTTTTTTATTGGGTCGCTTCGAATCAATTTCATTGTGATTGCTCACAGTTGTTGCAGTGTGATATTGGTTGCTTAACAAGTGTTTCATGTTTGTCGAATTGTTAGTAATGTTTGTAATTTGTCATATTTGGCTTCTAGTGATGTCTTACATTACTTGTTAAAGTTGTTCAAGCTATAATATAACATAGTCTGATCTATGTATATGCTTAACACAATGATAAATATTATGGTTGTGTGTGGTGTTTGGTGGTGACAACAATGTTTTGGTCTTCCAGTGGTTGTGTAGTTTGGAAATCGTAACTACGTTTGGAAGTCTAAACTGCAGTCAGAATTCATAACTTCAGTACGAATCCTCAACTATATTGTGAATTCGTAACAACGTTTGGATTTCCCAACTATAGTCGGAATTTCCAATTGCGTTTGGAATTTGTAACAACAGTAGGATTTACTAACTGCGTTTAGAAATCTCAACAAGCAGTCGAAATTCCTAACTGAGTTTGGAATTCCCAACAACAGTCGAAATTTCTAACGAGTTTTGGAATTCCCAACAGCAGTCAAAATTCCTAACTGCGTTTGGAATTCGTAACCGTAGTCAGAATTCCTAACTGCAGTAAGAATTACAAAGTGCACTTTAAAATGATTATTTATTTGGTTAGGAAGATTTCAGTTGAATTTTTTTTTAAATATTTCAGGACAATACTAAAATGGGAGAAGAGGTTGATTTTTTACTAAAGGTTTTAGAACATTTCTCGGGGAAGATAAACATCACTTCGTTAACGGTTGCTATAAATGAGATTAAGGAAAAGTTGACGGAGGCCCAACTGTCTACATTCCGCACAACATACTTCGAGAAACTTTTAGAGCTGCATGAACTTAAGTTTTCCGGTGATATAATCTCTTTGTTTATTCATGGTGATAGCTGCTATGAACTTTTGTGCCTAGAAATGTGTGAACCACACAAGCAAATGTACCAATCAACGCTCTAGTATAAGTAAAAATGTTAAGCCATCATGAATACTGGAAATTTTTCATGTCATGTTTAAACAATGCAACACTTGCATTACACAACAATGCTTGTGCAATGCAATTATGTTTAAACAACTACTGTCAACATTACACAACACTGTCAACACATTCAAGATTATACAAATTAGGCCAACACTTGCATTATGTTTTTCTTGCATGTTTATAAGTAATGCATGTTGACATAGGTCAAAACATAAGCAATGCTTGTTGATATACAATACAAGTTCTTTAACATAATGCAACACTGTCAACACTTTCAACATTGTCAACACTGTCGATATCTAGAATGAGTACACGCTCTTTATTCCATCGGGGAGGGTATAAAGCATACATCTTATATGCCTCCGACAGGAAGTTATAGGACTTCACAAAACTTCCATCAAATCTGTTGATCTGTTCTTCACACTCATTCCATGACTCATGAACGCCTGGACTACAACATTTGAATACTACATAAATAATGTCTCGTGCCATCCAACCATCTACAGATAAACATGTAACATTAATAATAAACACGGTTTGTAAATCTAGATGCTGCAGAGAATTCCTAACGTCGCTGGGAATTTCCAATAATGTTAGGAACTCGTAACGCTATTTGTAATTTCAAACAGCGTTTGTAGTTCATAATGATGTTCGGAATTCCCAACGTCATTAGAAACTTCTAACGATGTTTGGAATTCCCAACGCAGTTAGGAACTCTAAATGATGTTTCGAAATCTAGATGCCATTGAGAATTCCCAATAACGTTAGGAACTCCGAACGCTGTTTGGAATTCTGGATGCAGTTGGAAACTCCCAACGATGTTAAGAACTCCGAACCCAGTTGAGAATTCCAAACACTGTTAAGAAATCAGTGTTGGACACATTTTCATCACACAAAAAACCAACAATTGTGTAGATTCAATACTACAATGGAAAATCGACCACTACAATATCAAATTCAAATAAGACTTGTTATAGGGATTTTTCGGTAGCATGACATGTCAACAAAGATATCGGATAATCCGGAATATATGGCAGACCACGTCATCAGAGAAGAATCACAGTCTCTAGTGATTAGCAAGTGGTCGGATGAACCGAACAGGCAAAATAGATCTGATCGGGTATAGTAAACCGATCGGGTAAAATAAGCACGGTCGGGTAAAGTCATCCGGTCAACATTCGTCCAAGTCACAATTGATGTTACTAGACGGGGTGGTCAAACTGAACCGATCGGCCATGATAGGTCTAAACTCGATCAGATAGTAAAACCGATCGGGGAAAGAGGGCCTGGTCAGATTGGGAAGCGGTCGGCCAAGAGATACTCAGTCAAGACAGTAACATTAGTTCAACTACGATTCAATTACGAAGAAGAAGAATCTTACTCAAGCAAGGAATCTAGAACCACATTCCGATAAGGAAATATTATTATTTCCCATACATATCAAATAGTCCAGATCAAACAATAACTCTGCTCTTCTAGAAGATTGCACACCAATCAGAAAATAAGTCATAAATGGACTACTCAACTAGAAGTCCTACGAAGATTCTAATTCAATGCGCAAGATCTCTGAAACATGAAAGGAATTAAATACGACTTCAACAAGTAACAAATTCTAGTTAAATACTACCACATTTCCTTACTTGTACAACAAGGATTAGGGTTCTATGCACATATAAATAGACCCATCATCTCATTGTGTGAAGAGAATGGAACAATCTGAGTATAAGGGGGTCTATCGATCTATGTGTAAAAAAGCATAACAACTACTCGAGAGAATGAGAGATTGTATGTGTAATCATTTTATTCATAGTGGATTTCTTCTCGCCGCCACCGGCAACCGTGGATGTTTCCCAGCCATGGGGTTTTACCACGTAAAATATGCGTTATGCTTTACTTATCCTTTATTTTCTACTTTTATACATTATCAATCACAGATGAATAAATCGTATCGTATCCACGTGGAGAAAGATGTTTTGATTATTCAAACCCTAGATTGGTTAAAGCTTTGATCTGCCTACGTGTTAATGTTTAGCGGTTGACTTTTCAACAATCCAAAAATCACCGTCAACAGGACTCATGCTCTATTACATTCATGTGAACTATTTGCACAAAAAAAACAACCCAAATACACAAATTACAGTAAATAAGAGATTCAAATTAGATATAAACTCTAAATCGATCCCAACAACAACAAATTCAAACAAGACACATGCTTTATTATGTAAATGTAAACTATTTTCACAAAAATAATACACACATTCAAGTAAATCAGAGATTAAAAATAAGTATTAAGCATAAAAGTCCAAAATAAAAAAACTCACCTTTAAGTTTCAATAGAAGGAACCCTTGTGGTTGATGAATAATGAAAGCTTTATCCTCTCAATGGTGGATTTTGTAAGTATTTATTAAAAATTCGAAAAGGAAGGAAGAGAGAACAAATGAAAAAAAAACGGAGAGAACAAAGAGAGATGTTGAATGATATGGGGTGAGGAAAGGTGGAAATAAGAGGGAAATAATGGGAATAAAAGGTATAGAATGCGTATTATAGTAGAAACCAAAAAGTGAGTAAGTAAGGGTATAATAGTACTTACGCATGAAAAAAGAATTAGTTTTGTAACTTTTTCAAAAACAGGTTAGTTGTTAACTTAAGAGTCTCAAATGGATTAGTTCTCAATAAAACTCATATTTTAAATCATAATCATAAATAGGGATGAGCATTTCCTCATGGGCCCCATCCCTCACGGACCCCCATGGGGTTTTGGGGGTAAATTTTGCCCCTAAATGGGTTTGGGGGGTGGGAACGGGGACAAACTTGGCCCCGATTTTATAAATGGATTAGGTGGTGGGGACTGAGGGGACACTCCCCCAAACCCATTCCCCCATTTCCCCCAAATATATATATATATATATATATATATTATTTTAATTTATATATAAAGTTTTAACAATTAAAAAAAATATTATAATATTAACCTGAGTTAGTAGTTACTAGTTATTATTTAGTATATGAGTATTGATTGAAGATGTAAACTTTAAATTTGAAGTATTAGAAATATTTGTATTTATTTTGGATTTCTTTAAACCAATTATATGTTTTATAACGAATATTTTGATTACTTTTTAGATTGAATATTTTAACAGGGTCAAACTAGAGATTGGAATAACCGGATTTCAAATTTCAAATTTCGATTTTTAAATTGGAAATTGAAAATGAAAATAAATGGAGGAAATAGGGTTTGGGGGTGGGGGAGGGGAAACCTTCTCCCAAAATGCCCCCACCCCCAGTCCCCCCGAATGGGTTTTAGGGTACGTAGTGGGGGAAGGGTTAAGGAATGGGGGTGGGGGTGGGGGTGGGGGTGAGGGTGAGGGTGGGGGGGCCCTCCCCCGCCCCATTGTGCCCCCACGCTCATCCCTAATCATAAATTACAATATAAATATCTTCATAAAAATTGCTAATATTGTTTTTGGAAAAATAGGATACTACTTAAACTTAGAAACTCAATAATGAAAATATGAGGGATATATCAACCTCACTCTCTTTGAACTCAATACAAGCACATGTCAATTTTATCTTATGTTATATTTGTCCATATATTTAAAAGGGAAAATTGCACTAAAATACCCTAAGGTTTGTTGAAATTGCAACTAGATCACATATTTGTTTAAATTACAGAAACATACCTTTGTCCGTTTTGTTGACCGTTAGTGTCAATTATTGGTTTACTGTTGAAAGGGTAATAACATCTTTTTATCTACTATTTTGGAAGAAATTGCTTTTTGGAAATTTCTAATTCACAAAATTTGAGAGATTTAGGTTCTTCGTTCAATAAGAAATCTGGGTCGTTCTGCTTCTTCTCCAACATCCACATTCTCCATGATTTTCATTGTTGGGGTGCAGATCCATGGGAGGGGGATGAGGAGCTGCAAGAAGCCCAGAACCCCTCCTCGCGGCCTTCTTCGGAGGCACATCCATGGACTCAAACTCTCTTCGAAGAAAAAGGCATGTGAAGGTTACAAAGGTCTAGAGGTATTGGTTTTGCTAGGATGGCATGATTGTTGTCTTATTGATTGATTCATGTGATTTTAGTGAACAAAAGAGGTGTTTTTAATTTGAACGGAGATGTGATTTTAGTTGATGCGTTGGATCGTTTTTTTTTTTATCAAGTGTATATTCCGATTGAAGAAAAGCTTTAGTCAGAAGAAGATATTGGATCGTTTTTTTTTTTATCAAGTGTATATTCCGATTGAAGAAAAGCTTTAGTCAGAAGAAGATATTTCATATATTTTAGTGTATAAAAAACCCTCCCATATCATTCAATGGATTTTCACCATTGAACGCAAACTTGAGCCTCTCATAAAATTTGCTGTGCAGCATTTTTTTTTCTTGTTCTTTTGGTTCTTTTTTGTTTTTTATTTTAATTTCCTCCTCATGGATCCGGTGTGCACGTGCCAAATCTGCTAGTTGATTTGTTTATATATATATAGATTGTCATTTGAATTTATATTTTATCCTAAATATTTAATTAAAAATAAAATAAAATAATTATAATAATTTATACGTAAGGGCAATTTAGATATTTTATAATTTTTGAACTGCCAACTCTTAACTATAATTGTCAACCGCTTGGTCAAGAGTATTTTTCCGTATTTTCAGTTATAGTATGATCTTATTGCATTTTTACCACACATTGGGGTACTCTATTGCAAATTTCCCTATTTAAAATACATGTCTATTGAGTATTGACTAATAAAACTACCACTCATTAGAATGAATATGATCATTTGAACCTTTTATATATATATATATAATGTGTATATGTAACGTTGTGTATAGGCTATAGCTAGCTACTTAATGTTTGCAAAACTTTTTGTTTTTTTTGCTATTTTGTTTTTTGCATTTAACTTATGGCCTTGTATGAAATACAGCTAAGAATGACAATAAATTCTCCAATCCACAATGTATTTAAGTGTCTATTTTTATGATTATTATTATTATTTTGGATCCATAAGACCATAATTATATAAGAATAATTCAGATTCGTTGGATTTAAATCTAAGAGCATCTCAAATGCTATTATGCATTTGGAGAAAATGGAGTGTCACATAGGATAGATACTAAAGAAGTTAGAGAAACTCTCTCCAATGCAATTATCTAAGTTGAATATGGAGATGATGTGGCAAAAAAAAAAGTTAGAGAATATGGAGTTGAGTTTCTAATTCTTGAAAATCTCTTAGAAATGCTGACTATGATTTCTAACTATTTCCACCAATATTATTAAAGCTCATTAATTGTAAAATAAAAGAGGAGAGAGAATGTAATAATTGTTTTATTATGATTGGTCATAAAATAGATACATATTTGACTTTAGATAATTGCATCGGAGATGTTAATATGTATTTCTCTAACAAAATTTCAAAAGTGGGCCCATAATAAATAGAAATGCTGATGTGACACTGTTTAGAAACTCAAAAATACATATTTATATTGGAGATGCTCTAATAGTTAAAATAAATGTAGAGTTTAAAAATTTAATGTCTCCCTTCTAATTACCCCGTATAGTTACAGATCTAATAAACCGGCTAAATCTTTGTTTGGAATTAGAAAAGCATTAAAAAATATATGTATTTATTTCATGACACTTTGATTAAAAAGAAAACCATCTTTAGAGACATACTGTATATGATCTTTAAAATTCATAATTAATTTGGTAACATTGAAATAAAATAAAATTAAATCCCCAATAAAAAAATAAAAAAATAAATAAAATTAAAGCCGGAAAGAAAAAACAAAGAAATAAAATCTCGTATAATATAAATAAGCCTTGCAAAAGTGAAACAGAAAGAGAAGAAAGGCCAATAAAAACGAGAAGGGGGCTGCATGGACGCCACGTTGAAGACAGTAGACGATGCCAAATCCCTGGAGAAAACGGATTTCAATCAACATTAGTTACATAATCCCACAAATATTTCTCATACATACACTGATTGCTATTTTTTTTTTTCAGTTTCAGGCTGCAGTAACTGCTCTGTGTACAATCAATCTATTGTGAGCCTCCTTCTCTGCTTTAATTTGCATATCTTCATTAACGTTAATGCGATTGTTTATTTTTCTGTGATTCATTGGTTTATCAACTCTTTTGTTTTGCAAGAATCTTCTTCTCTTTCTTTGGCTTTTGTCTCCATGTGGGGTTTATTGATTTCAATATTTTGGTAGAAATTCCTGTAAGTTTTTGCAATATATGTGTACATGTTCTCTCATCAAACATTCTGCTAAAAAATTTGTGTTATCAATATATTAGCTCATCTACAGATTCTCTTTATTTGTATATTTTTCTTACATTGCTGATTTCATTGATTTATTAATTCATTGTTCGTGTCATTGTGTGTGTACACGTATGATATTTCACTTGTAATGTTGAACAATGAGGCAGACTTTAATTTGATAATTATTAGCTTAATTAAGTTGTTATTATACTCTAAAAGAGGGATCAAGGTATTGTGAATTGTTGTTTACATTGCAGGAAGTTGCCTAGAAATCTATCGCGGCATTGAGAATCTCAAGTAAGACAATTGGGAATATCAAGCATGGCTAATGATCATGTAAAAGTTAGAAAAAGACTACTTCTGGATTGCTTGGCATGCCCTCTTTGTAAAAATCCTTACAAGGAGGCAACTACTATTTGTGTCTGCCTCCATACTTGTAAGTAATCGTTTACTGTCGTTTAATATGAAATTCTAAAAGCTAGTTAGAGACCACTGGTTAAGAGGAAACTCAATGCTTGCACAGCTTTGAACGTGCCTCAATCCCTTTCTAAGATTGTGATCTTTTGTGTCGACGATAAAACATTATGGACCTAGATGTTTGCTTCTGGCCTTGCTCTTAATTTCTCAGTTTCAGATTTCTCGAATGTTACAAGGCTGGAAAAAAAAAATTAATGCACTGCTAAAGAGTAATTTTCGCATTTATCATTGTAAGAGAGTAGAATTCATCAGCAAAGATATAGGATCGTCAGTTCAATTCAGTTGGTACAACTAAATTGAGATTGTATGATCGGTATCTATATATAAACTAGCATCTGCATTATTATTCATTAGCTGTGTGAATGAAAAATCAGAGAACTATACATTCTTCTTGAATTTTCAGTCTTTTCGTTTATACATGATTGCCTTCACTCACCGAAAAAATTTAATCTAAACACCATCAATATATAGTATCACAGCTTTTCAATACATCAAATAGCTGGTTTTCTGCCTTGCAGTTTGCAAAGAGTGTATATGTGAAAATCTTGAAGAGAGTCAAAACAATTGTTGTCCAGTGTGCGATGCCTACTTAGGTTCCTTTCCTGAACAACTTTTAAGGTAAATTTAGATTTCGTGTATTGATTATTTGCAGCAATTATGTTATATGGAACGTATTCTTCATAGCTTTTTTTTTTCCTTTTTTCTTCCATGGGCTTAAATTTTTTTCATGCTTTTATAATTTTCACCTTCAGCAAATTATGAAGAAAATGTCCCATGTTACTGAAGTTATATACAGATGATCGATCGTTTTCTCATGCTATCTGTGAGTGAAGGTTCTATAATAGAATGATTTGTGAATTTCTTTACAGGCATGATCATAACTTGTGTGAACTTGTACTACAATTTTTTCCATCAAAAACTTTCAAAAGAATAGAGGATCAATCAGCATCTCCTCCTCCGGTTAACATGGTAGCTCCGAAAATGTCTAGACTTAATGCACCTAAGGAGATTCCACTGCCTCAAAACTTCGGTACATCACAGGACATCCTAAGAATGAATCATGATGATGGAGAATTTGCGAAAGATAATATTCATCTGAATCAGACTCTACATAATAGCTCAACGCATACAGCAAAAGCGCTTAAGAAGCAGGTGTCGTCCTTTTCCAATGTCTCGTATTTGACTTCAAAATAATTATTTTAACTTCTTTTATTTTGCCTCAAATGATTCTCTTTCAACAACTTGTCTGTGCCCTTTTCAGCAGATAAAATGTGATATGGAACTGCCTCAAGTTAAATCAGTAATATCTGCACCTGAGGCTAATACTCTGATTTTAAGAAATAAAGATCCTGACCAGAATCGTCTGGCGTGCCCTGAAGAGGATGAAAATAAGAAAACTGTAACATGTAAGATTGGATCAAAAACTTCTTTGCTTGATAAAAAGAATAAAAGTGTTACGAAAACGAATAAGACAAAGATGATGAAGAGAAAAGCTAGCCCCTTTTCTGTCCTTAAAAGTGATAACAGGAAGATAGAGACAGGAAGATCTGTTCAAAGTGGAGTTCGAAGATCCTTTGGTGCAGGAAGACAATGTGATCAAGCTTCACCAATAAAAATCCTTCCTAATAAATCTTTTCAACCTGTTTGGTTTAGTCTAGTCGCAAGTGAAGAGAAGTAAGGGAAACGCTTAATTTAATGATCAAAAAGATATGTTGTGTGTTTTGTTAGACTCTTATATTTCTACAATTCAGAGATTGATTTTTCCTCTGCTCCTTGCAGGACGGGGATTGCATTGCCACAAATACAGAAGCCCTATATTAGAACCATGTAAGTACAATGCATATGATTCTCCAAATGTACGATCATACATCTTTCTTGTATGTCTAAGGCAGTAGTGCCTCCCGGTGTTGTAATATGTGACTAATCGGATCACCATGTCATTCATTCATTTCGTCTTCCTTCGACTTTTGTGCCACCTGAAAAATTAATTGCATTTTGTTTTCAGGAATGGAGATTTAACATTGTCTTTTGTCAATAAGTACCTGGTGCAGAAGCTCAATCTCAAACATGAATCTGAGGTAAGTTCTTACAATCTTAGCATGCTAGTTATGTCGAAGTGAATGGTCATTATCCTTGTACATTTTTCTCAGCAAGTGATGTGATATTTATGGGAAAACTTCGGCTAGTTTAGAGTTGGCAGTGGTGTAAGTCATTGGCTGCATAATCATATAAAAACTGTTCTGTTGAAATGCTGAAAAAAACTCAAATGTTCACTAATTGGAGCTCTATAGCTGTCCATTGTTGTCATTACTTGTCACTTGGTCTCTGGAAAAGCTTATCGCCTTAAGTTTGAAGCAATTACTGGCTGTATCCTCTATAATAATACATGATCTGGATATTGTTTAGGTGGAAAGCATTTTAGAAACTTCTAAAGTTACCGCAAAATTTGTCAAATTTCCGGGAACTGTTTTAGATAAGATATTAGCTCAAAATTTAAAGTTTCGAAAATAGGGAAGCTGAGAGCATAGGTTCCGACTTACGAGTGTGGTATGATTTAGCACTTAATTGAGCTTGTGAATGATTTTGCAATTGGCTGTGAATTATGTGAAAATTAACGGATTATTTGTGTGAGTGAAATTCCTTTGTATACTTAGGAGACCACTCGCAGATGTTATAAAACCTTTTAGCTACTTATGACTTTGGTTTGTATCGAATTTCTTTCTGGCTTGTTGAGATTCTCTCCTACATTCTTAATCATAATTCGTTAAAAAAATTCAATGCAGGTGGAGGTCTTGTGTTGCGGTCACTTATTGATCCCGAACTTGACTTTAAAGGACCTAGTTGACATTTGGGTACAGGCTACATCTGATATCGGACTAATGTACATAAACGGAGAACTCGAGAGCAAGAACTTTGTGGTGGAGTTAACATACAGAAGCAGCAAAAATCAAGAGCTCCACAATAGAATATAGACATTTCTGAAATCAAGATTTTCCCTATGGCAGGTTCACCCTCATCTTCATAACCTTCTCGACAACATATAGTAATGCAATGTGAGACAACCTCTGCTATATTTTCAAGTTCTCAATTTTTGTTGCCTAGAAACTGTGATTAGCCATTTCTTCTTGTTGCTTTTCTTCACTATATATAACTGATAACCATGAGAATGGTTAAATTCTTGGAAATTGCTATCGAACGAGAAAATTCAAAATCCTTTTCCGACACCTCTGCTTAAACTTAACAAAGCAGGAGTGTCGCGAGCATATTCATACATAAAATTTTGGCATGTCAATTGATCAGAATCTCACATTATTATTATCAGATAAGCACCCAGAAATTACAAGACTATATACTTTTTTGTGTACATAGAAATTGACCAAATTTATGTGGATTTTAGTCCCTGCAATTCCTTCACCTTTGTGATATATTCAGTCATTGCTTCGTCTTTAGTTTTCCCTGAAAGACATGCATTTCAAATAACTTAATTAGTTTCAGATTTATGAATTATGATACATCATTTTTTTTTATTCTTCTTATTAATGATTACATTGTCTTTTTCTCTCGCGATTTCTATACCAATTGATTTCCATGCATCCCATTTCGCCCTCTCCGTTGGACTGAAAATCCCCGGACGATCTGCATAATATTTAATTTACGTAAATTTGTATACGAATCAACAAAGTAGGAGTGATGGATATAGCGAAAACTAAAGATAAAAGTAGCAGTTTAAGAATATTCTCTGGTGAGAACTTTTCAGGACCGCCCTGTTTAGAGAAGGACCCAACAGTGGTTACTTGTATTGACGGTCCCAAGTGATGCTTGCTTGTAAAGAGCATACAAAATCAATTTATCTACATCCTTTGTTGATGGAGGTAATGCCTTGACCTTGTCAGCAAAGTTTTTGAACTCCTCCTCCAAAGCCATAATATATTAATACATATTATATATATATAATATGTATTTTTATTGATTGAGTTGAGAGATTATTGCTGGAAAACTATGAAATGAAATGCTTCTTGGACAGATTTTGTTGTTTTTGTATGTGAAATGTGAATGTGTATGGGGGGTTTGACAAGAAAAATGTTCCTTGTATGAATAATAAAGCAAGTAAGCTACAAAGTTTCCTGATAAAAACATAGTTGATTACAAAGGGATTCGGGATCCTATTAGCTCTCACACAAATTACAAACTTCCAAAAGATATGAGAATGTTTCTTTAGTTTATTAAAGGATGAAAAATATCGATTTTGTTTTTTAAAAAAAAATTAAGTCAAACTATGTTGCATTGCATCTTAAATGACGGTTCATAAATGACCATCAATTAATTGTCTCCTCCTCTTAATGATTTTCAACAACCACAAAAAAAAGAGATTGTCGGTAAACTCTTAGTTCAAGTGATGTGTATCTATTGCTTCGAAATCAAGTTTTCATGCCTTTCATATTGTGGAAGTAGTCTTCCGATATTATACATGGTTCGGTTAAATCAACGGTTACAAAACATGTTGGAAAACCGATTTTGAGTCGGTTCGGTTTCGGTTAGGGATCCTAAAACTGACGGTTTAACCGGCAGTAGGTTTTCAATAATTTTTTTTAAAAAAAAATAAATAAAAAAAGCCACCAACCAATTAGAAGCTGACACGTGGTATTTATTTGGAAATCAAAATTGAGCTGACCTTTGGTCATTAATTTTAATTTAATTTAATTTTTTTTTAAAGGAAAAACCGGCCTCAAATAGAAACCGAACCGAAACCTTAACCGAACCGTCGAACAGGCAATTAAAAACCAAAAACCAAACCGGTACAGCCGGTTACGGTTACGATTACGATTACGGTTACGATTTAAACTTCCCACAGAACCGGAATCGGAACCTGCTGTTTCAAACCGAAATCGAACTGTGGACACCTCTATATGTAATTGATTGATCACGATTAGTTCTACCCGTGGAGACCTCTACATGTAGTTGATTGATCTCGATTAGGGTTAGTTCAATGTCGGATTTGAAAAATAAATAAATTAAAAATAAGCTGGATGAACCTGTAAGGCTGAAATACAGTCCATGTGTGGAAGAAAGTAATGTTAGAATAAATCCTAAAGCGAAGGTATAAAAATACAGTGTTTAAAAGGGCAAAATGTCAGGCTACATACAATCTGGCACTGGCTTGCGTCACTCCCTTCACTCTCCATATTTGTACGATTGTACCTACTTTTTCATTTACTTACACGCATTATTGTCTCACTGCATTTGGATTGACAAATTAAAACTTTACTCTTTAATTCTATACTCTTAATAAATGCATCAAATTAAATTATTCTTTTCATGTCCGTGATGATAAGGAGTCGGGTCTCATTTTACCATTAAATCAATTATAGAGCTGGCGTTTTAGACCGTTCTTACTGACCGTGTTTAATTTTGTCAAGTCTCAACAAACTCCTTATCTGACGACTAACAAAAACAATATCCAATAAAGATATGTATTTTGTAAGCTTTCATTAAGTAATTCTTAAGTTAACTGTTGTGGGGGTTGTCATTTTGGTAAGAAGTTAATTAATTAGTAATTAGAAATTAGAAACATGACTGATCTCTGCCGTTTGTTTTCTGAAACATCACATCATGATTGATGTAAATCTCTAATGATTTTTTGACCATGGACCAATGATATTATTTAGTTACGTTAAGAGGTTATTATCACACACCTTACAACCATTAATCCAGTCAATGATCCAAATTGGATTTGATAATTAAAATTTTAAGATAAGATTAAAATTAACATTTTGAACTTGACAAGACACAGAATGACAGCGATTTAAGTGTTTTGTTTTTTACTACAATTATTGCCCATTTCTTATTCGACTCTATCTGACAATCGGACAAATATATAAATATATATATATATATATATATATATGTGTGGCCAATGTTACACAATACAAAGATGAATAATGTTAGAAAAGACGTTTACATTGACCGGTCTGATATTTGTGTTATAGCTATGTAGCACCGTGATATGAAAATCATTTAACATTAAATTTGGAAACTATTTGAATTTTTAGAAAAAATCATTCAAAAAATAGTTTCTAATTTTTTGTGCTACTGTATCCATACATATATATATTAGCTAGACCTGATAATTGTATATAAAATATATAATGTGTGATCTATATACATTTTTTTCATATGTAATTAATTATGTAATTTTACATAATAATTTATGTAACTTTATAGGGTGATTCATATATTTTTAAAGTGATTACTATATAATATTACATAGATGATACCGCACCGAATAAAGACTATATATATTGTAATAATTTAGTGATAAAATATTATTTTTAATTGTATTAACATTTTAATGTTTTTTTTTTTGAAAGACTACACATTTGGGATTTGAAGTAGGAACACGTGAAATATTGAGGCCACACAGCTTCATGACTTTGAATATGAGAAATTTGCCACTAAATAACTTTCAACTTTTGTAAATCAAGGTCTTGTAATAAATTTTAAAGGTATTGGTCCTATTTTAATAAGATTTACCGTAAAATATACAAGATCTTGATTTAATATCGGTTCCACAATTATCAACCATTAGATTTACAGACTTTAGCTTAGTTAAAGTCTTGTTAAACTTAATCAATGACTCACAAGTCTCGTCATAAACTTAAAAATTCAGTTCGGTCATGATGAGAGAAAAACTATATATATATATATATATATATATATCACATACATTTAAACTATTGAAATTATTGGCTCGGTTATATCCTAATTTTTCAAAACCCAAATTAACTGTAAGACCATCTTCAACAGTCTCCTTTGGAGAACTACCTTAACTTAATAAAATAAAAGCTGTATTTTTACAGGTCCATTAGATCCCTTAAAGGCTGCCTTAAATGTATTTTGGTGGAGCTCACTCCCTTAATTAAGGGGTGGCTTTAACCCCCCTTAAGTGGGCTCTCTATATTTAAATTTATTTTATTTAAAAAAAAACAACCGATATTTAATTTTTAAATCCCAACAGTTCTTTTATTATATAATGAGTAATTTGTTTTGAAATAATAATTACATATTAAAATATCAAAATAATAGTAATAAATTAGTAAGGGAGTCATTAACGGCCCCTTACAACAACATCTACCTTACTTAAATGGGTATAGAATAGGAGACAGTTGGAGATACTTTAATAATTATAACAAAAAAAAATGTTAATGGCATATAATAGTGCACATGCATTGATATATATTTAAACTTAAAACTATGTATATTTTATATTCAACTATACAATCATATCTACACGAGGTTTCTCAATAATATACATGCATTTTGAGTCTAATTTTTTTTAAATTACCATTTCACACTCTATTATTTCATGATTGAATTGATTTGATTCGTTTACTCTTCTTGGTTTTTATCATTGTTTTGCTTTGATTGTGTAATCACCTATATAATTGATTGGTGATCTTTTTCTTTTATTTTACGAAAAAGCAAAAAAAAAAAAACATTTTATCTCTCTGTCGGTCATTCCCATCGCATTGATTTAAATAAATATCAGGCAATCCAAATAATTAATTAAACCAATCTAAAATGAATGTATCAAATAATCAAAATAGTGATTGTTGTAAGTGAACATGAAATATAAAAATGTCCATGATTAGTGGTCGGTTAGTGGGAACTGAAACATTTGCCGGCCTAATGTCTCCCATTAACAAAACAATTCGTGGAGATTAAAGATAATCATTGGCATCATCGGCACCTCAAATCAAATTACACTCTTTGATTAAATCAAGGAATTAAATATCAGTTTCCTTAAAATATCGGAAATCTAAATTTTATAAAATTTTGGTGAAAATATTGAGAATATTGTCAAAATCCTCGGAATATCAGCAATATTCTTAATATCACTTCCCTCGTGATATTAAAAATATTAAGAATATTCCGATTAAAGTATTTATTTTAATTCTTAGAACGTGTAATTAATATTGAAAATAAAATGAAAGATAATCAAGTTATATAGAAAAAAGAAATGGAGAAGTTAACTCAATTTCTTAAAGCATCTCCAAAGTAAAAGTGACATGCATATCAATAACCGTTAATATGGTAACAATGTCAAAAAAACTTGATTTATATGTGGCATAAAAACAGAATTGATAGACAATCAATTCAAAATCTGGTATCTAATGCTTATATCTAAAACACATTTTTTTTTAATGAAGTGTCCATTTTTTTTTATTTACCAAAAATAAATGAAAAATTAATATCAATTTTAAATACTTACTGAGTGAACCGAAAAAATAGATATGCAACAGACCGTCTGAGAGTAAACAGTCATGTTAATAATATCTAATATATTTTTTGCCACATCAGCTTGAGGTCGAATATAAACAACTGTATTAGAAAAGATTTATTAACAGAATGTCTATTAATAACGTGACATCTCTTGTTTATTCAAGCCACTCTTACATTGAATATGCTCTTAGGTAGGAGGGGGAACTAAGTTATCTTTCTAACAAGAACTTAATTCTTCATTTACGTGTGAGAACTACACAATTTGATTCCCAATTTTACTAAATACTACTGTAATAACAAATCAGAAATTAAGTTTAACACGTATTAAAATAAACAAAGAAACACGAGAGCTAATAGTGCACGGACTTGTACCGTATCACTTCTCTTTCGATGGTCATAAACTATAATAATGTAAAACTGTGAAGCAACCCAGAAAGCGAAAGCATATTGTTTTGTTTTATATCTTGTGTATAAGGCCCAACAGATCCTCTTAACTTGATTAAGATGCCCTACGATGGGTACTTTTCATTTAATAATAATAAGCATGGCCCATGATTTCGAAGGTTAGTCAATCAGTAATACTATAAGTCTATAACTAGATAAATCACAAAATTAGTCTACAAATTCAAGATTATAATACACGGTTCTTTACCGTATTATTCAACACATAATGTATCACATGTCACATTATTTGATTTATTTTTAAAATTAAAAATTTAAGTCATTACGTTAATTGACTCCACCTACAACCTTAACCGAGTATTATTTTTCCATTCATTATAATAATGTTTTCTGGATTTTTTTAGACTTCCACCTACTTTTAATTGTCATTCGTATGATTATATATACTCTTTTTTATTTACATTAAATGTCTTTAAAAGTTTTCTACACAACCCTCCAATAGTATTTATTACCCTTTCATAGACAATTCTTGATGACTCATAATCACAAATTTAAAAGATATACAAAGTCCTATGTATCAAAACATCAAAATTCAGAATCGTATAAATTAAAAAAAAATGATAATATATTGCCGGATTCAAACAATACGATACTCGAGTTGTGTAGCGTGACGGTTTCAATGTGAGACGGTTTCATTACCACCTGGTGAGACCGTTCCAATGAGATTGTATTATAAATCTATTATTTATATTATTAAACTATAATGTTATGCAATTTTATTATCATCGGTAGGCATGTGTAGCACAGGAAAGGCATGAACCATCGGATGACGTGTCCGGAATTAGATTATGTTAATGGTAGTATGCGATGCCTTAATTAACTATTTTTTTAATATATTTTTTTCCTTGTACAATATTAAAGGCGTGATGCTGGTGATGGGTCCCACAGCATCAGCTAAAACGAAATCTGCTCAGTTGGTTCGGGAATCTGGATAGGCTTGGATCCGAACCTACAGATCTTCCGAGCCTGTGTGTGCACGCGTCAACAATTCATTGGTCAAGAACAGTTGTTCACAAGATTTTATTGTTGGGGATTCCTTTTAAATTATATCGAACTTCCCATTCTCGGCCAAAACGAAGATCCGCAGGGAGAACTTGGTGCAGGCCAAACTAATATGCCTCGTCTAATTGACCATTATGCCCTCCGTACACGTCACCCTTGACACGTCATCATCGTCTTCCAAAAAAAACAAATGAAAAACCTCAATAATTCTGGTATTTTTTTTTCCACCAAATTATGTTGGGCAATTAAAGGAAATTAAATATTCTTCTCTCATCTTTTTGTGTGGGTTCCTTTTTATCTAATTAAATTTTATATTGACTTTAAAAAGACTACCCAATGTTCAGTCACCTCACTTTATATCAATGACTTTGTCACGATTTGATCAAATGGAATAAAATATCTTCCTAACTTAAGGTATATAAAGTTTTTTAAAAATATATATATTTAAAGATATTCTTTTATAATTTATTAATAAGTTAGACTTAACCGACTTAAATTTTGTAATTTAAAAGTTTGACTTCAACATTTCAATCACCAATCTGCTTTTAATACAATAGTTATAAATGCATTCAAATCTCAACCGCTGGATTACAAACATATAGGTAGTTGATATTGAAATCAAAATTTTAAGTTGATTTAACTTGACCCTTTATTAATATTTATGACTTTTGAAATAGATGTTCATAAATCTGAAACACTCATAAGAGAGTTATTTTTTCTTAATTCTTAAAGGTTTGATTTTTGTAGCTCAATGGATTGAAATGTAATAATATATGACTAACTATGTAACTATACATAATATGCATAGTAATATGACCCTTGATATATAATATACATGACTTACATAGTCAGGGGGTAATCATAAAAGAGAGTTGTGATTTTCAAAAAAAATTCAATATTTGATTTTTATAGATTAACAGCTAAGGTCGGTTAGTAGATGGATGAGTTTAAGGCTTGAACAAATGACTCTCAAATCAGCAATTTAAATCCTATAAGTGACTGAAGTTTTAAAAAAATATGTCGTCTAACCTTTAAATTGGTGGATAGATAGATACCGTAAAAAGAAAACAACTAACCCTTATTAATAAATCAATTGTGCGCTTCTTCTTCATTCATATGATAGGAGTTTGAGTCTCACTTTTATCTATTAAATCATAAAGTGTATAGAGTCATCTTTCTGATCTATAAAACATGTTGATTGAATGTAATTGAACAGTTTGTGAATGTATAAACAAAGTTAGTACTATAATGTGAGTGATGGGACTAGAAAAAAAATATTTATGGACAAAAAGTTAGTGTTAAAATTGGTTGTTTTACTCGTAAGTGGTGAGTATTAGATGTTTGACAAAACTCAATGTGACCTAAGTGAAGATTGAAGAATTATTTTGTATATAAATAATTTGATCTGATGTATCTAGGAAGTCTCCTTGTTGTTGGAATTTTTTATCTGATGTATCTAAGAAGTCTCCTTTGCTGTTAGAATATATATATATATATATATATATCGCTTTTGGTTAATTGAGTCACTTAATTCCCATATTTCCATATAAAAAATTGCTTGGCCAGATATTAGAAGTCCTTGGCAAATTTCTGAACAACTTCGGATGACTTGACATAAATATGTAATTTATATAGAGGGTTTACATGTTATCCAACTTTGTAAGTTACAGCTTACAAAATAGATTATGTAAAGGTATATACTAACCGAAAAATAATAAATATCGGTTTGATTTTTATTTTTATTTTTTAAATACTATGTAACAATTTCCACTCTATACATTTTACGAGTATAGGAGTTTTCTCTCTGTTTTGTTGGGATAGTTGTCTCTTGTTATGAAGATGGATATTCAGACCGTACATATATTTTCTGACATAGATAGGTTCCGACAATTTTATTGTAATAATTCTTATAATATTTATATAAAAAAAACTATGTACTAAAACTCAGTGAAAACCATCGTTTACACACAAATTTTTTTTTTTTAAACAATTTTTGAGAGAAAAAAAAATTCAAAAAAAAATTCCATGGGAGAAAGGAAATTATGTATCAATAATTTAATATCAAATCAATCATGATACGACTACATGAGTTCTATGTAGATCATATCAAATTGAAAATACATCAAATTGAAAATAAATTGTGAAATTGAAGATTTTAAATACAATTCATCACAATCTGATTTTTCATGTTAAAAAGATTATTTAAAATATATATTTTTCATTATTTAATATCCTTTTTATAAGGCTGCGTGTTAAAAATGAGAATTTAAAAACATTTCGGGTGTAATAAAGACCAACTTTATAGCCTAAAAAGATTTTGAAAAAGCAAAAGTTTTGTTTTCATGATAAATCAAAAAAGTTTTTAATGGCAATTTTGTTTCTCGTATCCCAAATTTGATATCATTGATGACAATGCCACATGGCACATTTCAAAAGGCTGAAGAGCTCACACTCAAGAATTCGGTGTGAGTACTTACACAGAATCAACTGCCACTGTGAATCATATCAGCGAAAAAAACAATAAAAAATAAATAAAAAATAGAGAAAATAACAGGTGGGATATATATTCAGAGAACAGAGCTAAAAACATTTAGACACAGAGGGGTCCGAGCGAGACTGTCAAATCTACATATTCTCTCTCTCTCTCTCTCTCTCTAAATTCTCTCTCTAAATTCTCATAATTCAGATTTCTCCATCCGCAGATTCGGTTGAATCGCCGATCTTTGTACTGTTCCTCGGGAATCCTCGTCTTCCTCTTCCAATCTCTGTCTTCTTCCCAGAATATAATGTTCCAGATTTTCAAGGTACGATTTTTTTTAATACTACTTTAAACATTTATACCTTTCATTAAAAACCAACATGGGAAAATAAAACAAAACTTCATTTTTCGAGTCAAAAGAGTTATGGGGTTGTTATTTTATATTTATTTTTTTGGATTTTGTTTTTCAAGCATCGATCTTTTTGGATAGGAATTCCGGTTGTATGTACTTTTTTTTCTCTGCTTATGTAAAATTTTGCTGGGTTTTTGTTTTTACAATTCAGTAAATTATACTTCCACTACTGTAAATTTTTAATGTATATGGTATCAGAACCTTAGAATTCCCAATTTGGTTCTGTTTTTCTGGTGTTGTTGGATTTCAAGTAAATCTCATTTTTTTTAAGAAAAAAAATTATTGAATGGTTTGTGTTTTGTTCACATTTTGTTTGAATAATCATTTTTTGTCTGGGTTTTTATTGGTTGAAGATTAATAATTGAGTATTTGCAGAGAGCTGTACCCTGATGTTTTCATCTGCTCTGCATCATTGACCAAAAGCTTTTTTTTTTTTTTGGTCTTTGAGATTCTTGTTTGAAACTCTGTGCTTTTAGGTGGGTATTTTCTGAGTACATTAAAAAAGGTTCCTTTTTATGGAAAATGGGATCTGCTTTCACATCTCATCATAAACAATAAAAAATAATAATAATAATTCATGTTTGTTAGTTGATAGATAGCTCATGGTGGTCATGATTTCTACTTCAGAACTTGTCTCATATGTACAAATGTGGAGAAGATATGATATGATTAATGGGGTAATATTATTATTATTAAAATAAAATTTCAAAAAAAAAATGTAAATAGTTTAACAAAAACACTGTGCAGTTTTATCTTTTGTTCTCTCTTATATTGTTGTTCTTCTTTTTGTTTGTTGTTGTTGATGCAGGACTGGTTCTGAATTTCTGATTTGATAGACTTCTGACTCTAAAATAAAGAAAGAAGAAGGAATAATAATGGAGGGTGATACATTTTCAGGGCTTGGCAATGGTACTCAAATTGATGGCAAGATCTTGCAGACATTTCAAAAGAACTTTGTGCAGGTTCAGGATATTTTGGATCAGAATAGGGTGCTGATCAATGAAATTAACCAGAACCATGAATCCAAAGTCCCTGACAACCTGAGCAGAAATGTGGGTCTAATTAGAGAGCTCAACAACAACATTAGAAGAGTGGTGGATCTCTATGCTGATCTATCTAGTAACTTTACCAAATCAATGGAAGTGTCCTCTGAAGGAGATTCTAGTGGTGGTTTGAAATCATCAGACGGTAAAGCTGGCATCAAGAGAAATAGGCCTGCTTGATTGAAAGATATTTCTTCTATCTTCTTATTAATTCTTTTTGCATGAATGATCATGTCAAATGAAGGATTTTTACAGTTGGGTTGGTTGGTGTTGAGAGTTAGTATAGTAGAACATGATTAATTAGATTTCTGTATAACTTATTTTGTATCATCAGTTGACTGTGTCTCCAGTTCTTCTTCTTCACGCACTCTCTCACTTTTTCTCTTAGAGAAATAATTGTCCAAAATCTCTTTATCTCATTGTAACTGTGTAACTGTGGTGGATCTAATTGAAATCAAGCATGTTGTTATGTTTGTGTTAATTATTTTCTAGTTGTGGGTTCTGTGTTCTGTTGTTCTCTGTCTCACCTTAAAAGAAGCTTTTTTCCTCCTTCTCTTTTTTCCTTTTTTTTTTTTCCAATAAGTTAATGAATGTCAATTTACTAAGACAGCTGATATTTGTGTGCTTGTAGATGTATCATCATCTTTTTGTTTGAACACAATTGGGACCTTTTAAATATCAGAACCTTTTTCTGTTTTCTCAAATTTCTATGTTGAGTTTCTTTTCATCAAGTTTTTCATCTTCAACTTTTGATGGGGACTCTCCATAATAATATATACCTTTTTTTTTTCTTCTCTCTTGTAGACCTAGAACTCAAGTGAAGAAGTTGCAGATACTGTTTGTTTCCTAAGAAATTATTACTGTTCATGTTGCTTTTGTTTTATATGACAAGTGAACATAGATAGAGATATACATACATACATACATGATACATGATAGATCATCTCTGTTAAAGATGCTCTGATGCGGAAGAAAGCAGCTTTTAGATAATCTTTTTGGTTCCCAATCACACACCACCACAGGAACAGAATCTCAGATAAGGGATGATGAGCTTTTGACCCATTTTTTTCATATGCTGCAACCAATGACAATCTCTCTAGCATATACTTTATTATAATATTTCCATAAGAGAGTTTAAAAACAAAAGCAGAATTACAAAACAGTAGTAGAGCAAGTGAAGACAGGCAGATATGTATTTGAACAGTGACCCCCAACAGCATGACAATGGGACCCATTGCCTTCTTTTTTAGGGATGGAACTCTACTTCTCCAATCTCCATGCTTATCTCCTCTTAGCTTCTTCATTTTCTTTTACTGTGTCTTTCTTTGTTTTTTTTCATTTTTCTTTTCTTGTTATGCAATAAATGTCCTTTATGACTTCCTACTACTCCCCTTCTTTCAACTTGATGATTGATTCCTCATCAACTCTCCATCTCTTTGATTGAGCCGGTGTCTCCTATGGTGGGTCCTCAGTCCTCACCATTGGCTGCCTAATTTGCTGATCTCCTCTGTAAGGTCCACATGACTGATTGATTATTTGGTTGCTGGGAAAATGGCTTCTTTATATGTGTTTTAGATTTTTTATATTGGTGGTGAGGGTGTTACATGTACAATTTAGTCTTTAATACATTCAATCAAGTCTACATAGATATCTATCATTCAATCTCATTATTTTTCCACCATTTTTTGTCTCTTTAATCTTTGGTCATCTGGGCATCTGTCTAACTTAATTGCTTGTATGGGTTGCGTGTAATTTAGGACAATGTGAATTAAATAAAGTGTTGTTTCAGTAAAATGTTATGTGCTTATTTTCCAATATGTTCGAAATAATTTATTAACATTGGATTATTCGAACATGAAACATTATCGGTTTAATGAACGCTGACAAATTTACCACTAAAGGCCATCTTGGACAGTTGTAGTTTGAAAGGATTACTTTACCTACTTATTTATACATATATAAAGAAAGAGAAAAAAAAAAGTAAGTGCTGTGTAGTTTGTCCTCTTGCTATAATTTTATCATTGACAAAATAAAGTTGATGAGAATATATCACAAGTTCAAAGAGCCTATTTTTGGATTGAGTTTTTTTCGTAAAAAAAAATATTATCGATATGAATTATACCAACGGTTTGGCTTAGTGGCAAAAGCAAGCTTGTGATATGTGGTTAAGTCTACGGTCACTGGTTCGATTCCTCCTAATGTAAATTTTTTAGGGCTAGCCTCCAAGACGTTAGCTCAGCTTATAGAATAAGACTTGAGTGGCTCCCAAATCAATGATTCGAATCCTATTCAAACAAATACAAATTATAAATCAAATTCTATTCAAGCAAACTCTAAGTTCTGATTTATCTTCAAAAGAAAATCTTCTCTGAAAGTTGTGATATATATTTTAATCGAATATATATATAACCTGGTGAGAGATGACTGATGCTGTGAATACACAAAGCAAATCTTATAGGTTGCTGCCGGCCCCAGTGCCGCAGCCCAAAAAACAAAAAGTACAGCTGAAATCCACTGGAAGTGGATATGAAACAATTTATAGGAAATTGAATGACGTTGATTAATTTAGTTTAATTTAATTATGGAATAAATGTGTTTAATTTAAGGTAATGATGTTGAAGACAAATTAAACATTGCTAAAACATGACATGTGAAGTGGGAATCTACTTTTTTTTCCCTTTATTTCTTTCTTTCCTTTTGTTCCTTGCATTTCCAGCAAATTGCTTGGAAAACAACCTCCAACTCTACCTTCACTACTCTATTCTTTTTTATTTATATATATATAATTAATATTAAAATTTGATATCAACATCATAAGTTGGACCCAAATACATTAATCCAACTATGATAAGAACAATAATCATAATAATAAATAAATAAATAATACATCCCCATGTTTGAAAGGACAAATCATGGCATGATAAAAGATTATAATAATGTCATGATAATGTTAATTAAATTCCCAAATTCAACAAACTTTTTTCCTTTACATTTCTAAAAGATGCATAAATTTCCTTTGTTTTTTTCTGTAATTGAATATTAAACTTTCTATGTAGATGTTGACCGGTTTTTAGTTGATAATGACTCTTTCATTGTGTAATAAGTTTTGTCATCAAATTTCATCCACAGTAATTATGATAAAGGTTCGGTTACTGAACAGTTGCTTTGTTAATTTATAGTCACTTAATTTCAATAAAAGGGTCTATACAAATTTAAAAATACATATAAAAAACTAAATGAAATCAATTATCTCTCACATAACTACCTAACAAATTATACATGTTTAGCATAGTAGCTAAATTCTTTTATAGACAATAAACATATATATATATATATATATAAAATTTCAAGTCAGTATGCACTGATATAACTTCATCAATATGTTGGGTGTGGAACATTAGATTTACATATTTTGACTCAAAATATATGTAATTGTCAAAACTTCTCCGTAATCAGTGGTCCACATAGAACACACTTATATAAGTATATTGCCTATTCACATTTTTACAAGTGGTTGTACCATTAAAACCCAAAAAAAGCATGTGAAGGTCTTGCTTGTTGTGTTACTTGCATTCCTTACTAATCTAGTATTTGTCCATTAAAACAAAAAGTGTAGATAAATCTATCTTTTAACGTGGGTGTTAGGTTCACACATGTTTTATTAAATACGTTTAGAAATCTTCTGGATACAAATAATGAGATTGATTTAACATTTCAAATAATAACAAAAACAAAAAACTCACACGCTAAGCCGGTATCTCATCCAGTTGAACAAAAAACAAAGAACCTGTTTTTGATTTCTCTTGTCGACACGACTTGGAAGTCAATGAACTTACTGACAAGGGGATTCAAAATCGGTGAATCTATAAACAATTAAAGACAAGTGAGTTCTCTTGGATCTAAAATTCTTATATCACTATTGGCTGTCTTAGATATTTTATTTTATTTTATTAACAACAAATGATTTGAAAATAAGAAGTTGGTCGGTGGTATCTAATGGTGGCAATTCGGGCCCGTCCGGCCCGGGCCCGTTAGGCCCATATGGTAAATGGGTCGGGCCGGTCGGGCTGGTAGACGGAAGAAGGGGGCTGGCCCGGGTCCGAGGCTCGTGTGAGGGCATGTCGGGGCGGGCCTTTGTGGGCCGGTCCGTTAAAGGCCCGTCGGGCTTCTAAAATTAAAAAAAATTTGATTTTTTTTTACCGTGGGCTTCACGGGCCCGGGCCGGTTGTCTGAAATGGGGCCCGGCTTGGCCCGTTTAGCTGGCGGGCCGGGCCGGGCGGCCTGTTTGGGCCCAGCCCAAATTGCCACCACTAGTGGTATCCCCTTCACTCACACCGGTTTCAAGTCGTATCACATCTATCAAACCCCGAATTATTGTAACAAATTATCTTTATGTTGTAGCTACGTAATTTTGCAATTAAAGTAGTAAGTTTTGTTGAATGTTTTGTGTTTTTGTGCATTCTGGCTATTTGAATCGGACATTTTTTTAAAAGGAAATTATTAATATTAATACACCGAAAACAAACTACATTGGAGTATCAATCACTCTCTGAAGCACCATCTCCACACAGGGAGGGTAAGACTCAAACCTGAAACCGTGACATTCTGGGGCGATTAGAACTGGGATATTCTTGGGTTGAATGACAGTGTGTTACTATTAAACCATATTGTACGGTATTAAATCCCGTTGAGTGTATATATACACCTTTTTTTTGGGTTCATGCCAAGGGTCTAGTAGACAAGATGAAGTTGGTCCGGTGGTAAATTCCTTACATATAAACCATGAGATTGTGAGTTTAAGTTCTCTTTTTCCCAAAAAAAAAAACCCCGAATTAATGTAATACTTTGAGAAAGAAAAAAATGTCAATGGCCTGATGGGTACAGCTAGATTGGGTCCATTTGGAGAGTTTCCAATATAGGGCCTTTGAGCAACGTTGTCTGTGGGCTTCAAGGAGTTCAGATTCTACTAACGATTCGGCCTATATATATATATATATATATATATATATATATATATATATATATATATATATATTAGGGGTCTATGCGAAAATAATCAAAAACTTTTTATGTAATATTTAGATTTATCCATTGCCAAACATTTATTATTTTTGCCAATTTTATTTGTTGGAAAAATAATACCCTTAGTAAATTACTCTATTTTTTTTTTCAACAAATCAATGTTGTGTGTCAGTGACATGTCAGTCGAAACAAAATTTTTATTCCAGTGAAAATCAAAGTAATATACCAGCCAAACAAAAGTTAAAGAGTCCATTTTTGCTCACCTCCTATAATTACCTCTTTTCCAATACATGATACGTATCTAGAAAGAGAATAGTTTTGTTCATACATATAAGAGTTTTTGAATAAAAATACCCCTCCTTAAACATATGTCATTGGGGGGATTATGGGGTAAGCAAAATTTTCTCAAAGTTAAATGTCAGTCAAGACTTTTTGAAATAAAATATTCAAATAATTTAAAACAAAAAAGAGGGTATTTTTTTCACTTCAATGCAAAACTTGACAACGCTATTTAAGTTTTTGGTATTTATTTTGTTAGCTATTTCTATTTGTAGCTATTATCTCTATATATCTGGTCCTTTGATTTTAGAGTTGTCATTTTCACGCCACTTAATAATAAAAATATTATTTGCTTTGAAAATAAATTACTAAAAAGATTATTTCTCTAATTTCATTGTATACTGTGAGGATATGGGCTCCTCGTGGACTAGACCCAAAACAAACATAGGCCCAACAATTTGATAATTAGCTTGCAAATTTTGGTTAATGGTGCGGATATTGATACCCATCAAAGTTATTAGTATACCCATTTTTATAAGTACATAAATATCTAAAAGTTAAAAAATAAATATTACTATAAGCACCCATCCTAATGCCAATAGTAACCTCATTGAAATAAATATATTCATTTTAATACATATTATTTATAAATATTCTTAAATTATTATCACACTCAATTTATATATATATAAAAAATATTATTTTTTGAATCAAATACTCTTTTAATGATGGTCCAATTTATTTTGGGAAATATCTTGAATGTAGAAGCATTATAAAAGGGAATATGTGGAACCATATATGGAGTCAAGAGATTTTCAATATATAATTCTCTTGTTTATACGGTTATCGTAAAAAATAAAAAACTTATTGATATCTACGGTTGTCTTAAAAAAAAACTTGTTCATAGAGTTTATAACTATACATAAAGAAAGAAAAAAACAATATGATAATCATATGATGATGAGAAAGTTTGATACTTGAAATAAAATTAGAGTTTAATTAGGGTTTATCATAAAAATTAGGGTTTATCAAAAAAAATTGAAAGTTAATTTTTTTTAATAAAGAAATATAGTTGAAGATATGTGTGTATGGTTTATTTTTAATTAAAGTAACTTGTCATTATTGGTAAATTGCTATTGAAATCTTTTTGTAATTAAATTTTTTAATAAAATATAAGTGTACTAATAAGTTTTATGGGTGTCAATATCGACACCATTTAGTTAATTATACTAAAGATTTGTTTTTCTTTATGTTAACACCGTTTTTATTTTTTTAATAAAATAAAATAATTAATCCTCCTAATTTTATTAACACTATTTTACTTTTTAATCAAATAAATTATTTAATGCCTTTATTTTTTAACACCATTTTACTTATTAATTAGATGAAATAACTAATCTTTTTTCATGTTTATATTTTTTTTATCAAATATGTTTATTCTCTACTGTCCATATGAGATCGGCAAGGGAGATTCATCTATTTATTTTTTTTCATATCTTTTAAGGGAAAAATTTCAAATAAATAGGATAAGGGACGAAAATGTCTTTACACATATTGATTTTGAATAAATTTGACTAACGATATAAGAGGTTAATCTCAGTTATTTGAAAAGTAATTTTCATCCATGAATAGCTAAACTCAAGGTGGGTTGGATGTAAATTCCTTATTTTTTTCGAATCAAAATTTTATTGAAAAATTAATAATTTTAACTTCTAAGCCCACAAATCATTGTATTTATTTTGTACAATAGACAAATAGATATTAAAAATAAGGTTATTTAGAAATTTAATTAATCTATTCTCTCTCTCTCTCTCTCTCTCTCTATTTATATATGTATAAAACTAGATACAATTGGATCAATGGTCTATGGAAATTTATGAAAAAACAACTAGGCTTTAAATTTTTTTGAAAATGATATACAAAACGTTCAACATTTCACCAAGGCCGGCCCTAATGTGTGGTTAGAGGGGCGTCCCGGCTCTTTTTTTTAAGGGCCATGTTTCTATGTTTTGGATATTAGTTCAAGGATCCATTTCTTGTTTGCATATTCTAAGTACTAGTTTAGGAACCCATTTTTATTTTATTTCAAATTATAAAAAGCCTGCTTTTCAAATGTTTAGGATCAAAGAGACCAATATGAAAAAAGCTTAAAAGTTAAAACAAAACAAATATATATATATATATATATATATAATTGGACCCATTATAAATAAAATCCAAAAAAAAAGGTTTGATTTTGGTATATCACCTAGAAGTCCAATATAGTTTCTTCACTTTCTTGTTCCTTAATTCGATTTCTTATCTCTTTCAACCTCTCAGCTCTCAATGAGTCAATGACCCAACACTCCCTTATCTATTCATAAGTCATAGCTCCTCTCTACTTCTGAATTGAGAGTGTTACAAATTATTTTACCAAGAGAAAAAAATACTGCCATTCAAATATTTTAATTTGTAAAAGCTTCGGACTGTTATTCAAATGTATCAATTGATTGTAGAATATTATTCACTGTACATATAATTGTGACATCCACAGAAAGATGTTTTTATAAATTAAAAATGTTGAACTCTTATTTGCGGTTAACTATGTCACATGAAAGGTTAAATGAGTTGACAATTTTATTTATCGAAAAGGAAATGTTGGAAAAGATTGAATTTGAAAATAATATTCATGAATTTGCTTCTCAAAATGCTAGGAGAAGATATTTCCAATGATGTTTTGATACTTTTTGCAGTGTTGTTATTTTTTCTTGTAGGACTACGTGAGGGTTTTAATATTGTTGAAGAGTTGTTGGCGAGATATTTTGGTAATAATATGAATACGGGATCCATCTTAGAATTTTGCCCCAGGACTCTAAGGGTGCATTTGGTACGGGGACGAGACTGAACTGGATTGGATTGGACTAGGCAGGACAGTTATTCCATAATGTGTTTGCAATGTCTGGGACATAACATAACTGTGGACTGTACTATTATGCGTTTGGTATGGCTGAGACATGATATGACAAGAGATTCAAATGACCAAAATGCCCTCATTGTTCTATCTAATATTAAACAATATTTATATATCGTATTTAACAATATTAAATAAATATTGTAATTGAAATATATTGTAATTGAAATATATTGTAATGTTTAATAAAAACAATAGGTTCAAATGATCTTTTGTTTTTAATTACAATATTATTATATTTAACACAAATAGTAATATTGTAATTGAAGTATATTATTATTATTAATATTATTATATATTAATATGTAATATTATATATATATATATTATATAATAATATGATTATATATAATAATATATATAATATTAAATTTTTCTACATATAAAAAATATAATATTATAATATATACATATTAATAATATATATATATATATATATTATAATATATATATATTATAATATATGTATATATATTGATAATATATATTATATATTATATATATATATATCCTATATATAATAATAATAATATATATATGATATATATATTATTATTATTATATATAGAGTATATATAAGACATATATAATATATATGATATATTAAATATTATTATATATAATATATATTAAATATAATTATATATTTAATATACTATATATAATTTTATAATATATATATTATATATGTAATTATAATTTATATATATTATTAAATATTATTATATATAATTATATATTTAATATACTATATATCATTATATATAAATTTCTAATATATATATGTATTATATAATATTATATATGTAATTATAATTTATATATATTATTATTAATATTTATATAATATTATATATTGGACTTGTTTGTGATTGTTTGAAAATTTAAAAGGTAATTTGGTCTTTTTGACACTTGTCCCGTGTCATGGGGTAAGTTGTCCCAGGATCTTGGGTGAGACAAATTTTGTGATTTTTATCCAACATTGTCCCGTCATGTCCCATGTTAAGGTCGCGCCAAACGTGAGACAAGAAGAAACCGTCCCGCGTTGTCTTGTTCCGTCCCATGTACCAAACAGACCTTAAAAGGTCAGGACCGGCTCTGTAGTTCACATAAATGGTTTGAAAACTATATAAAAAAATTAACTGTTTTTTTTCCCTCTATAATATTAGTAAGACTTAGTTTTATTTTAAAAACATGATATGAGATATTTAAATTTTTTATTATTAAATTAACTTCGATTTCATAATTTATTGTGTTACTTAAAAATAAGATGAAATAAAAAATCTGATTTGCCCATCAGTCCTGCATTACCCCGACCTTCGAATAGTATAGGTGTCAAAGACAAATGCATACCCATTACCAAACACATGCTTCAGAGAATCTCACCCGTTGATTGAGAAAGTCTATAATCCATTGTTACCGTTCGATTAATGTTTACTCGGTATATATTACACATCTTCAAACCCTAACTAGGGTTTACAGAGAGAGCAAGCACCCAATTAACCTGATTTATATCTCATCTCTCTGCCACTCAACCACAGCAAACATGGCGACTACTCAAATCAGCAAGAAAAGAAAGGTTCTAATTTTTTCCTACATTTTTGGTTGAATCTCTGTTTCTTTTTTCGCGAATTTATTTATAACCACGAAATCAGACCGATTAATAGGCCATTTTTTGTTCGTTTGTTTGGATTTGATTTGATTTTATAGTTTGTCGCCGATGGAGTGTTTTTCGCCGAATTGAACGAGGTGTTGACGAGAGAGTTGGCGGAGGACGGTTACTCTGGTGTCGAGGTCAGAGTAACTCCCATGCGCACCGAGATCATCATTCGAGCCACTCGCACCCAGAATGTTCTCGGTAAGACTAGCAATACATTCACATTTTGGTTTTTATGTTTGTGATTTTGGTTTTTGATTTTCACGCGTTTCCAAAACAGGTGAGAAAGGCAGGAGGATTAGAGAGCTGACATCGGTGGTGCAGAAGCGATTCAAGTTCCCCGAGAACAGCGTCGAGCTTTACGCCGAGAAAGTTAACAACAGAGGCCTTTGTGCTATTGCTCAGGCCGAGTCTCTTCGCTACAAGCTCCTTGGTGGTCTCGCTGTTCGCAGGTATACATATTGTTTAATTAATGCGAGATTCGATATTTTGCTGTGGTTATTGCAATGTTTTGCTGCCTATATTATTGATTGGTTCTATGCGTTAATAGATGATAGTGTCCGCCTTGCTATACATTGTGTATGTATGTCTTTTGTCATCTATAAAGCAGAGCGGTGGTTACATGCCAACTTTGTGTCGGAAGATGACTAAATTGATTATTCTTCTTCATGTTATTATCCTTGTGAAATCTACCGATTTTCACATTGTAACCTTGAGGAGAGTACATTGCTACACTTTATTAAGTTTTGTGTATTATCTAGTTGAATCAGATACCTATCATTTAGATTGAACCGTTTCTCACTCTCTGTTGCACTTTTTTTTTTTTTTGTAATTGTCATCTACAAAGCAAATGGGTTTGTCCATGCCAGGTTTGTGTCGGAAGGTGACTACATAGACCGTGCTCCTCCAAGCATGTTTGTTACTAATGTGATTCAATAAACACACCTTAGTATGTTTTGGTTGCCACATGATTGTTTTTTTTTTCTTTGTTAAATGTCTTGAAGCTTGTTGTGTGACCATGTTGGATTAATTTGGAGAAATACAGAAAATTCTAGTGTTGCTGGTATTGATGCACCCCCAAACCCAATGCAATTATGAGAGTACATTGCTAATCATTTTTAAGTCGTGTCTTATCTAGTTGACGTCATAGTTTTAAAACTCGGAACGCGGTGCGAGGCGGGAAGGTCTCCTCGAGGCGAGGCGGGTGCCTCGAGGCGTTCGAGGCGGCCGCCTCACCCGGAAAATGGAATTTTTTTAAAAAAAATTATAAAAAACTTATCAAGTAGCAAATATTCCATAATATTCATAAATAAGTCATATTCATAGATTGGAATAGTGTTGGAAATTTAAACACTATAACATTCATCAATATAGTCATTAAAACCCACGATAAAATATATACAACAACTGAAGACATTTATGATATATTAAACATAACTTAAATGAAAACATATATGATAAGGCAAAACAAAACAGAGGTAACAGAGCAAATGTATATGTTGCACAAGACAAAAGTTAGGGTTTGTGGAAATTGAAATCAGATCGTGATTTTAAAGTTAAACCCTTGTGCTGCGTTTAACATCCTTTTTTTAAAAAAAAATGTACAAGCGCCTCTGTTCTCACTCGGCCGAGTCGAGTCGAGGCGGCTATGAGGCGGCCGCCTCACGCGGCAGAGGCGGGATTTCAACACATTCAAGCCTGTGCGGGCGCCTCGGTGCGTTTTTGGCGTGAGGCGGGGTGAGGCGGATTGAGGCGGCCGCCTCAAACCGCATTTTAAAACTATGGTTGACGTTGAGACTATCGTCTAGATTGAACTGTTTTTCACTCTACATTTTTCAACTTTTTTTCGTCGCTTAATTGTCATCTACAAAGCAAATGGGTTTGTCCATGCCAGGTTTGTGTCGGAAGGTGACTACATAGACCCTGCTCCTCCAAGCATGTTTGTTACTAATGTGATTCAATAAACACATCTTAGTATGTTTTGGTTGCCACATGATTGTTTTTTTTTTCTCTTTGTTAAATGTCTTGAAGCTTGTTGTGTGACCATGTTGGATTAATTTGGAGAAATACAGAAAATACTAGTGTTGCTGGTATTGTTGCACCCCCAAACCCAATGCAATTATGAGAGTACATTGCTAATCATTTTTAAGTTGTGTCTTATCTAGTTGACGTTGAGACTCTATCTTTTAGATTGAACTGTTTTTCTCTCTATACATTTTTCAACTTTTTTTCATAGTGTAATTGTCATCTACAAAGCAAATGGGTTTGTCAATGCCAGTTTTGTGTCGGAAGTTGACTAAATGGACCGTGCTCTTCCAAGCATGTTTGTTACTAATGTGATTCAATAAACACACCTTAGTATGCTTTGGTTGCCACATAATTGTTTTTTTTTTCTTTGTTGAATTTCTTGATTGAAGTTTGTAGTGTAAATGTGTAATGCATATTTGGATAACTTTGTATAAATATAGAAAATATTACGAGAGTACATGCTTATCTTTTTTAAGTTTTGTAGATTTTCTAGTTGACGCTGATACGATATAGTTTAGATTGAACTGTTTCTCACTCTCTATTGAACTTTATTTCATTGTGTAATTGTCATCTACAAAGCAAATGGGTTTTTCAATGCCAGTTTTGTGTCGGAAGGTGACTACATAGACCGTGCTCTTCCAAGCATGTTTGTTACTAATGTGATTCAATAAACACACCTTAGTATGCTTTGGTTGCCACATGATTTATTTTTTTCTTTCTTAAATGTCTTGAAGCTTGTTGTGTGACGCATATTTGGATTAATTTGGATAAATACAGAAAATACTATTGCTGGTATTGTTGCACCCCAAACCCAATGCAATTACGATCTGAACCCAAGATTTTTTACACACTTGTAAGAGACCGTGGTAGCTGAATTAGTTAGCACCTAATGCATCTGGGTATCTCTGTGGCTTGGTGGATGGGTGCTTTAATGGTTTTTTCTGTTATGGAGGTTTGAATCTAGGTATGAAATTTAGGAATAATTGTTAAATTTGGGAAAAGGTATATTAATATATATATAGGGGTTTAGATTTTTTAAATAAAATATATAGTAAAAAATCATTGTACTTATTGAGTTCCATTTCTCATAACAACCTGGGCATGATTTATTTATTTTGTATGTTACAAATCTTATCTGTCCGTCTTCTAGGTTGTAATCTATTGTGCGAAAGTTTTATTTTTTGGCTTGACTTGGAATGTTCTGTAAGAAATCTAATTGACTGTTACTTTCCTCGTATAGGGCTTGTTATGGTGTCTTGAGATTCATCATGGAAAGCGGAGCTAAGGGTTGTGAGGTCTGTTCGAAATTATAATATAATTTCATAGCCGTCCCTAGTTTTTGCTTTATGTGTAGATTCCCCCCATTTTTTACTTGGCAAAGTTGATTTTAAGTGTCATTGGTATGTGAACAGGTGATTGTCAGTGGAAAGCTGAGGGCACAGCGTGCCAAATCAATGAAGTTCAAGGATGGATATATGATCTCTTCTGGTCAGCCCGTGAATGAATACATTGACTCTGCTGTGAGACATGTTCTTTTGAGACAGGTTTGTTCTAATCGATTGGCTTTGCTTGTGTTTTGTGTAAATATACTATGCAGCTTTCTTCGCAAGTCTTCTCAGAAACCTTTCTTTAGAAATGATTTTGTTTGTAATCAATCTTTTGATTGTCATGCAGGGGGTCCTCGGTATCAAGGTTAAGATCATGCTTGATTGGGATCCGAAGGGAAAGCAGGGGCCAACTACCCCTCTACCTGATCTTGTCACAATCCACCAGCCCAAGGATGAAGAAGAATATCTCAGGCCAACAATGGTTGCAACTGATATTGAGGTCCCTCCTCCTGCCCCAGTGGTGGTTTAAGGCTGTAGTGGTCATTACTTAACATGTTGTGTCATTAGTGATATTTTTATCATTAGTATTTCGAGTGGTTTAGTGTTTTTGGTTGCTAGTGAAGCGGTAGCAAAAACTTGTGCTTGTGAATTATTATTTTTTAAAAAATATTCTCAAATTTTGATATACTGTAGTCATTATTAGTATTGTTCAGGATTTCTTAATCACAGCAACTATTTTGGTTCTGTTTTGCTTTTTACACTTGTTATTTAATTTGTTTTTGGTTTTTTTGTTGTGCTACTATTATGCATATGGTGGATGGATCAAAGTTTTTAAATGATAAACTGTGTTGGGAGATAGATTTCTGGAATTTGCAGGCGTTTTCATGGATTATTCTGTGGAGAATACTATTTTCCGGAAAAAGGAGGCTGTGGCCTACCAGTCTATACAAATTACAATGGTCATTTTCAATATTTATTTATGTTAATTTCATTTTTTTTAAATGTTATAATAATTTTTAATATTGTACTATTGAGGAGTCACATTATCTCATTATATAACTTAGGCTATGTTTGGGATTGTCTGAACATCTCTCACTCTATAACCTAGTTCATAAAACATATTGCTGCCAATTGTTATGCCTCTTCCATTGTAAGTAGAAAGTGAGGAATAATTATTATGTGGTATTTCAATACTTTTGATGAAAGTTTGACGTTCACGGGATAAGGACCCTATTAATAAATATATTATAAATCATATTTTTAATTATTATAAATATATTATTAATGTTTGTCTAAAAAAAAATAAAAAACTAAAATTCCAGAGAGTGCAACAGAGTAAAACTACAATCCAAATCGACGAAATAGAGTACGTGGTTACCTAACGTACAACGAAAGCCACTGAGAATTGGCGCGCTTGTTGGTGTACAGTGCACTGAAGATGCAGAGAAGGAAAAGGGGTGGAATTGTAATTTTCTATAAGTAGAGTGCCCATTTTAAAAAACTTAAAAGGCTCGTAAGTCCTAACACGGGTCATTCAAAATCGAAGTCGGTTCTCTTTCTCTCTCATTCTCCCTCCTCTCCCTAATACCCCGCCATTACCACTCACCCTCTATATTCCAAAATTCACAACACTCCTCTCCATCTTCCTCGCTCTCTCACTAGATTTTCAAAATCCAAACACAACTCAAAAAAACCAGATCTCTCCAGTCTCCACTACCACAATATTTTTTTACAAAAAAATCTCTCATTTTTCCATTTCTAGGGTTTTCGCTTTTCTTCTGCAAATTTTACTTCTCAAACAGGTCGACGGTTACGTTAGCGACGATGCCTGTGAATCTGACGCCGAACGCGATTGCGGCTATAAATGGCGGAGATGTGAACTCGAAGCCGCTTGTTCAGGTCTTGGATATAAAGCTGATTGGCAGTACTCAGGAACGGTACCGGTTGCTGATCTCGGACTCCGCGGCGTCTCAGCACGCGATGCTCGCCACTCAGCTCAACGACCGAGTCAAGACTGGAGCAGTCAAGAAAGGTTCTGTTGTTCAGTTGATCGATTACATTTGCAGCACTGTTCAGAACCGCAAGTATGTTAGTTTGCTCGGCTTTTCTCTAACGCTTTATTAGTTTCTTACTAATTAATTGATTTTTCTCTGATTACATTATCAGGTTTTTTTTTGTATTATATTTGCTTGATTTTGGAAGCGATTGATTTTCTCTCTCTACTTTTGGTAACGAAATTTTTTAGTGCTTATTGCTTAAAGTTGTGAAGCAGAATTTCAAGTTCTGAACTACACAGTATATTCGTTTGGCAGCTAAAATAAATTGTAAATATGAAGGCTAGTTTGTAAACTGAGTAGTTTGGAGGTAATGTTTGGCTGTTATTATTTTCTGAGATGTTGTGCAATATATTCATTGGTTCCATGGTCATCATACGTGATACGTTTATCTACCTTGTAATTTAAAGTAGTTCAATTTGTTCAGCTATGCTCTGTGTTTTTTTTTTTTTTTAAATTCTCCTTATTGCAACCTGATTCATCAAGGAAAAGAATCATTCTGTTCATGATATGTAGAGTGGTTATGTCTATTCAAAGTTGAATAATGTGATTGAGTTTTATGCAGCTTGGATAGCTCTATGTTACTGGAAATTGATCACTCTGTTGCCTCACAAATCATGACTGTTGAATTAAGTTGTTTAGTCATAAATAGTGGTGATATTAGCAGAAGTGTTCCGTTTCCCTTTTCTTTTCTATATTTTCATTGTACAAAACTGGAGTAAGTAACTATTTTGCCTCTTTGTGCAGGATTATCGTTGTCTTGAACATGGAAACGATATTACTGGACTGTGAAATAATTGGGAATCCAAAAATGTTTACTGAATCTGAGTCAACAGCTCAAAAACCAATGCCTAATGCCAATTTAGGGAACCCAATGAGGGTTAATAACTTTAGCACTCCGAATTCCAGCACCTATAGTACTCTTACATCAAATTCTGGGGCATTTAGAGCTCCGAATTCCAGCACATTTAATACTTCAAATTCTGGGACTTTTGGAGGTCAGAATCCCAGCACATTTAATACTTCAAATTCCGGGACTTTTGGTGGTTCGAATCCCAGCACATATTCTGGGACTTACAGAGCTCCGAATCCCAACACATTTAAGGCCCCAAATGCTGGTAATGATGTGCAGAGTTTTCGACCCACTGTTCAGCCCCCATACCAACCACCTCCAAATTACAGAAATCATGGCCCAATATTGAAGAACGAGGCAGCAGCACGTATCATTCCTATTGCTGCTTTGAATCCTTATCAAGGGCGGTGGGCTATCAAGGCAAGAGTGACTGCAAAAGGAGATCTGCGCCGCTACAACAATGCTCGGGGAGATGGAAAGGTCTTCTCTTTTGATCTTCTTGACTCTGATGGAGGGGAAATAAGAGTGACCTGCTTCAATGCTGTTGTTGACCGCTTCTATGATACTGTTGAGGTCGGTAAAGTCTACTTGATTTCAAAAGGCAGCTTGAAACCTGCACGAAAGGATTTTAACCATTTGAAGAATGAATGGGAGATATTCTTGGAGACAACTTCGACTGTTGATCTTTGCCCTGAGGAGGATGGTTCAATACCACGACAACAGTTCTCCTTCAGGCCTATCAGTGATATTGAGAATGCTGAAAACAATTCCATATTTGATGTTATTGGTATTGTGATGTCTGTGAACCCTTCGGTTCCTATCATGAGAAAGAATGGTATGGAAACTCAGAGAAGAATTCTGAATCTGAGGGATAAATCTGGCAGAAGCATCGAGCTAACTCTCTGGGGAGAGTTCTGCAATAAGGAAGGTCAAAAGCTCCAAGAGATGGTCGATGTTGGTATTTTTCCTGTCTTAGCTGTTAAGGCTGGGAAGGTTAATGACTTCAGCGGGAAATCTATAGGGACAATTTCTTCCTCCCAGCTCTTTATAAATCCAGAATTCCCGGAGGCTCGTGACCTACAAGAGTGGTTTGATCGAGGGGGGAAGAATGCTGCTTCTGTCTCCATTTCTAGAGAATTCACGGCAGGAGCGTCTTCTAAGAATGACATACGTAAAACCGTGTCTCAGATCAAGGATGAAGGTCTTGGAAGATCAGAGAAGGCTGACTGGGTCACTGTGAGGGCATTCATTTCTTATATAAAATCAGATACTTTCTGTTATACAGCTTGCCCGTTGATGACTGGAGATAGACAGTGCAATAAGAAAGTTACGATGTCTGGAAACAGATGGCAATGTGAGAGGTGCAACCAAGAATTTGATGAATGCGATTACAGGTATCTTCTTTCAGCTCAGATTCAAGACCCGACAGGAGTGACTTGGGTAACAGCTTTCCAGGAATCTGGTGAAGAGATCATGGGGTGCTCAGCAAAGGAGTTATATATGTTGAAATATGAATCGCAAGACGAGGCGAGATTTGGAGAGATAATTCGGGGCAGAATTTTTAACCAATATCTTTTCAAGCTTAAGATCAAAGAGGAAATGTATGGCGATGAGCAGAGGGTGAAGATCACCGTTATGAAGGCAGAGCAGTTGAACTATTCTACCGAAAGCAGATACCTGCTCGATTTGATCTCAAATTCTCGTAAATAATGAAACTCAGAGAACCAAGGTAAAGAGATTTTAGAATTGGTAGGCTTTGGTTCTGCAGAGTTGATCAACACTTGGTGGAATTGGTTCTATAACCGTTTTTCTGCATTTCCTTCAACTGAGTTTCAATTCTACCGACTTTATTTTCTATTATAATTCTAGTAGTTTGTATTCATGTATCTGGCTGAGCTTGAGATCCTAATTAGAGAAATTGTGCGAGTATTTCAACTACTTAACATGCATATTTGAGCAATTCAATTCACATTTTGTTTTCAATTATCAGCTTTTGGCTTTAGATTTCAGCAATGTGGATCATAGATTGGAACTTTTCTAGTAATTGAAAGAGTGGTTAGATGTTTATGGTGATTCTGAGTCTGAGAAGACAACAAATATATAGTCACAAATTACAGAGAGAAGACAAAGTTGATTACTGAGAAGACATAAAAACAGATACATAAAATCGGAAACAGTTTCCAACAATCTCAGAAAATTATATGTTAATATGTTTTAGCTGCGCTTGACGGGGTCAAAATTGGCCACGCCAAGAACAGCACCAACAATGGCAGTAAGAACAACACCACCAGCTGCAATGCTGAGTAAGAAGTTCTTGAGAGAAGGAGAAACGCCGGAGTCAGCAGCTTCAGCCACCTCCGGAATCACCATGGAAGCCGTGAGTGCCGCTGCAGTCAAAGCGGTGACCGCCTTCTCTTTCAGAGAAGCGTTGACTTGAAGGGTACGGTTGGACTTGGTAGCTGAAATAGCCTTTGATGGCTTGAGTGGCAATGGCCTGCAGAAGGCCTCGGAGCTGGACAACACCCTCTTCTGGGTTGCTTGAGTTAATGGCAAAGCCATTGAAACAGCTGAAGTTGAAGCCATTTTTATGTCTCTTAAACTGCTTTTTTTACAGTTAAATTGAGAGGAAGAAGTGGTTGAGAGCTTAGATAGAGGAGTTGAGTTTGGTAGTGGACGGAGGTGGTGTAATGAGAGGTGGGAAATGGAGATATTTGGGAGGCTAGTCAAGTTTATCTGTGTCCTACGTGGCGAGTTCTCAGTTAAAGATGGTGGATAAGGTTATCTTATTGGCCCAATCACCATCAAGTTTGAAATTTGGGAATTGGGAGAGGACTCACATTGCCAAAATGCCAACCATCAATTGTCTTGCTCTTGATTGTCTGTCTGAGCTTGTGGTAGTGTTTGGCCTGGGCCTGGGCCCATTAAATTTATCTTGGGGGATTGGGCTAGTCTCGCGCCAATGATATTTGGAAATATCACTTTGTGGTATTTAAAATTTTTTTAAGGGGTTTTTACAATTTAATTGGGAAACGTCACTTTATAAATTATAAGGGTAAATTGGTAAAATTGAACCACTAATTCAGAGTATGTGGGTCACTAAAATGTTGAGTTATTTAATTCAGGGCATTTTGGGATTTTCAAACCTTCCAAAAATCATAAAAGATATTTAATTAAAGGGTAAATACATCTTTCCACGTGTCCAACATATCACAAGGGTAAAAAAGACTTTTACTTGATTCTGTAACGGTTGACCATTACTTTGACCAATGTTTAGGACTAATTTGAATTATTTTCAATTATATAAAGGTCAAATTGATGAAATTTGAATTAAGGAGTAAAAAAGTAAGGTTCCCAATTAGATTGGGACCAAATTGTGAAAACCCCTTTTTAAAATCACCAATTATATAGTTCTCTTTGACGGTCAAACCTCAAACGTGTCTTAAAGTGTATATTCAATTTGACCCTTATATTTAAATTGGAATTATACTTTTGCGGAGTTGGCCTCCCTCAGGTTAGATTTTTTAATAATTGTTTTAGGTTTTTAATTATGGTTTTTTTATTCTTTTATTATTTAAAGTTCTGACTTCTGACTTCCCCATGTGCCACTATCGTTAGGAAACTTGGTTAAAAGACAAAAATAATCCTAAAATTAAGAATAGCAAACAAAAATATTTCGAATAAAGGTAGAGGGCCCAAAATGATAATTGCCTTTGCATGTAAATGAACATGTTTCTCAACTGGCTACAAAAACTCATAATCACACCAATATGGCTTCTTTTTTTATACCTCTACTGGCATTCATTATCCATCACAAATTACAAGCCCCAAGTTGAATTATCAATCTTCCAGGAAATATCACGGCTCATTCTGCTCTTTCCATTTGAAATTCCAATGTAATACACTTTGGGATTGTAGCAAGGATGGATATGTGGATGCATTCTCCTAATAGCACCTGCCCTCAACAAAAACACTGTAAACTTCAAAATATTGATACTTCAAGTCGTAAAAGATATGTAATTAGAAACAAAGCAGAAAGAATCAATCCATCTTCATGTTCAATCGATGAAAACTAGAGAAAATTGAAGTAAATAAGCAGTAGAAAGGTGTGATTGTCGATTGTTGTAGTTAATAGAAGAGATCAGATAACAAAGACATACCCCTATCGTTAACGAGCATTTACACGAAGCAAATGTAATCACATCACCTTAGAGGCCCTGCTACATAACTGAGATGAACTTCTTGAGGTAGAAGATGATATTTAATACCAAGATCTTCGAATATTTTCTTCAGCTCTAAGACTAGTTCAGATCTCCTGCTGTTCTTATCACCATAATTTTGAAAGTTAATGGTGTGATTAACATACAGAGCCAGTTTCATCTTGTTCACATCCTCAATCTCCTTAACCACCACGCTGTGGGCTGGACGCCAGTGCTGCGATTTGCTCTCCAAGTACCTGACGTTTCAAAACAAAGTCTTCTCTCTATTCAATTGTCCCACATAAATGGAAAAAAAGATGAAACAAATCGCAAAAGCGAAGGCACACGCATACGATAAGAATTGACTTACGCTTTTATTCTAGATTTTAAAGCTCCAATGCTCTCTATTGATGTAGAAACATCAACTGAAAACTCCACAGAATCGCTCATTTCCGGGCTCCTGTAGAAGTTGCTGATAGGTTTGGTAGCTAGAGATGAATTTGGATAGAATATTTTCTCATTGTCATATCTCAAAAACACTGTTGTCAAAATGTTCATCTCTTCGACGGTCATCTGTGATATGTATCAAATGTGTTAAGCAAGGTGACCAAAGTATAACAGAATCACAAGTAGTAACTTGAGAATCAAGCAGTTATGTACCTGTACACCATCGATAACGCATCTATCGCCTACATCAAATGGGTGCATCACAAATACAAATATGATGGCTTCAAATACAGTCTTGGCAGTGTTGCCAAACATAAATGCCACAAGTAATAGCTGGGATGAAATCAAGACTAGTATTTGGGTGGTTAAGAATCCCATCATAAGCAACCACACAATTATGGCCAGAACAACCACAATCACTGAAACAAGCTTGTTCAGCTCCTCTATGGCTGTTTTCGTATCATTTAACGAATGTGCCAGAGATTTGCGCTCAAGGTAGGCATTGACCTGCAAACAAGAGATGAGTCACAAAAGCAGATATACGACAAATCCTAAGCCAACTATGTTCATATTAAACAAACATTCGAAACAAAGGTCATGTACAAGGGTAGGTTTTGAGAATCAATGTATCAAGTATGTGACAATTTACACATAATGAAAGTTATCTAGACTTGTATATATATGTTGAAAAGGCAGTTCTTACCACCCAGTTCTTAAAAGTTGACCTCTTGATCTTTCCAGTTTCTACTGCTCCTTCAAACAGTGGAAGCAAATTGTCCACCTCCTCCTTTTTCATGAAGCGCAAGAGGTCATCCTCCTCAATGTACCTAGTCATTTTAAACAGAGAACAAAGTGAGATCAAATTCAAAACACACTGTAAAAAGACAACAGCAAGAAATTTTTGAAAGTTAGACATTCTCACTTGCTACCATGCTTTGCCACATTCGTGAAAATCCGATAAGCAGCAGCCTTGGCTTCCCACTCACTAGTAATCTCCTTATCTTTCTGCTCAACCTCTTCATCATCGTAATTTTTGAGTGTATTCGAGATAGTTGACAGCCCTGAACCACTTATGACGTTAACTAATCCTTTCATGGTCCAAGCTGAAATTTTCTCTTGCTTCATTTTTTTAAGCTTCTCTACATCAATCACTTCCTCTTTTTTCTCTTTCTTTTCCTTTTCCAAATCCCTGAAACTCAAATAACCAGCAGTACTTGAACTCCCAACTTGTTCTGCCATCTCCATTAACGGAGGACCCGAAAGAGTCCTGAGAACATACTGATGGAAGATCGATTCTTGAATCCGATCAAAGAATCTAGTGCATTGAAAAGAAGTAGCTAGCAGCTTAACTAAGAAAGTCTTCACCAACCATATAGCAGACCCAATAAGAAAAGAAGCAAGAGCCCTTGTGATGTTATTAAGAATCTTTGAAGTTTCTTTTGATCTCTTAACACCACGATTGATCAACAGAGCCCAGGCCAAAAGAACCAAAGCCAACCAAACAAAAACCCTAACACTCCCTCTCAACCCATAAACAAAATACAAAACTTTCTTTTTAAGCAAATAGTTCCTTTCAATGGAGAAAACCAAAACATTTATAAACCACCCAGTAAACAACCGACCACAAAAAAACACCGATACCAACACACACCATTTCCACAACTCTAATCCCCAAATCATGCAATTTTGCAACTTATTCACAGTCAAGCTAGAAATTAACAACCCCATTATGAGCACAAATGCAATCCACTCAATTATAACAAGCACTTTCATTTTCTTAAACTTTTTTTCGCTCACCTTAAGATTTGCAGTCTGATAAACCTCTTCATCGTCCTCGTCCTCCTCATCCTCCAACTTTGGAGATCCAATCAAAGGTGTTTTTGGGCTGATAGGACTTGATTTCAAATTCGCTTTTGGAGTAGTAGCAGCCCCACTTGGAGAAGTTGAAATCACCGACTGTGGCTGTGAAGATTGTGTCTTCTCTTCAACGAGTTTGGCATCGTTTGCATTGTGTGGTTCCACCAATCTCGATTTCGGCTTCGAAAACGCAGATCTTGCAAGCGACTTCTTTCGAGTTAAGACCTGCTCATTTGGGAATTTCGGAGGCTTGTTTGAAGTTGGAGTCGAAATTAGAATCTCCGGAGAAGCAGAGCACGTAGTAGTCGAGGCTTGTACTCTGCAACCGGGATTCTCAAGCTCTGTTCCTTCATTGTTTGAATTCTTTTGAGAAGACTTAGCAAGAAAAGCATCTTCGGACTCTGAAATGTGTAGCACGACAACGTCGTTTGTGTTGATTCCTTTCTTGTCTATCACTCCTCTTCCACTTTCCATTTTAGCTTTGCTCTGTGACCCACATCAAGAATCTTCACAGAAGAATTCCCAAAACGTAAACCGTGTCTGTGTTGTTAAATTTATGTTTTGCAGACTATATGGAACCTGGAGGCAAGTGTTTGATGGGAATTACAGAGAGAGTACAAGTGAAAAATTTAAGCTTGCAAATGGACGAGAAAGACCCAAAATTTATGTTGGGTTGGAAGGAAAAATGAAGACAAAACCTAAAAAGTTTAAGAACGGTAATTTCAATACAAACCTTGAAAAGATTTTCTTTGATTTTTCTCGGGAAACAAACACAAAACCATGTGTTGGTGTTCTATAAAGAGTGCTTAGATTTCATTGCCGGAAAAAAAACACAGAAGAAAGGCATTTAAAGAAAATAATAGGAGTAGAAGAAACCAGATGCAGAAATTTTTGGCGCAACAGACGGTCTCATCAGCGACTGCAGTTAATTGACCAGACACAATAACAGTGAAAAAACCAAAACAGAGAGAGAGAGGTTTCAGTTCTTCTGTTCGTGTTTGTGTTCCCGGGAAATCATTATTTAAATAAATACACACAGCGCTATAGCCGATACTCAATTACAGTCTACAAAATTTAACAACTTGCACTTTTTTTCTTTTTTATATATAAATATATATATATATATAGAGAGAGAGAGAGAGAGGTAGTTTGACGTAAAAGGGATCTACAAACTCTTGCAATTACTTGGATTATGGCGGCGTTTTGAGCTATGAATTGAGGGTAAAATAGGAATGGGGAAATAAGTCAGAATCAGATAGAGATTGTGGAGCTGGAGCTTTATTGTGTAGAGCATCATGGGAAGTAGTTGGATTAATTTCTTTTAAAAATATTGTTGGATTAGCAGGTGATTTTTTATTAGGGATATTTAACGTGTTTGTAGAATCCTGAATATATATATTAATATATTAATATATTAATAAGACCAAATTAAATGGGATCATTAAGTTTTGTGTAATCTTTTATTTTTCAATCAATTTTATAGAACGTGTTTGGCTTATGTCAAGATCCTCTCAATATATTTATATTTTACTAAAATAAATAATACCAAAGTTCTCAAGTAAGGTACAAAAAAAAAAAATACCCTTATCAAAAATATTAAAATGTTTTTCAAATTATCAATAGATCCTATACCCATCTCATTTATACTCATTTTCTAAATATCTACCGACACGTGATATCCAAATAAATAGATGGATATAATTAATTTTTTTTATTTTTTTCTCTCTACCGCATAACAAAAGACATTGTTTAGATTTTAGAATCTCTAACAACTCATCAAGTGATTCCTCCATGTTCACACTTAAGCTGCCAGTCCTTGGAGTTTCATGAGGCTTGTTGCCCTGGATCTTAGTTTCCATAAATGGGTAAATAAACGATAAGATTTTGCCTGCAAAAGATGAATTCAATCAACGTTGATCTCTAGGACAAGTACTATATATATATATATATATATATATATATATATATATATATTGAAGAGTTCGAAAAATGTACTTTTGAGAAACCGAGTTCTGGTATCTGGATGTGAAGCTAGACACCGTAAAAACAATAATAATAATACAATGGTTAATTAGTTTTTTGTAAATTGAAACATTTGAAGAAGATATAGCAATTGATATCAGCAGAATATATATATATATAATCTTGAATAAACAAACAGCATGATTAGCTCGATTCGATATTTTTTAGGTTAAGATTTGTAGTTGATAGAACTATATATTGATATTATTTCCTGAATTTATGATCAAATTCAAATATCAGTCGTTATATACACATGAGGAAATCTGAACATCTGGGCACGAACCCATAGGAATAAGTTAGTGTTAACACATTACACATGCAATTGAGAAACCAGAAATGTAAGTGGTTTGATGCTATTTGAAAAATATAAAACATTAAAATAGATCATAATTATGTGATTGATTTGATTTAATTAAATTAAATTAAAAATCAATTTATAATTATTATTAGAGGATGTTTATGCATCAAATTTAAGAACAACTTTAGTCCCCAAGAATCAAAGCACGAAAAAACATGAAAAAAAAACACAAGTCTCACGTGTCGCCATGTTCTTTTTCTAAATGTCGTTGTTACTTGTTAGTAAGTTGTCAACAATGACCTACCACACGCAACCAACCTCACGCATTTCTTTTCTTTATAAACTCAAAATTCAATTATTTTCTTCACACTTTTCTTTTCTGTATAAACTCAGAATCTCATATATTTTTCTTCACAACAAAGGGGTCGAAACTGGTCAACAATTACAACGGCGGCGAAGAACATTCTGGGAGGTTTCTTTCACATGTCGGCGTATCAACGATCGAGAATCCGATGAGAGCAGCCCGCCGGTTCAATCTCATGAATCTAATCCTGTGAAGAACCCGGATTTTAAATCCTGATTTTAAGGAGCTTAGACCAGGTCGAAGCATGTTGGACATGGAGGGGTCTCTTCTGCTTCTTCTTCTTCTATGTTGAGCATGTTGGAGGAATTACTTGAGGAGTTGTTAGTAGCGATGGTAATTTGACCTACACCAGCGATCCCTCGTCCGAACCCAAGCCTGTAGGGTCGGGGTTTAGGGTTGGGTTTGGATGGTGAATTTATGACCCCCGATCCCACAAATTCGTATAAATAAAAATCCAGTTGGTTCGGCTGTGGGTACGAGTTGGAAAAACGAACCCGCGGGTGAATTCATAAACCTGTATAAATATAAATTATATAATATTTATTATTTAAAAGGGTTAGGCTAAACCAATTTAAATTTATGATTTAAAATTTTGACTTCATCATATTAAATTTATATATAAACAAACTTGAACCTTGAACCTTGAACTCTTGTTTTTTTTTGAATATGAGACTTTTATTAGTCTCATATTAAAAAAAAAATTAGTTCTAAGATTGAGTCCTTATCAAGTGAGGTATACCTTACTTTAATTTCGGTAAGAACTTTGATGAAATCACATCGATTTTTATTAATTTTGATTTGAATTTTTGTGTGGATGATAAGTTCATTGAAATCTACCTATGAATAAAATTTAAGAATTTTTCAAGTATTAGAAATATTTATCCCGATTTTGTTAAATATAATTCATTTTAACAATCGATTTTGGATGGGTATGATTAATTTGAATTTAATTTTCACTATATATTTCTATATATTTAAATAATATAGAAATATTATTCAAAAAAAATTTAGCAGGTTTGCTAGTGTGACCCATGGGCCACACTTATTTTCACGGGTTTATGGGCGGATGTAGGTGCCCCCAAAACCCGCAGGTGAAACTCGGACCCGTTTATTTTCACGGGTTAACAGGCTGGCATGGGTGAGGAAAATTTTCACATGTGCTGGTTTGCATTTTATAAAACCCGTCTAAACCCGACTTATTGTCATCCCTAGTTATTAGAGATTCTAAACAATGTCGTTTGTTATGCAGTAGAGAGAAAAATAAAATAAAACAAATTAATCATACCCATCCATTTGTTTGGATGCCACATGTCAGTAGATATTTAAAAGATGAGTATAAATGAGATAGGTATGGGATCTTAATCTGTTGTTTTGATGGCCAATAGAATTAGGTAGATGGAACTTTTGTGATTTTATTTTGATTGTGAATCTTGATACGTTGGATCTTTCTTTTTCTTTTGTCCTTTGAATGGATGATGAATGGATTGTGTTAGCATTTTTCAAATTAAAATCCCCTTTATTTATAGTGTTGAAACAACAAATATGGAACTATGCTAGATATATCTCCTATCAATTAGACATATATGAATACAGTACGATACGATACGGCACCACACGACCCAATAATTATGGTATAAGTGTACTTATATTTTAATTTATGAATTAATTTATTTGGTATTACGGCAATGCAAGAAGAAAGTGCTAAGACAATGCAAGCGGCTGCGACCGGAATGCAACCGGCTGTCTGATGGTGAGGGCAGCCTGCCAGTCCAATCACCTTCTCCTGATGGTGATGATGATATCGACCAGAGGGCTGAGATTTTTATCTCGAATTTTCATCGGCAACTTCTGTATGACAGACAGATGTCTCCACACCTCCGATACTAGCACTGTCGAAGTGACAGCTTCCCCTGAGCCAGGTTTCGGGGTGGGTATATAAAGTTATATATTTATATGATATATGCAATGCTATGATATATGCTTGCTATGTTGTTGTTGGTGTCATTGTTGATAAAAATTACAGTAACTGTGCATAGAAATGTTTGAATATTTTTAATAAAAAAACTAGTTCCTGGATAAAACAAATCTCCACATGGCGCCTGGATAAATATTCTAATCCTCTAAAAGCAACATTTTTGAATTACATTTTCATCTTTCGTTTTATCTGTTGTGTGTTTTCGTTGTTTCATGCCCAGCAGCCTTATGTTGATAAGGCCACAACAAATTTGCATACCTTAATTACACTATTGATTGATGTCACCTTCCATTGAGATTTTGCAAGCAAATCACAACACATGCACAATAGCAGTATAGCACAGGCAATACTTTAAACATTTATGTACAAGTTGTTCATATTCAATTCTTTTAAGTAAGTCAAACCCATACATACCACAAGAATTAGAGGATCTTCTATTAGCAAGTTACGCAATGAAATCACACTGCCCTCCATTACTGCTTCACGAGTCTCTCTGTATTCCATCTTCTTTGGTTTGATAATATATTTCGTCTAAATCCAAACTAGTAAGAAACAAATTTATTTTCTCCAAGTAACAAGTGTATATGTGAAGATTATAATCTATATCATACTTTCATTACTTAGCGGTAATGTCTTCGCATCCCAAGGCTTGTAAGAAGCTCAGTTAGACTTAACAATGACCATTATTTATGATAAACTACTCTTCAATCCTATAAACTACCAAAGCTTCTTCCTTGATTAAGCAACTTCTTGTTCTTGCCGCTTTGATTTGGAACCTTGATTTGTGCTATCTCACCTTCAATAAAAACATTAGTACCAAAACCAATTATTTGTTATCCTCAAAACTAGACATTAAAACTTTTGGGGCTAACATAATTTATGAATCAATTTATTCGATATTAAAATTTTAAATTTACATCATTTTAACATATTTTAGTAACATCATTTTTATTGTTTTGGATCTTAACTTTTGTTGGAGCCATAGACAACCGCCTAAGTTGTTTAAAGCACCAGTCGACACTGTTTGAGTGTATAATGGGTCTCCAACCCATACCCAAATATACCAACATTTAATGAAGAAAACGTTGCCTCGTTGCTATTTGATTTGGTTAACCTGAAACTAGAGTTTCTGAAGTTTCCCTTTTGTTTAATAAATTAATTAATACTGAATTTAATGGATGTCCAATTGGTCCAAACATAAAGAGATACACAGTGAGTGACATATGGATGGTTCGTAAAGGATAAAAAATTATTATGTGCGGAATCGTTCACACCATTTTATTCTTTAGTCTGGCCTCTCAGTCTTAGACAACTGGTTTTACTATTTGGATGATTTTTGAGACCTTAGGGTTTCATGAGGATTGTTGCCCTGATATTTAATAGATTAGTACAAAAGAGATGGGTAAGGGATCTTAATCCTTCACATTAAAACTTTCTTTTTTCTTTTGAAGTTTGCCGCCGAATGGACCAGAGATCGATTAATATCTATTGAGTTTAAATATTACATGTATGATCTGAATATTTACTTTTGTAATCAATAAAAATCTTCACTCAAAAACTTATTGGTATATTTATAAAATGTCTTTAGTAAAATGCTTTTAGTTAGAGTCAAATATATACACAATTGTAGAAGGAAAAATGCATCACACATGTTAGTGTTAAAAGGAGAAGCATGGTTCAGCTCTTTTTACAATGATATTTAAAAGTCAATTGGGTTGGGTGACTTGGGTCCCTATATTGCAGAAAGAATAAAGTACAATGAATTTGTTGTATAATTTTAGCACGTGATTGTTATTATCCAGACTCTCAGTGTTGATCATGTGTTTGTTGCTTATTTAATGTATTTATGAGTTTGATAATTGAGGTTATCAATTATTATATGGCATTTCAAATTTCAATACAACCAAGTCAAGCATACATACGGGTATTAGGGTGGCTAATAATGCAATTTTAAGAAAGTCAGTCATGGATAATTTTTTAAAATATACCATTTATAAATTATACGTAATTATATTAAATTTATACCAAATTTTAATACCATAAGAATGATTGAATGAACATGCAATAAAGATGATATATATAAACTCTAACTAGATAAAATGAGATTAATCCAGTAATTTATCTTGACACTTAAGGCTATGAGTTGTGTGTTTAAATATTACATGTATGATCTGAATATTTATTTTTGTAATCAATAAAAATCTTCACTCAAAAACTTATTGGTATATTTATAAAATGTCTTCACTCAAAAACTTAATATCTATGGAGTTTAAATATTACATGTATGATCTGAATATTTACTTTTGTAATCGATAAAAATCTACACTTGTTGTAAACGAATTGAAGAATAGATTGAAATAATGAGAAATAGAGATGAGGGAGGCGGCAGATATATGAGACGAGAGAGCTATGTGAAATATTTTATAATATTGATATTGAGAGCATCAGCTCTTTACAAAGAAAAGAAACATATATATAGGCAAGCACTAACCCACTTGCATTACATATTGTATCCATAACTTAACGGTGAAGTAATCCAACTTTCAATGTGTGGAAGATATTTGGCAAGTGTGTATTAGGTGGTGAGTTTGTGGGAGATCTTGTGTGTATTACACATGTGGTAAAATCCACATATTATAATACTCCCCCTTGGATTTATACCACTTGTATTAATATTCTAAGAAAAACCCAATGGGACAAAATCTTTAAAAAAAATGTATACAATGATCTCTCTGGATCTTGTGGTACTGGACGTTCTCAAAACTATCTTGTTAAAAACCTTGTCAGGAAAACCCAGTGGGATAAAACCTGACCGAAGGGAAAAAGAGTATAGTGTACATATGTCCAAATTTATTGTTTTCTTCAAAACATTTCTCACATTTATACTTTGCTAGGGAAAACCCAGTGGGATAAAAACCTAAGCAAAGATATTCATTGATCTGTCGGATCAAAGTAATATTTATGATGATCTTTTGGATCAATGTAAAATATATACGATGATTAGCTAAATCAAAGTAATATTTACAATAATCTTCTTGATCAAGACAACATATATACGATGATTAACCGGATAAAGTAATATTTATGGTGATATTTGTGGATCAAATGATTTTTGGGTGTGCTTAGAGAATTGCCACATTAAAAACCTTTATCAGGAAAACCCAATGGGATGAAAAACCTGATTGAAAGGAAAAAGAGTACAATGCACATATGCCCCAAATAATTAATATACTTTATCTGATATGCTCCCCCTGGTGGGACGCTCCCCCTGATGGGACGCTCCCCCTAATAAAAGTTCTTTTAAAGCAATCTTCTAGATTGCTGAACTGACGCATACAGATAACGTCATAAAATTATTTGAGGGAGTATAAGCAAAACTTGCTTTATGGAGTAATATCCATATGGAATCTTTTCACAATCCTTTCAAAATATTATGATTGATGGACAAGTATTCCATTTGATCTATGCTCAACCTTCAGGTCGAGACAATGTTTTCCTTCTCATTTCCTTATGAGGACACATGAGTATATAATATGATTATTATATCTTTATCTTTATCAGATATTAACTGAGACGGCTATACCACATCTGTTCATATTGTTTTAATCCATATAAGGATTTTTGTATGTTCATCAAATACAGATTACGAGATCTCGATTTATATGCTTCTAGCATTTTAGAATCCTTCAGGATTTATAAATATCTACATTGAGTGAATCATATAGATAAATGATTACTACGTCTACGAGACGTATTTCAAGCCTTTTAAAGGCAGCCAAATTTATCAACAACGTAATCGTATTCATCAATTGTGAATACCAAGTTTCTGTAAGAAACCTCGCACTACGAGTCGTGCCTCATATCTTACGATCTCGTTTTTCTCATTAAGTTTCCGTATAAAAACCCATTAGTATCCAACTAGTTTGACATCTCCAGGTGTCTGGAGTACTATTGGTCTAAATACTTTATGTCTGGCTTATGAAGTCAATTCTTCTTGAATTGCTTCTTCCATCTAGACCAATCATGCCTTTTTATATACAATCATTGATATTATGAATATCACAATTATCATTTATAATTTCTGTAGCGCTACTGTGTATAAAAATACATCATCAATGATTGTTTCCTTATGATTCCACATTTCATTCATATGACTTATAGAAATTTTCTCAATTTCTATACTTTTGTATCTCTATTGAGATTACTTCCATTTTAATGGATTTAGTCATATCATAAACTCCGTATGATATATAGAATGTCTCTCAATTTCTATATTCTTGTATCTATGAGATTTCTTCCATTTCAATGGATTTAGTCATTTCATAGACTTGTGTCTCTTTTAGATATATCAGACTCTTATAGAGTTGATTTAGAGAAAGTGGATTTATTCATAACTCAAGTTTTGTTTACTCTTGGGATCCCAATAACAATACCTTTCAAAAGGTTTATAAATTTATGATATGTATCAGATGATTTATTTATTGCATTTTTCTCTGATCGTTCTTCAAGAACAATCACCCGGCCGGGGTTTATGAGATGACAACTGATAAAATCTTGTTACCTTTAATATATCAAGTAACAGATTAATAATCATCCGATGATCAATTATCTTTCGTATTTGAGAGATACGAAGATTGAAATGAGACACACATATATATAGAGAACCGAACTGGTATCTCTATTTTGTATATAAGTAACTTTACATTTACTTTTCTCTTCTTGAGAAACTTTCCATTTGGAAATTAATCAATATAATAATCTGGAGATATTTGATAAGTGATTCCCTTGATCCATTTTGATTATGATTATATCTGGAAAACTGCTAACAAGTGTAAGCAATATGGAGATGTTTGATAATAAACAAACATATGATCATCTCGTAGATGCATCAATTAGAACCATTTAATAATGAAATAGATCTTTTAGTGGATGAATATATCCACATATATCTCTTTGAATTCTTTGTAAGAATGATGAGAATTCAAAACCAACTTTTAGAATAATACGGTTTTACTGCTAGTTTCCCCTGTGAACATGCAGTACATAAGTACTCACTGGATAAAGAATCTTCTGGTTCTTTAATAGATATCCATGAGTATTTTCAATGATTAAACTCATCATTGTAGATCTTGGGTGACCAATACGGTCATGCCAAAACACAAACATTTTCGGATCTGAGAACTTTTGATTCATGATTCATAACTGCATAAACATCTATACTCTTTATAATAGTGTTTTATAATCCAGATGATAAAGCACACAGCTTTTCTATAATAAGTTTCTGGCTTAAATCATGAGGAGTAATGCATATATATTAAACATTCTCATTACTTATAGTTTCAATATGATATTCATTCCTCCATATATCTTTGAAACTAAGCAGATTCCCTTATATTCTACTTGAATGATATAAAGTATCATCGATACACGATTTAATATCATCCGGTAATAATATCGTGGCTCTTTTAGAGCATTTGATTAGATCTGCTGGAACTGATCTGGTATTAACTTTATATATTTTTGAACTTAGCATATTCTTTTATGCTTTGCTTGAATAATATCAAGTATCACTGATACATGATTTAGTATTGTTTGATAACAATATCATAGCTCTTCCAGAGCTTTCTATCAGATCCGTTGGACGTGATACAATATTAATATTTGCTCAGATAAAAATCAAATTCATAAAATATATCTGACTTCGCAGAATTGTGCGAGTCCTTGCACTCTAGGCAAGACATATATTTCCCTTCTAAGAATTTTATGGACATTATGTGTAATTCCATTTTATATCTCATCTGAAATGATAATAATCTTTTCAATAGGTTTATTCTATAAACCTTACCTCTTGTTATTCACAAACATCCACTCCTGGGTATGTTTTGATATCTCATGAATATAAATATATCCAAATTTACTCTCTTGATACTGCTCCTTCATGAGCAAGTATAAAATGGATAAAATATCATTTACAATCTGATTACACTTGATATTAGGATCTTAAATCCTTTTAAGATACTCACAACATCCAGTACTGGATGTGTAGACCACCCCCCCCTCCCCCCCCCCCTCCCTTTTTTTTTTCTACAATTGAATGATACATTAGGATCTTAAATCTCTTTTGTGATAATCACAGCATCCTGCTGGATGTGTATGAAATTGATACAATATTATTTTCAATTCCATTATTCGTTAGAATCTTAAATCTCTTCTTTATGATACTCACATCCTACTAGATGTGTAGATCCTTCCTCTTTTTTTTCTCAAATAAATGACACGTTAGGATCTTAAATCCCTTCTATGATACTCACAGCATCCTACTGGATGTGTAGCTCATTCTTTCAAATAAATGATATGTAAATATATCACTTGATATATACGAGATAACTTCATATAACTTCATATCATGAACGTGTTTGAAACCCGAGGTTCCAAATAATGAAGTATGACATTCATTTATATAACACTGGATCCAGAACTCCATGTTTTCATCGGTTTTCAAAACCGTGCCGTATGGCATGTATATAACACTGGATCCAGATCTCCAGGTTCTATCAGGGGTATAACACAATTTGATATGTTGTATAAAAATAAACAATTTCAGGGTCATGAGAACACCTTAGACACAGCATAAGCCAGTCCAGAGACACAACATAAGTCAGTCTCATATATTACATAAAAATAAATGGTTTCAGGGTCATAAGATCACCTTACAGGGCCATGAGATCACCTGCGATGTGCATAAAAATAAATGATTTCAGGGCCATAAGATCACCTTACAGGGCCATGAGATCACCTGCGATGTGCATAAAAATAAATGGTTTCAGGGCCATAAGATCACCTTACAGGGCCATGAGTTCACCTGCGATATGCATAAAAATAAATCTAGAACTATTACATATGATTTTCGTTTGACGGCATAAGCCATCTTGTCCGTTGGGATTTTAAATCCTTTTTATGAAATTCAGAGCATCCTTCTGGATGTGTATGGATTTCATTTTACGTTAGGATCTTAGATTTTTTTTTTATGATGCTTACAACATCCGACTAGATGTGTATATTTCTCTGAATGTTGCATCAAACATGTATATCATACTGGATCCAAATCTCCAGCTTCTGAATATTCCATCACTCCTGAAAACAGAGTTCATAAAGCTTAAATAAGTCAAAACAATACTTACAAGCGGAATTAACTGAAATGGATGGCACGGTTGCGTCCGAAACGGTCGAAATAGCTGGAATCAAGTCCGAATCGGCCGAAAACGGGCAAAAATTGCACCGAAACGGACAAAAAACATTTCTGACTGATGTGGCGCTGACTGCTAACGTGGAGTTGACGTGGCAAGCCTCACTTGCTGATGTGGCGCTGATGTGGCATGCACAGTCACTGACGTGGCGCTAACGTGGCACCATGATGATGACGTGGTGCTGACGTGGCATGATGTGGCGCTGATGTGGCGGACGCTACAGTGTCGTCTTCAACCTTCAAAAATCTACAGAAAAATTCTGGGGAAAATTTTGGGCGTTGACCTGACTTTGACCGGAGCTAGAGGCTTCGTTAGAGCTCCGTTTGAGACGCGGTCAGCGGCGTCGGAATCGTATTTCTGAGAGGAACACAACGATATCCTCCGAAAAGCGATTTGAGCACTTCAAAATTTCTGTACTCAATCGAAAACTCAAAAATCAAAGCTAAAAACCGTCCAGAACTTTCTTTGGAAGTCCTAGACTAGATTCGTGCTGATAACGTGTTGTAAACAAATTGAAGAATAGATTGAAATAATGAGAAATAGAGATGAGGGAGGCGGGAGATATATGAGACGAGAGAGATGTGTGAAATATTTTATGATATTGATATTGAGAGCATCAGCTCTTTACAAAGAAAAGAAACATATATATAGGCAAGCACTAACCTACTTGCATTACATATTGTATCCATAACTTAATGGTGAAGTAATCCAACTTTCAATATGTGGAAGATATTTGGTAAGTGTGTGTTAGGCGGTGAGTTTGTGGGAGATCTTGTGTGTATTATACATGTTGTAAAATTCACATATTATAACAACACTCAAAAACTTATTGGTATATTTATAAAATGTCTTTAGTAAAATGCTTTTAGTTAGAGTCAAATATGTACACAAATGTAGAAGGAAAAATGCACCACACATGTCAGTGTTAAAAGGAGAAGCATGGTTCAGCTCTTTTTACAATGATATTTAAAAGTCAATTGGGTTGGGTGACTTGGGTCCCTATATTGCAGAAAGAATAAAGTAGAATGAATTTGTTGTATAATTTTAGCACGTGATTGTTATTATCCAGACTCTCAGTGTTGATCATGTGTTTGTTGCTTATTTAATGTATTTATGAGTTTGATAATTGAGGTTATCAATTATTATATGGCATTCAAATTTCAATACCACCAAGTCAAGCATACATACGGATATTAGGGCGGCTAATAATGCAATTTTAAGAAAGTCAGTCATGGATAATTTTTTAAAATATACCATTTATAAATTATACGTAATTATATTAAATTTATGCCAAATTTTAATACCATAAGAATAATCGAATGAACATGCAATAAAGATGATATATATAACTCTAACTAGATAAAATGAGATTAATCCGGTAATTTGTCTTTACACTTACGCTATGAGTTGTGTGTTCAAGTCAATTTTCTTCTGCAACTATTAAATTATTGTAATATTTAAAATAAATAAATAAATAACCTATAATTTATAATGCAAATTGAGATTATGTTTTTGGAAGAACATATAATTAAATGTTATCTTCTTTGTGACTATGGAAGATGGACTTTCTAGTTTCTATATTAGAATTGAAAGTAGAACAATACAGTGGGACAGAATTAAAATAAATAAATAAAATTTATGGAATTGTAAATTTGTAATCCATCGTGCCTTTTTTATTGGTATTATTATTATTATTTATCTTTTTAGCCGATAAAGGTTTGTTGTATAATTATTTGTCAATGGTATTATTTTGCTAGGAGCCAGGTTTAGGTCAGCCAATATTGGGTAAATTACACCAACCCCTCTCACCTTTTAGCATATTTCACTCAAATTCAGATCTATTGTTATTTGTCCATAAACCTCTCGTGGACTTAACGAACAATGTTTAATGTGTTAACGATGAAAATGTATTTTGGACATTTTAGGAGCTTAAAAACAAGTTGAAAATGTATTAAATGAACGTAGTATTCTTATCGCATTGTGATCTCTCTTTTTTATCCACAAGTGTCACGACCAAGTCTTTTTCTCTCTAATTAATTAATTAAGATTTGATTTATATTTTGTAATTTTTATGATTCATTTTGTATAACACCTACAAAAGGAGAGGCATATATAACTTACAATAAAAATAAAAATGAAGAGAGACACGAGAACTGAACTTGTTTGTAAATATGAATTATATTTATATGCCTTTATTATTAATTTTTTTCAGTTTTATTTTTTAAAGTATGAATTTATAACTTGATAATACGTAATAAATTGAATTTGAAATATATTATGAAATCGCATGTGCCGTTCAACTACATAAATAAGAAACCATGGTGTTAAAGCAATTAACCGAGCCCAAATTTCATAATGATGTCCTAAAATGGGCCCAAAACATCTAAGTAAGGCTAAAGAACGACGTCGTTTAAAAAAAAATGGATATTGACGTGCTTGGGCACATCATGGGTGGAGCCCAAAACGTTATAGCCGAAGATGGGCCCAACGGCCCAAATCTTTCAAAATAATTTTGAAAGGCTGGAGTACGACGTCGTTTTTGAGGGGATATTGAAATTACAAGAGTAGGTGTGACGTGCCCGGCCACATCATCGGTTTGTGTAAGCTAGACGACACCGCTTTGTATCTCCACTCACACACAGACCAAAAAAACACCAAGCTTGTCAATTCTGGTTCCAAATTAGAGAAAATTTCCTCTGTAATTGAATTGATCAAAATCATAACTAAATGTGGTGCTGGTAGGGTTGAAGCCGACTATTAGGGGTGGGCATTCATTGGATCGGTTCATATTTCGATCAAACCGATACTATTTAGTTTTTGAAAAAATAAACCGATCCAATAAAATTAAGGTTGCGTTTGATTTTTCGTCTGAAGACTGGACAGTGCTGAAGTATACTAAAAACTGAATAGTGACTGAAAACTGAAACTGAAAAACATGTTTGTTTTTTTTCACTGAAAACTGAATATAAGTGATAAGTTGTTTGTTTTTTTAAGTTATAAATATCTTAAATAAATACTTTTACATATATGCCCTTTCAACTATTATTTATTATATATTTATATTCTAATATATTAAAGACAACTAAAAAATTAATTTAATAATATAATAATAAATTTATATAAAAAAATTTACCATATAAAATATAACCCTTAGAGTAAAAAAATTGAAGAAATTAATTGAAGTTTATTTTAATAGATAACAGTATATTCGAGTTGGCCATTAATAATTCGTATAATATTTATACTATGTATGTGGAATAATAATATAATAATAAATTTATAATGAAATCTATATCACTATCATTTTTTTTTTGTGAAAGTGGCCGCTAAAGTTTTTTAAATAGTGAGAAAAAAAATATTAATATAGTTAAAGGGCGTAAGAGAAGAGTAAATTGAAAATAAATAAGATTTGTAAAGATAAATTTGGAAGTAATAAATTGATATTTACTTCAGTCATTTTTCATTAAGTGAAAAGTGAAAAATTTCACTTTTTATAAAAAGTTGTTTTATGGGCTCATTCAATTGTTTTATAACTTAAAAAATCAAACGAAATAACTTAATAATACACATTAAGTGCCATTAAGTGTTCATTGGAAAAATCAAACGGCCCTAAGATTTGTCAACTGATCAAAAACCAACCGAACTAGATCGGTTCTGTTTTTTAGGTTTTGGGCCAAATTTCTGTTATTACACATTTTTACATATTTAATCAATTTGGCTCGAATTTGACTAAATTGACTTATGGGTTTAAAGGAAATTTCATTATGGACTTGAACAAATTGAGTTTTATAGGTTAAAATAATATTTATAAAAAAACACACCTTCTTCATTAGTACATTAAAGAGTATGGATATTAGCATCCCTCAAAAAATGTATGTACATCTAAAATTTTTATATTTTCTAAATTCCAATATTACCCTTAAATTAAATTATTAATATTTTAATTCAAAAAATATAATAATTTATTTTAACTATTTACTTTTTTTCTAATTTTTAACTAACTATATCAAATTAAAAATGATAAATAAAAACAAAACCAAAATCACAAAAGGGGAAAACTCAATTTAAAACTTGGGAGGAGTGCAACTGCAATTGAACGGAAAACTCAATTTAGAAAAGACGGTAGCCCCTCCAAAATTTGGGAGGACTGGAGGAGTGCGGCTCCTCCCAAATAGATAATAAAAAAAATTAAAACCTCTTTGTATTTTATATTTGTGCATAAACTATAAAAAAGGAAATAATTAACATTAAATTCGCTAAAAAATTAACAATAAAGGTACCAGGAAAATGAAAAAAAGACGAAGACGAAGCAAACAACTTGCTTGCATTTTTTTGATACGTTTGTCATTTTTTTTCATTTTTATTTTGTTTTAAGTAAAAAAGAAAAGAAAAATAAAGAGCCATATATTTATTATTTATAATATTTTTTTAAAATTTAAAGAAAGGGTATATTTGGTAATGTGTGGGGTATGCTTACAAGATTCCATCATTTAAAAATTTGTAATGATGTATACGTACAAAAAGAGGTGCACATACAGTTTTCCAGATGTGCAAATATTGTATCTCAACATAAAAAGTGTAAAGGATATGAATGCTTAGAACATTAGGCTTTATATATATATATATATATATATATATATATATATATGTTGGATCTCGGTTTGGTTTTCCGGTTTGAGACAGTGAACCGGAAACCGAACCGTGATATTCGGTTTTTTTTTAAATGAACTGAATTGAACCGGTCAATATAAGAAAACCGATTGGATCGGTTTAGTTCAACGGTTCGGTTCGGTTCATTGGTTTTTTACCCACCCCTACAGACTATGTCTAAAAACAGATACCTTCATGCATTTGGAAGGTTGTATTAAATATAATCATACAATGTGGACTTAATACGGTATTAATTGGGGTGTATTTAGTGTGATTAAACTTCAGGACCCTTGTGGGCTTTTAATGGATATGATTATGGGCTCAACAGCCCATTACAAATTGTAAAAATATTTGAACTCCAAGTTTGATTATTTCAATATTTTGCATCCTCATTTTTGTCTCCTAAACATCAATAATAGGTGGTGTCTTAAAAGGACAGGAGAGGACAGCTAGGAAGATGGAGCGTGTACATGGGTACCCTAGACTTTGGGCCCTACAAGTGAGAATTAATACAAATCCAAGATGTTGAAGGCCTTGGCACTTACGTTAAAGTCACCCTGTCATTTCCAAGTACTATTTTATCATCTTTACATCCCCAAAAAATCAAAATCAGGAATTATCGGATAAATTTCCGATGTACGGTTGGTGCATTCGATGACCGAATAATTAATGTGTTTTTTTTGTGTGAAACTTCTATTTATTTCTTACCAAATGGTGGGTGCACCGCTCTGCAATGTGCCTGGTACACATGGAACATTTTTTTTGAACTTATCAAGACTAATTTTTATTTGATTACTTAAAAAAAAAACAAATAAATATTTGATTAATCTAATATATAACTACTACTGGTAAGTTTTATTTTTATTTTTTGAGAGATACTATTGATAGTTAAAACGATCATTTTATCTGCTTTAAAACCACGACATGTTCATAACAACCTTTTATTTGAGTAAATATCATATAACTTGAAACTACAAACTTATTGATGTAATTAGGATAATAGGGCCATACAAGAGCTTTAGTATTAGACCGACATCATTTTATTATTTATTATTGGTAGTTACAATTATAGTTGTTAACGACAATATATATTGGATATGGCGATATTATGCTTTACAAACGCAGTTCAAAATGTAATTTCCATTAAAAAAAAGTCTCGTGATACTTTACGATAACGGAATTCGAATTTAATGGTGGAGTTTCATTCTAAAATCTCCGACCATCAAAAGATAAATCATCAACTCATCGTAAATGTAAATTCATTTTATTGATTTAAACTTGTATTAACAATTGGAAAGAACCATTTACATAAACAAAGAAATAGTAGTATTAACATATGCCCTATTATTATAGATGGAAAATAATCACAGCTTTATTATGAAAAGATAATAAATACAATCATTGATATATGCGTTTATTTCCATTTATAGTAATAAAGTGGTTGTTAACTTAAGGCACATGCTGACTCAATGATGTGGTCCAATTGAATTGTAACAAATATTCTTTTTTCTTTTATCTATTCCAAACAATTAAGCCTCAAATCTTCACTTGTTAAAATACAGAAGCTAAGTAGTTAGGTAAGTATTCAAACTCATATGTTATATGTATGTATTACAATTCAATTGGACCATATAACTATATCAATATTTTGGGTGCCGACAAACATTATCCATAAATAAATACATAAACAGGATATGATTCGAGTGGGGGAATAAAAACAAATCAAAATTCCAAAGCGACACATAAATAATTGAACTCTGCTTATCACAACTGTTTATCCTTTTATTTCTAATTTTCTTGGTTACTACATCCTATACATTATTATTATTATTATTATTATCATTATATATATATATATATATATAAAATTTTACAGGTTCAGCTCGTATAGTCTTATCTACAATATAATATCTCTATCTCTCTCCAACCGTCTAGTAATTTATACATTTGCTTTGTCTTTTTGTATTTTCAGCTCACAATTTATCAGAAAAAAAAAAAAAAAAACCTTTCTTCTACAACTCCATAACCACCACGCCTTTTAGATTAAACACTTGATTATTTTTTTAATACAATTCTGCATTCAAGTTTATTCTTATAACTCTCCTCCAACTCTCTTGAACACATTTCTTGCTATAAATTTATAATTATATCATGAGAGAATTTCCAATTAGCTCCTACTTAGAACCACCTCCGCCGCCGCCGCTTCCGCTGTCAACTCATCCACCGAAATCGAGCTTGCCCATGTTATACTACGGCCTAGTGGTTGTGGGCACGGCGGCTATCGTCCTCGCAATATACAACCTCGTTATAATCAAGTGGTGCACGCGCCGTGAGAGCCGGTCAGATCAGAGGCAGAGGCCGAGCCGTCTCATGGAAGTCACGGCTTCGACGATGCCGAGCCAGAGCTTCGAGAACCCGAACAGGAACCTGTTGTCGAGCTTCAAGTACAAGAAAGGCAGTGACTTGGGAGTTAAAGAGCAAGAAGATAGCGATTACGAATGTGCGGTTTGTTTATCGGTTTTTGAAGAAGGAGAGGAAGTGAAGCAACTTCCAAGATGCAAGCACTCGTTTCACGCGCCTTGTATAGACATGTGGTTGTACTCTCACTCCGATTGCCCACTGTGTCGTGCCGCCGTGGATGATCCGCGCCGCCATCGGCATGCGGCGGATGCGAGGACGACGACGGAGCATTCCAGGGAAGGTTTGCTTATGAGTTCTGGCATCTCAGTATAATCCTAATACCACTCTCGTCCAAATACGCTTTAACTTCAAATGAAATCCGAATATGCTGGTATGTTCGGACCCTGACGATTAGAATAGTTGTATGTGAATAGTTGATATACCGATTTGTGACTTGTTCTTGGTTGGTGCTTTACACGATGATAACAAAGAAAGGTTGATGATAAAAAACTGGCTGGCTCAGTGGACGGTGTATATTTAATTTCATTATTATTTATTTTTTTATGTTTAAGCGGGGCCAGTTAGAGAATATATATGAAAAAAAGTCAAAAAATTTGGTGTGCAATGTTACAAAGTTTATCAGTAATTTTGACTATGAGCGACGAAAGTGGGTCACACAATAGACTACTGGGGCCCGCCCAAAGGATGTCTCTAGACTCTAGTAAGTTGTTTGGTTTCATTGAAGCTATAGCCTATAGAGAATAATGTTGTTTAATATATGTAATTTAAAACTCATTCCTTTTGCGTGACGTTTTGTAAATTATTTCCAGACTCAAAATTCCAAAACCGTCACATTCATACCCTTTAAGCTGTGACATTACAGTTGGGTAAGTTTTTTACACCCGCCTGTTGATGTCGTGGGTGTTCAGATCGTATCCCAAAAAAGAGGAGTGTGATAAGATTTACAATTCGCCAGTGAAATGCAAAGCCAGCCAAAAGAGATAAATCGGAAGTTTTAGTAACCATCATGTTTATAAGAACTAATCACTATCTTCAATAGTTAATTGTCCGTTTGAGAGAACTTTTCTACCGGTTAAAAGAATTATTATTTTTAATTAAAAAGTCCTTTTAAAAAAAAAACATTATTATTTGGTTGCCACTTAGTAGAGCTTTTAAATGATTAAAAAAAATTAGGATATATATACTTGAAGAAGTTCAAATTTTAGGTTTTTCCAAATATATATTTTTAAGCTTTTTTAATAACACTAAAATGTCTAATATAAACCTATCATTTAAAATAGTTTTTGAATATTTTGGTAATCCTACTATTTAAAAAAGTTTTTTTCTAATTGACAACCAAACGACCAATAACTTCTTATTAAAAGCTCTTTTTGTAAAAAAGTTTATTTTAAAAAAAAATTATTTGGTTGCCGTTAAGTAGAGTTTTTTTTTTTCTTTTTAAAAAAAAATCACTCAGTAAAGCTTTTAAATGATTAAAAAAATTGTTTTACGTATACTTGAAGAAGTTCAAATTTTAGGTTTTTCCAAATAGATCTTTTAAAGTTTTTTTTAATAACACTAAAATGTCTAATATAAACCTATCATTTAAAATAGTTTTTGAATATTTTGGTAATTCTACTATTTAAAAAAGTTTTTTCAAATTGACAACCAAACAACCAATAACTTCCTATTAAAAGTTCACTCATAAAAGATCTATTTAATAAACCCTTCCAAAATATAAATCAAGTTGATTTCGAAATGAGATTGTAGTCACAATTTACAAGATGCACGTCAAGAAAGAGTAATGTAGCACTACTCAATAGTATTACTCTACTAGAAAAAAACCTTGATTTGGTTGTTGAACGAGAGTGACCACTCCACTACATAGAACATATCTTTTTCTTAGATTTCTTAGATTTGTAAATATACGAATACATTTACCGATTTCTTAGATTTGTAAATCCCCATTTTGCCTTCCACAGTTATCTAGTCTATTCTACATACGAGAATACTAAAATCTAAAAACAAAAAGACATTATCCGATTTACTAGTAAAAGTTTCCCTATAGAGTAGAGAGTAGAGACCAAGCCATCTGCTAGTCTGTGTAGAGAATCTGGATCATATCTTTTTTCATCTTCCCTTCTTCTTGGACGCTTGCCTTTGGACTACTGATTTATCATCTTATACATTTCTTCCTCGTTTCGAATATTTTTGCTCATCTGTGGGACTGTGACAGCTCAACACTCCCAAGTCCTTTTCTTCTTAACTATACAATATTACTATTTTGTACGTGTTATGGGTACTTGATACCAACATTGCTTCGATAATTTAATTACTTAAAACATATTTGTATATCAAAACAGTAATATACTCCCTTTGTTCTGACTATGATTCCTTATTTCTTCAATTCATGCTCACTTCCAATCTCATTCATGTAGGGTGTAGGCTGATAGTTGAAAGCTAAATATATAGCAAAAGTCATTATGCAATATTAGAGCAGCTCAGTTCACTGGCTAATCTAGGCCATGTTTACAAAAGATGTATACTCCCTATAAAATGTTCAGTATGCAAGCACAATCCTTAATATCAGTTATCCAAAAGTAATTTTATTGAAATCACCACTTCTCTCAAACCTTGAGTTCATAAAATCTGGCACGAGTTTCATAAATATTACATGGCCCAAATAAACTCACTTTTCATAGTAAATCTGATGTCAATATTATACATAAGAACATAAATGTTACATTCTTCTTAAATTGTCTAACCTTGCCTGTAACTCACTATCTATCCCCCCACCGTCATCATTCCCTGTTGGTTCTGCTTGTGCAACCTTAGCCTTTGAAGCTGGTGCAGCAACAGCAGTTGATGGTGCATTGACAAGCTGTGCATTAAATTAGAACAAAAAGAAGGCATTATTATGATGTTTCAACAGATTAATTTCATCCAGAATGAGAAACATATTCGTGTTAATTGCAACATTTAGAACAGAATATATAGAGCATTTTCATACCTCTTGATTGATGTCAATTCCAATCTCGTCAAGAACCTGGCTCACTAGTTCTTCAGTTTCTTCCTCTTCCTCATCCCCTTCCAAAGCATCATCAATTGCATCTCCCATGACCTCGGTCACCATTTCCATCTTCTCATTCTGTCTCTCAAACTCTTGCATAATCTTCTGCAGTGACGGCAAGTTCATCTGCCTATTCATTTGGCCCATTGCCTTTGTCACACCTTTCATTGCCTCACCCATTGCTTGCGTGGATTTCAGTGTCTGAATTATCACCCCACAAAAAAAAAATCCAATTTCAGCATATAGCATTGAATAACAGAAAAACATTTTCATAAGTTTGTGGTCAACAGACTGCAGACTCGGGGCACATAAGTCAACTGAAAAGTGCACTTTAATTAATCTGATTTCTGGAATTCTTAGCCTCAAGCATTTTTCTACAATGGTTTTATGTACAAGAAATTTCCAACGTGATTGAGTGCTCTCTACATCTGCCAACAGTTAAAAAACCTAAATTTGACTAACTGGACTATTTCAAGGCATGGACCTCCACTGGAATCGAATAGAAGAAAACAAACAGGAGACAATGAATAAAAACAAATTTAATTTTAAGTAAAAGAGCATACCTTGGATGAAAAGGGAAACCAAAAATGGTCAAAGTAATTTATATAGCCATAATAAGACATTGCAGGGCAAATAACATAACCAAAAAGATAAAATTAATTTAAATTGTCAAAATATGACAGTGAAAAATAACATAAAATTATTATGCCAATTTGTACGTAAAGAATCAAAAATCAGGAAACCTCTTCCACACTACTTGGCGTGAGCATAGAATCTTTAAAACACACAATCAAGAAAAGATAGCAAGAATGTAACCTGATTTCATTTCAGAGTCCTCAATATATCATCCAAAGAATATTACTCCAAAACTCATCTTAATGGCTTTATAAAGCATTTCCATGCCTCTCAAACATGCAAGCTGAATAATTACTCAATTTGTTGACTCAGAAATGATCCCAAACCACAAATAGAGGAAATTTCTTTTGGCCTCAAGAAAAGGTCAAATTGTCATAAGATTTTTATATTAACAATATAACTAGTCAGATTTTAAATTCCTATACAATCGCCTAATGATTCCAAGATTCACAAAGTGTTGCTTAATTTGTTATGAGGAATATGGTGACTACCATCTATATTCCAAGCAATATAGGATACTATAAGCTCCTTTACCACACCATAACAATGTATTCAGATAAAAATAAGTAGTTGCACAGGTTGAAAGGAGCTATTGGCGGGTAAGAAACTGCAAAAGGTATCTCTTTCATATAAAAGAGAATGCATAAACAACAGAACGCAACACATACCTGAATTCTAAGAGATACACCCTGGAGTTGTGATTTAAGCTTATAAAATTTTTCAATCTGATGCCTTGTTCTGATAAGATCTTTAGCCATCACCTTCACAGCTCCCTGAACAAAATAGAGCAAATCAATATATATTCCTGTGATGCGACCATAGTCAACATACTTACATCATGTCCAATAACTTATGAAATTTAACTATTCTGAAAAAGCCAAGATTCAAGAAGAAACACATTCATTCATTCATCCAATAAACGATAAGCATAAAACAAGAACGATTTCTCAATAGTCTTAAATGTTAAAGGAAATGGAAAATTAATGACTAAGGGAACGTGTGAATCAGAGTAGGTAAGCATGCAAGAAAGTGCAAATGACGATCAATAATAACAACCCATCATTTAATGAAAGTATCGGTATGCTTTTCAATGATTGGAAGATCAATATAAACTTGACAACTAGACAATCGCCTAACAGTTCATTGACCGAATTCGAACAACCAAGGTTACAAATTACAACTAATCCATTCATATTTAGTGTTTCATGTATTCAATATTCATCACAGAACATCTTGAGCCAAAAGTAATGGAAAGTGTTAATGAAATCATTGGTATGCTGTCACTAACCTGATACAACAAAGAAACATAAACAGCTCATGCAACAGTTAAGCCAACATTATAACCTGACACCATGGTCAAAGAAGTTTTGTTTCATGTAAATAACTTTTCAAGCAAAAAAGAATTCTTTCAACCAAGTAAAATAGATGATTACATATATAAGTTATAATCGATGCAATTTCTCATAAATTATAAAATTAATCAGCCAAACAAATAAGCCCAATAAGTATAAAACAAACAATCAATCATGAATTGAATCACCAAGAGAGCATAGAGTACAAAATTGTGAAAAAGGAACGCACCATCTGGCCTTGTTTGGCACTTTTTTTAATTTCAGTAATAAGCTTCTTCTCTTGACTTTGAAGACCTTGTCTTTCCCTCTCAATCTCTCTTATAGATTTATCCAACATCCTCTTGTTTTCCCGCAGCATCTCTGAAAACAATTCCACAAAAAAAATTTGTTAATACAAAATTCATCAAATCAAATCGACATGGATGAAAACAGAAAATAAACGAACCTGCTGGGGTTTTCTTCTTGCCGAAGAGGAAACTCATGTTGATCAAAAAATCAAAATTAGAGGTGAATTATATGTGATCCGATCTGGATCCGATCAAAGTAGGGATTGAATTTAAGGTATTGAAAAACGAAGAGATTGCTTCTTCTAAGGTGGAACAACAGCTTTGCTTACGCGGTATGGTCTATAATGTCTATGGTGTAGTGGTTGAATTGAAATTGAAGGAATGAAGCCTTCGTGCAACTTGGAACCATCCGATTTTTTATTGTTTACACGTATCCTATATCTGGTGGCGGGGGCCCTTTTGATTCCTAATTACTAATATCTATGCACTGTTTTATTTATTTATTTATTTATTTGGGAAACATGTTTTTTTTTTAAAGGGTTAATTACACTAAATCACTCTTACTGTTTCGAATCTAGCAAAATTTCAAAAGAGACCCTGAATTAACAAAAATATCCATTACCGTCAAGTCAATCCGTTAACTTTAACGGTTGGCTAACCTTGATCTGTGGAATACCAAATATACCTGACACATCATCTCAAACATAAAATGTTTTTTAACTAAAAAGTGAAAAATCAAATGTAAAAAAAAAAAACCAAGATAAATAGTTCGTGGGAACATCTTTAGTTCTTGGAAGAGCCTTATTTGCTAACTACAAAAGGCTGATGTTCTACGGTTGGAGGGGATCAACGATGATCTCTTTCAGTATGAGGAGATCGTTAAAGATCTCTCGTTTTCTTCGGTGGTGGAGATCTATCGTCGGTAGATTATTATTATTAAAAAAATCAATTTTTTTAATTTTTAATTAAAAAATATTTTATATATTTGGGATGGTGTGATATGAGTATATTTGGTTTTCTATGAGTCAATGTTAGTCGGCCGTTAAAGTTAACGGTTTGACTTGATGACAATGAGTGTTTGTGTTAATTTATGACATCTTTTTAAATATTGCTAGATTGAATGGTTAGTGCAATCAACCTTTTTTTTTACTTTTGAATTTTTTTTTTTTACAAGTGTAGCAATATTTACATCCTTGAAAAAAAACACCCCTTTATATATATATATACATATATCAGGTTTGGTGCCAGATGCAAGGCAAGTGCTTGATTAATCCATAAGTAGTTAAGTACATAATCCACGTGTTCGCATGCGGGAGTGGGTGAGGTAAATTTTCACGGGTGCGGGTGTGGATTTCGCAAAACCCGCCCAAACCCGACCCGTTGTCATCCCTACTACTTTAGATGTCTTATACAATCAAATAGAAAAATAAAATAATTCAAGAGGTTGTTAGTCATTAGCGCCAATTACCAATTAGTAAACTAAATTGAGAGCCAAGAAAATTGATGATAAATTTATCAAATGAGCATATTAGAATCAAATATTAAACACTACATACCTAAATTTAGATCTCTTGCACAACCAAAAGAGCTTGAAAGATGCTGGAACTGTCTTGAATGAATTTCCCTCAAACAATCCTACAATACAATTCAACACCTATAAAACAAAATTCAATTCTAAAAACACAAATCACACAGTAAAATTGTTTTTTTTGGACATAAACATGACTAAATCAAAACAAACAAACTAAGAAACAAAACAACTGGGAAAGTCATCTTTCTACATCTGAATCCTTCACTCATTCTAAAGGACAAAGCTATGGAGGCAAGGTTATGGGTCACCCCATTTACATTTCAGGAAATAACCTATTATTTAAAAACTCCAGCCTCCTTGAATAAGAATCTTAACATCTTCGAGAACAAAACCAACAGCACTCCATTGATAACTTTGATCATTCACTACCAAATAACTTTAATAAAAGTATCCACACATATAACTCTTTTGCTCAAATCTGTTTTAGGATTGGTTCTCTCCTGAATTCATCTATTTCTAGATCCACCATAGATTACATGAAACTCGATTTAGTATCTATTGAGATAATCCAATAAACTTTATTGTATCCCAAACTTATAAGCCATACTGAAATCACTTATTTGGTATATATCCAATGCATATTTCTTCATCTATAACTTTATTTATTCTTCCTTCAATTATTCTTTCTTTTTCTCTCTGATTGTTTCTCTCCACTTCTTCTTCTTATTTTCTTATATTTGTCTGTTATTTTTATTTACTTATTTCTTCATCTGTCTTGTCTCTCAAACCAACTCTCTTTCTCTATCTGAATCTTGGTCTCTCTCATCGTAATTTTCAATCTCTCGGTTCAATCTCTCCCTTTCTCTCGGTTTCTTCTTCTTCCTCCTTTCTCTATTTCTATTTTTTATGTTTTGGTCGAATGATCGTTCTCTTTCTCCTCTTCAATTTTCTTTCTTTTATCTTCCTTTCTTATTTTATATTATTATTCTTCTTCTCCTTACCCAACCGCCCACTTGCCACCTTTTTCTCTTGTTATTTTTTTATTCTATATTATTGCCACCTCTCACCAACTTTTGACACCTCCAATTCTCTTTACCGTCTCATTGCATCATGCATTACCACGTGTCCCATGATGACACGTAGATGATTAAATTATTTTTCTATTTGAGCAGAAACCATCACTTAGACTTAAAAAAAATATTGCATTTCACTTTACACATCTCCATTACATAACCCACTAGTCATAAAGTTTCACATAAATTACATTTTCACCCTTGTTTAATTCCCTTTCTTTTTCATCACATTAAATACATAGAAAATTCTATTTTCATCCCGAGTCCCATTTTACAATTTAAAATAATAAAAAAAAATTCTTACTATACAGTCCATGATGTGTTACTATTACTAAAACATGTCTATTAAGTAATCCTACAAACTCAAAGAGTTATACTTGTCATTCGACGTTCAACGCAAATCTAAAGGACGTAACAATTAAAATCGTACTAAACCCTGTCCATTCGGTACATATATAAACTTGAAGGGTGTAATTGAAATTTTACTTTCAAAGAAACTAAAAGAAAATAAAATGGTGCTATAATTGAAACCGACACTCACTCTTTTTATATATGAGTATATAAAATGTGATACGAGTATATTTGGCTTTCTATGAGTCAATGTTAGTCAGCCGTTAAAGTTAATGGATTGACTTGATGGCAATAAGAGTTTGTGTTAATTTATAACATTTTTTTTAAATCTTGCTAGATTTAATAAATTAAGAGTCAGTGCAATTAACCCTTTTTTTAACTTTTGAAATTATTTTTATTTTTATATTTTTACTAGTATAGCAATATTTACACCCTTGAAAAACCACCCATTTTTATATATACTAGGTTTGGTGGCACATGCAAGGCATATGCTTGCATTTATATTTATACTTTTTTTTTACAATGCATTTATATTTATAATTATAATTTTTGTGTTTTTTTTTCAGCATATAAGTTATTTATAACAGTTATATTCGATAAAGTGAAACGATTTTGCATGCCTATACAATTCTACTCATGAATTATGTTAACAATAACAATAACAATAACAATAAAATTAATAAAGATGGATGCATTTGAATGAAAACCAAATGATTTTTTTCTAGAAATAAGATATTCCATGAATTTATAAAAGAAACCATTACAATTAAACATGTGAATATAAGAATGAAAATACAACAAAATTGATTAATCTACTGCTATAGAAATTACAAATAACCAAAATGACATACTTTGTGTAGTGATGGCAAAATTCCCCACCAGGACGGGGCTCAGCGGGGACCCGCACTTTTGAGGTGGGGATGAGTTTCAATTTGGTGGGGATGAGGATATATAGTCTAACCCTCAATGGGTATGGGGCGGGGATGAGTTTTATACTCCTCCCCCTCCCCGCCCCGCCCCGCTTCGTTTCGTTTAAAATAATACTTAGTTAAACTACCTAGTTTTAAAGAAAATAAATATATCATAGAAAATAAATATATCTAAAAAAGGAGATGCTAAATGGAGTTGATCATACGAAGCTAGAGAAATAAATGAAACTATTAGATGATTAGCGTTATGAATTTCGAACAATTTAACTTCTTACTTTATGTTTATGTTTGAAAATGATTGAATTTTATGAGATGTTTTTTAATAGTTTTTAGGATTATTTATTACTTTATATTTTATATCATATTCAATGGTTATATATTTGTTATTTCAATAAACAAAAAATTATAAATGGGGTTAATGGGTGGGGATGGGGAAAACATTCCATGTTGTACTCTGCCCCGCCCCAACCGCTCCATCTATAGTGGGGTTTTATGAGGGGATGTGTTTTCAAAAAATAAATGAGGTGGGGTGCGAGGAAGGCCACCCCGCCCCGAACCGGCCCCATTGTCATCCCTAACTTTGTGTAACTCACTTAATATCACAAAGATACAATCAATATCTGTATCACATAATCTACTAAGCGTCAACAAACACAAACCAACATTTAAAAAGATTTCAACCCCATCAATAACTTATAATTTGATGATAAAAGTTATAATATACCTAGGTATATAACATTTTCCTTTGCCTCATTAACCAGATTGCAATGCCCCCAAATCTAAAGTGTTTCATTGTTTATCCTGCACGTAAATATTATGTTTCTTTAGATGTCTTACATAATCAAACAGAAAAATAAAATAATTCAAGAGGTTGTCAGTCATTAACGTAAATTACCAATTAGTAAAGTAAATTGAGAGCCAACAAAATTTATGATAAATTTATCAAAGGAGCATCTTAGAATCAAATATTAAACACTACATACCCAAGTTTAGATCTTTTGTACAACCAAAACAGCTTGAAAGATGTTGGAATTGTCTTGAATGGATTTCCCTCAAAACAAGCCTACAATACAATTCAACACCTACAAAACAAAATTCAATTCTAAAAACACAAATCACACAGTAAAATTGTTTTTTTTTGACATAAACATGACTAAAACAAAACAAACAAACTAAGAAACAAAACAACTGGGAAAGTCATCTTTCTACATCTGAATCCTTCACTCATTCTAAAGGACAAAGCTATGGAGGCAAGGTTATGGGTCACCCAATTTACATTTCGGGAAATAACCTAGTATTTAAAAACTCCAGCCTCCTTGAATAAGAATCTTAACATCTTCGAGAACAAAACCAACAGCACTCCATTGATAACTTTGATCATTCACTACCAAATAATTTTAATAAAAGTATCCACACACATAACTCTTTTGCTCAAATCTGTTTTAAGATTGGTTATCTTCTGAATTCATCTATTTCTAGATCCACCATAGATTACATGAAACTCGATTTAGTATCTATTGAGATAATCCAATAAACTTTATTGTATCCCAAACTTAGAAGCCAAACTGAAATCACTTATTTGGTATATATCCAATGCATATTTCTTCATCTATAACCTTATTTCTTCTTCCTTCAGATATTCTTTCTTTTTCTCTCTAATTGTTTCTCTCCGCTTCTTCTTCTTCTTTTCTTATATTTGCCTGAACCTCTCTGTTTTCTTTTAATTCTATTTACCTATTTCTTCATCTGTCTTGTCTCTCAAATCAACTTTCTTTCTTTATCTGAATCTTGGTCTCTCTTATCGTAATTTTCAATCTCTCGGTTAAAACTCTCCATCTCTCTCGGTTTCTTCTTCTTCTTCTTCCTCCTTTCTCTATTTCTATTTTCTGTTTTGGTCGAATGATCGTTCTCTCTCTCCTCTTCAACATTCTTTCTTTTATCTTCTTTTCTTATTTTATATTATTCTCTTTCTCCTTATCCAACCCCCGCTTGCCACTTTTTTCTCTTCTTATTTTTTTTATTCTTATATTATTCTATATTATTGCCACCTCTCACCAACTTTTTCCACCTCCAATTCTCTTTACTGCCTCATCGCATCATGCATTCTCACGTGTCCCACGATGACATGTTGAAGATTATATTATTTTTCTATTTGATCAAAAACCACCGTTTAGACTTAAAAAAAAATTTTACTACCTTTCACTTTACACTTGTCCATTGTATAACACACGAGTCATAAAGTTTCACACAAATTACAACTCCTCCCTTGTATAATTCCTTTTTCTTTTTCAACACATTAAATATACAGAAAATTCTATTTTCATCCAGAGTCCTATTTTATAATTTAAAATAATAAAAAATCATTACTATACAGTCCCTATTGTGTTACTATTACTAACACATGTCTATTAAGTAATCCTACAAACTCGAAGAGTTATAATTGTCATTTGATGTTTAACGCAAATCTAAGGGACGCAACAATTAAAATTGTACTAAACTCTGTTCATTCGGTATATATATATAAACTTGAAGGGTGTAATTATAATATTACTTTTAAAGAAACTAAAAATAAAATGAAATTGGTGCTATAATTGAAACCGACACTCACTCTTTTTATATAACTAACAGATATTTACCCCCATTAGAATTTTAAAATTTTTAAATATTATAACTTATAAGCAACAACCCACATATTTCTAAAAAAATACCCATTCTTTTAGGTTTCAGTTAAATGCCAAAACAAGATAAACTCATAAATTATAAAATAATTAATATAAAAAAAATAAAACGGGAGTGGAACAGGAGGTGCGACTCCTCGCATCACACCTGAGTTTTTTTTATTATTTAATTTAATTTTTATTATATCTTTTTTTTTTCAAATTAAATTAAATTCTATTGTTATCTTTTTTTTAAAATAATTGTTATCTATTTTTTAAAAATAGTTATAATAATAATTTAATGTTTTTAATTTAAATAATCACTGTTTATTTTTTATTTAATGAATTCAAAAGAAAGCTTATTATTTAATAAATAGTTAATAATTCAATCAAAATATATTATACATATTTATATATTAAAGATTATATTAATATGATATATGGACTTTAGTTACAATTTATTTAATCATTTTAATAATTTTATTGAAGGGTAGTATTGGAATTCTGAAAAAAAAGTTAAAGTATATACGGTTTTAATGGGATGCAAATATTGCTGCTATTTTTAAAACACCACAGCATACACTTTCAGACTAAATAAACTCTATAAACACTAACCACATTGCACGGTATTGATAGTACCTTATCCAATGTCTAGTTTTCACTTTTCACACTAACTATATAATTACGCTAAACTCTGGCTCTTTTTTTTCAAATTACCTGATGATCAAATAAAATTGCAAGATTCCTGAGTTTGGGAAAAAATTTCTTCCAACTATGTAACTTTACGTAACTAACTATGTAACATTACAACCATCGTCCAATGTATATTGACGACTAAAAAACACGACAATTTATCATACTCGAGTCGGCATACCAACCTACTTATGGGTGTTTATATATATATATATATATATATATATATATATATATATATATGTGTGTGTGTGTGAAAAAAAAAACACTATAACTTTCTATGTAGCCATAAGTTTAACATAAACAACCCATCTTTTTCTAAATGCAGTTGATTTGCAAATAATAAGCCATGCAGAGATGAAAGTGTACTTAGAAATGTATTTAATACGACTCTATTGAAAGATTTTAAGCCCATGTATACTTTATAGCAGGCCAGTTTGAGTGTCTTAAATTTTGTCGATTTTAATACAGAACTGAAACCCAGATGCATGAATCACAAAACTCCATTTTTCATTATTCTCTTTTCATCATCAAAATCGTATATGAGAAATCTTATGTGGGACGGTCACATAGTCCGGCGGTAAGACCATTCAATAGAAATGTATTTTTTTTAAGTTTTAAAATAAATTTTAATGGTTTCAATAAAAATACTATATTTCTATTGACGGTCTCACGACCTGGCAGTGACACCGTCCTATAAAAGGTCATTCTCATGCAACAACCATAATTAATAAATAAATAAAGGGTAGTATTAACATGTGCCTTTAGGGCACATGTTAAAACACTAAAAATAGAAAGTCAAAATACATTTATTGTCTGTTTATATATTTATTGTAATTAAAGACACTAAATACAATATCAATTTTTTCATTTTTAGTGTGTTAACTTGTGTCTAGGTTAACACTACCCACTACCCATAAATAAAAACACACTTAACACTACCCACTACCCATAAATAAAAACACACTCACGATCTTGATGCATTGATCATAGATCAAGGTTCAAAAAAAAAAAAAAAATTTAATGGGCTGTTTGATATTTGAAAGATTAGATGGGCCACTTCAGTTTCCGCTTTGGGTTGTTTGTGGGCTCTTCAGTGATTAATGTTGGTACTTGGTATGTTTTGGATTGGCTGTTACCGAAGCCAGTTTCTATAGAGAAGGGGACCCTGAATTAATTAAAGAAGTGTTTACTAATCAAAAATAAAATAAAAGAGAAATAAATTCCATGTAAAGGGTATCAAGAATTAAATTCCATCTCCAGCAAAAATTGAATTCCCGGTTTGTATGTGAGACCCATTGATTTTAATAAACATAGTAATTACGAATCAGTAATTAATTTCTTTTAGGTATCCTAATCAGTAAAAAGGGCGTCCTAGGAGTGTTTGTTTTTTATTTGGAACTTTTTTTTTGACGGTATCTATCTATCCATTGTTTTAAAGCCTTTTGTCATTAGTAGGATTCGAGAAGCTGACTTGAGAGTCATTTATCTAACCTCTAAACTCGTCCATCTATCAGCTGAGCTACGCTTATGAGATTTGATTTGGAACTCTTAGAATGTGAATAGAAATTAAGTCCACAAACCAACTTTTGTGTTTTGGTGACCAATATCAAAATACAAGGCTTTCAGGCTTTAATCAAATCCATTATCTGACACAACAGCACCAGCAGGCCAAAGGCCCAGATTACGAATTGCGATCGACATTCGAGACACCCAATCTTTTATTGCTCAGCAGAATAATCGTAAATTGGAAGTTGCAGTGCAAGCTTTTTCTTCACTTGTTGTGTCAAGTGTCAATCCACCACCACCACCTCACCACTCAGTGCACTCACTAGATGTCAATTGGCTTGTATAGAATATTCTTCATGCCCCTTATTAGTCTTCTCACTCACATCAAATCCAAAGATTTGAGCTATATTTGTACCAAAAAAGATGGTCCGTATTTGCCACCAAGATTTGTAGCCTCTTCTGCATTTTTATTTCACTTTAACGTGTCCTCTCCTACCACTTTTAGACCATCTCACATGTTTTATTAATATCTTGTCCATTAATGAAGTAACAAACAGCTCTACATATACCAAGTCTTTTTTTTTAGATAAGGGACATAATAAAACAACTTTTGAGAAAGCTTTTATTGTATTTAATTTGTTTGTACTTAAATAAATAAATATATAGTTCAATATGCATGATGATATAAATTACAGTGTGAAAAAGAAAGTTTAAAAGCATTGTGCATTCTTGTACTGTCATTTGAATTGTAAAGTTGTTTATTTAGTAATTGGATTTACGTAACTCACGTTGAAATTTGTAGAACTTGCTTTAAAAAGAAAGAACTCTTTTAGCCGAAATTCCTTCACCTTTGAACCCTAATCTCATTGGACTTATTCATCTTCACATACGATCGTTTACGCATGTAAAGACTTTCATACTTCTTTTTTTTGTTTGTTGACAAAAGATAACTACAACACCACTAACAAAAGAAAAAAAGCTTAAGGAGAAAAAGCTTACAGTAAAGACTCGAGCATTTTTTTTCTTCTTTTTTTGCAGTCTTTTCCTCTATTGTGTTGCACTAGACTTCTTTGGTGCATTAGACTTCTTTGGTGGCCGGTGGTGGCGTGTAACTTTACGACATTTATTGGTCTCAAATCTTGTGTCTGCCTTGTTTAACTTGATTTAATCCCCAAGATATTGTGACGGATATCTTGATCGATCAATATTCAATATGTTTTCTCATGTCCCTTTGCCATAATCTAAAGCTTCATTTCTCATTTTTTTTAAAATGATTTTAAACCTTACAAGCTTGAAACCACCGAGCACCAAGTTAACATTGGATCATCCCATAGACGATTCACCAATCTCAAACATTATATTAAGGGTGTGTTTGAGATAACTTTTCAAGTAGAGCTTCTGAAGTAGATCTTTTATAAGTTGAGTTTTTATTGAGTATATCTTTTAACAAAAAACATTATGTTGTTTTGTATTCACTTAAAAAAAATGCTTTTAAATTAATAGATTGTTTGTTAAGATATCTCTAAAAACGCTTTTGTTAAAAAAAAAAGGACTTGTTAGAGCTCAAAAAATAAATAACACTTTTTGGGGGTGGCATTTCAACATTGTCATTACTTTAATAACTTATGTTTAAAAAACACCTATTATGGTGAACGGACAAAAATACCCCAAATAGTTGTTCCACATCAGATTTCTTTCATTTAGTTTACAGTGAAGTAGAGAGAGAAAGTACAGTTGAAACTCAGGCAATCGCTGGAACAGTGACGGAGTGGCGCTGCGCAGAGTCATTCGGGGTCGAGCTCCCCACCGAGCTCGCGGTGGTCGATCTTTTCAGTTCATGAAAAGGCTCGGAGCCTTCAGAAAAAGTCTTGGATCCTTAACCAAAAGCCTTGGAGCCTTTGGCAAAAGTCTCAGAGCCTTTAGAAAAAGTCTCGGATCCTTTACTAAAAGGCTCGGAGCCTTTGGAAAAAGTCTCGGATCCTTTACTAAAAGGCTCGAAGCCTTTGGCAAGGCAAAAGTCTCAGAGCCTTTAGAAAAAGTCTCGGATCCATTGCTAAAAGGCTCGGAAAAAGTCTCGGACCCTTTGAAAAAAGTCTCGGAAACTATATTACAAGTCTCATAGATTCAAAGTTAACAAAACCAGCTTCATATTTAACAAACGAACGGTTAAAGCGTTACAAGACTCAAAAATATATTACTTTGTTGTGCTGAAGAACGTTAAGAAGTTTATTTTCAGACAAGGTTGTTGTAGAGAGAGAAAGAGAGGAGTTACTGAGTTCAGTGTTCCAATTGTGGAGATGGAAGTACAAAGCCAATGAAAAATGATTATTTAAGGGCAATTTTGATAGTTCACCATAATAGGTATCTTTTAAATATAAGTTATTAAAGTAGTGACATGGGTGCAACGTTAGTTGGAAAAAGTGACATATATCACAATTTTCACAACAAAAATATTTGTAATATAAAGGTATATGGTGAAATATTTAAAATTTATGGCGGGTAGTTGAGACTATTTACTTTTTTAAAAAAAATGTTCAAAAAAAGTTTCTTTGAAAGAAACCTAAATTTTGGATTTCTCCCAAAAGACATAAATAGTTTTTTTAATATTAAAAAACACTTCTTCAATTTTACTAAATAACTAAAAAATTCATCAAAACAACTTCTAGCATTCAAAATGCGCTTTTAGCCCATATATAAGTCATACCGTTATAATTATAATTTGTTGTATTTATAACACTTTTTTATAAGGATTTACTATATGATCCTGATGCTTATTATTTTAGATGCGGAGACCACTTTTTTTAAAACAACATTTTTTATATACTAAATATTAAATCCTTCAACACTCAAGGATCTCATGATTAGATGGTATCAAAATAGATATCCAACAGTAACAAAAGAAAAGAACAATTAAGGGAGTAAGAGCTTGATTGATTGGGTTTTTTTTTTTTTTTTTAAAAACTTATATTTGTAAAATATTTATTTGTTTTAGATCTATTGAAAAAAAAAAATTTATAGTTATTTAGTTGGTAAACTTTTTTTAAAAAAAAATGTTTATTTGGAGATGTTCTTCCCCATGAGCTTTTGACTGACCTCTACTGAATTCTACTGAATTTAACAATCTCAAAAAACCATCAAACAATTCTAAAAAAACTCAAATAGAGGTGATTAGAACTTTTTAGATAGTAAAAAGCCTATCCAAATAAATACTAAGAGAGAAATGGTTGGTGTCGTCGTTGTTGTTTATCTATAGATAACCAACTAGTAACAATCTAACAATAGAAAGGAACAATTAAGAGACAAATGATTTTTCTTTTATGTGATTTATCGATTTGAGAGATTACAAACTTAACAAAGAACAATGGCAAAACAACTGCTATAAAAACTCACCTTATCCCTTTGAATTTATTCCACTCTGTTTTAAACACTTGTCACTATTACCTCCCTTAACTTGTGTCTAATCGTTATCGCCAAGTCACAAGTCTGTGTTTTTGGGTATATGTGTGTGTTTTTTTTTTCAAGTACTATAATAAATTTAGAACCTATTGATAATGAAATCAAGCTATACATATACGGTCTGATAATATATATTTTTACGGTTAGAATATATATAGAGATATCTACTTTCACACATTTAAAAAGAAAACTCGGTTATATAAACTTGGAAAGGAGGTATAGTACTACATTTGTTAAAAGTTAGTGTAACTACACTTTGTTTATTTGACTTGTGTTACAATTAATTTTAATTAAAAGTTTGATACATGTTTATAGTGTTATAATATCTAGATTCGTTACTAATGGAATAAGAAGTTAATAATACTCGTACAATTTGAGTAGGATTTGTTTCCAAACCTTAACTTGCATGTAAAGTGTGTGGAGATATTTACAGCGTTATCAAGTCCTCACAAGAGTCGTCAACAGGGGCGTAGTTCAACTAGTAGATGGACGAGTTTTGGACTTGAGCAAATGACTCCCAGGTTAGCGGCTCGAATCATACCAATGGCGAAAGCTTTTAAAAAAATACCTAAATTAATTAATATGTTGTCTAAAAAAAAAAGTCCTCACAAGAGTCCATTTTTGCTCACTCCCTTCAATGGGGGTGAGTATTACCCTCCTTTCCAATACATGTCACGTGTCTAGGAAGATAGTAGTTTTGCTTAAACATATAAGAGTTTTTGGTCAAAAATATCCCTATTTGAACACATATCATTTATTGGGGATAGAGATAATACTCACCCCCTTAAAGGAGGTAAGCAAAAGTCTTCTCTGCTCACAAACCCCTAAATCTAATACAGATTAAAAAATGTCCTCGAAAATCTGTTGGGAGAGAATTTCTCGATCACGTAGCAACTAGCACAGGCAAAAACCATTGATTGAGCTGAGAAGCCAAATCCCAGCGCGCGTGTGATAACTACTGGTGGGGATTGGGGATTGGGGAAGGCTAATTATATCAGATGTCTTACAACAGAGAGAAACCTGTCTCTTTCTCTGACAATGCATCGAGTTATCTTTTAAGGTTGGAGATTCTACCCACGCGAGAAAAAGACGTCTGAGTTTCACTTTTCTCTATTTTTTATCAAGTCTCTTTAATACTCTTTTTACCAAATAATGGGTCTGTAGTAATATGTTTTAGTTTATTAAAGATATATTTATTTATAAGTGTCGATAGAAGAAAAACTTTACTTTTAAATGGACTTGTGAAAAAAATAAAATATATAAATTTAATGAAAGATAAAAGATTAAACTATGGTTTCTTAATTTAGTGGGAAGAGATTTTAAAATAAGAATTTTTAAACTGTGTTTATAGTGTCCAACCTTTTCAAAAGTCCTATGGGTAAAAATCTTTTTCATCTTGGTGTTAGCTCTTGAAATAAATAAATAATAATAAAAAATAAAGGATTATTAATGCCCTGCACACGTGCGATTGCGAGACAAAGCTTGCATAGACAAGTCAGTTGGGCACGTGTGGTCCTGTCTACGTAGTTATAAGTTCACGCGCTCTCTGTGAGCTTCCTATCCCGGTTTAATGACTTCTCTTCCGGGTTTAATGGTTTTGTTTTGCCGGCTAGAGTCCAGAGCCAGAGCACGTGCCGGGCTCGTGACAATACGACAACTGGGCCACATCAAATTATATATATATATATATATTTTTATTTTTTTTGACCTATCATTAATAAGCTCTATAGTGCTTTTTTATTAATAAAAAAAAATAAAAAAAAAAACGAAAGTAAAGGAGCTGCAGGTCCCAAAACACTATAATCTAAAAAGGCACACATGCCTTAACAAAAAAAACCATTAACTTAATTAATCAGACTGGAAGAATCATTCCTTTCTGCCTGTGTGGCCCAATATTTCTCCTTTTGTCTTCTCTTCTTTTTGGTCACAACTGAGATCGGTTTTCACTCATGGTCAAAGAAATTGCAGATGATTGAATCATAAATCATTGATTTGAGATAAGAAATTTGGCCTCAAATAATTACCCAGTTCAAACTAGAATGTCAGGACTCAAGAAATTTATTCTCACAAAACTTTCAGATGGGGGAATTAAGATCCAAAAATAAATAAATAAATAAGACCATGATTATGTTTTAGAGAAGAACCTCATCAGAGAAGAACCCTTGAGACATCTGAACTCAATCATGCAAAATAAATAGTTAGATAAGAAGTCTAGTCAAGTTAAGTGACAGAAATGTGGTTGGTGATGTAAGGCAAACCCTAGAAGGGGTACAAGAACAGGTAAGTATAAATACAAATAGTGAAGGATCACAACACAAGATGACCAAGCATGCACCCTAGAGTTAAGACAAATGTGGAAACCCTGTTAGAGGATCATAGAGCTGGTAAGTGGTCCTCTGCTTTAAATCATGATTAAATGGATTTCTTCACATGCAGTTGTTACGAACACCTGTAGCATCCGTCTATCTTATATGGTTTCTATATGTACCACAGATTTGTGTTTGGTTGGTGAGAAACAGCCCCACTATTGCTTAATTGCAAACCATACAACAGGATTGGCTTGTTTCTACACTAAAACTATTTCTTTTTTAAAGTATCTATCAATTACTCATAAAAAGAAATTTCCCATGTTTCCTTTTATCTCAAAATTATTATTTTTTGTTTCTCTTTAGTTAAATACTGCAACACAACACTGCAACACAACGGGATAATCGTTAATGAGATAAGTATAGTGTGCTCATTTTCGCTCATATATATCATGTTTAGACCTGGTAACAGGTCGCATCAAATCGAATATAAATTGTTGTACATCCATGAACATTTTTGAAGTTAGTTTGGTTAGTGTTTGAACTCATGAAAAATATTGAGAGGATGTGTTTTGCGAATCTTCTAAATCGAGTCGTTCTGCTTAAAGCTTATTCGATGAAATGAAATATATGTCAGATCGGATCGATTAACAGTCAATATGACTTGACTAATCAGATATTTATAGTCAAGTCCAGAAAACAATAAACACCACTTGACAAATAAATATGAGAATTTAGAGAATAGATCGAATAGGTGCACAAAGTGTTACCTAGGTTGATAAAGCATGTGTATAGCTAGAGTTGAGATAAGTTTAAAGTCGGGTGGTATTGCACCGATAAGAAAAAGATGGAGTTGTAAATAAGTCGACTTAAATTTAAATAGCTTAAAACCTACCCGTTAGGGTCTCAATTAGTCTTAAAATAAATCAAATACATTCTCCCTTGTCAAGCTACAAGGACGGTGTGTGTATAAATAAATAAATAAATATATATATATATATATAGGTTTCTGGGTTTAACTTTGTTGGGTTGAAATTTCGTGTTTCCAGTTGTTCCTGTTCTTTTTCTTCTCTTCTTTTGGTAATAAAAGGGTTATTGCGAGATGATCTTCAAGTCAACGATTGTGGGCATACCATACTCACCAGTAAATGGTGTCTGTCTCGTATTATCGTCCACAGAATAATATATACACATAACATAATATAAATATAGTTAATAACAAACTTTATATTTTTCTACTTTGGTGCAAAAGTAGGTTTGGATTTTTGCTATTATGTCAGATCCTGTTATCTTTTGACTTTGAGATTCTTCACTTCTGACCCTACTTGTTTGCAATATTGTCCTCCACGTTATTTCTATATCTTCTCTAATCTCTTATCATTATTTGCTCTTAATTTTCCACATTAACATCATCCATACATTGTTTCAAATTCCTACTTGATCATGAAAATTCTATTTTCGTTAACAACTTTGAAAAACTCAGATGACGAGGAATAATCTAACCTAAAAGACTAGTCAATTAGGTAAATTCGGATAAGACCCTTCAACAGAATCGTCCATCAATCCTAAATTATAGGGTAGGGGAATATGTTTAGAGGTTGAAAAGCCTCTTTCTAATGATAATGATTCTTGAATCTATGATGTTAAAGCGAGATGATTATAATTATTATTATATTAAGGACGTTGAGGCCATGTGCTAAGCCAGGGAAAAAGTAACAAGTTTTTTGCTTTCTCTATTCACATATAGTCTTACATGGGTATGGACTGTGGAAGATATATGTGTTTTGTTTTGCTTTTCCTTTTTCACTTTTTAGTTATTCCTTTGTGTTTTCTCTCAACGTTTCACCGTGTGAATGCAATCTCACATTCTCTAGGAATTTTAAAATTTAAAACGTTTCAGAATTCGTTCTATAACGCTAAATTTGAACACTCTATTCTGGCAATACAAGTTTAATTAGCTAAACATGCATGTGTACAGGAAAAGAAATTTCTGTGTCAAGAAATCAGTTTTTGATTTTAGCTGAAAATTTTACATAATCATGATAAACATTCAAGCGAAAAAATAAATAACTTATTCTTGAATTAGAAGATGATTTTCCCAAACGATTAATTACATGTTCGTGGAAGAAAAACATTAATTAGATGAACTACAAAATGAAGCCATTAGCTATGGCTTGATTTTTTTTCAAATTAGTAGTTTCATAAACAGGCAACTCTTCTCTGTATCTCCCAATCCCAATAACATGATCAAGCTCAAAAAGATCAGAACTTGAATAGCTTAAAGCATCATCATCATCATCATCGTCTTCGTCTTCTTCGTCGTCGCCGTCGTCACCAAACCCTCTTGAGACTAATTCATTAATGCCCTTCTTCATATAATCGTTTGCTAAGAATTTCCCAACTCCAGTTTCTTTTTCCATCACATAATTCTTAAGCTCCTCCTTCAAAGAACAGTTTTTGACGATTTTTTGAACGTTTGGCAATGGTAGCAAGCTTGGATTGTCTTCGTAGATACATTTATGACCACAAGGTCTGCAGTCTTCGTCGACAATTACACCAACAGGATAGAATCTGACAGACCTTTTCATGCCATTGTACTTGTTTTGGCCTCTTGAAGATGGTGTTTTGCTCAAACATGACCTTGAAAACGAAGTGGCAGACGAACAAGCAGACTTTGATTTACGTTCGAAGTTGACATCGTCCATGGCCTTAACAGAGCACAAGTTGTTTACTTTCTTCGCATTTCCAGAGCTGAAAATGGAGTTCAAGAAGCTAGTGATTCGACCACCTGGTGAAATGGGTTGCTTCACTTTTTTATTAAGCTCGCCGTATATTTTCAAAGCTTTGAGCTTTGTCTTTGTAAACCCACCTTCACGTTTTGTGGGTTTGTCGTCGTTTTTGAGCTCGAATTGCATGCATTTCATGGATCGAATCTGTTTCGATCTTCTTGACTTGTCTTTGTAACTTGACGACTCTGCTTCAGAGGAAGAGAACACGCATCCTCCAGAGCTGGAACCTGAAGAGCTTGAAGTTGAATTGAAATGCAAAGAGCCACGACTGCTCTGTTTCTCTATCCAATTCTCGATCATGACCTCTCGTGGAAGATTGACACTACTACTATTACAATTCCTTTGTTTCTTGACCATCGTTTTCTCACTGTAAAAACCACCCAACTCTTCTTCTTGATCACCACCGTTGGATTCATCGATCGAACGGTAAATGGTGTCGAGAAGAGAAGAAGAGAAAGAAGGGGTTCTTCTTCTTTGAGGAATGGAGTTTTCTCTGAGAGATCTATCTCTTCTATACATGTTTGATATATTAAAATAAAAAAAAACAGAGGAGAAACAGAGAGATTTATAGGGAGAAAAACAGAGTAAGAGAGAAATAGACAAGGAGAAGAGTGGAGGGTTTAATTTAAGAGAAATGAAAAGTTTAATGTCTGCTTGAAGATTGTCAAAAGCTGCAAACACCCATTAACCGGAATGCAAGTAGATCATGTGCAACAACAAAAAGAGAGAGAGAGAGAGGGGGGTGGTGCTCTGTTTTTGTGTAGTGTACGGAATTTGAATATTTTGTGTAGCTTTTGGATTTGGAGTTTGGAGTTTGGAGTCTGTAAAAGCAAAGTATGTAGTGGAAATGGTGTGTGTGCAGAGCAGAAAAGTTAAAAAAGGAAGTGGTGTGTGCGCGTGCGGGTGTGTGAGAGAGAGGGTATGACAGGGTGGCAGCCTGATTGCTCCGGTTCTGCTTCTCTCTCATCACTTTTACTTTTTTTCGTTTCTTTTACTTTGCTTTTTACTGGTGCCTGGTGGCTGACGTATTATTCTTTTTTTTTTCCTCTTTTTTTGATTAGGTGGGAGTGAGACTGCTAACTGCGTTTTGAAGTTTTTTATGTTGTTGTGGTTGGGTAATTATTAGAGTTTCAAAACTTGTCTCACGCGGTTTTATTTGATTATTACTTAAGTTACTGTAAATTTGGGTATTGTTTATGGTAAATTAACGACTTCAAGACATGGTTAGACATTCAAGTTAATAAGTTAAAAGTTGAGCAAGTTGATAATTTATTAATGAATAATGACCAATTAGACCTGAGAATGAGAAGCCTAGCTACTAGCTAGCAAGCCCAAGATGACAATCTTAGATGATGTTTGATCATAATTTAATAATCGGGTTAACATGTTAGATTTGCCTTATGAGGTCATCAGTCACACAGGATACTAGTTGCCTGATGACATTGAAGCTTCTAGCTTGTGGATTCAAGACAGTCAAGTTAGTTAATTAGGTACCAAGAGGTCGATGAGATTGTGTTTAACACTTAATAAAGCACGACACCATGTAATATATACAACACATGTAATAACTTAAGAGAAAGAGAAGGTGTGTTCTTCTTTTTGAACTAGCTAACTCAACAAACTTTAACTAACACCAAAACCAGCTTTTGACTTACCGTTGGAGAGGTCACAATGACAATACTACCGACAGCTAGCCCTTCACGAACAAATTTCAAATTTGGGCATCAAAAACTCTCAACCTGTAATTTTTATATATATGGGATTTTGCAGTTTTCTTAGGAGTCCAAAGACCCTTTGAAAAGCCCAATAAAAAAAAATCAACTCCAATGATAGGGGAAAGCAATCTTTGTCCCCTTATTCAACACTAGTACCTCTAAAAGTATCTAAAAGTAGGCAAAAAATTCAAAAGATTCAATCATCAATTCATCTTATTAAAGGCCTTGTAGATGCTCCAGCTATTGAATTAGATATGGTTGTTGTATGTTACTGTTTCAGTTTTGTTATATGGATTTTTCGGTAATATGACATGTCAGCAAAGATAGTGAATAATCTGGAATATATGTCAGATCACGACATCAGAGAAGAAAAACAGTCTCTAGTGATTAGCGAACGGTAGGATGAACCGAACGGGTAAAATAGACCTGATCGGGTATAAGAAACAAAGAAAGCAATAGTACAGACTCAGGTTCAGAGATAAATACAATAGAAGAAATAATATCATTTTTAGGAAAAAACTACAAAGAATGTCATAAAGAATTTAATAAAGGTTATAAAAACATTGATTTAAGCAAAACACTTTATTATTGTAAAAGTTGTGTAGGAAAATATATAGAAAATGATGAAGTAAATCGAGCTAGTAGTGAACTTATAATAAACCGATCTGGTAAAATAAGCACAGTTGGGTAAAGTCAACCGGTCAACATTCCTCCAAGTCACAGTTGATGTTATTAGACGGAGCAGGTCAAATTGAACCGATCGGCCAAGATAGGTCTAAACCCGATCAGGTAGCAAAACCGACAGGGGAAGAGGACTCGGTTAGGTTAGGAAACGATCGGCCAAGAGATGCTCAGTTAAGACAGTAACACGAGTTCAACTACAACTCAATTACGACGAGGAATAATCTTACTCAAGCAAGGAATCTTGAACCATATTCCGATAAGGAAATATTATTATTTCCTTTTACATATCAGATAGTTCAAATCAAGCAATAACTCTACTTTTCTAGAAAATCGCACACCAATAAGGAAATAAGTCATAAATGGACTACTCAACTAGAATCTTGCGAAAATTCTAATTCAATGCGCAAGATCTCCGAATCAGGAAAGGAGTTAAATACGATTTCAATAAGTAACATGTTCTAATTAAATACTATCGCATTCCCTTAATTGTACAACAAGGATTAGGGTCTATACACACACATATAAATAGACCAATAATCTCATTGTGTAAGAGAGATCGAACAATCTGAGTATATATGGATCTATCGATCTATGTATAAAAAAACATAACAACAGCAAGAGAATGAGAGATTGAGTGTGTAATCATTCGATCTATTCATAGTGGATTTCTTTTCCCCGTCACCGGCAACCGTGGATGTTTCCCCGTTTTGGGGTTTTACCACGTAAAACATGTGTTATGCTTCATTCATCTTTTATTTCCTACGTTTATACATTATCAATCATAAATACAAACAAATCGTATCGCATCCACGTAGAGAAAGAGGCTTTGATTATTCAACCATAGACTGGTTAAAGCTTTGATCTACCTACGTGTTAATGTTTGACGGTTGACTTTTCAACGATCCAAAAATCACAGTCAACAAGTTTCAAAATAGTTTATTAGTGTTAATTGGAAACCGGTTAAACTATTTGCTAGAACTAGATTGAACAGATAATTAAGTTGAATTACAGATACAAAAGCAATCGTTTTATGTAGCTTATCGATGCAAAAATCTCTCTATTGTGGATAAGTTAAAGCTATAGAGGATCGTTCTACAATTATAGATCACTAGGCATCTGTGCAACTTGTAAGTAGAGCTCGATGGGTAGAGTTTCGTGGAGCGCCCGTATAACTTGGGGGTGTCCCATTGGAGGACTCTTCGACGATCAAATCAGTAATTTACTCATGAAGAATTAATAATGTAGAACAAAACACTTGAATAAATGACTATTGAATAAAATAGCAAAATATGTATGTATCAAACCGTAGAGCTCTCGTTGAGCTTGTTGAGTGTTCGTGTGAGTAAAGCTTAGGGTCGTTTTTCGGTGGTCGGAATGTGGATTTTGGCAGAGTTTCAGTACGCAAGAAAGCTTGTGATACTTGAAAGAATTTGGAACCTCTTTTCGACAAAATGAGAGTCTTATTTATAGCTTGGAGGCGGGGTGGTCAAGTCCGGATTATGTGGGATCTGATAGCAATAACCAAGTCAAACTCGAACTGTGCAGCCTCACCTGGTCAAACTTTCATCTAGAGAAGATAGCCTAAATTGATTGGGCCTCGGGTTGACCCTTCAACTTTGGACTCGACCCGGATCCATAAGCAAAGTAAACATGGGCCCATGCGTTGTGCCTAAAGCCAGATTTTGGTTACCACAAAAGCTAATACTATTTGTTGCTAAACTCTTTCTCTTTCAAATCAAATTAAAGTAATTAATTGAAATTTAGTTTATTTGGTTATTCGATTCTCAGAATCGTAATTTAACCAGAGGAAAACATACAGCAGAGTCTGATCAAATCATGAATGAAATGAATTCTCAAATTGTGATATCAATTAATGCAATAAGATTTTCTAATGACAATGTAAGTCCCATCAAAGAATTATGCGTCATATTGTTCTTAGAAGTTCCAAGCTTTTCCATTCAAAAGTTACGAGGATAAGTCAGCAAAGCAGTTGCGTTCATATCAGAGTTCAGTTAAGAATTCTAATATCACGAGGCCAAAATAAAACTTACATAGTTACATTCCGACATATCATGAGAACATCAGTATAGTAAGATTGTTCTTTGTTCATAGCAAAAGAGGTGGCAAAGAAGAAAGAGACAACCCCCTTTTTTCCATTGATATTTGATGTATTGACCACCCACATAACTCCAAAAATACACAATTGATGCTCTTTATCCACCAGTACTTTAATGGAGAGAAAAAAAATAATGAAAAACTATTAATTTAGATTTGAGTTCAGCACCTGCATCCCATGAGGGATAATCTCAAGCACTTACGAAGTCCGGAGACGCGACTTCGAAACTCCAACTTGTTTAAGGATCAAGAGGTGCTAGCATAGCACCAATTCGGATCTCTATAGCAGAGACTATACTGGTATTACAGAACAAATGAGAAAAAACACACCCCCCCATTGTAAAAAACAGCAGCAGCAGCCACTATGTGTTCCAATTACAAGTATTGTTCATGTATCCTTGCTCTATTCTCTTCCCACCACAGTCTAGCATGCATCTCCCCGAATTTTTCTCGGCTGCACCACAAATGAACGCAGGAAGAACACTCAAACAGTAAGTCAGATAGAATTTCAAACTAAAATTTGATGAACAAAACAGGAACTGAAGACCAGTACATAACCAAGCTACAATAGTCATGCTTAAAACATATTCCAGAAATATTTGAAAAGATTTAGTGTTTGCAGCAAGACCACAAGCAGTAATAACTAATAATGATGTCGGAAGATTTCCACGTCTAGTATTTTGTTACTTAGTGTTTAGCAAATTCAAGTTATAATTTTCAACAAGTTTGATGTCAATTGTGCAGGATCATCAGCATAAAGTCCACAGAGGAATTGACCCTTTGATTTCCCTCAGTGGGCCCTCAATGCTCGGTTGTTTTATAGACAACCCAGTTGTCATAGTTTCTCTAGGTTCTCAAGTCATAATGTTTTCCACATGGTGTGCCTCCTGAGAGGTATTAGTAGCCATAAAAACTCACCTGAATCTGACTCGTCTAAGCTCCCTTTTGCCTCCAGGCAAGGCCCTGATAGTGATGTAAACCCCTGGTTCATCTTGTTCTACCCATTCAGTCTCAAGATCACTAGCATTGCTGATTGATAGTTCTCCCGAGCGATCCGCTTCTCTTGATGAACTACTTCTTATAGAGGCATCCATAGATGATGTCTCTGTCTTGGCCCCACTGATGCTGGAAAGTTTTGGGGTTGATGTGAGACCATTAGAGTCACAGTAATTTCGGGCTTGCATTGGGTGATGGTCAAGAGAATCTGAGGATGAGTAGCCCATTCCCAACCCAGTTGGACGATACAAGTTTCGAGGCAAGCGTTCTCTAGTCAGTGGCGGTGTTACAGGACTGTCTTCAGCAGATTCCATTTTTGAGCTCTGTAAAAAATTCAAGAGAAATGGCATCTTTAGAACTGTAACATAATAAATGAACGAATAGTGTTAATGTTAAACTACAGTGCAAGAAGAAAACTAGTAGGTAGATCTCCCCACAAGATAGCACCCACTTTACTACATTTGGTTAGCAGTAGAATGGGGTGCTATTGAAACTAGAAACAAATTAATAGATGTTAAGTATTAGCAACATACACCACCTGAATCGAATATTCCAAAGGCATCAGTTAATTGAACTTCCCATGATCATGTTCTACTAAGAATTAGGCTCAGAGCTCACCTCGTCTTCAGACCTTGGGGGCGTTGGAAGCGGGAAAGCTTGGCGGTTAAACCTCTGGACATTGTAAAGTTCCATGACTCTATCATAGTTCTCAGCCCACCATCTTTGAGCTTGCCATTTGTTGAACATATCTCGGCTAATCAACGAGAATAAACTACATTTTAGATTCACTTAAGAGGCAATTAGTGTGGCACGTGCTTTGCATTAATTATGTGGCATGTAAGGTGTCAAATTGTGAGTAGATACACATTAATTATGCTTTATCTCACCTACCACATGTATCTGTTCACCATTTGAAATTTCAAATGCAACATATGTTGGGATAAAAAAAGTGGGATTTTAGATGAGATGTGCAGCATTACTGTTTTTCAAAACCAAGCAATTAATAATATGCTTGTGGGAGTGGGAAAGAGAACATAATGCAAACATGACATCAGCATCAAACACAAATATGGTTTAACTTATCTAGAAGAATGAGAAGATCAAAACTTGATCAAAGTCAGCCCCTGCCCACTATTGAAGATACTTTAACAATTTTCAAATAGAATAATTAAGTTGTCTATGCTATGCTATAACTTTGTCTACACTCCTATCATCTGAGACCCTGTTTAATATGTTAGCCCACTACTACATTAGACAACAAATACTTTTTGACAAAGAGAACAAATCTCCCCTCTTATTTTAATCCATTGAAAAGCTAAAAAACCTCCCTTATTAGATGCCAAACATTTGATTAATTGAAAACTTGCAGTGGTAGTGGTGGATGTCTACTCTATCCATAAAAGGGGGTAGGTAGGTCCAATAAAAATTTGTCCGCAATCAATCAGTGGTCCTAGTTACATCAGAAGAGTATTCAACTTATTAGTTCTAACTTCTATAGGGATTGATTTTGAATTAGTCAAAGAATTCACAATTAAAAAGAAACAAATCAATAAGACGCAGATTAAAATTGACTTGAGCAGCAGAAAGAGACAAAACATTAGCAGAGTGAAAATTATGTCAATTTGTGTTGTAGGGGAAACAAGAAAACGCCCATGAGCTTACAACAAGAGCTCGGTCATACACGCATGCAATGTTTTTTTGTCTTCAATGAAGTTTAGATTAGATAGTTTATTAGAGCAAAGCATATAAAATGACAAAATGTGGTCAGTAGAAGACAATGCCACGAAGAATCAGGCGTGAAACCAATTTTGAATTGAAAGGAAAGGAAAGACAATTCTCTGGCCCCGACAAAACGACAATACTCAGTGAAAAAGCTTCTCAACACAATCAATCTTGTCCCACCAGTCCACCACCACCACTATAATTCACAATGACTTCTCCTTTTGGACTTTTTTTGCCGATTGCTTTTCATAAGGCGTGACATTTACTGTGCATTTTGTAGGCCCCTCCAAAGCTCTCAAATTTTTTTCACCTTCAATAAGGCCGTGTTTGGATGCTACACTTGTTTTGTTTTTCACATTTTCACTATAACATGATATTATTAATAAAAATAAATAAACATGCGAGCAACTATGTTAAACATATAATATATCCAAACAACACCCGGACATAATCAACGACGTGTCCATTCCATTAGTGTGAACACCAACGGACGGTGGAAAAGTGTAATAATCAAACATATTGAAGAACAATCACCGTCAGATCATAATCATGATACGAAACAAAACAGATCAAGACCGTCGATGTTAATTGTGAAAGCAACAAAAATTGAATCAGAATAGCGTACGTACTTGAAGCGTATGCGCTTAAGATCATTTCCGCCACGTGGCAGTGAAACAAAGGTAATGAGCACGCCGGGCTCCACCTGGGCTACCCACTCCTTGGGCTCGCTCTCTTCGATCAACACGACCGGGTCGACTCGTCGTCCACTCACCGATTTTATCGGAGTCGCCTCGCCGCTAGATATCCCCTTGAGTCTCGCCTCCATCTCCTTACCCCAAATCCGCGGCGTCGTCGAGCTTGAGCTACCTGTTCGTCTATACGACCATCTAAACCTGTCCGAGTCCGCATCTGACTCGCCCGCGCTCTTGAGTCGACTCTGAGTCCCTGGACTCGGAGCCGTACACGGGCTGCAGTGTCGGTACGCTCCAGACGCCTTTAGCGCCATGTCCTTGAGCTGAAATATCAAGAAACGACACTCTTCAAAAAAAAAAAAAAAACTCGACGCCGTCGTCGGCGATAACTGAGTACAGAGAAGCAAGCAGTGATTAATTATTACCTGAGAAGTGAGAGATTTGATGGATTGCTGTTTGTTGCCGCCAGGCGTGTTTGACGAATCCGAGTCCTCGGGTAGACTCATAGACTCATCTCCGGGTTGCTTCGAGCGAGCTATGCACGTAAGCATTTTTTTTATTTTCTTTTCAATAATCTTCTGTTCAATTCAAGAAGAGAATTAAATTCTGCGACAAATACCAGACGACATTGTCAAGCCAATTGTACACAAACAAAGACATTAAAAAAAAAAAAAATTCAACAGACACAGAGAGAAAACGTGAGTACGTAATATAACTGGCAAAATGGAATTCTGAAATCTGAGGATCAGCTGTTGGTTTTCTCAGACTTTCGGTTTCTGATATATCACGAATATCGAGAGGCTTACTCGGCTCTACTTTAATGCCACGTTAAAATACACCATCAAAGATTCTCTGTAAAAAAACTATTAATAAATTACAATCATAAACGGAGAGGAAATCGAAAAACTCTGATTAAATCAACAAAAAATATATACATACCATACCTGGTGAGTGAGAGTAAATGGCAGAGAAAGTGTACAGCTGTGAGAGTTAAATAAACGGCGTTTTGAGGAGCGAGAAACAGACTGTGCCTGCTCGACAATGGCTATTAATGGGATAGTGTTCGATTTTAGTGACAGTGTTAGTGCCTTTGCTTTTTTGTTTTTTCTCTTACCTGCTACCGGCTGTGAACAAATTTGCTGTGTACGGACTATGGACCGGAGATTTTCCTTGGCGGGTGCTTTGGTCCTCCTCGTTTATATATACGTGTGAATTTGGGTACACGGATGTCAAGAAGATGCTTTGATTTCGGATTATTATATCCTCACACGGCCCACTGGTCCAGAAAATGGGGGCTCATGAAGGTGAGATGACTAGTGTATAAAGCACAAGAGATTAATTGTTTTTCTATAAAGTTGTTTTTTTAGCTTTTAATTTAAATTTTTTAACATTGTTTTTATATTAAGAATCAATTTTGTCTTTCCTTCCATAATTTTTTTAAACTATTATAATTAATTTAGGTGATGTTCGGTTGATGGAATTTGGGTAGGAAAGGGAAAAGGTCCGAACTCAAGAGGTCGGAATCCGGATTCTATCCTCCCTGAAAATGTTAAAGTTACCATTTTGTCCTAAAGTAAAAAAATTCAAAACTAAATTTGAAAATGAAAAACTGAGGGCACTACCGGTGGCCTCTTTCGAAACTAGAGACGGCGAGGCCCCGATGAAGCCACGTCGCTACAGTCTCATGCCACCAGATGTGACATTGACGTTGTTGGAGGCTCTAACATCCATCACTGTAGGAGGCGAAGACCTCCTCTATTTGCATATCGAAGAGGTTGCGGGCCCCATCACTAAATGAGACCCATGCCTCCTCTATCGTCTGAGGAGGCAAAGGCATCCTCCGTCATGACCTTTATCGTTGCTTGCCTCTATCGACGGAGGATGGAGTCCTCCGTCGATGGAAGAGGTATCCTCACCGGAGGAGGCAACTGAAGGATGACTGTTGTTGCCTCCTCCGCCGCTATCTCCGATAGTCACTATTAGGGGTGGGCGCGGTTCAGTTCGGTTCGGTTTTGGCCAAAACCGTATTGAACTGTTATATTTTTCATTTTTGAAAACTTGAATCCGTTTGAACCGTATTGGACCACAAAACCGAATTGAACCGAACACCTTTATCTCGGTTCGGTTCAATTCGGTTTTGGGCCTATTGGGTGTTGAGGTTTTTTTACATATTTTTTCAATTTTTGTATCATTTAACAGCCATATTTTTGTATTTAGACCTTTGGCCTTTGGGCAATTGACTTTGGACTATGTTTTTTTAACAATCCATTACAATCAAAACACATCTAAATAGCCCACATTACTATTTAACTAATCAAATTTAGTCCAATTCAATCATAAGTACTTGCTCAATAGTTACTATTCTACCAAATTCAGTGCATACATGATAGAAGTCCAAAAAAAAATAAAATCATATATAAATAATCCAACATACAATCCATAATAAAATTTGTATTTTTTTTTTGTATTTATAGTTCAGGTTCATCGGTTCGGTTCGGTTTTGGAAGGTCCTAAAACCGGAACCGAACCATATTCTATGCAGTTCATTCGGTTAGAACCGAATTGAACCAGACTCAACCTTAAAACCGAACCAAACACCATATTTCGGTTCGGTTTTGGTTGGTTCAGTTCGGTTCAATGAACCCGTGCCCACCCCTAATCACTATGATTTTTTTAATTTATAATTATTTTTCTTTTTTTAAGTATTTTTCATTTTTCTAATATTAATTTATATTTTGTAAAATAATTAATATAATTGTAAAATAATTATTACATCTTTAAATTAAAAATAATTTAAAAATAATTTTTGAATATTTCCAATTGTTGACGGTTGGTAAAAAGTCAGTCGGTTTACAAGCCAATAAGTGTGACCTGTCAAGTGAACAAATAGAAGGAAAGCAAATATAAAGAAACAACACAGTGATTTGACGTGGTAAAACCCCAAAGGCAGGGAAACATCAACGGTTACTGGTGACGGCGGGTAAAAGGTTTCACTAAGAAATATCGGCTTACACACTCTATTCACTCTCTTGTAAGCGTAAATTGCCGATGATCTGTTATAGTGAATACATGGTTGTATTTACATGGTTCGCCATAGTGTTGTCCTAGTTATTATCATACAAGTAATTAATTAATTAATTAGTATCTTGCCAAGATTCCGGTATGATTGGCTTTGATTGTCTTTGTTTTGTTTCTTGATTGAGACTATGATATATTTGGAGAAGATATGTTTGTTTCCTTATTGGAGCGTAATCCCCAGTTTCCGTATTTACGTAGATCTCATAATCCCTCATCTTGGCTAAGCATAACTGGAAACCTTCTTATTCGGGAGAGAGGGTTTCACTGAGTAGAGATCTTCAGAGAGTTGAATCCTTTCCGATTTGGTTTACTTGGCGTGTAAGCACTTGACTTTATTGACGGATCTTGTGATATGGCTAGCTTTGATAAGGTGTCCTGGGTTGTGGTTGACTAGTTGACGTTTACTGACATGAAGTGGTCGTTCTTCTGATATTTCAGTTCTTTTCAGATGACGTGTCACTTGTCCAAAATTCACATACAACACCAATAAATATATATAAATATATATATTAAAAAATTAATATACATAAGGGACATTTTGGTGGAAACAGTGAGAATTCCATGATGAATTCCATATGACAACCAAATAAAGGAATCCATTCCTTTCTTACAAGATTTCATTTTTATACGGATTCATTTTCATGTGGTTTCCTTTCCACAAACCAAACATGACCTTAGTGTTTAAAAAAAATGAAATGTGGTATAGATATAACGAGCATATCATTGTACTGCTATATGTTGTATTAAGCATTGAATAAAAAATTGAGTAAACTCAAAATTGAGAAAATGAGTTTACTGTCGCTATAAATTGAGCTACATTAATAACACTTTTTTTTTCATACACATGTAGTGACTGCAACTCGAAATTGATAGATTGTAATGTTAAATGAATGTCTTTTACATCGAGCCACATTGAGAAATGGCAAACTAATAACATCATTAATTGATGAAAATATAAATGATACAGTAATAATGCCTTAATTTGGCCTTCATAGCTTACATCGATGACATTATAGGTTCAAATTATATCATTCTCAACTCGCAATTTTTATTTTATTTGTTTCTTAAAGAACTCTTAAAGTTGTACAGGTTCAAAAGATAGTAATAACATTATTAACACTATCGTAAAACAAGCCATGATAGCTTGGTTGTTAGCAAATATATACATGTACATAAAACTAAAACAAGTCCCATTAAAAAAAAATAGTTACAAGAAAAACATGCAAATTAGAACTGAGGGCTCGTTTGGCACACCATATTGTATTGTATTGGACTGTATTATCATTAGTACAAACTTGTATTTGGTGATGTAATGTATTATATCTATTAAGTTATTCATATTGACTTTATTGTATTTTATTATATTATAAAAATATAATATTAAAAAAGTAGTTAATAATTAATTTTAAATATCTTTACCATGAATAAATCAATAAATATTTATTTTAATTGAAACAAAAAATTTTAAATAAATAATATTTTTATAAACAAAATAAATATTTCCTATATAATTTTAAAATTATACAAAAAATATTAACAACATAACACATATTTCATTAATATTCCATATTTGTTGAAAAAAAAAGAGAAAAGAACAATGTTTTTTTCTAATACAATTCAACATAATACCACAAAATATAATGTATTAGCCAATACCACAAAATATAATGTATTAGCTAATACGGTATTTGTTGTGGTATTTGTTCATTAATATTCCATACTTGTTGAAAAAAAGAGAGTAAAGAAAAATGTTTTTTCTAATACAATACAACCTATTAACACCAAATATAATGTATTAGCTAATAACACCAAATATATTGTATTAGCTAATACGGTATTTGTTGTATTAGGAAATTAAAATGTATTAAAATAATACAATACAGTGTTTGGTGCAAACAATATATTGTATTGTTTTAATACATTTTAAATGGCTAGTATAATACAATACAGACAAATAAACATGGCCTAAGGGTAGCCAATTTCATTTTCAAATAAATCGTTAGCTCTTGAAACTCAAATTGAAAACATTTTATTATATCTAGCAAATTAATCATCTCATACTCTCTTAAACTAATTCTTAGTTTCTTTCTTAATGCCACACATCCAAAATTCATAAAATTGTTTAAAATATTGCATTTGTTACGAACTAAACATTGCTATATTACATATTATCTCTTAATATAGGTGCCAGTGCACCTCCTTTCCATGTTATTGGTAAGAAGTTTGAGTCTTATCATACATATTTTACAAGTATGTGTGGAGAGTTTTATCCTCAATGTTGTGAAAGTAAATATTATGATAAAAAACATGTACCGATTGATATTGGTAAGTCTTGAAAAACATTTGACTTGACCAATCAAAGTTACAAATATACATATACATATATATATATAGAGAGAGAGAGAGATTACTTGTCCTAATATTACAAAATATTGTTGTTGTTCTCATTCTTTTTATTTTCCAGCCATAATTTTAGACCAAATAACCAAGTAAAATTAAATTTTCAATCTAATCTTGTAACTTTCTTGACTGGTACTGAAGTTAGTAACACTGATTACTGGGGTTCAACTTTTTTTTCTTTTTTGAAATATTATATAAATTTGTGTTTTTTTTTTTAAGCATGGATGTTGTAAATCTATAACCTCATAGTATATGTGAAAGAGGTTTACCACATGATCAACCTCATATATATATATATATATATATATATATATATAGAGAGAGAGAGAGAGAGAGAGAGAGAGAGAGAGAGAGAGAGAGAGAGAGGTGCTAATTAGGTCAATAAATTTCCAGTCAAGGGAATAAAAATGAGTGAAAAGAAAAAAAAAATGTGCAAGGATGACCCACCTAACATGAAATTTTCAATTAATGTAAAGTGGTCCAATCTTAAATCAAACATTAAAGATTACAAATTGAGTATGAGTTAGTTGATGGGTAATTATACTCTCTGCAGTGACCCCATAAATCTGCTAATAAACTTTGACGTTACATACCTAATTATGTTGATTTTCAATCAGATGGCAAAGCATGCACTTCAACAGGTGCAAGCAATTATGGAAACTTATTTTCCTAATTCAACTCTTAATACAATGAAAAGATAAATTAGGTTAGTGCTAATGTAGTAATTCCTAAAATAAAAAAAATAAAAAAAAACTTTTTCATTTTTCATCTTTAAGGGTTTTTTTTTTTTTAAATAGCTTTTAGTTAGCAAAAGAAAGTGTAAAAAAAAAAGTGAAAACCGTAGTGTGATAATCAAAACTAAGATTTTTTTTTTTGTGTGTGTGTTTGAAAGTAGTTTCATAAACAAATGCCTTAAAAAAGTGTCCCTAAGATGTTTTATTAGTATAATGACTATTGACTAAAGCTATTTTAGTATTTTATATATATATATATATATATATATATTTTGATAAAATTATTTACAAATAATAGATATGATTGATCTTTTTATTCACTTTCAATTAACATGGTTGGTTATAAGCATATTTATTTTCTATTAATTCAAGTGACGGGCACATTCTTTTTCTCTTTTTCTTTTATGTTTGTGGTGAGGGATAATTTTTTTTCTCGATATTATAAAAGTAAATATTTGAACCATACATGTAGTGTTTAATCTCAATAGATTCCGATTGTACTCAAAGCATGCAAGAAGATCGTGTTTGTGCATACAAAATTATTCTTGGGTTGATTTGCTCAGAGTCGTATCAATTTCAATTTTCAAGTAATCACAACTCACTAGCTTTACATGCAGAGATGTTAAATGGGTGTTGATTGGACCTATATTTTCATCGAACCAATTGGGCCTCCAGGCTAGGCGGGCTCCAGTTTTGCCCATAAAACCTATCCGAAACGGGCCGGGTTTTCTCTCTCACTCAAATTTGGAATTTCTTTAGTAGTTTTTTTTTCTGTATTTTCTTCTTATTTTATGAACACAATCTACTTGATGTGCCTAATGATTCAGTGTTACAAAATACTTCTCAGCTTTAAAATTACGTGAGAGATTATCTGAAACTAAAAGATCAAAACAATTCCACTTAATTAATCGACTCATATGTCTTGCATCGACTATTTGTTTACATTACAACAATAGGGAGCATATTTCAGCCATAGAGTTAATTAAAACAGCACTATGATGGGTTTCTTGCAATACTTTTTGACAACATAGATTTAAATATGATAATAGATGAATTAAGTTTTATGAGTCGGTTATAAGTATCAATCAAATAAAATAACGATCCGTGTTGGGACAAAAAATGAGACATTTATGGGTGCGTTAGTTTGAATTCTTGGAACCTCTGTCCAATTATTCGGAATGTGAAAAATCGAGCTGTCATTCTCTAAGACCCTCCTAGCGTCAATGTTTGGACACAAAATGAGGCACTTTCAGAGAGCTCGATTTTTCACAATATGAATAATTGGACGAAGATTCCAAGAAATTCAAACAAACGCACCATGAAGTGTCTCATTTTTTGTCCCAACAGTCCGTTTATATTTTATTGTTACATACATTTAGTGAAAGGTAAAGCTTTTGTTATCTGGTGTAACCATTTTTATATTATTTGAACTCTTTTTTGATAAACAAGCTTGCTTAAAATTATTTTAATTAATCAGTTTAGTGTTAGGCACCTATGACACTGGATATAGGTATGACTTGTGAGTTGTGAGGATTTAATTAAGATTTAGTTCAGTGTTAGGCGCCTAAAACAGTAGATATAGGCATGACTTGTGAGGATTTAGTTTTATCCATTGTCCAATTCCCATGTTAACATATTCCTCAAAGACAATCGAAGAAAATAGAAAAATTATATCTACTCTATCCGAATAATTAAAAATATCTAATCTTGAATTGATAAATATTATAGAAAAAATAAAAAATTATATATTGAATATGTTATCTCCACACGGCAATTAGTTCACACACGACACTCGAAATTATTAGAAATATGCATCTAAAATATGTGTACATCTTGATGTGTTATTAGTTTCGTATTTACACAAACTTACAAACAAGCAATCACTGTTCTCTTTGGTGGTAGCAGCTGAGACCGCCTAGCAGTTCCATTTAGGCTTGTAGCTAATTACCTACTTTTTCACGCTACTACAGGAATCCACCAAAAGCACAAACAACAAAGTCTCTGCATTTTTTAATATTACACATAGAACGTAGTAACATTACTCCTTAACCTCTCACCGTTGATTCTTCTCCGATTCTCTCCATCGTGCGACAACACAAAACGATGTTCCCAGAACTCACCTGATCGTGCCACGTTATAGTCACGACCTCTGTAGGACCCACGTTAGTGAGCTGAGAAAATTCCCGTTTCACCGAATTAACTAACTGCCCTAAAACGACAACCAATCACGTGCTTACACCTCTCACTCCCGGCGGTCACCGCCTCACCGGCGAAATTCGTTAATTAAACTTTTAATTAAACCTATAGATCTCCACATTTTAAGCTTTTATGTAAATTGTTTTTTTTTTTTTGGTCTCTCAGGACTCAGAGTAGTGGTAGGAAAAAACGATGCCGTTTCTTAGACGCAGAAAGCACACTGATGTTTCAGATTCTCACATTGACAATAACGAAAACGACGATGACATACAGGAAAAATCAAAGCGAAACCGACGCGAAGAGAGGCTGAGGAAGTGGTCGTGTGTAGACATCTGTTGCTGGTTCGTTGGCTGCATATGCTCGATATGGTGGTTGCTGCTGTTTCTATTAAACGCGATGCCGGCGTCGTTCCCGCAGTACGTGACGGAGGCGATCACGGGGCCGATGCCGGACCCGCCGGGACTGAAACTGCAGAAGGAAGGGTTGAGAGCGAAGCACCCGGTGGTGTTTGTGCCGGGGATAGTCACCGGCGGGCTCGAGCTGTGGGAGGGACACCACTGCGCTGAAGGACTGTTCAGGAAGCGACTCTGGGGTGGCACATTTGGTGAGTTGTACAAAAGGTAATTAATTAATTTTTTTAACAAAAAAATGTTGATTAGTGTTCTATTTTTGTTTTTCATATTGGTTTTAGTTAAGTTTGTAAGTGTGTAAAGCTAAAGGGCAAAAAAGTTGAAGTTATAAATGGTAGCTGACATGTAGGTGGTGTAAAGTGAGAATGTGATCTCTCATTGCGTGAATTGTAAGGATATTAGTATTTGATGACTTAGAATGCACAAAGTAGTTGTATCGGTTGAATTAAAAAGATGAGCAGCTTTTGTTCAGTGTTGGTTTTTATTTTTATACTCGTATAGCTAAAATAGGTGGACAAAAACTTCATTGACAAAGTTGGTCAATTAAATGAAATTTTAGTGTTTTATCATGATAAATGCGAATGTTATCGACAATACAAAATCTATATGGAAGAGCAGTTGAAGGGTAAATTGCTGTTTTGATGTTAGCAAATTCTTTTTTGATTATAAGGATGATGTTAAAAGGCCTAATTTTTGCTGTTGAGATTTTTTAATGGTCAACAATGTTTTCTTGCATTTGAAGATCTCAGTTAAACAGTTCATTCATTGTGGTATTCTGTGCTCTGCCATTTCATTTGCACTGATCATCAGTGGTTTACTCGTGGACACTTTTCTTTTTCATGCTTCAGTGCTGCTAAACCTGTTTTTTTAATGATATTTGAAGGAGCTGTTCAAATACCGTTTTGGGTTTTTTTTTTTTTTTTTTTTTTGTGTGGCAAAACCAAATTCTCTTCAAGGCTTAGATCATAGGTAGCATAATTTCATAATCAATGCTTAGTTTTTGATGGCTATCTTTTGGGAGATATGCATTGAGACAACGAAGAGGGTTTTGAAGATTATAAAGGAGAGGAAGTTAGTACTTTATGGGGTAAATTCACTTTTGAGGTTTTATATCTTCTGAGTTTAAAGATGTGTCATTCATCATCATACAACAAAGTTAAGAAGTTCTATTGGCCTGATAGATATGTTTCTTCTATTTTTTGAGGATTGCTTTTTTGAAACCCTTCTGTTTAGGCCACCTATGTTAATTGTACATATTTAGCTAAATCCTTATATATTTTTTTAGGATGTGAACTTTTTCTTCACTTTCCTTTTGTCATATTTTCTTTCTCTTTACATTTTCTCTAGTGCAATAAGAAAAAAAAAATGTTTAGTCTCTGGTATAAGTTGCTCTTTTAACCTGGCAGTTCTTAGGCTGTCTTACTTACGTAAAAAGGTAAAGCCGTTATTAGAAAGAGAAAAGTACTGTACAACCATTCCTATTACCCCTTTTCTTCAGGTTGTTAACTTGATCAAGAGAAGACGGTTTAATTAAGCTTCATGCAGTTGGTTCTGCCATGCCGAACTACTTATATGTTCCCACTATTTTTCAGTATTAAATCATACATGAAGTTTTAAGATTATGTTGGTGGAACTGATTTTTGTGTTTCCCCCCGTTGTTTTTGTCTATGACTATGCAGACCATTATGTTGGGCTGAACACATGTCACTGGATAATGAAACTGGACTGGACCGTCCTGGTATAAGGGTCAGACCTGTATCTGGATTAGTGGCAGCTGATTACTTTGCACCAGGTTATTTTGTCTGGGCAGTTTTAATTGCTAACTTGGCTCGTATCGGATATGAGGAGAAAACCATGTATATGGCTGCATATGATTGGAGATTATCATTTCAGAATACTGAGGTATAGTTTTGAGTAGAATGGGAAGTTTTAAACGCTCATTTGTTGTTGTTAGATTTACATAATATATAGTTGTCGTACATTGTTTTCAGCAGTTTGTTACTTTGTAAGGCCTTCTGGCTATTCTCTCACCCTAGCTATCACTTTGTCTCATTAAAATTGGTCAGGTCAGGGACCAATCTCTAAGCAGGATAAAAAGTAACATAGAACTGATGGTAACTACAAATGGTGGGAAAAAGGTGGTCGTTATACCACATTCAATGGGCGTGCTGTACTTTCTGCATTTTATGAAATGGGTTGAGGCACCAACTCCAATGGGTGGTGGGGGTGGGTCAGATTGGTGTGCTAAGCATATAAAGGCAGTGATGAACATTGGTGGACCATTTTTAGGTGTTCCAAAAGCAGTCTCTGGACTATTTTCAACTGAAGCCAGGGATATTGCTGTTGCCAGGTTTTTCTCTGAACTACTGCGATGCGAATAGAATCTTGTCTTATCTTGTTGTGACTTGTCTTATTGACTCTTTTATTTTTTCTTCAGTTATTTGGTCCAGTATCTTTATCCTTATTAGCATTGTTTTCTAAATATTATGTAAAAAACTATAAATAATGTACAATGGTGTGGACACCTATTACAATACATGTCAATCCTTTTTACTGAATTTCTGACATTGATCAATCCTAGGCCTAGGCTTTCACAGAAATTCTATTGCATTGGCATTTGTTAAAAGCAGAGAGTTGTTTTATGTTTCTTCGTTCTCTTTGTTTTCTCTTGAGTCCAAACCTAAAAGAGAAAATCAGAGTTACCAAAAAGTAACTGTCTTTTCCTAATAGGTAGGGTTGATTCCTGTTAAGGCACAGGGTATTGTTTAGTATTTCTACTGGTATAATAGTTGTAACAGATTCTATTCTGTTCAGTAGCATTAGCTAAGAGATACCACTAGACAACACTCTTTTATTGCATGAAATTAGTAATCTAGATGAATATTTTGTTTTATATAGTCATCAATATTTATTTATTGGAAAAATCTATTTGGGCATTTATAATCCTATTATCGTTTAATTGTTAGGTTTTTGGTCTATTAAAAGATTCTCATATTCTTGTGTTTTTGTCTTTGATATCATTCTATTACATGTCTGAAATAGCTTTGATTTTTTGATGGCTGCATTTGTGATGCTGCCTTTGTTCTCTCCAAATTTCACTTACATCTGTGGTTAAAACTTAAGCATTTAATACATTAATGTCATCTAAATTGGCTCTTTACATGTACAACATGGATATTTCTTTTCAATTCCCTTTCTGCTCTTGATTAAATTGCAAATCCTTAAACAGGGCTTTTGCGCCAGGTTTTTTGGATAAGGACCTGTTTGGTCTTCAAACTTTACAACATCTAATGCGGATGACCCGTACATGGGATTCAACTATGTCCATGATTCCAAAAGGTGGGGATACCATTTGGGGCGATCTTGATTGGTCACCTGAAGGGGGCTATATGTGTAGTGCAAAGAAGCTGAAGAACAATGATACTGCTGGACAAAATTTGAATCAAAGTTTGTCCAAGTCAAAAGGTGTGAATTATGGGAGAATGATCTCATTTGGGAAAGATGTGGCCGAGGCACATTCCTCTGAGGTTGAGAGGATGGATTTCCGGGTAATGTGTTAAGAGTTACGATTTGGTATTATATGTTAAAAACTGTTCCTGTGGCAGTAAATCGATGATATTTTATCTCTCCAACTCCCTCTCTCTTGTAGTCCGTAAATGACATTGGAATCTTATTTTCTTCAACAAACCTTTTATTTATTTATTTTTTGAAAAATAGAATACCTATTTTCTAGAATCAAGAGTTGGCTGAATGGGTTTTAATGTTAGGTAATGATGATCATCATCACATGCTACTCCTGAGCACTCCTAGAAGAACAAATTGCTGCATTTTCTTATATATTGTATATTTGTATATAATATTGAGCGCATAAAATTGATTTACAACTGCTAGAATCCTCAACTAGTCATGTCTACTCAGAGATACTTGCAGCTATTGCATAAGTCTTTTTTGTTGTTTTGATATACTAATTTGCTTGTTGATTGACAGGGTGCTGTCAAGGGTAATAACCTTGCAAACAGAACCAATTGTGATGTATGGACAGAGTACCATGAAATGGGAATTGGGGGTATGAAAGCTGTTGCCGATTACAAGATTTACACAACTGGATCAATTTTGGATCTACTACATTTTGTTGCCCCAAAGCTGATGGCACGTGGAGGTGCTCATTTTTCACATGGAATAGCTGAGAATCTGGATGACCCAAAATATCGACATTACAAATATTGGTCAAACCCCTTAGAAACAAAGTGAGATTCTTTGAAGTTTCTCTGTTATTTTTAACTGTCTGTTTCTATTTTTTGACAAATTTGAATAATATTTAGGTGATTCCTTAATTAGATTGTATAAAACATATTCAATATGTAATATGCTAATGTTAAGAAATTTTGATTGGCACTCTATTTCAGTTATTGTCTTATCCGGATAACATATATCCCTAGTTTTTGGAAACTCTGTCCCTGTTCAATCCAAAAACTTTCCACCCTTGCAGATAAAGTGATTTATTAGCCCCGTAATTTGTCTATTATCACAGTCGCAGTGAGAATGGGTTAACAGTTGGTGAAAGCTCATTGTTTGGCCAGATTGTACAGTAGAAAGGTGCTTATCTTGTGTACTGCTTTTGCAGGTTACCTAATGCTCCAGACATGGAGATTTATTCTATGTATGGAGTTGGAATCCCCACAGAAAGAGCATATGTCTACAAATTAAATACGTATTCTGAATGCCACATTCCCTTTCAGATAGATGCTTCTGCCGATGGTGGAAGTGAGGAATCCTGTTTAAAAGGTGGAGTGTTTTCTGTCGATGGAGATGAAACGGTTCCTGTTTTAAGTGCAGGTTTCATGTGTGCAAAAGGGTGGAGAGGGAAAACGCGATTCAATCCTTCGGGTATTCGCACTTACATAAGAGAGTATGATCATGCACCTCCAGCTAATCTTCTAGAGGGCCGGGGCACCCAAAGTGGTGCTCATGTTGATATAATGGGGAATTTTGCATTGATCGAGGATGTTATAAGAGTAGCTGCAGGAGCAACCGGAGAGGACTTGTATGGAGATAGAGTTTACTCTGATATTTTCAAGTGGTCTGAAAGAATTGACTTACAGTTGTAGATTCATTCATATGGTGAGCACTCAAAAATGTCTACTACGAACTTCTAGAGGGGATTCTTAATAATTTTGTTTCTTAGAACGAAACGGAAAAAATTGAAAGATGATGAAAAATAAAGGAGACTTTAATTATTCTTAGGCATAGAATATTAGGTTTGGTCTAAACTTATTAGCGATTTGAAACTTGTTATGACTCTAAAAGTTTAACATCAGATTTAGCTGTTTTTGTTGCTGAATAAGTTGTGTAGCCAAACTGATTAAGTACATATAGGCTTATCCAGGTTACCTGCCTTGATTTTGATTCTTTTCCTGGTCCAAGATCATTTTATTGTTATTTTAAACTTTTGCTATTGCAATTTATAAATATTTTGCATTTCTAGTATCCCTTTCAGTAGTTCTGTTACTCTCAATCTTCTTAGGTTCTAACTTACTTTCCTGCCATCCTTGTTTCAGTGATGGCAAGCTGATTTTCAGTTTTCCTCATGGTTGAAGATGCCACTGATGAACATTATCTACAGCCGTTGGTGGTGGCAGACATGCAAACTCTTTAGTTGGGAAGCCTCGAGAAATGATGGAGTTCAATTGAAGAATTCAACAACTGCATCAACATTTGCAGTAATCTACTTGTGCTTCCAGTCTTTCACCCATACCGATTTCACCAGATTAAGTTCATCAAATCGGTATCCCACGCTCGCTGAACTCCTAGAATACAAGGTGCATAAACTTAATATAGTCAGTTGCCTGAAATTTTGGATGTTCTATTTATTTATTTGATTGTATTTTTTGTCGATAAAACTAAAATATAAATCAGTCGATATTTCATATACTGTCATACTGAGATTGTATGTGGTTTGTCTTCATTTTCATGAGCAAGTGAGCGTGTACCTAGGACTTGGCTCACCTGACTTTTTCTTTTACAAGTGTTATTTATTAATCAATCAAATTCTTTTTAGTGACTGGTAGCTCTTAAGTCACAAAATGAGATTCAGAAATCTTGAGATGTAAGTGTTAAACAGAAGTGCCGCCTCGCCGGTCATCCTCTTATGTCCAGTAACTGTTAATTTGTTTAATACATTTGGATTGGTTACTTAGTGTCTTAGTGAAATGAAAAAGAGTGGACAGGTGAATTATATTGACCCAGTATCAGCTCATTTTTGTTGGTGTACTATGTCGATATTTCTTTTATTAATGAATTACTTTCAAATGCAACAACAAGACCAAGTCAATGAAGTGAAGAACAATTATATGAATTTATATTGTGATAGCAACTAGCAAGACTTGAATACTAGGTATCCGGATTGCATATGATACCTGGACTTTGTCAAAAGATTTCATGTCTTGACAAACTGTGCTTCTCTGTCTGTATTTTTTATTTGAACTCAATACTTTAGTCTATGATTTAAGTAATTGATGCATCGATAATCTACCCAATCAAACATATACTTTGATGAGACGAAAAGAGGACAGATGAGCAGCTGCAGAATTCAAAGAAAAAAAGTGTCAAGTGAGCATTGAAGATTAAAAAAGGTTAGTCTGATTCGACGTCGTGTAGTGGGTTTTAAGCAAGCAATGGAAAGAGAGTCAAAATCTATGACTAAGACTCTACGAGACCTTTTCCAACAAGTTATTTTCTATGCGTCACACTCACACACTCCCTAGATTCTTATCCGACACCCACCCTCCACTACACGACATACCCAAAAACGACAAAAAAAACAAAACCATCAATATTTTTTCAATCCATTTTCTTGACTTAAATAAATGAACAGTATTAATATGTACCGATGTACCCGATTAATTATATTTATTGTTTTACTTGATGTAATAAATATATATTTATAATAAATGTTTTCTATTTTTAATAAATTTTTAATTGTCAACATGTGTTTTTAAGATATAGGTTAACACTATCTAATAAATAATTATATTATTTTTTCAATATCAGAAGTATATTCTTTGATATCTTTAACAAAAATAAATATACTTCTATTTATTTATTATTAATTCTTTAATTTTTAATACCTACCTTAAAATGGCATGTTAATATTTTCTTTTTTCTTACATATTCTCCTGCCACCCCCATGAGGGAGATGCTTGATAAGTAGACAACATTTAAATCTCGAATTCACAACATAAAACATTACTTCTTTTGGTTGGGTTGGTTGGAGGTAATGGGGTTAGTAGTATCTCAATATGCTGTTGGGGCCCCACATTCATACCAAATGGGATCGCCATATAAGTGGATCTAGGTTATGAATACAGTCAATTCGATCATGATAGAATATCTTATTCATATTAGAATTCAAATGTGATATTAATTGGGGTAGAGACTTACGTTGAAGAACTTCCGAATTGTATTCGAGTTCAAATGTGACATTAATTGGAGGAAAAGACTTGCGTTGAACTAATTACAATACGCCATAGCTCACCTGGTAGATTAATGAGTTTAGAGTTTGGATAAATGACTCTCATGTCAGCGGTTAGAATCCTACTAACGGCGAAAACTTTTAAAAAAATACATGGTCTCGGATTAATAAATATTGTTAAAAAAAAAATAATAATAATCACAATGCCACATTAATTTGAGAGGGTGTGAGCATCATGACATTAGGTAGGTCATCTTAATAGTTAGATTTTTGGTTTGATTGCAAGTGGTCAACTAATGACATTTGACAATTTGTTTTTCAAGTTTCAAAAAATATTACTTTTGTTCTCGATAAAATAGAAATTTCAATGGCATAAATTTTATACAAGTATAATCCAATCGTGCCTAAATCACAACACCTCTTTTCTTTTTTCTTTACAAATTTTTTCTCATGTCACCTCTTCAAACTAATATAATGTCTTATAATTGAAGATCCAATCATATAAAGTCCCGATTAGTAAGGTGGTTGGAGACTTAAAAGAAGCTCTCACTGTGTTGGAAACTTGTATTATTGTATTAACTCTACTATAATTTATGATTTCCAATGTTATAAATGTTGGGAGATCATACAACTAAACAAAGTTGACCAATAAAAAAAATGGACTTGATCACGATCCAACTTAGAATTTCAATTTTTTTTTATTTTACTTTATTGATGGTGGTCATTTTATTGTAACCCATACAACTATGGAATTTCGGAATCATTGCCTTAGCCCCCTAGTGACTTTATTAGTTTATTTTACTCCAATTAAAATAAATATGTAATACGGGTTGAGCTGCTCTATAGGTTCAGTACATCGGTATAGTTATAAGATTTGTTGTTGGTTATTAAATTTCAATCCAATGATCGGTAAAATTTAAAAGATTTAAAAATTAAAAATATAAAAGAAAAAGAAAATTCTCGTATTTACTACTGTAACTATATAAGTATTTACATATTATATAGTAACTAAATTCTTAATTTGTATGGTACCGTAAGTCCGTAATACCTTTTGTTGACAAATAAGACATCTTATTTATTGATGCTGGCATTATTAAAAGGACCTAAAGTTGTTGCACCACTTAATTATTATCGGTTTAAAGACTGATTTCTACTATAAATTAATTTGTTCATTAATATAGTGAGAAAAACAAGAATTTGAAACAGTTTCAAAAAACTAATTTTGAATTTAAAAACAACAAACAATACACCAAATTAACTATTTTGGAAAACATAAATCGGGATTAAAAATTAATTGAAAAATGAATTATTTATCATTTTTCAAAACTTTTATAATTGCAAGTCATATCTTACCACTTGTGACGTGTGAGATATTAGAATTCCCCAAAAAAATATTTTAAAATTTTATTACAAAAATCATATTTGTTCATAGATTCTGTAAACTTCATATTCTGTGCACAAATAATGCGAAGGGTTGCATGGGCATTTTCGATAATAAGTTCACCAAACCGGGGCAAATTACCATCAAGGGTCAAATGCAAATTTGATATGGATAATCAAGTACTAATCTCACACGTGAAGATGCAATAGTGTGAGAAGAAGACCAAAACGAAGAACACACTCAAACACATGGCGCTTGCGTGAGATATGAAAATAAAAGGAGATAGTAGAGTATGGATGGGGTGACGAAGGCAAATGCTTAACATGTGATGTGTACCTCTCATTTTAGATTTGTCGATAACAGTTACGGACCCAGAAATTTTAACGAGGTGGGGTACTTGAATAAAATAACAATTATATAAAAAAATTAATGAACATTTAAAATCATAATAAAATGAGTTTTTTTATATAAAAAATTGATGGTATAATGAATTGTAAATAAAAAAATATAGCATTTACTCGAGATGAACCAAATAATCTTACATTGAAAAGAACTAAAAACAAGAAACACAATATTAAAAAAATAAATAATAAAAAAAACAACATGAACAATGAAAATTATAATATTTATTCTTAAAAAAAGATTAAAATATAGTTTTATAATATACAATTTTGTTTTGTATTTATAATGAATTCACTATAAATTTATATAAAAATAATTGATTTATAAATATTACTAGAAATGTTTTTAAATTTTTTATTCTTCTAATTATTGATTCTAAATAAATTGGAATAATAAAATAAAGAAAAATATAAATGATAAAATAAAATGAATCATAATAATAGATGTACTATTTTAATACAATAAATTAAAATTTAAGATTTTGAGATTTATTGATTGGATTTGTTAGGTATGTCAAACTAAAAATATTAGGAATAAGAAAAAAAAACAATTCAAAATAATAATAGATAATTTACTATATAATAAAATTGAATTAAGTAAACCACAAATCAAGGTTAGTTAAGAATTTAACATTGACAGGAAACATAAAATAGATTATTTTGTTGTAGAAAAAGATGGAAATTTGAGAAAGGAATTGGAAAAGAGTGTAAAATAAAAATATATATTAAAAAAAATATTTGTTTTTGCTTATAGCGAGAGTTGAACCATTGACTTTCGTAGATGAAATTGAAAAGCTATATCAACTATGCTGTGTAGTGAGTTATTCACTATAATATAGTTTTTTATATATATATAAACATAAAATCACTTTCTTTTAAAAAAATTGAGGTGGGACAAGGAATCTATATGGGTCCGCCCCTGGTCGAGAAGGATTTGAGTCTCAAGTTTGTTCATATATAATTTTGGTGAACTTTATTCTATCATCCGTCCTAAGTTTTTTTTTTTTTTTTTTAATAATGTATTGGTATGCATTTAGTTATCGACAAGTTCAGGCGAGATGTGTCACATGTATCGGATTTGGATAATTCGAATCCGAATTTATCAGATTTTCAGCTTCTGATCAGATTGGTTATGGATTTTTTTCGATTCCGACTCAGATATGGATATTCTGGATTGGTTTCAGATAAATCTTTGGATATCATTTGAATCGGATTTCAGATAGAGATTTTAAATATATATTCAACTGTTTTTTAATTAAAAGAAAAAAAAATAGATTCAACTGCATGCACAAAGTATTTATTTTTTTAAGGAAAATTAAATATATATATATATTAAATGGTTTGAAACTTTTGATGGACCGTGTATCCGAATTTGATCCAATTCCGTTCGGTCTTAATAAGATTCAGATTCGGGTCAGATTAAAGTCAGATTCAAACTATATTTGAATTTAAAAATCTTTGTTCTATATCAGAAAATTGGATACAAATAACTACGGATTCGAACTTTTTTTTTTGTCCGAATTTTCAGATTCGGATCATCCGATCTGAATTAAACACTAATACAATAATCCATCCATTGTCAGATATTTAGTTTATTATTTTTTAAAGGGAGATATTTAGATTAAGAAAAAAAAAACCATTTAAATTTCCTCACTCCATGGTCTAGTCCAAATTTGAGCTGTCGTTTTAATTGTAAGTTTGTAACCGTCAAAGAAAAAGCCAAAACTAACCTGTCAAATCCACAAAACGACAAAGGGCATTTTAGGGAATACAATGGACAGCAGTGTCGTTATCCTGTTATATATATGCCGTCTGCACAATTAAATGGAAGGTGGTAGGGGCATTTTCAATAATAAATTCACCAAATAGGGGCAAATTTGAAGCAAGAGTCGGATGCTAATTTTGTATAGATATCAAATACTAATCCCACGCGTTAAGCCGGGAGCGTAAGTAGAAGACCAAGACCAAGAAGAGTCACTTTATACACATGGCACTTGTGTGAGAAACCGTAGGAGAGAAGCGCGTGGGAGATATGAAAAGTAAAGGACAAAGTAGAGGGCGGCTGGGTGATGAAGGCAGAAGAATCCAAAAGAGAGTGTGGTCCACACTCCACATAAGAAGAAAATGACATTAAAAATGATTAAAAACAAAACAAAGGTGGAGAAGAGAAGAGAAGAGAAGAGAAGAGAAGGAGGTGGGGTGCTTTGATGGATATTATATAACAATTTTAATTATTATTTTGATTTATTATTGGGTTTCTTTTTTCTTTTTTCTTTTTTCTTTTGTGAGTTAGCTAGCTGGTCAGTAGTCACAGCAAGAGAGAGAGAGAGAGAGAGAGAGAATGAAAAAGGGTTGTGGTGGGTTGAGAGTTTGATGAGAGGAAACATGCCCGAGTTCTTCCCAACAAGGCAACAATACACCTGCTTGCTTCTTCTTCTTCTACTTCTTGTCTCACCAGATCCCAAAGGTCTTCTATTTCTCTCTCTCTCCCTCTCTTGCTTGCTCATACTTATCCTTAATCCACTATCAACTTGTTGTTTTTATTTATTTATTTTTGTTTGTTGCTTCACTTGCTCTTCCTTTTTGATTCTTTTCTATTTTTTCCTATACCTTTTCTTGTTGTACCTTGTTTGCCTGTTGTTTCTTTCATTTATGTGTTGAAGAATCCAAGTGGGTTTGTTGGTATTGGCTGTTTTCTTTAATGCATGTGGAGTTTGAGATCATGGTGACGGTGATGATGTTGTTGTTATGTTCAAAATGTTAAAGTTTGTCTAGGTAAAGTGCTTGCTATTATATATATATATATATTTGGTTCTGGCCTTATTGTTGTTTTTGGGTGTTTTTCTATTTTGCTTTCTTTGTCTATTTTTAATGTGGGTAATCCATGTCTCTAGCCAAACACTCCATTTGAGGAATAGATCTCTCTGCATTTTTGCTGGTTTTCATTTTTACTGGTTTTCTATTATCTTTTGCTTGTTTCTAAATAGGATTTTCCCCCTAGTTTATTCACTAAGGATTTTATTGTATGAATTTTTGTGATTTTGTTTTGATAAGGTCATATGGTGGTTGTGGATTTGTTTTGTTGAGCCTGATTTGTTCCATACTTTGCATGTGTGTAATAAGCCCACCTTATTTACTATTGAGTGAGCTAATATAATGGAAAGCATTACTTCGTTTGGTTCTTTTGAAACTCGGGTTTACTCTATTTGATAAATTAACACAGTTCTCGACACTTACCGATATATATAATATTATAATTTATAACAAAGTATCTGGACAATTACTGGTATATAATATTATAATTTATAACAAAGTAAACCAAACACAGTAGTGCTTGCCTTTACAATGTGGCCTTTCATTCTTTCCAAATGAATGCACGAGATGAGGAATCACCTGATCTCAAACTTATTGACCTGGAAGTTTGCCGGATTTCAAATATTGGTTATTAGATTTATGCTTTGCATTGCTTTTTATAAAGTGATATTTTACTACATCATGCATCATTTGTTGATGGGTTACTATGCGAATGCAAATGTGTGCAGGGAAGGAAAATCATGCATCTTTATTCCTATAACAGTTGGGATTGGTTTGGTGATGTAAATTTTCTCTTGCTATATATGATAGTGAAAATGTGAAATGCCCTAGCACCATAATGTGCAAAGGGAAGCATGAGAATGTACAAGTGGAGTCTTTTTTTGCTGCCTAAGCAATCTATTTGTACCATGTTATTTGTTTAGTTGTTTGTGTGATTGATCATTTAAGTGGATTTTTACAAGCAATTATGATGATACTTGGTCCTGTTTTAACTTTTACACTCTTGTTCATTCAAGTTGTCGAGTTTTTGGTACTTCAAATTTCTCTCAATAATGATTGAGAATGCAACAATTTTTTTTACTGTTGAGATTTATTTTACAATGTGCTGGCATGTTTTCTTCTGGTAGTACAACATAGTTGTGTAAAACCAATCTATAATTAGCTTATGTGCCTTTCCCTATGATATTTTGAGCAACTTCTTCTTCTTCATCTTTTCTTTATTTTGTTATTATTATTATTTTAAATTTGATGGTTGTTGATTTTGTTTTGATATAACTAAGAAGCTAATTATTCTTGTGCTTTATACTTGGCCTTGAGTAGCTAATTGAAGTGAGCAAAAAGAAGCTGTTAAGAATTTTGTGGATTTTTGCATGAAGATTCGCAACAACCGGTGAATTTCATGGCTATTCGAATTCAAGACTTTCCAAAGAAATCATTTGATCAGAGTTCTGTGCGTTCCATGTCCCATTTTTCTGTTAGTTTTCCATCATGGTGGAATTCAAATGAACAGCAAGTTCCAGAGCTTTTATCCAAGAACATAAGCTTGAAAGCTGAATCTCCGCCCCAACTTTTTCATGATGCGAACTATTTAGGTCTTCAACTACCAGATCAGGAATCATCCTCAGCTCAATCAATTGGCCGATCTCACCATGAAGTGGGTGCTGTAGGAGGGACCAATACTCAAGATCAATGCATTTCATCAGAATCTGGTATTTATATTTTGGTGCAGATTTGCTTTTGTTCTATGGAAAATCAAACTTTTGGATGCATGATTTTATTGGCAAGATTAATATTTTTATAATTGCACTTGTGAGGTACAGACTATTCTAATAATACCTTTTCTTGAAGAAGCAAAAAAGAAGGAAACTATATGTTTGGTTATGAAAATTATCAAGTATCAGGTACTTTGGTGGTCTAGGAACCACATTTAACATACATAAATGTCTTGCTAGACCTTCATACATGCATCATTTTATCTATTGTACTTAATTATTGCTATGGAAGTCATTGAAGCAATAATGAAGTCTGAATGTTACGTATGACATTTTTGTTAGGCGTGGGGGATATTCATCTTCAGAACTGTTTTCCATGTGTTTTGTTGTTTCCATTTTCTTGGAAATAGAAATAGACTAGAGTAATGTAGGATCACATTATTTATGTAACATTGCAACTAAAAATCTCATCACTTCCTTCAGTCATGAAGGTTCGTAGTATCATTTTGCAGTTTCTTACCTCTGACTTCATATCTCTATTTTATCGTTATATGAATGGTTACCTTCACAAGATTTTTTTTCTTCCTCATTCTCTCATTCCTTTCTAGCTAGCAAGTGCCCTGCCTCTGATTTCTAACTAAGTGTCACAAATCTTCTTGCAGAAATTCATAAATGCATTTTTTTTTTCTGATTGAATTGAATATATTACTTCTATTCCTTTTTCTTGTTGATGATATCGCTAGCCTCATTTGTAATGAGATGTATTGCTTTGTTTTTCTTTTAATTTTTCTATGGTGTTTGAAGTGACTGCCCAAACAGATTATTGAAACTAAAGCTTGTACTAGTCATCCATGATGATTAAGCCAGATTGGCCTAAATCAAATTGATTAATCTCTCTTATGCACTCAGGTCAAGATGAAAGTTGTGGGAAGGGTGCGGTAGGTCAATTGAAGCCTGTTTTCTTATTGAGCAATTCTGAAATTGTGTTCAATCCGTCGTCACATGTTGATTATAACAATGCAATGGTAAGTTGGCTTCTAGCTTGTGGATTTCTTTTCTCCTTGTTGGTTTAGTTGTGAAACTAATGGTTCATCCTCTATTCAGGCTCATAATCCATGTGCTTATGGTGATCTTTACTTTGGTGGGCTATTTACTCCATATGGACCACAAGCTCTTGTAAGTTATGTTGAATTTGCAAATACAATAGTACTGGGTACTTTTATGTCGGATTGGTTAGGTATAAAAGTGAATCTACAATTTGCACTAAAGTTTTTTATCATATTGTCATACTATGGGTTTGAAAGGCAGATAATGGAACTTCAATCACATTGTTTTTAGTTAGCATCTTTCTAAAGGCAAGTGTACATTCTTCTTAGTTCTTGTGATGTAACTGTAATTGAAATTTACCAGATTCGGCCCCAGATAGGCTCCCAGATGGTGGGAATAGCATCTGCACGAGTTCCACTTCCCCTGGAAACTGCAGAAGATGGGCCCATTTATGTCAACCCTAAACAGTACCATGGTATTCTAAGGAGGAGGCAGTCACGCGCAAAGCTTGAGTCTCAAAACAAATTACTCAAAATGCGAAAGGTATGTCCTGAGTTGACATCCCTTTTACAATTGGGGTTGTTTGGCACTTTGAAAAAGTAGATATCCAAAGTTTCGAAATATATCATTAAAAATCAATGTCATGGTTGAACTCAGAATGTGATGTTTGCTGAGACAATATATATACACACCAGTTCAACATTATATTAATGGTGTACCTACTTTAGTGAATTTATCTTTATCAATAGAGCCTTGATCACTAATTTATGTATTTTTCCAATAAAATGCAGCCTTACCTTCATGAGTCTCGGCATCTTCACGCACTAAATAGGGTTAGGGGATCTGGGGGACGTTTCCTCAGCTCAAAAAAGCTCAAACAACAAGATCAAACTCGCAGCTCTAGTGTCAATGCCATGTCAGAGTCCATGCACATGCACCAAAAGAATGGTGGTTTGGATTATGGAAGTCACTCAGAAACTGTGGAATATGCTGCTTCTACGACCACCTGCTCTGACCTTACAAACGTCTCCAACAGTAATGTCATCTTTCAGCATCCCGAACATGGGTTCTCTGGCATTTCTTCGCACATGGGTGGTGCAGTACTGCAGAACAATGGGAGACTTGTTCACAATGGAATGCATCACTGTGCTTCAGTTGTCCGGTGAACCTCACCGGCCGGCAACTCATCCTTGGCTTTGTCACTTTTTTTTTTTTTTAATGCCTAGTTCTTGCCATGAAAAATGCATCAAGAGAGTCAATGCACCCAGAACCTTTGCTTTCTGCTTCTTTGACATGTTTTAGGAATATTAAGGCGGTTGTGAAGAGTGTTTATGTTTCGCTAACTTGGTTATGAAGAGATCGTGTGATTAGTCTTCACAGAGTTTAAAATATCTGAAGAGATTATGTGATTTTTTATTTGATATGATAGAGTTTGATGTTATGGTTTTGCAAACATTAAGTTGATGTTGATGGATATATAGTTGTTTAATATCTCATGAATGATGATATTATTGTGCAGGTTCTGCCAATGTGCTAAATTGAGACTTGAGATGATAGGTAGAGAAAAATCAGGATTGGAGTTGGAGGTTACTTGCATGTTTCTTTAACAAGAATAAACCCCACTAACTTTGACCTACATTGCATTGCTTGCATGTTTCATATTTCTCACCAACTTTGACAGTTTAGGATTTATCTCTTGAGTCGAGCCTTCAACTTTGGCAACTGATGAGAAAAGTGAATGGATATGAATTAAGATTTTCAACTTTGGCAATCGATGAGAAAAGTGAATGGATATGAATAAGATTTTTAAAGATATTTTTAATGGCTAAAATGAGTGATTATTTAGATTTTAAGTGGTAAATGTGTTTATAGTAATTGAAATGGTTGATTTTGAAAAATTTCAGACGTAGAAACCTTTAGATGCTTGGAGTTGCTAGTCACATTATACACAAAGGTGGAGATCAAGGCATACAGCACATTTCGGTTAAAAGATGTACAATCCTACAATTACAAAGTAGGATTCTCAGCTTATTATTAATTCATTAATCAATGACGGCTAATTCGTTATTCCAAACTTCTTCATCAATCATCATCATCAACAAAAACTTTAACGGCCTGTTTGATATCGTTTTTAAAATTGAATTTTTGAAAACTATTTTTTTAAATGAAAATCATGTTTTAAAAATGATGTTTTTAGAAATATAAGGGCGCGTCCTGTAAGTATTTTTCAATTGCTGTCTTTCGAAATGAAAATGAAAATGAAAACATCGTTTTTTGTTTCAGTTTCGAAATCCGAAAACACGTTTGGCAGTATATGCCGAAAGCTGTATTCTAAAAATGAAAATGTAAAAAAAAAAAAAACGCGTCTGATAAGTTAACCGAAAAATGTCAAAAATTATCGATAATTCATCCCACTTAATTATCAATAATTATCAATTGAGTCATATTTTTTATTAAATAAAAATTTAAAATATTAAACTTTTTTTTAATTTAGCATCTAATGACAGTGAATATCTCAGATAAGTGTTTCTTTTTGAAGGCAAGTAAATTAATTATAATATTATTCTCAATTGATAGATGAACAAGTTATTTTTATTTCTTAAAATCAACATCAATTGATAACAAAATCAATCCCCAAAACACTCGGTTGAGAATCTTATCAAACACCTTTTAACCGCAAAATCTGGGCATACCAAGAATTCAAGAAACTTCAACATGTAAAGAAAGAGAAAAAAAAACCCTAGGCCCCGTTTGATTTTTTATTTGAAGACTGAATATTGACTGAAGACTGAAAACTGAATATAAGTGATAAGTTGTTTGTTTTTTTAAGTTATAAATATATGAAAATACACACTTTTACATATATGCTCTTCTAACTATTATTTGTTATATATTTACATTTTAATATATTAAGGACAACTTTAACATGTAAATTAATTCTAAAATAAATTTATTTAGTTATTAATAATACTTCAAATTTATATTATTCTAGATAGGTTGGTTTTTGGACAGGTTGATTTTTTTGTTCTAAATTGAATATCATTATAAATGAATTATAGTATGATTAATTTCTCACTCTAATTGTTACTATTGTTGATTTACATCTACCAACACTACTTAATTGATAAATATCTACCGATACTACTTAATTGATAAATACTCAAGTACTACTGTACACTCAATGATATTAAATGAGACAAACCATAATACCATTTATATATATATATATATATATATTAAATATTGTATCCTTGGAAATCTATAAATGTACCGCACTTTAATTTGTATAGAATCTAATAATTACTAAGCTCTTAGTTAGTGACATTATAAAACAAAACATATCCAATATTATATAAAAGCCAAAAACAAAAAAGGCAACAGAGAAACAACCATCCACCAAAGACCAATACAAAGAGCCACCAGAAAAACACAAGAGCACCTGAAGCAAAAATACTAAACAAGCATCAAAACCCGCACAAAGCATCCCAAACCAGAAAAACACACCCACACCCCTCCATGTATTTTGTAGCATAATTAGAAAACATTTTCAGCGATATGATCTCTAAACCGTTGCATAAATATTGCATTTGATGTCCCAGAGCTATTGTTTGGATTTGGTAGTTGATAATTTGCTTTTTCATTCTCCACTATAAGTTCTTCATCTTCGTATTGTGAAAATAGTTTATCATCAATTGATATCTGCCGTAGGAAATTATGTAGTGCTATGCATGCTATCGCTATATTCTTCTATGTATAAAACGAGTACGGAGACGTCCTTTTTAATATCATAAAACATGATTTCAACACACAAAAAACTCTTTCAATAACATTCCTCAACTTTGAATGAGAATGGTTGAGTATGTCATCTTTTCCATTAGCTCTACCGACATTACGAAAGTCACCTAACCAATAATCAATATAGTGTCATAAATCATTTTGTATGTGAATAAGCGACATCTACCAAATAGTATTTATCTGAAAAAAAAAACTTAATTATATATTATAATGTAAATGTATGTGTATATATTAAATGGACAATCTAAACATTATTACCATCCTGTGGCATAGGAAAGTTATGATTTGGGTTACGAATGGTTTCGGTCAAGACCCTTGAATCATGTGTTGTTCCTTCCCATCCAACAACAACATACCTAAAAATCATATCAAAGTCACAAATTGTCATGACATTTTGATAACACTTTCCCTTCCCACAACCTTTATATGGTACTTGTTCTTCGATTGGAATACATGCATGAATTAGAGTTCTATCAATCGCACCAGTAGCACCCTAAAATACAAGAATGAATGTTAATATAAAAATAATATAAAACTGATTCTTATTACTCCTTAAAGAAATAAAAAATTTATCTTAAAAATTTGTCTCAATTGATGATTTGATATGCCATTGCAATTTCCATTAAATGAAGGATGAGTGGTCATTTCTTTAGAAAACTTTATCATAGCGGTTAAAACCTCATGAAAACATTTGTGAACGATTTGTGTTGAGTGCTTGAACCTATTCCTAACTACTCGATTTTGAAGATTATGGCTCACAATCATTAAAAACATAGCCATTTTCTCATCCACAATCACATGCTTATTATCAAGGATCCACTTTTTTTCTCAAAATTTCTAACATAAATAAATAAAGCTATTCTTTTCCATCTGCATAAGTTCATAACATGTAACAGATGGACCCTTTAAGAGCTCTTCAATAAAAATTGAATCTTTAATAAACCATGCATAAGTATTTACATGTTTGGTATATGGTCATTTTAAATATAAGGTGATCAATCGGCTTCGCAAAAGCCTTTTAGCTTCTCTTTTATTCTATAATTTCAAATCACCATTTTCACTTGATGATCTGGACATCTATCATATAAAAAAAGAATGTTATCAAATTATATAAATTGAAAAAAAATAAAAGTAAACAACAATATAACAAAATAGGTAAAAACTATAAAGGAGACCAAATAGCCCACATCAATAATCCAAATCAAAACAAATACCAAAATATTCTACAAATTCCCAAATAAACAATAGTCCAAATCAAATTAAATACCAAATTGGCCTATACGTTCCCAAACAAACAAGTAGTCCGAATCAAAACAAATACCAAAATAGTTTAAACGTTCCCAAACAAACAAATAGTCCAAATCATAATAAATATAAGTTTTGCAAGCTTTTAATCCATGCAAGCCGCTCTTCGTCATTATCCATCTCTATCCAAAATTCTCGATTATGTCGTTTCCTACACAAAGCCTTACTTGCTACAAAATACAAGGGATTCTTATAATTTAGAATTCTTTTCAAAATTAACACACAATCTTTTACGGATGGCCCTCGATCATCAATTTTCTTCAATGCATTTATTATTCTGTATATGCTGTCCATATCTTGATGATTTCCATCAACTTTTCTTTTCTTTTCTTTTCTTTTTTAGTTTGCTCCTCATTTTGAATTGGATGTTCTTCAAAATTAACGTCTGAATTTAGAGTCGGCATATTATCATCTTCCTCCAAGAGCCTAACATAACTTCCATCATACATTGAATATGCAAAATCAGTTGACGTGTTGCCCATTTCGGGTATTCCTTGCATTTCAGAACTCCAATTGTGTGCCCCTGTAGTTGATACCCCTGAAAATAATGAATCTAATTCCTCAAAATTTGCTAAGAGCTTTTGGTGAAATTGTTTGGCTTCTGGATATGTCTGTTTTAAAAATAAAAAATGCAATTAGCTACAAAACGCTTCAAAAACTTTAAAATAATTAATAAAAAAGAATATACCTTTAAATACTCTTTCCATCTTTCTGCTGGACAGTCAACATTATTGGTCATTGGCTCATTGCATTGTAACCATGTCCTGTTGTCGATATCAACCTAATCCATACTTGATATTGTTTTTCATGTAATCCCAACCATTCTTAAGTTGTTTTGTGTAAAACATTTACTAGTTAATTTTTCCAATCCTTCAGCAATTCGATTCCAAGCATAAGGTTTCAAAGTTCCTCCAGACCTATAGCCATTATTTACCTCTTGGAGACAAAGATCTATAAAACTTTTTCTATATATGGGGCCAGTCCAATTTGCTCGAGTATTTTAGCTATTTTGAGCCATCTATTTAAAAGTCAAAATATAAATTATCAATAAAAGTAATTGTTAACACTAAAATTTATATAACACTGATAATATAATTCACTAAGAACTCATATAAAAATAAGCAAGTTTGAACAAGATATTGCATCCAATAAAATTAAATACAAATAAAATCATTGAAACTTTATATATATATCTGAGAAATACAAGATTTATTCAAAACCAAGGCAAACAAACAAAGCACAATAGAACAACTGCCACTAGGTAACCCCATCTTCATGACCTTTCACAATACTTTATGCTCCAATACATACCCGAAAACAATGAATAACAATGATTTCATCAATTATCAATTTACAACAAATAATTTCAAAAAAAAAAGATACATCTGATAACTTTAAAACTGCTGCCTTATTCGTTTCTTGTAGTAACACAAAATTAAAGATGTATAGAACCTCTATCAAAAACATCATAACAATAAAAGTCTGAGCAATTTAATGCATACAAATATGGTGGAAATTGTGAGAAATGTCACCTTTTTGTCTCGCTGTTCACCAACGTCACCGGTTTAATAACTTATGTTTAAAAGGCACCTATTTTGGTGAACTACCAAAATTGCCCTTAAATAATCAATTTTTAATTGTCTCTGTACTTCCATCTCCACACTTGAAACGCTGAAGGCAGGAACTCCTCTCTTTCTCTCTCTACAATAAATTTCAAAACTACTCTACTCAACGTTCTTCAGTAAGCACAACAAGGTAATATGTTTGTCTGAAATACTGTTTTTGATCCTTCATTTTTTAAAAACGTTTCTTTTGTAAACATGAAACTGGTTTTGTGAATATTGAATCTGTGAAATTTGAATCTCCGAACCTGTTAATAAAAAGCTCGGAGCCTGTTTGAAAATGCTCGGAGCCTGTTTTAAAAAGCTCGGACACTGTTTGAAAAAACTCGGAGCCTGTTTGAAAAAGCTCGAGCCTTTGGACAAAAGGCTCGAGCCTTTAGAAAACAAGCTCGGAGACTTGAAAAAAGCTCGAGACTTTGTAAAACAGCTCGAGCTTTTAGAAAACAAGCTCGGGACTTTGTAAAAACGTTCGGGACTTTTGTGAAAAAGCTCGGGACTTTTGTAAAAAAGCTTGGGACTTTGTGAAAGAGCTCTGGACTTTTGTAAAAAAGCTCGGGACTTTGTGAAAGAGCTCGGGACTTTTGTAAAAAAGCTCGGGACTTTGTGAAAGAGCTCGGGACTTTTGTAAAAAAGCTCGGGACTTTTGTAAAAAAGCTCGGGAATTTGTAAAAAAGCTCTGTACTTTGTAAAAAAGCTCGGCTCTTTTGGGATCTTTGGAAAAAAGGTTGGAGATCGTAGTAAAAACCTCGGAAACTATTTTAAAAGGCTCTGAGCCTTTTCCATAGCTTTTATGTTTGTCATAATGGTTTGTGATGATGAATGTTATAGGAGAATGAATCGGGTGAGAATAGTAATATCTTACAACGGTCGATGGGAGCAGTTACCCGACGGAAGTCAGAGGTTTGTTGGATCCGACAACCAAGGAATGTATGTGTCAAAGAATATGAGTTACGAAGAATTGATGTCGATCGTGCATACCGTTGTGAAGTATGATGTAAACAAATACAATGTTGATCTACAGTCAATATCAATCGTTCCTGGCGCTACATGTCGCACATTTGTAAGAAATGACGATGATGTTCAGTTTATGCTAGGGGAAGATCGGGTGATCCCTCAAGTATGTGTTAGTCTAATTGAGAGGGCAACTGGAGATGTGATACGGAATGATATTCCTGCTCCTGAAAATACCCAACCATTTGGATCCGCTAGCGGTAGCAACCAAGTGTTCACACAAAGGAGTGCCACTGAAGGTGGGGAAAACATATGTGCTGTCCAACCGGTAGTGGTCGACCATGCAGATGTTTGTGAACCTCAATTCGACGATGTGTTTGGTTGTCGATTTGAGATGAATGATGAGCGGTACAATGAGCAATACAATGAGATGTACAATGAGGAGAACACTGAACCGAACCTTGGGCCTAACCAGGAGGTGGATAATGAGGCAAATATTGATCTGGTAGATCATGTAGAGAACACTGATGAAGATCATGTCCAAATTCAAAGACGTGGAAGACGTGTAGAAGGAGTTAGTTGCACTGGAGCAGATATGCCTGGTACTTCCGAGGTCCGGCATAATGTATCTACAGATGATTCTGATAATACCACAACGTGGGTTATTCCCGGAGCAGATTCATACTCGTTTGGGATTGGTAGAAGCACAACCTTGATAGCAGAAGAACCTACATGCATGATTTATAAAGGTCAGTTCTTTCCGACAAAAAAGGATCTGAAGAGACTAGTTGGCCTTTTTGCAATGCGGCGAAACTTCGAATGGAAGGTGAAAAGGTCCAATAAGACAACGTTACATCTTGTTTGTTTAATTGAAAACTGTACATGGAAATTAAGAGCGGTGAGAAGAGATGAAGGGACGTACTTCCAAGTAAGAAGTTTTGTCAATGAACACAGTTGTCCACTGGAGGAGATTCACCGTCGCCACCGACAAGCTAGTGCAGTTATAATTGGAGAAGTGGTTGCACCTAGACTTCAACAACAAGATGGTCGTCTCATGCGTCCCAAGGATATAATCGCCGATATGAAAACAATGTATGGCATCCAAATCATGTACAGTAAGGCATATCAAGCCTTGCATTATGCATTGTCACTGACCTATGGGACACATGAAGAAACCTTCCAACTACTGCCGTCTTTTGGTTACGTGCTGGAACAACAAAATCCCGGCACAATCACTGACTTACAGTGCGCTGACGACGGTAAATTCCTTTACTTTTTCATGTCATTAGGGGCCTCAGTTAGAGGTTTTCAGAGGTGCATGCGTCCGGTTATTGCAGTTGATGGTACCCATTTGAAGGGAAGATTCGGGGGTACAATGTTTGTTGCAACTGCCCAAGATGGAAACGAACAGGTGTATCCAATTGCTTTTGGGTACGGCGACTCCGAAAACAACCTTTCATGGGAATGGTTTTTGGATTGCTTGAAGGGTGCCCTTGGTCATATAGATGATCTGGTTTTTATTTCCGATCGACATGCAAGCATTGAAGCAGGGATTTCTAAAGTGTTCCCTTATGCAACCCATACCATATGTTGTTGGCACTTTGCTGAAAATGTGAAGAAGCGATTTCACAGAAAAGATGTTGCCAGCTTAATGGGCAAAGCCGCTAGAGCGTACACTGAATTCAAATATAACCGGTACATGGGTGAGTTACGTAACCTGCACAAGAATGCTTTCGATTATGTTGAATCTGCCGGTCCACACAAATGGTCTCGTGTACACTGCCCCCAACGAAGGTTCAGGGTGATGACAACAAATGTTGCAGAGTGCATAAACTCATGCCTTAAATTCGCACGACAACTCCCTATGTTGACATTGGCAGAGTTCATTAGGAATATGTTACAGCGTTGGTTTCACGATCGACATCGAGCTGCACAGTCCATGCGTCATCAGTTGACCGACGCATCACATCTTGTGATGCTACAACGGGTCGAGAAGTGCGGTTATATGACCGTCAATCCAGTGGACTGGAACATTTTCTCTGTCAAACGGTCCGGAAAACAGTGGACTGTTGACTTAGCCCGGAAGACATGCATATGCAACAAATTCCAAATTGATCATTTTCTGTGTTCTCACGCACTCGCAGCGGCAAGGTACATTAACAGTATAAAATTATACCCTATATTAAGCAAGCGTGATTGTCACTTTTTTCATTGGTTTTGCAGGGAGCGGAATTTGGATTTCACATCGCTGTGTTCGGACTACTACAAGAGACAGACACTTATTGATGCATACTCAGTTCCTATTATGCCTGTTGGCCATCCTTCTTCATGGGTAGTGCCGTCCGACATCGCTGAGCGGGTGGTTTTAAATCCAAAGACCAAGAGACAATCAGGTCGCCCGATGGAGGGTCGACATGCATCGTCTTCCGAGAGGACAACCACCCAATCGTGTAGAAGATGTGGACAATCAGGTCATAATAGCAGGAGGTGTTCTAATCCGCCCTTGATTAATGAAGGTCCGAGCAGAATTGTTCCCGAGGAATACCGTCGCAAGTGTAGCGTATGTCATCAAGTTGGACATAACAAACAGACGTGCCCACACAAGGAATCTGCCGAGGAGTGAACCGAGCCGTTCATACTTATTGTTTAATTAAGTTGGGGTGTTAATTATTACTTGTGTTATTGTATGATATGAAATGCGTGTGTTGTACTTGTAAATGAAAACACTTTAAATTTTAAACAAAAAATTTATAATTTGAAAGTTCATTACTATAATTGTTTGTACATCGACAACTACAACATCTAATGTGGCTTGGAGTTACAAAAAATCTCCACAGCCATCTTCTCCCGTATGGTGCACATATCTTCTTCTGACCAGTCGAACGTCATTCTGTTTGCCAGTACGTACTCCATCAATCTCAAGGTATGAGCACCACAGTTACCCCTGCGACTCAGCACATGAACAACCGTTACAATAGAAGTTGAATAAAACAAACTTAAAATTTAAATGATGTTCGTACAGTCATACCCTCTAGTCTGTTGGGGCACATGTGTTGTAGACACCATGCTTACCCCAAAGGGCCTATTCCGCTTCTCATACTTCGCCTCGCCCGTTGGTCTGGCATCGTGAAACCCCACCTGATGCAACATCGAGGGTAGAAACCACCGCAATGGAGCGACCTGCTCTTTCCTGATCTGTAGGGGGACTTCCTGTCTGAACGGGTCTAGCAGGTGGATCTTCCCGACAGTAAGGTCAACGCTGGCCACGAGCCAATGCTGGCCGCCAATGTTGCACGGAATAAGGACCTGTACCAAGTGTTCAAGATATTGTTATGGTCAAAATAAGAATTTTTAATTAAACACATTGAAACCATAACTGTATTTTGCTCACCGCGTCAACCTCGTGCCATGGTCGGTTCCCTACCGGGAGCAATCCACGTACCGTCATCAGATCTTCAGGGGACCACCTGTACTTCAACACAGACCAGTTTTTTGGGGCTATGCCCACAGCATCGCGAGGCATGATTCTCTGCCACTGAAACTCCAGCATTGACTGAAAATAGACAACGAACTAAAACGTTAGAAACAGGATGAAACACAACAAACAGACGTGTGAAAACAGTACATTTGAAACACTTACATAGAACTGAGAATCTAGTAGGTTCATCCTCTGAATGTAGACAGTGGGGAATGCTCGTTGACGCTTCCGTAAAATATGCAGGTACGCGTCAATATGCTGACAATATAAACATTATACATTGTTAGTATTCTTCCATAAGTTAAACAAACTTAAAAGACAATCAAAGTAAGGAAAGTACCGTGTCCTCCAACTCCATAAAGTTGGTTTGCAACCGGTGGAACCAAGTCACAGGCACGGGGGTCATCAGATCCACATCACGTCTGTGTAATTTTCAATTATTTAGGAAAACAACTAATTTAACTTAGGTGTTTCAAAATAAATTCACAATATTTTAATACTTACAATTCCCCCGTCACGTTCCTCTTGTAGGCTTTGTAAGCCGCAAGCTGGTCAGCATCTACCAATCCATTGGGCCTGAATGTATGTGCTGATGACATGGGCAGTGTCCTTGGCCTCTTCGGCAGACAGGGGTCAGTGTATGGGCTCATCAACTGCCAGCCTCGTTTGCGCATCCGCTGCTGCCTATGCTGACTGTGGACTGGGGGGTGTTGGGAGGAGGAACTCTGTCCCCGTGGATCACGTCGAGGGCTCCAGTGGGATGGGTTGTGTTGGGATGGACCGGAAGTGTCACTAGGGGGTGAGGTGTGACGGGATCGAGTAGAGGAGAGCGGTGTCGGATGGACCGCAGGGGTGCTCCCTATGGATCGCCTGGTCAAGTCAGGAGTGTGGACTGTACAGGAGGAGGGACTCTGACCCAGTGGACTGAACGGGTCCGCTGTGTGGTCCTGGATATAAACAGGAGGATCCACATCCTGTACCTCCATAAGCAGCGGATACTCTAATATCGCCTGGGTAACTGTCTCCCCAAATACTCCTATATCCGTGCCACCAGGGACTTGCATCTGCTGGTCTCATACTGTATCTCTAGCTATTGGACCCTGTGTCTGAGGTCCATCAGCCTCCGTCGTAGGTCCGGTGGCTGGGTCTGTCCCTCCGTCTCTGTCTGTACGGGGAGAGTCTTGATCATGGGAGGGTGGACCATCCCTACCAGACTGTGATGTCGAACCCCACCGCCCCCGGAGAAAGTCTATCACCTCCCTATGCTGCCTATCCCGTTCCCGATCACTCTTCCGGATATCCTCCCGTAACGCAGCGACTGCATCCATCACATCTTGGATTTTTTGTTCCAAACGATCCTGAAACAAAATCATTATTGTCAGTACTAAAACCCAACACTTGTTTCAACATAAATAATGCATTACACCATTTTTTACATACCTGGCGATGCCCTCCAACGTCTTCTCGTGAATGTACTCCACCGGGCATCGCAAAACGAACCTGTCTGCGCCTAAGAGGACTCCCAGTGACAAACTCCGGGTCCGAACCCTCCGTATCTGGCATGTGCCTGAGGGGACTCCCACCGCCAAACTCATGGTCGGAACCCTCCGTATGACTGGGTCCGGCAGTCGTATGATGTAAGGGATCCGGTACCGAGCCGTCGTGTCCATCGGCAGCCATATATAGACTGCCTCCCTCATTTATGCCCTCGTAGTACCGTGCAATCCTCTCAGCTGCTGTCGGCACCAGTGCAGTCCTCTCAAACATCTGAAATCGTGGTTAGACCATTCTATTTGTATAATCGTAATATGTAAACACTTTAACACAATAGATCCTTACCCTGGCTAAGAAATTTTTTTTGTCAAGCTTGTCCGACCTCGGTTGCTTTTGCAACTGCCATTTCAGAATACGGGGGGACAACTCAATCTCTCGATCGGGTCCCAAGCTCGGGGATAACCTCATACGCAAATACCTATGTAATAGAACAAGTTATTCAGAATCCAATCATTTATTCCGTAACTCATGGAAAAAAAATTTCAGGTTTTCAAACGATACAAATTCTAAATTCTCACCAACAGTGCGTGAGCTAGACCGTAAATGTTGTACGTCTCCACCGTGTGAACGTCAACGCCCTTTTCCTGCTGTCGTCTCTCATACCGCACACGTCGACCGTTTAAGGCATTCTTGAATCCAATAATGGACTGCCTATACACATGGGCACCCCACGGGAATGCATCAAAAGCGTCCAAGTCCTCGACTAGCCGGATCTGCCATAATGGAACTTTCTCTCTCTCGTCTAACCCCATCAATATCCAGTTTAGCATATAAAGGAGGCACAGCTTCACAGCATCGTACTGCTCCTCAAATACACCCATCCGTAGAACAGCTTTCAGCTGTTCATAATCCACATCAGCTGCACCATTGAAATACCGTTGTTGTATCCCGTTCTGAACCATCTCATACCTCGTCGTGTCGGGAATCACTCCAAACTTCAATCCGGTGATCAGACAGAATTCAACCTTGGAGAACCGGACCGAACGAGTACCTAACATAAATCTCATCTCATCCTGCGGCCCATCGTGATGTAGCTCGCGCAATAGCAGTCGATGGACTACGCTACCCGAAAACTTCATCCCCCGATCCATCCTAAGGAAATGACCAAAACAAGACTCTGTATACCGACGTCGGTCTTCGACCTTGAATTGTTCTGGTACACTGTCTAGTGCGATGTCGATATCTTTAAGGTCGCTGAAATGGTCATGCCGAGTGATTTTTCCATCGTACCATTCATCCTCTGGAGTTTTAAGCAAATCCTTTAGTTCACTACTCATCTGCATTTTCATAGAAAGAATGCATCAGTAAACTGTAAAAGGCTAGGACATAATAATATAAAATAGCAGAGAAGCAGTTTCAAAAAGCTCGGACTCATATTGAAAACGCTCGGACAGTGTGAAAAAAGCTCGGACACAGTTGGAAAATGCTCGGACTCATATAAAAAAAGCTCGGGCACAGTTTGAAAAAGCTCGGGCACAGTTTGAAAAAGCTCGGGACCAGTTTGAAAAAGCTCGGACTGTTGAAAAAGCTCGGACTCAGCTTTACAAAGCTCGGACACTGTTTCAAAAAGCTCGGACACGTGTTGAAAATGCTCGGACTGTTTAAAAAGCTCGGACTCGGTTTTAACAAGCTCGGACTCAGTTTAAAAAAGCTCGGACTCGGTTTAAACAAGCTCGGACTCAGTTTAAAAAAGCTCGAAAAATGTTTCAAAAAGCTCGAAAAATGTTTCAAAAAGCTCGGACACGTGTTGAAAATGCTCGGACTGTTCAAAAAGCTCGGACTCAGTTTAAAAAAGCTCGGACAATGTTTCAAAAAGCTCGGAAACTGTTTCAAAAAGCTCGGACACGTGTTGAAAATGCTCGGATTGTTCAAAAAGCTCGGACTCAGTTTTAACAAGCTCGGACTGTCTAAAAAAGCTCGGCAACTGTTTGAAAAAGCTCGGACTCAGTTTCAAAAAGCTCGGAAACTGTTTCAAAAAGCTCGAAATCTGTTTCAAAAAGCTCGGGCTGTTTAAAAAATCTCGGGCACTGTTTCAAAAAGCTCGGAAATTGTTTTAAAAAGCTCGGCCACATTTTAAAATAGCTCGAGAACAGTTTCAAAAAGCTCGGGCATTTTCAAATAGCTCGGAACCAGTTTGAAAAAGCTCGAAAACCCAGAAAAAGCTCGAAAAACGTTTTCAAAAGCTCGAAAAAACCTCTTCAAAAGCTCGAAAAAGCTTGAAAAAAGTTCGAAATCACCTTGAAAAACCTCGGGAACCCAAATCTTCAACGGATTTACAAACCCTAACCTAACCCACAACCATTCTCAGATCAACAAACAAACATAATCTACAAGTTTAATCAACAACCAACATCAAACATGAACTTATTAAAAACAAAATCAACAACATAATCTGACTCAACTTACCGTCGATTGAAGATGCTCTCGTCTGAACACCCGATAAACACTGTTGTCCTACCGCCGGTTACTTCGACGTCTTTTTCAGACGGAAAACCACTGATCTTCCAACGCCGGTTCTTTTTCCAAGAGATGTTTTCTCTCTCTGGTTTTTCTCACTAGGTTTGAAAACGACAAAAACTCACTTGGAAGGGGTATTTTTGTCTGGACACCTATATTGGTGCCTTTTAAACATGAATTAGTAATGTGGTGATATTTGCACAACACCCACCCCGAATAGTGCTATTTATTTTTTGAGCCCTACAAATATACGGGTAAAATTTTTAATAAATAATTGTCTCAAAAATAATTTAATAAATAAGGTTGCATCTAGAGATGCATATTTAGGGAATGAGGATGGATATAGGTCCCCCCATCCCCATCCCCACTTCCCAAACCCTTTCCCCATCCTCTCCCCCCCCCCCCCCATTTCCCCAAAATGAGGATGGAGAATTTTGGGGGGAGGTATATCCATCTCGAACCCCAGTTTTCTGTTTTTCCCATTTTTTCCCATTTCCTCGTTTTCTCATTCTCCCGTTTGATTAAAAATTAAAAATTAAAAAAAAATTCCATTACAAGTACAAACTAAAATCCATTAGTGTATTACAAATACATAATAAAATCATAAAGTGTGCATTACAAATACATAATAAAATCATAAAGTGTTACATAATATATTTATTTATTTATTTATTTATATATGTTTTGGGGGAAATGGGGAAATGGAGATGGGGAAAGGTCCCCCCATCCCCATCCCCATCCCAATTTCAATTTGGGGATGAAAATCATCCTCATCCCCACCCCATTCCCCATTTTCCCAAAAAAATTTCTCCAAGTGGGGATGGAGACGTGGGGATTTGGGGATCCGGGGGAAAATGTGCATCTCTAATTGCATCCCCTAAAAGCATATGGTTATGTTGGATATGGCTTGAATTTCCAATGGTTACCAAACGAGACTCACCAATGCGAAGACTTCCTGGAGACGTGGGACACGTTTGGAAGTATGAGATCGAGATTGAGGGAGGCTTGAAGACCGAAGAAGAACTGAAGAAACGAATTCTGAAGAGAACCGCTACATGGACCGCGCTGCGGACAAGTGCATAGGGAGCGGTTCAGAAAGCGGTACATTCCAGTGAGTAGAGCGCGGTGCAGACCGCGGCGGAGGCAAAGACACCAACCGCGGTATTCTGAGCGGTGGACATCAGTAGCTTTGCGCGGTCCAAGTCGCTGGTGGCCAACCGCGACCCAGACCGCGGTAATGACGGATTTTGCCCAGATCAGGAATGTTGGCGATAAAAGGAAAGTTTTTCTTCTAGAAGTTCTTATGTTTATTGGAATAGGAAAATCTTATACTTATAGAATAAGGATTTCTCCTTTACAAGATAACTTGTCATAAATAGGAAATATTATTTATGTGAAACAAGGAAATCTTGTATGTATAGGAAAAGGATTTCCTTGTTGATTTAAACTCCCTGTAATTCATATAAATATACCATAATAGCTAGGCTATTGGTGGTGGAGCAAATTAGCAATTATTTAGAGAGATCTCAAAGAGAGCATTGGGTGTAATTGGGTTTGGGTTTAGAGAGAGAAAAATCCTGAGAGTGAAGTTGTAACAATTTTCTTCATAGTGGATTAATTTCTTGTCGTCCTGACGGCCGTGGTTTTTTCCCGATTTGGGTTTCCACGTAAAAACTCTTGTGTTGTGTGTTTGGATTTATTTTCTTCTTCATCTTAATTCTTTTGCTATCGTTTGTTTGTGTTCTATCCGGTAACGCTTCCGCGTAGTGACGTTTGTGCGCTAACAGGTTACAGGAACCAGATTGTCTTCGCTTTTTCTCATCCTCAACCAAAATCCCATTTTTTTTGTGTGCACATTTGCAAAGGACAGAAAGATTACATATTAAGCAAGTTTTCCAGCAAATATTAAATGAAGTTTATGAAAAGGCACTACCATTAACAACATGGGTTCAAAACTGCAACTATCATCTTATACAAAATATCATGTCAGATAAATAAAGTTGCTTCAAACAAATGTAGTGCTTCTCTTGTAATACTGATGGGGCCTTTAATGGATTAACATTTAATTTCACATAAACTTGCCTTTAAGCTACTCAATCTCTATTTTCTCATCCATATATATAACCTTTTTTTTTGCATACTAAAATTAACATCTCAAAACAAAAACAAAAAATCATAACAAAATCATCATGAAAACCGCTCTCCAGTTATTAATTTGTCTGAATCTAAAATAAACGTAATTTTCAAAACAAGTGAAAGAGATGTACTCAAACTCTAAAATAAAATTAATAAAACTAAGAGCATCTCCAATGCTATTATGCATTTTTTGAGTTTCTAAATAGTGTCACATCATTATTTCTATTCAAAATGGACCCACTTTTGAAAATTTTGTAGAGAAATGCATATTCACATCTCCAATGCAATTATCTAAAATCAAATATGTATCTATTTTTTGACCAATCATAATAAAACAATTATGACATTCTTTTTCCTCTTTTATTTTACAATTATATGAGCTTTAATATTATTGGTATAAATAGTTAGAAATCTTAGTCAGCATTTCTAGGAGAGTTTCTAGAATTAGAAACTCAACTCCATATTCTCTAACTTTTTTTTTGCCATATCATCTCCATATTCAACTTAGATAATTGCATTGGAGAGAGTTTTTCTAACTTCTTTAGTATCTATCATATGTGGCACTCCATTTTCTCCAATTGCATAATAGCATTGGAGATGCTCTAATTATCGAATTATGGAAAAAGAAAGAAAGAGTTCTGACCGGAATATGTTAGGAAAAAGAAAGAAAGAGTTCTTACCGGAATATGTTAGGAAAATCAGTCTCCAGTTGTTTGTGTTTTGAAGCAGGTAGGTTTTCTGATGCTTAAATTCTCTACGGTGAGAAGACAAAACATTATTAATATGATTATGGCTTTAAAAGAAGACAAAATTGGAAATAGATTAAATTAATGATGATAGTTTTGGAAGTAAAACTTTATATTAAATTCCATTGGATTTGTGTTAAGTGAAAAATGATAAATTTTCACGTTTTAAAGGTTCATTAAATGATTTTAACATTTAAAAAATCAAACAAAATAACCGAATGGAACAGATTAAGTACAATTCAGTGTTAAGTAGAAAAATCAAATAGATCAAAACATGTAAACAAAGAAAATGGGCTTTTTGAAGGCAAGTAATATTATTCTCAATTGGTAGATCAACAAGTATTTTTTTGAACGGTCAATTTCATTCCAAAGAAGCAGCAGCAAAAACCAACAAACACAAAACAAATGAGGCAAAGCTCTCACTTGCAAAAACAGAACGAAAACAGAGCAAAGACGATATGATCGCAAAACACAACCCCGACGAAGAACCCAACTAATAAAGAACTTAGCAGCCAACAAGGCAAAAAGGCAAAAAGGCAAAAACAGAACAGACCAGAGCTTAAAAGCTGAATTGGTTATTTCTAGAAAACAAAAGGAAAAATCGAATCCCTAAATTCTCCGTAATAATCTTCTTCTCTCCGCCATTTCCAGAGCTTGGTTTTGCAGTCATTTCTCTGCAGTAATCCCTAAAAATCAAATCAAGTATAGTTATTTTTTTTTTGTTGATAGATCAACTAGTTACTCTCCATTGAACTCAAAGTATGGCCAAGTGATGAATATCAAAAGGGTAAGATCGAATGAGCCGCCGATCTGCTCGGAGGAGGTGAGATCCTCCTCTGGAGACGCCAATCTGGTCAAATCGGCGTCGACGAAGAAGAAGAAGAGAGGAGAAGATGAAGAACTGACTGACGAAGGAGAGAAGAATGAAAGAAAAAAAAATCTGAGTTTTTTTTTTAAATGAAAAACATGTTTAAAGTGTTTTCGATTTTTTTAATTTTAACACTAGTTTTGTTTTTTTTTTAAAAAATAAAATGATCAAAAATAAAAACAAAAATGGGCTGAAAAATGTTGCAGGACAGATCCAAATGTGTTTGGTAGTTTTTTTTTTTAAGTAATTTTCTAAAACGGAAAACAATGTAAAAATGTTTGTTTGTTGTTTTTAAAATGGGTAAAGTAGTTGTTTGATGGTAAAATTTATAATTTGTTTTGAAATGATGTTTTTGAAAATGATGAAAAACAATGAAAAAAATTGTTTTTTTTCCTTTTAAGTTATACATTTTAAAAATTGTTTTTTTTTTCAAAATCAGTTTTGTAAAACCAGTAAAAGTTGTTATTATTTTTGAAAACAGAAAATCATTTTTAAACTTTGATATATTTTCTTTTCTACCATGCATAACGATTGGACAGCAATTACCTACTTAACCATTAAAATTTAAATAGTATTATAGAAAGATAATTGTAACTAATATATAGATTATTGGATGATTTGGTTGTTATAATTATAAATCTATTGTAGAACATACTAGAATAGTATGGATTCATCACCACACTAATCAATTGCCTAGTGTCCTTATATGTTGCACATAACAAAGACAAGCTTTCTACAAATGACTAGTGGCATTGTGATGTCACTTGCTAATCAATTGTTAAGCCATATAAATAGGCTTATTTTTGTAGGTTTGCAGTAAGTGTTGCATGTAGTTGTTAAAGAAATACAAATTGTTACCAAGTTAATATATAAAAGTAATCTTACTCTCTTGCCTTTCATCTACATATTATTATTGCTTCATCTATTATTTAATTTTATTATAATACATTATCAGTACGATGCTGCTATTTCCAGAACCTGAAGTTTTGAGTTTATTACCACTAGAACCTAAAGTTCTTAAATTTATTACTAGAACCTGAAGTTTCTGAATTTATTATTACTAGAACCTGAAGCTTCCAGACTTTTATTTATTAAATACCAGGACCTGTAGTTCTGAATTTACTTTCTCGTATATTATTTTTACGCAATTTACTTTCTCGCACTTTATTTACTTAACGCAATTTTTAATTTGGTCACACATCCAAAACCTGAAGTTCATGGATTTATTTATCATTACTGGAATCTGGAATTTCTGGATTTATTCCTTTATATATCTAAAGATTTAAGTTCCTTGAATTTTTAACAGACCAGAAGTTCTGACTCTGATTGTGATTTTCATATAACTAGAAGCTGTAATAAATGGTAAAGCTTGCAAGTTTAAAATTTACTGCACTAGAAGTGTCTGGGGAGAATTACATGTCCTGGGTTATTGATGCTAAGCTACTCCTAAAACCAGAGAGATTATACTATACTATTGAAGATGGGGTTGATGCAAGTGAGCAAGATGAATCTACTACTATGGTGATTATCCGTCGCCATTTGCATGAAGATTTAAAAGCCAAATACATAACTGTCACAGAACCAGAAGTTCTATGGCAAGAGCTGAAAGACAGATTTGACAACCAACCCGATGTTGCATTACCAAATGCAAGGTACCAGTGGAAACATTTACGTTATCAAAACTTTAAATCAGTCTCTGATTATAATTCTGCTTTATTCAGAATCACTACACATCTGAAATTGTGTGGTCAGGATGTAACAGAAAATGATATGCTGGAAAAAATATTTACAACATTTCATGCCTCTAACATGATATTACAACAGCAGTATCGAAAACGGTGATTCTCAAAATATTCAAAGCTAATCTCATGTCTCCTGGTTGCAGAGAAAAATAACGAGCTTTTAATTAAAAATCATGAATCACGCCAGACAGGCTCTACAACATTCCCAGAAGTGAATGCCAACACCATTGGAGGACATACTCGCGGTCGTGGTCGCGGTTTCTACTGTGGTCGTGGTCCTAACCGTGGTCATGGTCGGGGTCGTGAAAGATCATATGATTATTTTGTTCCGGGTAGATATAATCAAAACACTCCCCAGAAGCGGGATGTTTATAAAGCCAGACCAGATAAAGAGAAGGGTATCCAAAAGGGACCTAAGAAGGATGATAGCGTTTGTTTCAGATGTGGCTGTCATAACCATTGGTCACGTACATGCCGCACACCTAAACATCTGGTTGAGCTTTATCAAGCATCGATCAAAGAAAAGGGAAAAGAGAAGAATCCTGAAACAAACTTCTTTGAAGATTCAGATTTTATGGATATCACTCGGTTTAATGTTTCTGATTTCCTAAATGATCCGACTGATAAAGTGACCACTTCAACTGGTGATGGAAATGTCCATACCAATTAAGTACTGCTTGTAATTTGTTTCGTTATCATGTGAAATGTTTGTGTAAATATTCCTTATGTATATATTCCTATTTCTTTTACCACTTTATTTGATATGTACTTCATTTATTTTTGTTGTTTTATTGTTGTGAATAGATATGTCTTTAAACGATAAGTTGGGTGACATTGAAAAGTAAGACACATGAGATACATGTCTAGCCGATAGTGCGACGACACATACGATTCTGCGGAATCAGAAATATTTTCTGAATTTAACCCTGCTGAAAGCAAATGTTAATACAATATCAGATTCGGCAGATCTGATAGAAGGCTCCGGTAGAGCCATGATATTGTTACCAAATAATACTAAAATATGTATCAATGATGCTTTATATTCAAGCAGATCTAGAAGAAATCTGCTCAGTTTCAAAGATATACGATGTAATGGATATCACCTAGAAACTATATATGATAAGAATATTGAGTATCTGTGCATTACTTCTCATGATTCAGGCCAGAAACTCATTATGAAAAAGCTGAGTGTTTTATCATCTGGATTATATTACACTCTTATAAGAGGTGTAGAAATTTATGCAGTTATGAACCAGAAGTTCTCAGATCCAAAAATATTTATGCTTTGGCATGACCGTCTAGGTCACCCGGGATCTACAATGATGCGTAAAATCATTAAAAATTCTCATGGACATCCATTAAAAAACCAGAAGATTCTTTTATCCCATGAAATTTATGTATTGTATGTTCACAAGGAAAATTAGTAATAAAACCATCCCATTCTAAGGTTGTGTTTGAATCCCCTGCATTCCTACAAAGAATTCAAGAGGACATATGTGGACCTATTCATCCACCAAGTGGACCGTTCCACTATTTTATGGTCCTAATTAATGCATCCATCAGATGGTCACACGTTTGCTTATTATCAACACTCAATGTTGCTTTTGCAAGGTTACTCGCACAGATTATCAGGCTTCGGGCACATTTTCCCGATCATCAGATTAAATCAATACGTCTTGATAATGCGGGTGAATTTACTTCCAAGACATTTGATGAATATTGCAGAGCAGTTGGGATTGATGTTGAACATCCAGTTCCATACGTTCATACTCATAATGGATTAGCAGAGTCACTTATCAAGCGTCTCTAGGTAATTGTAAGAACTTTATTATTACGAACACAATTACCAATTTCTGTTTGGGGACATGCTATTTTACACGTTGTTGCATTAATTCATCTCCGTCCCACTTCTTATCATCAATATTCTCCAGTACAACTTGTATTTGGCCATCAACCAGATATTTCTCATCTGCGTATTTTTGGTTGTGCAGTATATGTCCCAATTGCACCTACACATAGAACTAAAATGGGACCCCAACGGCGTTTGGGAATATATGTTGGTCTAGATTCACCATCAATTATTAGGTATCTGGAACCTTTAACTGATGATCTTTTTACTGCACGATTTACAGATTGTCATTTCGATGAGAAAAATTTCCCAACATTAGGGAAAGGAAAAACTTCTCCTGAAGAGAAGCGTGAATTTTTCTTGGAAAGTCCCTAGTCTAATTCATCTTGACCCATACACATCTCAATGTGAAAATGAAGTACGAAAGATAGTTCACCTTCAAACAATAGCAAATCAGTTACCAGATGCATTTACAGATGCTACTAGGGTAACCAAATCATACATCCCAGCTGTTAATGTACCGGCACGGGTGATTATTCTAAAAGAACGATCTAAACAAATAATAACAAAGGAATCATAAGAGTTAGATGTCCCTGAAAGGACACAAGAAACCCCCGCAAGGGAGGGAATCTCTGAAGAGATACAAGAACATAGAAATGAGGAAATTTCTATAAATGATACAGGAGGAATGTGGAATCGTGAGGAAACAATCATCGATGATATATTTTCGTACACAGTGGCTACCGAAATTTTAAATGATGAGTATGAGCCTCATAACCTCGACGATTGTAGACAAATGTCTGATTGGCTTAAATGGAAAGAAGCAATTCAAACAGAATTGACTTCATTAACCAAGCGTAAAGTATTTGGACCCAATAGTCCAGTCGCCTGAAGACGTCAAACCTGTTGGATACAAATGGGTTTTTGTACTAAAACGTAATGAGAAAAACGAGGTGGTGCGATATAAGGCACGACTCGTAGCATATGGTTTCTCACAGAGACCTGGTATTGATTTTGATGAGACGTATTCACTAGTGATGGATACAATTACGTTTCGATTTCTAATAAGTTTGGTTGTCTCAGAAAGACTTGAAATGCGTCTTATGGACGTAGTAACTGCCTACTTATATGGCTCATTCGATTCAGATATTTATATGAAAATCCCTGAAGGATTTAGGATGCCAGAAGCATACAGCTCGAGGCCTCAAAATTTATATTCGATTAAATTACAAAGGTCATTGTATGGATTAAAGCAATCTGGGCGCATGTGGTACAACCGCATCAGTGAATATTTGATTAAAGCGGGATATATTAATAATCCTATATGCCCATGTGTCTTCATAAAGAAATCAGAATCTGGATTCGCTGTTATAGCAGTTTACGTTGATGATATAAATTTAATTGGAACTCCTGGAGAGCTTCTGAAAACTGCCAAATATTTAAAAAAGGAATTTGAAATGAAAGACTTGGGAAAGACAAAGTATTGTTTCGGCCTGGAGATTGAGCATAAATCAGACGGAATACTTATCCATCAATCAGCATATGTTGAAAAGATTCTGAAAAGATTTAATATGGACAACGCTCATCCATTAAGTACCCCTATGATTGTTAGAAATCTTGATCCTAAGAAAGATCCATTCCGACCACTTGAAGATGGTGAAAAGATACTTGGTCCTGAAGTACCATATCTTAATGCAATTGGTGCTTTATTATATCTGGTTCAATGTACTAGACCAGATATGCATTTTCAGTAAATTTGCTTGCTAGATTTAGTTCAGCACCAACTTAAAGACATTGGAATGAGATTAAACATCTTTTTCGTTATTTTCATGGAACAAGAGATTTAGGATTATATTATTCAAAATCCAACAACTTTTCAGGTTTATTTGGTTATGCTGATGCCGGGTATCTATCTGATCCCCACAAAGCTCGTTTACAAACGGGATATGTTTTTACCTATAATGGCATAGCAATCTCCTGGCGCTCCACAAAACAAATTCTTGTGGCTACCTCCTCTAATCATTCAGAGATCCTTGCACTTCATGAAGCAAGTCGAGAATGTATTTGACTAAGGTCAATTATTTATCATATTCAAAATACATGTGGATTTTCATTATCTACAGAAATGCCGACACCGATATTTGAAGATAATGCGGCTTGTATTGCTCAAGTTAGAGGGGGATATATCAAAGGAGATATAACTAAACATATTTCTCCTAAATTCTTCTATACTCATGAACTTCAACAGAACTGACAAATTGATGTTAAACAAATACGGTTCACAGATAATCTTGCAGATCTGTTTACGAAAGCATTGCCTACATCAACATTTGAGAAACTAGTATATGGGATTGGTATGCGTCGACTCTGCAAATTATAGGATTGATATTGAAGTTTTATTCAGGGGGAGCATTCAATCAGGGGGAGCGAAATTTGAATGGACATACTGTACTCTTTTTCCTTTACCTGATTTTGTCCCATTGGGTTTTACCGGAAAGGTTTTAATGAGGCAGTCCTGAATACGTCCAATACCACTTGATCCAGAAGATCATTGTATATGTTTTGCTAAGGTTTTTATCCCACTGGGTTTTTCCTAGCAAAGTAAGATATAAGTGGTGATAATCCAAGGGGGGTATTGTAGAACATTGTAGAATAGTATGGATTCATCACCACACTAATCAATTGTCTAGTGTCCTCATATGTGGCACATAACAAAGACAAGCTTTCTACAAATGACTAGTGGCAATGTGGTGTCACTTACTAATCAATTGTTAAGCCATATAAATAGGCTTATTTTTGTAGGTTTGTAGTTAGTGTTGCATGCAGTATCAGATTAGTTGTTAAAGAAATACAAGGTGTTACTAAGTTAATAAATAAAAGTAATCTTACTCTCTTACCTTTCATCTATATATTATTATTGCGTAATCTATTATTTAATTTTACTATAACAAAATCATATGTTCCTACATTTTGGACAATTATATGAATAAATTAGGATTTGCTTTTATGTAAAGGATAACTCATGAATGAGATAAAAAATTCATGTTCATTACAAATCTAACTTGCGATATTATTGAATCAATTAATATCTATTTAAATAATAGCGTCATCAAGAATTTAAATAAAAATATTCTAAAATCATAAAAAAACAATAATAATATTTTGTTTAAATCTGATGTTTAAATGATAAGGCAACAATATATTTCATTCATTTAAATTGTATTATATTTAAATTATTTAAATGAGTGAATTAGAGTATTGCCATGTCATTTCTGCACTTAATTTAAATAAAATAGTATTTCCTTGAAAAAAAAAACATATAAGAATAATGAAAAAAAAAAGTCTTTCAAAAAATGAATGCAATGGTGGAGCCCAGTTTGATAAAAGAAGGGATCCATATAGACAAGCCTCACACTTCCTCTTAAGATTTCATGCTCCCAACGACATTAATCCAAGATTCCAAGTAGAGAAGAACTCGCACAGTTAAAAGTACAACTAAAACCAAAGCCAAGCAAGATAAACTGGAATTTTCAAAAATAAACAAAAAGCAATTATAAATTCAATTCCACGAGAAAAATAAGAAGCGACAGCAGCTAAAACGACAACAACTATGGTGTCGTACGTGAATGCGTTATTGTACGGAGTGGGTGGAATAGTCGTTGCCGGTATGGCGCTGCTCGTTGCTTTCCAAGAGAAGCTGGTTTACGTTCCGGTTCTTCCGGGTCTCACCAAGTCTTACCCGATTACCCCTGCCCGACTCCGTCTAGTCTACGAGGACGTCTGGCTCCGATCCTCCGACGGTGTTCGCCTCCACGCTTGGTTCATCAAGCTTTTACCCGACTGCCGAGGTTCGATCCGATTCATTTTTACCCGCTTTATGCTTCCACCCGATTCCGATTTTGAATTGGTGATGGCTAATGGTTAGGGTTTCGTTTTGACCGCTAAAGCTTGTTGCTTTGACTGCTTTCGGTCAATTTGGAATATGCTATTTTAAATTTTGAGATGTTGAATTATTATTATTTTTCTTGCTTTATGTTAATTAAATTGGAGGTAAATTAGTTCAGTTTTTACTTTTGTTGTAGATTTGATAAATTTTGGTGATTGTCATTACTCTTTCGAATTTGTTTTTAGGACGTAGCTGTGTAGTTAATTGTCCTCTGATTATAGGTTGAATATTTATATGGTTGCCTGTTTGTGACCTTGAAGAATAAACTTGGAATATAATACTCTAAATCTATGGATTTCTTTAGATGAAATTTTATATTCCAATGTGATTACCAAAATGAACTTTTGAAATTGATGGGTTGGTGGGGTTTTAGTTTGATTTGAATTTTGGGACACTAGAACATAGGATGTTGTGTATGAACATTGTACGATAATGGCATGTTGTGATTTTGAATGCATGGCAGAGTTATTGCTTCACTGAATTACAATGGTCAACTGATCCAGTGTGGTGTTAGGATAAAATAAAAATAAAAATGCGATTATGGGAAATAAAGATAACAGTAAGAAGGAAGGAGTTGGTAAAATTATTCTCCTTGCATGTTCATGGTAGTGCATTTGTGCATTTATGTTGAGTTTTCACATTATAAAATATATTGGCTTCTGTTTCTTTGTTATGTCATACCAGCTAGCTCGGATTGAAAAACATTGCTACTGTTGAAGGCTGAAAAAATATTGGTGTTGATTTTGCAGGTCCAACCATATTGTTTTTCCAAGAGAATGCAGGAAGTATCCTTATATTTAATCATCATCACATCTTTCATTCTCTGGGTAGTTTTGCATTAAATGTTTATTAAACTCTAGTTGTATGTCCTATACACTGCTGTTGGCAACAGGCTGTGTTTGTTAGTTTATCTTGGTGGTGGCCTTAACTGTTGATCTGCAGATATTGCTCATCGTCTTGAAATGGTGCGCATAATGTTACAGAAGTTGCATTGCAATGTATTTATGCTTTCATATCGGGGGTGAGTACTGCTTTAAGCAAATGTTTTTCTCCTCTGTATTCTTTATTTATTTCTTTTTAGATCTGGATTACTATATACTCGCTGCTTGCCTGACTTGATCTTGATGAGCACTATTCTATTGCTTCATTTATTTAAACAGTTATGGAGAAAGTGATGGCTATCCTTCTCAGCATGGAATTATAAGAGATGCTCAGGTGTGGTTTACTGTCAATCATATGTTTTGACTTCCAAATTCTAGCAATGTCTCATTTGCTATATTTTCTTGTTCTGGTTAGGCTGCATTGGATCATCTTTCTCAGAGGACTGACATTGACACATCAAGAATAATAGTGTTTGGAAGATCACTTGGAGGTGCCGTTGGAGCTGTGCTTACCAAAAACAATCCTGATAAGGTACTGCCCTAGGCATTGAGTAGTTTCTCTGTTCTTTTTTCTTCCACCTTCTCTAGAGATCCAATAACTATTATCTCACGGTTTAAATTTTTGAATTGTTGGATCTTGTAGTATAAACTGACCATACTAGTGATACAAGTAAATTGAATTTTAGTTTTCTTTTTCTTTTCTAAATTTTGTTATTCTGAATACTGGAGTAGCATATGGCATATTCTGTAGTGGTTGAACCATCCTTAAGTTAGATTGCTTTATGGTGCGACTATGGACAATTTGGTCATTAGCATTCTAAGCAAAACTTTGCTTTTAACAAAATTTTGGCTTACTTTGAACCAGATGTAAGTCCTAGTGTTGGATATCTTCATTATTCAACAATTTTTGAAATAAATTATGTTAGTAGCTTAAATAAGCGAAAGGAAACTTAAAGTTTGAATATCCACAATTTTTTAATGGATTGTTGGATATTCTGTATGGGCCATACTTAACCCAATTTCTTTAAGCAACACACAGATTTTAGTGGTGATAGGATAGAAAGCATTTAATGCCTGGGTAAATAAAACTTGTTATATACAGTGGAAATGGCAAAGCACGAGTTATGTTGCCAACCCAAATGGTTGGTACAATAGTTTTGTCTAATTCAGTTAATCATCATAGCTTTCATTTTGTCACCTGTCACATTAATATAATTAGCATAGATGTAAATGTGGAATGCAATAGCAGTTTTGTGCCCACTAAAGCAGAAGCTGCTTCACTCAACCCCCACCCCATTCAGAATAATTTAGATGTAGCTAAAGCAAGCATTTGACTTCTGTAAGATCTCCATTGTTCTGTTTTTCCCCATTAACTTGTCTCTACTTTAACATCATAATGTTCCAAACTTCATTGCTGTACTTACATGATATCTAGTTCTCCTAGATTTTAGTTAATCTAGTCTCTACATCTTTTCTGTGAATATAATTAATTGATTTGACAAATAGAAAATTGAAATAATCCTTGTTTATTCAAAAAAAAAAAAAACAGCTTGTTAAGTTTCTATATTATGATTCCTTGATATGTTCTCAAGGAATATTTGCTACGGGGTCTCCAGACATTCTATATGTGTTTTTAATTGATTAAATTACTTGCTACAATTAAGCTCTGTTACAAAGGTAGTTGTATAATATTTCTTCTGCCTACAGGTGTTTGGTATTTCAATTATCTAATATTTATTCATGGATTATCTTTTAAGTTAATTATTGTTTGGTCTGCGTTGATGTTGCAGGTTGCTGCACTGATATTGGAAAACACTTTCACATCTATTCTGGACATGGCTGGAGTTCTACTGCCTTTCCTAAAGTGGTTTATTGGAGGCAGCAGTTCTAAAGGTCCCAAAGTACTTAATTTTGTTGTACGTTCTCCATGGAGTACTATTGATGTTGTTGGTGAGGTGAGACTTTCCTCTTAGTTGAAGCCTCTTGATTTGCATTTCTAACTGTTTAAAGCTATAGTGCTCATACACATACAAATGATTTACATATCAGGTGTGCTCTATAACTCTGTTACACCACATTGGTTTCTCTTCTTTCATTTTTTTCTTAATTGTTGTATTTATACTTATTTTTAATGAAATTAAACTATAAATCAAACCCTGATGTGAGTGAGATTTGATCCCAAGACTTGTTGCATATCTATAACTATAGGAGATCTCACCCGCAAAATTAACTAGTACTCACCACATTGCTTTCTAATGTTGTGAACCTATTTTCAATATTTTGTTTGCATTGTCTTGCACTGGTGCTCATTATCCCCTTCTGTTGTTCTTGATCTTTACTTGCTTAGTTTTCCAGTGTTCACAAGTTTTGTGTGACCTTACTTTGCAACTTTTACTACAGATTAAGCAGCCAATCCTTTTTCTATCTGGGTTGCAAGATGAGATGGTTCCCCCATCTCACATGCAATTGCTGTATGCTAAAGCAGCTACTCGTAATAATGAATGCAAGTTTGTGGACTTTCCTAATGGCATGCATATGGATACTTGGCTGACTGGTGGTGATCAATATTGGAGAACGATTCAGCAATTCCTTGAGCAACATGTTCCAGGGAAAAAAGAAAATGAATCATCCAGCAATGGCAATGGCAAAGGTATTGTTTTTCCCGAAATCTTTTTTTACTCCTAATATTACAAACCACAATACCACATCAACCACCAGAAAAAAAATTGGGTGTGGGAGAACAATTACACTGAGATAAAAAGAAAAAAAAAATGAAAAATGAAAAAAGAGGAAAGAATCTCTTTGAATTAGTTTCGACCTTGAATCATTTGATATCAAATGTACTTCTGTTGGCTTCGGTTTATGTTCCATGTAAATGGAATCTTGTTATGTTGCTTTCTGAAAAGCATGATCCTTTTCAACTTTGCAAAATGATTTACTCTGTGCAGTCAAGCCTTAAGAGCGAGTTTTTGATTTTATCTCCAGGCTCTTCCTTCTGGTGAATTCAGTTTTGCAATTGTATAATGAAAAATAATTGAGCCGCTGAAGCTTAGCTTTTTGATAACAACCTTTTCTTTTGTAATTTTCTTAGTCCCCATACGTGCCTAGACTCACTACTCTCTCTTGCCATATTCTCTTCTTGATGTTTATTGTATTCTGGTTTCAGATTTGAAGGGGAGGTGACTGGCTGACATGTAAACTTTTGAGATTATATTAATTGGCTCACACCAGAACCTCAAAACTATTTCTACCTTTTTTTTGAAGTTGCAGCAGTTGAAAGCTCACTGTGAAGAGTTGCTTGCTGCCCGTTGAGCCATGACATTGAGATGTTCTATTGAAGAGTTTTTGTTGGTTTGACAAACTTGGTTAGATGCCGAACATTCAGATAGATGCGAATGTCCTTTCATTTTCGTATACTGTATGTTTTTAACACATACATTCAATACCTACCTGATCAATTGTGACTGACATAAGAAGTCTCTGAAAATGCAAATATGTGCTTTGTATTGATATTTATATGTTCCCAGGATTGTTTATATTTGATAAGTTTCGGAATCCAAGTTGTTTACCAGTTGTATCAGATTTATTGCACATTGATTATACCCGATAAGCTTTTGGTCTTGTTATGTTGGTCACATTATGATTTGAAGTAAAGCTATAAAGAGACTGCAGAGAAAAGAAGTAAATATGGATGATATTTTTGATTTAGTTTTGTTATTTTTCATATTGATATAAAAAAAATCTTTAAATAGTCATGAAATTTGAGGATATCGATGCTATTTTCCATATTTTTATCGAAATTTTTAAAAAGTTGAATATGATATTTCATCTAAACTTATAATTACTCTTCTAAAGACATATGATGACGTGTAGTGATGCCAAACTGTCAAGTCGAAATCTGAAGTGGCATTTCTGTTAATAATGTTAGATAAACGGGGCATTATTAGGTAGAAAAAGAATGGTTTTGTTTTCTTTTGACACAAAAACCCTTAACAAAGGTGACTAAGCAAACGTCAAATTTTGTCTTCGGTAGGGGCATAATCGTCATTGGATCAATACCGAGTTTCGAAGCCTATATAAAGTGAACAAACCGTGAATAACGTAGGACACTACACTATGCTCCTTAACAATATCGAAGTCCCAAAAGTGCAGACACGGAATCGAGATCAGATACAAAGCTCGGATCCAAAACGAGCATCCAATGCGCAGGTTAACACGATGCGCACCCCTCTACGCTACAAATTCCGGTGCTGGCAGGATCCCATGATCCCAGCAAAAAGATTTATCATTGCTGGACACGTGTACGGCTGGTAAGCTATCTGGAAGCATCTTATTTGTATGTGATCAAACTACATGATCGTTCCCATCTGTAACCGCGGACTCCTCTTATGAACTAAAACTCAGTTCAGAGATCCGTTAAAATCCGTCGGTTCAAATGACCAACGGCGACCGGTTCTCCATTGGTGAGATTCAAACCAATGAATGGATGCCACATGGACATAACGGTCTTTATCGTCCACATCAGCACAAAAACAAATGGAAATTGTGGAAATTATATATGTAATTACTCTCTCTAATCCACATATATTTTTCCCTCCTGATATAAAATAAAATAATGGCGATCTCTGTTGCTACTGCGAATAAAATGTGTGTTTTTTAGTGATAATACACTTCAAAATCTGTAGATTACCGATATTATCCAGTTTCAGTCTCACACTCTCCATATCTTGCTCTTCAATCTCTGTATACGTTTTTCTCTGTAAAAATTCATTTTTGGAGTGTTCAATTGTAATTGTACGAAAATGGACGTAGGAGCGCAATACAATCCGCGAACTGTTGAGGAGGTTTTCAGAGATTTTAAGGGCCGCAGAGCCGGCATGATTAAGGCTCTAACAACTGGTCCCTCTTTTATCTTCTTTTTTCCTTTTTTTTTTTAAATGTTGTTTTTTAAATTTGTCTTTTTTGTTTTGTGGGTTTAGGGTTTTTGAATTTTTGAATTTTTTTTAAAAAAATTTCGTCTTCTAATTTTGTCTAATTGGTTTTTCTTTGCAGATGTTGAAGATTTTTATCAGCAGTGCGATCCTGGTTAGGGTTTCTTTTATCTCTCTCTCTCTCTCTCACTCTGTGGTCTAATTATTTACATGTGAATAACTGAATTTGTATGTGTGTGTTTATTGATTATTGTTCAAATTGCAGTGTTTTGTGTTCACTGGTTGTATTGCATAGCATATCTGCTAAAGCTTCTTCATTTTGCATTATTCATGTCTTATGCTTAATTCTTAAAAAAAAGATGAGAAGAATCTGAAATTCTGTATTTGTTTTTAAAATATTTAATTCGAAGAGTGTATCCACATTTTCAGTAGTTTTGCTTTGAAGGTAATATGAGAATTACACTTGTCAAATGACAGTTGTAGGGCTCAACTTGTAGGTTGCTTCAATGGCCTTTACCGTAATATATATATATATATTAAAAAAATCCTTCTTGTATTAGTTGCAAAATTTATATATGCCTTGGAGTTTGAACTGATAGGGGGTTGGCCACATTTCTATTCTCGGTAAATTTACCTTTAATGCTCCTCAAACGTTTAGAAACATTTCTGTGTGGTTTTTAATCTGTTCTGAGTTGTTTAAACTTAAGTAAGATGCAGAAATATTTGAGAATCATATGGGTGGATTCATGATTTTACTATGGGGGTTTGTCAGTTTGGTTCTACGTTGCTTGTGTTGAGTGATTTGAAGTGCTCTAGTTCGTATTCTTGCACATCTTCTGTTTTGTTTTGTTATTCTATAATGTTTTTCCATTTGTTATAAGGATTTAGTTGTTGAATTAGAAATTTAGAATGGATCAAGGACTTTAAAGTTTCTTGATATTTTAGTGTCTGTCCTTATACTAAGTGTTCATAATCACGGTGGCGACATTTGTTTTACATATACGACTGTTGCTTTGGGAAAAAATGTACTCAAAAATATTTCTCGATCATCTGGATGATTATGTTGCCTCATCAGCAAATTCATGTTGATAATTGTTATATACTTTCCTGTCTGTTGGTCGGGGATGCATCTCTGAAGTAGTTTTCTGAAGTGTTTATGCATTGTAGGGAGATGTCAACTTGTATGAAAAAGGAGTTCCACACCTGCTCTTTGTGTTATGTTTGTGTCGGTTACTGATATTATTGTATTTTGGTGACTATTGTTCCTTTTAGAGAAGGAGAATCTTTGCCTGTATGGATTCCCTAATGAACAATGGGAAGTCAATTTACCTGCTGAAGAAGTGCCTCCAGAGCTCCCGGAGCCTGCATTAGGTATTAACTTTGCCAGAGATGGGATGCAAGAAAAGGACTGGTTGTCTCTGGTTTCTGTTCACAGTGATGCATGGTTACTTGCGGTGTCATTCTACTTTGGTGCCAGATTTGGTTTTGATAAAGCTGACAGGTATCAATTTTACCTCTTACCTTATTATTGTTCAAACTGTGTTTTAAACTCTATATTACTTAGAACACTCACTTCATCTCATATAATGAATATTGTGAAGAGTTTATGGAAGGGCCAAACAGATATGGAATATCAACAGAGATTGTTAATAATTAATAATGTCCTTTAGTTCATGACATGTAAAAGAAATACTTTTAATCATGATATATTTATATTTTTTTAGGGTAACAATACATAGTACTACTAGAATACTACCAGTGGTTAGTACTTAGTAACATGGTAGAAATCGGTAGCTTCATCAGTCCCCAGCATAGGATGATGATTCCGTTTTGGCATTACAACATTACCAAGTTCTGGACTGTCAAAAAGTAACTAATCTAAAAGTTGTTCTTATGATACTTATTCATCCATCAAATCATATATGTAAGTAGTTAAGAAATACCAACATTACCAAGTTTTCTATTTTAAACTTTAGTCGTTAAGAAATTGTTGTTTCATTTCTTTTTCTGGTTATATTTTAAATATCAATTTTGTTTAAGATGGGAACTTATTACTTATAAACTGTTCTGGTGAGCTTACATTTTATTGAATACAAAACAGATGATGATGAAAATTGAGTAGTTGGCTCTATACCATCATTCCTATTTTGAATATCGGAATTTTATAATATATATGGAAACTTAAGGATTTACATTCTAGTTTTCAATGATCTACCAACAAACTGCAATTTTCGGTTCAGGAAACGTCTCTTTGCTATGGTAAACGAGCTCCCAACGATATTTGAAGTTGTAACAGGAGGTGCAAAGAAACAAACAAAGGAGAAGTCATCTGTTTCAAACCACAGCAGCAACAAATCCAAGTCAAGCTCAAAAGGGGTAAAGGAAACACAACAATTTTTTTTTTCCTTTTTTTTTGTTTGACTCAAAAATTAAATCTGGAGTATTTTTAGATAGTTGTAAGTTTTGATATGTCATGATTGTATTTGTTCTTAACCTATGATAATTAGATATTCAATAATTTAAGATGTTTGGATTCCAGCATTATATACTCATGTGTGGGCCATTGCCTGGTACATGGTAAATCTTTTAGACTGACATGCGAAACAGGGTTGGTTTGAGTTTGAGAGTCGCCTTATTGTGCAAAAACACTGAAGGGTTGGACAGTATCCAGAATACCCCTGACTGTACAAAGGCCTTTACATCAGCAGGACCTACATTGGTTAATGACCTTATTGACATAGCCTGATATGATTATGATAACAAGTATCTATGATTTGGATCTTTCATCATTTCATCTTAACAATTATTATGATTGCTCATATAAATTTCGTCAAAAACCTTTTGTCTTTGTTTCCTCTTAGGATCCAGCTTTCGCTTGGTGAGGTAAATGATTTGAGCATCTCATATTTGTGCTGAACACTGACTTCCCCTTGCTATTCTTGATATAGCCAGTGTTATACATCATTTGAGATTCTCATAGGGGTTATTTTTAGAGTAGAGATTATTTAAATTAATGTATTTGTTTGTAATCCTTCAAATGGCATCACGATACCGTTTGGTTCAAGAGAGATTTTTGTTGGTCAAAGGAAACTGAAGAATGTAGCAAGGTGGTTTATGGGATATAAAGTAATTGCATTTAACTGGGATTTATGAGCTATCATGGAAACAAGCTTCAATGGTGATATATATCACACAAGAGTTGCCTTGTTATATGAGTAAGAAAGACATTCGAGGATGATCTTAGATAGTATCTAGTATCTACTATTCAATTCTATGTATCAGTGTAATAGACTTGGGAGGTCATGTCCTATTAATGGTAACTAGTGTACATTTACATTTCCTTTCAATTGTTGTGCTAGATTTACTGTTCTTGGAAAGACACTCACCTTGGTATGGCAGTGTGGTTTAGCATTTAGATGTTATCTTAATATTCTTAATACCTAACAGATCCAACTTTATGTCTCTGGTTTTATAAAATGGTTAGATATTCATGTTCAACTCAGAAGGGATAGGATTATTGGAAATTGACTTGGTAAAATGGAATTCAGTAAATTATTCAGACTAAGCCAACTATCAAGCAGTTCTTTCTGGACAGTTGTTTCTGTTTGCAATTTCTTGTGCTCCATGTCTTATTTGATCTTGGTCGATTGATATAGGATTAACTGCTCATATATTTTTTTTAATTTATCATTTGTAAGCTCACCCTTTGTTGCATTACTCTCTCTTTGATGGACCTAACTACAGCGATCTTCTGAATCTGGCAAATATCCAAAGAGTGTGCAGCCTAAGGATGAAGACGAGGGATTGGATGAGGAAGAAGAAGAAGAGCACGGAGATACCTTATGTGGAGCATGCGGAGAGAATTATGCTGCGGATGAGTTCTGGATTTGTTGCGACATTTGCGAGAAGTGGTTCCATGGAAAGTGTGTTAAGATCACTCCAGCCAGGGCAGAGCACATAAAGCAGTACAAGTGTCCATCTTGCAGCACCAGCAACAAGAGAGCGAGACCTTGATACTAGAGAGGTGGGTTTCCAGCTCTTGTAAATCTCCTCATGTTCTAGTCGGTCAGGTTTTCTGTATTGTGGCATGTTGGCTAGCATATGTATTCGAGTAGTGAGTAGTGAATTGTGGCATGTTGGCCAGCATATGTGTTCGAGTAGTGAGTAGTGAGTAGCGGCCAGCATATGTATTCGAGCAGTGAGTAGTGAGTAGCTCGGCCATGGAAGACTCTTTTCTGGAATGTCGTGTTAGTGTTAGACACTTTGTAAGTTATGGACATGTCTGCAATGTATGTGCTTCTTAATTGAACTGGAATATGTATTTCCATTGTGTAGGAATTTATTTTTTCTTAATTACAGAATGCTCTAATCACCTCTTGCACATTGTGCTGATCAGATTGACACCCAGTTTTACGGCGTCGAATGTGCATTGATTCTATATTTTCCTTTGTTTTTTTTCTTCTGTTTTGGGGTTTTCAATGATTTCCTTTACTCCAGGTGCAATTAGAAATTTAGAATACAGTTCCAAACTGTTTTGCTAGAAATACGACTGTCATTATTGACAGAAAATTTCGCACAGCCTATTAGCACGGTACAAATCCATTTGATAACTCATAATGTGGCAACTCATAATATATTGGATCAATTTCAGGTCAACTTTTGAAAAACCTAACGAGATTGGGCTCGATAAGTAAAGTCTGAAATATGCTTTATAATCACAGTCTGAAATGCAACTCCCACTCTAGAGGGGTCTCCCCGCATTTAGCGGTTTAATGGACAAAGGTGATAATATCACCAACTTAAGTGACCTTGGTTACTAATCATGATACTTGTAAACAGAATTCTGATTCAAAATACAAACAGATGGTGGGTTCATGTGAAGTGTGAACCAAGAAATTTCCTCGTAATAGCCAAGTGATACTGTAATAGCCAAGTGTCACATGTTGTTTGTCCCTATGTTTGCCATTATTAAAGAAAAATTGAGGACTTTGAATTCTAATTCTTATGGGGTCAATTATCATTTGGTCACTGTCTAGACTTCACTCAGTAGTTGTTACTTGTTACTGTTCAAGCACCACCCACCATCTTTTTGTCATGAGCAAAGACATCCTCACTTCCACTCTACTTCCGTGCAATTTTATGTCCACTAACTACATTTTCCTTTTTTCCTAGTTTTCCCACTTCACTCACTAGTATAAATACATATCACTTCATCCTTCTCAATCTCACATCTGCACAAGCAAACACTCCTTTTGTTTAAAATTCAGATATCAAATTCTGGCAATGGCAATTGATCATCTTCAATCCTCAATTTTTTCTCTTCCAGAAGAAGATGGTAAAATCCCCATTTGTGTATTTGAAAATTCCAATGTGTCAGCTTTATCACACTGGAAGAAGGCTGGAGAAGCTCTCCAATCTTCTCATTTCGACGAAGTTCGTCAAATGGTGTCACAATTTGCACTTGCTCAAACAGTTGATATCCGGGGCACAGGCCTTACTGTTGCTCAGGTCACTGCCATTGCACGTCGAAACGACGTGAAGGTTAACCTTGATGAGGGTGTTGCTCGTGCCCGTGTGGCGGAAAGTGCCAATTGGGTTGCTGAAAACATCTCTCGTGGAACAGATACATATGGTGTCACCACAGGTTTTGGTGCCACTTCACATAGACGCACCACCAAAACTTCGGATCTTCAAACGGAGCTCATTCGTTTCCTGAATGCTGGAGTGATTGGTAAGGAGAATCTCCCACCGAGTTATTCAAAGGCAGCGATGCTTGTCCGCACAAACACACTCATGCAAGGCTATTCTGGTATCCGTTGGGATATACTACAAGGCATAGCAAAGCTCATGAACCAAAATTTGATCCCGAAACTGCCTCTACGAGGGACGATCACTGCTTCAGGGGACCTTGTGCCACTGTCTTACATTGCTGGGTTGATAACAGGCCGGCATAATTCCAAGGTGGTTACCCCACAAGGAGAGGAGATATCGGCTATTGAAGCGTTGAAGAGAGCGGGAGTTTCAGGTCCTTTCGAGCTACAAGCAAAGGAAGGCCTAGCTCTTGTGAATGGAACAGCTGTTGGTTCAGCTGTAGCTGCCACTGTGTGTTTTGATGCAAACATTTTGGCTCTCCTTGCAGAAATTCTCTCTGCTTTGTTCTGTGAAGTCATGCATGGAAAGCCAGAGTTCACAGACCCTCTAACTCACAATCTCAAGCACCACCCTGGCCAGATTGAATCAGCTGCTATCATGAAGTCGTTGTTAGATGAGAGTGACTACATAAAAGATGCAAAGATTCGACACGAAAAAGACCCGCTTACAAAACCAAAACAAGACCGTTATGCACTGAGAACATCTCCACAATGGCTTGGGCCACAGATTGAAGTCATTCGAATGGCAACACATTCGATCGAGAGGGAAATCAATTCCGTGAATGATAACCCCATAATTGATGTTGCTCGGGATCTCGCTCTCCATGGTGGGAATTTCCAAGGGACACCAATAGGTGTTTCTATGGACAATCTCAGAATCGCCATAGCAGCAATAGGAAAGCTCATGTTTGCTCAATTCTCTGAACTTGTTTGCGATTACTACAACAATGGTTTGCCTTCCAATTTGAGTGGAGGGCCTAATCCAAGCCTGGACTACGGATTCAAAGGTGCAGAGATAGCCATGGCTGCATACTGCTCAGAGCTTCAATACCTGGCAAATCCTGTCACAACCCACGTACAAAGCGCTGAACAACACAATCAAGATGTCAATTCTCTTGGTTTGATATCAGCTAGAAAAAGTGCAGAAGCTATTGAGATACTAAAACTAATGTCTGCAACTTACATGGTGGCACTTTGCCAGGCAGTTGATTTGAGACATTTGGAGGAAAACATGAGAGAAACTGTGAAAGACGTTGTCCGTCAAGTTGTAAGGAAAACACTTTACATGGCTGCAGATGGTTCACTACTCGACTCGCGGTTCTCTGAGAAGGAAATCTTGAAGGTTGCTGAACACCAGCCAGTGTTCTCGTATCTTGATGACCCCACGAATCCTCATTACGCTTTCTTGCCTAAACTCCAACAAGTACTTGTTGCGAAAGCACTCTCAGATTCCAAAGCAGATGAAAATGGCTATTCAGTGTTCAAGCGGATTCCAATATTCATGGAGGAACTGAAGGCAAGACTAGAAGAGGAGGTATCCAAAGCAAGGGAAAGGTTTGATAATGGAGATTTTGTTATAGCAAACAGGATAAAAAAATGCAGGACTTATCCGATATACGCGTTTGTGAGGGTTGAAGGAGGGACTGAGCTTCTCAGTGGTGCCAAGAAGGTGAGTCCAGGAGAGGATATCGAAAAGGTTTACGAGGCCATCAATGAAGGGAAGCTAGGAGATGTTTTAATGAAATGCTTGATCAATTGGAAAGAAAACCATGATCTTCCCAGGCCATTTTAATTGTTTCTAGTTTTCTCTGTATCTGTTGAGGTTGTATGGAGATTATATTATTATAATAAGTAACTTTGAAATTCCCTGTAATAAGAAACTCGCAAACTGATCATTTTCTATATGGTTCGGACAAAGATTGAATGGCCATCACAATTGGACAAGCAAAGCTATGTGCAAGTTTGTCAGAATCAACAAATTCAGGAATCAGAATCGTATTTAAAGCAACTATCTGTGCCAACAACTGAATGAGGATTGTTTAGATTGAACACAAGCTCATGACTAAGAAATTAGTAACTTCCTGCAACAACTATTACCTATTTCTAGAAGGCAAGTAGCAGTAGATATTTAAACAAAGCATAAGTTACATAGCTCAAACACATAATTACAAGTTGTAAATCTACCAAAACAAAAAACAAAAAACAAAACCAATGTAGCAAAACCTTTTTTTTTTTACCTTGTATTGCATGGACAAGTATTGATCAATCATGTTTAAAGTAAATACAACAAACAAAAATGGCATAAGCAGAACTCGTCGACCTCATTCAGACTCGAAGACAACACTGAGTGCACTGTACTACCAGCTCTATCTCAAATAAGATAGTCGAGACCTCACTGTTAAACAGATTCACTCAGTTCAACAATAATCTGAAATCAGAGAACGGCCATCTTTACATAGAAGGGAAATCCCTCCCTCACACTGATTCAAATGCATGTTCAAGTCAATGCAACCTAAGAGTTTCATTAGGGAGAATAATATTTGGATTCCTAATATGGGGATTGAGTGCTGCCAATTCCTTCCATTTAGTCCCTGTACCATGAACACGAGCTGAAATGCTCCACAAAGTCTCACCAGGCTGCACCTTTGTTGTCAGAGGAGCAGCGGATTTTGAAACAGTCTTTGACTTCAACACTGGGTGCTTATTGTTCTTCCCCATTCCATTAGCAAGACACCAGCGAGAACCAGACTGTTGCTGGGCCTTGGTACCCCAAAGCTTTTTCTTGCCAGGCTCAGCCTTAAGACCTGCAACATGGACTTCAGTGATTTTGAATACAGGAATGCCTTCCTCTTCATGAGTTTTTTCTTCAGTTTTCTCCTTTGTGTCCTCCTTAGCCACTGACTCAGACTCATCATCGTCTTCATAGTTATTCCTTACCTCTGACACTGTGCTATATATTTTCTGCTTTGGTGGGACAAAAACTCTCTCTACCTGAATAAGAGAAAGCATTGGTGCACCAACAGGCTCATAGTTTCTGGAAGGATCACGTAGTTGCACCATTAGTGCTACTGTGAAGTTATTCCCCAACAAACCACACTTTCTACCAGATGCTCTGCCTCGCCTTTTCTCTCCCTTTGCTCCTCCACGAATCAAGTCCAACGAGGTGGCATGATGGGCAGCAAGGATTCTAGAAGTTCGTTCACTGATTTGATCTTCATCATAAATATCACCAGAATCCAGCCTCATCCATTCATCAAGAGTTAGTGATAGACCCATTAATCCATCAACTTCATCGCCGCTGTCTTTTACGTCCAACAATTGCAATCCAGCAGTCCCCTCCAAACCAAGGGACCCAGTTATGTTGATCCCCTTGCCCTGGAGAGCCGAAATTTCCCCAATAGACTGTGCATTAATGTTTGAAGGTGCATCTTCGTCCGACATCCCAGATTGTATTCTCAGCCCTTCCATTGAAAGTGCTTCGATCTTATCCATAGCTAATGGGGCAAGATCTTCCAGGGATACATATTCTGACCCCATCTCACTGCCCACTGATGTTGAATGATAATTACTGTGCCTGGGTCCAGATGGTCTTCTTTTTCCCATCTCTTGCCCAACAGATAAGTCCTGCCCAAGCTCTAATTCATGCTGCAACATGTACTGGCTGTAGCAAGGAACAAATAAATATACAATATAAAGAAAATTATCTCACCAATATACAATTAAGAAAAGGAGCATATTGTGCTTCTAACGCTGTAAACGGTGGCAAAATTAGGTGAACAAACCTCTCAGGTCCCTCTAGGGTTGATGCAGCTTCCCAGGCCACTTGTTGCATTGTTTTCCCAGTTAAATCTTCCAAAGGCATTAACTTACTTGCCTGCATGGAGAGCTTTTCAATTCCAACAGATGCCAATCCCTGTAGTATTTCCATAATACCAGAACCCATTTCTGCTGGCACCACAACTGGACTAGACACCTGCATGATCAAGCTCCCACCACTTTTAGCATTGCTGAAAAGTGAAGGATTCATAGACCGCACAAATCCTCCATTTGTTGTCTGTAGAAAAGGACCCAACCCTTCCCCAAGTGAAGGCAATTCTAATGGCTCTCCTGGAGGCAAATCAATTGGACTCCCGAACCCCATAGATTCTTTTGGCGGCGAGTACTGAAATGCCTTCTCATTCAATCCCCACTCACGCATTAAAGTTTCTGTCTCCAAGTCTTCCAACACTGTGGCCCTCATTTTGCTCCTTGCATCCTGAGTTGCCAGCAAATGCTCCTCCTCAGCAGCTTGAATTACCGATGAAAGGTCAAAATCCTCAGAAATATTTCCCCAGTCAGATGCAGATGGAGCACCAAAGCCATGTTCGACCTGGTCCACATCATCTATACCAAAATCAAATAGAGAAGACCCACCAGCTAGAGCATCCTTCTCAAATTTCCTTAATAAGCGCTCCCTTGGAGACTCGGGCTCACTCTCAGAACTCAAGCCAAATGGACTATGCTCGATTCCCAGCATGTTCAAGAACTCACTTGCTACAGAATCAGTAACATCATCAGAGCTATGTGACCTACCTATCCTATTCGTTTCATGATCCATTTTAACTTCCATGTAATTCGCTTCACGCTCAGGAGAATCGAAAGCTTCTGTCTCCAATATAGACACACTATTCAAAGCTGATTCCAATTCTTTCATAAGTGATTCTTTAGAACAGATTTCATCCTCTTTGGAATTGCAATCAAGCACCACATTCTCATCCATGTGACTGCCATTATCCTCATCCTGTGGAAGCATATTTCCCGCTTCAAATGCTACCTGTAGGTCCTGTATAGAAGAGTCAACTTCTACAACTTCAGGACTTCCAACAGTAGGATGAGCAGCAGCCTTTATAGTCACTTCCTCCGATTTCACTTGATCCTCTGATGACAATTCTATCCCATGTTCAATTACAGAGAATTCATTGTCTTCACATTCATTTTCAATATTTTCTTTATCAGACTCAGGCACAGAACAGGAGTGTGGTTTAACCGGCTCAAGATGTTCAGTGAACACGTCAAGTTCAGGTTTATAATCAGTGAGTTCAGGTTTATAATCCACTGAAGCATCCACCTTTTCTTCATCAAATTTCTGATACAGCATCTTCACAGAAGTGGCAAGTTCTGAACTTGATACCGGTAAAACCTCATGAAGATCTTTTACGTCTTCACTGGATTGAGACACGTTACAGGATTGCTGGTTAACTTTAGTAGGAAGACTTTCACCACGCCGTATTGTCCTCTTGCCATCATGTTGACCAAATTTAGTGACTGGCTTCACCATACTCAAATTATTCTGCTTCACATTCAATGCCTCAATATTATTTCTACTTGGATTTGGATTATCTCCAATCACTGTATAACCGAAACTGACATTCATTGTGGCACCTTTGGCTTTCCCAGACAACTTAAAACTAGTAGTCCACTTCCCTGAGCTCTTCTCCTCCTCCAGTTCTTCCAATGTAAGAGGTAGCAACCTTGTGAGGTCAATCCTATGCTTTCCCAAATCAAGTTCTGGTGCTCCACACACCACAGGATAGAGCAAGAAATGCTTTGCTTCGTACTTTGCAGAATGATAAAGTCCATTTCTGCTACCATAAACTGCACATTTGTGGATCAATTTTTCTTCAAATTCAACTGTTCCTTTAAAAACCCTGGCAGGAGGAGTTGCCAAGTCCTCATCACGCCTCTTCCAGTGCACGAGAAGGCTAAGATCGTTAAAACTCAGGGGCAAACCTTCAATAGAATGGACTTGGAGAGAGAAAGAGCAGTTAAACCTACGGTTTCTAACACTAGAAAAGGCTTTCAATGGCTTCCAATTCCAAATAGACTTCTTGTCCTTTTGAGACGGGTCCTCAGTATTGTACTTCGGCTTTGATCTGGTATCAGGAAGGGGAACTTTCCCGGTTGATTTGGACCGAGAATGTGAACTTGAAATCGAGGTTTTAAAAGGTCCTTTATCTACATAAAGGGCTTTGTTTATAGCTTCAATCTCATTTAACAACTTCCCACTATTTGAACCCTCACCAATCTTCTTTCCTCTTTCAGCTTTTGACAACATCATCTTCATTTTCAACACACAAATCGAAAAACAAAACAAAAATTAGATTAAACAGAACCCCTGAACTAAAATTGTATAATTTATATTGACAAGGTAATTCTCTACATGTTTGAAGCAATTCAAATATAGAATCCAAAATCGCATTTAACCAAATTACAAAAAAAAAAATATATATGCCAGATGAGAACTTGCTGTGAATCAAAACTTCTTGACCAAAAACCCTAAATTACTCAAACAAAGACATCGTCTGTCTTTCTAGTTTCTATCTAAAATATATATTTATTTACCAAAAAATAAACAGAGGATACAGAAAAGGAAGACGAAGAGAGAGAGAGAGAGATATATTACAGAAAGAATAGCGATGCCTAAACTGCCGTTATCTCCGGAAATGTCGTCTCGATGCTTTGAAATGGCGCTGCCTGTGGCCTGTCCAGCTCCCAATCAGAATTTCAAACCAACTACATTTGTACATTTAACATTATAGTCGATAAAAACATATAATTTAACATTACTCCCCTTATCTTTTGTATATATTGTTTCCAGTACAGTATTTCTTTCTATTTCGTTCATTTCCCAATCTTTTCCCCATTCTTTTTTCTTTGTCCTTGTCTTCTTTACAATTTATATTTCTGTCAGTTATTTCTTTTTCAATTTTTTTTTTAAAGTCATTTCTTTTTATTTTTTCAAATTTTAAGAGATCTTAATAAAATTCAAATGATGCATGTATTAAAAAATCGATACCTCAAAAACCTAATATCCCATGGCTTTTAAAGTTAGTTCATTATAATAAATATTTTAATTATATTTGTGATAATAAAAAGGGTGAATATCATTTAGTATCTTTAATTCGACCTAATACACAAACTGATCTCCCGGTTTTCAATATTATGTTGACAGGTCTCTTTAGTTTCTAAATATCTGTATTTTGGTCCCTACTATCCAATTTCGTTAGTGTTGCAAGGGTAAAATAATAACTTATATAATTAATGGTAGATTAATAATTGAAAATTAAAAAAAACAATTAAAAAATTGATTTAAAACTAAATAATGATAATGATAAAATACTAACCAAAATTAAACACCCAATTCACTAACCTAAATTAAACACCTAAATGGATTTCCTATCATCTTCTCCACCATCATATCTCCCACACTCAAATCACTAACCTAAATTAAACACCCAAATCGATTTCCCATCATCTTGTCTACTATCATATCTAGGGGTGGGGCAAAAAACCAATAAACCGAACCGAACCGATGAATTGAACCGATCCAATCGGTTTTTTTCCGGTTTTCTTATATTGACCGGTTCGGTTCGGTTCATTTTTTTGAAAACCGATTGGATCGGTTTTTTTTCCTGTTCATTATCCCAAATCGGAAAACCGAACCGAGATCCAATATATATAAAAAAAAACCTTAGTTTTAATGTTTAATAGTCCATGAAAATATAAAACTATGAAAGTGTGTCACATCATATTTTTCCCTTAGTTTTTTTTTTATGAATATTATTTTAACTAATATTTTCAATTTGTACAAACCCATAATTTAATTTGGTCCAAGGCCCAAAAAGATTAAAATATGAAAATATATGTAATAATTTAAACCCAAAAATATGATCCAATTGGCCCAAAACCGAAAAAACCGAACCGAACAGAACCGGTCAAATTTAATCGGTTTTTGATCAATTCATAATTGTTAAGTTGATCGGATCGGTTCACTTTTTTAAAAACCGAACATTATCGGTTTTTTATCAGTTCACTTTTGGAGTGAACCGAATCCATTAAACGCTCACCCCTAATCATATCTCCCACAACCAAATCCCAGCCACCTCTCATCATCTTCTTCAACACCCAAACCTTAAAAGAAACTATAGTTGACTGAGAAAACATCTCGAATCCCTCTTTCTGTCTCTCGAATCCTTCTCCCTCCTCTTCTTTCTCTCACATCTCTTTGTCACCGGCGATGAGAGTAGATCTCTTCCGCTGAGAGGAGATCGACGCTCTCTTTTTCCACTTCTCTCTCTTTCTTCTTTTGTGGTTATGTGTATTGGTTCGATTTTGGGTCTGAGTGTTGTGGTGTGAATCGGTTTTGGTTCTGATGTGGTGGTGTTCCGGGGTTCTAGTGTGGTGGTGTGGTTTGGTTTTGGTTCTAGTGTGGTGATGTTCTGAGGTTATGGGTTATGAGTTATGAGTTATGGGTTTTGTTTTGTTGGCGAATGAGTTCTGGGTTTGGTAGGTGGGTTTTGCTTGATGGGTTGACGAATGAGTTCTAGCTTGATAGGTTTGAATGGTTTTCTGTTTTATGGGTTTCTGGTTTGATGCTAGTGGTTTGGTGGCTGGAGATTCGGATTTGGGTGGTGGGGTTGGGCATTTGGGTTTGATTTCATGGTGAGAAGGGTAGGGTTATGTTGATAATGGTTGGGTGATGATGTTGATGGTGGTGATTTGGTGTTGGAATTGTGTTAGTTTGATTTGTTTTATGGTGATTTGGTGTTGGAATTGGGTTTTTTTATTTTTCGATTTTTTATTATTATTTTGGTTTGGTGTTGATGATTTTGTTTGTGATTGAATATGAGTTTGGTTGATTGGGATGGTTCTGGAGCTTGGTTGAATCTGGGTTTAGGGATTGGTTGAAGATAATATTTGATGTTTGAGGAAACCCAGAACTGGGTTCGAAGATGATGATGAAAAAATTAGGCGCAAGCATGGTCATTTAACCCTCTATCCTATCAGATTTCACTTTTTCAACGAAAATCGTGACAGAAGGATCAAACGAAATAATTCTGAAAACCGAAGGACCAATTTATATATTAAGTCAAATTAGAGGGACTAAAATGAAACTAACCATAATAAAAATTGCGCATCATTTACAACGCTCATCAATATAATAAATATTTTAATTATATTTGTGATAATAAAAATGGTGCATCATTTACAACGCGTATCAATTAATAAACGGATTTTTTGTAATAAGATAATTTTTTTACTAATTAAAATAATAACCAATCTAGTTATTTAAAAAAATCTGGATTAAAAAAAATTATGTGTAAATTTATATATGTGAGTATGATTTTTTTTAATAAGATTTATTTTAAAACATAAGATGATAATGATTATATGTTTTATATATGAGTAGGGTTATGCTGATGGTGGTTTGGCGATGATGTTGATGGTGGTGATTTGGTGTTGGAATTGGGTTTTTTGATTTGCTTTTCTGATGATTTGCCGTTGGAATTGGGTTTTTTTATTTTCAATTTTTTTATTATTATTTTGGTTTGGTGTTGATGATTTTGTTTGTGATTGAATATGGGTTTTGTTAATTAGGATGGTTCTGGAGTTTGGTTGAATCTGGGTTTAGGGATTGGTTGAAGATGATATTTGATGTTTGATGAAATCTAAAATTGGGTTCGAAGATGATTATGAAAAAATTAGGGGCAGCATGGTCATTTGACCCTCTGTCCTATCAGATTTAACTTTTCAACAGAAATCGTGACAGAATGATCAAACGAGATAATTCTGAAAACCGAAGGACCAATTTGTATATTATATCAAACTAGAGGGACTAAAATAAAATTAATCCTAATAAAAATGGTGCATCATTTACAACGCGCATCAATATAATAAATATTTTAATTATATTTGTGATAATAAAAATGGTGCATCGTTTACAACGTGCATCAATTAATAAATGGATTTTTTTGTAATAAGATATAATTTTTACACATAATAGGATATTGTAATTAAAATAATAACTAAGCTAGTTATTAAAAAAAAATAACCTGGATTAAAAACAATTATGTGTAAATTTATACATGTGAGTATGAACTTTTTTAATAAGATTTATTTTAAAACATAAGATGATAATAATCATATGTTTTATATATGAGTAATAATATACAACCCAAAATTCAAGTTAAATGATGTGGCAAATGAGTTGTTATCACCACACAAATTATGAGGTAATATCGTGAATGATATGGTAATGACAAATCACTTGCCACATCATTTTTGTTGGCTTTTAAGCTAAATTTTTTGGTTGAAAAACATTAGGGGGGTATATTCAACTCAGACTTTGTTGCATTTTAGAAATCAAGGTGTATTCAACTCAGATTTCATTGGATTGATTTAAAATCCAACGAAGTCTGGGGGTATTCAAACCAGATTTCAAACTAGACTTCATTGGATTTCAAACAAATCCAACGAAATCCAGGTGAATTCAACTCGGATTTTGAGGGATTTCAAACAAATCCAATGAAATTTGGGTGCATTCAAATTCCATGGATTTGGATGGATTTTTTGAAGTGATGGATTTGGTTGGATTTGGATGGATTTTATAGTGGAAAATATAAATAGGAATGAAATTCGAAAATCTTGGCCTCAAGCCAAAGATTTGTAAAGATTTCCAAAGAATTCACACCTCTCTCTCTCCTCACCATTGATCTCTCTCCTCAGTCCTCGCTCATTCTTTAAAAAACCACTACCTCTCACTCTCTCCCACCATTCTCCACCATCGCCTCTCTCATGACTATCTATCTCTCTCATCACCTCTCTCTCTCTCTCTTTCACGATCGTCTCTCTCCGTTGCTTGGTGTGGCGGCGATTTCCAGGCTAGTTTGATTTTGTGGTTGAATTGGGTTGGTTTCGATTTATATTGTGTTTGGTTGATGAGAAAGTACAGAAAAATGGGGCTTTTGTGATTTGTATTCAGAGCCGGCCCTGCTTTTTAACTTGAGGGGCAGCCGCCCCGGGCCTATTTTTTAAAGTGTTAAATTTGAATGTGTTTATATTAATTTAGGGGCCCAATATTTGTTGGGTTTTAGGCTAAATTAGGACTTTGATGGGTCCAATTCATTTTTTTTAATTATATGTATATAATATATTAAAAAAATCATGGGGCTCATTTTGTGACAACACCCTATTCCTCATTTGATATGTTATATGGCCCATTTTTCCATTTTTTTACATTTTCGCCATGGGCCCCAAAAACATCAGGACCTGCCCTTATTTGTATTGTGTTTGGTTGATGAGAAAATTCAAGAGGAAGAATAAAAGCAAGAAACATCTATGATTTTGGTTTTTGAAGAAGAAGAAGTTAAGGATTTGGATTTGGAAATTTTGTGTATTTTTTACCATTCTTTGACTGAAAGCGAAGGACAATTTTATTTTATTTTATTTTATAAGACAAATCCATCAAAATTTTCCAAATCCGTCTAATTCTATATAATGAATTCTAACGAACTCCTTACACAATTCCTACAAAATTTAATAAAATCTGTGTGATTTATGAATTCCACCGAAATCCATCAAACTCCAATGAAATCCGAGTCGAATACAGCCCCTCTTTAGTATTTACATATTGTTTATTCTATAAATAAGTAATATTCAATGTGACACACAACCTGAAATAATATCATGGATAATTTATCATGAACTCATTAAATAATTATTTTTGTCTTACTTAATCTGTGAAAGAGTAATTCTACTTTGTCCAAATTTAGTGTCCAAATCTGGTACTCAAATGATGTAGTATCACTCTAATCCATCCATTTAAATCTAATACAGTTTAAATAAATGGATTATAGTAATACCACATCATTTAAACACCAAATTTGAACAAAGTAGCATTATTGTTTGTGAAAATGTAAAATATTGACGGTAAAAAGAGTAAATAGAAAAATGCGACTGCTATCACTATGCATTTATGCATCAATAAATCTTTTAGTGCATAATTTTCCAAAGCATCTCCAATGCAATATTATTTTATTGTGTCAATGCTATAATTTAGTACAGAGATAAAAAAACATGTTTCAATGTTGTGTCAAATTTGGCACAAAATATACTATATGAAAAATTAGGCAAAACAATAAATGTTATTTTTCTTATTATAAAAATATCATTTTATATATCTTTTTAAATATTTAAAATAATTTAAATTTAATGCTCATTAATGACATATTGATCAAAATATATTTCATCTACAATTATTTTTCGGCAATTCAATATTCTTTCAGTTTGGTCTTTTCATTTTCTTTTTTTTTTCATCTCCAAATCTCATATCTTCTATTTGTATATCTCAAAAATTATTTTTCAATAGAAGAGAATCAAAATCTTTCAAAACGTGGAAAGCCATTTACAATTAATCAAGATGTAGCTACATGCAATGCTTGGTTGGCCATTAGCAAAGATCCTGTTGTTGGTAACTTGCAAACTTCACTTAATTTTTGGGATCGGGTGTTGGAGAATCACACTATTTATGCTGATGATCAAAGCGCACAAACAAAAACTTCTATTCAATGTCATTGAGGCACATGAGAAGTTGCATCAATTTGCATGGATATCTCTTTAAAATTGCTCATGAAACCCCTCCTAATGGCGACCTAACCTTTTGTGTTCTGGTCTGAAGCAAATATAAATATATATATATATATATATATATATACATATATACAAAAAAAATTCAAGTCAGTACACACTGATATAACTTCATCAGTGCGTTGGATGTTGACCATTAGATTTACATATTTTGACTCAAAATATATGCACTTGTCAAAACTTCTCCATAATCAGTGGTTCACATGCAACACACTGATATAAGTTATATCAGTGCGCACTGAGGAGAAAATGACTATATATATATATCATAGAGAAGACAATGAGAGCAAACAAGGAAGAAGGGAAAAGGGAAAATAGAAAAGGAAACAATTCCAACAAAATATTCAATACATTAATTGTATTTGTTGACTTTTATAATTTAAAAAAATAAAAAATAAATAAAAATAAGCATTTCAAATAGAATTGTGCATTATAATACAATGCTAAAATGATGTTCCAATTATAGTATTTTACTATTTTATACGTAAAATTTAGCATTGACATTAACATATGTATCGAAGAATCGGAGATGGTCTTAACATGGTTAAATAAGTATAAGTTAAGCTATACATTTTTACAAGAGCTAGAGTCAAGAAGCCTAGTTTTAATTAATAATGTTTGAAATACTGGACCAGCTGAATATGTTTGGGGTGAAAACATAATATACATAACTTTAAAGAACAAAGTGTAATATTGAAATCCTTGTGGGCAGCAATGTAATTAAAGATGACAAATCGAATGTTGTCTTTAGTTTAGACTTTAGAGCGTTGGTAAGTTGTTGGCGTGGAAGGCTTCGCTGTGCCATTTGTGATTAGTTCTTTGAAAATACTTTGCTTCCATATATAATAATTAATACTGTCAGTTGCAACGTGAAACAAAATGCTTTCGAAAGAGTAAAGGAAGCTGAGCTTAAACGGTGTCGTACCAGTAATATCAATAAACTCATTTATATATTCACTTTCATCCTAATAAATTATTTGTCAATTGAACTCGGATGAGATCCGACAATGTGTGAAATCATATCTATCAATTATCACATCATCAAATTGAATACAAAAGCTATCTATCAATTAGCATAAGATTCTGTTAAAAAAAAATGATTTGCGGGAGATTGATTTAATTAGTTTAATTCAATTAGATGGTTTATTGATCGAGTATTTATTGTAAATTGATCTTACTATAAATTCTTATACTATTATATCAACCTAAATACAAATCAATTTTCTCTTATTTTTTATTATCTCTTTCGTGTAAAGGGTTCCTATATTGTCTAATAACAAAATATAAAGATTAAATGTATAATATTACTCTAATATAAAATTAAATAAATTTACGGATAAAAGGAATTTATGTTTTGTTATCTACCTTTTAAATCCCTCTCGTCTAAAGTTTGAATTTTTGGAGAACCCATAAGATATTCTCTACCATGAAAATCACGCTAGGGAGGCTCTTAATTAAGAGAAAAACTTGAGTGTATCGTGTACACCGCTGAATGGTATATCCGATCGTTCAAGATAAGACATGTAACTGTCATATAAATGTTACATATGATTTTTTTTAGCACATATCCAATTTCATCATATGTCTTATCTTGAGTGGCCGAGTATACCACTCTGTAGTGCATCTGATGCACTCAAGATTTTCTCCTAAATTATATTACTTCCAACAAAAAAAACACAAAAGGGTATATCATATGTTATAACTTTAAGAGGTGAGAACCTTCCACTGAACTATAAGTTGCATTATAGATCTTGTAGGGCTGAATTTCGTAGGTCCGTTGAACTTCAAAGGTGTAAGACTGTTAGCTTTCAAAAAAATTTGAAAAATTATGATGGTGGTGGGTCAATTGAATTCCATATACTTCCAATGAGAAAATTGCATCACATGCATTATTAAATTCATCATATCTCATATGAAAAATTCATTTCATTAAAATATATTCATCATCATATGAATATCTCACATGAAAAAGGCGGGGCCCACTTGCAATATTCAAAATGAGGGCGGCAATCAAATTATGAGATCGTGTCGTCGTTTTCATTATCAATAAATCTACAAGTGATTTACTGATTTGTAAATTGTAATTTTTAATGCTAATTCGAAGGGAATACGACTTAATTTTTTTTATATTTTATATTATTATTTAGAGAATGAATAGAAGATCATGCAATTGTTTAAATTTTGCATGGTAATAGGTGAATACTAGTAGTTGATTTCTATTCTAAGAGTCACGATTATTTTTATTTTTATTTTTATTTTTTTGTAAAATAAATAAAAAACATACAACAGTCTAACATAACATAAGAGTTAAAACTCATTACACATATTTATAAAATATGTATAATGAGATTCAAACTTTTCATCACTTACGTTTTTTTCCATAAAATATTATAATAAATTATGATACCAAACATTATAAGAGTCTGTCGATATTAAAAGTTAAAGAAAAAGACTCTTAACACATGTTTATAAAATACGTAAAGTGAATCATTGTTCTTTCTTAATAAGGACAAAAAAAAGTCATCTAATTAATAAACATTAGTGGTAATTGCTTATGAATCATAATTTAAGTACAATAGTTGAAGAGAAATCTAGAATTGATAGACTTTAAAATAGTCGGTAACATTAGATTTGAACGGTGATTGTTGAGAATTGAGGATTGAGAAGATACCATCGTTTTCTTCATATATTTGAGAGGGAAGACAGAGAGATATATGTGCCCAATTCCAAGCTGATATATTCCAAGTCGAACCCAAAGTGAAAAAAGCCCAGGCATCTTTGGGCTTCATCAACATATGTTAAAAAATCCTTTCAAAAAAAAAAAATAAAATCATTTGAGTAATTCCAGATCATTTAAATTTTAAGTTGAATAAAAACCCTGTTTAACTTTTAATGTCCCTTTTTTTTGTTCTTTTTTGAACTAAATAAAGTGGATATATTCTTTTAAAAAAGTTTACAGTAAATTTATGGTTTGTCGCGACTTTATAATGTAGACGTGAAGAACATACCACTAAATCAACTTCATCTCGTTAATAAAAACGAGTTTTAATGTCAATAATATAAAAGACATTGAATAAAGAATAGTAAAGACGTGCTTTCTAAAATATTTGTCAAAAAATTATATATAAAATGAGCAATAAGATAATTTTTAATACATAGAGACTTTAAAGATGATACAAAAATGTGAGCTATAAAATTGTTTCATATGTTTTCTCTACACATTTAGTTTTGTATTGTTATTGAATTGGTTATGTAATATTACTAAAATTAAATTCTTAATTATTTTTTTCAAGATGGAGAGAAGAACCGGCTCCGGTGCCAATTTCATCTGTCAGTCAAGTTAATTTGCGGTTAATATGCCACGTAATAGGTCGTAACACAGACCATTTTTTTACCTTAAAGAAGCTCTCAGGCTCAAACGACAATGTGTACGTGGCAGCTGACATGACTCAAATTTTCCAGAAACTGACACGTATATATGAACTGTCAGGTTGGCCACTTGTTTTCTGACATCTGTCCTCACCAACGTGTTGGTGGGGGACACGCAAATTAACATTGGAATTTGAGCGTATTGATGACTCTTGTTTTGGTCAGCAAACTATCTAAACTTGGAAAAAATATCTTTGTTAATTTCTTGTATCAACAATCTTGTAATGGGTATTTGTTGATTTTGGAAAAAACCAGATTCAATTTTTTATATATATATATATATATATATATATTATATATCAGAGTTTAGCTGTAATACAAATTTAAGAAATAATATATATATATATATATAAATCTTCTTCTGGATAAATATACATATCAGTGCTTTATATGTGAACTATTATATTCAGTTGTTTTGACACAATCTATATACATTTCTCGGTGTTTATTATAATATATGGTCCATATACATATATACTTTTATAATGTTTAAGATTATCTTTTAATATTTTTTAAATTATTACAATTAATTTTTGACTTAAATTATTAAATTATTATATAAATTTAAGATTTTTTTAGAAAAAAATGACTCAAACACAATTTTATAGTATATGTATAAATAGATTATCACCGAATCGGTCTTCTATTACAAATAATTTATAATTTAATAAAATAATACATGATTCAAAGTTACGACTTTAATAAAGTAGACGTGAATTATTAGTTTGATTGAACTTTGTATACGAATCCGGTTATTAAATTTTGCTGATGTAATTACAGATTGCGTGTTCCATCAAAAAAAATTAAATTAAATTACAGATTATGTACAGAAATATTACTTCTGCATCGAAACATTCGTAAAAATTATATCTTTATATTGTGGAGTCACATCAAGGAATATGGTATATATTTATATTGGAGTCAGATATGATAAATCTTGGCCGTTCAGCTATGAATCGATCAAGAATCAAGAATCAAGAATCAAGATACTTTAATTAAATTAGGAACAAAAAGGATGATTAGAATAGTCAAACTTGGCACACCACTTTTAGTCTTAAATAAATAAAAATAATTTCTTCTAATCCTCCTACAGGATTACGTTTCTCATTAATCATCATCAGATTCTCTATTAACCAACAGTTTAAACAGCTTTTATATTTCTGGAAGCAGAGAGAATCTTTTTTTTTTTTTTCTTTTCTTTTAAAAACTCCATAACTCTCCATATACATAAAACACACACAAAGCGCAAGTGCCACCTTTGGTTCCATATTGAAATCTTCTTCCTTGTTTTCTTTCTGGATAATAGTGGGTACCCAAAAGAGGAAAAGCATGTCCAACAACGAAGAGGCCATGGACGACACCAACGAGGATTCATACGGGACCGTGAAGCAGAGGCTCAAGGATCGATCCCAGGTATGCTTCAATTCGTATTTTTTTTTGTTGGTTTTGATCTGAGGTTGTGCTTTTTTTTTTTTATGGTTTTTGAGATCTGGGTTGTTTTCTTTTCCGTCAACCAAGGAAATAATGTCGAAAAAGGCCGTTCAAACGAAGGAGATTTTGTCAAAACAGGCAGTCAAGATCGCTAAACAAGCCGAGGAACATGAAAGATTCATTAATAAGGTTTGTTTGTTTTTTCCTTTTTCTTTCTATGAATAGGATTCCGTGTGTTGATGGATTTATTGTTGCATATCGTTTTTTATGTTACTAGTGAGATTGTACAATAGAATGTTTGATAATTTAATATCGGATTTGAACTTGTACTTTGATTTGTTTTTAATGTTTTTTAGGTGACACATCTTTTGGGGGTTCTTGGTTTTGGAGGGTTTTGTTTCATTTTGGGAGCAAGTAAGTACTGTCTGATTGATTGAATCATTAGAACGATTATTACTCTTGACAAGTTCATTGATTTGTTTGTTTGCTTTTCGATTTTTCGATTCTCAGGGCCCCAGGATATTCCATATGTATATTGTCTCTTCTATATTATCTTTGTTCCTCTCCGGTGGATATATTATCGGTTCAAGAAATGGCACTACTATCTTCTGGTAAATATTAGCTCTGCCTCATTGCAATGAATTTTTGCTTATGATTAGGTCAGATTTATCTTATTGTAACTATTATGTTTATAAGCATCTATCATTTTTCAGATACGATTACCATTGGATTGTAAAAACGATTGAGGTGGTTTAGCCTTGCTCAATCATTACCATTTTATATTATTTGAAAGGAGTGGCATTATTTGAGTTTGAAAGGATTGAATGTAGATCAAGGTAGTTACGAAAGACTTGGTAGTGTCTAACATGGTGCCAATTAGAAGTTCGATATGTTGGAATCCAATTGGATGTTGGAACTAGAGTTTAGCATGAAAGAATGTCAAAGATTTTGAAGGGCCATTATTCTTATATCTAACATAAATACATAATGTTCAACGCATAGTACATTCGAGACTAAAGCAACATACTGTTTGATAATTGATAGCCTTGTAGAAGCATAAAGCATTTCTAATCTTTGTGTGATTTTGTCAAATTTGAGTGCAGACTCCATTCCAGTCTGTTGCTTCTGGAAGAAGAACATTATTTTTTTTTTGAAGTAAAAGAAGAACATTTCTATTTAGAAGATTTTAGGCATTTATTGTTGTGTTTACGTAGTTAAAGTTTTTATCAAGTAGAGAAATAAGTAACATGAATGCTCTGTGTGCCAGGATTTTTGCTATTATGCCAATACAATCTTCTTGGTTGACCTTCTTCTGTATCCGAAAAATGAAAAGTTTTTCCTGGTTTGCTTCTCATTTGCAGAGGTAAGCTAAGATCTTGTGTTATCTTTACACTTTCTGGGTGATTGGTTCATTTTGTTCACTTTCGCTTCCCTTGGATGATTTGTAGGGGCCACTAGCTTGGGCATTGATTGTTTGGCGTTGTAGCTTGGTTTTCAATTCTCTTGACAAACTTGTTAGTGTGTTAATACATCTTTTACCCGGTGAGTTGATCTCCTTTGTTTTGTCTCTTGCTTTTACTGTACATGTAAAGTCTCTCTGGCATTTTGTTTTCAAAAGAATAAGAAGGGTTTCGACGATTAATGTATATTTAGATTTCCTAAACAATTAAGTTGTTATGTACACCAGCTCGAAATAACTCCTAACTCTGTCAACTTTGATTAGAGGACTTAGGCTCTTTAGAAGGCTATTGTGCACTGTATATAATTATGACAATAAAATTTCACATTCTAATGCAATAGTTTATGTTTTTCAGGGTTAGTTTTTTTCACGATTAGATGGTGGAACCCAGAAACCTTTGCTGCCATGCATCCTGAAGGAATTTCTCGAAGAGCTTCATGGCCCTATGTAGAAGACACATCCTACCTGTTGACATTGGTTGTTTCTGGTTCCCTTAGCTGCTTACACCCTCTGGCAGGTTCTTTATTTTCTCATCGTCAATGTCTTACGCCGACAAAGGCTGTTAAGAGATCCTGAAGTAATGACCTCTTACAGGTTTGCGATTCTCTCTGAACATATTTTCTCTGATAGTATTCAAGACATGTTATATATGTAGAGCTGGGTTCGCAAGGATTTTCTGTTTGAACTTTCCCTTATTTTTCCGTCATTCAAATTGTGATTATTTTGTTTTACAGAGAACTGTCCAAGAAGGCACAGAAAGCAAACAACATGTGGTGGCGTTTAAGCGGGTTGCTTGGGGATCAGAATCGAATGTTCATGTACATTTTGTTTCAAGCCATATTTACCGTGGCAACCATGGCACTTACTGTCCCCATCTTCATGTCATACAGATTGCATGTTATTTTTCAAATACTCAAGGTTTCTGCAGCCGTGTGGAATGGAGGAAGTTTTCTGCTAGAAGTAATGCCTAGGCAGGTGATTATGAAGGAGAAGAAGAAATCAGAGATGCAGCCAATTAAGACAGAAAATACAACGAACGACAACAATTCTGTTGAGACCAATCATCAGTCCTAAATGCTCTGTAATAATAGTCATAATAGATCTATAATAGCTTTATTTTTTTTCTTTTCTTTTGTTTTCCTTATTAGTTGGGGCTTTGGGGGATGTTCAAGAAATGCTCGACAGTCGACACAAAATGATAAGGCAATGATGATAATAGTTTGGTCAAGGACTCGTGTGTCTCTTGACGAAGAAATTTTTGTTTTAGAACATGAAATTTTGTACATTGATTTCACGTATGCTACTATAATTCAATACTAATATTTTGTAGAATCGTGTTCATTATCCAATTCCCAGATGTTTGAGACGACTTGGTTGAATCAACGGTTCCTTTTTTTGGAATAATTTCAGTGACCAGTTAAAGAAACTGCTTTAGCAAATGCAATTTGATGGCCAAAGAGTCTTATTTACTGCACATCATGAAATGATAATCGGCTCTGGCACAGCCAGTCATCAATGTTTATTGCAATTCTTGGTTATTATGGATTTATCAAGTCATTTAGAGTCAGAATTGTCTGTGAAGATACTTAATCGGGATTCTAAATGACAGCACAGCGCTGCAATAGAAGATGATATCAATTCATAGTTTTCTGACACAGCTCAGAATCCTCAGACTGCTTTCCAATCTGGAAAATTTGTTAATTGGATTTGTGTGGATGAATTCTCGACATGTTTTAAGTATTACATTAATTTGTGGGTTTTTTTTTGAGGGGAAGATTCGAACCTGCAACTTTAAGGTGCAAGTGTAGGAGTTTACCACCGGACCAACCACATCTCGTCAAATTCTCATAATGTTAATAGAGCTACACATCTCTCAAGTGAGTGATTGATATAGGTTTTCATAAATCATGGCAATTTTGCTTCATCAATTTGTGCAGACCACATTCAACTAATGTCACCAGTTACAACCTATGTGAAGTGACCAATAACATTTATTGATCAAACATGTTATTGATCAAACACTGCAACAAAGAATGAACTCAAAACTATAAACTCAAAACTCAACCTCATCTCGTCAAATAGCTATACATCTCAAGTGAGCGATTGATATAGGTTTTCATAAATCATGACAATTGCTTCATCAATTTGTGCAGACCACATTCAACTAATGTCACAAGTTACAACCTATATGAAGTGAACAATAACATTTATTGATCAAACACTGCAAAAAAGAAGGAACTCAAAACTCAAAAGTTGTGAATCCAGTATTGAAAGAAAATAAAACCTTATATATCACATTGATTACAAATTGATTCCTCATACTGCAAATAATAGCCTATAAAAATACAGCTATTGTTGTCACTTGCACCCAAAAACCACTACAAAAATTAAAAGAAAAAAAAAAACCACAACCAACAATGTGAAAGAAGCCCGACCAAAAAAAATGAATAAATAAATGGAAAATATAAAAAAGAAAAGCTGTTCCAGGCGTGCCGGAAATTATCCGACAGCTGTGCCTGTTTCCTGTACTGCACATTATCACACCGAGTGATATGGCCTCTAACAAACACCCCTCGTGTTTAATTAACGTGAGGGGAAAGAATAAATTGACCCAGATGTAGAAAAGATCATGCCTGGGTTGGTGGAAAATACATTATACACATGAACAGTGACTTAATGAGGTTTATGAACAGGTGTGTAGAGCGTCTAAGAGGACACTCTTTGAGGATAAAATTCAAATATTTGAATCCATGACTATGAACATCATGACTCTGTACGTGGAAGTAAGAACCCGAAACCTGAATTTTCGCGAATTAAAGGTGGAGGTTCAACATCAGCTATGTCCACTTGTTGCAATGACTTGGAGATGTCATCAACCGTGAACGGGATGCTGCATTGATATTTAATTTGTAAACATAACAGATAATTAAATTGCGTTTATGGATGAAGACAAAATTTAAAATGATGCAGAAAGGCAATGGGAAGAAGAGGAAGTTAGTGGAAAATAATACCTTGAGTCATCATCTAATAGAAAAGAACTGCTTACGGCATTGTTTGAGTCCTCGGTCATGAGAAGTCTCATACTCGAAATAACCTGTTTAACAAGAGTTTCGGTATTAAATTAGCACATATAAAGAGCCAGGAACCCAAAAAAAGGATGCAGATAAAAAAGTTATTAATATTGTTTCATGGTCATGCGCTACATAAACATGCTTATCTAGAGCCAACTTAAGTTACTTACTTCTGAAGACACACTATGCGTGCCGTATTTGTCATCCCAGTACATTGTACTGATCCTATATAACTGTTGTATGCTGAGAACCTGAAGAAATCACAAGTATTACATACATAAATATAATAAAAAGAAGATGAAGAAAGAAATAAAAACAAACATGAAAGATTGAGTAGCTTAAAAGAGAAAAAACACTCACAGGGCAAAGTTCTTTCGTTATTTCATTCAAAGTCTTTTTGGGCTTTTGATGTATGACCTGATTTGTAAAGAAATTAAAATAAGAGATTGCTCAGCAAATTATCGAGATAATAATAATAATAATAATTAGCAACTGAATGAGTAAAGCTATACAAAAATGAATCTTACTAGGAACCCTACAGCCTGCCTAATATGCTTCAACTCGTCCCAGGCAGAACCTGCATACTGTAGACAAGAAGAGTTCAAGGAAAATGTATAAAATCATACTGGGAATAAAGGCCATACATAATTGCATGGTGCTTACTTCCTCACTCGCCTCATAGCACCACTGTTCTAATTCAGCCAAACCTGCTTTTACATACTCCCCATTACTGAATGAGCAACATTCACGTCGCAGAAGAAGACTGCAGAAATGTAAAACATAGATGACATAATTTTCATGTTAAGTTCTTGAACTTGATACTGGATTAAAATGAAATGAACAACAGACAATTCAGCACGCACACACATACAGAGAGATAATATACCTATTAAATAACTGAACATTGATGAATGAGAATATTTGAGTGAACACTTTACGGACTAGGAAGGGAGGTACCTATAAAACCAGAACATGAAAGAGAATGATACTATGCCAAGAGGTAAAAATCACAAATTGACATTTTTTGTTGAGCTCAGGACTCACATTGTTCGCTTTCATAATCTTCAAATAACTTCTCAAGCTTTTCACAATGCTTTGCCAATGTGCGATTAAAGCTTGCTGAGCAACAGCATTAGCTTGCGATCGTCCTTTAACTAAGCTTGCCCGTGAAGTCCTAGGTGCCTGCATTGATAAATATACTTAAAAGAATGAAAAAGCCATGCTTATAATCTCACACCAGATCCATGGTGTGGGACCAGGTACAGAACCAAACAGTCTAGTTTCTCAAAGAAGATGTTATTAGAAATTTAGAATCCTTTGTTTTTTTTTTTTTTTGGTTACTTTCATGAGCTATGCTCTCTGAGTCTCTGGCATAGTCATACAACTTGTAGCATGCAAAGAAAAAGGAAAAGAAAAGAAAAAAAGTCCTTGAGCCAAACCTGAATACATAATCCAAGCAATGGGGAGATCTCTTTCTTTAGATTGTCTCTCATCATTCCATATATTTTTTCAAGGAAGGCTGTGAGCTGCTGCTTAAACAGTAATGCTGGATATTTGGCCTCAACTTGCCGTAAGTCATCTAGTCTACCAAGCCCCCGACCATTAAGAAATGAAAATCCAGCACTTTGAGGAGATGCCCGAAGCCCCTACACACAATAAATAAAATAAATAAATCAACACACACAAGGGGAAAATTAAAAGGATTAGGAAGTGTAAAGAAAGGACATGCTAGGAAAAGGTACTTGTACAGGATAAAAAATTGCTTCTTACTTGAGACATCCTCCCAAACAGAGAAGCTGATGTTGTTCTACGTCTTTGTGGTGTCATGCTAGCTGCTCCACTAGCTTTGAGCGTGTGTTGGAGCAGCAGCAATAAAGTCGATGCATTAGATAACCAATAAGCCAATACATCATTATTATCCTGGACCTTCAATAAGGTAAGTATTGCCAAGATTAGCAAGTGCAATACAGCGCTGATGAATGAGACTGAATAAAAGAGACTTTACAAACCATAAGAGAGCTTACCTCTATCGCTGAAGCTATTGTTTGGATAATACGGTCAAAAACAGTAGTCCTTTCAACTTCAAATGACCTCCAATGGAGAAGACATTTGTATATGACACAAGCAGCAACTGGTTTGCCCGCAGAAAATCCAAGGTTCTGTGATATACACTTGATCAGCATGTCCTGGTTCTCCTGGAACAAAAAGCAGATTGCAAGAAACAAATCAGAATTAGAGAATGAACCATCAGAAGAGTGGAAATTAATCAATCACTATGGATTTCAATATGATATTTAGCTTGTATTATGGGCACAGATCGATTAACGCATGTCGCCTAACAAATCAATTTACATTTCATGCATATTAGGGTGACTAACCTGCTGCTTTTCATTGAGAGATTTTTGTGGTTTCTCCTCAGATTCAGGCTCACGTGCATTGGATAAGGCGAGAGGCATATCCTGAAACACATAGCAGACAATAAGCAATACAAGTGATAACCAATCCAAATCTTAAAATTTCATAAATTTGCATTTATGAGAGGTTTAGAATGGATGATATCCCTCCCCTTACCGGTGCAACCTTCATCTCTCCATTTTGAACATTTCCATTTTCTGGAGTCCTCTGAAAATTCAAAATTGTGCATTTCTATAAGCTCGTATGTTATATACTTATATAGCAAGGATCAGTAATGACCTAACATTCTGTTTGTACCTGAATAATCATTGTTTTTGATCGTGCAGACAATGATTTCCCTGTTGGTGACATGGTCAATGCCTGTTGACGAAGTACTTGATTTTCTGATTCTGAATTGGAAAGTTTCTCTTCTAGTCTGAATACATAGAATAAGCAAACATGGAACAAAAGGTTTAATGTTCAAATGCAAACCAAAAACCTCCATGTAGGGGAAAGAGAGAAGAATTCTTATACTTGCAATTATAATCAAGATGAATAGTGATATAAACATGACCGAAGTCTATATTTGCATGAATTATACAATATATATACAGACTCCCTCTTCTCATAAGCATTCACAAACCTCTGCACGGACTCCTGAAGCTGATCCATTTTCTTATCTGTATCTTCAAGTTTCTTAACCAGATCTGCATTCCTGGCCTCAGCATCTGCACAAACCTTTCTAACCTCTTCCGCTGCCTGTTTTTCTGATAGCAGCTGAGCCTGTATATTTAAAAGTTCATCAAGCCATTGCACTCCACAAAATCAATCTCTAGGTCACCTATCAATAACTAGTAACGTATGCACTCCTGATATAATGTTTGAGGATTAAGAAACTTAGGAATGATACATCAGAAGTGTCAATATCATCTCCAGTTTTAAGGATTCCGAGCAAATAGAATTGTGGATAGCCTAATCAGATCAAATTAGTGAAAACACGATTAAATTTGATAATGTCCTGTCATTTCAAGGCTTATCCATATCAATAGGTATGCTGATAATATAACTAAAGCCTGGATAATCTGAAATAGGACCACCAAAGGGGTGCCCTATTGTATTTTGACATTGAATTCTAGACAGAAACTAAGACATTGGTTGATTTTAAAGACACTTGCGCAGAAATACATAATGTCTTAAAAGTCGCATAGCCATAAATCATGTGCTAGCAATATACATGCAAACTCAGCAGTACACCATTCTGAAAAATATAAAATAAAATAAAAAATATGAAAGCTGCAGTTTCTAAAGAACTACAGACATGACCAATCAATGAAGCATCTAGAATCTACTAAGTTTAGCAGTTTAAGATTCTTGTTTTTTCATTCAGCTTGATTGGAAGACTGTTAATTTTTGTGTTTCTTGGTTTTGCTTATGTAATCTTGTTTTTGTTTTGTATCTACACATTTTGCATTTGTTTCCTATCAAAAAACAATAAAAAGGGAAGTAGTAGGTAGACAAGATATAAATTCACCATGATCGTCCAAGTTAGAGGTGCATACCTTAAAACTTTCTACCTCAGCTGTTAATGCCTCAAGCTTTTCTGTGTCTTGAACTAAAACAGGAGTCTCCTTAATGACGGGTGGTGCCTCTTCAATAGCTTTCCGAGCTGCCTCTCGTTCTTTAATTACCCTGGAATTTGCTTCTTCTACTTGTAATTGCATTGCATGCAAAGCATCCTGCAACTTGGCAATATGTTGGGCTTTTTCCTCTTCTAAATTAGTCTGTATGCAAATCAAAACAAACAAAAATTGTGTTAAGCTATACCAAAAAGCGGCCATTAATAGTGACAAGAACATATTATACTAGATTTAAAAGAAATTTAAACTTAAAATTAACTACCCTTAATTGTTTCTCAAGCTGCAATCGCCATGTAAGTTCTTCCACACGCTTTTCCAGTTTGTCTTTTGCCTCTTTAAGGGCTCCTGTTTCTCGTGAAGCCTAATTAAATCAACAAGGATGGTTACCACTTGATATATCCCTTACAAAATGCAAGATACATTACAAATGTTTACTAAAACAAAAATACTCCAAGAGTGAGATCCAACCATTTTGAGCTTTCTAAGCTCTCTCCGAGCAATCCTTTGCCTCCAACCACACTGGGTAATTATAGCAGCCTTCTTAAGACTCTTATAATATGTATATGCTACATGGCGACGCAAATAAGCCTGAAAGTGAAAAAAAATTATCGGCATATACATTTTGATAAGTTCAAGAATTAATTTCAATAAAATCATGACAACTAAATTTGCAACGTGCATCTATAAGTCGAATAGCTTCATTTACTGAACTATAAGAAAATATAATCAGAAATCATATTTCAAAAATATAATAATAATTAGAAGAAGAGGGGCAACAAGACCTCGATAATAATTGCAGCCTTAGTTTGCTTTCTGAATCTGAACTCATTGCGAGCAACCATTGCCCTTAACCCTGTCTGCAATGTGATCGCAGACACTCGTATGGTTACGTAGGATTTCCTGGCAGTGTATCTCCTGAAATTCTTTTGGATCTTCACAGCTGCTGCTTCACGTCTCAATTGCTCAAACAGTTGGCAAGCCAATTTACCTAATAACAGTTTAAAATAGAAGCAATGAGTTATAATATATCTCAAAATTTTTATGGGATAAAAACAATACACTTCATAAAGGAAGACAATATATAGACATCAACATTGACAAACTTCTATTTTTTTCTAAAATATTTATGCTGCAAGACAGTAAAATAAAGATGAACTCACATAGTATGAGACAAGCAACAAACAAAACAAGCAGTCTTTTAAAACTACTTAAAAGCATACCTCTCCAGTGAGATTGCAGCATAATAGCAGCTTTACGCCATGCAATGAACTCTTTCCTTGCTATATAAGTACGGACCAGCCTTTGAATGATTCTAGCTGCATTCCCAAGCACCTCTGTTCTTCTTGCATCCAGCTCAGCCATCTGACCAGCTCGTAGGAATACTTTTGTCTTGCCTACCTGAAAACCCAATCACATTGAACAAGGTAGGTTAAGTCAGGGACTCCGTCGTTTAAATGCATCATAAAATCCCCAATAGTATATGCGATAATTATGCAAAAGAAATATAAATGATAACTATAGAAAACTGTTAATGTGCTTAAATATTGAACCATTCCTATCAGCTTAAACTTTTGGGTATGTTGGTTACTACATGGTATCATAGCCTTATTATACGAGGAGTCCTAGGTTCGTGTCCCCACATGTGATTAAATTTGAATTTGTTATTTGTTAGTGTTTGTATTTGGGCTCGAACCACGAGACAAGCGTCTTGCACGTGAGGGGGTGTTAAAGTGCTTAAATATTATTGTTGGGCTTTTTCCTATCGGTTTAAGCTATTGGGTATGTTGGTTACTAACAAAACAATTAGAAACTTTTGGCAATATGTTTCAAGGATGCTGTCAGAACTAATAGCTCGTCGTTCAATCAAAAAGGCCGGTGAAACGACATAACAAGTAGAATTACAAATGAAAACGAATCAATTTGGTTAGGTATCTCATCCTTGGTCAGGCAAGGCTGCTAATGGCCACTGCCAAAGAGCATAGGTTCATAGAGTATGTCCTAGTAACCCCATCTTGCAACACCCTGCCATGGGTATAAAGTTGTTTAAATTTAATTTAAGCTCATTTTGTACAGGCCATTATAAAGACACGGGGAAATTCCAGACCCCCACTTTCTTTCATTCCAAGAATGTTAATGCACGATTTTAGTACCACTGGTAAGGTGTAGAACAGTAAATTGGTCACAAGTATCAGTGAAATGAATTAATCAGTCGCATAGACACTTTTTTTTCTTTTTTCTTTTAATAGGAAACAGATCATTTGCATAGCCACTTGTATAAACTGAATAAATAAAAAAATCAGATGCTTCTCATCCTTGCTTTCCCGTTTCATCTCATCCCAGCATCCTAAGGAATGAGTGGGACAGGAATGGGATGTTATAGACATGACAGATGAGGTCAGCTAGGCCATTCTGCAGCCTGCCTTGTTGCAATTCTCAATTAGCATGATCGGATGACAAGTGACAAAGAGATATTAAGTTACCTGATAACCTTGCAATCCCTTTTTATCCAGAATCTTTTGGCATGCAACCTTGTCATCATAGCTGTGCACGAAAGAGTAACAACAATTTATGAAATAACAAATCACACAAGGCAGGAAGAAAAAATAAAACATTGGAGGAAGACAGAAAAAAGAATACCCAAATCTGACATTTAATCCCTCAGCCTTTAAAACTATAACTATATATATATACACACACACTCAACTTACTTTGCTTCCAGAATTTCTGGAGCAAGAACACCGAAACGGTGAAGAAACTCATAAAATGTTCGTCTTGTAGGATATCCAGCACAGCTGATCCTGATTGCCTCAAGAACACCCTAAATAAAGAATAAGGGCCAAACATAAAATTACAAAAACTTAAATCATAAAATAAAAGTTTTGCAAGTTTGAAAAATTAAATGACACACAACAAAGAAAATACTTTAGCCAGATTATACTCACACCACATCGCAATTGCTGAATTATGTTAGCATTCTCAAAAATTGCAGGCTTGAGGACATTGTTTGGCTTTACACATCTGATATAGTGAGGTTCTGTCGAATTCAAGGTCTCCATTAAAGATTGAAGTTGTAGCTGCAATTAAAGAAACAATGCACTCATTAGAAAACAAAGTATGTCAACAAATCTTGAATGTTGAATGAACAACACTGGTGACTATGTCAGTTAATTTAAACTTATAATCACATTTTCAAGGAGCACTACCCCAAATCAAATATTTGTGCATGCTATCTTTCAGCATTATAGAACTACGACTAAGACCAGGAAAACAATTGCCTTTTGTTCCATTGACTACCTTAAAGAACTATAATCCACCATGATTACAAGCATAATGCATTCAATCGTAAAATCAAAAGCTATAAGCAGACCTTAACAATATAGAAGAAGAAAAATGTGAAGAGATGTGTCATTGTCATTCAATTACAAAGATACAACAACAATACAATGAAACAACCTTTTAACTTCCATGCTGCCAAAAGCCTCACATGTAGAGCAATGAGGAAAAACACACGGTTTCTATTAATAACAAGGTGCCATCAAGACCCTAAGAAGCCCTAGCTTCATAACTGTTCTCAAAACAAATCCAATACCCACAACCCACTTTCCCAGCAGACACAATTTGAATTTTTTCAGATTGTATTGAAGTAAATACTGCACAAGTTGAATTCAACTGGATTTTCGCCAGCAGTATGGCTTATTGAAACGGAGGTCAAATATCCTTTTTAGTTAGTTTTACATTGATATTTCCATACAAGACCAGAATTCCAGGCTTATAAGCTGGCTTTTATAGTATGTGATCTCATCATCATAATGGAAGCAGCCAGAAAATCTTCTCCCTTGGGCATGGCCATTTACACATTAAAAAGACAGACAGATTCAGTATTCAATAACATGCTATTGACCATAAATTTAAGTTTTCCTACATTTAACATTGGGAACAACTATTTGGATCTCAACCTTGCACACTAACAATAATGAACTTACATTTTATTATCCTATCATGGAAATTCAAGAACCAACTAAACCATATGTACCTTGAAACGGGATCCTATGGAAGAAAACTTGGATGATTTTGATGATTCCTCTGGAGATTGAGGAAATAGACCCGCCACGAAAGAGCACTTTGATGCCGTCAACAAACCCTGATGTTCTGCCACCACATAGTCTTTATTTTTGTCAAGAAATAAATCGGCCAGATAGGTTACCTGAGAAAGAAATTTCAAAGAAACATATCAGCAAATGCTACTGTATATAAAAACAAAAGAAAAATTTATATACAGAATTTGTTTACCTCCCCAGCATAGTGAGATATAGTGAAACTAGTACGGGATAGCTTAGGTTTAATGAACCGTTTGTTGTTTTTGAATGTCTGGTACAACTTCTGAGCAAATGTTTCATGCGTGGATTTAGGAAACATACTGTGTGAAGCAAGTAAAACAAACATGAGATAACCGAATGAATAAATTAAATGATACAAGCATCACTAGCAGTGTATGATGTTCCATCACTAGCAGTGTATGATGTTCTTCTATTAATTCTAAAACCAGAATATTACACACACACACACAATTTAAATATCCATAACAAAGTCAGTAACTCAAGCTCCATAAACTCAAAAGGAAGGATCAACCAACTGGAGTAAAACCAGAGCTGCATACCAGGCTTCATCTAGAAGTGCTATGATTCCTCCAGGTTTCTGTAAAAGTTGAAAAAGTTAGTTGTAACTATCTGAAATGATGTTTCAAAAAAAAAATACTATCTGAAATGATGAATATGGAGTTCAAATATTCTTTCAAGCATACATTAGCTATCAGATGAATGAATATAAATGATAAAAATTTACAAAAATCCAGCAAGCAAGAGCACATACCTTTTCAATCAGATCCAATACATCTTGGTTATCAACAAATTCTATGTAGCTCCAGTTGATTTCTTCTTTCGTGTATTCTTCCTGTTCCATCTTAAAGACGTGCTGCAAATACAATAACCATAGAGCCCTAAATTAACAAAGCCCAGGCGTAGAATACATAATACAAAGTAAGAACTATTCCAAAAGTCAGCAAACCTGATTGAAATGTTGTTGTAGTTTTTCATTGGTAAAATTGATACAGAACTGCTCAAAACTATGGAATATGGTTTCGTGTCAGCTGCAATGTAAATACCAAGGCGAAAGTAAAATATAAAGTTTGTCTGTTACCTATTGAACTTGAAACTTTCAAAGCCATAAATATCAAGGACTCCAATTAATGATTTTGAGTTTGGGTCTTGTCCAATTGAAGAGTTAATTGTATCCACAAGCCTGTCAATATTAAGGAAAACTTGTTGAAATCTCAAATGCTAGAAAATTAAATAGATCAAATAACAGGTTTACTTTCCTTGACATGTATTTGTGATATAGCAGTGCTAAGGTAGTTCCCATACCAATCAAACAAGCGAGAGTAAACGGTTTTAGCTAGGGCATCCCTGCTACCCACTGCAGCAACAGGATCAAGAGTTCTTGTAATAATCTCTTCTGGAGTTACCATTACACGCTTTATCATTGCATCTTCCAAGTTCTTGGCATCACACCTATAGTACAAAACATAGATTAAAAGAGGCATATAAATCCAACAAAGAAATGAGCACAAGATCAGGAAATGCATCCCACGCATGAAGGAACCTATAGATTATACCTGAGCAGTTCAGCTGTCACATTGAGATGGTGCCTAGATTTCTCATCCTTGATGACAGAAGAGTCAGCATCCTTGCCCTTTGCAAAGTCAATATTTCCAAGATGTAGAATTGCAGCTACAACCCTGAAAATTGCGTCCTGAAAATAATATCCATTATCAAAAAATCATAAAGTAACATGTGCACTCTAATTACTGAAATTGATGGAAACACTAACCTGATCTTCCTCACTGATTCCGACTATATCCATAGCCCTTCTGGTAGCAAGATATTCTTGGGTGTCATCTACTCCATCCAGCTCAAAACAATTGGATTGATTTAAGTAATGGAATGATTTAGGGTTTTCCAATTTATACTTTTCTCTAACCTGGAAATTTAAAGGGACGATAATCAATTGTAGCTTACAACTACAAGCACAGGCAATACTAATTTTGCGCATTTGACATGAAAAAAATATAATAAAAAATAAAACAGGACACAACAATATCAATGTCAAACATCAATACCTCAGGTGGTGCTGCACAAAGAAGGTAAAAGCAATGATAGTTTCTTTCAGGATCTGAAATTTGGCAAACACGAGATCGTTCAAGTAAATAAGTTCGTACAGCTGCCCCAGATATCCTCCCATTCTTGTCAAACTGGAGCTCAACAAATTTACCGAACCGACTGCATCGGTGAAAACAAGAAGATTAAAAAAAAATACTGAGATTAGCCCACTAAAATTTCTATAATTTTTAACTTGAAAAATTTCACAGCAAATACATACTCACCTTGAGTTGTTGTTCCTAACAGTTTTTGCATTGCCAAAAGCTTCAAGAACTGGATTTGACTATAAAGTAAAAGACCAAAAGCATCAATTTAGACAAGTGGTACAACCTTTTAGAATCAGAGGATACATAACAAAGACTGCAAGAAATATACAAGGATGAAAGCTTTAATCCTAAGAAAGATCTGTTTCATCTTACTTCCAGAACTTGTTGTTCGACTGTCCGCCCTTCTACTCCAGATCGACCACCAAGGTAAGCAAGATATCTCATGAGCATCTTTGTTGTCTCTGTCTTACCAGCACCACTCTCTCCACTAACAAGAATTGAGTTGCTCTTTCCCTCATTAATCATTGCCCTGTTAATATAAAGTAATGAAATCAGAGGAGCATTAAGAGAAAATCTGTGATGCCAAATAGAACAGATGGTATTACCTATATGCAACATCTGCAACGGCGAAAACATGAGGGCTTAGCTCTCCAAATTGGGCTCCTTTATATTGTTCCATCATGTGAGTATCATACAAATGCGGCAATCTTTGAAATGGGTTTATGGCAATTAGGATATTTCCAGTGTATGTCTGGGGAGAAAATAAAAATAATTCATCATGTAAGAATATGAATAGCACTTCAGTGTATATCTGCAACTTTCTTAAATCAAATTTTAATCAGCATGTGAGATTATGATTGGGAAACTAAATATATATCTTACATAGATTTCATTAAGTTCATATCTGGCAGACAAGTTGTGAAGAACTCCTGGTTCATGCAAATACGAAAGCTTTGTCATGTCATCTACACCTCCAGGAGGTGCTTCGGTATCTTTTGGAAATACTTTTGATATATTTGTGACAACCTGCAATGACATTTCCAGTTAGAGAGGCTCATAATATTTAAGATTGTGATCATAATGATGATTAAGAAGAGTTTATATCATAATCATGTAAACATTAAAGTCCCACTTTGAAATGACTGAATGAACTTCAAAGGCAAACTTCAAACTTGGTTGTAACTTAAGTTACTCGCTGATGCCTATACCATTTAATGCTACTAGCCCTAAAACTAATCAATTTATAATTGTAGCTTCTGATAAAGTAAATGTTGATACATTTAAAAGAAATTTCATTTGTACCCAAAGTAGATAATTGATAAATTCTATTAAAATATATACAACATAAAGCTGGGCTTAACTCACTGTTTTCCCATTTGTGCAATGAACATGAAGTTCTTCACCACTGATTTTAAGAACTTCTCCATCGATCCATGCCAGTACTGGGTCTTCAACCCATACATGAGACCCAACAATAATATTAACCGGTGGAGCCTGCAAAAGGATGAAATTTACAAAACATTGCAGCAGGATAAATGATTAATTCAAGAATGCTAGAAAGATTTACAATTATTTCACAACATGTAACATATAAGCACAAAATAGGCAGTAAATAAAAGCATCAAGCACCACCAACTTCCTCTATCCAACTCATAGTAAGTTTCTTCAAATGAGTGATGTCTAAAATAACAACCAATCCATGCAGCAAAGCATACACATTGAGAACTATTAGGAATTGGTATGAAATATAATTTAAATAGTAAGCCCAAATAAGCAGGTGCTGAAATTTGCCAGAAATGACCTAGCTTTAGGTACATTAGACTGACATCAAAATGTATCAAGAAGATATGAACACAAAAGGAAGGTTGAATTGAAGAACTAATACCACTTCTGCACAGAACAAACTTTTGGGAAGCTTCACTAGGAATTATAAAAGAATAATGAAACTAGTTAGAGGAGAAGTTCACTGCTCTTGCCATTGTGCTGTTGTGGCGATATTTTGGGTAATATGTCAAGAAAGGAACAAAAGAATTATTGAAGATTCAAGTGAAGAAGAGACGCTTGTTTATGGGATAGAATCGGTTTATGGGATAGAATCGGTTTCTCACTTTCTCCTGGTTATGGATTTCTGTTCACTTTGTTTCTTTTCATTAATAAAATTTCCTCTGATTTCTCAAGAGATTATTACAAGAAGAATGGTTAGTTTGATTTTGTTCATAAGAACACGGATCCTCATCCACATTCAATTATATGGCATGTCATTCATATTCGAGACACCAAAAAAAGAAGTTAGAGTTACACTCACAATGTACTAAGAATCGTATTAAAAGACAGGAATAATGAGCAACACTGATGTTTTTCAGAAATTCAATGTCATAGACAACTTTCACATGTATTACCACGACATCCTCTACCTCCATTGAATCCGTTGACATGAGAATCATATGTGCAGCCATAACCAGAGAACTGCAGACTCCCACTCCACGTTTACACCATCTAAAGCTAGAAATATATATAAAGAGCCAATACCATCACCATCAACAAAGATTGACCTTACATTTTCCATTGTCCCATTAATTTTAAAGGCAGAACATGCGACCTAACACACAGAAGTTTCTGAAACCAACTAAATCGTTTCTATTCTAGGCAGTTCAATCAATTGATAGCCTAAGAAAAAAAATAAACACTGGTCCAGAGACAACCAAGAGGAGAAAAAGTTGTTCCAACTCATATCATAACAAATGGCACTCGATCAGATAACAACTTGAATCCAAACCCCCAATAGAATCTTACTAGCCCATACATCAAATCACGAGCTCGTTAAACCTCTGCATTATCAAATCCAAATCCCTTCAATAAGACATAATTCAAATACTAATATATAATAACAGAATCACATATGCCAACGATTGCAAAACCATTATATTCTCTCACTAATGTAATTCACAACTATTTCAAAGTTTACAGGTTTTGCTTCCTATATTGTTCACATAAACCATAGCTCGATAATGCTCAATACATGATCAAATTTCAATCACGAAATTCATCAAAGTTCAATATCACCTACTAATTAAAGTGAATCAAAGATGCAAAAAAAAAAAAAAAGAGCAATAAAAGTAAGGCATCAATTCAAAGTGATCAAACTAAATCAATCAATCAATCAGGACATTAACTTAATCAACCAAACCAACAAAACAGCAAACTAAAAATTACCATGACGATAGCGTGAAAGCGATCTTCTCCGCTAACTCATGTAAAGATGACACAGTTTAAAAAAGACGAGCTCGGTGACTCAGATCGGAGAGAATACGATTGATAGCTTGGAGTTTCAAAGACGATTTTGAGAAACAAATAAAAATGTAAAGAGAAGACGATGATGAGAAGAAAACAAACTTTAATTTCGAGTAATTGCTGTAAAAAATATGTAACAAAAAAAGCTTCTGAAAATAGTTTCTCTCTCTAGAAAATGAGATGTGATGTTTATATATGCAAATAAAGTAATGTGGAAGCTCCCTCTCTCTATCTCTCACTGGTCAGCTGGGGTCCAAAGGAGAGGAGAGAGAGAGGACTAGTTGGACATTCGTGGTCGCCACAAACAGTGGTGCTGTACTCTAAAACCGACATTTGACGCAGATTTGAGGAACATATTATGGAATTTCGATTTTTGTTTTGTACTAAGACAGACATTTGGTGTTATTTACGAGGAATTGCCATTCTAATTACGAATACAATAATCTTCTTATTATTATACTAATGTTATTATCTGTAATGCAAGGTGGTACGTCATTAACTAATTAAATTAATCACTACTTTACAGATTTTTTTTTAATTATTATTACAATAAATTCTAATCAATAATATGTTAGAACATATCAAAATCAAACAGTATATTCATAGTCCCGATGTCTATTTCTATTTTAATATAGATGATAGTGTGTATTTTCATCTTTAACGTAGGTGCACTACCAGATATACTAAAAAATATATTATATGCGAAACTAATTTACTGTAAAAATATATATATATATATATCCATATCACATTCGATATAGAACTCGAATCTAAAACATTAACGGATTGAATAAATGTCAAATATTACCTGACTCAATATTTTACTAATTTTAAAAGCAACTAAATATTATTTTATTATTAAAAACTTTTGATTATCATGTTATATAGGCAGTGATTGGAAATTATTTTTGTAAGAAAATAATATAGAAATGATAGCAAATCTGCGAAATCATATCTGATTTATAATTAGTATAAGAAATTTTAATTTAGTAGTGTTAAACAAAAAGTAAGGGTAAATATGTAATTAAGGTTACTTTAGAGGTCATTTTAATTTCCGACCAAAAAATATTAAATGTTTCGTGACGAGACAATATCTGATGACCGCCCACCATTTGCTGGCGACTGAATATTTTAGCTAAATATTTGGGAGAGAAGAAATGTTATAGTACAGTAGCTTATACAGCTTTAACTCCATCTGATGGTAATCACAACCGAATATCAGAGCAAGGGGTATAGTATGACGTGATCTTGACCATGATCACAATTCACAATTCAATTTTGGGAAACTTAAGTGGGTCCACTTTGGACGTGCATTGGGACCAACCACTGGGAATAAGACACGTTTCCGTATTTGGTGTTGTAGACGATTAGATTGGATCTAAATGATTATACGTAAGAGATTTTGTGGACAACGCCACAACGGCGGATGTAAACGTGAAATGACAAAGTCATCCCTGGACCCTGGAGAGTGGAGACTCTAAGCCACCACCACCGACCTTATGGACTGGAGACTGAAACAATAATCAGTCACACGTGTCATTAATTTATTGGACAAAGTTCGGTTTTGATTTCGTGGCTGCTGAGTGCTGAGTTGCAAACTGAGACGAGAAAATTGACGGGTAAGTATGTATATATTATTCAAATACACCCGCCTAAATATTATCTAACTGTAATTTGTAAGTGAAAATAAATTTTAAATTGCTCATGAGAGCATAGTTCAACGATTAGGTAAACGAGTTTCTGGTTTTGATAAATAACTCTTAAGTCAGTAGTTAAATCCTACTAATGGTAAAAGTTTTAAAAAAAAATACATGATCTAAAGTGTATGCACTTGTCAAAATTTCTTCATAATCAGTGGTCCATATGCAACGCACTGATATAAGTTATATCAGTATGCACTGATATAAGTTATATCAGTATGCACTGATGAGAAAAGGACTGTTTATATATTTACAGTCATTTTCTTATCAGTGCGCACTGATGGAATTATATAAATACATTGAATATGAGTAACTCATTCATAAAAGAGCTTTGAAAAATGCATACATACCAAATCAAAGTATGTAAAACAAGTGGCTCACATTCAATGTCCTTATACAATTCCATCAATGCGCACTTATGTGAAAATTTTCATATATATATACACATTTCTTTTCTCCTCAGTACACACTAATATAAAATACATCATTATATTGCATATGGATCATAGATTATGAATAAACACTAACAAATAAATACAGACCGAGTCAAAACAATTTAATCTAATGGTCCACATGAAAGACACTAATATATATTTATCAGTGTGCACTGAGAGGAAAAGTTATATATATATATATATATATATATATATATACCGTCATTTTTCTAAGTGGGCACTGATATAAAATACATTAGTGTATTGCATGTATGTCAGAGATTATGGATAAGTAATGACAAGTACATATAGACTGGGGTGAAAATTTATTTATATATATAGAAAAATTTTCACCTCAGTGTCCAATGATAAATATTTATCAATGCGTAACATGTGAACTATTAGATTCACATGTGAACCATTAGATTCAATTGTTTTGACTAAGTCTGTATGCATTTGTCAGTGCTTATCCATAATCTATGACCTACATTCAATGTACTGATGATATTTATATCAGTGCGCACCGAAGAGAAAAGGAATATATATATATATATATATATATATATATATATTGAAAGAGAGAGATAGTGGTTCCTTTGGGTAGTACGGCCCATTTTTAACTGTTATATGCAGATAGAGTTGGGCTTCAACCGAAGTTTGTCATACATGGTAACATGGGGCAGGCTTAATTATTTGACATTATTGTTGACAGAAACAACATAGTGAGCATAAAATGATGAACGAGCCTCTCCATTGTGCTACCAACACATAAACTGCAAACCTATTTCACAGTCTCTATGTATGGTAGCAAAATACAGTGGGTTAGAGTTCTGCTATAATCCGACAAGATTAGGTTCTACGAACACGACTCGTAATGCAGCGTAAACGTGAAATGACAAAGTCATCCCTGGACCCTGGAGAGTGGAGACTCTAAGCCACCACCACCGACCTTCTTATGGACTGGAGACTGAAACAATAATCTGTCACACGTGTCATTAATTTATTGGACAAAGTTCGGTTTTGATTTCGTGGCTGCTGAGTGCTGAGTTGCAAACTGAGACGAGAAAATTGACGGGTAAGTATGTATATATTATTAAAATACACCCGCCTAAATATTATCTAACTGTAATTTGTAAGTGAAAATAAATTTTAAATTGCTCATGAGAGCATAGTTTTACGGGTAGATGAACGAGTTTCTGGTTTTGGTAAATGACTCTCAAGTCAGTAGTTGAATCATACTAAGGGTAAAAGTTAATATATATATATATATATATATATATATGGTCTAAATATCTAGATAAATAGATAATGTTAAAAAAATTTCAAATTAGGAACAAAAAATTTGAATATATATATATATATATAAATATCAGTGCGTAGGATTTAGACCATTAGATTTACATATTTTGACTCAAAGTATATGCACTTGTCAAAACTTCTTCATAATCAGTGGTTCACATGCAACGCACTGATATAAGTTATATCAATGAGCATTGAGGAGAAAATGACTATTAATATATATATATATATAGCCATTTTCCTATCAGTGCGTACTGATGGAATTATATAAGTACATTGAATCTGAGTCACTCATTTATAAAAGAGTTTTGAAAAGTGCATACATACCAAGTCAAAGTATGTAAAACGAGTGGCTCATATTTAATGTCCTTATATAATTCCATCATTGCACATTTATGTGAAAATTTTCGTATTTATATATATTCAGTACGCACTGATATAAAATGCATCAGCATATTGCATATGGATCATAGATTATGGATAAACACTGATAAATAGATACAGACCGAGTCAAAACAATTGAATCTAATAGTTCACATGAAAGACACTAATATATATTTATCAGTACGGACTGAGAGGAAAAGTTTCATATATATACCGTCATTTTCTCCATGTGCGCACTGATATAAAATACATCAGCGTATTTGCATGTATGCCATAGATTATGGATTAGCACTGACAAGTACATACAAACTGAGTCAAATCAATTGAATCTAATGATCCACATACAACGCAATGATAAATATTTATTAGTACATACTGAGGTGAAAATTTATTATATATATATATATATATATATATTTTCACCTGAGTGTACCAATGATAAATATTTATCAGTAAAGGATTTACATGTGGACCATTAGATTCAATTGCTTTGAGCAAGTCTGTATGCATTTGTCAATGCTTATCCATAATCTATAGCTTACATTCAATGTACTGATGATATTTATATCAGTGAACACCAAGGAGAAAATGAGTATATATATATATATATATACATACAATAATTTTCACATAAGTGCGCACCGATATAATTATATAAAGACATTGAATAGTGAGCCACTCATTTTACATATTTTGACTTGATATGTATTCACTTGTCAAAACTCTTTTATAAATGAGTGGCTCACATTCAATGTCCTTATATAATTCTATCAGTGTATACCGACAGGAAAATGACTGATATATATATATTTGAAAGAGATAGATAGTGATTCCTTTTGGGTAGTACGGCCCATTTTTAACTGTTATATGCAGATAGAGTTGGGCTTTAACTGAAGTTTGTCATACATGGTAACATGGGGCAGGCTTAATTAATAGACATTATTGTTGACAGAAACGAACATAGTGAGCATAAAATGATGAATGAACCTCTCCATTGTGCTACCAACACATAAACTGCAAACCTATATCACAGTCTGAATATTTATGGTAGCAAATATAGTGGGTTAGAGTTCTGCTATAACCCGACAAGATTAAGCATCTACAAACACGACTCGTAATGCAACTCCCACTATATTAAGTGATGGACCCAGAAAATTTTATTTGGAGGGGAAATGTAGTAAAAACACAATATTTAGGGAGGGTTATATCCCCCTTGCCTCTGTCTCTGACAATGAGGAAGAAGTTTTCCGTATTTTGTGATTTAATGGAAAAATGTGGAACTATATACAGAATATCATAGTTCTGGACAAAGGACTCTTGGTGCGATGATCGTGTATAATAAAAAATATATATTAAACGATCATTGCATACACATAAAGATAAACATTAAAGCTGACAGAGATATAAGTTGCAACATGTATGTACTCAAAGTCTTTGAAAGCCAACATGAGCCAATCATGGCCACATGATCAACACATCCCGAGTTCACGGTTCCTGTGGCCTCCTTGAGGTCCCCCATATATATTGCATAATACAGGAGAAAATAACCAAACAATTTCGCATTAAGAATTATGTAGCTCTTAAAGGGGAGAAATTAATTTACTACTGAGTAAATCTGCCTGTTCAAATAGAGAATCAAATTACCTCACTTGTACAAGAATCAAATCGAAAGTTTGATGTGCAAAAGAATCAACATTGGTTTGGAAGCCTTAGGCTTCAGCGTTGTCATTGTATACATTATGTATATGCGCATACACAACATATAGATATAAGTGAGCTGATATGTGTGGTTGACCTCAACAAATTAAGCTCGTTAAATCTAATGAGTTAATGACATATGTAATTAATAGTTGTGGTTTATTTATTTTGGTAGTGTTAACATGTGTCTTAAAGCACATGTTAACAACTATAATTCTATAAATTTGTTAAAAAAGGAAAATATTTATTATAAATATGTATTTATTACATTGACCAAGACAATAAATGTATTTAATATTTTCCCTTTTAGGTATTTTTGTAGTTGTTAGGGCACAGGTTAACACTACCTTATTTGTTTTATTATAGTTTCACTTTCCTTAATGTATTATCTTTAACTGTTTGAGATCAGTACAAAGATCAACGCAACAGAGGATATGAATCCATAAATGTAATCACTGTTTTTACAACTTTATAATGCATTACTAGTATTTATTAAGATAATGATTTTTTTTTTGAAGTATTACAAGTTACAACTATTACAATTGGATCAAGATTAGATAGTATATGTGCGGCCCTGATAACCGCCCCAATAAACGGGAAAAAAACTCCTCACACATACTTGTAAAATGTGTATGATGAGACTCGAGCCACTCACCATCTTACCACTACTGTGGAAGGAATGTGCACTACCATCTCTGTTAAGAAGTGATATGCTTAAGACAATGAATATTAGTGAACAGATTTGGACAGAGGGGGGAAGTCATATAATGAGCATCCATTTCAACCCGTACATAAAAAAAAAAAAAAAATTTAATAAGAATTACGAAGATGAAAATAACACTTACCAACAGACGAAACATACTAAGCATGAGCATAATCTAGTTCTAAAAAATAACAGTAAAAACAAATTAATTTACAGATTCAAAGCACAGAAGAGTTACGAGAGGGAAGATCTTGGGTGGAGTTGTGACTTGTCAGTTGCAATTGGGCGAAGTGGATGGGGATTGTTGGGCTGAGTATTCCGTTGGGCCCCTCTATATTAAATGTGGAAATATGTTTTGATTAATTTTAATACAAATCAATTCATTGACTAGTCTATTATCCATTAGATCATCAAATAAAAGCATTCAATTTAAATAAATATAATATTAAATAAAAATCAGTTATCCTTAGAAAAAAAAAAAACAGTTCCGTTATATTAATACAAATTATGACATTAGTTATAGATCGTTAAATTTATACATATTTTTTTTTTGGAAATAGTTAAATTTATACATTTTAGTGGTTGAACCTGATCCCGTTAGGAAAGCATTTAATTTATAGTTTTAGTCATTTAAGATGAACTAATTCAAAATTTTATAAGTTGCATAAAAAATCATAAGAATTATCTAAATATTAATACCTTTTTATTTTTATATGGTATATATTCACTAATCAAATGTCTAGACAGTTATCTTTTTGAAGCTTTTGTTATTAGTATGATTCAAGTAGCTATCTTGGAAGTCATTTGTTCAAACTTCACGCTGGTCCATCTACCAGCTGCGCTACACCCCTAAAGTAAAATGTTTAAATATCAATAATCAAATTAATAAAATGTAAAATTTTTGTTTAAATTACATGGTCATGTTTGTGGAAGTTATATTGGCTATTCTTTTTTTTTTCTTTTTTTTTATGTTAGGGTCAAAACTAAATCTCTACTTAACAACCGGTAGTGAGAGGTTCAATCCCATAAGGGAACCAATGTTGCCTTCTTTTCTCAAGTACGGTAATGGTAAATCCTACCCCGCTAGTCCAGTATTTCTCGTTTTACTTCTAGATCCTTGTATATATCTCTTTCAATGGGAGAAATGGGGTTTATATAGGTGTGGATCCTGACATCCAGAACTTCGTGTCGTCCTCATATTGGATATCATTGACAACTGTCCCTAACATGTCAGTGGAACTTTTACAGAGGGACTCCGATAGGAGGTCGGTGGATACAGTCGGTATCCCATACTTCGGTTGGTTGCTACCCGGTTGGGCATAGGGGGCAGGGATAAAGTTCGGTCATATTAATGTTCGGAGTGTCGATGATCTTAGGCATTGGTCGGAGGCACATAGTGGTGCCCAACAATTTATATGATCCATCTCATGTCCACTTTGGGGTTTGGCCACGTTGAGGCATAATAATGGCACAACCATCAGCCATCCACATCACACTCATTTGTTGTACTGATGAATATAAATGGGGCCTTGAAAAGGACATCCATTCTCATTTCTTCCTCCGACATTTCTCATGAATTAAATTATACTCAACTTCACGTATTTTGTCCTTGAATTGGTGCTTGTTTTCCTGAAATTACTTGTCAGGCCCATTTGGTGATTGGGTCAATCGATTTTTGCTTATAAAAGTTATCATAAAAATATCCTATCAATCCAATCTTATGCGATTATAATAAGATGCAACAAAAAAGACCTTATAAATATGAAACACGATATAACATGCAATGCCATCAGACATCAGTTCCATTTGTGTTACTAAAAGAAATAAATAGAAACGTATTTTTTACAATGAAACAACATTTCAAGTTAAAGTGTACTTTGGAGAAAACATTTTGATTTGATGAAATAGAAAACCCACTCAAAAAGCTAAAAGGTTTTTTTTTTAACTTTCTATGTAAAGTCTCTCTAGACTAAATTCTCTTCTTACCTTTACTAGTACAGACAGAGATTCAAAACTGCAAGTAGAATTCAAAAACCAACTCTTATTCAGTTATTCATCAAACAGTAGAGTAAATTAAATCCAAAATCACATCTTGTGCCCTAAGAGGGAATAAAAAGATCACTTAGAGAGCCCAATACATACCCTATATTATATATTTCCTGTAAAATATAAAATTATTTATAAAAATACCCTCAACAAAACCAAATGCAGAGAAATCCCACTCACAAGTCACAATCTCAGACTCTCAGCGCTGATATGGAGGCTCCAATGTCTGAACAAAAAACCAGAATCAGAGCCCAGCATATTTGTACACCTAACAAAAACAATGTAACATTAAAAATAACCATAATCAAACCATTCAAACTCTCAAAAACCAACCATCCATTTTGCTTCTTTTTTTTTTTTCTTTCTACAAATTAAAGAGGTCCAAGAGGGTGAGTAAAAAGCAACTTTGATAGCTCCATCTCCTTCTTCTTCTTCTTCTTCTTATATTATAATTACCAGGTATGGTAAATAATATATTTACCGTGTAGTAGTAGCAGTAGTAGTATAGTAAATAGTTAAATTTGTGTGTGTTGTGGGATTCATCTTGGTAATTAGTTTAAGGCTGTGTTTCGCTTCTCTTTGATGGAATTGTCCCTCTCCAATTTCCATCCATCCCTGAGCCTGGCAATGAAGTTATCTGCCTTAGCGTTGACGTCCGGACTCGGACAGAACACTGACTCTGACCCACCTCCTCCGTTATCTCCGCCGTCCGTCGTCATGTTGTTGTTGTTGTTGACCTTCTGGGGCGACTCGGCCTCTGCCTCCAAGTGATCAGGAGAGCTGCACCGGGAACTATTGGAGCTGTGTATGCTAACGAAATCCCCACGCACAGCGAACCTCGGTTCCGCCATTATGAAAGGCGGCAGCGGAGGTGGCGGAGGCATTCGATTTAGCGGAGACTGGTTTCCGGCGCTAATATTCATCGTGTTCTCGTCGTACAAGTTGCTGTTTGCTCTAGTGGGCAGAGGTGGTTTCCCCGCATTTCGCCTCCTGGAAGGTTGCGCTTGCCGTGGCGGTGTTGGTGGCGCCGGTGGCGGTGGTGGTGGTGGAGGAGGTTTGTGAGAATGACCCTTTCTCTTGGATGAGCGTTGTGGAGGTGGAGGCGGTGCTGGTGGAGGTTCTGAGTGGATTTTCTTGCTTTTGCTGCTCTTTCTGAATAGGCTGTGAAAGACTGACGGTGGAGGTGGTGGAGGTGGCGGCGGTGGCGGCGGAGATGGTGGTGGTATTGTAGAATACTGCGGTTGTTCACGTGGAGAGCGAAAAGAGCTATCCTCATAGTCAGAAATATTTTTTGTCTTCTGTTTCTTCTTTCCCTTCCTTCTCCAAAGCGTCAAAACCGTCGTTAACTCCCTCGTCGCATTGCTCTTTTTACGCTCAAGCTTCACATACTTCTGCGCCGATTGATTCCCCGTTTGCGATGGCGGACGTGGAGGAGGAGCTGGCCGTGGTGGCGGTGGTGGAGGCGGCGGTGGCGGAGCTGATTCAACTTTACTCCTTTCTTTACGTCCAACAGTTTGATAAATTCGTCTTGGTTTCTGACTGGCCGGATGTGGAGGAGGTGGTGGCGGAGGCGGCGGCGTCGGTGACTTTGGTGGCGGTGGTGGCGGCGGCGATGTTAGCGGAGTAGGGCGACGAACAAAAGTATCCACCGGAATTTCCTTGACTTGAGATTCTTCGATATCGCTTCGCGTTCTCCGAAGATGACCGTAGTTATTATTTTCCGGCACTGCTGCAGGTGACCGGAACTTGTCTTGTATAACGAAATCATCAAAGAACCGGAACCGGTCATCGCCAGTCTCCCACCACGAGTCCTGCCTCAGATCTGGGTACGAACTGCTGCTCCTCCTCAACCGCCTCGTGCCGGTCGCCGTCACAGCTTCCGGTGGTGGATCGTAAACTTTCCTCACCGAGTAGTGCTGATCAAACCATTGCTGCGGATGGGTTTGGTCGTTGATCTTGTGATCACTATCGACGACGACGTCGTCGTTTTCGTCGACGGGTTGGTTGGTTTCTGAAACGTCATCGTTTCTTCGAGCTAGGACGCCGCAGAGAATCGCGAACAAGACGAGGACGATGTTGAGAGAGTCCCAGCTCTTCTTGACTGTGTGAAAAGGCCGGAAAATATGAGAGGTGGCGGAGAGGAAAGGAGGGACAGCGAAGAATAAGAAGAGTAAAGCGAAGATGGGTAAGATTACGATCAAAATTGGAAGAGATAGAAGAGGTGAAGAAGAAGAAGATCGACGGCGAGGCATGGAGGAGGAGGGTTGGGGCCAAAATGGTGGTTGGTCGTCTCTGTTTAAATTCATGGCTTGCTTTTCATGAGTTTTGCTTTGTAGAGAAAAAGCTACGGGGTTTTGAGAAGATTGATTTAACTTGACAAGAGTTACAAGACAGATATTATTGTTATTAAGCTATAAGAAATGAATTTATTCACATCAAATGCTGATTTTAAAACTTCCCTTGTAACCCACATTCCCATTTAATTAATCTCATTTGAATTACCCTTTTGTAATTTGTTTCCAGCTAATGTATGTTTCAACAAAATAAAAAATAAAAAATATAATTATTTTGGTGTTTAGGGTAGAGTATACCACTTGAAATCATGACTTCAATTGTGTATGTGCGAGAAATCTAGGAAAATGTGCGAAAACATTTATGCAATCCACTAACTGCAGTGGAGAATCGAGTTGTGCAATATGTATTTTACAAGTATCTATGATGAGTTTTCTTCTTAATGTTGTATGAATGGATATTCAAACCGTAAATATACTTTTAACCCTACCGTTCAATATCAGATTTTATTATAATACTTCTTATAATCTTTCAAAAATAATAATAAAGTCTCCGATTTTTTTTTTAATATACATATTGTATAAGGACAAAAAAACAAAGCTAAACTAAATTAAGTAATTCCTACAAATGGAGTTATGTCATACAAGTTAACAAGTTCATGGTAAAGAAACTTGATTAAAAAGAAAAAGAAAAAAAAAAGTAAAAGCACAAACAAATTGTTAATGAGTTTGTGACGAGAATTTTGAAATGTGATTAATAGTGATAGTGGTTAGAGTGTCGTTTTGTTAATTGTATTATTGGGTTTGCCTAACTCTGATTGATAGATCAATAGATAGTTGGTTGATGTTTGTGAAGAGACAAAACACAAGTGTTTTTGTACAAAATTTGTGTTTAAGTTGAGATTTGGAGAGATATTTATGAACTTGGTGAGATACTGAGATCCATTAACAAGGGCAAATCAGTATTGTTTACTTATAGTAATACATTATACACGTGTGGTCCATATATAATGTATATTATACTATAAGAGGAGCTAAGAGGAGCACTTGAAAGACAAATTAAATGACAAATTTATAGGTGGTTGTATGATTGGAGCGTGCTATGATGATTAAATTTATAAACTTTACACCAAAACACACAAAAACATTGCCTTTAAACTCTCACTTTCCACTTTTCTCATTACCCTGTTACTTGCAACTGTATAACTTTTTGTTAATAATAATACTAAACATCTCATCTAAAATTTAATTTTTTTCATTCCAATACATATAGCATGTGATGTGTTAAATTGTGAGCGGATACACATTAATTATGTTTTATCTCACCTACCACATGTATCAATTTACCATTGATATTTCAAACGCCATATGTGTTGGAATGAAAAATATGAGACGTGTAATGTTACTGTTTTGTTAATGCTATTACTTCTCTCTTTCTCTTTGTTTCGATTTGAGAAAAGCTTAAATGAAACCCTACGTATCGGTGCACAAGCACACGGCACACCCTTACTGTAAATTGAGTTGATCAGCTAGTTGACTGGTAAATTTCTCTCAAATGGCTGGGGTTGGACGGCAACTACGGTAACCTGAAAAATGGAAAACACCGTGAGTAGAGCCGATTGGTGGTCCACGTATATATTTTGACGGGCAAGTTAGTATCAACCTAGATCTATAAAGTTTAGAGAGATATTTTAGTTTACTTTGAATGAAAATGGAGTCATCACTTGCTATGGAAATTGCTCGTTTATAAGGGATGAGGGCTAATCATATTTTTTGCAAGTGGGATTAGACATCTTGAATGGACGATCACATTAGTTGATCAATTTGAACATTCAAACATTTAATAACTTAATATAATACTTGTTAGAGACGTATGACAAGTCGATTATTTCCTTGAGACTAGTGAGTTTTTTCTTATAGGTCGCCGTATGATCAAAGTAGTTCATTTTTAGTCGATCTTTTACTTATCTCTCGGACTCTTTCCTGTCTTGAGTTCTTTATTGAGTCTAATGGTCGGGCTATTAGGAATCTGATCTTTAATTTTGGGGTGGTGTTAACATGTGCTTTTAGGACACTGGTTAACAACCGTAAAAATACTATAAAAGGAAATAATTATTATCTCAATTAATATAAGGTAGAAACATTTATTATTTAAAGTATTTATTATTTTTTTGATAATTAGGCATAATAAGGTGTATGATAGTATGATACAATTAATATGCAATATCCTTTTTGGTTTGATAAAATGGGTTGTGCACTTGTAAGTGGTAATTAATAAAAGAAGTTGTAGTTGGTATCCAACATTTAAAAGGAAAAGTTGCAAGTGTAGCACCAAAACCTGATTTAAACTCAAATTGGTAGGGATCTTATAATGCTTTATTTATGTTTTTTAGAATGCTGAGAAATGAAGACACTGTGTTTATCTTTCTAAATTGAGTCCTCTATGCTGTACAACTAAGGACCATTTTACTGGAAACATTAATCATTAAACCATCCAAAACAACAACAAAACATATCAATCAATCCGACAATCCTGTTCTGTTCCTCACTCACCCTTGGGTCCAAAAGCACGGTTCGAAATGCAACTCACATTTCACGGAGGGGTCTTTCTGTACTTTGAAGGTTGTTTAACAGGTAAATATGATATTGGAAAAATTGGAAGAAAAAAAATAACTTAAAAAAGAGAAAGAGGTTCGAAACGCAACTCACATTTCACGGAGGGGTCTTTCTGTACTTTTAAGGTTGTTTAACAGGTAAATATGATATTGGAAAAATTGGAAGAAAAAAAATAACTTAAAAAAGAAAAAGAGGATTCCATGTCGAAGCGTGAGAAATACTTGTCATTGAAAATGATACCAATGGGCAATGGCACCAGAATTTATGGCAACGTTTGCATTTTCACGTTGTGGTCCATCAAAACGACACGTCGCGTAGCTTTCCTGTCATGGTGATTACTACGCTCACCGACGGCGCGTCGCCGTGGATTGAAATTAACTTCGAGTAGGGACTTCGTTGTAATAAAAATAAAATGGGAGTGAACAATGTACAAGGACAGGTTGGGAAAAGGACATCCACAGACCACGAAGTGTCCCCCAAGTCTCTCCAAACAGCTAACGTCTAGCGTCCGGTGGACAGCCTGTTCTTTTCTCTCACGTGATATATATATATATATATATATATATAAGTTTTTACCATTATCAATCTAAGATCAATTCATAAGTAAATGTATGCATTTAATTTTCTCAATTATACAGATCAGCATTTATTTCAATTTCCATATATTTCTATATTTTCTCTATATTACCTTATCTATCTGTTCTGCATTATAGTTTCGGAGCCTTTAGACTTGCTTAAATGTGATTATTGCTTGTGCTAGCTGTAGGTGTAAAAGCTAGTGAGGGTGTGTAGACTGTAAATCCCAAGAGAGGTGAGGATTTGCCTATATATCCCTATCGAGTGAGTAAAAACCTGCGTTATAGCTTGCATACACCCCATTTAATCATGTCTTGTAGCTCTAGACATCAAAGTATAGCACCTGATCATGAAAATAGCATAGAACAATCTATAGCAAATTATGAGACCAATTGGAAAGGTAATGATATGTGTAATTAGCAATTGCCTAATATTAACCAAAAATGCATCTATAAAAATAAAATAAATAAAATAAAAACTAGATTTTAGAACCATGCTAGGACAAAGAACCAAATAAATAAATGTTAAATTCCAAAACGACATAAATCTTCTGAATAAACACACCCTCCGACATTACTACAAAGTAGGTTTCAACAACATATATATATATATATATTTTCTCCTCACGACGAACTGATTTTATTTATATTAGTTTCACAATTATCAAACATTCGATTTAAACACTTTACTTTACATTATGTTTGGTTTGATGAAATTGGAGAGAAATGAAAGGAAATGATTTGAATGGATTTCTAATATCTTATTTGAATTGTTAAATGATATGGAAATGAAAGGAAAGAAAAGGAAAATGAGAGAAAGGATAATGATTTAGTGTATGTTTGGTATGACTTTTGTAAAAATCAAAAGCACTTTTTTAATACTAAAAGTTATTTTGAAGTTTTTTTTGGTTGTTTGGCAAAATTCAAAACAACTTTTTTTAATGTATGAATTGTCTTAATTACCCTTTATAAAAGTCATTTTATATCTATTTGGAGAAGCCTAAAATTTGGGCTTTTCCAAAAAGCTTTTTTTGAGCTTTTTTAAAACATATAAATTGTCTCAAATGCCTATACAACTTTTTCATTATAAATACATTGTCAACACTCTTTTTGTAATTTAAACAACCAAAAGTCATTTAAAAAAATACATTGTGAACACTTTTTTTGTAATTTATACAACCAAAAACTTTTTTGTTAGAAGCTCAACTCATTAGAAGCTCAGTTATAAAAAAAATGTACTCTATGAGCTCTACTTGAAAAGTCATACCAAACACACTCTTAATAATTTATTCTTGTTTCACCCAATTGGGTTTCTCACCAAATTTGGGATCAAATGGAATAAAAGGAAAGGAAAGGAAAGGAAAGGAAAAATATTTTTCAATATCCCAAAAGTAACATTATATAACAATACATATCTATTGTTCATATTGTTAAAATAATGGTATTTTCGTAAATAGTATAAGATTTATTCATTTATTTATTTTTATTAGTCTCTTTTCCTTTCATTCCTTTCATAACTATCCAAACAACAATCATTAAAAACATTATCTTTTCTTTTCTTTTTATTTTCTTTTCTCATTAACTAATATAAAATATGTATATATAATATAGATATATATATATATATATATATATATATATATGGGTAATGTATGGACATAAGTTAACTACTATAAACTTTTATAGTATGAAACTCAATAAATGCACAGGTAGAGACGATGCAATCAATGCAGTGATTATGTATTTATTAAGTTTTTTATTATAGTAAATTACTAATTGTTAAGGCACATATTAATACTACATATATATATATATATATATATATATATATACAAACACACACACACTTTCATAAAACATTATAATATTACATAAATTTGAGTTTTTTTTTAAGGGAACAGCTCGAACCAGCAATCTCGTTATCCTGGTGTGAGGGATTTACCATCGGACCAACTTTATCTCGTCCACATGATATATTTTTTTTACTTCTTTTTTCCATTCAAATATTCAATCATATTCATTACTTATTTATATTTACTAATTTTAGTAATTAACTTTTCAATAATTATTGATTTTTATTTTATGGCAAATTGCACTGAACCCCTTGAGGTTTGAACAAGTTACACTTAGATGGAAAAATTTCTTTATTATACACTAACACCCCAAAAACATAAATTTGACTTTAAATATACCTAAAATGCCCATAGTTATATTATTTTATACTTTATTTTTTTATCTTTTAACCAAAAATTTTATAAACTTTAATAAAAATAAAAAAATTAAATAAAAATATGATTCATTAAATAAATAAATAGTTTTACAAAATAAATAATTAAATAGTTTTACAAAATAAATAAATAAATAGTTTTAAAAATTAAATAAAAAATAGTTTTAAAAATAAATAAATAGTTTTTTTAAAATAAATAGTTTAAAAATTAAATAAAAATAGTTTTAAAAAATCAAATAAATAAATAGTTTAAAAAATTAAATAAATAAATAGTTTCAATAAATGAATGAAACAAATTTAAAACATTAATTTTGTAAGGATACCATTAATAGGGACAAAAAAAACTTTAAATATCCAAACTTATTTTTTTATATATTTTTAAAACTAAATTCTTAGAATATTTATTTTTTAAAAACTATTTATTTATTTATTTTTAAAATTATTTATTTATTTATTTTTTAAAAATATTTATTTATTTAATTTTTTTTAAAACTATTTATTTATTTAATTGTTTAAAAAGTATTTATTGTAAAACTATTTATTTATTTATTTAATAAATCTTATTTTTTATTTAATATTTTTATTTGTATTAAAGTTTATAAAGTTTTTGGTTAAAAGATAAAAAAATAAAGTATAAAATAATATAACTAGGGGCATTTTAGGCATTTTCAAATTCAAATTAAAGTTTTGGGGGTATTAGTGTATAATAAATAAATTTTTCCATCTAAGTGTAACTTGCCTAAACCTCAAGGGGTTCAGTGCAATTTACCCTTTATTTTAATCAATGTCACTATGTCACTGTATCAATCAAATTTATAATTAACATTCATCATCCTTGAATTTCAAAGCTTTGCTATATTTTAGAATTGAAATTTGACAAATATCATTATCCAATTGGGATTTGGGATTCTTTATTTAGTAGAATTTATGTGGAACTTTCATTAAATGTGTCGTTAAAGAACCTAACCTTTATAATTTATCTGAGAATTTGACTTAATTGAATTTGAAATACTTTTTGTCTTCATTTCTATATCATCATTAAATTAAGAAGTAGAGGTATTATGTCAATAACATTTCCATATGGTCCAAATTTTCCAATATTAATGATTGTATTTGAAATTTTACAGGTTGAGACAATATCTTGTATTAGACAGTAAGATGCTGCATTGGTGTGTAACATTAACATCCATTGTTTATGATTTTTGTAACATGATTACTAATATTATACCATCTGCTTTGGCGTGTTCGACATTTGTATAATAGATAATATGATGCTTTTAAGTATAATGAAAGTGAAAATAAAAATATCGTCTAATGTAACTTGGAGGTAACAAATATTCATTTAATCCGATAATATATTAGATTTGAATTATCATATCCACGTATTTATATAAAAAATAAATAAATAAAGTGACAAAAAAACCTTAATCATTTATTCATTTACCGACAAATTGTCACCAAATCAATTGAAATTGGCATAAATATCAACTAAGATAGAATCTCCATTCTTATATAATACACCTGTCTTGATTTTAACTAATATTAATTACTTCAATTTTTTTAAAGTATTACAATTTACATAAATTTAGGTTTGGAGAGAACTCAAACATGCAACCTCGTAATGTATGTGTGAGAGTTTTTACCACCGGATCAATCTCATATCGTTTTCTTAATTAGTTCAAATTGATCAATAATGTGGAGATTTTGATCTAAACCTTCGTGGTTTTAATCGATATTAAAAATTGATCAAAATCTATGAGAATCAATCTCATAAAAACTATGATCAATAACTTAATACCATTGATGAAAAGCATACTAAATTTTAAAATTCATAATAATACTAGGGGTAATTACACAAACTTACCCTAGTTATATGTATAATAACACAAACCCACGGAAAAATCATAATGACACTCGCACCTTTTGACCTGTTGATTCACGGTTGACCACTTATTGACCACCGCTTGTCTGTCATTGAAAAGGGCAATGTTGTCTTTTTGTAATAAATAAACAATAAATGAATATAATAAAAATAAATAGTATTTATTTAAAATCAAACGTATTTTTTGGTTTAATAGACAAACGTAGAAATGTATTTATTGGTTTAATGATAAAAAATAAAAAATAAATAGTAATTTTTTGGTTCAATTTATTTTATTTATTTAATAAAAATTAAGTATTCAAGACTCAGAGTCCCTTGTTTGGTTTAATAGAAAATTAATTTAAAATATATTTGATTCGAAATAAATACTATTTAATTTTTATTATATTCATTTATCACAAAAGATAACATTGTCCCTTCTCCTTGACATATAAACGGTGGTCAACAGGTGGTCAGCCGTGAGTCAATAGGTAAAGGGGGTGCGAGTGTTATTATGATTTTTTCATACGTTTTTGTGTTATTATACATATAAATAGGGTACCTTTGTGTAATTATCCCATAATACTAACCTAATAAATTTATACGAATCCCCAAAGGTTCCCATTAAAAAAAACAACCGATTTTAATTTTAAAAAAATATCCCCATATATAATTCCTAATTACGAGTTCAAATCTACAAATTTATCATGCCTAACGTTGGATAATCCGATGGTAAATGGCATTAAGTACAAGTTTGCTATAGGTATCTAAAAACATCTCTAATGCAATGTTAAATCACTGTATCAATGTTATAATTTAGTATAAAGTAAAAAATGTATAATTCGATGTAGTGCCAAGATCTGTGCTAAATTTGGCATAGCATATGCCAATTTTGGAATAACAATAAATGCAGCCGTATTTATTGACTTTTTAAATTTTAAATAATAAAAATTTAATAAATTTGGTAGGGAAAATTAAGATTGAAACGGTTCTAAAAAAATATTCAATGCATTCATTGAATGTATTGGTTGTATTTGTTGGTTTTTATAATTTTAAAAATGATGTCGATATTGACACTCATAAAACTTATTAGTACACCCATATTATATTAAAAAATTTAATTACAAAGATATCTCAATATAAATTTACTAATAAGGATAAATTACTTTAATTAAAAATAAACCAAATACTATATACACTCATTAATTATACTCATATATTCAAATTTATTTCTTTATTAAGAAAAAATTATCTTTAAAAAAAAGGCTAATTGACACTGCCCCCTACACTCTTCCAAAATATACATTATGCCTCATGTACTTTTTTTTCGCCACCAAACCCCATGAACTCTCGTTTTTTGGCAAACATTTGGGTTTTTTGCCCCCCTTGTGAGTGGGCAAATTCAGTCACATATTCCTCATTTATGAGAGTTCAGGGGGTTTAATGGTGAAAAAAAATACATGGAGTAAGATGCAAATTTGGGTATAGTTCAGGGGGGATCAGTGCCAATTAGCCAAAAAAAAAAAAACTTATGATAAACCCTAACATATGATAAACCCTAAATTTTATGATAAACCATAATTAAACTTTAATTTTATTTCAAGAATCAAACTTTCTCATGACCACATGATTATCATATTGTTTTTGTCTTTATGTTATGTTTAGTTATGAACTCTATTAATAATAAACAAAATATTTTTATTTAACAATAGTCGTAGATATCAACAAGTTTTTTTTTAAGATAACCGTAGAAATCAATATTTTTTTTAAAGATAGCTCTATAAATAAGAGAATTTCAAATTGAAAATCTCTTGACCCCATATACGGTTCCACATATTCCCTTTTACAAGACTCCTACAAGATATTTCCAAAAGTACATTGAATCATCATTAAAATATAATTTGATTCCAAAAATAATATAACTTTTTTTTTTATAAATATAATAAGTTAAGAGTGTTTATAAATAATATGTATTAAAATGAATATATTTATCCAATGAGGGTATTATTGGCATTAGAATGGATGCTTATAATAATATTTATTTTTAAAATTTTAGACATGAGTGTACTTATATAAATAGATGTACTAATAAGTTTTATGGGTGTCAATATCCGCACCCTTTTAAAAAATAAAAAAATAATAAAAAATAACATATCAAATAGAATTTTGTATTGGAGTACAATACTAACAGAGTAATGCTAGACAATCCAAAAATATAGCCAAAATTTCAACCAAAATGATATGACAGATGAGTTGTCATCACCACACACAACATGAGATGATGTGGTTGATGAAAAACCAACTTTCCACATCATTTGAGTTGAAGTTTGAACTAAATTTTGGGTTGTCTAGCATTTGTGATACCGAGTAATATGACAAACATAACATTTTACAATTTTTTTAATCAAATTTGGTCGTTTGTTTTTTTGTCTGAAGACTGAACTATTCCTGAATTTTTCTGAAGACTGAATAGGGACTGAAATCTGAACTTGAATGACATGTTTGTTTTTTTTTTCCTCACATCTGAATGTATTGTCAACACATTTGTTTTTTAAAAGTAAAATTGTCTGAAACTAAGTAATTTTACATTATACCCGTGTTAAAATATGGAATTAAAACAATCAAAATATAATAATTATATATTAACACATATGATCATGATTTTCTTCTTCAATTATAAATACACTTCAATTTTATTAAGAAAATAATTTTTTTTCAAACAATAAAAAGGACAGCAGGAAAACTCACACAAAACACTCTAAAAAAATAATATATAAATACATCACCCTAATATCATAATAAAGTATTGATATTAAACACCAATATGAGAAGTGAGTATGGTTCTTTTTTATTTTAAAACTATTTAAAACAAGCTATTTAATAAAATAAAGATTTATATACCATATATAATTATGATGAAATTGGAAATATGTTATATATGAGGGATAATATCGGAAGAAAATATTTTGGATTGCATTTAATGCAATTCAGTGATTTGCAATTAAGTGAAAATTCAAGATTTTTTACTTTTTATTTTAAGTTGTTTTTTGGTATTTTTAAGTTGTTTGACCACTTAAAAAAACAACTTAATTATTATGATTCAGACTAAGGGGTCGTTTGTTTTTTTGTCTGAAAACTGAACAGTCCTGAATTTTTCTGAAGACTGAATAGAGACTGAAATCTGAACTTGAATGACATGTTTGTTTTTTTTTTCCTCACATCTGAATATATTGTCAACACGTTTGTTTTTTTACAGTAAAATTGTCTGAAACTAAGTAATTTTACATTTATACACATGTTAAACAATTATACATATAATCTAGAATAAAAACAATTCCAAAAATAATAATTATATATGAACACACATGATTGTGATCTTCTTCTTCGATTACATATAAACTTCATTTTTACTAAGAAAAGAAAAAAAAAAATTTTCCAAAAAATAAAAATGGCAGTAGGAAAACTTACACAAAACACTCTAAAAAATAATATATAAATACATCACCCTAATATCATAATAAAGTATTGATATTAAACACCAATATGCGAAGTGATTAAGATTTTTATTTTTATTTTTAAAGCTATTTAAAATAAGTAATATATTAAAATAAAATTGTCTTTACCATATAAAATTATAATGAAATTGGAAATATATTATATATGGGGGATAGTATCGGAATAAAAGATTTTGGATTGCATTTAATGTAATTCAGTGATTTGCAATTAAGTGAAAAGTCGGGATTTTTTACTTTTTATTTAAAGTTGTTTTTTAGTATTTATAAGTTGTTTGACCACTTAAAAAAACAAACAAAACAACTTAATAATTATGATTCTGACCCATTAAATTTAAGTGGAAAAAACAAACGACCCTAAGTGGAAAAAACACACGACCCTGACTCTATACAGACTTCCAGGCTTCCACGTGCAAAACGATTCACTCTCACGTAACGTGACTGACATAAGGCTTTCAAGGCACAAAACGGAGCGTTTTGTCCCGTAAGCTGTACACCAAAAAAAAAAAAACGGTGCGTTTTACATTTTGATTTGATCCCGCAGCTTCTCTGACCTATGCACTGTATCTCATGCAGAGAGAGTCAAGAATAAAACCCTAACGTCTTAAACCCCAAAATCCCTTCCCTTGTATCATCTCGCTTTGCAAAGAAGAGATGGTGTGGTTTCAGTGCGAAGATTGCGGCGAGAATCTCAAGAAGCCCAAGCTTCCCAGTCACTTCAGGATGTGCTCTGCGTCCAGGGTACTTCAATTCTACCTCTGTTTTGGTTCCTGATAAAATGTAATTATTTTGATTTCATATTCGTGTTTTAATCGCAATTGATGTTTCGATGTAGTTATCTTGCATCGACTGTGGAGAAACATTCGGGCAGCAAAGTGTTCAGAGCCACACACAATGCATCACTGAAGCAGTGCGTTTTCTCCATCTTTTTATTTTGATTTCTTTACTTGTTCAGTTTTGGGAATATATATCATATCAGTTAGAGAATTTTGTCAATTATAATATAATGTTGTTTGTTTAACTATTTTTTCCCATAATAAATCTATTGTTTACTTTCAGCTAGAAAATTATACATTGATATTTCAGTGTTATATTGTTTACTTTGATGGGCAGACCTCAAATCAATCGACTCTGTGTCTGTTCTATCCGTAGGATAAATGAAATTTTGCTTTACAATGGATTTTATGAATCCATGATATTACTGGGTAGTTATTCAATTAGGTTTGATAAAATAGGAATGGAGTTTGAACTTTGAATATCCGGTTATGAATTTTGGATTTTTTTTTTGTTTCAGGAGAAATATGGTCCAAAGGGTCAAGGTAAAGTGTCGAACGGTACTAGTGCCAAGTCCAACAAGGACGCAAAGCAAAAACCTGATGTTGATATAACTGTTGGATTATCTGAATGCCCTCCGTGGTTTTGTAGGTATGTTCTTTACCCCTTGTTTATTTTCCTTCTCAATTCTTTTAGACAAAGAACTATATGAAAGTGTAGTTTTATATGTAGAGTATTAAGAATTGAAGTATTTACAACTGAGCCTTACAACCAAAAGGGAATTATGAAGAGAGCTAGTGTCCGTCACTTTACGTATGAGAACTGCTCAAGAAACTGCACTTAGTGCATTGAGAATGCAAGTCTCTGATTACTTGAGAGTTGAAGTGTTTTCTGTAGGTCTGATTTTATTATTTGGACATCATGTCTAGGATCTTGTCAATCTTGTTATCTTCTCTCCAATAAGTTTTCTTAGTCTGTTCAGTTGGTTTGTTTGGTGTTTTTCTTTGGTTTAATATGGCATAATTGTCAATTTGTTTGGTCAGTGTACGGTCTGAAATGATAAGAGGGGAGACCCCTGTAATTTAGAAATAAATGATGAGACAGATACAAAATAGTGGAAAATGACAACTTTCTCCATTCCCTCCCTCCCTCCATCCCATCAATCGGGATGGAAGGATGAATTCCTTTCCCTTCTTTCCTCATTCCTTGCTCTCTACCCTCTGTCTGTCCCCCTTCCTGTTCTTTTCTTCACTTAACCGCATATAGTGTGAATGTGAATGTTTGGCCAAAATTTGAAGACAACTAGCTGGTGATAGAAGTTGAATTTTTCTTTTCTGGATCGAATTTGGACTTATATCATTGAGGATGTACAATTAATAGATGATGTAGGGAGATTTGGTAGTAATTGTTTTTTTTTTCCTATTTGTAGTGTTGTATTGGGCTTGTGAGAGGAATATAAATACCCCTCTTTAGGTATTGTAGAGGCGGTTGATATTGAAAGTTCAAGCCAAATCCATAGCTAACTGGAATCAACCCATTGAACAAAAAGTCTGATAACAATTTATCAAAATATCAACTGTCTCTACAATACCTAAAGAGGGGTATTTATAGTTCTCTCACATGCCCAATACAACACTGCAAATAGGAAAAACAACAATTGCTACTAAATCTCCCTACACCAGACATGGTGTTTATGTGCAACATAAATTACTGAGGGAAAACATTTTTTCTCATCAAGCTTGTGAGATTGGTGATATATAGAAGTTATCCTTGTACGTAGTATTAGAAATATTTCTATTATCACGATTGAGATACAAAGTACCTGTCTGTATATATATTTTTTATTTTTGTAGTCTCTGCAACACTAAGGCTACAAGTAGGCAGACACTGCTTCTCCATGCTGAGGGAAAGAAGCATAGGGGAAGGGCTCGAGCTCACCATGCTGCTAATCAACCACCTAAACAGGTGGAAGAAGTGGCTGATATGAATGGTTCAACAGAGAATACATCAAATGGTAAATCAGCAGACAATAAACATGTAGAGGAGCCAAAACTGCAGAATCTTCCTGAAGTTGAAACTGTACATGATGAATCACAAACACTGAATGGAAACTTGCCATCAACTAAAAAGAGAAAAAATCATGCATCTGAAAATGATGGTAAAAAGACAGCAAGTGATACTCCAGATGAAGCTGGCGCTGGAGAAGTGATCCAGGTTGAAACGGCAAAGGCAAAGGAAACAGAGAGGTCATCAAAGAAATCCAAGCATGATTTGCTTAAAGCAGAGGTGGAAGGCTCTATGAATACCAAAGAAGATACCAAAAATAAAATAAAGTGGAAGAAGTTGATCACATCATCCCTGAAATCTGTATGTATTTTGTATAATATCAATATCTTACATTTCAATCTTATTTCAATATGGTAGTGCATGTTTGCTTAGCTAATTCTTTACAAAGTGCTATTCTTGAGATATACATGACAGCATGAAAATGAATCTGTTTTTCATTTCCCTATTACGGGGTATTACAAGGCATGATGCAGCCATCACTGCCCGCACCCCTACAATTTAATTTGTGTATCTTTCTGTCTGTGAGGCAGAATCCAGGTGGAGTTCTGAAGATGAAGAAACTAAGAAAACTTGTGCTAAAGTCTTTAACAGAATCTGGGATGCAGGAAGATGAGACCCAATTCAGTATTATGCTTGAGCACAAGGTCAGCCTACGGAAGGGACTTTGTTCTTGTCTCTGTCATCATTTTCTTTTGGGATTTATTTATTTGTATTTGACTTGAAATGAATCATTATGTTACCCTATTATGTTTATTTCAAGAATTGTTATTGTATTTGTTGCTGCAGATCAAATCAAGCTCCAGATTCACGATTGATGACAAATATGTACGCCTAGTAGCTAAAGACTGAAGGAAAGTTGAGTTGATGAATAGCATCGATTGGATGCAGTTAGTTGCTCAGCTTTTGTGTTCTTGCCAGGAATTTAACTTATTACCCGATCGATTATGCCATTTTTGAGACAGGAATTTCACTTATTATCCATTGATTTAACCATTTTTAGAGCGTTTGGTTTTGTTTCGAGGTTAACTTATCTGAGAGATTATGGAGCTTGTGGAATGATTTATATTTCTCTAGTACTTTCTTTTTCTTAGAAAAAAAAATTGTAAGAAGAAATATAAAGAGTGTTTTTTGACACTATGATTTTATAAAGAAGAATCCCGGTTACTTTGAATTTTGAGGATATAATCTTGATTTTGAAGTGATTTGTTGAACCATTGTGTTCTGAAAAGGACTTGGAGACTGCCAGCTTTGTTTTATATGTAATACTATTTAATTGTTTTCATTTTTACGTCTGGTCCGGCCGTCTGAGTTCATGGGACTCGATAGTCAAGTCCAGCCCATCCAAACATTAGAGCTTGATAGAATGATAGAGGGAGGGCCAGTGACGAAGGGCTAGAGCCGCCGGCTCATTCGACACCTCTACAATGGGGATGTCTAAATAATCCTTAAACTTGATTTGCATTCCACGAAGTCCTAATTTGAGTTGTGAATCTTCAATCTTCATGATCCCCATCCAGCTAAAATACCCATTCAGCAAAGCAGCAACTTTATGAAGAAAGGTCTTTTATAAATCTTAGGGTTGTTTTTACATAACTGCTTTTAAAATCAATATCAACAAATGATCAATTTATTCTATTTATGATCTCATCAGATTACTCACAGAGAAACGTAGTCATAAACTTTTATCTGTTCATAAAGGCCTGTAATAGATTTTTTCTGTATGATTTCCTGTAAACCGAAACAATTTCTGTACTATACGGGAGTCCCAATGGGTATGGTTGCTCAATTAATGAGAGTACTGGGAGTTTCAGTTTTCATGAATAAATACACATTCAAGATGCTTTGAGAAATCTCTCAGGATGCCATTTTGCTCTCTTGTTCAAACATTCTAATCTTCATATGCATGCAATTGCTTGCTATTAAACTCTTCTTTTCATGGACATGTATAAAGGGGTCAGGACCACAATTTGAATTAGAACCCGAACCAAATTAGTCGAAAAGCCACAATGACCAACAACACTGCAGAACACGCCATTGCCTGCAACAACAATAACTTGAATATGAGTATTTAAAATCTTGTGTACATGACAAACAGACAACATTATAAAACAGAGAAGGGTTGAAAATGCAAGCATTACATCATAAGAATGGGTGTAAAAGGCAAAAATGATAAGAATCTAATGGTCAATCTGAAAGCAGTTATGATTAATCGTGAATTAACAATACGAGACAGGGGGAAAGATAAGAGAACTCACAGCAATTGCTGAAGCAGCAAGGCCTGCTCGTTCTCTGGGATCCTTGCGGTAGTAATTTCCAAAATACAGGAATGTAGCGTAGAACCACATCAGTGGAAACACGAATCCAAAGAGAAAACTGTAACAGAAGATATAACCATGAGATTAGGAAAAGCAGGTTCGTCGGAGGAGGATGAATGAAAAATACTCACGAAAACCATCCAATTCCACAACCAAAGCATGGGAGGGGTTTGTCGTAAATCCCTTGTTGGAAGTCCTCCGGATCTCTAATGAGGGGGGTATATCTCCCTTTTTCACGATCAGCAGTATCTGTTGCTTGCCCTGCCATTGCCAACATGTCTCAGCAGTCAGCACACTGGATAAACTTTTAGCTAAAAAGCACAAGTTGCTTTGAAAATGTGGCAGAACAACAAAAATAAGGTCTGACAATAGATCAATGGATCAGTTTGATGCTTATCTAAGATAAAGTTTAGCGCTTGCACTAGGATTATAAAGGTTGACAACAGAAATAAACAAGTAGAATTTAGCAAAATTGATGCTGATGGAAAGGGGGAAAGAGAACTCTAAGGTCTCAATTAAATTACTTTACACGGTGGAGACGGAATTGAACTATAGTCTAATAAAAACCTGGAAATTATCCGAAGAATATTAAATGCTTTCCATTATAGGCCATGTAGTTGCACATCTAGAATAAAACACTAGAGACTCTAGAGTCCAAATGATACAGTTATATCATATGATATCATTCTAGCACTGGTTCCAAAGATTCCAATTTCAACTGCCAATACTATAGAAGAATACATCATGAATGCATACAAGACACCTACACATGGCATGAACCAAGCAATGTACAAGATACTTAATACAATTTACAGATGAGAGGAACAGTTTGATTGCTGCAGGATAAGTTTTGAAAACCGCATCTCTAATTCGTATTTATAAGTTTAGGATCACTACCTTTAAACACTGAATAATATCGAGATGGCCTCAAAAGATCAAGATGCTTATCGGTGACTGATCTAACCAACTCAAGACCATTTTTCAAACTCTCATTCTCCTCGGTAGTAGTACCTGTGACACCATCAAGACATGCTTTTTAATTAGGAAGTCTGTGACTGCATCTAATTTTTCAAATTAATCATTTTAATTTTCCTACTTATGCAAGAATCAGTTGGATGCTAAATTGTAGGAAGTCAATGAGCATAAATTCACTCAATTTCATCAACTACCATCTAGAAGTAGAAGAGTTCGGAATCTAAATATCCCCACAAATAGTTGTACCTAGGCAGATAAATACCATTTTCTATAGGCTAATGAGAAATACTGTTTAGTAATACATACAACTCATATGGATGTGTATCTGCATTAGGAAATATAAGTGGAAGAAAAGACGTATCATAAATATAAAAGCTATTTCCCGCTGTTAGCTTTTAGTTCAACACCTTATAATACCTGTCACGAAAGCAACGCCGTAATCTAAATTTAAGTCTAATTGCGTTATTTAACTAGTAGCATCCAACGCTTGGCAGCTTGACAATGGAAAAACATAAAAAAAAAAAAAACAAAAAAAAAACAGTTAAAGAACTTTGCAAACATTAAGTGGATTACAGATTTTATAGGGCAATGTATTAAATTTTCAACTCCACCAAATAATTTGATTTATATTTCATTTTCACCATCTTATGAACCATATGGTGTCTCATTCCAGCTTATATGAGCAGAAAACGTGAGAACTTATCCCAAAGTAGGAAGAAAAAAAAGACTTCAAATGCATCCTCAATTACAGCTAGTCTGTTTACATGTTGATCAGTCTAATAGCATGCATGTTTTAAACGAGAAAGCAGATAAAAAAACATAATGAAGAAAGGTCAGTACTTTGATCCATTAGTGCCAAAGCAGATGTATCTGGCCCGTTGAAGTCCTCAGCTACAAAAGTACTGCATACAAAGTTGGAGAATTTCAGTTCAGTTTTCAGATATTTGTAGTCCTAACAAATTTCCCATTCATGATTTCAAGTAATCATCAATTCTAAGCAACAATGGAGGAAAAACAAAGGAATTCTTGAACAACTGTGTAAATGCTAACAATATAAAAAAATTAGATCAAAATTAACTGAGAATGATCAAACATTCAATTCACATCCCAAAAATCAGCAAAATTACTACCAAAAAAAAAAAAAATCAACAGAAGATGTTCCTTCTGGGGTTGAATTCTATGTACAAATTGCATAATCAACTAGCTACAATATAATTCAGTCAACAGATAACAAATAAACTCCAGTTTGAGACACAACAAGAGGAACCAACAAAAATAAATAAATAAATCCTAAACTTCTATCAATCTTTAACCAAGAAAGTTCTCTAAAACACCCAACAAAATATATATTAAAAAAAATACAAGAACAGCATCTGTTCTTCAACATTTATTGTTTCCATACAACAAAAACAAACAAACAAAGGGAAAAAAAAAATCAAGAGAGAGAGAAAGAAACTTGCCCAATATCAAAGAGGAGAGGTGGGAGGTGAAAAATTGTATTGAATTGTGAATATCTGGAGATCAAATAAGAGAAGATAAAAGGGGTTTTTTTTTTTGTTGTTGTTGTTGTTTTTTTGTTGGGGTTATACAATGAGAAGTGTTTTAAATGACAAGCTAGTGGTCTTCGTCAGTATTAATCGGTTGAAAGCTGACGATGCTTCCCATTGGTTTTTACTTCTACCAAATACAGATCCACACCACAACCCTCCAGTTTTCCTCCTCCTCCTCAAAAGTCCTTTTCTTTTAATAATTGTAATAAAAGTAATGTTTTTTTCTTTATATTTTATATCTTTTTTTAATATTTTTTTAATGTTTAAATAAAGGGAGAATCCACCCTAAAAAAAGGGAGATTCCTTCAATTATATCGTGGGTTGAGATATATTTTTCACTCTCAACTTCTAAATTTTTAATATATTTTTCTTTAAAAAAATTAAGAAGATAAAAATATTTTTTAAAATCTTATTTTATAATTATTCTTAAATTAAGAAATACTTTCAAAAAGTAAATTAATGGATATAAGTTCTAACTTTTGAAATTGAATTTATATTCTCCTACCACTCCCTAAAAAATACTAGAGACCTCACTCCCCATAGAATACTAGAGACAGTGTTGTAAATGTACTTGCATATTTGTTTTTGCTTAAAATTGGTTTGGAAATATCCCTTGTCAATTATATAAAAATTAGGTTGCTCGCGAGTGAAGTACAATTTTATTGGATGAGGCCGTTAAATTACAACAAAGCCCTCGCTTTGACTCTTAGCTATTCTGCATATATACGGATTTTTTTTGGCTGGCTACCAAAGCCTCTTTTGTTGATAAATCAGTTTCTTTCTCGTCTGATTTTCGGTTTTTAATTGGCCGACTTGCTGCCGGCAAAGGCAATCATTGAATTAATACAACACCCTTGTTTTTTTTTTTTTTTTTGGTCCCCTTGTGATTAGTTAAATCTTTTGAAATAAATATCGGGTTCAGTTAAATTAACCGGATCCAATTTTATTGACATATTTGTTAAAATATAAAAAATATCATAAAAATATGAAAAATAATAAGAATCTGTTAGAAATAATATAAATATTTACTTCCTTATTTATATTTGGGAATATACCAGTCATTCATTTTTTTTTGAGTGGTGCTATTGGCACACCCCTGCTGATCTATTTATGTCCAACTTTTTTAATTATTTAGTATTATTTTTTTCCTTTATCAAAATTACTAAAAAAGATATATAATTTAAGAAAAAAATATTCTATAAATTAAATCTAATAAAACCCCACATCCCTTTAAAAAAAAAACCCAACATACATACAAAATATTTTGGAAGAGTCTAAGAACAATATCAAATATCTGGAAGAATTGTCTGAGAATGATATGAAGCATCTACAAGAATTGTCAGATAATGATAACAAGTATCTGCAAGAATTTTCGGAGGATGATATCAAACATCTGGAAGCAATTCCTTTTTTAGAATTAAGTTTGAAGTTTACTTTTTGTATTGTTAAAATTTAATATATATATATATATATGTGGATTTTTGTTTTCAATTTCATTATTGTTAAATAAAAAAATATGTTTACCTACCGTACACAATTTTTTTTTCTATTATGTTTAGTTTACAGAGGAGAAAATTTTCTTCTCTTTCCCTTTATGTTGCTTTGATTTTCGTCAGTAATTTACACACACAAATTCCGGTTACTTATTTCACACACATGTACTGATATTTAAAGCCCATCACGATTGCTTTCAAAAAAGTTAACCTTATATATTGAACAAAATCAAATATTAAAATTTGACTGGTTTCTTCTTTTTCGTCTTCATTTTGCGGTTTTGGTTCCTCTTTCAGGGTCTCTGTTTTCTATTTTATTTATTTTTTGTTTGTTTTTCTGGTCTTCGTGGTCGCTACTATTTATGCGCTTTGTCTTTGGTGCGCTGTTTGCTCCTGTGTTTTGTGGCTTGTTGTGCTATGTTATTTAATAAAGTCCTTGCTTCTAAAAAAAAGTTTGTATCATTCATTGACTTATTTTTCATTTGGTGATTTCTTAAGAATGAACGTTTCGTTCATAATAATTTTGAGGATAATCAACTATTCATTGTGGACAATACTAATGCATTTACAACTGAAATAGTATACTATTTATAAGTTTTTACTTGTTAAGTAATGCTTTTAAAGTTCATTTTTTTTTGAACGTTTACTTTTTTTTAATTGTAAAATATATATAGGTGTTCAATAGTTTTGAACGATTTCGCAAGATTGAGAGATTGATTTTATGAGAGAAAGACAAGACCAGAGATAAAGAGATCGAAGATAGATAGAGAAATCAGAGATGTGGTTTATTAAGTTTGAAAAATAAGAAAAAAGGCAAGTTTTGAAAATAAATAAAATAAAAAACGATTTAACTTTATTTAATTAAATCAAAATTTAAAAAGTAGGGTATAAATAGATCAGTAGGGGGTGTGCCAATAGCACCACTTTTTTTTTATTATAAATTTTACATTGGGGTACCATTTACCCTTTTTGCAAATTGCAATAATGTGAGTTGGGGAGATATAAGATTATAGTAATAAATAATTTTCTTGGGAAAATTTGAACGAGTTCATCTAACAACATATTATATGATATGAGTAGTTAATTCTTATTTACTCGTATGTAAGTTCATATATTATAAATGGATCGGTACATTGATAATGATTATCGACCAACTCTAACCAAATCCTATATTTTAAAGAATATATATACATATATTGAAAGGGATTTTAAAGTATATATAATCTCATATGGTTCACGCTCTCCATGTGATTAGCGTGCCTTGTTAGAAATTGAGCAATGTGGATGGTTAATTTTGTTTTAATTTATCTAAATAAATAAATGAGGATTTGGATCCCTCCATACTTCACTTTGTTCTTATTACCTCACCTAAATTAACGATCTTGATTAATTCTATTTTTTGATAGAGTAAAGACATAAAATTAATGGAAATAATTCAGACCATTGATTTGTTATATTAAACACGTATCGAAAGATTATGAAAGTGAGTGCAATTCAAATGAAGAGAGGATCCAAATCCATAAATAAATAATTGTTTTTGTGCTTTGGTGGGTACATACTACATAAGTCGTCAATTTGCTCAGAGGTTAGATGATTTTGAGTCTTCAAGGGATCATTTATTCATCGGGCATCTATCCACCTCGCTGACCATTCAATCTAATATATATAATCACAATAAATTTCATGACATATTCTTATTGTTATTCTGTTTTTTTTTTCTTTTTTTTATTGTTTTTTTTAAGACATTTTTTTTATCCCTTTTCTTGCATAGTTGCATCCCTTGTTTCAGGTATAAGATCAATTATTATTGTTCAGTTTTTCTATTATAAGAGAATAATCCCCTAAAAAAATAAAGAATTTGTTTCAAATATAAGAAAAAAAAACCACTTAAATAACTCAAATGACAAGTCAATTATGCAATCAATTGGATCATAATTATTAATTAAAATGGGCAAGTTGATGGTAGTTAGAATTGGTGTTAGGCATGAATGCATGATCCAGTAATCTAAGGTTGCTGCCAACTTTTCGTATAAGAAACTTTGAGTTTTGATGTCCTTTTAAGTTTTAACTTTTAACATTATTGAATAAAAAAGGAAGAAGTAAACTTGAAACTATATATTGAAATCTAAAGACAATTCACAAAGATTTTTATTCATATAATTGACCAAACTTAATATCTTCAGCCGCGATTCAAGGAAAAACATTAACTTGATAAATGGTTTTGGCTTTTCTCATTGTTAGTATACCCATTGTCAACAAAATGAGTGATGCCAGCCATCCTAATTTTTTTTTTTTATATATAATTGTAATGTACATGACCCCGATTAAGTAAAAAACTTTAATAAGCCATGGAATATATTGCCCAACCCACATGCCACACACATATATATATATATATATATATATATATATTTTATGTATCATGTGACATACATATCTTATGTGATTAGTTATTTATGTTATATGATATAATTTGATTGGATACGTAGCGGGATTTTTAATTAAAGAGGGTTAGACTAAATATTTAGACAAAATAATTTTAAGTAAGTTCAATGATCGAAAGAGTTTTAGAAATATATAAGGGTTACGCGTAATGGGTACATGAGTTTTCCTTTTCAAAATATGTATACTTTAAAAATATATATAATTCAAAAATATATTACAAAAAATAAAATAAAAAATAACATATAATATAAATGCATTCACTAATGTGTTTTAGTGAGACTATTAAGTTTGTTATGAAGTTTTATTTTTTTGAAATATTAAAATAATTCGGGGGTTGAGAATGTGAGAGAGATATAAACTCTTAACAGCGTGGTGTAGATGTGAGAGATATACCATTGGAGTCAATCTCATTATCTAACCGGTTAGAAGTTAATACACATAGTTATTTACTTTGTAATTTAATTTATATTATATATATATATATAATTTTATTTTTTTTCAAAATTCTAGACCGGCCAGTTGATCGGTCTAGTCTAGGAGTGCCTCCGCCATTGATTGGTTATGTCATATGCACCGTGCGCATTGAAGCATTTCTCCCCAATTGTATGATAATTGATAAATTAGTATATTTTGACAATGATTGATCCTATTTGTCACATGACATAAGAGTTTAGTTGCTTTATTAGTGGTTGAGATACAAATGAAATAAAAATGTGAGACGTATAATATTCGTTGACAAATGAATGAGCTGCAATGATAATAATACGAGTAGTGTCTCCTGCTAATCACCATTAAGAGATCTTAATATATTAAACTGACATGAAGACTGAGTTAGATGTTTGTTGGAGTTCTTTCAAATCAAACATTATTAGCGAGACTGGCCGGTTAATGTATTTTTTTTTTAACTAAAAGGATGGGTTAGATGTTTGTTGAGATTTTTCGAATTCAAACATTAGTAACATGATTTGAATAATTATTTAATCCGCTGTTGATTATTTTAACTAGACAATACAAAGGTTAATTGGTTTAGTAGTAAACTCATCATATCTACATTTAAGAAGTTGTGGATTTGAGTTACGTTCTCTTCCGCAATCCTAGAAAATTGTAATTTTTTTTTAAAAAAATTGACCCATCCAATAATTAATTGCCAGGCTTCCATTATTATGTCATTTGATTATCAGTCAGTTGGTGGTTCTGTTTTGAATATTTCAAGGAAGCTGGGTTCGAGTTTAAATTTAAATTTACACATTTAAAAAAATTTTATAAGAACAAAGGCAAAGGGATGGGGGGATCGAGGTTCATAACCCCCTTTACCTAAAAAGAAAACGTAGTTTTCTTTTTAAATATTATAAAATTATTACTAAGCTTTAAACCCTTTTCACTTAGGACCTTATATATATATATTTATATATGTGTGTGTGTTTTAGCATAATGACCCCATTCTTGAATTTTTGGATCTATCCGTGTGAGAAGTTTTCTCCAAGTGCCATGCACATTTTATAAAGTGTTTGATAAATCTGATTTCAACGGATTTTTACTTTTTAAAATAGAAGAATGAAGCTAATATGGGCGTAGCTCAGCTGGTAGATGAACGAGCTTAGGGCTTGGACAAATGACTCCCAGGTCAGCGGCTCGAATCCTACAAATGGCGAAAGCTTTCAAAAAAATACCTGAATTAATAAATATATTGTCTCAAAAAAAAAATAGAAGAATGAATATTATATACCAAAAGAAGGATTAATGATCTTGATAGGTATTGATAGCCTCTTAAATCTTAACCAAGTTATGTGTCCGAATTTTTATATTAGTTTTTACAAAAAAAAAAAAAACATTTTATTTTCGACATAAACTTATAAAATCAGTGCAAGGAGAATAGGGCTGCATAGATCTTCCTAGTGAAAAATTGTCTTTACACAAAAATAAAAATAAAAATCGTAATGGTTTCAAGAAAGAAGCCCAAAAAAAAAAAGCAGTGTCGAAAGCCCAATAAAAGAGCGTCGGTCCATCCATTGAACATGTCTCTGTTTTGTAAAAATTCTTCTGTTGTCGACAGTAACCAACACTTTACACTCTACTCAGAGTCCGGTACTCTCCGGAGCGCCACGTGCCCACACCACACCACCTCTCTAATCTCTATATAATCACACCTTCTCGTCTACTTTTTTAGTTCTCCAACATTCTCTCTCTTTTTCACTGTTTAAATTGCGTGAATAATCTGAGAAATTGAAGTGAAGATGTCTGATGAAATGGGTAACAACAGTGTTCATGAAAACGGCAGCGATCAGGATCAGAGTTATGCTGTGGATATATACCCACTTAGTAACTACTACTTTGGTTCCAAAGATGCCATTCCTTTCAAAGACGAGACTCTAGCCGATCGTCTTCTCAGGATGAAATCCAAGTACTCTTCTTTTTGCACTTTCATTTTAATTGGGTTTTTTTTTTGTTTGTTTGTTAATATTTTCAATATCTTGTTGTGATTTTGATTCTCTGGATGTTGTTGTGTTTAGTTATGCTGCTCATGGGTTGAGGACTTGTGTTGAAGCTGTTATTCTGGTTAGTTGTTTCAATTTCAATACAAATTGTCTAGTCTTTTTATGTTTACTTTTTTCTTTTTCTTTTTTTGTAAGTTATATTATTGTTTTCTGATTGGTGAGATTACTAGTGTTTATGATTGATTACTAGAAAGATTAACTGTTCATAATATAGGGATTGTAATCTGAGAGATTTGATCTTATTGTCTTTCTATACAGTTGCTAGAGGAACTGAGGAAGTAGTTGTTGCTTGTATTGTGTCAATTTGTTTTTTGATCATGTGATATTATCTGATCTGGTAGCTTACTTTGAGTGGAGATAAGTGATAACAAATGCTGCAAAATGTATGAAAATTGTTCAAGTGACAGTTGTAAGTGTTCATGAAATCTGAATCACGTTGAGAACTTGAAAGTATGTTTTTAAGGCTGAGAATTAACTTTTTCAAGCAGGTTCTACAAGGTGATTCTTATATCAAACCATGCTATAAGGAAACTATTCCCATCAGAATATGTTAGTTAACTTCCCTGTATAAGTCAAGGCAGCATAATTTTTTAATCTTCATTAGGAACTTCTTTCAAGATATAGGGGCCAGGCTCCAGTTTTACTTCAACGTCGGTTTGCCACCTATTGGTTATTTTATAATATTATATTGTATACTAACTTAGGGAGATTGCTTCAATTAATAAGATTTGGTGGGTGAGTATTTCGGAAAAGAAGAAGAAGAAGAAGATTTGGTTGGTAAGACTGGGGGGTGGTTGCTACTTGCTAGACTTAAGAGTTAAGACTGTCCAATAAAGGAGTATGGATTGATGATTTAGTTATCTTATCGTTTATCCGATGGTTAGATAGGTGTAGTAGTTGTAGAATCTTTGGTATATAAAGTAATTAGAATGATCTGCTTGATGTCATATTTTCCAAATGTCTATTTTATATTGGTTAATGTGTAATTTTTGAAATTAATTCTTATTCCATTTGGAAAACAAGAAGTAGAGATGGATTTTTATGCTTTTAGGAGATTTTCCTGAGAATATTTCGATTCTAGACCATAGGTTGCTACTTTGTTCTGGGAATTAACCTGTTAAAATATCAGATATAATATTTAGTTGAAACAGTATAACTTTGTTGAATCAGGTTGAGTTGTTCAAACACCCCCATTTGTTGCTGTTGCAAATAAGAAACTCCATCTTTAAGCTTCCTGGTGGTCGCTTGAGACCAGGTGAATCAGGTAAATCAATTAACATTGAGGCATTTTTATCTATATACTACAAACGTCCAAAAAGTTGAAGCTTAGGATTGTTTGTCTTAGAGGTTACTGAAGTAGGACTATTGGCTTTTCAGATATTGATGGGTTGAAACGTAAGCTGACGAGGAAACTTTCTCTCAATGGAGATGGTAACGAGATTGGCTGGGAGGTACAACTGACGACTTCTGTTCTGATTGTATTGCTGATTTGCTGTATTCTCATTGCATAATTGAAGTTCGAATTGTTCTGAATGTCTAGGTGGGGGAATGCCTTGGGATGTGGTGGAAGCCTGATTTCGAAACATTGCTGTTTCCATACTTGCCTCCTAATGTAAAACGGCCAAAGGTAGTTGGTATACCAAATTTATTCCCTTTTGGGTTGAGATGGCATAACTTTTTTAAGTTCATGTGTTGTCTCATTTTTGTAGGAGTGCACAAAACTCTTTCTTGTGAAGTTACCAGTGAGTCGAAAGTTCATTGTACCCAAAAATCTGAAATTGCTTGCTGTTCCATTATGCCAGATTCATGAAAATCATAAGGTACAATTTTATTTTGATAGATTAAAATTTTTATTATAATAGATTAAATTTTTTATGGATGTTTGGATGTCTAAAGGAGTTTACATAGAACGGCTGTATCTAAGGTTCCATTATATCTGAGGCAATTTAAATATATATATTTTAAAAAAACATAAGCGGCAACTTTATTATGTTCTTAATTGCATTTTCTAAGACCATTTTTCAACTGAACATGTGAAATAAAAACATTTGGGATATTAGCATATGATTTTCTTACCGTTTACCTCGATGACCATTATGAATTCTTCAAATTAGTTTTTACAAAACTATGTATGAGTTCCTTGGTTATTCAATTATAGGATTTTACTATTCAATATCCTTGGTTATCCAATTAAAGGGTTTTACGGAGGTATACATTGCAGGTGAAATTAATGCATTTAACTGTTGTGTGGTGTAGACATATGGACCAATAATACCAGGGGTCCCTCAGCTGCTATCAAAATTCTCCTTCAACATTGTCGACTCCTGAAATAGGTGTGCACATCGTTTTAGTCTGGGCTATATGTAAGGGTACGGAGAGGAGTAAAAATGATACGCATCGGTCAATTTTTGTAAAAGGCTTCAAATTTTCATGAAATTCGGACATACTTGTATATAATAAAGTTTTTTTACAGGTTATAAACAGTGATGTACTGTAATGTTAGATATAACAAGATTAATGTTATGCTTCTGTTGGAATGTGAATCCTGTGTAGGAATGAAAGTTTTGAGTGATTGGACCATGTGATTCCAGTGAAATGCTATAACAAACGTCTGCACATTATTCTTCTTTGAGTTGCTATATGAAATCTTTATGATGCAGACACACATGTTGTATATTCACATGATAGATTTTGGTAGCCATGGTTGTGTACATCTTGAGGACTGTTTATCGACAACCTCTATTATGTCTCAGTATGAACATCTGCTGCGTATATCGATCCCCATCTTGAGGACTGTTTACTTCATTCTGCCTTATGTTGTATGGTTAGACCAATCTGGTAATTGTGTGTAAGGTGGTTCTTGCATTCTTTCTGGTTGCTGAAGCCCAATCATGCATGCTGAATTCTGCGTGTGCAGGCAAGCTTATCTAATTTTGGCACATTAGCAGATGCCTAGTGGTGCATATTTTTAAGGTTTTAAACGTGCTAACCATCTCGGTTAATTTCGTAGTAAAGCTCGTGAGGACAAGAAAGAAAGTTAGCCCTTTGCTTCATAGATTAATTCTGTTGGATGCTTCTCGATCTCGTGTGTTAGTTTCTGTAGAAGTTCAATCTCAATTTTGTTGTAATTGCTTGTCTTCTTTAGTTTCTCGAGTGGTAATGTGGTACATCTAGTCCATTGACCAGGAACCTTTAAGAGAGACCTGCCATGCTTTCTGATTCCAATTGTGCACTTATAGCCCCATGATCTTAGCATATTTACTAAGTTTTTTGGAGGCATTTTTTTTAGATACTGTAATTTTGTCAACTATTCAAAGGTAGAAAGTTCAAAATATTTTGAAATTGTGACCAAGGAATGTTTGAATTAGTTTTGAAATTGAGTTGCCAGAAAACTATTTTAGTCCCCCATTTTCTTGCAATTGCTCTTCTATATCTATATATCAACTCTATATTTAATATTGGAGCATTGTTGTGCATTAGCTAAAGCCTAAAAGTGTTAATAGACTCGTTGTTCAGGAAATATTCTCATTTGGAGAAAGGCTTCAGTACCTCAGGCTTAAGGCATGAGGTGGCACGCCTACCCAATAAATTTTTGACATCTCTCCGTCCCCTGTAGCCTTTCTTTATCACAACCTAAACCTGAGATTTTCAATTTCTATTTTGTTTCTCTCTTCATCTCGCGATCTTACTTTCGTTTTCATCGCAGCATCACTATCAAGTTTTAAGATCTCATTCTGGTTAGGTCTGAATCAGGAGAATCAAAGTTCCGATTTGTGAACCTTCAAGCTTTTTTTCTTGATTTCATTTATTTATATATATTAAAATGGAGACCCAATTTTCATATGCTCAATGATACTTGTGAGAGAACCAATTTTCATAATCATTGAGGTTGGAAGAAGAGAAGGGATTGGGTTTATAAAGTTTGGAAAGATACAAAACGATTGTAGCAGTGATGATTGAAAGAAGATTAAGGGTTTTTGTTTTTTTTACAAGAGTAGGTTTGATTTTTGATAGCTAAAAAATCCTGAGAAAAAAAAAACATAGAATTAATTGCAGAGAAGCAATGAATGGAAGAAGACATGAGTTGTAAAATCTGACTTGTCGATTTTTTATTGCATGGAAATGATAATTGTGGAATTTTCAAAATATAATGACGTGTCAACAATTTATTGCGTAGGAGTGCCACCTCCTGCCTTAATTCTGAGGCACCGAAGCTTTTAACCGGTGACGGCGGTGAGTGTTGACTTGTATTAAGAAGGGAAAATTGCACACTTTAATCGATATTGCATTCGACCGTAACTTTCGTTAGAATTGAACCTACTTTTAGTGCGTTTTATTAACCAAGTGTTAATTAATAGTTTGATTAACAATAAAATTTAAAATATTTATATTTTTTCTGAATTAATTATTTTATAATAATTATTATTATTTTTAAAATTTATAATAATAAAATTAATTAATTAACAATTTATTTATTTAATTTTTTCTCTATATGGGGATGATTTTTTCTCCCAAATGGGAATTTTTGGGAAAAAAGTCAAAGAATATGTCAATTATGTTTTTAGGGCATTTCTATGACTTTTGGCTATCACCTAATAACAATTAAACTTATAGACGTGTAAATTTCAAAAAATCTATATTGTCAAAACTGATAATTTTCACGATTAAAAGTATTGTTAAAGCCACTTTCAAAAAAAGGATTGTTAAAGGCAATTGGTTGTATAATAAGATGAGGGTCAAAGTGGTGTGTTTGACCAATGAATATACAAAGGAAAAGTAAACGAAAAGTTGTCCTGTTCCTACAAGTTTGCAAATGGTGGTGACTGGTCTTCAGCCTTCACTCTCACCACCAACCAAACACACATATTTCTAGTCTTCTAAACCATGTCCCACACATCACTAGCTGTTTACAATAAACCCTCCTTTTGAGTCTTTGATTTTTCTTTCCTTATCAAAGACTTGGAACGACTCTGCTCCAAAAACCCAGAAAAAATATATATACAGACTAATCAAAAGGGCTCAAAACTCAAAATCATGACGAAGAAGGGAGGCTTGAATCCTATTGTCAAGCTTAAGCTGTCTCTTCCACCTCCTGATGAGGTTTCCTTTGCCAAGTTCCTGTAATTCTCTTATCTCTCTCTCGCTCTCTCTATTGTTTAATGTTATCTCTTCATTCATGTATGTGAATTGTTGAGTTTGGCTAATTTTTGTTGATGGATTTTTGGTAGGACCAAAAGCGGTACTTTTATGGATGGTGATCTGCTCGTTAATGGGTATGGAGTTCGAATTGTCTCTCAAAGTGAACCTGAAGCTGTAAGATTATTATTTTAACAACTTCTGATAACTGGTTAAATTGGATTGTGGAGTTTTTTTATTTATTTTTTTCTGATTTATTTTGGGTTTTTGATCTTTGGTTGTGTTGTATGTGATCTGAATACTTTTAATGTCATAATGGGACAAAAGGGTTTTCGAATTTCTGTATCTGCAGTCAGGGTTTTGGATGCTTAAGGATTTTAGCTCTCTAGTGCTTGAATAAAAATCATTTGTTTGAAAAAAGCAAGCAAAAAGTTACTTCTTTTTTATTAGATCCATGTTGCTATTCTTTGGTTAAGTCCAGTTAACTGATTGTTTGCGGCTTATAACAATAGCACTGGATGGTCCGTTACTCTGTTCCACGATGAAGTTGTTTCACTTTCAGCAATTATGGATTCTAGCTTTAGCATTCTTTTTAATTTCATGCTAGCTATCAAGTGAACATCTATTTCTTTATTTAATTATGCATTTGAACTTGTACTTTTGCACTCTTCCATGCTTTCTGTCTAAAGATGAATTTGATTTGTGCTATGAGTAATTTCTTGCCTCATTTGTGATATGTGTGCGCATGTGTTTTCAGGCACCGCCTATTAGACCATCTGACACTGACGACCAGTTGAATTTGGAAGATATAGACACAATTAAAGTTGTAGGAAAGGGAAATGGTGGAACTGTGCAATTGGTGCAACACAAATGGACTGGCCAGTTTTTTGCCTTAAAGGTACTGTACAATCTACATTGCTGTTGTTGCACTTCAATACTTCATTCAACATTTATTTATTCAATCAAGTATGTTTATCTGCATTAGTTGTTGTACTTTGAAAGAATTTTGAAGGTTGTTTTCCTTATCTACTTTTATTAGGGGGTATGAATAGAACATTTATAAAATTTATCTCTTATATTCTTTGCAAGGTTTTGTATCAAACATCTTTAAGGTCAGTATCAGGCACAAATAAAAAGATTTATAAAGAAAAAATGGTTTTTGACTTTTTGCTAATTGACATGGTCGCTAATAGTCATTGGCGAATGTAGATTTTTGATAGGCATGAGCAAATGACAAGATTAGATGCTGCCAGTTTCAATGATAATAATCAAAGGTTTCAATATGATTTTGGAGATAATTTTTGAAGTTAAAGTTAATTATCATTTTATGAATTTAAGCTTGATTCTATAGTTGACATGGCAAATATAGTCCATTGATTTTTTTCCCAGTGTTGCACTAAAATACGGAAAATGCTGAAAAAGTTACCCGTAACTAGTTTTCCATTGCACAAAGGGAATCTAGATCAAACATCTAAAACTATACTAGACAATTCATTTGAATGTGAAGAACATCTCTGTTGGCTCTTCAAGCTTCATATTTTAATGCATAGTAATGCTCTCCAAAGTTTCAAAAGTGATGTTTAATAGTTGTCTGGCTTATTGAAAATGGTTGCTTTAATTTTGTAGTATTCAAATTTTCATTCAACATCTAAAGTTGGAAAGAATTTATATGGATTGTGGCAGTGCTGTGCAAAACATCATGCCTTTGATAGGAGTTTAATTTTCAAACGTCCTTACCTCCCTCCCTCCCTCCCTTGGTTTCTGTACATCAAACAGGCATATGTTTTGTGTTTTGCTTTTTACAGGCATCAGTACCAAAATGATTCCTAAGATCTTTGGAAATATGATTTAAAATTATGTTATAACATTGCATGCATGATATTATTCTAACCTGATTAGCATAAATTTAGGTAGGTGTATAAGATATCTCTGAAGAACCATTTATTTGTTCCTCTCATTTCTAACTAATGAACCTATCAGGATATTATGTATCTTAGACCTTAGATCTCTTGCATGATTACTCGACTTTGCTGGTCCCCCTTCCTGTAGACCTGATTGATAGGTTGCTTCCTTGTTTTTACCTTCATTCTCTAATTGAATCTTGAGCTATCCGACAATAACCATTTATCCGAATATAGCCATAGTTGTAAATTTATCTTTTTCACTAATTTTGAGTTCTGACATATTCTCCCTATTCAGATTATTCCAATGAACATTGAGGAGTCTGCAAGGAAGCAGATTGCACAAGAATTGAAAATCAATCAATCAGCACAATGTCCATACGTTGTGGTGTGTTACCAATCTTTCTACACTAATGGTTCCATTTCAATCATTTTGGAGTACATGGACGGTGGATCTCTAGCAGATTTTCTTAAAAAAGTTAGAACAATTCCGGAGCCATATTTAGCTGCCATCACTAAGCAGGTAGAATATTTTTGTGTCCCATGAGTATTTTAGTTGTAATAAAATACCAATTACTTTGGTTTATATAACATTGATCCTGTTTCTTTTTTTGATCACTACAGGTGCTCAATGGTTTGTGGTATCTTCATCATGAAAAACATATTATCCATAGGGATTTAAAGCCTTCTAATTTGTTAATAAACCATAGAGGGGAAGTCAAGATTACTGATTTTGGTGTGAGTGCAATAATGGCAAGCACTTCTGGACAGGCAAACACTTTTGTTGGCACATACAACTATATGTCTGTGAGTAATTTAAGTTTGCATATGGTACAATATCATGTTTTTGGATTTTGATTAGTGTTTCTTACTTCCTTTGGCTGCTAGGGTTTTACATCTTTTCTCTCTGATTGATACTTATTAGTTGTTACATTCATTTATGATTTTCTATAGCCTGAGAGGATTATAGGAGGCAAATATTCATATAAAAGTGATATTTGGAGCTTAGGATTAGTTTTGCTGGAATGTGCAACTGGTCAATTCCCATATTCTCCACCAGAGCAAGGGGAAGGATGGACTAGCTTTTACGAGCTTATGGAAGCCATTGTGGAACAACCACCACCTTCCGCACCTTCCGATCAATTTACTCCGGAGTTTTGCTCATTTATATCTGCATGGTAAATATCATAAAGATTAAAGTATATATGCCTTTCTACTTCCTTTTAAAAATATTTATACCTTTTTATCCTTTCATTTTTGACTTCTTTTGAAATGATAGATAGATTGGTTAAGGAAGAATCAATTTAGTCTTATATCTTAGATAAGTATCAAGAGCACTCAGTAATTTATAATTTATATTTTGGGGTTCTCATGTGACATTCAGCCCATGTGATAACTACATTAAGATTGAGTTGCCATTAGTCTAGGGTTAAATAAGAAAATAATTTGGAGTATTTATCTAAGAGTTTGAGGTCTCTAATTTGTACACTGTTAATCTAATGTCTATTTCAGTGTTCAAAAAGAACCAAAAGACAGGCCTTCAGCACAAGAACTTCTGGTCAGTAAATCCTGTGTGTTTCTTGTTAAAGTAGAACAATCATGTAGAATATGTACTGCGGAGATGCTTTAATTTTATTTATTTATGTTTATTGTGAAATCCAGGCACATCCCTTCGTGAATATGTATGAAGACTTGGATGTAGATCTATCAGCTTACTTCACCGATGCTGGATCTCCACTTGCAACCCTTTGAAACTTATCTGGTATGTTCAATGCCCTAGATGTAATCTGTACTTTTGAAATTGCAAATGTCTTACTTCTTTGGGTCAAGCTTTTATGATGAGGATATTAAAATGCCATTCCATATGGACTTCTATAATTACAAAATCATATGCTTTGAAGTGTCATTGGTTGCAGAATCTTGTTGCTTACCTGTTTTGTGATACAGAATATTGTCACAGTGATGAGTTCTAACAATAATTACCTTAGCTGTATTGAATGTGAATCAATTAGATACATTAAATTCGGTAAGATGTTGAGACTATTTGCATGTAACATAATCAAATTCTTGATTAGGACTGGCGAATCCATCTCTTCCTTCCACCTGCTGTTGTGGGACACTACAGCTAACTTCTCTCTTTTTTTTTTCTTTTTTTCTTTTTTGAAATGGATTCTACACTACAGCTAACTATTATAAAAAAATTTGCCTTACAAAAGATGGAATCATTAAAATAATTGATTCTGTTTTAAGCTGCAGTCCATCCAGTATGTTTGTTGTCCTGTTGATATGCCTGGTTAGCTACCTTCTGTATTTTGAATATTTTTAACAGATATTTGATAGCCATCTTTCTTGGATAATTAATTATTCATGTTTGGTAGAAGTAAGCTAATGAAATTTCCCTTGCCATCGGATTTTTTTTTTCTTTTCAGAATTCATGTTTTTAAGGTCTGATTATAATTCGTTCACTGGTGCCATCTGAACAGAAAAAAATACAGGCAAGATATAACTTTTAATGGAGTTCACATTTGGAAAAAAGTTCAAGAGACCAGTACATCTCGATGTAGAGGTCTGGGGAAAGATTTTATGGACATATTGTGGGTGTAACAAAATAAGTTTTTCGAGCAAGATAAGAACCGAACTTATAATCTCTACACCAGAACCCTGGTAGCACATAGCTTCAGCTTACTATGATAACATGAGTCTAAGGTTGCAAGGTGAAGACTATATGTCTGTCATTTTGTTTTATTATTTTAATTTTTATTACTTTCAGTAGGAAACAAGTGTTTGCTACACATCTATGAACCAATAATATATTTATCGGTATGAACATATAGAGATGGGAATGTACCAAAACAGACAAGTGAACTTGAGAGAATATGTTTATCTGCTCGTCCTGCCTGTCTTCATCGACAGCCCCGTTTGAATGATGATCATTTTTCGCATTCTAGCAACCATTATTTTTAAAACCAAAATGCAAGTAGTGGATGTTTTGTTGTAATGTTTGTCAGCTTTGAGCTTGTTGATGCCATTGATGTTCTGAGAATAACACAGCAGTGATGATATTGTCAGCTCTATCAGTCAAAAAGCTATCAATCAACTTATTTCCCATTTGCAAGATCATTTTATTTTTCATGTTTCAGACAGAAATGTCATGTATGAGAATAACTTGGTGAGGGCATGAGACTGCTTGTAAACACCAGCAGGGAAGAGAGTATTGCTATTAAAATGATACTAAGTTTGTAACATATGCATGGTGAGGGCTGAAACATGTTAAACAAATTTAACACAAGAACAAAAGAATTAGTACAATAATATTTACATCAATTTGGGAAAGTTTACCACTTAAGTTTTTCGCTTGAACTTCCTTTGAGCTTTCAAATCAACCACTATCACAGTTATATTGTCTTTGCTTCCCTTATGTATAGCAAGCTTTGAGAGGTAATCTGCTGCAGCTTGAGCTGCAGGATCGAGTCCCTCACCTCTTTCTGGAGACGAGTTATTCTCGCCGTGCTTTTTGTGCCAAATTAGGATTCGTTTTCGTGCTGCATCGCATGCCTCCTCATTCGACATTACATCCCATAAACCATCACTAGCTAAAATAAGGCACTCGTCTTCTTTCACTCGAGGAACAAACATCACATCTGGATCTGGAATAATCCACGGTTTCAGGTATTTATCACCTGATCAATCAATAAACAAACACAATTTTTAAGGAATTGCCCTGGATTTATAAATTAATGGGTCTACTGGATGGCCAAGACATATACCGATGGATCTTGACATAGCAAGAACACCAAATACGCGAGAGCCATCCCACCGTATGACTTTCCCTCCTGCGGCTTCTATTCTTGCACATTCATCCTCTCTGTCTGGCTATAAACAAATATATATAATTCATTAGAGTTTATACAACAAACATCAATCCTTGTTAGCAAATTTTGCAAAATCCTTACCTTATGGTCTACAGACAATGGCATAGGCAGTTTGCCGCGGCTCAGAACAGCTCTTGAATCGCCGCAATTTGCAACAACTATCTGGGTTGGCAATACAATGGCAACCACAGCAGTTGAACCAACGGTTTCCGGGGCAACGCCTTGATCACCTTTGCCACTCCCTGTAACCTCACAATCAACTTTCAGAAAACAACTTGCCAATGCTTTCTTCCATTGCTCCTGCCTGTTGCTCCCCATATTCCCATCTCCAAATCTCTCTTTACCACTTTCTATCTCCTCAGACAAAGCCAAATGCATCTGTTCTCGACAATAATTTGCAACCTATATGTATGTATATATGTAAACAATCAACTTATAACCAATACAAACATTTATAAATTCTCAAGTGCAAACCCCAGGATAAAACTGCACTACATACAAATTATCACATGCAGTAATCAGTGATTTCGGACATAAATTATGTCCGGTGTTTGCACCTGAGAAGCTTCCTACAAATATTAAAGGTCTGAAATGAATGATATTCATACCTGACACCCTCCATGTCCATCATAGACACCAAAAAAATGGGCATTTACATGACTTGGTATTTGATTGTTGACATTCAAAACACGACCATCCATTAACATGTGACTCTGAATTTTCAAGAATCTGGGCACAACCGCCACAGTATCTTCCATTTCTGGTCTCCTACCGCAAACAGATGTAGATCCCCATCGTGGGATCTCATCCAATCGGACCACTCTCTGGCTCTGTGTCCTGCATATCTTCTTTTGTTGTTGAACCTCAACTCTGTCAAGATCCAACTCAAATTCTGCTTCTTTAGAATCAGACTTGCCAGTAACTTCAATATTATTATCTAGTGTTGTTGTTGTTGTTGTTGTTGTGTGTAATGAACAACCATCAAGTAAAGTGTCACTAGCTATTAACATGGAACCATCTTCTTCACTTTCATGGTTAATGGGTCCAATAGAATTCCAACTACCCTGATCATTTTCACTTGCCATTTTTGACATCTCAACAGTACTATCTCTGTTATTACTAATTTCCATTGGTGACTCATTGGTTGAGGAGACTAAGTTACTGAGCCTAAATGGAACAGCAACAGCTGTTGATATCTTCTTCTTCTCCAATGGTTCCCTTCTATTTCCCAACCCATCCATAATCATCTTCATTACTATAAATGGGGTTGTTCTCAAACTAATAAAAATTAAAAAGTAGCTCTGAATAACCTGAAAAAGAAATCAGTAACAGACTTGCACCCAAAAGACAAAAATTTAGTGATACTAGTAAAGCTTAAATTTTTATGGCTAAAAACTAAAAAATGGATGGCAATGAACAAGAGAGAGAAGAGACAGAATCATATGTTTTACTTTGTACCTTGGGACCAACCATTTTATCCAAAAGAAAAAAGAAATAAATGAAGAGGAGATGTGAGAATCAATACTGTCTGTCTAGTGTCTCCAGTTTCCACCAGAAGGAGGTTGAAAAAAAAAGGCATAAAAGTTGATGAAAAAGGGGACCTGAACCAAAATAGAAAGGCCCAACAACACCAAAGGCATACAATTAACACAACCAAATCAATCAGGTTCCCTAGATTACAAGGAACATATCTAACCTCTTGAAATATGGGTTTTCTCTCTCTCACTGCCAACCAACCATGGTGAAAAAGAGGAACACCCCAATCACCACCTAGCACCTGCTCTTTCTTCTTTTTTTCTTGTGTTTTTTTTTCCACTAGTCTAGATATATTTTCCTACTCCGTAAACAAAAAAAAATCTATTTTGATATAGAAAATAATAAAGTGGTTTAATGAAGGAGTTACTTGTTATTTTAAAATACTCTGCATTTGAGTCAGTCAAGCAAGAAGCATGAGCAGCCTAGGGAATGGAAGAGGGACAACACATTTCAATCAGGGAAATGGCAGATTTTTATTTTATTTTATTTAGAGAAAAAAAAACCTAATAATCTCATTTTAATAATAAACGTTTTTTTTAAAAATAACAAATATCTGAAAGCAATGGGTCACATGTGATCCTGGACGGTGTACACGTGTCACAAAAAGGTGGCCGGTAAATCAGGAAGAGTCGGTGAACAAATCGAATGACGTGTATACTTAAAAGTATACTAGAGAGGGGAGACGCAGCTACCTTTTTTTTCCTTCTCTTTTTAGATGCATGCACTATTGCAATTATTGATTACTTATACCAATACACCACTTGCCATTTCTCTCTCTCTATGTAAATCGCTTTTTTAGATGGATTTCTCATTTCTGTTTTTTTTTTTTTTTCATAAAACATTTACACGTAAAATTAGAAAAACTTGTACAGAACAGTCTCGTTACTATTTGGTGAGACCGTTGAATATAAATGTACTATCCGAAAATTTTAAATAATAATTCTATATTGTTAATGTAAATAATTCACTTGCATTTAGCAGTCTGTAAATCTGATACCAGATTCCAGACTCCTCAACCGAAACCTTTCAGGGTTTTCGACACGTGTTCCCAACTTTTTGTTTGTCCCTACCTACACTGGACCTGTAAACACCTAACCAGAGTTGGAAGATGGAATTTTCTTCTTCTTTGTTTATTAACAAGAGTGGGGTGAGTCAGGACTCAGGATATAATTGTTTAAAAATATATATTTAGTCAAATGATAACGAGGATTGTTAATCTTAATTAAGGTTTGGAGGGGAATTAATTAAGTTGATTAATTTGGAGTCTTACAAGCTAATAATTTCCTCAGTTGTTTATTTATATATATATTATATAAGAATGTGAATCATCTGATACGTAACTTTCTGAAATTGACTTGCAACGTGGAAGCTCAATTTTTGTTCCACTTCTTTTACATACTTGTTATCCACAAGTTGACTCGTTAAAAAGCAGCAACCTGAACAATAAACAACCATTATTCTCTTGTTTTCGTGTAAAAATAATTTTCTAGTCATGAACAAATTCTAGAAAATTTGTTTTGTGATGGTATAAAATTTTGTATACTAGATATAATGTTGTGTCTGGAACAAAGATTCTACAACGTTAACGACTCATGATCCCACTTCTAAAGTTACAAAAACAGCTAACATTATAAAATCATTATCCCTGACATAACTAAATTTGGAATTCCGTAATAGAGAAGCATCGATACATAATACTATAATTTTATTCTCCAACTGGTTGTAAATTACTTGGTGCACATAAGGAATGTGTACTTGCTCTGTTTTTCTTTATCACGGACTAAATTAAACATCTAGTTCTTTACCGTTACAGAGCTGGTTCTGTAACTTTACAAAACTAAGGTTCCGAAGAAAAAAAATCAGCGTCATCATGGTCGATGGGTCACACGAATATTGTTCAACACCAAGCTTCCAAACTGTTGGAGATGACTGATTGCTATCACGAGAAAATGAGTAGATGCACACACAGCTCTACCACTATATGTATTGAGCACTACACTCAGAATGCAAAGCTAAATGTCCTGGAATGCTTACAGAGATTGCACATGCATATATTACCTCTCTAAGCAAAAGAAAATAACTCTGCATTTTACAATGTTCATATCAATTCTCTCCCCATGTTCCATTTACATATAACAAGTTAGATTTCGACAGAAGAACAGATATATAATCCCAATGAGGTTCATTAAAGATACGAGTCGATGTTCTTTGGTGCAGAAGACTCATTAATTGTAATATGCATAGCAAAGCCTAAGGTAAAACAGAGCCAAATGGAGGGCGAAACCATAAAATTATATCCAACATCAATGGTAAGCGATCTTTTATAACAGTACAGAGATGTGACAAGAGGCAAATAACAGAAGTAATAATGTCACTTCCAACAACACCAAGTAATGAAATGTCAGTTTAAATCAAGTGCCTCATCTTAAGTTCTTCTGATTAAAGCATCATAACATGAGTACAATATGTGATATGTAATTAAGAAGTAAAAAGGTCTAAAAATATTCCATGCATTGTTAATAATGTTATGGAAACAGGTAAACAAATTGATATATTGAATTGAAGTTTCAGATCCAAGACCTTGGCTCAATGAGGTAATTTTAGGTCTTGGGATAGAGTCTTGACTCATGCATATCAATTTTTTTTTTTAACGGTACCTATCTAGATCGGGTTTTTTTTTTTGGGGAGTCATTTGTCCAAGCCCCAAACTCGTCCATCTACCAGCTGAGTTACGCCCCTAGAGGTGACTCCTGCATATCAGTTCGTCGAAAAGGAATAAGAAATAAAATAGTTTCAACTTGAAGCAACAAACCTTTCTACCTCCCAGCTCATCAGATGCCAGCCACACAAGCCAGGTTTCATGAGTCATACCTGTGTCAAAAAGTGAGCTACAAAATTTCAAGAAATAAAGCCCGAAATAATATGAACCTATGCTGCCAGGCTTAACAAAACACACAAAAAAAAGTAGAGAAAAAGAATTGCTAGAACAGCAACACAACAAATGGTCAGGTCAAAAGGAGAAAAATGAAAACAGATTTACCTCACCCAAACACTGCATATTTCTGAAGATGATACTATACTCCTACATTACCGGTGAGACTAGATCTGGCCAAGAAAATTCAAGACAAATTAAAAAGGCCAGATTCTTCCTGCAACCATTAAGTTTTTTATAACATAACGAAAAAGGTAATTGAGTCATCACAATAAGAGATACTGCAATACAATATGACTTTGAATCTTTAAGAACATAATGTCCTAAGAAGCTCATTAACAGTTCAAATTTGCAGCAAATGACTCCTAAAGAGAAAGAACTAAACAAGAAAAGGATAAAAACTTTGCCTTTGGTTAACCTGACAAATTTTTAAGCAGAAACCTGTGACTGCATTAAAAGTAATATAAACCAAGAGAGAGTTGAATGAAAAGTGAGTACCAAATTGTCATCTCTTTGTTTGATAAGAACTTGTTCTGTGATTTGTTCGCTCTTTACCGAGTATGTTTCACTTTTTAGCCACAAAAGAGAGAATCATTGGTGGACTACCCACAGAACAAACTACTGCATCTGAAATAAGTGAGCTTTTACAACTGCCACACCAGCACTTGCCATAATGATAATTATCCATAAATAATCATAAACCAACAGTGTTGGAAAGAAAGTTCTATCCATGAGTGCCCACAAGAGTGATTACACTGATTAAAAAGATAATTTTATTGAAAATAAATGTATGTACAAGATGCATTGTTCTCTGATTTGTAAAAGCTAAAGCCAGGATACACTGTTCGCTAAGATGTGACACTAGGACATACTAACTTGCACCTCAGAAAAAAGATCTTTACAGTCGAAGTTACCAACTTAATACTGGAGCACAATCCAAAGCATCCAAAAGGTCCACTCGAATATCAACTTGTTGAGGGGTCTATAAAGAATCTATATAACCTAACTGTGTACTGGATGACCAAACAACCGTCAAACTAACTGGTCATTTCTTGACAATTGCGATTATGATTTGCTTGTCAATGGTATAATAAACAAGACTATACAAAGGACACACTGACACAGTTTACGGGTGTAGCTTCAAACCATCATATTTAAGTCTGAAAGGTCGTCCATTGGAATTTCAAGTCCCATGAAGTCCTCCTGATCTTGTAATACATCATCATCAATGTTCAGCCATGATCCCAGATCCTGTTCTTGATCAGGATCACCTAAGACATCTATTCCAGGTAGCTGCGATAAGTCAAGAGGCTCAGTACCATCCAATTCAACCAAGCGAAACTCCTCCTTTACTTTGGAATTGTTGTTTGCAGTCATTGCACTTGACTTTGACGCAGATGGCACTGTTGGTTTGGGTTGCTCCGGCATCTTTCCAAGAAGGCCGTTTACTGAAACTGATAGCTGAGTTATTTTCTGCTTAGGCTTTGTTTTAGATTTCCTTTCCCCCTTGGTACTAGATAATGCTGGCCTACCAGATTTATTAGTTCCATTTCTAGATGAAACCTCTCTGCTATTTCCTTTTCCCTCTCTGTCTCTCTCACTTCTTTTACCCTTCGTAGTACTGCTTGAAAGAGAACTTCCAACGCCTGATGGCGCACCTGAACTACCAATACAACTTACTACATCGTCAAGAAACAACTCCTTCTTCTTCATCCTGCTTGACCATGTATCTTCTCTAGCGGTATTTTGTTCAGCTAAACAACTCATAGGTTGAAGCATATCAGTACTATCCCCATTCTGACCCAACTGTGACATAAGAGGTCTTGGCTGTGAACCCATAGAAGCTGCAGAAAAGACCAAAATAATAATCCAAAAAATGAATCATGCCATATCACCAAAAGATGCAGATAGAAGGAACGGAAGGCATGCAGTAACATATCACCAAAATCTTTGTTTGGTTTATCAAGGAGGACTTAGTGGATAAACATATACATGTATTTATTCTTTAAAAGGAAGAGAGAGAGAGAGAGAGAGAGAGAGTAAATTCCAGGTATTTAATAGAGGAGGCATCAAATAAGTACCTGAAACTCTAACTTCGAAGGAAGAGCCAAAGGTGTTGGCATATAGTTTTGCAGATTCACCATCTGTATCTAATGATAGTCTACCATTTAGGTGGGAATACCCAGACAGGAATAAATCCCTAAACAATTGCTCACTGAAGCAGCTTTTACCCGTGTCTTCAAATTTATGGCATCGGTCTAATGTCCTTTTAACAAATGCTAATGCAGCTTGCTTGGCCATTTTGTTACTTGAACTCTTACCACCAGTGGCATTAGGACCCCGACAAGTCTATCACACAACAAATATAAATCAATCATCAGAAACAGACAGCAGCAATTTGGGCTGTGAATCTGTGATAGCATCTAGGATGATAGAGAGTAGAGGAAACAAGAGTTTACTGCTTACTTAAAAAAATTTGAATAGTGACCATAAAGTACAAATAACAAATGATAACAAGAGAATCCATTAAAAGAAATTTTCCATCAGGGTCAGCAAGTTCTCGTCAGCAGACTAATTTCCACACAGTTTCCCCTTTCTAAATAAAAAATTTGGCATCTAAGCGCCATCTCTACGAATTTCAGTTTTTAGTTTCTTGTAGCTACCACCTTAAGGTAGCTGTGTAGCCAAGATTTCTTAAAAGCATGTGATTTATTGAAAATAACTAAACATTGCATTATGTTCACTCACTGTACTCTTTCCAATACTTTCCAAAAGATAATTCTGTGATCTAACCTGCAGATTCTAAACAATCATATATGGTAACAAAATGTTTGCAGTACTTCAAGATTCAGCTGCTTGAGCTATGACCCAGGATAACATGTAAATTGCATTAACACTTGAGCAGTAAAAGACAGACGTGAGACCTTTGATTGGGAGTTCCAATTAGTCGACATTGCTACTACTTTATAAACATGGCAACCAGACCTAGGGAAGGCAACATTCCTTGTAAGAATCTGACTGTGACAGTGTAGTTCTGGTAGGAGGAAAGATGAATCCCAACTTGTGTTATGGTGGGGGGCCTCAACTACTGTTCTGTAATCTATACATTGCTCAACGTCCTTTTCGCATCTAACAGGGATCTAGGAAATGCATTAGTCTCTTCAGAATGGAGATCCTGAAAAGTACTGAATGCCCCAGATAATTTTTTCTTCTACCCAATCAATCTCTATCCTTTTTAATCTCTTTCTTATCTTTAGTTCTCTCTTGAACCTACTTTGGCCATGAGATCATTATAGTTCATTTCTAAAGCAAAGCCTACTTTCAAGAGCACTCTAGATTGATTATAGGAGATCTCATTCAAAGAGAAAGATATCAAATATCTGCTTCTCTAACAAATCTAAAGAAATGTCCTAAATAGATTTGGCATTACAGTAGTTGAAGGCATTGCAGCAGGATTTATTATACATACAATTTGTTCAAAATCTAACAAAGTATGATAAGGAAAAGAATTTTGAACTTAAAAGAGAAATTACCATATACTTTTCATAAGCCATTGCAACAAGTTTGTCAAGGGCACGTTGTTCGAACTCCCTATACAAAAAGAATAGATCATCTCTGTGTTCACACCATAAGGTACATAAATTTAAGCCGAAAAGCAAACGAACACAAATTTATCTCAAGGGAGAAGAATCATCATTACTTTTCTTGGAGTTCTTTTGTTTCGGAGGCAGACTTCAAGAGTTTATCAAGTAAGCCTTGCTTCTTAGTAACCTATTATATCCACAAATAAAACCATAAGATGAACTACCAAATAACAAAGTGTACTTCATCGAAAAAAAAGGAATATCCAATTGTTGTCCAATGGTATAAAAGAATAAATATGTAGAGTTTCCTGCGACAATGAAGGAGAAGCATAGGTTGAAAATGGATATTACGAAATCTGAGAAGAAAGCATGATTCAAATGACAGATATTATAAGGCCATCACAAAATACCTGTTCATGGTATCTCTCTTCTATTTTTTTAATCTCCTCACTGATTCCTTCGTCATCCATCTGTGCTATGTCACACTGAACAAAAGGGGATGTTCAATTAGTAAAATATCTTAAGATATGACAAAGGTGAAACAACATTCACAGAATGCCAAAGCATTTCTGATAAAGGGAGAATCCATGAGATAAAATAAATTTTTAAGAAAAAAATCATATATTCTCAGACCAACTTCCTACCCCCTTTCCCAAAGCACATACAGTCACAAACATGAGCTCCTGAAAAGAAAGGTTTTCATGTTCCACTTGACTTAAATGCTTAGATTTGTAGGTAAGAGTCCAACTAACAGTATTAAAGTTTAGCACATCCTCACATACAAGACCAATAGGCTTGTCATGTAAATCAACCCTAAACATATATACAAATTCATATGCCGAAAAAATACAAATATAATCACATTGGGGGACTCCAACCTAAGACCCTCGGAAAAAGCTGGTAGTAATATAATGTAAACTAACCGCTTGACCAGAATGCTTAAGCTCACAATTAAGGTCCCAAACAAAAGTAAGTTCTAACCGAAGGCAGGAAGTGGAGGACATAGAATGAGAAACTTCATTGGAACAAACTTTTTCCAGGCTCAAATGCATTCTTGAACTATGAAGTGTCTGGTGGTGATGGTTGGCAGGGAAAAGAGAGGGGAGGGGGCATATAACCTAAATGTTCGAATTAGGCTTCAATAACGACTACCACAATGGCACTAATGCACTAGGCAATAGCATGAAAAATATATGTACAGATCTTTTAAAATAAACATACCCCTGGTTCTGGGTATATACCAATACTTCTGGCCTCCAGAAGAAGTTTCTCATTTATCTGCATACTATCATTATACTGAAATTCTGAAAAGCTCATGCCAGGTATCAATGCTTGATCCGGAAGTACACCATTTAGGGACTGACCAGAGCTTGAGTTGATCCCCGTGTTTGAAATTCCCAACATATCAATTTCATCATCCATTTGCTTCCCAGTTATCATATAACCATTAAAGGCAGTATGCCCAACACTCAGAAAGTTAAATTGGTGATCCAAACCATTTGATTCCAACTCTCTATCTAGCTCAAATTCAGTTACATATACATCAATGTCTTCATTCCCACAGCTATAATCTTCCTCTGTAATTAAAGCAGCCATTAATCTCTGATAAAGAGGAATCTCATTATGATCCCTGGAACCTGGTACTAACTGTTCCAGAAGTAGCCCAGCGCTCCCTGATCCAATGGCAACCCCTTTCTCTATCTCCTGTTCTGTCAACCCATGACCATTAGGAATTGAAGTGCGCCCATCTGTATTAGATGGAAACTGTATTGGTGTTGGTGCAGTAGATTCAAGATTTCCCTGAAAGATAAATAGGAATTAAAGAAAATTAGAATAACATGTAACCAGGACAAAATATTCTCAGAGAAATTAGACCCAAGATGGGAGATTTAGAAGTCAATTCATTTGAACCTTTAATTTTCAATAACAAGAAAAATGCAAAAAGAAAATATTAACATATGAAAAAATGCATGAGCTCATTCTACTATAAATTACTTTCCATTTTTTCCATTTTTGGCAGGGTAGCTGGTTATCATGTTCTTCTCTGAACTAAATGAAAAGCTTGTTGGAAATAACAGAAAAATATCTTATATACAAGACAAAAAAAAAAATTGATATATTACTCATACAAAAATGATAGTCTGAAGGGGTCTAGTTCCAGCTAGAGAACTACATATAGAAGTCAAAATTATAAGCAGAGCACAAAAATGAACTGAAAATATGATAAAAGTGATAACTTTTTGAACAAAACAAGAACTATCATTTTGAACAAAGTGATAAATTTTTTGTCAAAGTAATAAAAATCACTTTTTCTCTGGTTTTTTTTTTTATTAATTCACATAGCCTGGCATTTGAGAAAGCCATTTTGTAATTTGCAAACAGCAAAGTGCACGGATTCTGCATATTAATTTAATAATCATTAGCAAATGACATAACCAAAGCTTGGGGACAAAAATATAGGGTTAAGGGGCTAGCTTGATGCATTTATTTACAAAATCAGCAGCTAGAAGATTTACAGAGATTGCTGAGATGCAAGTACATAGAGTATAAAAAACAATTGAGGAATAGAACTAGAGAGAAAGAAACAGGTATCCATAGAACTTTCTTTTCTTTTCATGGTAAAGGAAAATAACAAATTGTCCACAAAAGATCTAAAAGAATAAAAGGTGAACCGACTTTATTGAATTCATAAATGTATATAGAACTGTTTCTGACATAACCTATGTCAAAACCAAATAACTTAAGAATCTATTAAGTTTATCATATTTATAGACTTCTTTTACTAATTCTGATAAGACTAGAATTCTTCAAACCAAAACAACAATATATTAAAACCAACAATGCTTAACCTAAACCAATCCAAAGACATGAAGACAGAAACAATTCAACTTACACTCGACTACAATACCAATATATCCCTATTAACTTACCATTTCCACCTGCATATAAAGATGCCCATTACTGCTCGATATTCCAAATTAAAAATCTATTTAACAGTAAACTAACAATGACCTAATCCTCAAAATGATGTAAATGTCTCACCCATTGAACGTCATATCAGAAGCCAATAAAATAACAGTTTTCGTGGCAAAATAAACACTAAAAATGGCTTCAGATGTGCACAATACATTAGCATGTCAAACCATAACAATGTTGTTGACCACAGAACGTAAACAAGACATGTATCATTAGCTATAAGTTCATATATTTGACACAGATTTCAGCCTAAACGGTAAAGTAATAGTTTCTTTTTAGATAAAACACTATATGAAAAGAATGGTTCCATTGCAAAGAGCATAATGTTAAATTACAGTTAGATAGAACCTATATCTATTAGAAGTTACAACAATTTACGCATTTTATTAAACATGGGAAAAAATGAATTCTTAAATGGTAACATTGACAAAAGTCAAAACAATCACAAATACCCAACAGATATCAATTGTTCAGAAAATAAACCGTTATATAAAAGATACTTCCTCAGAAATGTGTCCATTCACAAATAAACGGTTACATATATGATAAACCTGGGCCAGCAAGCCACTGTTTTGCAAAGAGCATAATGTTAAATTACAGTTAGATAGAACCTATATCTATTAGAAGTTACAACAATTTACGCATTTTATTAAACATGGGAAAAAATGAATTCTTAAATGGTAACATTGACAAAAGTCAAAACAATCACAAATACCCAACAGATATCAATTGTTCAGAAAATAAACCGTTATATAAAAGATACTTCCTCAGAAATGTGTCCATTCACAAATAAACGGTTACATATATGATAAACCTGGGCCAGCAAGCCACTGTTTTGCAAACAAGAACAAATTACTACCTATGAGCTATTATGATCTGTAGTTATGGACACAAGTATCATGTTCAACATGAAAATGGGATGTCAGACATGACAACTACAGAAAATCCAGACATGAGAATAGACATATAAATGTATATGTTTGTGCAACTATAATTAAGCATATACACTAAATTGTTACTGTGTTTTTGTTTGGTTGTAAAACAACCATCTGCAAGCAAAAGTAAAACAAATACAACCTTGCAAGCAAGAAAAAGTTCCACAAAAAAATTTGTGTTGAGTACATATTACGCAAATGAAGACAGTCTCTAATAATTGACCACAAAAGTTGGACACAAGAATAGTGTCCTGTGTTCAATATACCAAATTCTCAATAGAAGAAGCATTCTACAAATCATATCAAACATCACTGTGTCAGACAAGTAATATGTTTCACATGATTGTAATAAGCATCACCTGTTGCTTTAAGTAAGCAATGTCTCCCTCAGATATAAAACCAAAAAATGGCTCCATCTGCCTCCAAAATGAGCTAGAAAGGGCATGATCTGTAATGAAAATCAAATCCATTAGTCCAAGAAGAAAATTCATTGGCAATCGAGTGAGCACAAAAATTGAAATTATGATGGCACCAGAGTTGATAACAGCATTTGCCGCAGCCAGTAGCTCTTCATGCCCATCATCTGAACCAACTAAGAAAATTGAACAAAAAATGAATATAGGCAGAGAATAAAGTACTTAAAAAATATAGGTATCTGCATTTAAAAAAAAAAAATTGAAGTATAACAACTACCAAGAAAATCTGCAGCTGTACTGATCGTTGTATGCTTTTGACGTTTGTAAGCTTTGCGGTCAGAAAGTTTCCTGGTCGGTGGACGGCCAGCCTTGCTGAGTACAAGAATACACTAAACAATAAATTTCAATCTGAGGAACTCAAACTTGCAACAACAAATGGGAAACACCTGTAAGATAACTAAAAGAAGAGGTAAGAATATGTTTAACCTTTCAGTCTTATCAAAACCAAGTCTGGCAGTTCTAAGCTGTTTTGCCGTTCCCACATTAACCAGTTTTTCGACAGTCATTGGCATAGCAGATCTTGTGGAAGTAAAACCCCGCCCTGTCCTCCCTTGCCTTCGTACACCATCTCCAAGGTCTTCCCCAGAAACCAGCTTGTTTTTTCTTGATGTCAGGACTAATGTGGACATCTTTTGAACATTCTGTCCAGTTTTCTCATCTATCTCATCAGACTTTCTGCCCTTGTCTTTAGATCTATTGTCAGCAGCCCCTGATTCTTCACTTTCAGATAATGCAGCTGAAGTTAAGGTATCACCTTTTAATTTAACTTGCTGAGGAGAGTTTCCAGACAAACGTTTAGCATATCCCAACCCAACTTCGTTAGCTGCAACATCAGATGAGGCATCCAAAACAGGAGTTTCGTCATTATTTGAAACAATGGGTACAAAATTTGTTCTTCTTGCAGTTCGGGATATCTTCTGTCTTTGGCCAGCCCAGTGGGCAACAGGTGGTGATGAGGATCGAGCTGATGTTGTGCGTTTCCGGTTGTTAGCGCCAACAGCAACTGGTGGCTTGTTTGTACAATGAGAAATCTCCCAGTCATTTGGAGCAGTTGCTCTATGGACGACTGGGGACAACTTCGGAGCAACACCTGAACCTGATCGTGGACCTCGAACAGATGAATTCATTTTCGTGTTCGAAGTAGGACTAGCTGAATTATATTCGTCCCGAATGTTTGTCCTAAGCATTATACAAAACACTTATAATGATAAAAAAAATACTGAATTTTATAGATAAATGTAAGCTTCAAAACAGAAAATGAGCACAAGACTCACATTAACGGAAAAGAAAATGAAAGTAACTGCAATTATGATGACAAACAAAAGATATTCTAAGGACTGCTATGCATACTTATTAACAGCTCTGAGATTCACCCTTTCCTTATCTGAACCTACAGGACGGTCTCTCCTATCAGTAAGAAGAGAACTGTTATCTGGTTCAGTCCTAGGGACAGATGAGCGTGCACTCAAGCCAGTCTGTAGTAATATGCCATCTGATTTTCCAACCCCAACAGCTCCATTAGAAACTCCTGGCCTATATTAAAATTAAAATTAATATCACCTCACAAGGACGACATTGCAAAGGATAAATCAACCACTTAGGAAAATAAATAAATTAGAAAAGATTCTTGTCTATTGAATCATTCAAACAGAAATTTCAAACGAATAGCACACCAGAAAACCCTAACTCATAAAATTCTGAGAACCATACTTACTTTTGAGGAGAGTTTGCTTCCATTGTTTTTTCAATCAAGAGCAATCAGAAATTACAAGAAGTTAATAAATCCAACCACTAAGCCAAAGACTCCGTATCTATCCAGGTATTTATAAGGGCAATTCCTATTCTTGAATCATCTAAAGCATAGATACATGAAAAATCTCAATCTTAATGAGCGAATCTAGATAAATCTGTGGAGATAAATAATGATACATCCTCAGAAGGGTGGAGTTCAATATATAATTATAAATTTGAAAAGAGCATTTTTTTTTTATATTTAAAATTGGCAAATTCACTCTACTTTTAACTATATTAAGGTACGCAATTGATATCTTTAGCATAAATGCACATTCAGAGAATTAGCTGCATGTCTAAACATCATGCACTGAGGTGTTTTTCCTAATTGTCGTTAGGAGGATATCATATATACGGATAGTACAGCCTGGGGTGATAAAGATACCAAAAGTAACAATAAATTAAGTAATTAACAAAGTTTACCATACATGTCAATTATTCTCGAATATTCTTTGACATTCTCGAATATTCTCACCCAGCAACTAACCAAGGAAAATTTTCGTGTAACAATTTATACTTTTTCGGAGGTTAATTCTTATATATCCCATCCCATAAGCATAAATACAGTAAAACTTCAAAGAATTAATGTGAAATAAAAACCACAATCAACAAGAACCTCAACTTTTTAAATAGAGACTTGGATCCAACTTAAGAACCTGAACTTCACACACAAAGAAGACAATAGAGAAGAAAAGAATAGCACAATTGCAGAATAAAGAACATATGACGAGACATTGATGATTTACTGTACTCTAGAACTATTACCAGTAATCCTCTTTACCTGAACAAATTTTCCAACAAGAGTCTTGAAATAATATCACATTGTAATTTGGTTAATAATTAACTGTTAAGGTATTCACTTTTGAATAATTATATTAAATGCTTTTGGTCATAAAGAAAGCAACCAGTACAAAGCAGGGGCCAATTGTGTAAAGTTTCCTCCTAGCACTTCAAATGGAGACATTCAATCGATTTAATTATTAAAAGGGTTAAAACAGTCACAATGAGCATCTGCACGGATAGCAGCACTCTCAGAAGTCATACCTGAACCCATGTGAATCATTGTGTAACCTTGAACGAGCATCAGTAACAAGTCTTTGCTGCATTCCTTGTTTAGGTTCCCGGTAGCCATCCATGGGTTTAGGTGACACAAAACTGGGAGACACTTCAGGCTTTATCCCAGAACGCTTTTTCTTCATTTTTGATTTTTCCCAACCATCAACACCAATTGATAAAGTTCGATCCTCACCTGGAACTCCACCACTATTAGCAAGCCTTATCATTTCCCTGTCCCTATCAACAGCACCAGATGTCCTAACAAGAGCATTATTCCGCACATCCATCTAGGTTTATCAGAATGCAAATGTCAGTTTGTATTCTTGAAATAATAACCCAGGAATGAGCATGTTACACAAAACTTCAGAACCAATAAATTGCAAATTATCAACAATAGTTTCATGCAGTGAGATAAAGCCTATAAAAAAAATCCCCATTATACCATATCATGAACCAAAAAACTGTACACAAACACATAGATTTCTAAATTTGATTTATTTAACAAGATCTAATCATCTAACAGTGACATCATTCCCATTCAACTAGAAAAAGGTTCTGCAACAACTAAAAAGAAAGAAAATTTAATAGTGCCTCCATAGTTCAATTGAGTACTAGTATTTTAGCTAAGTGAAACGAATGGGGATATTAATTATAACAGCTAAATAGGCATCTAATGATTCTAGAAGGGAAAGAGGAAACACCACACAATCCATAAACCGATGAGACAACTAAATAATAGTTATAAGTTAATTAATAGGGATACTACTACATTTAAGGCATTGAAGAAAGAATTTCTAGATACGAACCCTCACATCTGCCAAAGATGTTCGAGTGCGTTTGCTTGGAACAGCATTCTTTATTCGTTCTTCAGACTTTTGTTGCTCCATTTCAAAATTGCCAGAGATGGTATGACTTTGAATTCCCATCTTACCGAGACCAGGTCCCAGGACTGACCGTTCACTTGTTGACATGACACTAGGCCGGTCATTATTAAAACTTTCTGACCGAGATCTCTTCTTTGGTGGTACACTTGGAAAAAACTTGTTCAAAACAGATAAGCCTTCAGAGAAAATTTTCATGCGTTCCCTGTTAATGTATTCAATTTAATAAACTAATAATAACTCTAATCCCCAATACAAAAGTTACAAAGAATTACCTAGCCTTGGTAATGCCGTCACGCAGACCATGCTTGACTCTTTTGATTTCCTCTGGTACAGGGGATGGCAGAATCTTGCCTTTTGACAAACTAGTTGGAGAATCATCAGCTGAAAAGCCAAGAGCAATATTCATGTGCCGTTTAAAGTCTCCTTGACGATTAGACTTATGTTCCGCAGCAACTACCTTTGGATCAAATAGCAAACATCGGAGGAAACTAGACACATCCCCTTGTGTTACAGCAGAACTGCCTCTTGAATTGTTTGGAAGAGAAGATTGGATTGGATTCTCCATGCTCTCACGAAAGCTACTTGATCTGTCCATAGAAGCAGTTAAGTGGGATCCACGCTGCCCACTGGTGTATAATGGCCTATCTGGGCTACCAGAAGACGGATCGAACTTGCTGGACATCGCCATTGCGTCAGTTTCTGCACATCCTCTATGTTACAAACCAAAAAAATACAGTGGTGCATGACAAAATCGTAGCAGCACAACACATAAAGCCCAATGTTGAAGTTCTAAGGACAATGACAGGTGGAATGCACCTGCAAGACAAAAAAAATAAGGAAAAGCACCCAAATCCTAATTCCATTTAAATGTAATACTAGAATTCACATGATATGTTTTTAAATTTATAATGCTTAATGCTGGTAACAAAAATATGACAAGAAAACAAATTGGATCAATGCATCAACATAACCATTAATGTTTCAATAGCAGAAATCTTAGAGTACAAAATAGAAAGATGGGATTGACTCATAAACACAAGAAATTCTAAAGTAAAAATAAAAAATTATATCAGTAGAAGAATTTTTGTTTACTACATGTCACATACAATTATTGTGAGATTGCATTTAAATTTCTATTTATAATTAAAAAAAATACCAATTTACATAATTAAACCAATTTCTTTTCTTTTTTTCCTTTCACCTACATGCCCAGGGCATGCCTTATAACTTTGATAGTTACATGAGAAAGGATAAGACCAACTCAAACTATGGAAGGGCTCATTGCAGATCACTATTAGAGCACAAAGTAGGAGATTCTGCCAAATAAGTTTATTCATGCATTTTCTTTTCTCTTTATAGGAAGTTATATGATAGGAAACAAGTAACCTTGTTCAAAGAGAAAGTAATCATGCATAAAAATGAACAAGTAGTTTCTCTATAGGAAGTTTATTCAGGCATTAAGCCTATCCTTCAATGGATAACTCGCTTTGCCCGTTTAAGAAACAACGATCCCCTTTTTAGAGTAGTATGCTTTCATTGAACTTACAGGATTTCACTTATAAGTAGGGGGAAGCCATAAACAGTTGCTATTAACAAAATACATAATCTGTCTATGCCCAGAAGATACGAAATGCATTTCAATGTTCCAAAACAGCCCAGGTAGATATAGGTTCTTTTTTAAGAAAGTTTGATGAATTAATAAACTGGATGGAAAGGTACTCCACGCTGAAACAATAGGAATAATTGCAAATAAAGAGATATCTAGTTGTCGCCAAATAACACACAAATCAACATAACAACGCTTCAAAAACCTACTAATTCAAATGATTACACAAATCCCAATTTGGTTTTGCCCTCATTAATTCTACATAAGTTAGGATCCTTTATCAGATCATTGGATTGTCATGTCTTCCGAGTTCCGCCCTTGACTAACATTCTCTTCACCTTCTTCCAGTCTTTGACATGGTTTCAAGTTAAGTAAGATCAATCGTCTTTCTGTAAGATTGTTGCTGCTCTTAGACATCATATGCAAACAACTGTACTATGTGTAGCGAAATTTAAATAGTGATCGAATCAAATCTACTTCTTTCATCATATATCTTGTATTCTGATGTACCCTTCTTAATATCATTTTCCTTCTATAGTAAATTTAACATGCTACATATTTGCTCATCTAAATTCTGTGAAAGCCTTTCTCCATTGTTCTAATATAGAACTTTTCCATGTAGAGCAAATTAATTCCAAACTGACTATAACTCTATTAAACAATTATTTCAACAACTTTAATTATCTCATACTTCTATAAAGATTCAATTTGTCTTTTTTTTTTCCTTTCATCAATAGGCTGGCTAAAACACCTAACTACCTAAGTAGGATAAAACCCACGATTTCGCCTTCCATCCCACTTTTATGGGGTGAGAGAGATGCAGAAAGCATTTATTTTCCACTCACTGGGAAACTTAGCCTAAGCAAACGGACATAACCAAGAGGCTTTGAAGCCTCGTTTAAATTACCATGTGAATCCTCTTAATTCTGAGCATGTTATAGGAAGAAAAAGAGAGATAAATGACGGTATATAAATCCAAAGAAACTAGTGCCATCTTAAACTTACCATCGCCAACTCCCAGTTTGCAGCAAACACACACCGACAGTCAAACACAATAACAAACCAAGCAACACATAATATGACCATTATATATGGAAAATAAAACCCAAGAGTTGCTCATGATTGCAAGAGTTTATTAGAATATTAGATGTAAGGATCATGCTACTATACAAGACTTGTATAGTTACTGAGTAGTTAATACCCATTGGATTCTTATCCAAAGTTCAAAAACGAGTAAAAAACCAAATTAAAATTGAAAAAAAAAATTGTGATATCTCTAGTAATTTTATGAATGATGTATAAGAAAAATTCCAGATGTAATGCAATAATGTGTTTTTTTTATAAAAAAAATGCAATAATGTGTTTTTTTAATAAAAAAAATGCAATAATGTGATGAAAATATATAAAATAGACTATAAAAAAAATTAACTCGCACAAGTCACACTCATTGAAAGTATAAATAAATTTGATATACAAAAACAAATTAATGCACTCAAATCCGTATAAACAAAAGTTCCACTAGTGTCTAGTAGTATTCACACCTGAACTTAATTTCACCTAAAAAGAGCACCAAATAAAAAAAAATTGCTTTTGAAATTGCACCTCCAAAAACCAACTGTTTCTGTCTTTATAAGTGTTTAAGACAAGTGTAATGAAATATTACACCAAGTATTAGGCCCATCATATCTCCATTGATCTAAATACAAAACGATCACAAGTAACCCATTAATTCATAAAACTCCATAGTTCAAATGTGGTTTGTTGCTATTTTCTTGACCATAAACTTGCTTTAATTTTCCTCTTTTATATAAGATATCCATTTGCATGATCAGGCGCAGTTGTCACCAAGTTCATTTCCTCCCTCAGTGCAATGAATGTTTCCGGTAAAATCGCATGCAATGACAATGCAACAAAATAATTGCAGACGACTTTCCATTTAAGTTTCCCTATATTTCTCCATTCCTCAGTAAAATTTTAACCAACAACAAGCCACCTCTATCAAATTAAGTGCTCTGCTACATAAAACATGCTTACTCTTAACTTTCAAAATCGCTCTATTTCTTCAAATTCTTCCATTTGACTTGTCAATCTCACTTCATTCAACAATTACCTCCACAAAACTATCAGATAAACAATTCCACCTATAATACTGACAATTAAAAAGCCCTAGAACTTTGATATGCACAAACGTTGAAAATAACAATATAATCAACCTTCAATTAACAACAAAAACAACTTATAAACTAAACAAGTAAACCCTAAAGCTCGAATCAACGGGAAAAAATAATAATAAAAAATGAGAATCTACCTCGAATCGTGAAAATGATGTATATCAGTATTGGCGGCGGCGTGAAGCATTAAAGAATCTGCAAATTGAGGATTTTAATCGGATATTGTGAGAGATTGATTGTCAATTGGAGCTAGAAATCGAAATCAGTTAGTCAGAGGTTCGTACAAAACCATGGAGGACCAAGCGCCCTCTGTTTTGATCGGCAATGGAGCTAGCCGATGTTAAATTATCATTTTGCCCATGCTATGTTTTACATAAGAATTAAAATTGAATTTGTTGGGTAGGGATAGTTTTGGAAGAAAATGTTGAGCCGGCTCCAACCCTCAGACAGCTCCTAGCTGGTATTTAGATATGTGTGTCTAAACTTCTACGACATTTGCTAACATAGATTTCGTAAGGAAAATAATTGTTCTTTTATGATAATTAGATAATTAATTAATATTATTATTTTTTTACAGCAATGAGAACAAATGAGCGTCCTTCGCCGCTAAACCATATTCAGCGGTGGTAAATAATTAATGAGAATATATTAAGATGTATTTTATAAAACCGATATAATATAACCTCTATAAATTAATACTTAACTATAATAATTATTTTTATATAACATATTTTATTGGTCCCAAAATGGACGGAGCTATAAATCTTTATCTAAAGGAGACATTAAACTAAAATAAAATATCTAAGTGGCATAAGTCAAAAAATGATAAAATGTAGAGTAAATTTTATATATTTTTTAAAGAAATTAAAATAGAAATTTATAAATTCTCGGTGAGAACAATACCTTCAATTTTTTGTGCGGTCCTTCAATTTTTTGTACGGTCTCAAGAATCATCACATGTGATAATCAGTTAAACATCAATTTACACTGATTATTATATTTGATAATCTTTGAGACCGCACGAAAAATTTCAGATTAGATTATAACCGGAGAATTATTATTATTATTTTTATTATTAGGCAGAATTTCACATAGATCCTACATTTTTGGTGATTTGTCACCTTTATAAATGTCTTTTCAAATTCATTACTTTAGTCCTAATTTTTTCCAAAACTCATCACTTTAGCCAATTTGACCAAATATGTGAAAGTCAACTATTTTAAAACCTATGAAAGTACACTTTTGCTCTTATTACTATTTAATTTAGCTAAAATGATTATTTTAGCTTTAAATTAAAATGAAAAACAATAATATTCTCATTAATAAAATCTTAAATAATATATTACAAAAAACGCTTAAATAAATAATTAAAAATTCCATTGATTTTTTCTTATTTTGTATTTTTTTCATAATGGATTTTTATTTAACTAAAATAATTAACTTAGCTTTAAATTAAAATGAAAAATAATAAAATTCTCAATAATAAAATCTTAAACAAATAGATTACAAAATAAATTATGAAAAAAATCATTTAAAGTTAAGATTATCATTTTAGCTAAATAAATATCCATTATGACAAAAATACAAAAAAAAAATTAATGGATTTTATTATTGTTATTTATTAAAGATTGTTTTATAATATATTTATTTAAGATTATATTATTGAGAATTTTATTATTTTTCATTTTAATTTAAAGTTAATATAATCATTTTAGCTAAACTAAATAGTAATAAGGATAAAAATGTACTTTCGCAAGTTTTAAAATTGTTGAATTTCATATATTTGGTCAAATGGACTAAAGTGATGAGTTTTGAAAAAAGTAATGACTAAAGTGATGAATATGGAAAGACATTTATAAAGGTGACAAATCACCAAAAAGATAGGATTGAAGTGAAATTCTATCTTATTATTATATATGGAACTAAGGAATTGGCCATAGCTCTTGTGGGACCCCTTTCTCCGCCGCTTAAGTGAACGAGATAAATTATTAATTTCGATTAAATTATAAAATAATATATTTCTAAATTTCCTTATAAGAATATGAGGTCCTAATTATTTCATAAAATAATATTGAGTAATGTTAGAATGTCCAAAATCATGATAGCATGTGAATTATCAAGATTATATCAATCCGACTATAATTTCATGATTTACATGATCTTGATAACCCACATACTACATTATTTGGACATGATTTTAGATAATTATTGTGGATGTCTAGCATTCCTCATTAGTTAAAAGTACATATAAGATATTTTTTTTATAAGGTTGTTAGTGATCGTACCGGGACATCCTAGTTAAACAGACATCTCTTTAGTATCATCATTATCTATCACATCCAATATAATATTAAAATAAATAAAGAAAAGACAATACAACATAATATAAGAATGATAATGGTATTTACTTTAATTATGAATATATTGTTGCTTGTTTCTTCTTGAAAGTTAAACCTAGTTGGATCTAATCTTTGATTTTTTGTAATGAACTTAAATGTTCTGGGACTGTTTCAATAATTTTTAGTTTAAAAATACTGAGATTTCACTCTTTTTATTTTTTGCAAAAATAGAAAAAATGTTATACGGTGTGTTTTTGCAATTTGTGATTATGGACTAAAAAGAAATTTTAAAATGTGTTATTAACGATTAAAACTTCGGTTGTGATTAATTTGTAGGCAATAATTTTATTATTTTAATAATATAAATAAATTAATAAATATCTTCCCTATTTTATTGTCCATGAAAGTAGGAAACAAAATCAATCTATTTTCGTTTCATGATTTTAATTTCCAATGTATAATAATAATAACAACAACAACAACAACAATAATTTCATTAAATACTCATCTTATTTGAATTTCGTTAATTTCCTTATGCTGACACAATTCTTTGAATTTTACTCTAAATAGTTTGTTTACTAGTAATTATTTTAGATTATCTTTATCACTGTCAAAGATTTTAGGTTTGGGAATGTAAATTAATAAAAAACAAATTCGAAATTTGTGTTATTATGTATTTATTATTATTTTTAGATTACTACTATGATTTTATTGTACTAATTTGTTATTAAAATCTTTATTTATTTCAATTTGTTCAAAATTATTATCAGTTAATTTGGTTTCATATAAATATTATAAAATTAAATTACAAGTATGTAAATAATTATGATTTAAAAATATTAATAATATAATGATTTTTTTTAATATGTTCCGATAAATATATTTGCCTTGTGTTTTCTTATCATTTAAATTGGCTTGAATATTTATTATTAATATTTTTTAAGATTACAATTAAGCTATTAAAATTTATACATTGTACTAGTTGAGAATTATTAAAATATCATTTTCAACTATGCATATTGTTAAGACCAAACATTACACTAAAACAAACGTGACATAGGTTTTGTAATAAGTCGAAGAAGATTTTCTTGCAAACTTTTTGATTATGTAATTGAAATGGAAAATCTTTGAGAAAATTAGATAGACTTAATTATAAATGATTTTCAAGATATGAAAAAGCAATGAGTTACATTTTCTCATTTATCTTTTAAAACTAAGTGGTACGTTTTTAATAACTTAATTTGTGAATATTAATATATTTGTCGTGACTTTGAATATTAGTATTTGTATTGGCCCCTAAAACCAAAATCTTGGCTCTGCCTCTGCTCACACCTTAAAATTCTTAAAGCCATGCTCCCAAAGATAACCAAGGGCATTGGTGGAACTAGAATTGGGGAATTGGGGGGCCAAATGATAAAATTTTAAAAATTATAGTACTAAAATGTAAAATATATATATATTTTAAAAAAATTTATAATTTTTTAACTATAATTTTTTTTTTCCAGTAGGTGGGGGCCATGGCCCTCCCTTGCCTCCATGGTTGTCCTCCCCTGATCGAGGGTGGATATATCTCTGTCAAATATTCTGGATCAATGTATGGTTAGAATCTTATATTATAATTTTGCATACGTGCATTTGTCTCAAGCTTTTGATAGGAATACAAACATAAAAAATGTTATTTTTACTGGACTTGGCTGCTAATAGTGTCGGTGAAGAAAGGCAGAAGGATGCGACTCCACCATCATATATAACGGAACATCCACCTCTGGCAGTGTTTGTTAATGGTAATTAGTTTGACCCATGTTTCTCAACTTACTGATATTTTTTTTACATTGCTGAATCTTCTGTGTTCTGCTCTCTCTTTGTGGTGATCGTAGGAATATCGTTACGTCCATGTGCCCCATTGAGTTTGAAGCAAGTGCTTGCTCAAGAATTATTTAAGGGGTTGCAGGCTATTGCAGATTCCCTTTTGAGGTACAGTGCAACTCGAATGCTTAGAGAAAATGAGTCTGGACTTTTCCTCTCACTCTGCCGAGCATTTATAGAGGTACTACCTTTACTAGTCTTGATTTTTAATCTAAAGACTGTCTATAAGCCTTCCCATTCTTATTTACTCTCATTTGCAGGTTGCGTACCCACATTGTGCAGTTATCATGGATGCAAAGAATTTATATGATGGAATTGGCCGTCTACTGATACACTAGTTATCAAGGGTGTTTCCCAAACCAGTCAATGATGCAGATGTAAAAAGCATATCAGAAAATGGTAATCACCTGGTGGTGGAAAATGGAGTTACATCAGAATGTATCGATAAGGATGAGAAAGAGCAGAAAAGTCCCCCTTCCAATTCCCAGATTCAGGAAAGTCAGGAAGCCTGAACGACTTTTTTTGTATCTCACCATTCTTTTTCTTTACATCATTGATTTGTTTAAATATAGGCAAAATTCCTCCATTTAACCCAGAAATTAATAGCGTTTTCGAAAATGTCCCATCCCAATAAGTTTTCTTTTTTTATCTAAGAGAAATATTTTTTTTACCAAGTATGCCCTTATCTACTTGTCAGACGACTTTAATATTTTATTTCCCTCTCAGATTTATTTCCCTCTCATATTTATTTCTGTCTCAGAGTCTCAGACACAATTATGTCACATCTCAGACACAAGTATTTCCCTCTCGGAATTTTCTTTAAACTCGCAAGGTTTTTGTAAATCTCCAGATCATATCTGTCAAGGGTTTGTAATCTAAAGAAGGTATGTTATTTTTTTTGTTTAAATTACTTTCAAAAACATTAGTTCGTTTTTGTTGTTGCATTTTCTTTTTATTTTTTTAGTAGTTAGGAGTGGTTGAAGTGACTATAAATTTCCAGAATGAACACAAGCATAAAAAATTTACCAGAATGTTTACATGGTAGAATGGTTGATTCCTATTCCGGCTTGTAACCACCTATACATCCACCTTTAAAAAAAATCCATTTCATATATATATTCATTATTTTATATGCTATGCAGCATGTAATCATTCTCCTATTTGATCGTGTAAGCATGCATTGTAACAGCTTGTAAGCATTCACATTAAGCGTGTAAACATGTAGAGATTTGAGCGTGTAAACATGTAGGGATTTGAGCGTGTAAACATGTAGAGATGGAAGCGTGTAAAGCATTCACATTGTTGAACGTGTAAAAATGTAGAGATGACAGCGTGTAAAAATTTAGAGATGACAACGTGTAAAAATTTAGAGATGACAGCTTGTAAACATGTAGAGATAGCATCGTGTAAGCATGTGCATTGTTAAGCGTGTAAACATTTAGATATCAGATTCATTTGGTCAGCGTGTAATCATGTTTTCAGCTTGTTAACATTGAACATTTCCTTTCCTTTGTTTAACCAGCATGGAATGATTTATTATGTAATATTAATTTTATCCTCCATTATGCACAGATTGATGGGAGATTTGCGATTACTTATATCGCACGGTGGGCAATGGTTTGGTCAGAATTATGAAGGAGGAGATTCTGAAATGGCTTTTGTACCTCCTGATTTGACTTACAATGGGTTGATAAAAACGGTGGAAGATATTGTTGCATTTGATTCGTCCACTTTCAACATAGAATTAAGAGCTATTATGAATACGAGTGGGAGGCGTACTATTGTGCGCATTAAAAACGACAGGGATGTGTCATTTTTGATGCAGGAAGAAAGGGTAATTCCTGAAGCATATGTTACAATCGTCTGAAGAGATCAAACTACGGGTGGTAATATGCCAACCCAAATGCCAACCCAAATACCGCATGAACTAATTCCCGTCCAAATGTACCCCTATTTTCCCCAAACGTTTGTAAATCCATACTATACGTATATACAACAACCATATTCCTAACCATATTCCCAACCATATACACAACCATATATCCAACAATACTGCTCAACATATGCCCAAACATCTGAGCTGGTTGCACAACAACATACTGGCCAACCCACACCACACCGTCACCAACCTATACCACCAAGTGAACTAGTGAATCAAAGCTTTTCTGAACAACTGAAATCCCAGTTTCAATCTGCAAGGAGAAACACAATGGGCATGTCATTGTCATTTGCACAAGGTGTCAAACCTACCCTAACAATACACACAACTGATGAAGAGACATCACAAGAATCAGACAGTAATGACAGAGATGGTGCAATAGGTTGTGAGGGCACTCCACCTGAATTTGAAACCAATACTGATCATGGGCTGGATAACTTGGATGAACAATACCTGTTGACAGAAGATGAAAGTTTCGTTGATTTTATTATTGAGGAAGACAATTGAGAGGGGGTGAATTGTGGTAGTCCTAATTTTGAAGTTGATAGTGGCGGTGAATCTGATGCTTCTGATCACAGTCACTTCAGTGGTCATCATGATGACAATCTAGTCGGCAATACTACAACACAAAGGGGTTCCTCCTCTTTAGTCCCTCGCCCTTGGAGCATTCTTGGATCGAAGTAATACTAATTCCAAACCATCAACCATGAGTGTTCTAGTAGCAATTCTCGATTTTACAAAGGCAGAGTATTTTCTTCCAAGAAAGAGCTAAAACGAGAACTGAGTTTGATGGCTTTGAAGCAACATTTTGAATTCAGAATCAGGAGGTCCAGTAAGGCCAGATTTCAAGCAACTTGCAAGGATGACAATTGTTCGTTCAGAGTGCATGCAAAAAAAATGGATGAGGGAGAGTATTGGCAGATACGAAAAACTGACAAGTGTTGATGGTGATTTTTCGTCGTTACTATCAACGAACTTATATCAAGCGAAAATAAGAACAGATAAGTATAATACCGCAAGAAAATAATAAATCAAGAGACACAAATACGTGGTAAAAACTCCTTTTAACTGGAGAAAAATCCACGGGTTGTTACTTGAGCAACAAAGTCAAATCCACTATGAAAAACTCAATTACAAAGTATTTCTCTCTGATTTCTCCTGCTAATTCTCACGTCCCCCTGTTATGTTTTTTACCGGGGTATTTATACATGTTATTGCTAGGGTTTATGGTACTGCTAGGGTTTGGTGTTGTGATACCCGTATTTTGTGTGATTTCCTCGTTCTAATTGAAGTCTGTCTCTTTCTGGAGTTTATCCTGTTTCCTGTTTTGACTGAGTCCGAATCTGCGTCGGATTCCTCTCCCTTTATCTGCGGGAAATCTGTTTGCCTTTCAGTTGAACTCTGATAGTCGTATCGTTGCTTATTGTGGAGTTGCTTGCTACTGATTCTGTCCATATGTTTGTGAAGTACTCGTCTTCATTATCTGATCCCGAGCATGACCGAGTATGCCCGAGCCGATTTCTTCGTCTGTGGTCGGGTTGCTTTGCTCTTTGCCGAGTAAATTCCCTTGGGGAATTTCTGCCCTTTAACGCTTGACTTTTCTTGACTTTGCTTACGTGGCCCCTTACTGTAATGACGTGTCCTTAATAATGATTTTTACCTATAACAATACCCCCTTAAATATTTGAACCGAATGTATCCTGCTTACTCGGGATAAATATTTAACTCTTTCATGACTTGTTCTCGTTTATAGTCTTCTTCATCAATGTCGGATTTCAAATTCCTCGTTCGTTTCGAAACATTAATGGCGTGTCTTAATTACACCCGCACGCGTTTAATTCTTTTCTTATTCGAAGATCTTTTGATGGTGACTGACTGTCTCTTTGACGGCTCGGTGCCTCTCTTTACTGCCACCTGTCTTCTTTTGTTTGGCCATGGTACGTGGCATTTATGAGACGCTACCCTTCTGTTCGTGCTCGTACAGCTTACGTCATGATTCTTATCCCAATCTTTCCCGCTTCTCCTCACCTACCCTCTCTAGGGTTTCGTGTCTTGGGACCGGTTGCATACTTATATATAGAAGTATTGCTTCAAAGGGAAAACCCCTATTCTCCTTCAAGTTTTAACCATTACTTCCCAGATTTCTGCCATCGCTTCCCTGCCTGTAATCTCGTCCTGTGAAGATTTATTTCTTTCGGTTTCCAAACCTTTTCTCGACCTTCTCGAAGATCGTGCCGTACCTCGCGTCTCTTCAATCCTTTAAGGTTAGTTCTCATGGATCTCTCTGCTAGACATCGTCTTTTTACTGTTGCTATGATTGCCATTGAGCAAGGTGATACTTGTACTGCTACGGCTGTCCACAGGTTGCTTGGTGATCCAATTCCCGATCAGCCCCGATTTACAGACGCTGACGTCTCCGGACTCAACTTGTCTGGACTGCATCGTGAAGTTCCTCCAGCTTCTTCCAGTTCGTCACAGCCTGAATCCTATCAGCCTGAGACCGATTCCAGTTCTACTTCTGCTGCTTGTGATAATTCTCGGCCGTGGAAAAGAATGGGGAAGAAACAAAGCAATCGTGACATCAACAAAGGTTCCTTTGTTCGGGAAAGCCGAGTCGGGCCCCAGAGGGTAGTCGAAAAAGACATTGAGGTCGAGCATAGGGAGGCTCGTATCATTTTCTCTCCCGAGAGAGTTTGCGCTTACGACGTTGAGCCAAATATGGTCGGCCCCGAAGAAGTCACTAAATACACGAACCGTTTTGATCTGGACAGCAACACTATCTCATTAAACCCTGCTAACGGTCGGGCTGCGTGGAACCCCCCGCCTGGTCAAGTGGCGATTTACGGGGCGATGCTTTCTTGCGGGGTGACGCTTCCGCTTCAGTCCTTCATTACGTGGTTTTTGGCTGAAGCTCAGCTCGCCCCTGCTCAACTAACTCCGAACAGCTATCGGATCTTGATGTGCATGTGGCACATGTGGCATAGGATGGGACGACCACCCCCGACTCCTCGGGAAATTAGGCACTTTTATTCTTTGAGGCCTCTGGGGAAGACTGGGATTTACTTCCTGCTTTCAACTCAGCCCGAGAGTTGGGTCCCCAAGGACGTGAACATGAAGAACAGGGTGATGCCGACTGCTAATGAGAAGATGAAAGGATTTGTTTGGGGCTTCCCCACCTCAAACAAGTTCTGGAAGAATAGTTGGTTTTTCGTGGGTGGAGACTGGGGACGGTCAATTTCTTTTGACATTGAAGGCGCTCAGATGACTCGCCGGGTGCCTCGGTACTTCTGCGCACCCCAGTGGAACCACATGACTTCGTCTTTTACGGATGAAGAACTTAAAACTTTGGCTCGGGCGGCCTTCCGTCCCGTGGAAAAGAGGGGCAGACCTTACCTCTTCAATGAGAAGAAGATGATAACAGCTCGCATCTTCCCTCAACTTTCCGCACACCGGCGTCGCTGTAAGTTCTCTATTTCTGCCTTGCTATTTACCTGCTTTATCTATCTGGCTTTCAGCTTCCTAAATTTTTTTTTTAAGTGTACGACATAGATGTAGTGTGCGATGCCCAAGCCCGCCGGATGAAAGGCATTGTGGAGGCGAGCCTGAGGGAAGTTAAACGTCAACAGGATGAGGGGATAGCCCCTCCTCAAGGTGACTCCGATGGGAGTTCTTCCGAGGACATTCCCGAGAGGGGTGCAGGCAACGTGCCGGATTATATGCCTGAGGAAACTCAGAATCAAGAGTTGGCCGCCCATGCAGCTGATGAAGGCAATCAAGCAGGTCCTTCGACAAAGGGGAAGGAGAAGGTTGGAGAGTCTTCCGAACCAGCTACCTTCTCATACGGAACTAGATCTCCTCGGCCTGCTGTAGTCTAGTCGAGTACCACTTCCCCAGATGCAGAAATTGCCAGGGAGCATCCGGACGTGGCAGTTCCAGAGATTCTGATTTCTGCCGAACTGAACACTGCGCCGTTTGGAAGTGGTGCTGAAATGGGGCGTTCCGATCCGGATTTTGAGGACCCCACAGCAGACCTGAATACCCGTGGGAGGCAACCCAGAAAAAGAAAAGCCTCGTTCTCACCTGGCCGTCCAGCCCCCAAGATTCCTCGAGTAGTTGCTTTCGTCGAGTCATCCTCAGATGAGGAGGGGGTAGCGGAGGCTGCTGAGAATGAGAGAGCAATAGAGAACTCTCTTCCACCGGATCAGATGAGGGACGAACCTGGCGTCCCCCTTAGTTCCCCTCAGGCAATACCTACTGCTGGGTTCCCCGAAGCTAACCTTGGCGATCCTGACCCTTCAACTCAGTCTAGCGTACCTACCTCCGAGACCACGTTGAAGGCTATGGCTTCGGGCCAAGCATATATAGGGGAGGATCGTTGGAGCGATCTCAGGGTCGGTTCGTTATCTGATCGGCTCTGCCATTTCTTCAACAGCGCTTCTTATGTGAGTAACTCTTAGACTTTCATATTTATCTCTTTTATTGCTACTTCATTTTTGTCACTTGTTATTGGCTTGTTGCAGATGGTAGCCGAGATGACTGAAGTCTGCTAGACTAGTGATGGTCAGACGGAGATAATAAGGAGGCTTGAAGCCCAGTTGAAGGAGAGTGAAGATCGCCGTGCTCGGGCCGAACTGGCTTGTCAGGAAGGGACCAGGTCGGGTCAGGTGCTTCTGGACCAGTGCTTAGCGCGTCAACTAGAGGCTGAACAGAAAGCGTCTTTCGCTTCTGAAGAGGCCCAAACCTTAAAAGACCAGTTGTTATCTACTCTGGAGGCTCTACTCCAGACCGAGCAAACAGCTGAAGATGTAAAATCCTCCTACGAGCGCCGGATTCAGGACTTGGAAAGTCAAGCCTTAACGGTCAAGTCCCTGTCGAAGGAAGCTAGGCTAGAGTTGGAGATTCAGGGGGTCGATCGCTTCAAAAGATCTCCAGCCTATGATGCTTTACTTCTCCGGGAACTTCAGAGGGGAATGGTCTAGGCCGGAGAATTTTTCAAGAAGAAGAACAGAGCAACTGATCGGGCCAGGGCCAACTGGAACCTCTTGGTCAAAAAGCATGTGGATGCTTCTCTGGAATCTCTTCAGCTCCAGATGAAGACGTGGCGAGCATATTGCAGAAGTAAAGGAAAAGAGCCACATCCCATGCATCTGGAAGTTCCCACTGCTGATTCCTTCTCAACTTTCCATGCTTGTGAGAAAATGGGGATCGACGGTGAGGCTTCTGACGTTGGGCCCGTTCCCGGGATAGATTATAACGCTTGGATAGATGACGACGCCCTGGAAGATGTGATTGTCTGGCCTTCTGATGACAGCCCCCTGAGTGAGTACGTGATGGAACCGGACCCGAGCATTGGTGGAAGTAGTTCTCAACCGCCGGCATCTTCTTGATTAATTTTCTTTCTTTTTCTTTTTTGTAACAATTGTTTTTTGTAACAACCGTTGTATATTCTTTCGCTCATATATAAAAAATCTATTAACTATTCTGCATGTCCAGTTCCCTGCCTGATAAACGTATAAACAAAAAAAACAAATGAAGCATAATTTGTTCAGTCACCTATACTCGGCTCATAGATCTTAAGAATTTTTGGAACTCTTAATTTCAACCAAGTACTTGGCGACTACCAAAGTTAACCGAGTATCTTATTCAACTGGCAACTCATTTATTAAGCCAAGTATCTCATTAATCTGGCCGTTGATTTATTGGACCAAGTATCTTATTTAACTGGCAATTTTTCTTTTAAAGCCGAGTATCTTATTTAACTGACAACTTTTTTAAGCCGAGTATCTTATTTAACTGGCAATTAATTTCTCCGATCTTATGAAGATCGTTTTACCCTAACGTTTCGTCGAGGCTCACCACAACCATACGTCAAGGTCCTTACACAAGTCACCTAGGATGTCTCCCGGTTTTGTCTGTGCAAGGTTTCGTCGAATCGTTGGTGGTTATGTTGACCAGCCAACACGACTGCGCATCTCACCAGTCTTCCTGGCGGTGCTCCGAGCAGTTTTCCAGTTATCCTGGTGCCTCGGTTTTGCCTTTTGGTTAAGAAGTGCGTTTGCACTGCTTAAACCAGGCGTGCGTGCTATTCCAGCTTCTCAGCCCTTCAAGAACTACTTGTCCGCTCTCCCGCGGCCTCGTAGCGCATGATTATTTTTGAACGAGATTTACTCGGATCGGTTTGTTTTAGGTGACTAAATTTAGTCTGCTTGTTTTCGGACGAGGTGGCCACTGTTGTTTTTGCCTTATTTGAACATTCTTTATCGTGGATTTCATCGTCTTCAATGAATAACCTCTTTATTAGCAAACGAACTTTATTAGATAACAATAAGAATTAGAAACCTCTTAACATGACTATAATTTAGTTAAAGCAAAGCTAAAATAACATTAAACATGAATGAGTTTGTCAGGGGTAGAAAATCTTGAGATACTGAGCGTTGCATGGTCGGGGTACTAAGCTGCCTTCTGGGTGAGCTATCAGGTAGGCTCCGTGCCCTGCAACTCCCTTGATGATATACGGGCCTTCCCATTTGTCAGTGAGAGATCCTGCCGACTTGTCCTTAGTGTTTGGGGACACCCTTCTTAGCACTAAATCTCCGAGCTGGAATCTACGTACACGAACATGGGAATTATAGTACCTTGCAGCCCTCTGCTGATACGCTGCATTTCTCACTTGAGCTGCGTCCTTGATTTCTTCAAGCTCGTCTAAGTTCCGCTGCAACATGTTGACGTTGTGCTCGGGGCTGTATAGTTGCACCCTGGGTGACGTAAAGGTTGTTTCCGCCGGGATTACAGCCTTTGTTCCGAATGCTAGTGCAAAAGGGGTTTCCCCTGTGGATGACCTGATAGTCGTTCGGTATGCCCATAGCACCTCTGGTAGTTTGTCTGCCCAACTGCCTTTCTTTGCTTCCAACTTTTCTTTCAGTGTGTGCTTGATCACTTTGTTCACAGCTTCAGTTTGGCCATTGGTTTGAGGATGTGCAGGTGACGCATAGTAGTTTGCAATCTTGTACTCCTCGCACATTTCCCTGAACTTGTTGTTGTCGAAATGAGTTCCGTTATCCGTTATAATGATGCTCGGGATTCCGAACCTATATATGATGTTCTTCCTGACAAAGCTAGTGGTGTTCGCCTCCGTGATGTGCACCAATGCCTCTGCTTCTGCCCACTTGGTAAAGTAGTCTACTGCCACAATTGCGTACTTTGCTCCTCCCCTTGTTCCTGTGGGCATTGGACCAATCAGGTCGAGGCCCCACATGGTAAAAGGCCAAGGGGAAGTTAAGCTTATGAGTAACTCTGGGGGTTGCCGAATGTCGTTTGCTATTTTTTGACATGTCTTGCAACTTTCCGCGAATCGCTGTGCTTCAGCAAATAAAGTCGGCCAATAAAAACCTTGCTGAAGTACCTTGTGTGCTAGACTCTTACCCCCAGTGTGGTTTCCACACACCCCACTATGAACATCTTTCAGAATCTTGTAGGTTTCTTCTCCGGCAACACATCTTTGTAACACCTTTGAGAACCCTCTTCTGTATAGTTCTCCTCTTAGAATTGTGTACCGAGTTGACCTGTACCTGATGCGTTTTTCCTCCACAGCATCCTCCGGTAATATGTTTCTCTCCAAATACTCTCTAAGCTGGGTCGTCCAATTACTTGGACCTGACCGGATTTCTGACACCATGACCTCTTCAGATTCTGCCGTACTTGGTTTGGTCAGGTGCGCCACTGGTATTGCTTTCGACCTAATACTCGTGGTGGCTGAGGCTAATTTAGACAAAGCATCTGCTTTTTCGTTCTCCTCCCGAGGGATTTGAAGGATCCTGTACGCCTTAAACTTTTTAAGCAAGCTCTTTGCAATGTCTAAGTAAGCTATCATATGCTCCTCTCTCGCCTGGTATTCATCCAGCACCTGGTTAACCACAACCTGGGAATCGCTGTATACCGCCAACTCATCTGCCCCCAATGCTATGCAAACTCTCAAACCAGCCAACAAAGCTTCATACTCTGCTTAGTTATTAGTTGCTTTGAAGTCGAACCTCATGGCACATTCCACAGCATCCCCTTCTGGTGTTGTTATGACTATTCCGGCCCCACTGCCATGGGTGTTCGACGATCCATCCACATGCAACTTCCATTGGAACTTACTCACTTGTTCGCCTTCTATCATCCTTTGTACTTCCATATCTGGCTCGGTGAACTCTGCTATGAAATCGGACACCGCTTGTCCCTTAACTGCAGCTTTTGGGGTATATTTGATGTCAAATTCACTTAACTCAACTGCCCACTTAGTCAATCTTCCCGACAGTTCTGGCTTTTACAGGATGAGTTTCAGCGGGCAGTCGGTGTACACCTCTATTGCATGCGCTTGGAAGTACGGCCTTAGTTTTCTGGCTGCCGTGACCAAGGCGAGTGCAACCTTTTCGGCCGGTGAGTATCTAGTTTCTGCTGGCAGCAACGCCTTGCTGGTATAATATACCGGTTTTTGCACTCCTTCCTCCATCCGAATCAACACCGAACTTGTCGCTACCTCTGTGACTGAGAGGTACAAGTACAACGTCTCCCCGACCACCGGCTTTGAGAAGATGGGTGCTCGCTCTAAATACTCTTTCAATTTCTGAAAGGCAGCTTCGCATTCTTCACTCCATTCAAGGCCTTTTCCTTTCTTTATTGCTCTGAAGAATGGGGCGCATTTGTCTGTCGACTTTGCTATGAATCGGTTAAGTGACGCAAGACATCCCGTTAGCCTCTGTACATCCCTCAGCGTCCTCGGCGAAGCCATATCTTCCAACGCTTTGATCTTCTCGGGGTTCACCTCAATCCCTCTTTGATGTATCTGAAAACCAAGAAATCTCCATGATGGCACTCCGAACACACATTTGCTCGGGTTAAGCTTCATTTTATATCTCCTCAGCACTTCGAAGGTCTCCCTTAAGTCTTCTGAATGCCTCTCCGCTGTGACACTCTTGGTCAACATATCATCCACATAAACTTCCATGTTCCTCCCGATTTGCCGGGCAAAAATCCTGTTCACCAGTCTCTGGTAGGTTGCCTCAGCATTCTTCAGCCCGAAAGGCATCACCTTATAGCAGTACAAACCCTGATCTGTGGTGAAGGCCGTCTTTTCTTCATCTGCTTTATTCATTCTGATCTAATTGTATCCTGAATAAGCATCCATGAAGCTCAACAATTCGTGCCCAGCTGTTGCATCCACCAGTTGGTCTATTCTCGGCAATGGGAAGCTATCTTTCGGGCAGGCCTTATTTAAATCGGTGAAGTCTACACACATTCTCCACTGATTATTCTTCTTCTTGACCAGCACCACATTGGCCACCCATTCTGGGTATTTGACCTCCCTTATCGATCCTGCAGAAAGCAACTTGCCTACTTCATTCTTAATGGCCATACTCCTCTCTGGATTGAACAGCCGTCTCTTTTGCACTACCGGGCGGAACTCTGGATTGATGGAGAGGCAATGTGATATCACTTTTGGATCTATCCCGGGCATATCTTCGTGGCTCCAAGCAAAAACATCCTTGTAATCCCTTAGTAGTGAGACAATTTGGGCTTTTATACATTCACTCAAATTTGCCCCGACTTTCACCGTCCTGCCTGGATCTTCTGGGTCCAATGCCACCTCTTCAGTCGGCTCATCTTTCTTAGCTTCGGGCTCCTCTCTGGGATCCAACTCAAAATCCTTCGGTACTTCTGACTCTTCAGTCTCATCAGTTATCAGCTTGGTTGTCACATTGTATACCTGGTTTACTTCCCTGTCCTTGTATACTGACAAATTTGCCCTTCGAGCCATTTCTTGTGATCCTTTGACCACTCCAATCCCAAACTCCGTTGGTAACTTCATCATTAAGGCATAAGTCGCTGTCACCGCCTTAGATTTATTCAAGAACGGTCGGCCCAATAGGGCGTTGTATGGCCAATTTTCTGTGTCGATGACTACAAAGTCGAGTAACACTGTCTTTTGGCAAGGAGCCTTCCCAATCTTCACCGGTAATTTCACTGTGCCGAGCGACCTTACCTCCACCCCGCCAAATCCTCTAAAAGGTGTAGGAAAAGGCTGCAGGTCTTTCCTGTCCAGCCTCAGCTGGTCATAAACTTCTGCACTCAAAATATCCGCTGAGCTTCCATTGTTGATCAAAATTCGATGGACCTCCCTATGGCCAATACGTGCGCTGATTACCAGTGCATCGTTCGGTCTTACATCTACTCCATGTGAGTCGGCCTCTGTGAATATGATGGGATCCCAGCCTCCCTTGATCCTTTTTGGGTCGGGTTCAATAGAGTTGACACCTAGATCTCTTTTAGCCTCCATGGCTTCCCGAATTTCCTGGGTACTCTCCCTATTACTTTTGCCCGTTGATGGTCCACCAAAAATCGTGTTGATCGCTCCTTCATCCTCAGCTTTCTTGGGGCTAGGTTTTCTTTCCCGACCATCCTGTCGGTTATCTTTCTGTCCGTCTACCTTGTCGGTTTTCCTCAGGACGATATCTTTCAAGTATCCTTCCCTAATGAGGGCCTCGATGTGATCCCTAAGTTGAAAACACTTAGAAGTTTCGTGGCCATTCTCCTTATGGAACCTGCAATACTTGGTGGTGTCCCTCCGGGCATAGGATGACTGCCTAGGAGGTTCTTTAGACATGTTCTTCTCCTCCAGAATTGCCAGAATTTCCTCTTGATCCTTCCTCAGTGGGGTATAGTTTGTATATCTGCCTTGGAACTTCTGCCGCGGCTGATCTGTCTTCGGATCATATGCCTGACGACCATCCCGACTATCCCGTGTCTTATTCTTTTGTTTATCACCTTTCGCATCGGGCGTCTTCGCTTGGTCCTTGGCTTTAGACCCTTCCGGGCGTCCACCATGCACGAAGTATCCTCCCGTGGCAATTTCTTCTTCCTCCGCCAAGGTATAGCCCCCAGCCATATCCATCATGTCAGCGTAACTGGTTAGAAGGGCTCTTCTCAGGTCAAATGACAGCTGACCATTCTGGAGGTTATTGATGAATGCTGCAATTATAGCCTCGTCGTTTGCACTTCCAATCTCAGACACTTCTTGACCGAATCTTCCCAAATACTTCTTAAGTGACTCATCCTTTCCTTGCTTAAGTTGAGACAAGTGGGCCACCGACTTCTTTCTGTGCACATTCCCGAGGAACTGCCTTGAGAAAGCCTTACTCAGCTCGCTGAAGTTATTTATGCTGGCCGCTGGTAACCTGCCGAACCACCTATAGCCCAGATCCCCAAGAGTTTGAGGGAAATTTAAGCATAGTAGGGCATCATTGTAAACATACTAGGCCATGGCACTCTTGTATCTTCTGACATGTTCCTTAGGGTCCGTGTCCTTTTTGAATTGCTCTACATGTGGCATTCTAAACCTCTCCGGGAATGGCGTCCTCAGGATCCTGTTGGTGAAAGGGCTCCCGGACTCATCATCTGACAACTCGTTACGCCCATATCGCCTGACTAACGCATCCATTTGTCGACGGTTATTCTCCACTTCCCGGGTCAAACTCTGTATGAGTATATCTCTGTCTCCCTCCGGCTCCCCCACAGCATTGAAATTCTGACTTATAGTCAGTTTTTGGCCTATTTATTCATGATTCGATTCTCTTTGATCCCGATTTAAACCGTGCAGCCGAACCGTGCCCCTTTGGCGCTCGTGATGATAATTCTGCCCACTCTCTCCCGAGGACGACGATCGATCTCTCCGATGAGTACGCCTCCTTGGACGGTCTCTATCCCTAGCCGTCTGGTCATGACCATACCTTATGTCTGAGTCATTCTCCTCTCTACGTTCTCCGCTTCCCCTGGTTGGCCTTTCAGAAAAAATCACCGGCCTGTCAATCGGATCACGGCTTGCCTTTATGGGTGCATCAGGCGTTGGTATCACCACTGTGGAGTGCAACCTCGTTGCTTGCTGATTTGGAGCAGAAAGATTGTGAGGTGACATCAAACCTTCCGTGGTGGAGAGATCAACCCCTTGCCATGCAGCGTCTGATATAAGTTGCTGCAAGGAAGCGCAGAATCGTTGCGCAATCTCTTCGGTAGTTGGAGGAAAACGCTGAATGCCAGCCAGGGCAGTTGACTGATTTGCCGTTGCTAAGGTTACCTCTGCAGTGTTAAGGGTGGCATCATCCTCCAATTCATTGATTGGCAATCCTTGACTATACCTGGAATCGCTACCATCTCCTTCGCCAGCCATTGTCACAAGTTTTGCTTGATACCCCATTCTTCTAGCGCCAATTGTTGATGGTGATTTTTCGTCGTCACTATCAACGAACTTATATCAAGCGAAAATAAGAACAGATAAGTATAATACCGCAAGAAAATAATAAATCAAGAGACACAAATACGTGGTAAAAACTCCTTTTAACTGGAGAAAAATCCACGGGTTGTTGCTTGAGCAACAAAGTCAAATCCACTATGAAAAACTCAATTACAAAGTATTTCTCTCTGATTTCTCCTGCTAATTCTCACGTCCCCCTGTTATGTTTTTTACCGGGGTATTTATACATGTTATTGCTAGGGTTTATGGTACTGATAGGGTTTGGTGTTGTGATACCCGTATTTTGTGTGATTTCCTCGTTCTAATTGAAGTCTGTCTCTTTCTGGAGTTTATCATGTTTCCTGTTTTGACTGAGTCTGAATCTGCGTCGGATTCCTCGCCCTTTATCTGCGGGAAATCTGTTTGCCTTTCAGTTGAACTCTGATAGTCGTATCGTTGCTTATTGTGGAGTTGCTTGCTGCTGATTCTGTCCATATGTTTGTGAAGTACTCGTCTTCATTATCTGATCCCGAGCATGATCGAGTATGCCCGAGCCGATTTCTTCGTCTGTGGTCGGGTTACTTTGCTCTTTGCCGAGTAAATTCCCTTGGGGAATTTCTGCCCTTTAACGCTTGACTTTTCTTGACTTTGCTTACGTGGCCCCTTACTGTAATGACGTGTCCTTAATGATGATTTTTACCTATAACAACAAGGAACACAGTTGCACCATTGAGGGTTTCCAAGGTCGGTTTTGGCAAGCTAATTCTTCTGTTATTGGTGAATTGGTATCTCAAAAGCTTCGAGTTAATGGAACAGCCTTGAAACTGAAAGAAATCATGACGGAGATGCAGGTACATTACGGTCTCCACATTCAATACATAAAGGCTTGGCGAGCGAAGGATCATGCAGAGTCTATTGTGTTCGGACCCGCGGTAGAGTCATTCCAGCAGATTCCTTCGTATTTGTATATGCTTGAGCGGACGAACCCTTGCAGTGTGACTGATTTTGAGTTGGATGATGATGGACGATTCAAATTTTGTTTCTTCTCATACGGTGCTTGTATTCACGGTTTTCGGTCATCAATTATGCCCGTTATTGCTATTGACGGCACTCATCTTAAAGGAAGATTTCGTGGTATATTGTTTGTGGCTGCATGCTCAGATGGAAATGAACAAGTATATCCACTTGCTTTTGGGATAGGTCATAAGGAAAATAGAGAGTCGTGGACTTGGTTTTTGAGGCGTGTCCGTAAGTGCATCGATTGTCCGACTGATTATATGTTCATATCTGACCAGCACAAGTGCATTAAGAAGGCGATGAGAATTGTTTACCCCGATGCACCACACGGCCTCTGTGTATTCCACCTGACTATGAACCTTAAGAATACGTTCAAAAGGGAAGATGTCACGAGTATTTTCAAGCGTGCATATAAGATTTACAGGGAATCCGAGTTTAATGAAGAAATGAGTGAACTGATGCGGGTGCACCCGAATGCGTACAACGATCTCATGACAATTGGTCCCGCAAGATGGTCACGTGCTTACTCCCCAGTAAGACGATACTTCATGATGACTTCAAACATCGCAGAATGCATCAACTCATGTCTCCGACATGCACGACAATTCCCTGTTACTGTTCTGATCGAGTACATACGTGATATGATGCAGAAATGGTTCCATGATCGGAAAACTTTTACGGACTCATTGCACACACAATTGACACCATGGGCAACAAAGTATTTAATGGAACGTAATGAAGAATCCACTTTTTACACGGTGCGTCCAATTGATTGGAATGAATTCGAAGTTAAAGATGGGGCTAAGGACGGACTCGTAAATCTGTTGGATAGGACATGTACGTGTCTAGAATTTGAAATCGATTTATTGCCATGTGCTCATGCATTGGCTGCATTACGAGCTTGTAAAAGACCATTCATTGATTTCTGCTCGCATTACTACAAAAAGTCGAGTTTAGTTGAAGCGTATGCAGGAGTTATCCGACCAGTTGGTCACATGAGTGACTGGGAAATCCCTGATGAAATCAACTCATTAGTAGTGCACCCTCCTGAATGGATGTCTCAGGCAGGCCGGCCATGTAAGGTTAGGAAAAAATCGAAATGAGAGTTTCGTTCAAGGAAGGGAAAAACATGTTCCCTTTGCAAACAAGCCGGCCACAATCGACAAAATTGTCCAAACCCCCTCGGTCTCCCAGCCGTAGACAACATTTGTGAACCTGAACCTGGTTTGTCACGTGGTCTGTCACGGAGACAGCGTAAGTGTAGGGTTTGCGGTGAACTAGGACACAACCGACAGACATGCCCACAAGGTCAGACGAGCAGGATAGAGCCTTCTATTGCAACTATCAATCCATAATTGTTTACCAATTAGAATTTCAATGTATGACATAAGTGTTGTAACAAGTGTTGTATTTGTGCCATACTATCGGAAACGTAATTTACATAAAAGATGATGATTTCGTGTATGTTATCGTTTATGGAGCATATCAATGTAACATGTATATACTTCAAAGGATAACTGGTAACAGTCTGATAATTATGTACATGATTCACGCTCAGAATAATAACACGCCATTTTGTAACCATTATTACACGCTAGATAACGTATCGTGTAATAATGATTACACGCTCACAATGTTGCGTGTAAGCATGCTGACTTTTAATGGTGTAATCTGTAACATTGGTGCAACGTGAATTATTACACACAGTCTTATAATCACGATTACACGCTCAAAACGTAGCATGTAATCATGATTACCAAATTGCCTGTAATCACTGGTATTGATCCAGCGTGTATATTCACGATGCACTAATGAGAAATTTTACACGATGCTAAAATAGCATGCTTACACGCTGAATTCCAGCGTGTAAGCATGCTGACTTTTAATCGTGTAATCTGTAACATTGGTGCAACGTGAATTATTACACGCAGTCTTATAATCACGATTACACGCTCAAAACGTAGCGTGTAATCATGATTACCAAATTGCCTGTAATCACTGGTATTGATCCAACGTGTATATTCACTGTGTACCAATATGTATTTTACACGATGCTAAAATATCATGCTTACACGCTGAATTCCAGCGTGTAAGCATGCTGACTTTTAATCGTGTAATCTGTAACATTGGTGTAACGTGAATTATTACACACGGTCTTATAATCACGATTACACGCTCAAAACGTAGCGTGTAATCATGATTACCAAATTGCCTATAATCACTTGTATTGATCCAGCGTGTATATTCACTGTGTACCATTATGTATTTTACACCATGCTAAAATAGCATGTTTACACGCTGAATTCCAGCGTGTAAGTATGCTGACTTTCAATCGTGTAATCTGTAACATTGGTGCAAAGTGAATTATTACACAGTCTTATAATCACGATTACACGCTCAAAATGTAGCGTGTAATCATGATTACCAAATTGCCTGTAATCACTGGTATTGATCCAGCGTGTATATTCACTGTGTACAAATATGTATTTTACACGATGCTAAAATAGCATGCTTACACGCTGAATTCCAGCGTGTAAGCATGCTGACTTTTAATCGTGTAATCTGTAACATTGGTGCAACGTGAATTATTACACGCAGTCTTATAATCATGATTACACGCTCAAAACGTAGCGTGTAATTATGATTACAAAATTGCGTGTAATCATAGAATCAGAGTGTAATGATGATTACAAAGTTGCGTGTAATCATTCTTATCGTGTAAATATTCTGTATCGTGTAATCAGACTATAATGTATACCTGTTAACATATCCAAACACATAATATTCACACACAATTTGCATTGCAACTATATCAAAATAACTTTCTACTCCATTAATCATTTGTGGTCAATTGTACAAACTAATGAAAAGGCAAAGAGTTGGCAAAGATATCCCGAGCCATTTGTTTTCTAAAGGCAGGGATGTTATCTTGGTTGAAATCAAAGTTGGGATCTTTGTTCTTCATTACATACTCTAATCCCTTAAGCATGAAAACACCACAATTGTCACCGTCTGTCTGACATGGGAATAGGTGGGGGGCCAATCTGACAGCCTTCATACAATTCATATTTTACGGCCGCCGTTTACTAACATCATAGTAACCAGACGCCTTGCAAATGAGTGGGAACAAGCGACGTAGAGGCAAAACCTGATGTTCTCTATACCTCGGGTAGTTAGGCTGTAGATGTGCGTTTGAGTCAAAAATTGTAATTACCCAATCGTTGAGACGAACAACACATAACACCCAATGGTTATCTCCCAAGTTGCAAGGGACTAAAACCTGTTACAAACAAAGTTGTTTCAGCTGATAGATACAGTGACTAAATATGTATTCAATTGAGTAATTAAAGTATCTTACGTCATCAACATCAGCCCATGGCGTCCCCCAGGCTGGTTTCTCCCCGGTAGCATAGATAATCAAGTCTGTCGGGACTTCGAAATCCTTCGGGTAGAATGGTTTCGGCAATGGTCTATGGAAATTTGGCTGAAATTTACGCCAAATTGAGCTTAGGGATTCCTGCAACGAAGTTACATAACGAGTCAGTTAGCATAACCAAGGAAGAATCCTGCCAGTACTTACGAAGAAAGCTCAATTAAGTAACGTGTACTTACGAAGAAAGCGCAATCAAGTACAGCTACTTTACATGGAGAGCTTTGACCTTGGACTGGGTCTTGTTTCCGCTTACACAGCAAGTTGATGTATGCATCCACATGGTCATTGCCCAGCCATGCTGTGGGTTATTCTAATACTGTGAAAAATGACTGTGAAACACAAGCGTCGATGCCAATGTTACGACTGCATTATAAAATATTTCACTAACATGAGTCGCCCAGAATAAAACATTTATCAAATTACAAAATATAAAAAAATAACTTGGTGAAACACTTACTACAACAACCCCGAAGCATTCATAAAGGCGGTATATTGCTCGGCTACTTCCACATTCTTCTTTGCTCTGAAGGGATCTGTGTAAGGACTTCTTAACCACTTTGACAACAGTCGCTCTCGAACAATTTCAGTCCGGTCAAATAGTGGTGGTGGTGGAATTGGACTGTTACCGCCTCGACTGGATGTTTCGGCTTTACCACTGTTGGATGTTTCGGGTTGGATTTTTGTAGATGGTGTTGGAGGGGTATGTATCTGATGTGACGGTGGGAGAGGGGTATGTATGTCATCTGAGGGTGGTACCGGGGCATGTATAGTAGGGGCTGTCTCGGTGGTGGTTGATGTCTCGGGGGTGGGGGCTGTATCGGTGGTGGTGGGGGCTGTCTCGGTGGTGGGGGTTGTCTAGGTGGTGGTTGCTATCTTTGTGGTGGGGGTTGTATCAGTGGTAGTGGGGGGCTGTCTCGGTGGTGGTGGGGGCTGTCTCAGTGGTGGTGGGGGCTATATCGGTGGTGGTGGGGGCTGTCTCGGTGGTGGTGGGGGCTGTCTCGGTCGTGGGTGTACCATAAACCCCTAAGCCAGTGTTCAGTTGAAATGCAGGTTCTCCATCACTGTCATCGTGTTCTGCATAATCCTCCGTGCTGAAACCAGAAGGTATCTGTCAAAAATGGAAACACGTTACTTAAACTGTCCAATTGATAATGTGTGTTGATAATATCACCAAATTTGTACAAGTAGAAAAACAATACAACTATATATACATACCTGATTAGAAAACATCTTGAAAAAATCGGCCCGAAACTTTGCAAACTCAAATTCCATCGCCGTTTGGACCTCCTCACGTACGATGATGTGCACCTGGTCAAGTAGTTGATTTGGAATTGCAGTATAGGTCGATCCCTAAGAAAGATAATTGAAATTCAATGATAATAATGAACATGTTATGTTATTTGAAACGAAAAAAAACATAACATGAGAAAAAAATTACCCGTGCACTCGAGTGTCGTGTACGATGATATGGAGGACGCTGAGGAGTGAGAGATGGAGGACGCTGACGAGTAGGAGATGGAGGTACGTGACGAGTAAGAGATGGAGTCCTCTGGTTATCGCCAGACGACGGATGCTGTACAGGCGAGTGTGGGTCCTCAACAGGTATGCCACGGTCTGAAAGCAAAGGGGGTGACATATCAGGTCTAGATACAGCAAATATCTTAGATAATCTAATGACCTCTGTATCGGTTGTCATCTCGAGTGGTGCGCCTGTCACTGTCCTCCCTAGTGGTGTGCCTAGGTTGTGACATATCTCGCAAGTTCCGCCGTCTTTTAATTGGTTCATCAGGACCTCTGTATCGGTTTCGTTTCTGTCCCCCACGCTCGTTTCCGTCCTCTTTGTTCCCCAAATCCTTCAATGGTACAAACTGAGGACCTTCAGACAAGTCGTCATCAATGCCTAGGGTAATCTAATGAGCTGAAAATTACAAGCAAAATGTCAATCAGTAAAAAAAAATACAGCAAATATTTAGATAACCATCCGAAATTATATTTACCTTTCCTTCAAGCTCTTTCTTCAACCATGACTCACTCATATGTGATCCCCGTTTGATAAATTCCCATTTTTTAAAACGGGGGCTTCCCTGGGGAGCGAATCTGTTGCCCAATTTCTTCCGCATCGATTGGATGGCCTCCATTGCCCAAAACTACCAAAACAAAAACGGTTTAGCGTGAGAATAAAATTACTTTGTTCACAAAAAATAATAGTTTTCTGCTATTTGCACGATACCTGAACTCCCTAAATAAAACCGTAAAGGTTGTATTTTCTAGCAGGACCCATTGGCTCTGGCACCTTAAAACCGATTCGAATGTAGTGCAATGTCATCTTGAAAACGTAATGTCCCCATGGGAACAAATTAAAGGCCTCTATATCCTCAACCAACGATAGTAGCCAGTACGTAACTTGTCTCCGGTAATCCTGCCCGAATAGAATGTTGTTAGCAAACAACACAAGTGCCATCTTCAAACCATCACCCTTCTGCTCAACCCACCCCCCCCCCCCCCCCTCTCAAAAATCGATTCAGAAGATCGGCCAATAATAAATTTCCGTCCCCGCAAAAATATCTAATGTGGATCCCATCCCGCACTGGAAAGTAATCTCTCAAAAATATATCCGGTAAAACGCCAAACCTCAACCCAGTGCACAAACAAAACTCTCTCTTTCCTAGTCTAACCTTGGTCTTCCCCAAAGCAAACCACATCTCGTCATCATTGGCACTCGGGAACCGAATTTGGCGGAGCAATAGTTTATGTATGTACTGAGCTTGAAATAAACCCCTCATGTAATGTGGCATATCCAAGTAATGCCCGAAACAACTTTCCTTGAAATCATCCAACTTACCACAGTCTGCCAACACTGTCTTAATTTCATCTATCAATTTCAGTTTGCAATGCACTGTTATCGTTATGTCATACGCCCATGTATTCCTTGGGTGTACTAAATACTGATCTAGGTCTCCGTTCTCTGATGCCTCTTCAGTCTCTACTACGTTCTCATTCTGTGGTACGTTCTCAGTCACTTGTACATGTTCGTTCTCTGGTACGTTTCCCGTCACTGGTAGGTTCTCAGCTTCTAGTGGGTTCACATTCTCTGCAACATTTTCATTCTCTGCTCGGTCTTGATTCTCTGCCATCAAATCTCTCTGGTTTGTTCTCAGTCTCTTGTATGTTCTCATTCTCTGCTTAAAACCTGAAAATATTCCCAGGATAGTTAACATAAAGATGACACACAGAAAAAGTTCCAATAAAAGCATGCTAACAATCTTTACACGATGTACAATCAAAATGTTTACACGATGGATTATACAATGGTTTACACGCTTAATTGTAAGCTATTGCGTGTAACCATTCTGGATAATTTACAAAGTTCACAGAAATATCTTTACACGCTGTGCATAAAACATCTTTACACGCTCTATTGTACAATGGGTTACACGCTACATTGTAAACCCATTTTAGCGTGTATCCTTTATACGCTGTACATTAAACATCATTACACGCTTTATTATAAAAGGGATTACACGAGTAATTGCAATCCCATTTCAATGTGAACTAAAAATTGCAATCTTTACACGCTATAGATTAACCATCGTTACACGTTGTATTGTACAAGGGATTACACGCTCGATTGTATTCTCATTTTAGCGTGTAACCATTCTGGGCCATTTTCATACTCACAGAAATCAAACCCAAAAACTTTACATTACACGCTGTAGAATAAAAATAACAATTGATCTAGTACCAAACATACAATACCTATCTAGACTTCTATAACATAACAACTCATCTATTACCCAACATACAAGTGTTTACACGTTGTATAACAAACACGATGACTTGTGTTAGGGTTTACACTCTCGATTGTAAAGTCAATTTAGCGTGTAATCATTTTGGGTAATTTGAAGCTTAATCTAAGAATTCAATCATACAAAACACAGACATTGTTCACAAAAATATAACCCAAAGTTCAACAATCTTTAATCGAAATAAGGCACATACCCACATAGTCTTTCTATCTCCACAACGAAACTCTTTGTTGATGAACAGTTCGTCGGCGACAAACTAATCCCGTCTCCGGTCTTCTTTCTCAGTCCACATTGTTTTCTCTCTCTAAAAACAACTTTCGAACTGTAAAATACCACTTTCTCAAAACCGCTATCTTTTCCCAAGTTTACACGCCAAAATGGTTTCTAATTTCTTTTACTTTTTAGATTTTGTATTTCATTAATGATTTCAAATTTTTCAAATAAAATCACCGTTCATTGAGTGCCACATCAGATATGCATTAAGGGCAAACTTGTCCGAAAAACATTTCTCTTGGATAAAAAAAGAAAACTTATTGAAAAGCAATAGTTTTGAATTTGCCCTTAATTTTATGCCTATTTATGAATTTTGCTCTTAAATATATGGAGCAGTTATGTGATCTGATACTCAATATTACAGTGTTATACAAGTGAAAATAATATCCATAGAAGCAGCTACGTGCAGAACAACAACGCACACCACATATTATTTGGTGCTATTTAACTCTATTTTCTCTAAAAGAATTTCCACCATTTGTTTCATTGAGTGAAATAGTTGTAATATCAAATAGCACATTTATGGCGCGTTTGGTGCATTCTAATAGGGGATTGGATTATTTCCACACTCTTGGTCACTCACAACATTTTAAAAAAAAAACTTTTTGAAAATACCTAGCCCTGATGGTGTAGCTCAGCTAGTAGATGGACGAGTTTTGAGTTTAGACAAATGACTCTCAAATCAGCAGCTCGAATCCTACCAATGGCAAAAAGTTTCAAAAAAATACATGGTCTAGACAAGTGAATAGATAGATACAGTTAAAAAAAATACCTAGCATAATTTCTATTAGGGATTTACAACTCAGTCCCTGGATAATTTGGAAACATCAGTTTTTTACCTATCTTTACATTTTTCACCAAATCTATCCTTATATTTGTAAAAATAGCTCATTCAGGTCATTTGACCAAATTTTTGACAATCAAATGGTCACATATTCACCTAAAAGTCTAATTTGCCCTTGGACTTACATATATATATATATACCATACAAAAAAAAATCGAAAAAAACCGATGAATAGATTTCTATCATCCATCTTGAAGATCAAATAAAATAAATAAATAAAGTTTTATAACTTCTTCTGTCATAGCAAGAACATACACATATAATAGGCCATCAACTACAAATCTATGACAATATGGTGGAACAACCACTAAATACTGGTTCAATTTAAGATACATGAATGGTACATTATCAATTCCAATGATTGATGTAAGGACCTCGATTTTATGATTGGCTTATTTCATGACAAACCACCACATTGAGGATGATTGTGTAATGGGTAGCTTAGGTCCGTATTGATGGTGTAAAATCGTGTTATTAAAAACTATACTCGCAAGTGCACGAATCGTGAAGATAAGCACAACGGTAAGTAAGGTTCGTTCCCACGAGGAAAAGAGATTTAATAATTAAAACTAATTCTAATTAAAGTTAAACTAAAAGTAACAAAAGATTTGTTTGAGATTTGAATTAAACTAAACTAAATTAAGAAAGTAATTAAAAAGAATAGTTTTGTGATCAATAGAAAGAAAACACTAGGTTATTAATAATCCCCAATTATGAACACTCAATGTATGAAATTAATTTGTAAACAAGATTCAATCAATTCTAGGGTTCATTCTTTGTCTTTAATGTGACTATTACCGTATGGTCATGGGATGAGTCACGTGCTCCCAACCACTATTCACCCTTGGTCTATGGTGTGAACATTGATCGGAAACCCTTTAAGCGCAAGAAATAAGAACCAAATTCTATACTTTGATTGGCCTATGCTAAAGATAAAATTCATTCATTCAAATGAGCATTAATCAAGGTTAGGTTTGGTCTATACTCTAACCCTAATTCTCAGATAATCTTAACCCTAAAATCATGCCAAATAATCATCCACCCTTGGTCTATGGTGTGAATAAATATTAAAACTAATGAGGATTAAGCAATTAAGCACAATGAATAAATCAAGAATTAAATTGATGAAATAATAATTAATCCATTCATGAGCTGACGCAGCGGTGTATGGCGAAAATAAGAATGATCACTTCGTCGAACCCTGAGACACACTCAGATGAACCTTAACGTAGCGACCGGTAGTTACCCAAGCATGGACCGCCATGCAGGGGCCATCATTCCCTAATCTTCATTAGAAAATGGTGCTCTCGAATCCTCAAAGAGCATGTCGAATCCACGACAGATAAATGTTCCAAAGGAACGATTTTATTAAAATCAATCAAAAGTTTAAAAGTTACAATAATTGGAATTAATAATACTATTTATAATAAACTAATCCTAATACGACTTGAATACGATATTCCTAAAAAAAGACTAAAACAAGAAAATATCAAAACTAATCAGAATCTTTTACGATTCATGACTCCTAACTTGACCGGAAAACAAAGATCAAATCTTACCCAAAAGGTAAGTTTGATTTATTTCCAAAACATAAATTTAATTCCTAATCAAACTAAAATAAATAAACTTGCTAAACAAGAAAAGACCCAAATTAAAGAAATTGTCCTACATCAGTCACCCCTTCTTAAAAAAAAAACTCGTCCTCGAGTTCGGTTGAAACATGCGGAAAGACAAGTAAACAAGGAAGAACCCCTATTCGTCTTGTGGGAGTAGTAAACCCCAACCGAAAATTCTCTCCGTAGTCCATCCCAGATCCACAATGGCACTAAAGCAATCGTCCAACGAAATGCAGAAAATGCCCAAGCTATTTGCCATTGGTGATGCCTATTGGTTGCGGCTTGGTCAACTGGCGTTATAATGCCTTTGAACACTAAATGATTCCTTGACTCCCAAGTTGTCCAAATCAAGGCGAAAAACAAAGTACTCCGAGCTCTGTTATGACTCGTATCAATAATATCACACAAGTTGTCACCCTTGGAAACTTTATCAATGGAAATCGATTTAGCTTCTAGTTTTGCGTCAGCCACATCTAAAGTGCAATCAATATCAATGGTTGGATCGTAGTCTTCAACTTCTAAGATCCAAGGCCCGTCTTCAATTCCTTCGACAATTTCCACTTCATACGAAATATCTTCAACTGTATCTTCTGCATGACAAACATCTTCAAAATAATCATTTGGAAGATATTCCTCCCACATTACTTGTTTCATAACAGGCCATGATTGGATCTTATCCATTCCAAATCTTTTCCGATCTTTTTGAAAGTCTTCCCACCAAATTAATGCATCTTTTTTCAAATAAATTTCTACAAATAAAACTTTCAGACCTTCTTCAGTTTTCTGATATTCAAAGTATTCTTCAACTTCTTCCAACCAATTAATAAATTCTTCAGTTTTCATATGTCCAGAAAAAAATCGAAGTCTTGGTTGATAATCATTATAGCTCGAAAAATAATTATTGGAACCAAGAGAACCATTGAAACCCATTGAGAACCGAAATCAAAGTCTGAAAAAAAAAACGTACCAACAATTGAATCCTGAGAACTGGTTACGAAAAATAAATTGAAAGTGGTGGATATGAATGGCGGCACGCGATAATGGTGATGACGATTAGGGTACGTCTGAAACTCGTGAGGTTGATCTGAAATTTCTGGCACTGTTGAGGCTGATCCACAATTTCTGCTGTCTTTTCTTTTTCAATTTCGTTTTTTTTTAAGGGGAGATATGGAGGGTGAATATATGGCGTTTAGGAAGGTAGTTGGTTGTGGTCTGTGGACGCTGAGCCTAGCACAGAGGTAGACTCGGTCGCTCTGATACCAATTGACGCAGCGGTGTATGGCGAAAATAAGAATGATCACTTCGTCGAACCCTGAGACACACTCAGATGAACCTTAACGTAGCGACCGGTAGTTACCCAAGCATGGACCGCCATGCAGGGGCCATCATTCCCTAATCTTCATTAGAAAATGGTGCTCTCAAATCCTCAAAGAGCATGTCGAATCCACGACAGATAAATGTTCCAAAGGAACGATTTTATTAAAATCAATCAAAAGTTTAAAAGTTACAATAATTGGAATTAATAATACTATTTATAATAAACTAATCCTAATACGACTTGAATACGATATTCCTAAAAAAAGACTAAAACAAGAAAATATCAAAACTAATCAGAATCTTTTACGATTCATGACTCCTAACTTGACCGGAAAACAAAGATCAAATCTTACCCAAAAGGTAAGTTTGATTTATTTCCAAAACATAAATTTAATTCCTAATCAAACTAAAATAAATAAACTTGCTAAACAAGAAAAGACCCAAATTAAAGAAATTGTCCTACATCATGAGCATTCACAAAAGGTTCACATTGATTCCCTAGTTATGGGATTAGTTACACATCATAGAAAAAGAAAAGAAAAGAGATTGAGTAGAGAAAACCCGAGATGATCATCAAAGAGCTCCTCCAATTCTTCTTCGTCTTCTTCTACAATGGATGGATGGGTCTTGAGGTGATGTGTGGTGATGGAGTGATGGGGGACGGCCCCCTTGGTGGCTAGGGACCTCCCTTGGCTTCTCTCTTTTCTTCAAGAAACTCATGATATTTATAGGTGATAATTCCTTATGAACTCTCAATTTTCTTTGTTGTAGGAAACTCACAAAGTAGGAAAGTAGAATGAGAGAAGGAATTGGAATCCTTTCCTAAATTAGATTTCTTTTCTTGATAATTGTCTCCTAATTTGAGTTTAGGAAGTTTCCCAAACATGTTTTGATCTTCTAAAATCATTAGAATTTGATTTGGAAAGTTTTGGAACAGTTCTGGACCAATTCAGAATGAAATCCGCCAAAAGTACGTCAAAACCGCTGCCTAGGTCGCTCTGCAGGTCACCCGCGGTCAGCACCGCAGTGCTGTACTGATATGTACCGCTACGTAGACTGCTAGGTAGGAAATTGCACGAATCGCGGTCTGGCCCGCGGTCAGCTTCTCCAGTTCGACCTTCGGTTACTACATTGGGCATAACTTCTTCTAGGAATATCGAAATTGTGATCCGAAAAGTGCGCCGGAAACTAGACTTCCAGGGATTTCCATCCATAGGTGGTAGGACACACAATTCAAACCGAGGAGAGAGATATGGGGCCCGCAATCTAGGTGATCTGCACTGGCCGAAATTCAGCTTTTTGCTCCTTTTCTTCAAAATAACTTCTAACACCTCTTCCATGGAATGTGACCTATAAATGCTCAACAAACACATAAAATACCTAATTTCACCCAAGAACAAAGCACAAATAATAGGAAATGGGGACCTAAAATATGTATAGAAATAGACCGATCACGTATTGGCAAGCTTCCAAGCATCTCCATGACTTCAAGAGCAAAAGGTATATTCACTTGACTTTGTCTCTTGAAGAGTTTAGGTGCACACACACACTTCATGCATGTTTTTTTTATCTTGCATTTGTGTTCTTTATTGTTTGTATAAGTGTGCATCCTTTTCTAAAACACTCCTAGCTTACATTGTGCTTAGTTGATAACATGGTTGACATGTTAAGTGTGCTTCATTGTGTGCATCTCACTCACTTCACACTTGCACAACATTCATGTAAGATTGACTTTTGTCTTGAGTGTTAAAAAGGGATTTTTCCCTTTGGCGCGGCCTAGACCGCTCGACAGGCTTTGCTTGCACCGCGGCGCACTGAGCGGTATTCTCCAGTGCGTCATGCGCGACGTGGATCGCGGCATGTGCACTTGCACACACAGCGGTCCCAACCGCGGTGTTGTCCAGACGGTGCACTGCTGTGTGTACCGCGGTCTGGACACTTACCTGAGCCGCGATGTAGCAAGCGGTTTTGACGGGATTCTGGTTCCCAAGTTCAAAACGATGTAGTTTGATCTAGGGCTTCATATATATTCTTCCTCTTCTCTTCTTGGCCGAACAAGAGCTCAAAAATTTATATTTAGAGAGAGGTTAGAGCTCCTAGAGAGAGAAAGCTTCAAGAAAGCATCTTTGACTCTCCAAACCTAAAACCCATCTCCATCTTGCATCATTCAACATCATTTGAGTATGGGTCTCCATTGTTTCATGACTAGGTAAGCAAGAACTTCTTTGAATATCATTTATTGTTCTTCTTACTCTAGATTAGGTATTTATTGCATGATTAAATACCTAGACTCTATTATTGCATATTTATAAGTCTTGATAACATGATTGGGTTTGTATTTTGATAGCTTAATTGATTAGGTCACTTTTGCCTAAAAGCTAGGTCATAAACATTTATTTGTGATTCATTGATAACTAGGTTGAAATATTGATTCTTAATCAACTAGTTAAGCTTATTGAATGTTTATGCATATTTTGTGTAACAATTAGTTTGTTGGAAATTCTCTACAAATCTAATTGAGTTTGTTTGTTGATAGACTTTTGTCTAAGACTTGCATTTAGTGAATGATTAAATGTCTTGTCTTAATCACATGAATATATGCTAAGTTTATGTTGAATACATTGTGAGCATATTTGTTGATTCATTGTGATTGTTTGTGATAGCTAGGATTGGTTGTTATTGATAACATCTAGCTAAGTCTTTATGCCTTGCATTTAGACATTTGACAACTTGGATTTGTTTCTACAAACTCCTAGTTGAGCAATTTGTGTTGTCTAGCATAATTTGCATTGAGCATCATTTACATGATCACATAGACACATAATTCTCTTCATTGAGTCAAAGTCTTGTGGCTTCGGGGTGAAGTTGCACAAGCATTGAAGTCTTGCAACCAAGTTGTGGTTGGCAAGCATTGGTCAAGAATCCATTGTAAAAGGCCTGCGGGTAGAGTAGGAGGTGCTCACGCCAATAGTAGTGTATCAGTGGATATCACCAGGGATAGAACCAAGAGTGGCGAGTGGTAGTGTCCATAGCCTGAGGTTATCTAGAGTGAGAGTCCGAGTATCACTTGAGGGTGTAACTTTTTACTCATATAGTGGATTTGAGGATCGTGTGTGGCTAGAAGGATAGCCCGTGGTTTTTCCCTTTGTTTGAGGGTTTCCACGTAAAAATCAAGTGTTATTTATTATTCCGCACTTTACACTTGATTTTGTATGTTTGATTTAATTGGGTTATTTGTTTAATATTGACTAATCGAAAAATTGGTAATAATCGATTAACAACCCATTCACCCCCCCCCCCCCCCTCTAGGTTGTAGACACACGTTAAGAGTGTATTTTCAATTGATATTTATGAAGTTGTTTGCGTTCTATTATCAAATTGACAGAAGGATTGTGGAGAAATGTGATGGTTTACCTTTGGCAATCATTGTAGGAGGTCTACTTTATAACAAAAGTTTAGTGTATGAATGGGAGAGAGTCATCAACAACATCGATCAACACTTTACAAATGGTCAAAACGAGGTATTTGCAATTTTAGCTTTGAGCTATATTGACTTACCCCATTACTTGAAAACTTGCTTTCTTAATTTAAACATTTTCCTAAAGATTTATTGATTCGAACGCGTAAATTGTTCCATCTATGGATTGCAGAAGATTTGATTTCAGATCGTGAAAAAATAATGAAAGCATTAGCAGAAAACTTTCTAACTGAGCTCGTTGACAGAACTATAATTCAAATAGTAATAATAAACGCACATAAAAGAGTTAAAGAATGTCGAATGAATGATTTACCGAGAGACATTTTAATCTCAAAGGTAAAAGAGGAAATATTAATTGAGATTCATTGGAATGAAGATTTACAACCTTCAATAAAATTCTGCCATCATGATATTCATTCTAACATTGATAGGTATTTACATGAATGGTATATTATCCATTCCAATAATTTATGTTAATGAAGTTGTTTGCGTTCTATTGTCAATTTTTTTAGTCATTACAACCATTATAAATCCTCCTAATATATTCATCTCAAGTTTAAGTGAAAAAATAATAGTGTAGTTTCTTGTGATTTAATAAGGTTATAAAATGGTTTCAGTTTCTTTTTAATTGTTGAATTATAAGGTTAGAAAAACATGTTAAAAAATAAGATAAAAACACGAAAAAGCATGACAATTCAATTCAGTTCACTAATTCTAATATATTAAGAATATTGTTATAAGATGTTGTAATACATATCCATATACTAATTAATATTGGCAGAAGGACTGTGGAGAAACATGATCGGTTTACCATTTTCAATCATTGTTCAAGATGTCTGCTTTCTAGTAAAAGTTTGGTTTATGAATGTGAGGGGGGCCTCAACAACATGAATTCAAACTTTGTAGAAAGCCAAACTGAGGTATTAGCAAATTTGGCTTTGAGCTATTTGACTTACCCCATTACTTGAAAACTTGCTTTCTTTATTTAGTCTTTTTTCTAAATATTAATTAATTAGGACGCGTAAATTGTTCCATCTATGGATTGTAGAAGGTTTGATTCTAGAGCGTGAAAAAATAATGGAAGCAGTAGCAGAAGACTTTCTGAATGAGCTCATTGATTAAAATATGGTTCAAAGTAATAACAAATGCACATAAGAGAGTTAAAGTATATTGAATGCTCGATTTACCTAGAGACCTTTCAATCTTGAAGGTAAAAGATGAAATAATTAAGATTCATTGGAACGGAGATTTCCAACCTTCAATAAAATTTTGTCATCATGTTATCCATTTTAACATTGCTAGGTATTTACATGAATGATATATTATCAATTCCAATAATTGATATTAATGAAGTTGTTTGCGTTCTATTGTCAATTTTTGTAGTCATTACAAACCATTGTAAATCTTCCCAATAGATTCATCTTAAAATTTAAGTGATAAAATAATAGTGTAATTTCTTGTGATTTAATGAGGTTATACAAGGTTTCGGTTTCTTTTCAAGTATGGAATTATGAAGTTAAAAAAAACATGTTAAAAAATAAAGCAAAAGCATGAAAAACGTCATTTCGGTTCACTAATTCTAATATATTAAGAATATTGTTATAAGATGTTGTAATACATATTCAAATACTAAATTAATATTTGCATAAGGACTGTGGAGAAATGTGATGGTTTACCATTATCAATCATTGTAGCATGAGATCTGCTTTCTAACAAAAGTTTGATGTATGAATGAGAGAGAGTCATCAATAACATCAATTCACACTTGAGTCTCCTCTTCAAGTTAGGTTATTCAATAAAGTCAAAAAAGTGCTATTTAATTTTGGAACCCATGGTTTGAGTCTCCTCTTCAAGTTAGGCTTTCAGGAATCCACGTTTACAGCATCTTATCGAAGCTTAACAACAATGTGGGGAGGAATCAACTTATCAATCACCATCTCCACCAATCGATCGAGGATCTCTCCTTGTTTCGACTCTCATGTTTAAAGCAATGATTTAGCAGAGGTTTGGAATAAAGGTTTACAAATTTTAAGAACGATGCAAATTATTGGATTGTTATGAAAGCAGATGAGGTGAAAGGGTGCAAAAAAGTTTCAGATAAATACAGGTTTTACAAAAAAAAAAACTTTGTCTGACTTCTTAGAAGTGAGTACAGATAAGGCTACAAAGTACATCTATTCTGCAACTATTAAATATTGCTACTGCTTTGGAGCCATGATATCTGAGGAAACAGCTTGCAAAATGAGAAGTAAATATACTCTTTTTTTCTACGAGTGATTGTGCCCCTTTTGAGTTTTTTTTTTCTTTTTCGGCCAGCTTACTGTAAATCGTAGGGATTAAACTACATGTATAAAAAGGCTGGATAAATCTGGCTCTTTATATTTTGTGATTGGTCTGAGCTTAATAAAAAAAAATCAGTTCACACTATGTAAAATGCCAAAATGGGGTATTAACAATTTTAGGCTTGAGCTATAATGATTTACCCCATTACTTGAAAACTTGCTTTCTTTATTTTTGCATTTCCCTAAATATTTATTGATTCAGACGCATAAATTGTTTCATCTAAGGATTGCAGAAGGTTTGATTCAAGAGCTTAAAAAAAATAATAGAAGTAATAATAGAATACTTTTTAAATAAGCTCACTGCCAGAACTATGGTTAAAGTGGTAATAAACGCACATAAAAGAGTTAAAGAATGTCGAATGCATGATTTACCAAGAGACATCTCAATCTCGAAGGTAAAAGAGGAAATATATTGATATTCATTGGAACAGAGATTTCCAACTTTCCATAAAATCCCGTCATCATGATATTCATTGTAACCTTGATAGGTATTTAAATGAATAGTATATTATCCATTCCAATAATTGATATTAATGAAGTTGTTTGCATTCTATTGTCAATTTCTTTAGTCATTACAACAATTATAAATCCTCCAAATATGTTCATCTCAAGTTTAAGTGATAAAATAATAGTGTAGTTTCTTGTGATTTCTTAAGGTTATAAAAGTGTTTCAGTTTCTTTTTATAAATTGAATTATAAAGTTAAAAAAACCAGGTTAAAAAAATAAGATAAAAAGGAGAAAATCATGTCAGTTTGGTTCAATTATTCTAATATATTAAAAATATTGCTATAAGATGTTGTAATACATATTCAAATACTAAATTAATATTTGTAGAAGGATTGTGGAGAAATGTGATGTTTTACCATTGTCAATCATTGTAGCAAGATGTCTGCTTTCTAGCAAAAGTTTAGTATATGAATGGGAAAGAGTCCTTAATAACATCAATTCACACTTTCTCTCTAAGTTAGACTATGCAATAATATCAAAAAAGTGTTATTGAGTCTCCTCATCAAGTTAGGCATCCTGGAATCCACTTTTATAGCATCTAATCAGGGTTTAACAACAATGTGGGGAAGAATTTACTCATCAATCGCCTTCTCCACCAATAGATTGAGGATCTCTCCGCGTTTCGTCTCTCGTGTCTTCAGCAATGATTCAGCAGGGACTTTGGAAGACATGTTTATAAATCCTAATAACGATGCACACTATTAGATTGTTATGAAAGCAGAAAAGGTGAAAGGGTGTAAAAAAGTCTCAGATAAATAAAAAAACTTTGTCCGACTTCATGGAAGTGTGTACATATGAGACTGCAAAGTACATATATTCTGCTACTATGAAAGATTACTACTACTTTGGAGCCAGAGTAAACATCTTGTAAAATGAGAAGTACATATACTCTTTTTTTTTACGAGTAATCGGGCTCATTTTGAGGGTTCTTGTTTCTTTTTCGGCCAGTTTACTGTAAATCGTAGGGATTAAACTACATGTGTAAAAGAGCCTGATAAATCCGGCCCTTTATTTTTCATAATTGGTCTGAGCTTAATAAAAAAAATCACACTCTGTAAAATGCCAAAATAAGGTATTAACAATTCTAGACTTGAGATATATTGACTTACTCCATTACTTGAAAAACTTGATTTCTTTATTTAGGCATTGTCCTAAATATTTATTGATTCAGACGCATAAATTGTCTCATCTATGGATTGCAGAAGGTTTGATTCCAGAGCGTGAAAAAATAATAGAAGTAATAAAAGAAGACTTTTTAAATAAGCTCATTGACAGAACTATGGTTAAAGTGGAAATAACAAACGCACTTAATAGAGTTAAAAATGTCAAATGCATGATTTACCGAGAGACCTCTCGATCTTGAAGGTAAAAGAAAAAATATATCTTGATATTTATTGGAACAAAGATTTCCAACCTTCAATAAAATTCCGTCATCATGATATTCATTCTAACCTTGATAGGTATTTAAATGAATGGTAAATTATCCATTCCAATAATTGATATTAATGAAGTTGTTTGCATTCTATTGTCAATTTATTTAGTCATTACAACAATTGCAAATCCTCTCAATCTGTTCATCTCAAGTTTAAGTGATAAAATAATAGTGTAGTTTCTTGTGATTTAGTAAAGTAATAAAAGGGTTTCGATTTCTTTTTTATAAATTGAATTATAAAGTTTAAAAAAACATGTTTAAAAAATAAGATAAAAACAAGAAAAGCATGTCAGTTCGATTCAATAATTCTAATATATTAAAAATATTGTTATAAGATGTTATAATACACATTCAAATACTAAATTAATATTAGCAGAAGGATTGCGGAGAAATGTGATAGTTTACCATTGTCAATGATTGTTGCAGTAGGCCTGCTTTCTAGCAAAAATTTGGTGTATGAATGGAAGAGAGTCCTCAATAACATCAATTCACACTTGAGTCTCCTCTTCAAGTTAGGATATTCAATAACATCAAAAAAGTGTTATTTAGTCTCCTTTTCAAGTTAGGCTACCCAGAATTCACGTTTGCAACATCTTATCAAAGCTTAACAACACTGTGGGGAAGAATCTACTTATCAACCGTCCTCTCCACCAACCGATTGAGGATCTCTCCTCGTTTCATCTCTTGTGTCTTCATCAATGATTTAGCAAGAACTTTGGAAGACGGGTATACAAATCCTAAGAATGATGCAAACTATTGGATTGTTATGAAAGCAGAAGAGGTGAAATTGTACAAAAAAGTCTCAGATAAATAAGGGTTTTATAAACAAACTTTGTCCGACTTCTTGAAAATGAGTACAGATGAGGCTGCAAAGTACATCTATTCTGCGACTATGAAAGATTACTACTGTTTCAGAGCCAGAATACCCGAGTAAACAGCTTGCAAAATGAGAAGTACATATACTCTATTTTTCTACGAGTAATTGAGCCCCTTTTAAGGGTTTTTTTTTTCCTTTTTCGGCTAGCTTAATGTAAATCGTAGGGATTAAACTACTTGTGTAAATGGCCATTTATGTTTCTTAATTGGTTTCAGCTTGATAAAAAAAATTGATTCACAATTTGTAAAATGCCAAATGAGGTATTAACAATTGTAGGTTTTGAGCTATATTGACTTACCCCATTACTTGAAAATATGTTTTCTTTATTTAGGTATTTCCTAAATATTTATTAATTCGGACGTATAAATTTTTTCATCTATGGATTGCAGAAGGTTTGATTCCAAAGCGTAAAAAAATAATGAAAACAATAGTAGAAGACTCTTTGAATGAGCTTATTGACAGAACTATGGTTCAAGTGGTAATAACAAACGCATATAAAAGAGTTAAAGAATGTCGAATGTATGATTTACTGAGAAACCTCTCAATCTCGAAGGTAAAAGAGAAAATATATATTGATATTCATAGGAATAGAGATTTCCAACCTTCAATAAAATCTCGCCATCATGACATTCATTCTAACATTGATAAGTATTTAAATGAATGGTATATTATTAATTTCAATAATTGATATTAATGAAGTTATTTGCGTTCTATTGTCAATTTTTTTAGTCATTACAACAATTATAAATCCTCCTAACCTGTTCATCTCAAGTTTAAGTGATAAAATAAATGTGTAGTTTCTTGTGATTTAATAAGGTTATAAGAGGGTTTCGGTTTCTTTTTAAATATGAATTGTAAAGTTGAAAAAACATGTTAAAAAAATAAGATAAAAGCATGAAAAGCACACGTCAGTTCGGTTCACAGATTCTAATATAATAGTAATATTGTTATAAAATGTTATAATACACATTCAAATACTAAATTAATATTTGCAGAAAAATTGTGGAGAAATTTGATGGTTTACCATTGTCAATCATTGTAGCAGAATGTCAGCTTTTTAGTAAAAGTTTGGTGTATGAATGGAAGAGAATCTTCAATAACGTCAATTCACACTTGAGTCTCCTCTTCAAGTTAGGCTATTCAATAACATCAAAAAAGTGTTATTGTGTCTCCTTTCAAGTTAGGTTTTTTTTCAGAATTCATGTTTATAGCATCTCATCAAACCTTAACAATAATGTGAGGAAGAATCTACTCATCAATCATCCTCTCCACCAATCGATCGAGGATCTCTCCACGTTTCATCTCTTGTGTCTTTAGTAATGATTCAACATAACTTTGGAAGACGAGTTTACAAATCCTAAGAACGATGCACACTATTGGATTGTTATGAAAGCAGAAGAGGTGAAAGGGTGCAAAACAGTCTCAGATAAATATGGGTTTTATAGAAACATTTTGTCCGACTTCTTGGAAGTGAGTACAGATAAGGCTGCAAAATACATTTATTCTGTGACTATGAAAAATTGTTACTGCTTTGGAGTTAGGATACTCGAGTAAACATCTTGCAAAATGAGAAGTACATTTACCCTTTTTTTACGAGTAATTGAGCCTCTTTTTAGAGTTTTTTTTTTCTTTTTTGGTCGGCTTACTGTAAATCGTAGGGATTAAACTACATGTGTAAAATGGCCTGATAAATCCGGCTCTTTATTCGTAATTGGTGTGAGCTTAATAAAAAAAATCAATTCATACGTTGTAAAATGCTAAAATGAGGTATTAACAATTTTAGGATTTAGCTATATTGACTTACCCAATTAATTGAAAACTTGCTTTCTTTATTTAGCTCTTTTCCTAAATATTTATTGATTTGGACGCATAAATTTTTTTATCTATGAATTGCAGAAGGTTTTATTACAGAGTATGAAAAAAATAATAGAAGCAATAGCAGAAGGCTTTTAAATGAGCCCATTGAGAGAACTATGGTTGAAGTGGTAATAACAAACTCACAGAAAAAAGATAAAGAATGTCGAATGAATGATTTATCAAGAGATCTCTCAATCTCGAAGGTAAAAGAGGAAATATATATTTATATTCATTGGAACAGAGATTTCCAACCTTCAATAAAATCTCACCATCATGATATTTATTATAACATTGATAGGTATTTACATGAATAGTATATCATCCATTCCAATAATTGATATTAATGAAGTTGTTTGCATTCTATTGTCAATTTTTTTAGTCATTATAACATTTATAAATTCTCCCAATCTGTTCATCTTAAGTTTAGGTGACAAAATACATGTGTAGTTTCTTGTTATTTAATAAGGTTATAAAAGGGTTTCGGTGTCGTTTTAAATATTGAATTATAAAATAAAAAAACATGTTAAAAAAATAAGATAAAAGCACGAAAAACACGTCAGTTCGGCTCACTAATTCTAATATATTAGTACTATTGTTATAAGATGTTGTAATACACATTCAAATACTAAATCAATATTTACAGAAGGATTGTGAAGAAATATGATGGTTTACTATTGTCAATCATTGTAGCAGAAGGTCTGTTTTCCAGCAAAGGTTTGGTGTATGAAAGGGAGAGAGTTCTCAATAACATCAATTCACACTTGAGTCTCCTCTTCAAGTTAGACTATTCAATAACATCAAAAAAGTGTTATTGAGTCTCCTTTTCAAGTTAGACTTTCCAAAATACATGTTTGCAGCATCTCATCAGAGCTTAACAATAATGTGGGGAAGAATCTACCCATCAATCGCCCTCTCCACTAATCAATCAAGGATCTCTCCTTATTTCGTCTCTCTCGTCTTCAACAATGATTCAGTAGGGACTTTGTGTAAAGATTTTTTAGTTAGCCCATCAGTTTCAAGCCCAATGATAATATTGGTTGAAGCCAGGAGAAGCCCAGCTGTTAATGCTCCCTATCAGGCCCAAAGCCAAAACGCTGCGTTTTGACTTACCTTATCTGATCACCTGAGATGCTGAGTCAGGATTGCTAGCTGAGTTGTCAAGCTCGGATTGGTTTTGTATGGCTGATGTGTACCTTATCTCTGAAGAACTATATAAAGAAAGAGATGATGAGAGAGAAGATCAATTAATTCATATTTTAGGGTTCTCGTTTTCTTTTTTCTTCTCAGAGTCTGTTTTCTCTCGAATGCTCTTTGTGTTCTTGAGATTCATCTTGAATTTCTGGGTTCTCTGCTTTGAATTTACGAGAGAGATAGAAGAGAAAAAGAGAGATCTGTGTACTGTGATTCTTCTGATACTGTTATTGTATATTTCTGAGAAAAAGAGAAAAAGTGATTAGGTTTTATAGGTTGAGCGTTTGATGTATAAGGGCTTCTGGGCTCCTTTTGAGGGTTGATCTTGAATAGATCTGTGTAGTTCAAGGTTGTATAGACACCACATAGTGAAAGAGTCTCTTCTGAGTGGCTCAACGTGGATGTAGGCCCCATTCTTGGCCGAACCACGATATATCTTGTGTTATTTACCTTACTTGCAATTTTACTTTGTGTAGATCTTGCATGTATAGGTGATATATTATCTGTTGAACTTGGATGATGCATGAGTAATATAGTTGTTCAAATATATGCTTATATCTGAATGTTTATAGGCTTAAATTTGATCTGTTGTTCACTCTTTGCATAGTTCTGAATACATATAAAGAAATCTGTTAGGTTACTAGATATATATTTTAATAAGTATCTTGGTTGTAAGTGAATCTTACTGAACCTGTTAAGAGATATAACTATTAGAAATAGGAAATATATTTGCTATATTTTCCTAACACTTTGGAAGAAGAGTTTATAAATCCTAAGAATGATGCACAATATTGGATTGTTATGAAAGCAAAAGAGGTGAAATGGTGCAAAAGTCTTAGATAAATACGGGTTTTATAAATAAATCTTGTACGACTTCTTGGAAGTGAGTACAAATGAGGCTGCAAAGTACATCTATTCTGCGACTATAAAAGATTGTTACTGCTTTGGAGCCAGGATACCCGAGGAAACAGCTTGCAACTTAATAAAAAAAATCAATTCACACTTTGTAAAATGCCAAAATGAGGTATTAACAATTTTAGGCTTGAGCTATATTGACTTACCCCATTAATCGAAAACTTAATTTCTTTATTTAGGTCTTTTCCTAAATATTTATTGATTCGGACTCATAAATTGTTTCGTTTATGGATTGCAGAAGGTTTGATTCCAGAGCGTGAAAAAATAATAGAAGCATCAGCAGAAGACTTTTTTAATGAGCTCATTGAGAGAACTATGGTTCAAGTAGTAATAATAAACGCACATAAAATAGTTAAAGAATGTCGAATGCATGATTTATCGAATGACCTCTCAATCTCGAAGGTACAAAAGGAAATATACATTGATATTTATTGGAACGGAGATTTCCAACCTTCAATAAAATCCCGACATCATGATATTTATTGTAACATTGATAAGTATTTACATGAATAATATATTATCCATTCCAATAATTGATATTAATGAAGTTTTTTGCGTTCTATTATCAAAAAAAATTTTGTCATTACAACAATTATAAATCCTCCCAATCTATTCATCTCAAGTTTAAGTGATAAAATAATAGTGTAGTTTCTTGATATTTAATAAGTTTATAAAAGGGTTTCGGTTTCTTTTTAAATATTGAATTATAAAGTTAAAAAAACATATAAAAAATAAGATAAAAGCACGAAAAACATGTCAGTTCGGTTCACTAATTCTAATATATTAGTAATATTGTTATATGATGTTGTAATACACATTCAAATACTAAATTAATATTGGCAGAAGGATTGTGGAGAAATGTGATGTTTATCATTGTTAATCATTGTAGCTAAGGTCTACTTTCTAGCAAAAGTTTGGTGTATGAATGAGAGAGAGTCTCCAGTAACATCAATTCACAGTTGAATCTCCTCTTCAAGTTAGGCTATCCAATAACATCAAAAAGTGTTATTGAGTCTCCTCTTCAAGTTAGGCTTCTAAGAATCCACATTTGCAGCATCTCATCAGAGCTTAACAACAATGTGGGGAAGAATCTACTCATCAATCGCCATGTCCACCAATCGATCGAGGATCTCTCCTCATTTTGTCTCTTGTGTCTTTAGCAATGATTCAACAAGAACTTTGGAAGACGGGTTTACAAATCCTAAGAACGATGCACACTGTTGGATTGTTATAAAAGCAGATGAGGTGAAATTGTGCAAAAAAGTATCAGATAAAAACGAGTTTTATAAATACACTTTGTCCGAATTCTTGGAAGTGAGTACAGATGAGGCTGCAAAGTATATTTATTCTGCGACTATGAAAGATTGCTATTGCTTTGGAGCCAGGATACCCGAGGAAACAGCTTGCAAAATGAGAAGTACATATACTCTTTTTTTTCTACAAGTAATTGCGCCCATTTTGAGGGTTTTCTTTTTCTTTTTCGGCCAGCTTATTGTAAATCATAGGGATTAAACTACATGTGTAAATGACCCTTTATATTTCCTGATTTGTCTAAGCTTAATAAAAAAAAATCAATACACACTTTGTAAAATGTCAAAATGAGGTATTAACACTTTTATGTTTGAGCTATATTGACTTATCCCATTACTTGAAAACTTGTTTTCTTTATTTAGTCATTTTCCTAAATATTTATTGATTCTGACGCATAAATTGTTTCATCTATGGATTGCAGAAGGTTTGATTACAGAGCGTGAAAAAATAATAGAAGCAATAGCAGAAGACTTTTTGAATGAGCTCATTGATAGAACTACGGTTCAAGTGGAAAGAACAACGCACATAAAAGAGTTAAAGAATGTCGAATGCATGATTTACCGAGAGACCTCTTAATCTCGAAGGTAAAAGAGGAAATATGAATTGAGATTTATTGAAATGGAGATTTCCAACCTTCCGACATCATGCTATCCATTCTAACATTGATAGGTATTTACATGAATGGTATATTATCCATTCCAATAATTGATGTTAATGAAATACTTTGCTTTCTATTGTCAATTTTTTTAGTCATTACAAACCATTATAAATCTTCTCAATCTATTCATCTCAAGTTTTAAGTGATAAAATAATAGTGTAGTTTCTTGTGATTTAATGGGGTTATAAAATGATTTCGGTTTCTTTTTAAGTATTGAATTATAAAGTTAAAAAATTACATTAAAAAATAAGGTAAAAGCATGAAAAGCACGTCAGTTTGGTTCACTATTTCTAATATATTAAGAATATTGTTATAAAATATTGTAGTATATATTAAAATACTAAATTAATAGTTTCTTTTTCTGTTTATGATATTTTGTATAATATTGGTTAAACAAAACTTTTCTCCTTGCCATCCTCTTTTGTTAGAAGAAACTCAAACGTAAAATTGATTAATATTTATATTTGCATCTTACAGTCAGTGAAATCAAAGACAGACTTAAAAATGTGTCAAAATTTGGAAAAGGGTTAATTGCACAAACATCTCATGAGTTTAGACAATATTGCACTTATATTCAATTTTTCCTTTAATTACACAAACCTCCATTAAAAAACGTTACCACAGTTAGACATAACTAGGGATGGGCACAAAACCGAACTGAACCGGAAATATTTTGGTTCATCCAAAATTGAACCGGTTTAAACCGAATAAAAGATGGGAACCGAACTGAACTGATTTTAATCGGTTCCGTTCAATTCGGTTTTTGACTTAATGGGCCTGATGGGCTTAATGAGTCTTTTTAATATATTTTTAAATTTAATAGGTTGTTGGATACTAATTTTGGCCATTTGAATAGCTCAAAGCCAAAAAAAAAAAAACCAAATCAAAACTAACTAAAAATATACATAAAAAAATTACATAATAATAACAAATCCATTCTAAAGTATAAAAAACATATTAATACATTCTAAACTCCAAAATAAAAGTTCAAAAACCAGTTAACAACAGTAGTACATTATATAATAATACCTCTCAAATAATAAATATTCCAAACTCCAAATCAAAATTACAATTAGTCAACTAAAATAACATTTCAATTCTGTTTCCACACCACATTCTACATACATAAAAACATGCATTCCATTTTGTCACTCCACCTGCAGATATAAAAAATTAGGTATGTATTTGTTATTTGATCTTTATCCTCTATAGAAACAAAAAAATTTATAGAGCAATATTATGTTCTAATCAGTACATGCTCTAATCAGATATTAATCAGCTAATTATACTGAACAAACAACCCCCAGCTAACAGTACATGCTTTAATCATTTATTAATTCCTAATATACTCCTAAAATAAAAACTAATTATGTTCCAAATAATTGATCAAATTTCCAAACTCCCGTGGTTTTTAAAAACAATAATAATTTATAAGTGATAAAAGTTTCTAATCTCATAATAAAGGCAAATCCTTGTCCAAAGAAGCAATAACCAATGCCATGATCATGAGCCACCAGTAACACCTGAGACATTTAAAACAAAGGGGTTTTCAATTTTTCATAGACACGATTTCAAACAAAAATTCAGCAAATTATACCTAATTAAACTGGACAATTGATAAAAAACTTTAAGAAGATTTTTTTATTATTATTATTTTCATTTATATGAAGCCTAAGAGTAAATTACATAAAACCAGTAACATAACTATTGATCAACACATTATTTGGACTGTGTGGACCAAACTGCACTTCGATTCAAGCAAACAATTTAGGACAAATAATAAGAAAACTGTAACAAGCTTTGAAAATCAATATGCATTTTGTTTTGTTTTTGGAAAAATTAGAATGAAAGAAGTTTATCATAAGCATCATTAAGTATCCATGATGTATATGCTAACATTTCTATAAACAAAAAAATGAGAAGAGCTGGAAGACAAAGTGACAGATCTTGGCCAGAAAGACAGTCGGCTGAATGAGATCGGAGCTCTTGAGAGTTGAGAGGCAATCGAAAAGAGATTGAAGGGCGAGGCGTTGTTGAAGAAAGAGATCGGAGCTTAGGATTGTTGAAGGTTAGGGTTGTTGAAGAAAGAGATCGGAGCTTAGGGCTAGGCAACCGGAAATAGGCATTGTTGAAGTTGCGGCTGCTGAGGTATGAGAAAGAAAAGTAGAAAGGGTTAGGAAATAGGAACTTAGGGTTTTTTATTTTAACTTATATAGTCTGTTTATTCGGTTCAAACCGGTTTTGGTTTTCCAAAACCGAATTGAACCGAAATCTTTTCGGTTTTTAAATTTTTGAACTGGTTTAAACCAAATTGAATCTATGAACCGAACTGAACACCCTTTTTTTGTTCGGTTCGGTTTGGTTTTTGTTCAGTTCGGTTCGGTTCTGAACTTTGTGTCCACCCCTAGACATAACCATTGACTAACTTCAAAGTGTGAAAAGTCAAAATTATCCATCAGTCTTAATATAGGGCTGTGTTGACATGACATTTGGGAAACTATAAATTTACCCCAAATAGTAACGTAATTACAAAATGACCCCGATCACCCAGCTTTTGGAAGAGAAAAAAACCAAATTATGATCTGGAAAAAAAATCTCAAAAATCTGGAAAAAAAAAATCGATTCATCTTCATAGTTCATCCATTTACTCACCCAACTTAATTCAACAAATTCCATCATTTAACTATTTCAAACCTTTTACACGGTAAGATTTACTTAAATTAATTGCAACCCAACACAAACACCGAAAACGCAACAAATTCCCACAATCATTTAACTTTATCCATTCATCTTCTCATCAATTTGAAAATAAAATATTAATAATAATAATAATAATAAATAAATAAATAAATAAATAAAACTTCATCTCATATTGAGCAACAGTCACAGTTGACCCGTTTGCCAAAAATCGCAGTCGGCCTAGAAAGTTTTATCGGTCATCGACAACCAAACCCTGGGCATCAACGCCTAATCTGCTTGTCGAAAACAGTGAACGAAACTCATGAAGAAATCTGCTTTGCAGTCTCGATTCTTCACAAACCACCATGATGTTCGTTGGAGTCTGCCTTATCTGATCAACAATTCCTCATCGCCGATCTAGTCATGACAGGGATATGACTAGGGATGGCAATTTGACCCGCACCTGCGGGCAAGGGTCGGGTTTGGGTGGTGAATTTACGCCCCGTAAACCCATGAACCAGTTTAAAGAAACACCCAACGGGTTTGGGTGGGGGTGTGGGTTGGAAAAACGAACTCACGGATGAACCCGGGAACCCCTATAAATAAAATTGATTTAATATTTATTATTTAAAATATTATAAATTTAAACTCCAATGGAAACATTTTAACTATATAAAGAGTAAAATATAAAAACTTCACTCATTCTAAATTTAAGAATTACAATTCTCAATTTTCATTTATATATAACTAATGGTAGAACCTTACACTCTTGTTTTTTTCAATATGGGACTTTTGAAAGTCCCATATTGAAAAAACAAGAGTGCAAGTTTCCACCATTAGTTATATATATAAAATGTGTCTTGTCTCTTGTCTCAACTAAGAAACACACATGAAATGAGTTGAAATTTTTGCTTTATTAAGTTTTTTTAATTGTAAAATCATAATATTTTATATATTTAAATAATATAACAATATTATTATAAAAAAATTGCGGGTTTGCGGGTGCGGGTGTGGGTGACCCCAAAACCCGAGTGTGAAACCCGCCCGCGAACCCATGAAAATAAAAGGGTTCGCGGGCGGGTGTAGGTGACAAAAAGTTTCGCGGGTGCGGGTTTGGATTTTACAAAACCCGTCTGAACCCTACCCGTTGCCATCCCTAGATATGACGCGTCGTACACGTGCCAATGCATCTTTGATGGAGACCTGGAAAGATTCATCTCTCTATCATAAATGAAGATGTACATCTCATCAAGCGATCTGAGATGACGCGAAACTCCGATTTTATGGAGATGGAGAAATCCCAATCGCGGAGAGGCTACTAGATCTGGGAAGAGACCTCACACCAGTTTAGCCATCGTCGTCGGTGTCACGGGGGCGACAGTGGGGATTGAAGATGAAGGTTTTGGTTGTCGTTGATTTGTAATTTTGTACACTTTTGGGGTTATTTTTATAGTTATTATTTGGTTAGATTTATAGTTATAGAAACACTTGGGGTTCCTTTGGGTTTTAATTATTTAACGTGTAAAAGGATGATTTTGTCCCTAGATCATCCCTAGACCATTAAATTGACAGTTAGTCAAACCGTTAGTCAACTTTTTTAGGGGAGGTTTGTGCAATTAAAGGAAAAGTTGAATATGAGTGCAATATTGTCTAAACTCATGAGATATTTATGCAATTAACCCAAAATAATTATAGATGCATTTTACTTTTAGTGACTAATTGATGTAGATTGAAAATTGGCACAAACGCCAATCGATAAAAATAGGGATAAACGAATCGGATCCGTTGATTCGCGCACGAATACTGGAAACGAAACCTACTATTATGTTGTTGATCCGCTCACGGATACCAGGATAACAGGCTTTAAATACATTGATCTTCACAAGATACCGTAAATGGAAGATAAAGAGAACACATTCTCTAATTTTTTTTATTCATTCAACAACTTCTCCTTTTTCAAACCTAATACAAGCTATTAAATAAGGAAAAATAACCTACAAATATTAGGATTCAATATCCCGTAAAATCCTAACAAAATAAAACAACTGAATCACTAGGATTCAATATCTTCTAAAACTCCTAAATAAGAGGTCTAAAACAACTAAACTAAATCGGAAAAAGAATCCCAAAATAAAGGAACAAAAACGAATTGTAAATAAAATAGGAAACAACCGGCTTGTTGCACACGAAACTAAATTGCCAAATTTAGATCTACTACAGCCCGTTACAGAAGATGAAGTCTTCATAATAAATGTTGGGCTTGTCTTGAGCTTTCCGAAAACATATTATAATAGAAAATCCGACTCTGTTTGCTCTCTGCAGAGGCTTACGAAGTTAAGCCCGGATTTGGTTGTCCCACGTGACCCAAATACGAATTCGCCACCCATACGAACTCACCATCCGCTCCGCATCGCTAATGGTGATCAACTGAAATTATAACAAATTTATTTATAATAAACTATGTGTATTCGGTTGGGTAGTGTCTAGTTTACTTATTCCACGTAAGAACCTCAGTTGACCTGATAATTTGTTCAATTTTTATTTTTATATTTTTTACCATATGAGTACGGATTCGAATCTAAAATATTACAGCATTATCATGTTGAAGTGTTGATCGAGCATCCATTATTACTATATCACTGTCACATTGAACGGTGGTTCATCTAAGTTTAAACTATCACTCTCTTAAAAAATGACAATAGTAAATGCGGTTTCTCGTTAGAACTCGAATTTTCAAGTAACCGGACACAGGTTTGATTAACTGGTTCATACATTAAATCAATAACTACTCGGCCTCGTCTTCAAAATCAATTATCAGTTTATAATTTTTTAAGGTGTCAAATGGGCTGGCGGCCCGAGCTCAGTCCACGTTCGGTTCTCACTGTCACATTGAGGGTCAAGCCCGTGTCCAATCCCCTATGGTTGGAAGGGTCGAGCTTGACTTTCAAGGTCCGTAAGTCCGAAGGGTCAAACTTGAGAGCAGGTTCTAAAGAATAAAAAAATTTAATATTATTATTGCTAATAATAACAAAATAAGTTAAAATCCGACATGCCACCCAAAGCCTGCCTTTGGACGAAGCCCATGAGCAGGGCAACGCCTGATGAAAAAAAAAATAAAATAACAAAAAAGAGAAATTAAGGCTTGGGGCATACCCGGTTCTCAATCCTTATGGTTGACAATATAAAGCCAGTTGATGTATACAGCATTTGACAGTTTTCTTGACTATCAAGATTCAAAAAAAGAAATGGAAATAGAGGGCCAGAAAACTGCCACAAGTGAAGGCATTCATATTCAAGTCAGCCAACCTGGGTAGATAGGACCTCATTACAATCTCAAACACTAAAATAAATACAAAACTTTCAATTGCAGCAACTGCTGCAATTGCTACCAATCATCAACCCATCAGAGGGCTTCCCAGAAGTTCTTCAAATATAACTGTACAAATACAAGTTCTGTTAGTTATGCCGTAGCAAATTTCAATAATGGCGGGGCAGCAGAGCAGACAAACCATGACTGAAAAATTTAAGCAAGGTCAACCCACCATCATTTAGTGAAGTGGCTTTCTCCATTGTTGTTCAAGATGATTTTAGATGGTGAATTTGGGCTGATTCACAGTGACATGGTATCTGATGATCCGAGCTCCCTGTCAGTTGTGTCTTTAGAAGAGTAGACCACCACAGAATCACCTACAAGAGGATATAATCAATAATTTGGGATTGAGTGAATATGATACAGAAAAGATACACTTAATTATGCTATTATAGGAGAGAGTTAGACATTACAAGAATCAGTCGACAGCCGATTTGGTGTTGTATCGCTTGGTTCTGCAATGTTTGTGGCACATACGTTAGTTAACAATTGGTAGTGACATTAACAAGGTGCACTGTGTCAAGCATAATGCTAGAACAAAAAAAAAAAATCCAATCAATCGATTTTAATAGAATTAAAAAGCAGTTTTCAGCAAAAACACATGCCCGTTGTATTTTTCCTCGTGCTGCAAGAAACAATTGTGTAAGCTTCTAGACAAGGGTCCAAATAACAGTACATAAAAACATTCTAATACATTCCTGCAAGAACAAGATCAACAAACTTATCATGTAGACCTAACCCAACACAACCACAAATTCATAAAAAAAAAAAAAAAAAAAAACCAACAAATTTAAAAATACAAATACAAATTCATAAGGAGTTGAACCTAGAAACTCCCGGTAAAACTAGCTATGATACTATGTTAAATAAGAATTAGACCCAAAAGTTGAAGCTTCTATATAAAAACTCAGCCGATAGTATGTAAGTATTCTAACACAAATATTATATCAAGCACATAAGAAATGGAGGTTTCATGCAACATGAACATGACTACTCAATTACAATCCCAAGAATATGTGAAAACACTAAAAGAAGCTGAAATGCAATATCATAAAATATATATAGAGAACCAAAGAATGAAAATGAAAAGAGTACAGAGAGCTTTATACTTGAACGTAACCCTTTGACAGCCTCAAAATTCTTGTATGTGTAGCCAACAAAACTGAGATCTTTAGGAGTTAATAGCATCTGCAGACAAAGTAAAGGAAAAAGATGCCTGGAGTAAGCCACACAAAGAAATAGCACATTTAAGAACATAATTCAAGTCAGGATAACATAAATATTCACAAATGAGCAGTGTGGGTCTACAATACATCAGTGAAGATATCTGGGAAGCAATCAAAAAGTAGGGAGGGATGGTTTCAAGTTAAATAAATTTACACTAATTTCATTGTGTACTGTATCGATAAAAGATATTTTTTACATTTTAACATGGAACTTTTACAGTACTTGCATATTATATAAAAAGTAGGTGTGTGAAAACAGCCTAATGCAAGAAAGGTTATCTAAAATCACAGGTTTTCAAAATCAAGGACTAAACCATCTGGAAAAAGGAACATACAAGAGCATTACAGTTTTTTTATATGCAAAGACAGAGACACACAATCACACAAACACATATGTATGCACAAAACAGAGGGAATTACCTCAAAAATTTGGTTAAAACTTGTGAAAAATGACCCACAATGTTATCTTGAAAATTTGGTCAAAGAAGTTTCTATCACAAACTTCTTCATCTTAAACAAGAGACATTTACAATCAAGCAACACAACATGTTATTTATAGCATAGGAAAGTTGCATACCTTCCTCATGGGTCCAGATCCTGTTCTTTTTGGTGCTGGGGAATCAACCTACGGCAAAATGAGAAATTGTAATAAAAAATGACGGAAAAAATCTTAATAGATCAGTCTAAACAAAAGAAATAAAGACTCCAAAGTTCCGAAGCAAGGTAAATACATGACTTAAGAATAAATGCTTAATTTAATAAAATAACAACAACCAGCAGCCACATAAACCACAAATAATCAACAATTTTTCATAGCCTTAAAATTTCCAAAAATTGACATTATTACGGAACCATACTTCATCGGTGCGTGCATAAATGACCAGAAGCTCAAAAAATAAAGAAAATTCCTTTCCCCTCAAAACAACATATAATCCGAGTGGAAAGAAATAAACAAATGTTTTCTTCCTGTTTTCCTTTTCTTTTTTCAGGAAGTGCGAAATCAAAGATAGATGTCAATACAGATTCCCCATCTCAAGATGATTAGGACTTACCACCAGCACAAGGCAACTAAAAAAGTACTGAAAATATTTCAGTTTATTATCAAAATATCTACATATTTCTCAAGCTGGACTATCTGATGGAGGACAGGCTCAGAAACCTATGTACCCCCAACCCTTATGAATGAAATTTCTGAAAACTTTATTTGATACAATCCCCCAGATTTACCAGCAAGCTAGCTAGCACCATCTTTTTCATCTCAAACTAGAAAGAATTAGGAATAAATGCATTCAGAATGACAAAGAAGACACATAATTCATCACCCCTTTCTGGAATCAAAATTCAAGATGGGCTGAATACATGTAGCACATTACCTCATCGAATTTCATGAAGTTTTGAGTATCAAGTTCCCCATTGACCTCTGGTTTATATGCTGCCTCCGTTTCGTAGAGTTTGTCCCATGCAACATCTTTGAACCAAGGATGAAGCTGGTAATATTTGTTGTTAATAGATGTGCCAAAGAACAATGGCAAACAGAAAAAAACTGAGTGCTGTAGCATATAAGAAATGTACTTTGATTTGGTTTGCCCCTAGAGTACCAAGCCTATGCTCAACATCACAAAGCAACCTACAGATCAGATCCTTTGCTTCAGGTGTCAACCTTGCTTCCTCTGGAAATTTCAAGTGATTTCTCCAATGGACAATCTGAAATACATCAATGACAATGTGAACACTTGTATGAATGCAAGACAACGTACAATCATAAGTGAAAAAGTTGATCGCAAACAAAAACATCAGGGAGCAGCTCAAAACAAAAGAAAGTGACAAACAAATCCACAATATAATATATATATATATATATATATATATATATATATACATATAGAAAATATCATATGCCAGCACATACTCCCAATAACGATGATGAAAAAGAAAGGAATATCTCTAAAATCAGAGGAGGTGGAAACCAAATTCCCAAAGGATCCAAAAGTGAACTATTTCCCATAAATGCATTCTCCTTGTATAAACTGCACTTACAATCCTTGAAACTTAGTGAATTAACCAGTTCACAGTTAGTGGTGTAATAAGAACATTATTTTATATCTTTCTTATGTGATGCCACAAACAGAGAGATGTTCAATGGAACTGAACTTAGATTGAAGCATATATAAATCAGAGCACATCCAACAACTCAAACATACGAGGAGGAGAGCAGACAGATGAAGCAAACAGTGGATTCAACAATGATATTATGGTTGAGGCTGTACCATATCTAGAAAATGGACAAGTAAATCCTAATCAGTCATCACATAATTCAGCTTAAGAGCATAAATGCAAACAAATTATTAATGCAAGTAAACCTTTCTGCAAGTTGTTACTGGATCATCGGAATAAAATGGGGGATAACCAACAAGCATTTCATACATTATAGCACCAAGTGACCACCTGCAAACACGAAACAGAATAAGAGTTTATAAAAGAGAACTTCAAACTATACATCTTCCTTTTTCCTCTAATAAGTACAGAATCTAAAAATATATATACATCAACTTCAAAGGTTTCTGGTAGAAACAACCACTGTCACTGAAATAACTATCTATTCCCATGATGGCACAGAAACATCATTATTAGCCTCCAAAATAGCAGAAACGCAGAAATAATCCTCATGAATTATAAACAAGAATCCAATAAATTGACACACTGATATATCAGCCATGCACTGATGCACATGAATACATGATAAACATATGGAACAAAAAGATTACACAAAATGATGTTTTCTGTCTCACTTTTACCAAATGAAAGCCTGCAACCATAAAAATTTAAAAACTCAATGCTATCCACAGAAATTGAACAGATGTGTAAAGCATGCAATTGCATAGATAAGTCAAATAAAAGAAAGCATAATTTGGTCTAGTTAGCTGACCAGTCACACTCTATTCCGTATCCTTTCTTCAGCAATACTTCTGGAGCAATGTAATCAGGTGTGCCGACTGTGGAATATGCCTTAAAGAAATGAGAAGAAAATATAAACTTTTAGAACAAAGAGCTCTCAAAATTATAAACATTAGGAATTAATAAAAGTATGTAACTAGATTAATTATATATATTGACACAATTGAGAAGGTTGCCCATTTTTTAGGCAAAAGTAGGGAATTCTCACTATATGCAAAGGCTTGTAGCCAAGTATAACCGAACCATGATAAAATAAAAGGAAAATAGACCATGACGCCACTAATTCTAACGTTTAAAGCATCCAAGATGCACAAAAAGAAGTGGAATGACAGGGATAGGGGAGGCAGATTTGTTTATTAATAACTTAAAAAACGATGATTATGATTATCAATATGTGTTTCACAAACAATTTCTAAGTTAAAAATAAAGATTTCTAAAGAAAACTTGGCCTTTCCATGCCCTATAAAAGAAATGACACATATTTGAGGAAACAATTGTGTCTTTAACATTATCTATAGACTACGATATATTGAAGAGACTTGTGTTGGAATGCCATATCTGATGTTGAGAAAAAGAGGATCTAATCCTTACCAATTTCCTCCTATTTATCTGCCAATGCTGTAATTGTTCAAGGGGACTTTGCCAGCGTCTCCCGGCACCAGAACTTGGGAAGGAGCCATCGACATCCATTGATTCTTTCAAATTCTCATCATCCAAAGTTTCATTTTCATTTATAGCAGTTAAATGTGTGCAGTCAAGAGGCTTGCACAGACCAAAGTCAGAGAGCTTCATATGACCATTTTTGTCCAACAGGAGGTTGTCAGGTTTGATATCTCTGAGCAAATATATACACATATATGGTTTTCAACAAGTTAAACCAACAAGAAGTACATCAATTTAGTAATATATTGCACTTCAAGATGCTCCTGCTTCTAAATATGTTTTTCTGGTAAACATGTTGCAACAAGAAAATACTGACCTGTGAATATAGTTATGTTTATGAATGGATTCTATTGCCAGTACACTTTGAGCAATGTAAAATCTAGCCACAGTTTCAGTCAATGTCTCCTCCCTCATCAGCAAGGTCATCATGTCACCACCAGGCAGATATTCCATAATTAAATACAAGTGCTCAGCGTCTTGAAAGGAATAATAGAGTTTCACAATGCAGTGGCTGGCAACTTCAGCAAGCAAATTCCTTTCAGCTCTAACGTGTTCAACCTATAGCATGTGAGCTCAATCAGCGAGTGTAAAGTAAAGCAAACAAGAAGAAAAGGGACATGCAACATTATTGACAAGAACTGTACAGATGGTCAGGGGTGTCCCCCTAATGACACAACAATTCAAGGACAAAAAGACGATAGTTGTATATAATGAAGCTGCTCAAAAAGTAAAAAAAAAAAAAAAAAAAAAAAAAGCAATCATATTGCTTTCCTAGATACCAATAAATTAGCATGAACGAGTTACAATGATTCAATACATCCTCTTCACTGTTCATACGCAACATATGTAACATTTGGAGACAAGGAAGTGCCAGCCACAAGAGCCACCACATTAAAGTTCATGATTAATTCTTAAAAGATGGAAAAATGCATACAAAAAAGTCAGTTTTTGCATTGATTATAATACTCAAAAAAGGAAAAAGATAATGGTTTGGTGAAGAAAAAAAGGTCCAAATGGAAAAAGATGTTATAATTCCCGATTCCATTTTCCATACTCAATGTGGCCATCCTCATTATTGATAATTCTTGTATGGCATGTTTCATGAAATACCACAGATTAATTTGAGTTTCATGTGGCTCACCAAGTTATTTCTGAGAAATCAAGAAAAACAATACAAGTATATGAAACACAGAGCCTATACGAACCTTTTTGTTTAAATAACAGAGCTTATAAGATACCTTGGTTCTAGAAACATGACATGCCCTATATAACTAACTAAAAATCTGAGGATAGGATGGACGTTTGAAAGCACCTCTTAGTATAAATTAGATGTAAATTAATAATTCAGATTTCACCTGTCCTCTGCTAAGCATTTCAGACTTCTTCAACTTTTTCATGGCATAAATGTTGCCTGATTTTTTCTCCATGCATAATCTAACCTGAGAAAAATAAATATATGTAATTTTTTAGCAATCTATAGGAGAATAAAGTTAAAAGAACGGATAAAACCACCCTGAAATAAATTAAACAATAAGCACAGTCCAACGATTAGGGAAAAAAAAAAGAACAAAAAAGGAAACATAAACTTTGAGGCAATTGATGTCATGTCCGAGATTGAAGAAGGAATCTACCCATGAACATCATAAACCTCAATAGAAAATTTGATGTATTGTCAAAAGGAGGAAAATTATGACCCTTAAGCAAAGAAAGTATAATTATTGTTCTAGGGAAATAATGATCTTGATTAGGAAAAATAAGAACTTCATAAAGCTTCCCAAAGTTATGTCAGGAAGAACATTTATTGTTTTTTAAAAACTTTAGCAGTCTAATTAGCACTTGTATCATACAATACTCTAGATTCTAATCCCACCCTCGTCAGTGTGTTTAAGAGATGGGGGCAGGGCTTGCCACCACAATGTAGCCTAAAAATTGGACTTGAAAAAAAAAAAAAAAAAAAAAAAAAAAAAAAAAAAAAACTTCATATTACAGGGACACACGTAGTTCTAACTCAAATTATATAATAAGGAATTTTTTGGTTCTTGGTTCTTACTCAAATTATGAAACAAGATCTTATTTGTTTCACAAGAACCGAAGGTATGGAGTTCTAAAATCAGGAACTATGCTGACATAGAGATTCCTGTTCCCTAATATTTCGAAATTCAATTCCATGAAGTTTTGAAATCCTAAAACAGTAGGGATACAACGCATCTCAGTTATAAGGTGCGACTTGAAATTTCCAAAAACTATGGATTGGAACCTGTTGTACTGATATTTTAAACTTTAGTACTGCGTTTTAAGAACTGCTTTTGGCTGACAGAAAAATAAAATAAAATTGAGTTTTGAGTTGTTGCAAAGAAACATTAACTGATTAACGTAAGCACGTCCCCATATTAGTAAAATGGGGAGTATTAGCATGACATGTGCAAGAATATCTCCATGCTCACCAAGGGACACCAATGGATCAGATTCCAGGAACACAGTGGTGATAGAGTATGATTTACTAGTTAGAAAATATTTATGGGTATCAACTCTGTATTTCCTGTTGCATCATTGTCTAATATGATCAGAATTTTGTACAATAATTCTTTTTATCAACCAAGTATAATGATAATTGTCAACAAGAGACTCTTGATGTCTTATAAAAAATATGCATGTCTAACCTCTCCAAAAGCTCCTCTCCCAATAATGGCTAGAAGGTCAAAATCCTCAACACAAATCTTATGCCTTTTAAGTCGCATATATTCTGTCTCTTTGCGCTCCAAATCCTTCAGTAAATTGACTTGTTCTTCTTCTGAAACTGCTGAAGAGGCCAGCTGCTTTTCCAGATCTGAGCGCCTGCCATTAAAAATATTGTGTCAGGAATGGTACCAAGATAAGATACTGAAATTTCTAGTCTAACAGAAAGTTGTACACCAAGAGAATTAAATGTGATACAGACATTGGTACAAGAAAAAAAGGGAAATGTTAAAGTTTAAAGCACATAAGGACAACTACGATGTGTGTCCTAGGTTCAAGTCCCCCCATGTAATTGTATTTGTGTTTGTGTTATTTGAATTTGTTCCGCATCTTAATTTCTGTTTGTCTTTGAGCTTGAGTCACATGACACATCCTTGATTTTAATACTACTGTTTAATTTCTTGCCTGCAAGCTTAATTTTTAGGGTGTAGTTGTGACCTAACACACAATGATGCACATGTGTCTATCTCTGCATTTATGTAAACACATGAAAAAATGATTCACAAGTCTCTCATCTCTGTATAAATGTAAACATATGAAAAATGATGCACAAGTGTCTGTGTCTGCAATTCTGCATCTATGTAAACACATAAAAAAAGAAACCAGGATGGCATTTTATTAAGGTTTAAGGCATTTACGTTACACAGACAAATCGTATCAGAAAAAAGAAAATACAACAAACCTGGAAGGTAAAATAATAGCATATATTGTTCAAAAATTATATCTTCCTCCAGCAATCCCTTCTTGTTACTCAATCACACAAAATTTTAGAAGAAGCATAAAGGTTATGCCACATGAAAGCTATGAAATAAACCAATACAAAGTTACAAGCACTCATATCCTCAAAGTCTTACATCTAAAAATGTACAGAGATGATTGGAGAAAAAATAAGGGAAATTAAAGACAAGCTCCATGCCTCCGAAAACACATCACATGCCCAAGGCTTGCTATAGTTTTGAGATGATTGTCCCACGTTCACAGGACACAGAGTCTACAGACGGTTCAATGTGATCAAAAATTTAAATGATATACTATCCTCTTATAAGAAAAAGGCCATCATGTATAAACTTTTCTTTTGTATTTTCAATTTGTTTACACTCACACCTTACATTGAGTTGAAAGTGCCCAAAATTTAAAAAAGGTCACAAGAAGCAACATTTTCACATAAGAATGCATGTATTTGACAGGATTCAAAACCGTTATTGAATTATTTAGATACTTAAATGCAGTATGCTCTCAAGTCCTTAGCAAAATACACTAGCATTCAAATTTTGCAAGAAGCTATGATATTCCTAAATCAAACTTGTCCCACTTAGATTTTTTGCCACAAAATATTGAAAAATTCTAAACTCAACATAGCTTTAATAACAAATAATCTCCATGTATGTCATTTGCCTTCTTTCCTAACATAATTTTAAAACCTTGACAAAATATGATAGCGCCGGATGCTTAAAATCATGCACTGCACACTGTCGTAGCGCATGCAAGAAAGAGAAGCACAATAATTGTGAATCATCCTCTTATTTTATTTTCCGTTAATGAATCAACATCTTTTCAGCAATGGAATTGAAAAAGGTTTCTCTAGCTAATCACAACAAACCCAATAACAGGAAAAATATCAAACACTTGGTAAACACCACTGTGACAAATGATTAATTGTGAGTTAATTATGAATTTAACATATTTCCAAAAATATGCAATTCAATGAGAGAATTGAAAACATATCAGCTCCAATTCAAGTTTCACATACAAACAGAAAATAAGGCATGCAAACAAGAAACATCAAAATCCAAATGAGATCTTTTTAAATGCACACAAAAATAAACACGTTTGAAAATACGTTCAAATCAATCTATTATACAATATATATATATATATATATATATATAACCTTTCTTTTCGTTGTTGAATGTGCTTCCTTTGAGCCTTGTAGTGACTCTCGATGAACTGTTTGGCCGCAGCAACCCTCTCAAGCGTCAAGCTGGACCCCACCTCTCCTTGCTCTTCCTCTCCCGCCACCGCCTTCGCCGCCTCATCTTTCGGATTCTCCATAGCTAACGCTCTCTCTCTCGTCTCTCTGGCTCTCGCGCTCCGTCTCTGTCAATTTGTGAATTTTAGTGATCGTGACAACGAAGCAGGAGAGGCTCAGGTTATTTCTTACATTTTTTGTCTTCAGGAGGACGAGCGAGACCTGAAAAAAGGACAAGCTGAATTCAACACCATGTCTGTCTGTCCGACACGTGGATGAATAGCATTGGTCCGGGCCCTACAAACTGATGGCGTCAACATTTTGGAAGTATCCCTGTGTAACATGCCAGAATTAGCACGGGTCACTATCCAAAAAAAGTCAAACAATCAACGGTCTCAATTCCTCCGTACCATTCTATCTTGAGCAAACCCGGGGGGACGATCCAACGGTCCCAAATCATTGTGATATCAGACCGTTAAATTGCCCATTCCGTGTGAAGCCAACGTCATCGATGACCTCAACTCTGGTAAATAATAATTGAACAACACCAGGTTAGTTATGGAAATTAACAGCTTTAGAAAATACGACTTGATTGGGGAAAAAATTTAAAATTAATATTTGTGTAAGGTAGGATCCTTTCAGTCTCCGCAATTAATGCTGATAAGGTCCATAAGGATGTTGGTTGATTTTAATTCTCTTGGTTTAGCACTTGGTTTGTTTTTTGGCTAATTAATATTGTTGGCTCTCTAGTCAAAGGTCAGTATAGAAATGGTTTTTTACTTGGCTCTTCTAAGTCAAGATGATGTGGAAGCCAAGTCATGATTCTCTGTTTATGAAAATTTTTGCACATTCTTGCATTGACATTAAACATAAGACAAAAAAAAAGTAGTTGTTAAATTTAATATAGCTATTAAAAATCAATTCAGGTTTCAGATGGACGGACAGGATTCGAATGCATAACCCAACGGTGTAAATATATGCGGTACGCCACTTATCCAATTTGTTCATTTGATTCTACGGTACTAAAGGATACTTATTTTACAGTAAATAAAAAATAAAGCTATCGATTATCAATTTGTTATTTTAAGGGGACATACACACAACTCAATAGCGTAAATATATAGGGAAATACCACTGAATCCACGGTAATAAAAAGGATACTTATATAAATAAAATTGAATGAATAATCGTTTATTGCTACAAAAGAACTATACTAAGCTAATAAAATGGTAACAACAAAAACTGTAAGTGAATCATTGTAAAAAAGAAGTCCCGGCAAGGCCATGGTGGAGGAGGTTATGAGCAAGGTGATCTCTAGCCTGTGCAGAATTCATAGACCTCAAACTATTCTCAGGAATCATCTCATCATCAAAAAGCTCAAACTCGAACTCAGGATCCACCTCTTCACGCCTCATCTCACATATGTTATGCAAAACACAACAAGCTCCCAAAACGACAGGCAACTCCTGTAGTTTCACTTCTGTCCTCTTTTGCAAGCAAGACCACCTCCTTTTCAACCTCGCAAATGAATCTTTTGCCACCCTTTGGACCTCTCCAATTTTCTCATTAAACGCATGTTGAGTCCATGTCAAATTCTTCTGTGTGTACGGCACCAGAACCCAATCCATCAATGGATGACCAGAAGTCCCAACAACCCAAACATCTTTTAAAAGCCCTTTATTGGCTCTTTGATACAAAGCAGATTTCTCCAAGACTTGGTCGTCAGACATCGAACCAGGCCAACCTATGCAAACGTCACTGAAAACTCCTCTCGGATCCACAACTCCTTGAACAGTAATCGAATAAGATGTCTTCTGGTTCCTCTCTGTGTGCCTCTTGTTGAAATAATGGGAGACGTTGATCTTGGGTGCTATAATTGGGATATGTGTCGTGTACATTGACCCACCAACGTTTGGTATCCCAGAAATGGACTCGAATTCGTCTTTGGTTTGTTTCATTTTCTGCTCATCAGGCCATTGTAAAAACTTTGGCATCAAAACGGTTTTGATTGCTGAACAGACCTCAAGAACCAGCTTGTGGCAAGTGGATATTCCCAACCCGAACCGTTTCGAAACGACCCGGAGCGGTTCACCCGTAGCCAACCTCCAAATACAGACCGCCACGCGTTGTCGGACCGGTATGGCGTCACGGAGCATCGTGTTCTTTTTCATGACCGCCGTCTCCAGCTCCTCACAAATCATATTGAAAGTCCCCTTACCCATCCGAAAATCACGCCGGAATTGCTCCTCCGGGAAATCCGGGTGGTTTCGCTCTTCCCACCAGTCCTTGTTCCGGTCCTTGACCCACAACCGCCTCTGATGGGTCGGCCCGCCCGAATTGTTTTGACCCGACTGGGCGGGTATGTCAGAACCGGCCTCCTCAGATGCAACAGCCGTAACCACAACCGCTGAGGCCGCCGCAGAACGAGATCGTTTGGTCCTCTGATGATCCATCACGTCCAATTGGGTATAATGGTCTTCCAATTGATTGTGATATTCATCAACCGCTTGACTCTTCCGCTTTTGATTCTGTTGAAATAGAGCTTTATCTTGTTGAGAATCGACAGACCACTGCTCTTGCTCTCGCTTCTCTTCTTCGTCTAATAAAATCAACGAAGTAAGTATGTCACTCCAAGGACTCTTCTTCAAGTCTTGCAAGTCACCTCCTCCACCACCACCACCATCACCGTCAATTTCGTCGTCCTTCCTTCTTCGCTTGTTCAAATTGTCGTTCCCATTGAAACTAACAACATTGCTATTGCTTTTATTCTCCATCTCAGGAAACCAACCCAATAGACTACTAGAGCAGTCTTCGTGATTAAGAAATGGGAAACTAATCTCCATTTAACAGAATAAAAAGCGCAGATTGACAAAATCGTTGAAAGAGAATGCTTTTTTCAATGAAGAAATGTGAACACTATTGATTTCAGATTGAGGAAACAAATGATAAGGCACTGGTTTATATAACAAGACTAAGAGGACGGGGAGAAGCTTGGACAAGTGTATAAGGAAGCGTGTGCGCAAGTGTGAACGCGGTACCATGGGCTTTTGACGGTGACTTGACTTGTTTTTGTTTTTGTTTTTGTTGGATTGGATTGTTGTTACTTACGCGGTTCGGGGGTGCTTTTTGTATTTTATATAATCATGGGGCTGATGGGTTTATTAGAAACGTTGGGAAATGGGAAGTTTCTTTTGAGAACTTGTGGGCTAATCAGTAGGGAAGGGAAGGAGGAAAGAGAGGTGAAACGAGTAAGGGAATTTTTTTGTAAAAGGGGATCTTTTAATAGTACTCGACTGCAAATTATGCTTTTATTGTTTTTTATATAAGGAAATTATCTAGGAGCTTCCTCTTATGATAAAGTTATTACGCAACATCCCCACAACTTTATCTTTTTTTACTGTTCTTTTTTAGTAATGCTACGATCCAAATAATTAATCCAAATTTTAACTTAAATGATGTAGCAAGTGAGTTGTCATCACCACACACAATATGAGATAATGTGGTTAATGAAAAAACCATTTGCCTCATCATTTGAGTCGAAATTTGGGTTAAATTTTTTGGTTGTCTAGCATTAGTGTTTTTTTTTCCAAATGACCAATTAGTACCCTTATCAAACGATTGAACGTTGGAGTTAACCATTTACATAATCTCGGGAAGTTAATCAAGTCATTTGAAACTTAAAAGAAACTTAAACAATAAAAATATTTTCTAAAAATGAGAAAAAACAAAATTTTAGCTATTTTAAAAAATAATAAAAAAGGCAAAAAAAAAAAGTTAAGAAACAAAATCAAGATATCTAGGTTTTAAATCTTTTCCATTTTTGAAGGAGATCATAACTCATATCTCATGAGATCTTATGGAATCAAATCTTTGGTAATTTAGATTAGATCTCCGACCAATCTGGATTATATTTTTGACAACAGAATAGATCTCTAACGGTCTTGATTAGATCTAAAAATATATATAATAACTTTGACGATTACCATGTGGAATATTTGGATCAATTCTCCTCAAATGGAGATCGGTCAATCTCGTCTATGGAGATTATCAAGAGATCTAGGTTTTAAATCTTTTCCATTTTTGAAGGGGATCAGAACTCATATCTCGTGAGATCTTATGTAATCAAATCTTTGGTAATTTATATTATATCTTTGACCAATCTGGATTAGATTTTTGACAATATAAAATATATCTCTAACGGTCTTGATTAGATCTATAAACAATCTCTATGTGATCTATATCATAACTTCGACGATTACTATGTAGAATATTTGGATCAGATCTCCTCAAATGGAGATTGGTCAATCCCATCTATAGAGATTAGGCTGATCTCCATTGGAGTTGATCATCTAATATCCTTCTAAAAGATCATATATCACCTCAAATATTTTTTAATTTTTCTTATTGTTTTTAACATTTAATAAAATATATATTATACTAATTTAAAGATAGGTTGTTAAGGGGAAATTTGGACATTTCATGATATTTAACTGGTCAACCATTAACTATGACGGTCAACCATTTGGTCAATGGTATTATTTTATCATTTAGACAAAGTGTGATATAATTGCAATTATACCTAGAGTTAGGGGATCCATTGCAATTTACCCTTTTTATTTTTGAAACGGTGGGAGATAGGGAAGACAAAATTACATGTTTTACCCTATACTTGCCAGAACCCGCTTCGTTAGAAGCGGATTTGGAGCAATTAACTTAGGTATCATGTCGAGATCATGTCTAAAATTTTGATCAAGTAAGGTAACCGGGTTAGGGATGAGTCAAACTATTTTGACCTGTCTCGACCAAGTAGGGTAACCGAGTTAGGGATGAGTCAAACACTTTTGACCCGGCTCTCTTCGATTACCCGACTTTTTTAGTTGTTGATTGCATATTATTATTATTATATATATTTTTAAATGTTTTGCATTTTTGTTTTTTAATTTCGGTGCCGTAGATTTGTGTTTGAATTGAAACAATGAAGATGTTTGAATTTTTTAATGGATTTAACTTATCCTGTTTTTTTTAACTTATATTTTAAATTGTAAATATATCTAATAAGTCTTTGAAACTACATAATAAATCTCAAAAACAATAAAATAAGTGTATGAAATTAGAAAATAAGTCTCAAAAATTTTATATAAGTCTCACAAACACCAAAATAAATCACGGAAACACAAAATTAGGGGTGTGCGGCGGATCGTATCCAATGGATTTGCCATGATCCAAGATCCGATCCGATCCGATTGGATCGAAAAAATTACAATCCGATCCGATCCAATTTTATAACGGAATCCGATCCGATCCGATCCAATTAATATTAGATCCGATCTGATCCGATGGATCGAATTAATATAAAGTTGTTCTTAATATATAAAAAATTATTATTTGAAATAAATAAAATTAAATAAATAATTCAAACATTACTATATAATTCAAATAAAATTAACTGTAAAAAAAATACATAACATAACTTGTAAACTTATATAGTTCAAAAAGTTTATAATCCTTAAACAATAGCTCCAACTAAAATCATCCAAATGTTCAATATTAAATAAAATCATCCAAACAACATCAACACAAGTTGCTGAACTTTCTTCTAAAAAAACATGTGAAACAACACAACACCCATGTTTTTATTGTCTAAAGAAAAGTAGAAACCTAAACAACTAAACTAGTAACATTGTGGTCTTTGTTGTCTTGAATCTAGATTTTTATTTTTTAGTAGTGTGGGTCTTGCTTTGTTTTGGGTTTTAATGTATTTGATGTTCTTATTTTGGGATTGTTGTGGCATGCTTTGGTCTTTTATACTATTTTATAAATTGCTTTATAAATTGTTTTGTTCTTGCATAAATAGGCAAATTGCCCAATATAAAAAAAATACCTAATATTTTAGACGGATCGACGGATTTGGCGGATTTGGCGGATTTTCAAACTTGAATCCAAGATCCGATCCGATCCGATCCAATGGATTTTAGAATTTAGGATCCGATCCGATCCGATCATCCCTCCAGATTCAGTCCAATCCAATGGATTTGATCCGATCCAGTGGATACTATTGGATTGGATTGGATCATGCACACCCCTACACAAAATAGTACGAAACTTATTTTTGTGAGTTTGTTTTAATGGTATTTTTGTTAGATCCACACTTTATGTTTTATTAAAAGTTTATTTATTAAGTTAATGATAGTCTTAAAACTCACTCTTTAAAGAGTGTTATTAAATTTATAAACATATATTTAAATTATATCATAATAAATATAAATGGGAAAGAAAACACATAAAAGAAGAAAAATCAGTATCACCGACCGACCATCAAAACTCAATTATTGGATAAAATATATATATATAATAAATGATAAAATAGAAGAAATTAAATACACAGTGAGCAACCATAAATATGGTGGTGACTAATTGGTTGGTGTGTGGTCTGATTGTTGATGTAACAGGGTTTATAACAATCCAGATTTGTGTGCCGCTAAATTAACAGTGATTGACAAACAGTGTATTGATTTTTGTTGTGACTTTGTGACTTGTGAGCATCAAAGACTTGTAAACAAATTAACAACCGTCGTGAAGCATGCACGCACGCTGCATCCCTTCTTCCGCAATCAATCGTACGTACGTAAGTACACGTGTCATGAGAGCCCACCTCATCACTTAGGTTATAATGATTCAAATTATTCTTTTAAAAATGGTATTTTAATTTGTATGATGCCAACTAAATTTAATTATATATATATAATTTTTTTTTCTTAAAATAGTTACATATAAAAGATTATGTATATATAATCCAATTTGATCGATTAAACCCAAACTGTAACACCATTTTTTTAATAGGTTATTTAAATCATAAATAATCATTTTAATTTAAGCAGGTGAAAATAATTTCTTCATCAAGCAATGATAACTTGCATGGTTGATGTGGCAGTGGTGGTGCCATATTGCGGACGCTTTCATTGTTCAATTCAATATGTATTTATATCTTCTCACATTAATATGATAACTTTTTATATACTGACGATATTTTTGGTGATATATATATTAATATGTATAAATCCTAGGTTTTGAGACATATGCAAGACAGGTGTTTATATCAATATCCTTTCATATTTTGATGAATAATGTTTGGCTTTTTAAATTTTTTCTCAAATTTCTTTTCAAATAGTGTTGGCACGTGATATGTAAACATTTTATAAATCATGAGATTATATAGTGAGTTATGTGATATTGACATCGTACGTGCCAACACCATTTGAAAATAAATTTATTAAAAAAAATTGTAAAGTCTAGCATTACTCTATTTTGAAATATACATATATTTAGAAAACAAGAAAATAATAAAAATAAAAATATATTAATATAGTAGAGTTTTACATTGTTAACGGGTATAAAATTGTAAAGATAATAAGATCATTCATTGAATGGCTTATAAACGCTCAAAAGGAGTTCTACATTATCTATACATACAAAATTGTAAAACTCAGTTATTGAAAGCCCTATAAGCTTTAAAAATGAGTTTTACATTATCCACGGATACAAAACTGTAGAACCTAACCATTGAAAGATTTCTAAGTTTTCAAACGATATATATTCTAAAAAGTTCCTAACAACCAAATTAGTTCGAAGTTTAACAAAGCAAGATATTTACACTGTCCTACATATTTTCTAGAAGATCGATATCTCATCCGATAACATTTTTGCAATCTTTTCCATTAAGATTTTCATTTAATCACTTGTTTTACATTTCATAAACATAACACATGCAATGCATGCAATACGAAAGTTATATAAACTTAATCATATATAAACACAACACACGGAATCAATATCACATAATCTAAGAACATTAATTAATATTTCTATAATATTCGAATCATAATTCATAGCCAAATGATTCATATACAAATACCCGAAACACCACTACATTTCCATATTTTATCTGATATAATGTTCTCTTATATTATCAGTAACACACTTATTTTCATTTCAAGAATACAATCATTCAATCATCAACTCATTAACAAAATCAATGGATACATCAATTTAATTAATTCCACGTTTAATTTAGAGTTTAGAATCCCCCTACATTGATCACGAGAAATACGATTCTAAATTTTCAGATTGAATCCACTCCCAAGACATTCACAATTACATCCTGAGTAGGTAATAACACACCTACAAGATTACGAAATCTAAATTCAAAACAAGTTAAGGTAATAATAATCTCAATTACCCAACACACAGAATTATAGACAACTATTAACCTCAAATACCTCCTTCAAGGTTATTAATCATAATTTCATAATATAATACTTGAAAACCTAATTAAAATTGATTCTAAAACATTCCTAGCACTTGGAAATTATCAATTTCCAATTAAATAACAGTCAAAAGGCTATCTTATTCCACAAATTAGAAAACATTAGCCTCATATAATGATTGGCATCAAATATTTTAAATAAACTAAATATCCACCAATCCTTTTGTGTCACGAGTATACATTATACTCTTTAAATAAATTTTGTGTGAAAACTCAATTGGTTTCGTTTACAATTTCCACTTCCAAAGTAAGTATAATTATTCTATAATCTTATTCAAAATTGTTGATCTAGCTTGCAAACCACAATTTAAACATAAATTTACCTTAAACATGATAATTCATTCAAAGAAAATCTCAATAAAACTAACAATATTAACAATTCCTGAAAATCAAGTAAAAATATGAATATTTACCTTGAAAACCCAAGGGAATTTTTTGAATATCATTCCTCGTCTTCCTTTTCCCTCTAAATCTCTCTTTTGGCCACTCTCCCTCTTTTTTGTATTTATCTCTCTTTAGTCCTGTGAACTTTGATCAAATCTCATTTTTTAATATTTTCCTTTTTCTTTTCACTTTACACGTGGCTCTCGACGATTTTAAGTAATTTGCATGGAACATTACATATCCATCCCCTATTTTATTTCTTATTCATTTTCAACTCATTAAATGTATAGAAAACTACAATATTTTCCCTTTGAATAACAATAAATTCAGTTTGGGCTACTATACAGTCATTGATGTGTTACTATTACTAAGATCTGTCTATTAAGTAATCCTATAAACTCGAAGAATTATACTTGATCTAAGGGATGCAACAATTGAAATCTTACTAAGCTCTGTCCATTCAGTACATATATAAACTTTAAGGGTTGTAAATATAATTTTACTTTCAAAGAAACTGAAAAAAAAAGATGCTATAATTAAAAGCAAAACTCTCTCTTTTTATATAGCTAATCGATATATGACAAAAATAAAAATTAATATGAAAGAAACTAATTTGCTTTCCATCGTGGTTCTATTGAATATCAAATAAAGATAATTACCCGGTAACCATCTATTTGTTCTCACACCATCAAATTTATATGAGGATTTCGTTTCAAAATTGTCATTTTTGACGAAAAATGTGACATTAATGGTCATTCCATTCTATTCCGTTAACTTACAGTTAAATGAGTGACATTTTGGTAAATAAGAGGATGATATTAATTCATTTTATATTTTTGTGGAAATCAATTTTTGCTTTTGTTTTTTGAAACGAATAATTATATTTAATGTGTGTATTCATGTGTGTGTGTGTGGGTGGGTGAGTGTGGGTGTGTGTGTGTGTGTATATATATATATATATATATATATATATATATATATTTATATGTATGGGGAAGGATCGGAGGACACAATTTTTGACATGAATTTTGACACGATTTTATAGTATTTGGATCAATTATACGTTAATGGTTTAGATTAATCCATATATATCTCTTGTTTATTTTCAAGATTTTCTATAGATTTTTCCTTTTTAAAGTTGTTTCTCTCCTGTATTCTCTCTATTTTTCTTAATTAATTTATTTCTCACTCCCTCTTCATTTTTCATCTCATCCTACATTCTTTCTTTCTTTTCTTAATCATTTGCTTTTGTCTTTCTCCATTTTTTTTATGTATCCTTCCTAAATATATATTTAATTTAAGAAATAAAATGAAAATAAAATTTCTTAAATGAAAATAAAAATGTGATTAAGCAAAAAAAAGAAAAAAGATTTGTGTTCATCTAATATTTAACTTTGTGCCCAAGTTATCCAATTAACTTTGTTTACTTGTACGAAGTTTCAAACAATAGACAATATGTAGTAATGTAGAATAAAGATTATTGATATCATGTTCATTATATTTAATGAATTTAGAGAAGAAAATATCAAAAAGAAGTGGCAAAAGAAAAAAAAAATCAAAATTCGTAAAAGAGAAGATTACAGAAGAAACAAAAAATAAAAGAGAAATTCCATTAAAAAAACAAAAGAGAATATAAAGGAAAGAGAAATATACAAATAAGAGAAAAAAAATGAAAGAAAAGAGAAGAGGAACACAGTTAAATGTTATGTGTAAGAAGTAAAAAATTATATATTTTTTTAAGGAAAGAATTATTGGAAATCTAAAAAATAAAGATGAGACATGTGTATTGATTTAAATTATTAATATATTATTGATCCAAATACTACAAAATCGTGTCAAAATTTGTGTCAAAATTTGTGTGCGTACATTATTTGTTATTAAGTATCATCGATATGCTCTATATAATATATATGCATATTGTAATATAACGACAGATTTCTACAAAATTAAAAAGCTCAAAAAGAACAGATTATAGAAATATGCATTTACATCATGGATGATATATAGACTATAGTTATATAATAACATTTTTTTATAAGTTGAAAAGAAATATATATATATATATATATATATGTGTGTGTTTTTAAGATATGCTATACATATATACACATACTCAATATAATTATTTGTTTACAAAAACAAAAGAAAAAATTGATTTTAAAAAATCTAAAATAAATCATTGTCATCTCTTTATTTACCAAAATACATCATTTAACAGTAAATTAACGAAATTGGATGGAATGATCATTAGTGTCACAATTTTAGTCAAAAATGATCATTTTGAAACGAAATCCCCATCTAATGGCCATTTTGATAATGCGGAAAACATTGATAGCCACCTTGATAATGCGGAAAAACATTGATAGCCACCGGAGTAATAATTCCTATAATAATATTATAATACAACCAAAGATTATTTATTTATTTAATTTATTAAAGTAATAAATGGTTGTTTGTGTTGTGCGAGGAGCCATGGACCATGTTGCTGTGTCGAAACGCATTTATTTAACTTCAATGGGGCATTTGACCGACGACCACACGGACAATGTCAAGTTGTCAATTATGTCAAATGTTTTATTCATAGGTCATATTTATTTATTTTCTCGAGAATAATCATACGTCGAATGTTGCAAATAAAAATTACAATTTTTATTTGCATTGAAACCCCTTGATTTAATTTATTTTCAATCTATATTCACATGTTATTTTGTTTTACAAAGTTACCCTAAACATGAAGCAGTGGCTCATGTTTAATTAGAATTTATGAAAATGAAATGATCATAAAAAATGTATGAATTTTATTTTTAATCACAAACAAAGTTTGATTTATTAGTAATCAACTACTCACATTTTCTCCATTTTTGAAGTCAAGTTCAAGCATGAAATCATTTTTGAAACTAAATATGAAACATGTAGTCATTAAGTCAAACGTGAAGTTATTTTTTAAAATAAAGGTATAACATGAAAATCATTTTTGAAGAGGAATGTGAAATCAATTTAATGAGGGTATATGGAGAATTGCAACTCTAATATGGTTACTATCAATCAAAATTTAGTTTGTGTTTAAAAACAAAATTTCAATATTTTATGGGATCATTTCTGAAATTCTTAGGTAATATTTATTTATTTTCTCACTAATAATCATATGTAGCCATGTACGTAGAATGTTGCAAATAAAATTTCAAATTTGTTTATGCTGAAACCCCTATATTTAAGCTATTTTCATGTTTTACTCGCATGTTATATTGTTTTACGGAGTTACCCAAACATGAAGTAGTGGCTCATGTTTATGAGTTTATCCCTGAAAATTTGTGAACCAAGACCCGGGAAATAGTAATTAAATTAGTTGATACTCATAAATTATTCAAAATATAACAAAAAATCCAGACGATTAAGGTGTCTTCAATGGCGTCTCTTCTCAGTCCATCCGCCGCCATTTCTGTGCAACACATGGTAACTTTATCATCTCTCACTGCTCCTTCGTCGTTTTTCATTGATTATTTCGGAGATTCATCAATAATATAGTATATATCGCCTGGAATAGTTGAATTGTGCAGCTGTAGAACTTGACTTAGTTGATTTTTGTTGATTATCTTTCAATTGCTTAAATCCAGACTTGATTTTTGTTTTTGTTTTTGTTTTCCATTGGATTCATATGCATATTACTGCTTAATACTTCTTTACTGATCGACTGGGCTGAATAAAATTCAAATCATTTTTGTTTTGCTTTTGCTTTTTGAAGGAAAGATTTGTGTTGAATTTTGGATTCTGTAAATTAATAAGTTGCTAATCAAACAGGGAGCAGCGAGCACTTGGATTTTCACCAGTTTAAATGACCCCTGACTGGCTCTCTAGAAAACCTTGTAAAGGGAATTAAAGAAAAATGAAAAATCCACCTGAACTATGCATAATAGAATTAGGGTGTGTTTGGGGTTGTTGTAGCTTGAAAAAAAAAAAGGTGTTTGGTAAATTAGTTAAAATCCGCTTATTTCATAATCTGCTTATTATAAACAAGTTTTGAGAAATTGGTTGGAGTTGCTTTTCAAAACTGAATGTCCATGATATTGATGAATCTCTAAAAGTCTACCAGGAGATGACAGTAGTCTCAATTACCTGCAGTTTTGCTTGTACTAATATTGATATGAGTTTCCATGGTATCTCACTAACTACGTATAAGTAAAGATTTTTAATAGGACAATCTGATAGCATACTGTCCGATTTCTCCAACTGTTTCTAATGTATTTGTTCCTATGAACCTTTGAAAAACCCCTCATTTTCTTTGCAGGTGAATCGTGCAAGGGTCAACACCATTTTTACTAACACATCATCCAAATTTCTCCAAACTGATGTGAGAAATGGTATATGCCATGGGCTCTCTTTGATGACTAAAGCAAAGATGACTGTTGAAGGAGGTGTCCTTGAAAAAGAATCAGTTAGTACCAGTGATAAGTTTGGTAACTCTTCTAATTCATTATATACTTTGATAGATTATTATAACTTCTCTTGCTAAGTTGGGACTTGGTTTTTAGGGTAAAAAGGGTGGTTCTTGGATACTTGATGCACCTAACTTATTCAACTATAAACGAAGCACACATTATAATTTATATAGTATGGCTTTACTGCTCTAGTTGGGTTATGGCTCATTGTTAATCTAAGCAATGTTATAGAACAGATAAATGAAACTCTTATAATAACAACCATAATGATTGTTGATGCATGAAAATTGATCAACAGCAAATTGAATTAAATAGCTTCTTTATTAAACTTTGATACTAGATTGGCCACTTAAGAAATTACTATTTGAAAATTTGAATCTCTCTCTCTCTCTATGTTTTTTCTCTCCATATTTTGTGATGATCCTTTTCCTTGGTGAGCTTCGCCTTTTATACTATGTCTTCGTGGGGACTTTGGAACACGTGTTTGGATTTGAGTTTTTCTCCACGTGGCAAGTGACCTTCATTTTGACCTTGTCCTCGAATACGTGTTAGGAACTGAACTCGGGCAATGGACAAGTTCTTCTTTTTATATGGTCACGACATTGGGTAATCTTCTTCAAATTGAGCTCGGACACGAACACCTTTTTTTATATGACACTGAGCTCGGATATAGGACTTCTTTCGAGCTCGGACTTGGGATAACTTTGGACAATCTTTCTCTTCAAATTGAGTTTGGATATAGGACACCTTTCTTCGTATATTAGACGATTTCCTTCTCCGGATGATAGGATGGCTTCTTTCCCCGAATCAAATTTACTCGTACTTCTATACATGCTTGTCCAGTTAATGCCGTGTATATATTTTTATATATATATATTCATTTTCATAATCAGGGTTTCTTGTTATTAATTTCGTTTAACTTTATGGTACAACACGGACCCTAAGCTTTCAAGGGTCAAATATTATTTGTACGCTTAAAAGATATATACAATTTTTTTTAGGATGATGACATCATCCTCGCCTTTTCTTGGGTCGAGGATGATGTCATCCTAGTCCCTTTTTTTGGCTGAGGATGGTGACGTCATCCTCGTCCCCTTTTTTTGGGCTAAGGATGGTGACGTCATCCTCGCCCTTTCTTGGGTCGAGGATGATATCATCCTTGTCTTTTTTTTTTTAACCTTTCAATGTACTTTTCTCATAGTCATTTGTTTTTTATTTCATTTTTCATCCTTTTGTCAACTTTCTCATACTTTGTAGAGTAATGACATTTTGACATTATTTATTTTTATCTTTTTGTCAGCCTCCCTACACTTTTGCAGGGTTAAGTCATTTCGACTTCACTTCATGCAGCAACGAATGTTTACTTTATTCTTTTTTATTTGATCATTTGGAGGGTTGATCTCCATATAAATATCGTTTCATAGAAGTCTCAATTCACTCCACTACCAACTCTTTCTCTAACCTTTCTTTAGACGATCAACTTATTTGCAGGTATATATTCATATCTTTTCTTATTTTTCATTCTTTTTGTGTCTTGTTTATCAATCAATCAATTTATTTATGTATTTATTATTTTATACATGTAAAGATGGATGAGCCTGAGTTTGAATCTGAGGGTTATGAAAAGGAGGAGGAGGTCGTCGGATACGACGAGTCCCCTCGAGTCCTTGCAATTGTAACGACACTCGCTTTTGCCGGGAGCCATAGATATCGGAGCCGTCTTTCTCTTCCTAACTCTGGCTATGAAATAGACACTATCCAATCCATTGTCTGCTAACATGCTTAAAAATTTAAAAGAACTTTTTCCACACCTAGTATCGTTCTCCTCGAGATAATGATATGTCGAGTTTTCCTCCAGAAGATAAAGTAACATTTTGTTTCGATTTTTTTAAGTTCAGTGTTAGACTTCCCCTCCACCTCTTTATTAGTCGTGCACTTTGTCATTATAGACTTGCTCCATCCCAACTGTGTCCTAATGGCTGGAGGATTTTGATTGCCACCTTGGTCTTGTTTAAGTTAATGCGTGATCATGGCCGAATTTCAATATCTAAATTGCTTAAAAGCTAGCTCTCGTCCGGGATGGTATTATTTTCATCATTGTCCCAACGTGTCAAAACTAATACTTGACCTTATTGACAATAATAAAAAATGGAAATGGAAATGGTTTTTTATTTCGGGATGTTGGGGTAGGGAGCTGTATGAGAATGGAATCATAAAATCAGGGCCTACTTGTTTTGGGATTCCAGGTCTAGTTGTCGTTAAGTGAAGTCAAAATGACTTAACCCTGCAAAAATGCAGTATGAAATGAAGTCGAAATGACTTAACCCTACAAAAGTATGGGGAGGTTGGTAAAAAGATAAAAATAAATAATGTCGAAATGACTTTACCCTGCAAAGTATAAGAAAGTTGACAAAATGATGAAAAATGAAATAAAAAAGAAATGACTATGAGAAGAGTACATTGGAAGGTTAAAAAAAAGACGAGGTTGACATCACCATCCTTATCCTAGAAAAAATAATAATAAAATAAAAGGGGATGAGGATGACGTCATCCTCGACCTAAGAAAGCGTGAGGATGATGTCACCTTCCTTAGCCAAATAAAAGGGACCAGGATGTTGTCATCCTCGACCCAAGAAAGGGCGAGGTTGACGTCATCATCCTAAAAAAAAGTTGGATATATCTTTCAAGCGTGCAAGTAATATTTAGCTGGGGGTCCTTTCTTGTACTATAAAGTTAACCGAGTAAAAACACCAAAATTAATAACAGGAAATAAATAAATATATATACATATATACATATATATAGTCATTTTCCTGTACTGATAGAATTATATAAGGACATTGAATGTGAGCCACTCATTTATAAAAGAGTTTTGACAAGTGCATACATGCCAAGTCAAAAGATGTAAAATGAATGGCTCACATTTAATGTCCTTATATAATTCTATCAGTGCGCACTTATTTGAAAATTATTGTATATATATATTTATATATATGACATTAACTGGATAAGCACGTATAGAAGTATGAGTAAATTCGATTCGGAGAAAGAAGTCGTCCTATCACCCGGAGAAGGAAATCGTTGAATATACGAAGAAAGATTGTCCAAAGTTATCCCAAGTCCGAGCTTGAAAGAAGTTGTCCTATATCTGAGCTCAGAGTCATAAAAAAAGGTGTCCGGGTTCGAGCTCAATTTGAAGAAGATTAACCAAAGTCGTGCTAAATCCGAGCTCAATCCCCTTACAAAAAGAACTTGTCCTATGCCCGAGTTCAATTCCTAACACGTATCGGAGACAAGGTCAGAATGAAGGTCACTTGCCACGTGGTGAAAAACTTAAATCCAAACATGCGTTCCAAGGTCCCCACGAAGAAATAGTATAAAAGGCGAAGCTCACCAAGGAAAAGGATCATCACAAAATAAGGAAAGAAAATGCATAGAGAGAGAAGGAGAGATTCAAAATTTCAAATTGTAATTTCTTGAGCGGTCAATCTAATATCAAAGTTTAATAAAGAAGCTAGTTAATTCAATTTGCTGTTGATAAATTTTCATGCATCAACAATGATTAATGAGATTGATTTTTATGCTTTGCAATATACCAATTCTTCATAGCAAAGGTGCTCACTATTGTCTTCTTAAATCTGAAATTTCTTCACCAGTCAGCAATTCCCACAATTAGTACACGAAAGTAAGGGGCAAAAATGACAGAAGAAATTAAGATTTAGAAATAAAAAGCTAGTTTCTGCTTGTGTCAGACAGTTTGACGGTATATATTTCTTTGTACTTCATAAGTAAAATTGAATTATTTATTTTTGTTCTGATATTGGTGCAGATTATGGGGTTGTTAGTGTTCACCATGTTGGAATTCTGTGTGAAAACCTTGAAAGGTCTCTTGAATTTTATCAGAATATTCTAGGTACGTTAAATTTAAAGTTTGAATATTGAAATATCCTTTGTATGACCACAAGAGGTAAAATGAAATAATGATATACTTTTAATTTTTTTTTTATAAAAAAAATAGGTCTTGAAATAAATGAGGCAAGGCCACACGACAAGCTTCCCTACAGAGGTGCTTGGTTGTGGGTGGGTTCTGAGATGATTCATTTGATGGAACTTGCTAATCCAGACCCCTTAACTGGACGGCCTGAACATGGAGGTCGAGATCGTCATACTTGTATTGCAATCCGGGATGTGTCCAAACTCAAATTGATCCTAGACAAAGCTGGTAATTTTCTTCCTTGAGTTGTCATTCTCTAAACATCAATCAATCCATATTTCTCTATTTATCATCTTTTTTATCAATGGGCAACACGGGGAGGCTCTTAGAAGGCATGTAGTTAACGTCTGTCTTCTGTTCCATTTCGTAGGTATTCCCTACACGCTTAGCAAATCTGGGAGGCCAGCGATCTTCACACGAGACCCAGATGCAAATGCTCTAGAGTTTACTCAAGTGGATAGCTGATACCACTCAACCTTTACAGCGTAAACTTGATACTTTATCATTGTCTTTGGTGTTTCGTGGTCCATGGACAACCAAATATGTACAGGTAGTTGCTAAAATGTATTGTGCTAGACCTTGCTTTTGATACAGTAGCCTTCTATAAAGGGATTTTTGCAGTGTCATTCGCATTTTGGAAAGTCTCCTTTATGTTGGTAATGCATCAAATGACTACAATTTTTTTTTTTACACTCATTCCAGATCATATAATATGATATAGCAATTTCTATACATCGTTTTGAAGGTACTTGATTCTGCATGGTGTATTATACGCAATTGATTACTTTACAGTTTACACTATAGACCAATAATGTCCATTCCTTTTAATGCATCACAAATGGCATAGGAAAGTAAAAGCAGAAAATTTGAGGATAGATCTTGTAGCTCCTGAAATGAAAAGCTTTGTAAAGAGATCAACCATCTTTGCGCTTAGGATCGTGTCATGCTGACTTCCACTGCTGTATGGCAGAACGTATAGTGTGGTTTGGTATAATCATGGAGTGCCGGAACCTAAGCTTTGTCACTGGTGAAACGTTGTGTTTCTCTTGCCATGCCTTAATTGCTCTGTGCTCATATGTAAAACCATCAGCAGCAATGTATGGATCTTCCATTACATCCTGCATTACTCACAAAATGAAGCACGTAGAACAAATAGTATATGAGATGCTAACTGATATGGAGAATCAAATTTATATATATATATATGTGTGTGTGTGTGTGTGTATCATATGATTGTCTGTTGGAGAGTGACTTTTCACCTGAAGAATTGGACAGAAAAAGTGGCTCGGTGCATATATATTGTCTCTTTTCGATTTTACACAAGCATCGGCAACATCCTTGAGTCTCTTGAGAACTGGCAGAACTTCATTGTCAAGATCTGGTCTATCTCTGCATCGAAGATTTGAACATTTCACTGCGATTCGAGCTAATTCCTCAACTTCAGCAAGTGGCCAATCCGTAACTGAGTTGTCTAAAATGTCAGCAAAGGAGCCGTTGATAAGGGCATTTTCAACTTTCAATAGAAGCCTATTTGGATGGCGAGCCGTCAACAACTGGAGAATAATAACACCAAAAGCATATAGATCTGATTTGGGTCGGATGGTGCCGGTTCTTTGATACTCTGGATCCATGTAGTGAAGAGTCCCGGCGAGAATAGAGTCTCTGTACTCTGTGATGTTGTCAGGGACAACATCTGATATGAGTTTAGCCAACCCAACATCCCCAATTTTGCTCACATAATTCCTGTCTAGCAAGATATTACCCGGTTTCAGGTCTCGGTGGACAATAGGCTCTGGCTTTGAGTTGTGTAAGAATGCAAGCCCACAAGCTACTTCAAAAACTATCCGGAACCGAACAAACCAAGGAAGAGATTGCTTTCCATTCCTATGGAAAATGTAATCCTCCAGGCTTCCATTTTCCAAGTATTCATAAACCAAGCAACCACTCTCCGGACAGGCTCCAAGCAGCAGTACCATGTGTGGATGTCGAATCTGGCTTAGCACTTCAACCTGCACACATTGCAACAATAAATTTACTGACTTTTGCATGATTGCAACAATAAATTTGGCTAAGAAAAAAAATCAGCAGAATAGAAAAATGGTATTCTGTATTAGTTGATGTAACAAGATTTAAAAATTGTGTGATGTTGATGATGATTGGAAGATGGTCCTAGCAGCATGGGCCATGTCCAGAATGTCAGTAACAATTTTATGATCAATGAAATGGTGGAATCCAAATTGAATTATGAGAACAATGCATTATGAGTATTGTCCACAGTGCATACTTGTCCATCTTTAGAACAAACTTCAAAGATTTGAATAGGTTTGGATGCTTCACCGTTACTGAAAACAAATATGCGCAAGAAATTACCTCTTTTAGAAACTCATCTTGCTTGTTAATTGCATTAGGCCAAAGAACCTTTACAGCAACAGGGGTGTGATCAAGATTGCACTTGTAAACTTTCCCATACCCTCCTTCACCGATGACATTACCCTCAGAGAAGAAATCTGTTGCTGCCTCTAGTTCCTCTCTAGTGTATCGTCTGTACCTCCGATCACTTGATAAGAGTGCATCAATAATTTGTTGTTTCTCAGAGGACTCCTTCATGGCATTCAGTTCAGCTACTTCCCTTCCATAGGCCTCTTTAACAAGCAAATCTTTAGCGTCCTCGACCTCCTTCAAGGCTAGCAAATGCTTTGCTTTCTCTTCAGCAGCAATTTTACTCAAAGTTTCTTTTCTATCCAAGGCAGCATTCACTCTTCTTGCTTCTTCATGGCATTCATTGGAGAGTAACTGAACCTGCATATTAAAAAACCAATGATGAAAGCTTCAGGGTATGCAATTGTTCTGCATAAACCTAATTAAAATATTGATTTCCATTTCTTTAATTTCAGACGTCTCTCTTCCACCTTGTTCTGGGCATGGACCAGCTCTTCACAAGCTCTTTCATACATGGAAACAGTAGCTTGTAATTCTAGCCGCAGTTGTTTAACTTCACTCTGGACAACAGACTGCAAAATGTACTTAACAAATTAAAACTCGACAACACCACCTTGAAACAACATATGTTTGAATAAAAGCTTAAAACATCACCTGCTCAGATTTTGTAGAAGCCAAAGAATTGACATGCTCAACAGTAGTTGTTTCGCGGTTATCTCGTAAATTTTGAATACTTTCCATATCAACACTAGCATTTGTAGGAGAATCTATATGTGCAAATGATGCATAAGAACTTGGGTAACTTATTTCAGATATTGATGAAGTCCAAAAGGTCTTACGAACTCTGGTTTCCACAGGGTAAGTACATATCCCAGCTGATTGTGCATTAATGCCACTGGAGCCTTCTCCATAACCTTTCTGAGGAAGCATTTGGACCCCTGATCTGGTCTCTGTAAGACAGAAGAAGAAACATCAAGGACATGACATCATACATATTAACCTTAAACGACAGCCAGGCACTTCCAACCTACCACTAGTTGATGTGGAATTAGCTGATTTTGAGATGATTCCTTGCCTAGATACAATATAAACATCGCAACTGCTATGCATACATCTCATTACAGTTGTTGGTACCCCAGGTCCCTTTATCTTCCTGAAGAATAAATGACTTGCAACTTAGCAGAAGCGCGGCAAAAATGTTACAAGGTCAAAGAAAAGTTAAAAGGACAAAAATAGAGAGCGATTTGATAGCATCAATAGTATAGTGGTGTATATACAGTTATCAGCAGCACCATGTTCTAACTAAAAGTCTAAAAATCTCTCTTATCTTTCTTCTCTGTAAATTTTGCAGAACAAGCAAATCAATTTCTGCCATCACATACAAATATTATAAACTTCAATAGACACAAACTACTGCTACATTGCTGCTCACCCCAAAAGGGCATTTTTATCAACTTCGATATTGCCTGGATTTACAAGTGTACACGACAAACTTATAATTTTAACATCAATGTTACAATGAAGATGTACCTCATTATACAATTTGTAGAGCAAGAACCTAAAACTAAAATATTGATCCCAGCCTCAGACACATAACTTAGAAGAGCTGTTGCTGGATTGTCACCCTCTAGCACCAATGTTTCCACCTATTAAAAATTTGTCACAAATACAGATTCCCTCATTCAGTAGAGACCAGACCAACCTACCTTGAAAATCCATAACAAAATTGAACTCACCTTCCTAGTCTTGCACAGTTTTTTATATGGAATAAAGATTTCCTCAGTCTTTAATTTCACATCTTGCACATACATTTTCACCACGTTCTCATCCAGCTCCGTTACCGGGATACAATCTCCTGCTATAAAAGATATTTGCCAAACAATTTACCAGTCAAGAAAACATATATTGTTCAACTTAACTTTTCTTTCTTAGCATTCAAGTAATTGTATAGAGTTGGAAAGCTTTCCACAAGTTCAATTATTTTCTTTATTAAATCCCAGAACTCCAGAAGCCAAACAAAAATTTTAAATTTTGCTAATTCAAAAATCCCTTTTCATCAAGTTTGTAACTTTATCAACGAAATTGATTAACTCAACAAGACATGACATGACATGCAAATAAATTCACTCAAAAGTCCAAACACTCACGAGTCGTCAATAAGAAAATTATATGAAATGGATTCATACATACACGGAGTTGGAATTGAAGTGATGGCGGGGATGACGTGGACTAAGACAAAACGATCAGCTTTGGGCATGAGATTCTCCGCAGCCCACCGGACCGCGCGTCGACTTCCGCTGCCTCCTCCGGTGCCGGTTCCTCCGTTGACGGCGACCGCGAATGACGTCATCTCCGCCGGAGCACCGCCGGAGACGGATGCACTCATGTTGGAGGAGGTTTGAACTTTGAAGTATTTTTTTGTTGTTACATTTGCAGGCTATAGCGAGTTGTTATATAAGAAGAGTTGCAGGGAGTTGACTGGAAAAGAGTCGTTTTGTTTTGACTCGTCAATGTAATAGTTTTTGAGAACATGTCGTTTTCATTGGTTGTCACGTGTGATATTATATTTTCTATGTGGACTGGGTCTATAAGATTTGGGCTCAAACCAGATGACCCACAATCTCATTTTCAAGCCTAGACTAATCTTGTTCGTTTTTGGGCTCATATCTAATATTTGAGGATCTATCGAGATAAACTATAAAAACACAGCTCAGAACGCAAGTCTCGTTACAGATGAGAGGTTTTCGTACACTTTACACGTTAATAGTCAAATGTGATATTATATTTACAATAATCGGATTTGAACAGTGGTGGTTGAGCTTCTTTTCGACCCTTGGTTACTAGGAGGTCATCTTTGGTCAAATATATTTATCTTCTATGATCCATGACATGTGAGTGTAAATGGCCTATCTTGCATCATTTGAATCTCCATGCCAGGAAGAGAGCATCTCTCTGTGCTCCCATGAGAAAACATACAAGGGCGTTACCATGTGCCCACGTGCCATTCCAAGATTCAAGGAACCGATTGAGAATAGTTATGGGCCGTTCGGTATGGGGTAATCCTTTCATGGGAATAAGAATCTGATAACATTCTCATATTTGGTAGCAGGTTTGGGTTTTTTGTTTCAAAAAAAAAAAGTGAATCCCATGGGAATCAAATTGCCCTCCAAGGAGGTAATGTGAAACCCATCCTAATAGGTGGGTTTCATATTATCTCCATCTGATTCCCACAGCGGGACCCACACTTATTAGAAAAATTTATTATTTTTCTTTCCTCAATTATTTTCTTCTTCCTTCTTCTTTATCAGGGTCTCTTTCCTTTTTTTTTGGTTCCCATTTTTTGGTTCTTTTTCTCGTTCTTCGTTCTTCTTCCTTTCTTCGTTCTTCTTCACTGACCCTCCATCTGATTCCCATTTTTTTTTCTAGTTTGTGACCTGCATCGAAGAGTGTTGGAGATGGTGATGATGGAGACGCTTGTACGGTGACTCTTTTATTTATTCTGGTTTGTGACCTCCATCACCGGCGGAGGCTCCTCATTTACCGTCGTAGTGGTCATCGTCGTCGTTGTCTTCGATTGTTGATGTTTTTTGATGAATATTGGAAGAAAAGATAAACAACAGTGGTGTTGGATTGAAATTGGAAGAGACGCCGCTGCTTTCTTTTCTGATATGTTCTTCTAGTTTTGGGTTTTGTGGGTTGTGTGGGTGTGGGGTTTTGGTTTCTAGGTTTGTGATGTTGCTGGTTGATTTCATGAAAGAATTTGGTGATAGATTTTCTAGTGATGGTTGATCAATATTTTTGGAAAATCGATTTGTCTTTTGATCGATTCTAGGATGGATTTTTTTTTTTTTACAAACTGGGTTTGATTTTTTTGGTTGTCTGATCATCATCATATCCAGTATGGGTGGGCACAGTTCGGTTTGGTTCAGTTTTGGGCAAAACCGAACTGAACCGAAAATATTTCGGTTTACCTAAAATTGAACCGGTTTAAACCGAATAAGAAATGGTAACCAAACTGAACCGAACTGATTTTAATCGGTTCGGTTCGGATCATTTTGGTTTTGGGCCTAATGGGCCTTATGGGCTTGATGGGTTTAATGAGTCTTTTTAATTTGTTTTAAAATTTGATGGGTTGTTGGATTCTAATTTTGGACCAAAGTTTCATAAATTTTAATAGTCCAAGCCAAAAAAAACCCAAATCAAACCTAACTAATAAATAATAATATTTAATGAAAGAAAAGAAGTAAGTTAGGGTTTTTTTTTTTACTTATATAGGCGGTTTAATCAGTTCAAACCGGTTTTTGGGAAACCAAACCGGTTTGAACCGAAAACTTTTCGGTTTTCAACTTTTTAAACCGGTTTAAATGGAATTCATTTTATGAACCGAACCGAACACCCTTTTTTTGGTTCGGATCGATTTGGTTCCAAACTTAGTGTCCAGCCCTAATATCCAGATTCAATCTCCACCATCCATCTTAGAGATGGACGATGAAGATTGCATCTGGAAACGTTTTTTTTTCTTATTTAGTGTAATATTTTTTTTATTAGAATAAAGTAATTTGTAATTTTTTTAATTTCAAAATTATTTATTATATGATAAGTCTCATTTTTTTAAAATAAATATTATTGTTTTTATGTAATTATATATATATATATATATATAAAAAAAAATTCTCATGTACAACCAAACACTGGTACTTGATATTCCCAGAAATCCAATATAATATTCTCATACACAACCAAACACATGCATACTGGTTCCAGGAATCACATTGATGTGTTTAACTTTCTCAAGAATGACATTATTTTGATTACCTCATACCAAACAGCCCCTTATAGATACAAACTAAAAATAAAGAGTGGTGATATTGACATTCCCCACTATTGAACTATTTATACTCTACTTTTTAAAATTTTAATTTAATTATATAAAATTAAATGTTTTTATTAATTTTTTTTGATTTATTTCAAGGATTATCATTTTACATATTTTTCAAACTTAATACACCCTATATCTTTTTAAAAAAAAAAAAAAAATACACTTCGTCTCAAAATTTTATATACATTTTTCTTACATTCATTCGCATGACTTGTTTTTTTTCTTTTTATTTCATAGTGAAACCATTCTTATTAAATGCGATTTTTTTTATTGTAGTCGATTAGATTGTTGGTGGTAGATTGTGAGTGTGTTATTAATAGTCTTATGACTTTTTTGAGCAATTGAGTTAGGGTTTCAGTGTGGTTTCGTCTCGTCAGAGATTATGTTTTTTTGGTTACGATTCTTGGTGCGATTTCGTTGTTTTTTTTGGGTAAATAACATTAAACTAACTTTCGAAGATCTGAAATAAAAATCTACAAAAATATTGATACAAATCATAGAATGTCCGGAAGATCTGAAAGAAAATAAACCGAGATAAAAAAATATATCAAACATGAATCTGGAATTTGAAAAGAAAAACAAAACAAACATATGGAATAATAAAATAAATAAATATTAAATATGAGAAACATGAGATTGAGATCCAAAAGAAAATATAAACAAAAATAGTAAATATTCAGATATTTGAAATTAGAGTTTTAAAAAAAAATGGAGTTTTATTAGTTTTACTGTATAAGATATTTTTTAAACCCCCCCCCTCCCCCCATTATCTGCCATGTGTCCATATTTTAACCAGGGTTAACAAATTAACTTTTTGAACTTTTTAAATCTGTTTTACCAATATTACCCCAGGTTTCAGTAAAAGGAAAAAAAAATTGAGAAAGCCAAAAGACGCTACCAGGATAAAAAACCCTTGCAAAAGCCATGTTTCAGTTGTCTTCTTCTTCGTTGCCTCAGTATTCTTCATCTCCATCTTCTCCTTTTCGGTTTGGTCTCCAAAACCCACCCACTAGGTTCTATTCTTGTTGTTCTTCATCATCGTACAAAGGTAGATATTCCGATGGTGAATATGAGCTTTGCTGGCATGGCGATGACACCGAGAAGGACGAGAATAGAAGGGCTTGAAGAGGACTGTTTATTGTCAATTTTAATTGAGACCCAACTCATGTTTAAAAATTTTAATCTTTCTAACAAATTTCCCATGAAAAAAAAGGTTTCCTTTGGTTAATTTGATTGATCGATTTTCATTGGTTTTTGATTGATTTGTGAAATTAGTTAGCTTAGCCCTTTTTATTTGAAGATTTGCATATCTGGAAATTAGCTCTAAATATGGAAAATATTCAATTGATGATCAATTGGTGCCTGGTTCATTTGATTGTGGAGTCAGATGCATTGAGTGTGGTCAGGTATTTTAATGGTGGGGGAGTTTTGCAAGAAATTTTGCTGAAACTGCTTGTAACAACATAATCTGATGTCATCGTGTGGCCCTAAGTGTTTACTTGGATACTCTCATGCTCAATCCTAGAATTAGTGTTTACAAAATCATTTAAAGTTATTCCCCTGAATTTATTATGAATAAGAGAAGTGTTGACTCAGTAGAAATAGCCATTGAAGTGTTTTCCAAACATGGGGAAAATCATATGAGAAGCAGGTAGTGCAAAAAATTGTTTAAAAAAAAACACTCTAAAATAAAATTACAAATTGTATGTAGAATAATTAATTGATAAGAAAGAAGAATGTGGAGTACCTGTGAAAAAAAAGGTTGTTCTTGCTGTGTATTGTTCACTCTTGGACGAGTCCTATTTTTTTTATTGTCTGCTACTGTGTAAGTGTCTTTTTGGCTTCGTAAATATTTTTTTTTTCTTTTACTGAAACATGGGGTAATATCAATAAAACCGTTTTTAAAAGGGGAAAATAGTTAATTTATTAATTCTGGTTAAAATATGGACACATGGTAGAAAATTGGGAGGGAGGTAATGCTCATGAGCAAAAATGGACTCTAAAAAATGGACAAGGATCCTCTGCTGAGCTTACTTAGCTTTAAAGCATCTAGTTACACGTGGCATTTATAAAATTGAATGGTCAAGATTGATTTAATATTTTTTTTCCTTTCAAATCCACAGGTAAACGACGTCGTTTGTTTTCCACCCCACAATAAGGACATTCGATCCAACTCTAGTTCACGTCTTCTTAGCTAATTCAACTAGTAAAGTCGAACGGCCGCCTAAGAAAAGAACAATAATTCCGACGCTTACCAAGCTTCTAGCATTCAATCTTTCACCAATCACCACTATAAAATTTGAATACTCAATTCTCTCACCATATCCTCTCTCTTCTACTTGATTTTTAATTCCTTAACTTATTATAATATGAATTAGAAAAACTAAGTTCGGCACAATTGGAGTAGAAATCTTGAGTTTTAAACTTGTCACTCCCACCGGCCGGTTGAACGAAAGTCAGATTGGGTTAAAGATTTGGGTGATGCAGACGTGGTTTGCTGGTGTAATTGGGAAATTGAAAGTGGGTTTTGCATTTTCTTGTTTCTTATAAGCCCAAAACTTCCTCATGCAAAAGAACAAATTTCAAAACCGGAAACAAGCAATCTGAAAATTTTCAACATTTTTGCAGATCAAGTTTTGACTATCTCATATATCATTCTTCAAATTTTCAGTAGAGGATCCTATTCCAATTTTCGTAAAATCTGAATCAACAAATTATGTTGAACAACCAACATGGATTTCGTTTACTAACAACATATAATGGAGACCCAGTAGAGAGTCAATTCCTCCATAGCGAGAGTAGATTTCCTGGCTACTTTTTGTTTAGTATTTTTTTGTGTGGAGATTTTCTTCTAGTGGATTTTCATGGTTTCTAGCAAGCCATCACAGATTTGAAGAGTGATCAAATAGTCTTCTTCTTGAGAATACACGGAGGAAATCAATAAATATAGTTATCATTCATATGATTCCTAGTGGCAAGTTTCGGATTCGAAAATTGTTTACAGTCGTCGATATTCATGGGAGAACCGGAGAAGCAATTGGAGAAGAAGTGAAAGGGGCTGTGATTGTTTTTGGACTGAAACGACACTGTTTTTGTAGAAAAAAATTGTAAAATAAATCTATTATGAAAAAATGAAAATGCAAATTAAATCTTGACCGATAGTTTTTTTAATAGCCATATGTACGGGTGATTTTAAAAGATCAGTACAGATAAAAAAACTCAGCAGAGGATCCTAGTCTTAAATCTAGACCGGATACACCCCTAATAATTAAGAAAGCCATAACATCAATCAACCGAAATTCCATATTTTACACATGCATATGCTTTTAAATTCTTTAATATATATATATATATATATATATATATATATATATATATTCCTTTTCCTGTCGGTGCGCACAGATAGAATTATATAAGGACATTCAGGGCGGTCTCCAGACATTTTGGGGCCCGAGCGATTTTATGATATTAATAAAAATCGGGACCCTATATAAAATTATTATCATTAACATAAAAATCGATGGTGATTTTTATGGTTGATTTTTCTGGGTATGGTTTCGAAGAGAAGGGATTTGTGGGTTTATGGTGATTTTTTGGTTGATTTTTGGATTTGGAGAGAGAGAGAAGAGAAGGGATTTGTGGGTTTATGGTGATTTTTGGGGTTGATTTTTGATTAATTTCTTTAAAAAAAATCTCATCCATTCACGATTATTGAAGGGCAACAATGTCTTTTAACATGAAAATTAACTTTTTGAATGGAAAATCTAACGGTAGTGGGGAAATGACAAATATGGAAAACTACAGGGGTTAAAATTGTCATTACTGAAACTAGAGAGGGTAAAGTGTCTAATATGGCCAACTAAAGGGGGGAAAGTGATTATATCCCTTAATTAATTTATTATTTGATAGTGTAGTGATGTGGTCTCATAACCACAATGACAAGTTTATTGGGCCTGAAATTTGATGGTTTAATTAAATTAGTTCATTGGGCCGAAAATAAATATATATAAAAGAAGTAAAAGGTTTTAGAATTGGACCCTGTTTAAAAATAATATATTGGGTTCTGAGGCCCCAAAGAAGAAGAATTAAATTGGACCGGTTGGGGGCCCAAGCAAAATGCTAGGTTTGCTGGCCCCATGGGCCGGCCCTGAGGACATTGAATGTGAGCCACTCATTTATAAAAGAGTTTTGACAAGTGCATACATGCCAAGTTAAAATATGTAAAATGAGTGGTTCACATTCAATGTCGTTATATAATTTTATCGGTACGTACTTATGTGAAAATTATTGTATATATATACAAAATTATTGTATTATATACAAAATTATTGTGTATATATATACAATAATTTTCACATAAGTGCGTACCGATAGAATTATATAAGGACATTGAATGAGAGCCACTCATTTACTCACATTCAATGTCCTTATAGAGTGGCTCACATTCAATGTACTTATATAATTCTATCGGTGTACACCGACAGAAAATGAATATATAAATATATATATAAACCTTATCTACACAAATCGGTGAAACAAAAAATGAAATGAATGCTGATCATCGGTCTTTCTAAAAGTAGCCAGACTAGGTCACTGGTGATACACAATAGTCTCTTCTTCATTTTCTTTTCTTCTGTGCTTCGAGTCTGGCCATGGACAACAACAAAGAAAAGCTTCACATAGCAATGTTTCCATGGCTAGCTTACGGCCACATAATGCCATTTTTCCAAGTCGCCAAGTTCTTGGCTCAAAAGGGTCATCGTATATCATACATCTCCACTCCCAAAAACATCCGTCGTCTTCCACAACTCCCCGCCGATTTATCTTCAAATTTATTCAGCTTTGTCCAACTTGCTTTGCCACACGTTGATGGCCTGCCACTAGAAGCTGAGTCAACAGCCGAGTTACCGATCCAAAAAGTCCCATACCTTAAAAAAGCCTACGACTTACTCCAGCTCCCATTAACTCACTTTCTACAAAACTCGGACGTCAACTGGATCATCCTCGACTTTGCCTCTTACTGGCTACCTAGTGTCGCCTCTCAACTCGGCGTCAACTCGGTTTACTTCAGTATATTCAGCGCTAGCAGTTGTTCTTTTTTAGGCCCACCATCGGAGTTGTTGGATGGTCGTCGACAGAAGCCGGAGGACTTCACGGTGGTTCCTGACTGGATTGACTATCCTAGTAACGTTGCTTTTAAGCTCCATGAAATCGTCAGTCACCAGGATTGCATGGACTCATCGGTGTCCGATTTTCAACGCGCAGGAATAACCATTCGAGATTGCCGGGCCTACGCTGTGAGGAGCTGCCCCGAGTTTGAACCCGAAGCGTTTAGTCTACTCAGTAGACTTCTCCAAAAACCGGTTCTTCCGGTCGGGTTGCTACCATCAACACTGCAAGACACTGCTTCTGATGACGAGATATGGCAAGTGTTCAAAGATTGGCTTGACAGTAAGAGAGAGAAATCAGTGATTTATGTCGCACTCGGCACCGAGGTGACTCTGAGTCAAGAATTGATGCACGAGTTGGCTTTTGGGTTAGAAAAATCCGGGTTGCCTTTTATTTGGGTAGTCAAGAATCGCCCGCTTGTTGAAGGAGAGATGGGTCCACTTCTATTCCCAACAGGGTTTGAAGACCGGGTTTCTGGTAGAGGCTTGGTGTGGAAGGATTGGGCACCCCAACTCAGGATCTTGGCACACTCGTCAGTTGGTGGTTTTTTGACTCACAGTGGGTGGAGTTCGGTCATCGAGGCACTAGGACTGGGTCGGGTTTTGATATTGCTTTCCGGGGCAAGTGCGGATACAGGGTTGGTTGCTAGGTTGATGGATAGTAAACAGGTTGGGTTGGAAATAGAGAGAAATGAACAAGATGGATCATTTACAGTGAGTCAGTAGCTGAGTCCATCCAGCGAGTTATGATGAGTCCAAAAGAAGAGACGCTCAGGGTAAATGCATGGGCGATGAGAGAGGTTTTTGGCAATATCGATTTGCATAACAAGTACTTGAACGAGTTCACTCACTTCATTGAAAGTGAAACAGCTTCAACACGGTCTATTTGATATGTCGGTATTAAATATTAATAGTTGATATGTCGGTATTAATAGTTAGGTCGAATGATAGCTGGTTCCAATAAACCATATTTGATTGGTGGTTGATAATTTATTTGTAAAATAAATTATAATATTTAGTGCAGCCATGCATGGAAACTATATGTGATTTGCGATTATGAAATTTAATGATCTAATAGTAATAAGGTTTAAATTTGGAAAAAATAAATATATTTTCAAGTGGTCTTATAAAATTTTAATGTTAAATTTAGTTTGATTCTACAAAATTATGAGATTAATGTTTGAGGATATATGGTGGTTATGCTATGGTAAAAGATCTTTAACAACACCGGTGTTTAATGTTCATTATATTTTAATTCAATAGTTTACATAATCGATATGAATTTGGATTCTCTCCTCACCTCACTTAATCTTATGATACATAAGCATTGTAATGAATAAATGGTTAAGTTGTGATTGACACTTTATCGACAACCAATCACATATTTTAAAAAGATAAGAAAAAAGTTGATGTCAAGAAAGGATTCTGGTCCGTGTTTGAAATAGGTGTATTGTATACTCTATAAATTAATTATCTCTTAGATAATAAAATTTGTTTGTCCAACTTGAACCAATTAGATAAATTAATAGTTTCAATTAAATTTTATATATATAAATATATACACGAAATTCCCTTGTGAGAATATATTTTCCTACTCATTTCAATTAATTAATAATTTACTAAAAATACATATTAACTAGAATGTTCTCTTAATATTTGAATCTATGGTTACTCTTTTTAATTAAAATTTAAGTCTAATTGAATCTCGACTCTAATTTTTCGCAATACATTTAAAAGTTTTTAGGTTGAAATCTCACACTGCAATTAATTTTTCTTTAGCGTCATTGATATTTGATATTTTGAGTTTTGAGTGCTTCCTTGTATGTAATAGAATTCAAAATTATTGTATCATCAACTTTGTTATCGGACAAATTCTTGGTGATATTATCAACATATGCGATACATTTAATAATTTCATAAATTCATAACTATTAGTTTATCGTTTAATTAAAGGATTTTATATGGTCAAACATTATTAATTTATTCGGGTTATGTTATATATCCATTAGATATAGGACACATTTATAGAAAACCAAGTAGATAAAATTAAAGTAAAGAAATCATTAAAATAAGATAAAAGTAAGGGATACTATTATTTTTACTGACGAATGAGGAAACAAGGAAACAACGTTTTACTGAGGTTCGAAAATTATATAGCATATTTTGAGGGTCCATTTTAAGACTATCATCATTTTAATAATTTGAGTTTAAATCGCACTTATTATGGTGAACAACTGATGTAGATTGAAAATTGGGACAAACGCCAATCGATAAAAATAGGGATAAACGATTCGGATCCGTTGATTCGCACACGAATACCGGAAACGTTGATTCGCACACGAATACCGGAAACGAAACTTACTATTATGCTGTTGATCCGCTCTCGGATACCAGGATAACAAGCTTCAAATACGTTGATCTTCACAAGATACCGTAAATGGAAGATAAAAAGAACAAATTCTCTAATTTTTTTTATTCATTCAACAACTTCTCCTTTTTCAAACCTAATACAAGCTATTAAATAAGGAAAAACAACCTACAAATATTAGGATTCAATATCCAGTAAAATCCTAAACAAAATAAAACAACCGAATCACTAGGATTCAATATCTTCTAAAACTCCTAAATAAGAGGTCTAAAACAACTAACCCAAAATAAAGGAACAAAAACGAATTGTAAATAAAATAGAAAACAACCGGCTTATTGCACACGAAACTAAATTACCAAATTTAGATCTACTGCAGCCCGTTACAGAAGACGAAGTCTTCATAATAAATGTTGGGCTTGTCTTGGGCTTTCCGAAAACATATTATAATAGAAAATCCGACCCCGTTTGCTCTCTATAAAGGCCCACGAAGTTCAGCCCGGATTTGGTTGTCCCAAGCGACCCAAATACGAATTCGCCACCCATATGAACTCGCCATCCGCTCCACATCATCCTCCCCAGGTTGGACAGAATTCGGCCTCGAATTCAGCACCTCTTCGTCCTCCAAAGCTGGATCGCCGTTGTAAGGGACGAGATGCTTCACATTTAAAATATCAGTCGTACGAATATTGCCGAGTAGCCTAAGACGGTAGGGTTTGGAGTTGACATTCTCACCAATTTTATTACCCTTTTGCCTTAAGCTAATCTGTGTCATCCTCTCCAGGCTAGACGGAATTCGTCCTCAAATTTGATGGTTCATCATTCCTAGACGATGATGAAACGATGCCCATCCTTGGGAGTTGAACCAACCAGACACCACATTCTCGCAGCTACCTGACTCATCATCGGATTCATCTTCATCAAAAATTGGTGGCAAATCCAAATCGAAAAAAACCTCCGCTGATACATATGTATCATCGAAAAACACCGCAGGATAAGAGACTAATTGTGTTTGAGGGTTCATTTTTTTTTGTATGGGGAAATATGGAAGGTGAAGAGATAGTAGTCAGGAAAGTAATTGGTTATGATATGTGGATCGATGAGCCTAGCACAACGGTAGACTCGAAGGCTCTGATACCAAGTGATGTAGATTGAAAATTGGGACAAACGCCAATCGATAAAAATAGGGATAAACGATTTGGATCCGTTGATTCGCGCACGAATACCGGAAACGAAACCTACTATTATGCTGTTGATCCGCTCACGGATACCAGGATAACAGGCTTCAAATACGTTGATCTTCACAAGATACCATAAATGGAAGATAAAGAGAACAAATTCTCTAATTTTTTTTATTCATTCAACAACTTCTCCTTTTTCAAACCTAATACAAGCTATTCAATAAGGAAAAAACAACCTACAAATATTAGGATTCAATATCCCTTAAAATCCTAAACAAAATAAAACAACCGAATCACTAGGATTCAATATCTTCTAAAACTCCTAAATAAGAGGTCTAAAACAACTAAACTAAATCGGAAAAGAATCCCAAAATAAAGGAACAAAAACGAATTGTAAATAAAATAGAAAACAACCGGCTTGTTGCACACGAAACTAAATTACCAAATTTAGATCTACAGCAGCCCGTTACAGAAGACGAAGTCTACATAATAAATGTTGGGCTTGTCTTGGGCTTTCCGAAAACATATTATAATAGAAAATCTGACCCCGTTTGCTCTCTGTAGAGGCCCACGAAGTTCATCCCGGATTTGGTTGTCCCAAGCGACCCAAATACGAATTCGCCACCCATATGAACTCGCCATCCGCTCCGCATCAACAACCCATACAATAACCTTCTTCACCATTTTGTTTTTTTTGCCTTTTCCGAAATCCTCCATCAATGGAGGTCGAAATCGGCCTCCAAAGAATGTCGAAATCGGCCTCCAATGGAGGTCGAAATCGAGAGGTCGATTAAAAAGAAGTTGAATTTTTTTTTAGAAAAAAATACGTACTGGAGGTCATTTCCGAAACTTTTCAAGCATTTACTAGACTTTTGGTGATTTCTGAGATTTTCTGGACAAAAATGATATTTTCCGAGACTTTTCATTTTTGCCAAGAAAGAAGGTTCGAAAAATTTCATTTCTACTAAGAAAATCTCGAACATTACCAAAAGTCTCAGAAATTACCAAAAAGTCTCGGAAATGACCAAAAGTCTCGAAAATTACTTGAAAAGTCTCGGAAATACATAAAAAAGTCTTGGAAAGTACATGAAAAGTCTCGGAATAAAATAAAATTTTCCGAAAAATAAAATTTTCCTATTTTTTTTTCATCTTCTTCTTCATCGACCTCCAATGGAGATCAATTTCAACCTCCATTAAAGATCGATTTTGACCTCTATGGAGGTCGAACAGACTTCCAACGGAGGTCAAATGACTTCAACCTTCATTGGAGGTCGATTTCGACCCCCGTTGGAGGTCTGTTAAACATACCTATATAAAAGAATAAAATCAAAAAAAGAAAAACTGAAAAGTAAATGAAAAAATAGAGTAACGTGACGGTATTTTTTGGAAGTCACTTATTTTGGTGCCTTTAAAACATAAGTTGTTAAAGTGGTGATAGTCTTGAACACCAACTTAAAAAAGTGACCAACTATTTCCTTCGTTTTACTCCCTTGTATTTGCAAAAATACCCAATTTCCCCCCTACAATTAAAGAAAAGTTAAAAAGAATGGATAACTAACACATTGAGAAGAGTGGTGCTTTTAATACTCCACTATTGAAGTATTTATGCCTCACTTTTTAAAAAAGTTATAATTATATAAAATTAAATGGTTTTATTAAATTTTTTGATTTATTTCCAGGATTACCCTTTTACATATTTTTCAAACTTAATACACCCTATATCTTTTTCAAAAAATAAAAATAAAAAATAAAAATACATTTCATCTCTAATCTTTATATACAGTTTTCTTACATTCATTCACATAACTTGTTTTTTCTTCTTATTTCATGGTGAAACCATTATTATTAGATGCAGTTTTTTTTTTCTGTAGTCGATTGGTTTGTTGGTGGTAAATTGTAAGTGTGATATTGATCGTCTTATGTTTTTTTAAAACGATTAAGTTAGGGTTTTAGTGTGGTTTCGTTTCGTTTCATCAGAGATTAGGTTTTCTTGGTTGCAATTCTTGATATGATTTCATTTTTTTGTTGTAAATAACATTAAACTAACTTTGGAAGTTCCAGAATAAAATCTACAAAAGAATTGATACAAATTATATAATGCATATAAGTAATAAATCGAGAGGAAAAAAATAGAAAACATGGATCTGGAATTTGAAAGAAAAACAAAACAAATATGTGAAACAATAAAATCAAAAAATTACTAAACATGAGCAATATGAGATCGAGATCTGAAAGAAAATATAAAAGAAATATTAAACATTCAATGATTTGAAATAGTCATTAGGGTTTTGAAATAAGAAAAAGTGAGGGTTTTGTTAGTATTATTTTGTACATTATTTATTTAATAAAAATTGTATGTCTCTTTAAATAATTTGATAAAGGAAAAAAAGATTACTAAATAGTTTAAAAGTAAGGTATAAATAGTTCAGCAGTGGGTGTGTCAATAACACCACTCCATTTAGAAAACATATAGACCGAAATAGAATTCCCCTTATCAATTAGCTAGTTTGACGAAAGTAAAAGACACAAATGCTTTAAAAATTAAAATAAATACAGATGAGGGGTAAAAAAGTATGTAGTAACAACCTTTATCACTATTCGAGCATGTTTGATATGGCTTTTCTATTGTCCAAAATAGCTTTTTAATGCTAGAAGCTCTTTTGAGTTTTTTTTTTCTTCAAAACTCAGGTAAAACTTTTTTAATATATGAATGATCTCAACTACCATTTATAAAAACTATTTTATGTCTATTAGGAGAAACCCAAAATTTGGACTTTCCTAATAATCTCTTTTTGAGCTTTTTTAAATATATGAATTGTCTCAACTACCCTTTATTAAATTTAGATATTCCATCATATACCTATTTCATTATAAGTAATTAAATACATTGTCAACACTTTTTTTATTAATTTATACAACGAAAAGCTATTTTTAAAAATATATTACCAAACAATTTACTAAATTATAGCGCTTCTTAAATTGAATACTAAACAACATATACTTTTTTGTGAAAAGCTCTATTAGTAAAGGATATACTCCAAAAGCTCAACTTAAAAAGCCATACCAAACGCACCCTTCAAGTGATAAGTATTGGAGCCCTGATTTACGTTGCGCAGCGAAAAGGGGGTTTTAAATTTTTTATGCAACTTGTAAACCGTATACAACATATAAGAATATATAAAGATGGATATAGATCATACCCTTGATGCTAACTCATTCGTTTCTTTAAGCTTTATTCCGATTATGAATCACCAAGTCTTCCTCGCTATGTCCCATGATCCGGTAATTGTGTGTGTGCACATCACGATCTTCTAGAAACTGAGAGGAGAATGCAGAGGCATGAAGAAAACTCATTTTCTTCTTCACAAAATTCGGCCACCACAAGAGGAAAGAATTTTTTTTTTCTTTCTTGGCCGAAATTCTTCCTTAGACACTCTAGGGTTTTTTGTTTTTTGTTTTTGGTTCAATCAATGACAGCGAGTCTTATCATCCAGTTATGTAAATATATATATATATATATATATATATATATTTATAACTTGATACAAATCCTTTTCAAAATATATTTCCATATAATAAAAGGATAATTAGTATTTAAGTGTTCTAAGTAGAGTAGGATTATAACTCCCACATAACCCTAGTTGACTTGTACTTAAATACTAGACTTTGTAAAGAATAAAATAATCTAATTATTTTACCTTTATACAGTCATGATTTGAATCTGCAACGTCCAATTATAATTAATTCATAATTCATAATTATCAATTCATTAATTAAATAATATAATTATCTAATTAATTTAATTATTAATATATTAATTACATAATCTCATTATTCAATTAATATCTGAATAAATACGTGTCACTTTCGTAACACAATTAATTAGACAATCCAATTAATTAACCGTGACCTTTGTTACATTTAATCAATCGGCTAGCAAGGGGCCTAATGGACCCATAGTTTTGAGCTCCAATAATACTTAGAAATAATTAATTAAACTTTTTAATTAATATTTCATGATTATTAACCTCATAGTTATTCAACTAAAAACCTGAGGCTGCACTCTCGCAACCGTAGATGTATTACACAAACCGAAATTACAGTTGTCCATCGATTTAGCTATTGCATACGGTATGATCCTCCACAAGTAGTTCATAATCAGAGCTAGGTCATAAAGTCCGTTATACCCCTCTAATTATATCTTTTCCATTAAGTACCATTGATTCTCTAATGAACAATTAATAAATCCTAACTTCCTTTACGGAAAAAAGAGAGTGCTCATATTGTTCAAGCCTCGAATCAATCCTTAAGGGAACTACTATCTACTTCTCGCAAGAAGGAGCGGATTCCACTATTGTCTCGATTCCAACATACGAAGTTATTGACCGGGAATGCAACTCCGATCTCACTCATGGTATATCAAAAACCATGATCTAACCTGAAGTAGTCGATAAGATACTCAAAATTAAGATCACCCATATATAACCATCATTAGTCGATATATATGAATTTCATCATGTAACAGATCTTGGCGAGAGATTCATATAGATCTTGGCCCGATCCTATATGATCACATCATATAAGGTGCATCCATTCTCATATCACCATATGAATAGTCTGATAAGACTACCCGTACATTACGGAATGAACCGTAGATGTAGATTAACTACAAATAAAGTACCCAACTCTATTTGATATCTACGGACTCTTTAGATTGCTTATCTCAAATTGAATCCATATGTATAAGACATTCATGTACTCAATTCGAAATTACATCCGGCAATCTTGGATGTTAAATACACATGTTATATAAAAGTATGAAACAATTTGAATGAATAAACTACTTCTTTTATTTATGTTCAATTCACATCTACAAATTACAAGCTTTAGGGGAAAAACCCTAACAATCTCCCACTTGCACTAAAGCATGTGAGACATGTCTCGTAAACCTAGACCCTCTAGGTGACCCGTAAACACTTTAGCCGGTAAGGTCTTCGTAAATGGATCAACATGATTGTCTTATGACACTATCTTGGTCACGGTCACATCTCCTCTCTACACTATCTCTCTGATGAGATGATATTTCTGTTGGGGTGTATGCCCTAAAGCTTGTAATTTGTAAATGGAATGTTAACGTAAATAAAAGAATAGTTTAATTGATTCTTCTTATGTCGTATATTGTGTATAACCTATGCATTTAACATCCAAGATTGTCGGATGTAATTTCAAACTGAGTATATGATTGTCATATACATATGGATTCATTTTGAAACGAGCAATCTAAAGAGTCCGTAGATAGCAAATAATGTTGGGTACTTTATTTGTGGTTAATCTATAGTTGCGGTCCATTTCGTAGTGTGCGGTTATCCTACACTAGATCATTCATATGGTGATATGTGAATGGAGGCACCTTATATGATGTGATCATATATGACTGAGCCACGATCTATATGAATCTCTTAATAAGACCCGTTACATGATGAGATTCATATATATCAATTAATGATGGCTGTATGTGGGTGAGGTTGGAGTTGCAGTCATGGTCAATATGCTCCGTATGTTGGGATCGTTGTTTGGCTTGTGGCTGGGAAGGTTTTTACACAATAGTGAAATCCACTTCTTCTTGCGAGAAGTAGATGGTAGTTCCCTTAAGGGTTGATTCGGGGCTTGAAAAATTTGAGCGCTCTCTTAATTCCATGAGGAATGTAAGATTTATTGTTCATTAGAGAGTCAATGGTACTTAATGGAAATATATAATTAGAGGGTTATAACGGACATTATGACCCAGCTCTAATTATGAACTACTTTTGCAGGATTATACTATATGTAATAGCTATATCGATGGACACTGAAAGTTATTGGTTTGTGTAAAAACATCTATAGTTGAGAGAGTGCAGCTTCGGATTTTTAGTGGAATAACACTGGAGTTAATAATCATGAAATATTAATTAAAGATTAATTATTTCTAAGGATTATTGGAGATCAAAATACTGTGGGTTCATTAGGTCCTCTTGCTAGCCCGATCGTTTTAGGTAACAAGGGTCACAATTAATTAATTGGATTATCCAACTAATTGTGTTACGAAAGTGACACGTATTTATTTGGGAATTAATTGAATAATGAGATTATTTAATTAATGAATAATGGTGATTGAATAAATTAAATAATAAGATTATTTAATTATGTTATTAACCACTAAATGGAGGGTGTTAATTGATATTTGATTTTGAATAAAATAAGATGATATGATTATTTTATTTTATTAAATTAAATATTTAATTTTGAATTTAAAGAGTTTGAGTTCAAATCAAAAACACAATTAATATCTTTAAAGATATCAGATATCTTACAAGATTTAATTAATTAGTTTTATAAATATATATATATATATATGATATATATTTTAAGAAACTAGAACACAACATTAAAAACATACGATCAAAAGAGTTTTGAGCGTTCAGAGAAAAGAAAAAAAAACCTAGAAGTGTTCTACGGTTCGGCCAAAAAGAAAAAAAAATTGTTTTTTTTTTCTTCTTCTCTCTATATTCTCCTGTTGTTCCTAAGTACCGTGACGCGCTCACACACCGTTACCAATTCCCGGAGATAGTCAGGAAGATCAAGTGGTTCAAACCGGGAGCAGATTGAATTAAAGAGAAAGAGCCTCCTACGTAGGTATGAAGAAAATTGTTTCTTCTCTTCTCTTTTATGTTTTGATTTCGATTCCTTTTGTTTTTCTTCTGTTCCGAAAAAATAGATCCTAGGGTTTACTGGTCGCAGTTTCAGTAGTTCATTGAAATAAATTTTTTTTTAAAAGTTCTTCCGCTGTGCGATATGTAATCCGGGTCCCTACAATTTCCTCTTTATATGTTTCCCTCTTTTGTGGCTTCTTGGTTGCTTGGAGTTAGCCAGAACACCACTGTTATCATATTAAAGTGTGATAGCCTTATCCAGTTATGGAACAACTTCCAGATCACTCAAGAATTTTCGGAGCCAAACAACCTCTTTAGCAGCTTCACAAGCGGTTACATATTCGGTTTTCATGGTGGAGTCAGCAATACAAGATTGCTTAACACTCCTCCACGCAATGGCTCCACCACCAAGGGTGGATTTTCTAGAATCTCTGTCTGACTGAAAATTAGAATCTGTGTATCCTAACGGGATCATATCCTGTCCAGGATACACTAGCATATAGTTTATCGTTCTCCGAAGATATGTGAGAATAGTCTTGACAACAACCTAATGATCCAATCCTGGGTTGGACTGGTACCTACTGGCTTATCCCACTGTGAATTAGATGTCAGGTCTCGTGCATAGCATACATGAGACTGCCTACCGCATACGCATAGGGAACACGTCTCATATCCTCAACTTCTTGAGGTGTCTCAAGACAATTTTTCCTTAGACAAGTGAACTCCATGCCTAGAAGGCAAATTACCTTTCTTGGAGTTCTGCATCGAAAATCGCACAAGTATCTTGTCGATATACCATGTTTGAGACAATGCTATGAGTTTGTTCTTACGATCCCTTAAGAGTTGGATCCCCAGAATATAACTCGTCTCTCCCAAATCTTTCATTTGGAATTGGCTAGCCAGCCATCCTTTTACTTCTGATAACACCCCTACATCATTCCCAATGAATAAGATATCATCTACGTATAGGACTAAGAAAACTACTTTCTTGTCAACGATAAGCTTGTAGACACAAGACTCATCAACATTTTGCTCAAAGCCATAGGTTTTGATCACATCATCAAACCTTATGTTCCAAGATCTAGATGCTTGCTTCAGTTCATAAATTGACCTTTGCAACTTGCAAACCTTTTGCTCTTGATCTGGTGACACGAATCCCTCTGGTTGCATCATGTAGATACTCTCATCAAGATTGCCATTCAAGAATGCAGTCTTGACATCCATTTGCCAAATTTCATAATCGAAATAGGCAGCAATGGATAAGAGAATCCTAATAGACTCAAACATGGCTACTGGCGAAACGGTTTCTTCATAATCGACCCCCTCTTTCTTGGTATAACCCTTGGCCACTAGCCTTGCTTTGAAGGTCTCTACCTTCCCATCCACTCCTCTCTTTATCTTATAGATCCACTTACACCCTATGGGTTTTACCCCATCAGATAAGTTTACAAGTACCCAGAATGAGTTAGAGTACATGGACTCCATCTCGAGATTCATGGCTTTAAGTCATTCCTCTTTGTCAGGATCTTCCATTGCATTCTTAAATGTCAATGGATCATCCACACTACCAGCAGAGACGACATCTCATCCCTCACCTATACCCAAATAGCATTCAAGTTGTCTCACAACCCTCCCACTACGTCTAGGTGGTAGTGTATCCTGACTAGGAATTATCCGACTATCAGATCTCAATTGATCAACAACTCTTGTTGACTGAGCACTAGTCGTACCAGGCTCCATTTCATTCAATACAATCTTGCTACAAGGTTTATGATCACTAATATAGTTATCCTCAAGAAACGTTGCATTTATCGATACAAACACTTTGTTCTCTTCAGGATTATAGAAATATCCACATTTGGTCTCCGTGGAATATCCTACAAACAAGCATACCACAGACTTGAGGTCTAACTTTCCACTTCTGTTCTTTAGCACATGTGCTGGACACCCCCATATGTGAAAATGTCGCAAACTAGTTTTACCAGCATTCCACAACTCTAAGGGAGTCTTAAGAACAAATTTGGATGGGACTACATTCAAAATATAGGCTGCGGTTTGAACGCATACCCCCAAAAAGAATTTGGTAATGATGAAAAACTAATCATAGATCTCACCATTTCCATAAGGGTTCTATTTCCCCTCTTCACGACACCATTCTGTTGTGGTGTTCCAGGAGCTGTGAGTTGGGACACTATCACATGCTCGACTATAAAATCTTCAAACTCTTGGTCAAGGTACTCTTATCCATGATCTAATCTTAGATACTTGATAATCTTTCCTAAATAATTCTCAACTTCAGCTCAGAACTCTTTGTACTTTTCAAAAGTTTCCCACTTCCGTTGCATTAGGTAGACATATATGTATCTAGAGTGGCCATCTATAAATGTGACATAATACTCATAGCCACCCTTTGCTTTAACATTCATCAGTCTACAACGTCTGAATGTATAAGTTGTAGTGGTCTTTAGCTCTAAGCCATTTTTCCAGTAAAAGGTCTCTTGTGTAAGAATCTCATTTCTATGATTGGCTTATTTCATGACAAATCACTTTGGGGATGTTTGTAACGGGTAGCATAGGTTCTCCAAGTGCGGTGTTCTCGAAGACATGCTTCTGGTCATCCTAAAGATCTTCAAGAGAGGTAGTTCACTTGTTCTTAACTATTGAAGAGATTTAGTTGCACACACTCATATCTCATGCATTTGTATTGACATGCATTGATTGTTGCACACTCACACACTTACGTGCATTTGAATTGTTATGCATTTGTTTCATGATTGCTCATGTGTGCATTCTTTCACACTCCACACTTGCACATATTGCACATTAATTAGTGTGTTGAGTCTGCCTGGAAAAGAGAGTTTCTTCTCTTACCGCGGCCTAGACCGCTTGGCAGGCGCTGCTTGCACTGCGGCATACAGAGCGGTATACATCAGTTGGCCCATGCTGCCTTGACCGCATCCTGCACACATGTACGCCCAGCTGTCCCTGAAGCAGTAGACTTCAGTAGGCCTCTGCTGCCTTGACCGCGGCTTGTGCACTGCACGCACAGCGGTCCCAACCGCGATGTTGTCCAGTAGGCACACTGCTGCGTGTACCGCGGTCTAGGCACTTACCCGAGCCGCGGTCCAGCGAGCGGTATTGACGGGATTTTGATTCCTAAGCCCAAAACGACACAATTTTGTCTAGGGTTTCTATATATATGTTCTCTTATTCCCCAACTCGTTTTTAGAGCTTCAAGAACCCATTCTTAAGAGAGAGAACAACCCTTAGAGAGAGAAAGCTTCAAGCTTTGTTCCTTGACTCTCCAAACCCAAAACCCATCATCTTCATGCATTTCTAAGCATCTTTAAGGCATGGGTTTTCATCATTAGTTGACTTGGTAAGTTGAACAAAAAACCTCATCTTTATCATTTGTTCATACTTTCCAAGATTGTGTTTTTATTGCATTTATTAGTTGATTAAATGCTAGGACTCTATTTAATGCATCTATTTATGAGTTCCCTTACATGATTGGGGTTGTATTGTGATAGCTTGCATTTAGGACATATTTTCCCTTTAGCTAATTAGGACTCATTGATTGCATTTGTTAATTGCATTTATTGTCCTTGCCATTTTATGTGACAACATGTGTTGATATGGCTTTGTTTGATGACTAGAGTTTGGACTTGCATATCCATATCTAGTTAGGTCTTTATGAGCATTCATATAGACATTGATATCTAGGATTTGTACTTAGTGTCATCTTTAATCCCTAGATAAGCATTTAGTGTTGCCTAGCATTATTTGCATTTTGAATATTCATATATTCACTTAGGTTGTTAATCTCTTCTTAGAGAGTTAAGTCTTGTGACTACAAGGTGTAGTGCACAAGCAAATGAAGTCTTGCAACCAAGGTGTGGTTGGCAAGCAAAGTGATCAAGGATTCACTATAAAGGCTCGTTGGGTAGTAGTGGTGGGTTAGTGACCGATAATGGTGTGACTAGAGGTCAACCTAGGTTGTAAACACCATTACAATAGTGGATTTGAGGATCGTGTGTGGCTAGAATGATAGCCCGTGGTTTTTCCCTTGTTGAAGGGTTTCCACGTAAAAATCAAGTGTTATTTATTATTCCGCACTTTACACTTGATTTTGTATGTTTGTTTATGAGGTGAATTTTTAATATTGACTAATCAAGAAAAATTGGTAATTAACTTGATTAAAACATATTCACCCCCCCATATAGGTTGTAGACACACGCTTGAGTAGTATTTTCATCTTGGTCATTTTACCTTCCAGACATGATTCGCAGACAGGAAGGTGCAAACCTTTAACTCACTTAAATGTCCGCTTTTAACTAGTCTATCTATCATGTCAAGGTTAATATAGCCAAGTCTTAGATGCCACAGATACGTTTCGTTTTCTGGAGAAATCTTTTGTCGTTTTATTTTTGGTTTTTCAACTTTAAACATTTCAGCGTTGAACAGTGTTGTATGTATTAACGGTCTTAAAATATACAAATTGTTTTCGTTTAATCTTGAACATATATTCAAACCATTCTTTGCAATAATAACAGACTTATTATTAAAAAAAACAGAATATAATTGTTCAAACAACTTTGAAACATAAATCAAATTTTTTGTGAATCCAGGAATTAAAAATCAGTGTTCGAAAAACCGGCCTAGGCGACCGATTAATTGGAGGAATTCCTCTAGGAGTAGTTTCACCGTGGCGAAATGGCGATAATAGGCCATATTAGTCGGAGAAACTGTTAATTGGTCAAATCGCTGATTAATCGGTCAAATCAAAGCTTGGCGCACGTTGACGTTGTTGTTAGTTTTCAAGTGGAAGTGACTCGATTTCCACACTCGTTCCATAATAAACGACTTCATCTTCAGAATCATGTATGTCGTTGAAGCTATCGTTCTTGTCTCAACACTTTGCTGTCAAGAGGGAAGGAATTACGGTTTTCTGAAGATGATTGATGAAATTTGGGGATTAATTTCAGGGTTTTAAGGCTTTGTTGAAGAAGAAGAAAAAGATAGGGATTTCAGAGAGGATTTTGGGGATTTTTGGACAGCTGCGGATAAATGAGATAGCAAGAGTTTTATAGGGTTGACTTTGAATCCTAAACTTGAAACAAAGCGTTTTGAAGCTCTTTGTTGGGCTCTTTGGTTATTTGGGTCATCATTAGCTTTGGCCCAATTAGGCCACTGTTGCAATTAGTTTTCTATTTCAGTTTCTTTTATTTGAATTAATTCTGTGAGCCTGCTTTATGGAATTTTTCCTAGGCCACTAATGCAACAACGAATTAGTGAATCTCCACTCTCTCTACAACTCTATTTTCTTACGATCTCCACTCTCTATGCAACTCTGATTTTGATTGGTAATTTGGTATCCGTGGAATTGAAAAGAATTTTGTTTAGATTTTATCATTGGAATTTGTTTGTAATTGGATTTTTATGTAGGAAAATAAAAAATAAATAAAAAATTCGCCGATTGATTAATCGTTAATTAATCCCCGACTAATCGGCATAGGCGCTAGGCGCTTGGTTTCCGACCGCCTAGTGCCTAGTGCTTACTAGAACACTGTAAAAAATAAATTGTTCAAAACAATAAAACAATTTCCAAAATGTAGTCTAACTACACCCACTGCTCTTGCTGACACGACATCTCCCGATCCAACATGCATATAGAAGGCTCCCTCATCAACCTGTGTCCAAGAATCAGTCCACTGCATAGAAGAACAACACATGGTTAGTGGCCCCCGAATCAACTATCCAGGGTGAAAAATCATCTTCCACTAAACACGACTCAAGAACATGTAAATCATATTTACCTTCGTTTTCTTCTTCTTGGCAACCTCCTCTAGAAACTAAGGGCAATTCATCTTCCAGTGTCCAACCTTGTTGCAATGGAAACATTTTCCTTTGCCTTGGTCTGTGGAGGTTCCCTTCTTCTTGCTTTGGGCTTTCGTGGGTTTGGGCTTACGCTTTGCCTTTCCAGCAGACCTCTTCATCTTTTTATTTCTAGAGGAAGATGGTTCGGCAACATTTGCCTCACCAGTCTTACTTTTGCTGTCCTTAGTCAAAGACTCAAAAGTAGTGAGCTCATTGAGCAACTGAGTGAGACTGAACTTTAGCTTGTACATCTCATAATTACTCTTGAACTGATCAAAACTCTTCGGAAGAGTCGTCAGTATGATGCTCACCTGACTGGGTTCATCAATGGCCCCGCCATTGAGTTCTGCCGTGTTGAAATATGACATCATGTTCAGGATATGTTCCCGAACAGATGCGCCCTCTTTCATCCTAGCAAGCATTGCAGAACGAACAACTTCTGCCGCTTTCTCTAAAAGGGCTACCCGAACATAGCCTGCAATGACTCCATTATTTCAAATGCAGTACACATTGCTTCATGCTTAGAGACAAGCACGTCTGTCATACTGGCTAACAGATATGTTCGGGCTTTCTCATCTGATGAGACCCATTTTTCATATGCCTCACCAACAGTTCGTGCAGCATTGGCAGTAGGCACTGGAGGACATTCCTCCGTAAGCACAAACTTTAGGTCCTTGGTGATCAAGATTGCATTTATGTTATGTTTCCATTTACTATAGTTATCACTAGTTAATTTTTCATTGGACATGATTTGTAACAGTGCAGATGACATAGCTGAAAAAACATAAATTAATAATTCATTCAAAACAAGTGCGAATGTTCGGCATAAAATTAAACATGATGCATGAAAATGTTTAATGAACAAGAACAACCCTTAGAAAACAATGTTTCTATGCCACGACAATCCAACATATCATAAGCAAGTGCCGCCTTAGGGTCGGTCAAATTCTTGCATGTTGGATCGAGACCTTCTCAATCAAATGATATACCAGAATAACTCTTATTCCAATATCATTCAACCATCGTTTATTTAGTCAGGTTTTTAATTAACTATTTTAATTAAAACCTTATGAGTGTAACCCATTATTTCAGATCTCATGAGCTTAACTCAAGAATTGCCGCCTTAGGGTCGGTCAATCCTGAAATACCCTCAGAAATTATATCCGTTAGAAAGTCAACATTGGAATTGATTCTTATGGAAACCCTCCTTAGGGAGGACGAAAACAAAGCCGTCACGAGGCCCCACTCGAATCTCACGGTGTTGAACTAATAATGGAGACCACGAGATATAATGTCATATATCCCTATCCACTCATTATTTTATAATTAGGGTTTTCTATTAATGCACCTAGATATTACTAAAATTAAATGGGTAATTTCAATCTAAATGTCTAGGGCATATATAATAAATTATTAGAATCTTATTCTAATAAATAAACTAATCCGATTTTTAACTAATTAAAAATCTAGTTCATGATTCAAATTGTAATCTATGTAAACAATTTTACTAAGACTAGAATTATTTAATATGATTTACCAAGTTTTAACCATTAAAACTAATCACATTATTAGGTTCAATTATATTAGGGCTTTAATCTAATTAAACGTAATATTAAGTGAAGGACCTAACTAATCTAAATAATTAAACGATTTAATCAATAGACTAGTTATTAATGAGAATTACCAAGTTTTTACTCTAAAAAACTAATCTCATTATTTAATAGCCAATTACGTGACTTATACAAAATTTTAATCAAATTAAAAAAAAAAAAACACATAATTACCAATGGCTATTATGCATGTATGATATATCAAAAAAAAATATATATTCATATGTGTAGGCACACCTAATCTAAATGACATGTATATGCATGACAATGCTTTAATCATCTCATAATAAAAGCATACATGAGTTGACCGAGTACAATGAGTTATTTAACTTAAAAAAAAATATCTAATTACATAAGTTATCCAAGGCATTCCTTGATCTTCAAGTAATTACTATATTATTCAAGTCTTTGGGTTCTTCTCATTTTGGGCTTTTAACCAAGTCCAACTTGATTAAAAAAAATTATATATATGTTTTTATATGTTATGATTCATCCCATGAATCAAACCTAAAGCCCAAATGTTACTCTAACACTTATTTGAGGCCCAAGGCATAAAAAATAAAATAAAATAAAATTAGCCCATAATCTTTTTCGAATTCGGAAACCCTAGCGTTGCAAATTCGAAACCCTAGCGCTTTCGAATGTGGCCGTCATTCGAACGCATAGGCTGCCCGCAATCGTACACGCGACAATCGCGCCACAATAAGCACACACAAACAGCCATCCGCGCAAGAAGGCAACGCAAGGCTGCATTGCACGCAGCCAGTCCGCCCACAGCAGACGTGCGCTGCCAGTAGCCCAGGCGCGCAACCTGGCCGCTGTGCACGCAGCATGCATGGGCGCAAGGCCTGGCTGCTGTGCGCGCAGCGTGCCTTGGCTCGTTGCCTAGCTGCTGCGCGGCAGTCCGCACCGCACGCCTACGCGCATCTCACACATAGGTCTATTTTTGAGACGGGAACTACAACATTTTTTGAGGATGTTGAGTTTGGTGGGGGGGGGGGAATAAGGTTAAAGACATTGTCTTTGAGGAGGAATCGATTTCGATTACCACTATCGCTTTTAACAATGTGCAGGTTTCTATACCTGTCAATGATCAAGAAGCGAATCCGGATCCTCAACCAAACAATGTTGAACAACTGTCCATTCAAGATTAGGTAATTGTTCTTGAGGAACAAACTCAACAACCTCAAGAACCAGTGACATTAAGGCAATCCACTAGAGAAAGGAGAAATGCTATTCCAGACGATTTTTTCGTATTTCTCCAGGAACATGAGGAAGGCATTGGAATGGTGGAAGATGATCCAATCAACTTACATCAAGCCATGCATGGTTCCAACTCTCAAAAGTGGATTGATGCCATGAAATAGGAGTATAAGGCTATGCAAGACAATAAGGTTTGGGAACTTGTCCCATTACCAGAAGGTGCGAAGCCCATTGGTTGTAAATGGATATTAAAACCAAGACGGATTCGAAAGGTAATGTGGAGAGGTATAAGGCTCGTCTTGTAGCTAAAGGCTTTACCCAAAAGGAAGAGATTGACCTTAAAGAGACTTTCTCACCGGTTTCAACGAAAGACTTTTTTAGGACAATTATGGCACTTGTTGCACACTTTGACCATGAGCTTCAAACGATGGATGTCAAGACGGCGTTTCTCAATGGTGACATTGACGAAACAATTTATATGGTACAACCAGAAAACTTTGAGTCGGGAGACCCAAAGAATATGGTTTGTAAATTGACAAAGTCCATCTATGAACTCAAGCAAGCTTCCCGTCAGTGGTACTACAAGTTTCATCAAGTGATTATCTCGTTTGGTTTTGAGATAAACGCTGTTGATAATTGTGTGTATCACAGATTCAGTGGGAGTAAGCACATATTCCAGGTTTTATATGTCGATGACATACTGCTTGCCACAAATGATATAGTCATGTTGTACGAAACCAAGAGATTTCTATCAAAGAATTTTGAGATGAAAGATTTTGGTGACGCCTCCTTTATATTAGGGATTCAGATATAATGAGATCCATCTCGGGGTATTCTTGGATTATCATAAAGGAGCTATATCGATAAAGTGCTCAAAAGGTTTGGCATGCAGGACAGCAAACCAGGTGACACCTATGTCGCTAAGGGAGACAAGTTCAGTCTCAGTCAATGCTCTAAAAATAACCTTGAAGTTAAGGAAATGCAGAAGATTCTTATGCATCAGTTGTAGGGAGTCCGGATATTGCGTACATTATTGGTATGTTAGGCAGATATTTAAGTTACCCTGGGATTGATCATTGGATAACAACCAAGCGGGTTATGAGGTATTTGTAAAGAACAAAAGATCATATGCTCACATATAAGAGATCAGATCAGTTAGAGATCATAGGGTATTCCGAATCCGATTATACTGGATGCCAAGACAGTAGGAGATCCACATCAGACAACATATACCTGTTGGCTGGTGGAACTATTTCTTAGAGGAGTGCCAAGCAGACACTCATAGCTTCTTCCACCATGGCAACAGAGTTTGTAGCATGCTATAAGGCATCCAACCATGGAATATGGCTGCGGAATTTTTTCATTGGGATACGCATTCTGAAGAGTATTGAAAGACCACTCAAACTATATTATGACAATAAGTCAGCATTGCTATATTCTAACAACAACAGGAGCTCATCTAGGTCAAAGTATATTGACATTAAGTTCCTAGTTGTGAAGGAGAGAGTACAGAGTGGACAGATATCCATAGAGCACATTGGGACAAACTTCATGATAGCGCATCCGATAACAAATGGATTACCACCCAAAGTCTTTCATGAGCACACTGCTCATATGGGTGTTATTTTGTGTGAGGATATCACATTATAGTAGGAGTTTGTATCATTTTGTATTTTAGTGCTTTATGTTTGATTTTGGACATACTTATGCATTTATGTATTTGGATATTTTTCTGATCATAAATAAAGTATTCAGTTCATTTCACTCTGTCACATTGTGTTAAGTTTTGATCTTACTAAAGAATAAAGTAGGACCAATTGGAAATAGACATGTATAGATCACTTTGCATGTAATTTCCATGACGCATACATGATTGATCTATGTCATTTGGTTATGTTGGTATACGTGACCATTGATGGGTTTAGTCACTCTAAATGTGACGAAAACTGCTTTGATCCTATATCTGCATAATCAATGGACGAGATTGTCCGGATATACCATAAAATTGTGATAGCAAAATTTTGGAGCTCATAAAGTCGTACACATTTGTAAAGTTACATTTGTGGCCCAGTGGGAGATTGTTGGAAAATTACATCATGTGGGGCCACACATGTAAATATTAAATGTGTTGTGCTATCTTTGGTTAAGCCTAAATTATAGTGGTCTAATTAAGATTTAAAGTTTAAGGTTTAAATTTCACTTTGGCATAAGATTTGATGAGGGGCCGAATTAGAAATAGCAAATCATATTATTATATTTAGGGTTATGGTCCCCAAATTACACGATTAATTTTGGTTTTTCTGTATCCCCATCAACAGAGAAGAGAGAACACTTTTGGTCCCAATGATCGTGATAATTTGGAAGATCCTAACCCGTCCACCAACCTCCGGCAATGGATTCAGGTACGCTTCCGCTTATTGTTATCTCTCATTTCTCTTGAATTGATATGGGTTAGGAACATGTATTTAGGGTTTGATGAAGCATGATATAGAAACATGTTTATGTTAAACTTTTAGATTAATTATGTGCCTATGCATGTTGATTATGTGTTAATCGAATTACTTACATTATCATCTAGTTATGTAAAAATATCTATATATATATTTATAACTTGATACAAATCATTTTCAAAATATATTTCCATATATTAAAAGGATAATTAGTATTTAAGTGTCTTAGGTAGAGTAGGATTATAACTCCCACATAACCCTAGTTGACTTGTACTTAAATACTAGACTTTGTAAAGAATAAAATAATCTAATTATTTTATCTTTATACAGTCATGATTTGAATCTGCACGTCCAATTATAATTAATTCATAATTCATAATTATCAATTCATTAATTAAATAATCTAATAATCTAATTATTTAATTATTAATATATTAATTGAATAATCTCATTATTCAATTAATATCTGAATAAATACGTGTCACTTTCGTAACACAATTAATTAGACAATCCAATTAATTAACCGTGACCTTTGTTACATTTAATCAATCGGCTAGCAAGGGGGCCTAATGGACCCATAGTTTTGAGCTCCAATAATACTTAGAAATAATTAATTAAACTTTTTAATTAATATTTCATGATTATTAACCTCAGAGTTATTCCACTAAAAACCTGAGGCTGCACTCTCGCAACCACAGATGTATTACACAAACCGAAATTACAGTTGTCCATCGATTTAGCTATTGCATACGGTATGATCCTCCACAAGTAGTTCATAATCAGAGTTAGGTCATAAAGTCCGTTATACCCCTCTAATTATATCTTTTCCATTAAGTACCATTTATTCTCTAATGAACAATTAATAAATCCTAACTTCCTTTACGGAAAAAAAAGAGTGCTCATATTGTTCAAGCCTCGAATCAACCCTTAAGGGAACTACTATCTACTTCTAGCAAGAAGTAACGGATTCCACTGTTGTGTACAGACCTTCCCAGCCATAAGCCAAAACGCGATTCCAACATACGAAGTTATTGACCGGGAATGCAACTCCGATCTTACTCATGGTATATCAAAAACCACGATCTAACCTGAAAGAGTCGATAAGACACTCAAGATTAAGATCACCCATATATAGCCATCATTAGTCGATATATATGAATCTCATCATGTAACGGATCTTGGTGAGAGATTCATATAGATCGTGGCCCGGTCTTATATGATCACATCATATAAGGTGCCTCCATTCTCATATCATCATATGAATAGTCTAGGATAAGACTACCGTACATTACGGAATGAACTGCAGCTATAGATTAACTACAAATAAAGTACCCAACTCTATTTGCTATCTACAAACTCTTTGGATTGCTCATCTCAAACTAAATTCATCTGTATTCGACATTCATACAAAAATTACATCCGATAATCTTGAATGTTAAATACACATGTTATATAAAAGTATGAAACAATTTGAATGAATAAATTACTTCTTTTATTTATGTTCAATTCACATTTACAAATTACAAGCTTTAGGGCAAAAACCCCAACAATAACATCATGTATCACCAAATCCAACACTAAAAAAATAAACACATTTTCCCCTACAAATCGAAATAAAGTTCAAACATTTGGAAAAAAAAAATTTGATCCCTCAACTGTCAAGGGAGAAAATAATAATATTTCTATATTTTAACTACATATTTGTTTTTCGTTTATAATTTATGAATGAATATATATATATATATATATATATATGAAAATATGTAACAAGACACAAATACCCATTTTATCTACTGGTTATATATATATATATATATATATATATATATATATATGCATTTAATTAATAACTAATGTATCCAAATATTTATAATATTTTTCGTTTAAATAAATGTTTAGAAAACCAATGAAACTATTACTGTAATTAAAAATGAAATAATATTTAAAATATACAGTTAAATTTATGTATTTTTGTTTAAAATAAAAAATTGAAGACGTAGGATTTGGCCTCCTTCATCTATTAAAATTTTATATATTAAAATTGTTATTATATGCTAAATTTTATAGGGTTTGATTGTGACAGAGTGAGTTATTTAACAAAAATTAAATTTGTCATCATGAATTTCAAAAGAAATTTCCATAAGATATAAAATAGACATCTCAGCTAGTTGTTTAAAATTATATCTCACATAAATAAATCCATTTTCTTATTTTTTTGGTTCTTTGGTTCTTTGGATTTGTTGGAGTTCCATAAGATATTATTTTACACTTTATTTTTTTTTACATTTTAATCAAACACTTTATAAACTTTAATAAAATAAAAAAATTAAATACAAGATATGATTCATTAAATAAATAAATAGTTTAAATAAATAAATAGTTTTTTTTAATTAAATAAATAAATAATTTTAAAATAAATAAATAAATGAATAGTTTTTAAAAATAAAATAAATAAACAGTTTTAAAAAATAAAATAAATAATTAGTTTAAAAAAATAAAAATAAATTTAAAATATAAATAAATAAGTGAAAAACTTAAAAACATTAATTTTTTTTTAAGGATATTCATTAATAGGGACAAAAAAAACTCTAAATATCTAAACTTTTACTGTAAAGATGATGGTGAGACAAGCTTCAAGGTTCCCAACACTCCTTAGATATTTAGAGCTTATATTGTCCCTATTAATAGATATTCTTAAAAAAAATAATTTTTTTAATTTTTTCACTCATTTTTTAAACTATTTATTTATTTAGTTATTTAAAAATATTTATTTATTTGATTTTTTAAAACTTTTTTATTTAATGTTTTAAATTATTTATTTACTTAATTTTTTTCAAACTATTTATTTATTTAATTTTTAAAACTATTTATTTTTTTAAAAACTATTTATTTATTTAATGAATAAAAAAAAAGTGTAAAATAATATAACTAGGGGCATTTTATGTATTTTTAAAATCAAATTTAAATTTTGGGGGTGTTAGTGTATAATAAAGAAACGTATTCATCTAAGTGTAACTTGTCCAAACCTCAAGGAGTTCAGCGTAATTTGCCCATTAAAGAATATATTATGGAAAAGGGTTAATTGCACTAACTCACCCTTAGTTTATTAAATATAGCAAGATTTTAAAAAGATACCATAAATTAACATAAAAACCTATTGTCATCAAATCAATCTGTTAACTATAACGGTTGACTAACCTTGTCCCTTAGGGGCCGTTTGGTATGGGGTAATCAAAATAATGTGATTTCTGGGAAAGTGAAACCTAGGAATATGATTCTTGGGAAAGTTGTATACATGTGTTTGGTTGTGCATGGGAATATTATGTCGGATTCCTGGGAATATTAAGTAATAGTGTTTGGTATACATTGGAATTTGTTTTTTTTAATTAAAAACTAAAAAATTAAAAACTTAAAAAATTCAAAGTCCAATTATATGTTAAAAAAAACCCACATTTTCTTTGCCATCTTCATCTCTTTCAAGAAGAGAGATCCTTTTCAAGAAAAAAAAAAACCTCCACATTTTCTTTGCCATCTTCATCTTCTCCGTCTAGCCTCCACGTAGTCATCGACGTCGCCTCTGGCCGGGTTCGTGTTTGTCGTCGTCGTGTCGCCTCAGTCCGCCCGAGATCCTCGCCACCGTCGTCGTCGTCGTCGAAGCTCCTCGTCGAGATTCTCGCCGTCGTCGTCGTTGAAGCTCCTCGTCCTCGTCCTCGCCGTCGTCGTCGTCGAAGCTCCTCGTCCTCGACGTCGTCGTCGTCGTCGAAGCTCCTCCTCGTCGCCGTCGTCGAAGCTCCTCGCCGTCGCTGTCGAAGCTCCTCGTCGTCGTCGTCATCATCTAGCAACCCAGGTCTTGCTGCAATCGAACAAGTTTTTGTGCTGGTGATGGAATTTGATGTTAAGGATTGATGGAATTTGATTGATTGAAAATCGAATTGGGGATGGAATTTGATGTTAAGGATTAGGGTTTTCAGTGAAATGAATTGTGGATTTTTGTTATTAGTTGAATGAAGAAGAGAAAATAAAATAAAAATATTTTTTTTTAATGATGGTGGGTCCCACGGTGGGAATCATATGGAGGGTCATCTGAAACCCACCTATTGAGATGGGAATCACATTACCCTCCTGGAGGGTAATGTGATTCCCATGGGATTCACTTTCCCGGGAAACCAAAAACCCAAACCTCCTACCAAACAAGGGAATGCTTTGAGATTCTCATTCCCATGAAAAGATGACAGTATACCAAACGGCCCCTTAGAAATTCAGCTATGCCCTTATCACATCATCCTAAATATAAAATATTTTTTAATTGAAAAATCAAAATTAAAAAATAACAGTAATTTACCAGCGCTAGATCTCCACCTCTGAAGAAAACAAGAGATCTTTAACAATTTCCTTCTATTAAAAGAGATCATTATCGATCTTCTTCAACAGGAGGAGATCGACCTTCTATAATTAGCAGACGAGACTCCTCCGTGAACTAAGAATGTTTTTATGAACTAATTATCTTGTTTTTTTTTTAATTTTATTATTTATTTTTTAATTAAAAAATATTTTATATTTAAGATAATGTATCAGTTATATATTTAGTCTTTTATGGGTCAAGGTTAATCCGCAAGTTGATAGATTGATTTGATAAAGATGTTTACGATAATTTAAAGAATCTTTTTAAAATCTTATTTCGATTCGGCGAGTTAGTACGATTAACCCTATGAAAAATTATGCCTTTATCGGCAGTGCAGTTTATTCTGCCCTCCCACCGAACACCATTCAAATAAATAATTCTAAAAGTGTTTAGATCGGTGATCACGAGTTAAGATCCTGCCTTTGACCAATAACAGTGATCTTACGCAATAATCAGCTGCGCATATTGAATAATATCGATATTTTCTTTTCTTCTCTCATCACCATGGACAACAACAAAGAAAAGATTCACGTAGCAATATTTCCATGGCTAGCTTACGGCCACTTAATGCCATTTTTCCATGTCGCCAAGTTCTTAGCTCAAAAGGGTCATCGCATATCATACATATCCACTCCCAAAAACATCCGTCGTCTTCCACAACTCCCCGCCGATTTATCTTCAAATTTATTCAGCTTTGTCCAACTTGCTTTGCCTCACGTTGATGGCCTGCCACTAGAAGCTGAGTCAACCGCAGAGTTACCGATCCAAAAAGTCCCATACCTTAAAAAAGCCTACGACTTGCTCCAGCTCCCGTTAACTCACTTTCTACAAAACTCGGACGTCAACTGGATCATCCTCGACTTTGCCTCTTACTGGCTACCTAGTGTCGCCTCTCAACTCGGCGTCAACTCGGTTTACTTCAGCATAGTCAACGCCACCACTAGTTCTTTTTTGGGCCCATCATCGGAGTTGATGGGTGGCCGCCGACAGAAGCCGGAGGACTTCACGGTGGTTCCTGACTGGATTGACTATCCTAGTAACGTTGCTTTTAAGCTCCATGAGATCGTCAGTCACCAGGATTGCATGGACTCATCGGTGTCCGATTTTCAACGCGCAGGAATAACTATTCGAGATTGCCGGGCCTTCGCTGTGAGGAGCTGCCCCGAGTTTGAACCCGAAGCGTTTAGTCTACTCAATAGACTTCTCCAAAAACCGGTTCTTCCGGTCGGGTTGCTACCATCAACACTGCAAGACACTGCTTCTGATGACGAGATATGGCAAGTGTTCAAAGATTGGCTTGACAGTAAGAGAGAGAAATCAGTGATTTATGTTGCACTCGGCACCGAGGTGACTCTGAGTCAAGAATTGATGCACGAGTTGGCTTTTGGGTTAGAAAAATCCGGGTTGCCTTTTATTTGGGTGGTCAAGAATCGCCCGCTTGTTGAAGGAGAGATGGGTCCACTTCTATTCCCAACAGGGTTTGAAGACCGGGTTTCTGGTAGAGGCTTGGTGTGGAAGGATTGGGCACCCCAACTCAGGATCTTGGCACACTCGTCAGTTGGTGGTTTTTTGACTCACAGTGGGTGGAGTTCGGTCATCGAGGCACTAGGACTGGGTCGGGTTTTGATATTGCTTTCCGGGGCAAGTGCGGATACCGGGTTGGTTGCTAGGTTGATGCATAGTAAACTGGTTGGGTTGGAAATAAAGAGAAATGAACAAGATGGGTCATTTACAAGTGAGTCAGTAGCTGAGTCCATCCGGCGAGTTATGGTGAGTCCAGAAGGAGAGACACTCAGAGCAAATGCATTGGCCATGAGAGAGATTTTTGGCAACATCGATTTGCACAACAAGTACTTGAGCGAGTTCACTCACTTCATTGAAAGTGATAGAACTTCAACTCGGTCTGTTTGATTTGATTTGTCTACTCATTTTTTAATAAAAAGGATTTTGTTGGGTGCATCCGATGCACCATGCGTCTCCCGCCCAGATGTTGCCACATAAACGACTCTGCTTACGTGGCAACATCTGAGTGGGGGATGTATGGTGCATCCCGCTGCACCCAAGTTTTTGTCCTGCTGACGGTACTAGTTAGTACTTAGTAAGCTTGTATTAAAGTAGTTGAAACCTTGAAATAAACGACACGTAAGTTTGTCGTTTGTTTTATTTTGAATGGCGTTTTTGGAATTTTTTTAAATTATTTAGTATTATTTTTTTTTCCTTCGTCAGATGATTTATAAAGACATATTTTTTAGGAACTTGGATGAGTTTTTTATCTGCTGAACTGTACTGATCTTTTAAAATCACCCGTACATATGGCTATTTAAAAACTATCGGTCAAGATTTAATTTGCATTTTCATTTTTTCATATTAGATTTATTTTACAATTTTTTTCTACAAAAACAGTGTCGTTTCAGTCCAAAAACAATCACAGCCCCTTTCATCTTCTTCTCCAATTGCTTCTCCGGTTCTCCCATGAATACCGACGACTGTAAACAATTTTTGAATCCGAAACCAGCCACTAGGAATCATATGAATGATATCTATATTTATTGATTTCCTCCTCGTATTCTCAAGAAGAAGAATATTTGATCACTCTTCAAATATGTGATGGCTTGCTAGAAAACATGAAAATCCACTAGAAGAAAATCTCCACACAAAAAAATACTAAACAAAAAGTAGCCATTAAATCTACTCTATCTTTGGAGGAATTGACTCTCTATTGGGTCTTCATTATATGGAGTTAGTAAACGAAATCCATGTTCGTTGTTCAACATAATTTGTTGATTCAGATTTTACGAAAATTGGATTAGGATCCTCTACTAAAAATTTGAATAATGATATATGAGATAGTCAAAACTTGGATCTGCAAAAATGTTGAAAAATTTCAGATTGCTTGTTTCCGGTTTTGAAATTTGTTCTTTTGCTTGAGGAAGTTTTGGGCCTATAAGAAACAAGAAAATGCAAAACCCACTTTCAATTTCCCAATTACACCAGCAAACCACGTCTGCATCATCCAAATTTTTAACCCAATCTGACTTTTCGTTCAACTGGCCGGTGGGAGTGACAAGTTTAAAACTCAAGATTTCTACTCCAATTATGCCGAACTTATTTTTCTAATTCAGATTATAATAAGTTCAGATGTCGACTAACCAATACACTTTATCATTACTGAATCTGTGACTGAGGACCCTGCCTCCTCTTCAACTAGAAACGAGCCAGCTGGATATGTCTGACATCAGCACCGGAGGACCCCCTAAAGGAGTGGGATCCCATAGTTTTCACGCCATCCGATTCCAGGGAATCATATACCAGCATTGTGACGCCCTCATCATTTCGGTGAAAATAGGAAACCGAACGGTGAAAAGAACCCTCACTGATCATGGTTCGTCCTTAGAAATCTTTCACTGGGACCCACTACAGAAACTCGGGTATACTCAAACACAGTTGCAAACCTCTAGGTACTAAATCAGAGGAATAGGGGGACACCGTACGATACCCATCGAACAAATTGACCTCCCAGTCCGCTTCGGTGTTCGCCCACAGATTCAGACTGTATGGGTAAGCTTTCAGGTAGTCGATATACCATTCCCTTTCAACATTTTAATCGGAAGACCTACTCTTTACACCCTCAGAGCAGCCACTAGTGTATATTCCCTACGAATGAAATTCTCTACGAATGAAATTCCCTACTGATAATGGGTCGAGGGAAGCCAGAGCGGACCAAGAAGAATACAAGAGATGTATCCATATCGGATCAAACCCGGTACTCACGGTCGGCAACTACGTGGCAGGCCCAAGCAACCGAAATCTCCCTCATGAACGAAGTGCACATCACAAGCTTGGATCCGTGCGAGATCGGATCCCGACCAACCGGAGAACCAACTGAGTCGTTGACAAAGGTCATCCTAAGTGCCGAAGAGCCTGAAAAAATGGTATTCAACCCTTCTCCTCAGTGGAGAAATAATCATTCTCCTCTGAGAGTTTTTCGATATATTCGCATGGAGCCACGCGGATATGCTTGGCATCGATCCCTCAGTCATCACACATTCCTTCAGTGTGGATCCCACCTTCAAGCCCATCTCCCAAACAAGGAGATCTCTCAACACCGAGATATGTGAAGCAATGGCCACCGAGATAGACAAACTCCTAAAAGCCGGCTTTATCAGAAACCTCGACTACAACGAATGGTTGTCAAATGTCGTTCTAGTGAAGAAAAAAGATGGAAGGTGGAGGATGTGCGACGACTTCACATATCTGAACAAGGCATGCTCCAAGGACAGCTTTCCCCTTCCGAGGATAGACCAACTTGTCGATGCCACATCCGGACACGAACTCCCAAGTTTTATGGACGCGTATTCAAGGTACAACCAGATCCGAATGAACGAACATGATGAGGGGAAGACCGCATTCATCACCGATTGCATGGTGTATTGTTACCGGGTGATGCCGTTTGGATTAAAGAACGCTGGAGCTTACTATTAGAGGCTTTTGAATCAAATATTTGCTCAAAATATTGGAAAGACGATGGAAGTGTATGTGGACGACATGCTCACCAAGTTTGTAACTTCCACTGAACACACTCAGAACCTCAAGCAGACCTTTCTCATGTTAAGGATGTATCGTATGCGACTGAACCCCTCTAAGTGTGCCTTCAGGGTTTCTTCAGAAAAGTTTCTTAAATTCGTTGTTCATCAACGGGGGATTGAGGCGAACCCCGATAAGATCAGAGCGGTGATAGACCTCTAGCCCCCCAAGAGGACCAAGGATGGTCAAAAGTTGAAGGGCATGGTCATCGCTTTCTCCCGTTTCATATCAAAGTTAATGGATCGATGTCTCCCATTCTTTAAGGCCCTCCGCACAAAAAGGAGACTTCCGTTGGACTTCCGAATGTTAGATCGCCTTTGAAGAGCTGAAGGCCTATTTGCAAAAGCCACTGATGCTACAAGCCAACACCCGGCGAAACCTTGTATCTTTATCTGGTAGTATCCGGAGTCGCAATTAGCTCGATCTTGATCAAAACCGAAGGATCAACCTAGAAAGAGGTGTACTACACCAGTAAGAGTATGACCGACCCCGAAACAAGATATCCGAAGATCGAAAAATTGACCATCAGCCTTATTGTTGCATCGAGAAAGCTTAGACCTTATTTTTAATCACATCCCATCATCGTCCTAACGACTCAACCTATGAGGTAAGTTCTTCAAAAGACGAAGACTGCGGGAAGGCTGATCAAGTGGGCCATGGAGCTCAGTCAATTCGACATCCAATTCGGACCTCGAATATCAAGATAGAGCCAGACGGTAGCCGACTTCATCGCAGAACACGCTAGACCAGAAGTTTTGAGTCCCCGAAATGAGCCAATACCAAATTGGGAAATGTTTGTGGACGGATCTTCGAACAGACATGGGATGGGGAAAGAATAATCATCAGAACCCTAGATGGGACCACTGTCCAGATGGCCCTCAGATTCGACTTTAAGGCAACTGATAATGTTACAGAATACGAGGCTCTTGCCACCGGGCTGAAAATCATTCTCAATATGAGAGCTGAACATGTCACAGTATACAGTGATTCCCAATTGGTTGTTAATTAGGTGAATGAGGATTACCAAGCCAGAGATAGTGAAATGATCAGCTACCTAAAGCAAGTCAAGAATCTGATGGCTAAATTCACCAGATGTGATCTTCTCTGAATTCACCAAATGTGATCTTCTCTGAATATCCAGGGATTACAACAATCAGGCTGACGCCCTCGCCAAACTTGCTTCAACCACTGACATGAAGTTACCCCGAATGGTGACAGTATTCCGTTTACCCCAATCGAGCGTCGACGAAGAACACCACACTAATATCCTAATTCCCGAGACTGAAAGCAGAGCAAAAAACTGGATGACCTCCCATATGAATTATCTCCAGGACGGCACCCTCCCCGCAGACATAAATACCTCGTA